>CM064328.1:192534508-193892950 GCA_032595735.1 Pelochelys cantorii
GAAACAGCGACGGGGCGGGAGAGGCTCTGGGGGTGCCCCGGGGCGCGGGCAAGGACCGGGCGCGGCTGGGGGGGGCGGAACCCAGGGCAGGGCGCGGCTGGGGGGGCAAGGTGCGGCTTGGGGGGCGGAACCCAGGGCAGGGCGCGGCTGGGGGGGGCAGGGCGCGGCTTGGGGGGCGGAGCCCAGGGCAGAGCGCGGCTGGGGGGGGGCGGAACCCAGGGCAGGGCGCGGCTGGGGGGGCAAGGTGCGGCTTGGGGGGCGGAACCCAGGGCAGGGCGCGGCTGGGGTGGGGGCAGGGCGCGGCTTGGGGGGCGGAGCCCAGGGCAGAGCGCGGCTGGGGGGGGGGTGAGACGGGGCAGGGTGCGCCTGCGGGGAGGGAGAGAGCCCGGGACGGGGCGCGCCCCGGGGCTGCGGGCCAGCGCAGGGTCCTTACCCGAGATGTTCTCCTGGCGCCCGCCGGCGGGCTGCCCGGGGTGCCGGGGTAGCTCGGCCCGGGGCTGCAGGAAAGGGACGTGCGCCGGCAGCAGGCAGGGGGCTCCGGCGGGGGGCGGCGCCCCGAAGCCGCACAGGAAGCCCAAGCCCAGGGGCAGGGAGCCGCCGCTCAGAGCCACCCCCCCACGTCCGGGCCCGGCGCCCTCACATCCCGCGCCGGCCACGGGGGCTGCCGGCGGCTGCAACTCGGCCTCCAGCCCCAGCAGGTCGGTGATGGCGAAGCCCTTGGAGCGCAGGGCCGGGGTGCCCAGCCGGGCCGCCTTCTCGCTGGCGGCGCTGGGCACCAGGGCTTTGCCCTTGGCTCGGCCCTCGACGGGCTCCTCCCGGCCCGTCATGCTGTCGCCGCGCCCCAGGATGGCCGGGGGCAGAGCCGCCCGGAGCCTTTTATCCCGCGGCCCGGCTCCAATCAGCTCCGGGCAGGGGGGTCGCGGAGGGGGCGGAGGCGGGCCCGCTCCCAATCCCAGGGGATTAATTGCCCGAGGACCCCAGCCCACCCCTATACCCCGCCCCGCCGCTTCTCCAGGGAGCAAGTTTCGCGGCGTCCAGCCACTGTGCCGGGAGCTGCTCCGCGCAGCGCACCCGGGCCAGTGCGCCCTGGGCGCGCCGAGAACTGGCCGGGCTCCGCGGGCGCAGCGCCCGCCCCGGCCGGGGATTTTGTGCCTCCCCGAGGCTGCACTGGCTGCAGCCCGTCTGTCAGTCCGACACCTACGGGCTGCCTGGCAGGCAGCGGCTCTGCAGAGCTCGCTCGGGCCCGGGTGCCTCAGCCCAGCTAAAGCGCCAAGGCGGCGGGACTCTGGCCCGGGCGCGGGGCTTAGTTTAGCGCAGCCACAGTTCAGTTCCGCCCCTGGCCGCGGGCCGCGGAGCCGGGCAGTGGATGGGCCGCGGGCTGGGGTTTCTAGGGCAAGGTGCAGCTGGGGGTAGCGACTCGCCTGGGGCGTGGCAGTGGAAAAGCGGTTCCTTGGCAGCGGGCGGCTAGCCCCGGGACAGGAAGAAACCTCTTTGGTTGGGCTATGGAAAGCCCTGCCTGAGCCGGCCCCCCGGCCAGTTGTACTGTTCCCGCTCCGAGCCTGGCCCGGCCGCGGCTCCCGGTTCCGAGCAGCGTTCCCCGCTTCGCCCGAAGGAGCGAGGGAAAACCCGGTGTCTGCCCGGAGCCGCGCTCCGAAAGGGGACTCGGGCCCCTGGCACACCCGCCTCGGCTGCTTTGTGCGGGATTTCCAGAGAGCTGCCCGCGAGCGCGCCAAAGCAGAGATCGCGCTTGGATTTGGTCCTTTGCCGCTAGCCATGCGGATTAAACAAGGGTCTCCTGATAAAGATAATTACAAGGGGCTGCGCATTAACTCCGCGTTATTAAGGAAAGACCCAAATCTGCCTCCGCAAGCTGTTCCCGGGATTAGCCAAACAATAACTTTCATTTGGGGGAAGCGGGATTGGAATTGCTTGGCCTCGCCGGCCGTGCTTCTGGCGCCCAGGAGAGTTTCTTCTCGGCCGAGAGGGAGGCGGGCGTTCTGTTAAACAGGAGTGACTCCGGTTTGACGAGAGGAAAGGACGCGTTTCTTCCCGGGGAGGCCGCTTGCCCCCAGCCGGAGCGTACCTGGTTTCTTTAACTGCTTTGCCAGCTCAGGCAGTAAAAGTGGGGTCGGTCCTGCTTTGGGCAGGGCGCAGAACTCGCTGACCTCCTGGGGCCTCTTGCAGCCTGTGCGGCTGGGATTCTTGGGTTGAAACACTCCGGTGCCGCGGCCCCGGGCGCGTCTCCAACAGGCTGGCCAGACGCAGGAGGGCGGGGGGAGGGGTGACAGCAGGAGCCCCGCTAAGGGGAATATCGGTGATTTGCGTTCGCTCTGCCCAGCGCACACGTGGCGCTGCTGGCTGCGGACCCAGCGCGCGGTTCAGCGCTAGGGCCTAACCCGGGGCTGGCCCCGCCAGTCACTTTCCCAGCTCGCTGCAGCGCGGTTGGACGCAGAGACTTTCCCTGCTGCCGGGGCCAGCCCTCGGAGCGGTGAGCCGCGGTGATCCGGCCCCGCCCGCAGCCAGTGGGGCACGGCCCCTAGCGCTGGACGCCACCCCAGGCTCCGTTTAATGCGGCAGTTTACGGGCGGCTGGGGACGATGAAGCCTTAAATCTGCCCCTGGCCAATCGCACACACGCGCTGCGCACACCTGCCTCCCGCCCTGTGCGCACCTAACGCGCGCGCTCTGCGCGCCCACCGTGCACGCTGCGCCCTTGCAGCAGCGCAGCAATCTGGGGTTCCCGACTGAGCCTTTTGACAATAAATCAGTTAAAGGATCTCTTGATATATGCTCATCAGAGAGGATGATCCGGGATTAAACTAATCAGTAAATGTTTCTCTGCTCATTATTTTCCAGGGAAGATTTCCAGGCGATTCCCCGACGCCAAAAGATTATTAATCCCTTAAAGAGCAGAACATCAAACATCGCTCCTCGCTCTAATTTTCTTGCACGCCCCTCCCAAGGCAGCCCCCCCCCCCAGCCGCTGCTGTCTGCGGGCCCGGGACCCGGGGCAGGCCCAGGCGTCACTGGGCTCCAGGTTCCAGAGCGCTTGGCCACCCCCGCCTGCTCCCACCTGCCTGGCAGCCACAGCGATCCCCTCCCCGCCCCAGCTCGGGGCACGTCTGGCAGTGGCTTGGCCCACACAGCGCAGGGCCAGCCTGAGATCTGCGCCCACCAGAGGAGCGCCCAGCGGGGTCCAGCTCCCTGAGCTGTGGACGGCCCCGGCCGTTTCCTCGCTGCCTTGGCAAGGGACGTTGTGATTCTCCGGGGGGATGCACCACCCGGAGCCTCTGGGCTCACCGGCTGCCCTCCAGTTGGGGACCTTGCATTGGGCCCCGCATTCCTACTGCTGGGCCACCGCCACACCGCTGCTTGCGGTCTGCAGTAGGGATGTTAAATGGTGTTCAGTACTTGATGGGACTTCCATCCACTACTCCATTAGTCGCTAAGGGGGGCAATGCAGAGCGCTGCCAGGACCTAACCCCACTGCGCTCCGCCTTCTCAATGGAGTAAGAGACACCTGGCTCTTACTCCATTGAAAAAGCAGAGGTGCAGCATCTGGGACCTGGGCAAGCCAAGAATCAGCTGATTCCCAGTCCCCCACTGCCTCTTCCCTGCCCTTCCGTGGAGACGGTGCTGGGGGAACCAGCTTTTAAGTTGGCTCCCCGCAGCACCAGCTCCTGCTCCGCCTCCTTGCTGCCTCTGATAGAGACAGCAAGGGGGGAAGCAACTAGTGGAGTAGTGACTTGACTACCCGATAAGCATATACTTATGGGGCAGTCCACTAGTCGCTTCCATCCCTAGTCTGCAGGGAAGCGGGACACCCAGCCCAGCCCCAGAAGAGCCAGTCCAGGGGCACTGGAGCACAGTGCATGGGGGCAGGGGGGCTGCGAGCCACTGAACCAACTGCAAACCCTGAATAGGATGGAGCCACTTCAGGCTAAGGATGTTAACTAGTGGTGAATTGACTAGTCGAGTAGTGGATGGAATTTCCATCCACCACTCAACTAGTCCACAGGCACTTCTGCATTCCTCCTTTGAAATGTACAAGAGCCCCCCCACCCCCACCCCGCTGGGCCCCACTGGGGCACTTGTGCGTTCCAAAGGAGGAGTGCAGAACTCCGCATGCAGCCCAGGCCAGTGGGACGTCCCGCAGACTCGGGCTGCACGCGGGTGCCAGCTTTGAAATGTACAAGAGCCCCCAACAGGGGTTCTTGTGCATTTCAAAGTGACAGCACCTGCATGGAGCCTGGAGTCAGTGTGGGACTCAGAGTCGCCTGCTGACCCCGGGCTCTGTGCAGCACCGCCACTTTGAAATACCCCCTTTCGCCCCCTTTTTGCTGCCTCTATCTGATAGAGGCAGCAAGGGGCGGGGGATTGACTAGTCAACTGGACTAGTCCTTAACATCCTTACTTCAGGCCAGGGCAGCCACACCCTGAGCTGCATTCCATGGCCTGCAACAGCCCAGCTCCTCCTGCCCTGGGCAGCACAAACCCACCGTGCATCCCACAGCCAGGGGCAATGCCCACAGCAGCCCCCCAAAGACCTGCCTCTGCCTGGAGGGCTGCCAGGCTCTGTCTCCAGTGCCATTTTAGCGCTCCCCTGGGGCGTGATCCCCAAACTGCGCAGCGCCCTCGTGAGAGCCACCGAGCTAAATCCTTGGTGTTCCTTGTAAAAAAAATGATTGTTTGGTGTTCCTTGGTTTTAAAAGGTTTAAGAAACACTGATCTAGGGCTTCTCACCCCCAGGGCCAGTCTGTCGGTAGGTGGCTCCCTACAAGGCACATATTTCTTTGGATAGGGTACATGGAGACACTCCTGTGTTAACGAAGGTACTGCCTGCTTGACTGGCCAAAGGGGACTGCTGGAGTGAGGTCAGCAGGGCAGGCAGGCAGACTGTTTCTCTTTGGCAGGAGGGGGATTTCAGCAGCAGAGGGGAGCATGTTTTATGATTTTTCATTTTATTCAATTTGGCAGAATTGCCTCCTGCCTCACCTCCCCCCTTCTCCCCCCCGCCCCCGCTGCTCTACCATGTGACACTGCCAGAGAACTTTGGGAGAATCCAGGGTCAGCCATGGGACCTGTCCCGAGCCACACTCCCCTGCCAAGGGGTAAGCTGACCCCAGGGCAACTTTCACTAGTGAAGCAGCATTCTACTGCGGCGATTCAGCCCAGGCTGCAGCCTGTAGCTTCTGGTTAAGTAAAAGGCTGTGGCCAGCCAGGTGTGTGCCAGGGGGCACACAAGCGTGTAAAGCGTGCAGGGCTGGAAACAGCAGAGAGACCATTAACAGGCCTGTGTCCTCTAGTTGTGTGATAAAATTCTTTCTCCTGTGCTACCAAGCAGCAGGTCGTGTCCTGGTTGTTACTGCTTCTGTGGCATGCCATGTTGGGATCACAGCTTGTAACTGACCGGACATGCCATGGACAGTGCCACGAACCAGCCCCAAACAGCAAAGGGAAAGCTCAGCTCCGGTCTCTTTATGATGGCGAAACTCCCTCCCTGAGCGCCCTGTGCCACCATTGTGAGCTCTGTTCCTCACGGCAGACAACTGGGTCTGGAGGCCAGAGAGACAAGATGACACAGAAGAGCCAGGGTGGAATTTTCAGAAGTCAGATGCATTGGCCCAGTTCTGCTCCCACCACAGCCAATGGAGGGCAATTTAATTTCAGCTATTACAGAAGATGAAACAGGTGATACTAACTACATGGCAAACAGGCTTCACTCCACACATTGCTTTGCAAGCCTTGAACGCTGGTTCCACTTAACATCCATTCCCATGATGCAAAGACACATCTGTCTCATAATAAATGGGAGCTGTAAACACATTAAATTGGTCTCGATAACAATCTAGTGGGAGTCCTAATTCTGCATCAGCCAGTTATTCCCCCTCCTATTCAGCATGCCCACTAGACAGCCCTGCTAATTCCTGATACTAGAGTTTTTTCTTAAGACGTCTGATTAAAAACAGAAGAGCAGTCATGATTTAAATGGACTTTAAAAGCAAACATGTGTTGATACACAGGACTTTTACATCTGGAGTGTCACAGATTAATCAAACTGCTGAGAAATGGAGTAACAAGACAGCTGTCACAGCAGTCCTGAGTAGATCTCCTAATTAATTCCTAGTGAAAAACAGGACAAACAAATGAACATCCAGACACCACACCTAAAAGAAAACAAAGGACCCAACCAATGCTATTTGTTTAGTGAGAAGCAGAATGATAAGAAATAGGTGTCTCTCTCACCCTCCGGCTGTTGCTAACAATTCTTTGTAATCACAGGGGGACCCAGATGCAATCCAACAGTGTGACAATGTGGTCCAGCACTGTAAGTCAATAAAATTTCTCCCTGTGCATAAAGGTAAGTTTGTGCAAAAGTTTTTGCAGGAAAATACAGCAATGGCTAAACTTTTAAATGCCTTTTTTGTTTCAATTGTACACAGAGGTTAGCAGTGATCAGATGACTAAGATAGGGAACATCAGTGCAAATGATGTAGGATTTGAAGCTAGAAGAGAAAAATAATATGTTAACAATTACTTAGACAATTCAGCAGGGTCTGAGGAAATACCTCCTAGAATATTTAAGGAACTGGCTGAAGAGATCCCTGAGCCATTTGGGATTATCTTTGAGAACCCGTGGAGGACGAGAGAGATACCAAAGGACTGGAAAAGGCAAATATAGTGCCTATCTATGAAAAAGGGGTCTAAGGACAATCTAGGGAATTATAGATCAATCATCTTAACTTCAGTACCTGGAAAAATAATGGAGCAAATCAATCACTTTGTCAGCACACAAAAGAAAATAAGGTAATAAGTAACAATCAACATGGACAAAATTATGTCAAATGAACCTAATATCCTTCTTCGACAGGCTAATAAGCCTTGTGGCTGGGGGGCAGTGGTAGATGTGCTACATCTTGACTTTAGGAAGAGTTCTGAGATTATTTCACATGACCTTCTCATAAACAAGAGAAATGCAGCCCAGACCCACATGAACCTCCAGTAAGGTAGGTGCACAACTGGCTTCTCAGTTTAGGCATCCCCCACCTAGCTCGCCTGCAGGGCCTGACCTGGCGGATGTTCTCAGGCACACCTGTGTGGCTGCAGCCAGGAGAAGCTTGTGCTTTTAGTGCTGTAGCTCCCAGCCTCACATCCCGTATCCCTACATTTAATCTTGTGTTTCTGTCACTTGGCTATTTCACTAGAACCTAACGCAGAGCTACTCAGCTAGTCTTACAGCAAGCTGGGCTCCAGGCTTATGGATAGGGACGTTAGCGCCTATTCGACAGGGCTGACCGCCACGAACAGGGGCTGCTGGACTCAGCGCAAGCTAGGACCGAGCAGTCCCGGCTAGTGCTGATCGCTGCGCCTCTGCGTTTTAAATGTAGTAGGATCCCAGCAGAGCTGCAGCACGGGTGGCTTCAGAGCCAGCATGAGCTAGGACTGCTCATTTTCGGCTGGAGTTGGCTCTTGGAGCTACCCCACTGTGGCTCTTTGTGACGTAGTGCTGGTACCTTGCTGCTTGCTATGCTGGGCGGTGGGCTGTGGGTGACCTTCACTGGCGGCTGTTTGTAGCACGGCCCAGCAGGGCAGGGGATGAGTCATTATGCAAGGGGCTCCCAACCTGTCCCACCAGTTGGCTCCCAGGGAGAGAGACAAAGGAAGGGGGCGAGGCCAGGCCTGGCTGGGGGGCAGGGCTGGAAGGGACGTTTTTAGTTTCTGGCTGGAATCATGGAGGAGGCAGCCTAAGCAAGGGGCTGGGATTTTAGGGGCCCAGTCTCCCCCATCTCAAGGGGAGCTGAGGCATCCTAGGCCTGCCCTTTAACCAGATTACATCTATGCTGTGCTGTATCCTGGAGAAGCAATAAACTCCCTCTATTCTACTGGCTGGTGGAGTCTGTTCGGGCCGTTACGGGGGTGCAGGAGGCGGGAGAACCCCGACGGGCCGTCACACTCTACACAGCGGTACTTATCGACTAATCGTATAATCGATACAAATTGTATTGACTATACGATTAGCCAGATAATTGCATTTTAACATCCTTACTATGAAGGAGCGAGATTCAAATTCAGCAGTACCTTTTCCATCCCAGAGTCAGTGTTAGCCACTATGTTACAGATGTGACATCCCAGATTGCCAGAAAAGATTACACTCTCCCCTGTCTTTTAAAAACAGCATGCATCTCCCTCCTCCTGCAACTAACAGTTATGGGGGGCTGGATCCCAAGCTCTCTAAAGCCTGTGCACGCTCCAGTGACTTTGTGGGCTTTGGATCAGGCCCCAAAGCTCTTGCAATATAGTTAGTGGGAAAACTAGCTAGCTGCAAGCTCAGTTATCATTTGTGCTAGCTTCCAGCTCATTAGAGCTAATTGCAAAGACTGTAAGAGCTGTGTCTGTGGGAGTGCTTGGAAGGTCTGGGGCACAAGGCAGAACTGGGCTGTGGATATCCAACTGTGAACAGCCGCAAAGTAGCTGAAAAACTGTCCGCTTCAATTACCTCCGCAACAGAGCTATTCTTTCACTGCAGTATGCTTGTCCAATTACCTTATTTTATTATTTTTGATCACTCCTCTAAAATGTGCTAATTAAACAGAAATCATCAAGTCAGTTAGAGAAACTCTCATTAAAGCAAAAAAGAAGGGGAAGAAAAAGGAAAATACAGCCAGGAAAGATATGGCTGGGAAGTTCCCAGCCACATACAATAGCTGCCAAATTCATTACAACAACACCCTAGGAAGGGACATCTCCCCTTGTGGTGCATATTCCTAAAATACAACTTTCTAAGCATGGGATTGCATTTTTCCATCTCCCCTGGAGCAGGACTGGACCCCAGGGCAGCCAGTCCTGAATCCTGGAGCCCCTTTTCCATTTGTAAGAGCAAGGGATTGTCTTCACTGGCCCACAAATGGGTCCGATCCAACGTACATTTTAATCAGTGGAAGGAGTCCCATTGATTTCAACACACTGACCTTTCTTTTCCCTGGCGCTTTAAAGCTTTTAGGCTAGATGTTGTACAAAGTGGAAGGGTGACCACAGGGCTGGCCCAAGTGCTCCTCCCTGCTCGCAGCAGACGTGAGCCTGGCCTGTTCCCCACATAAGCCTGGCATTGCTGCTCGTACCCAGGCACCGCTCTCCACACCACAGCCCACTTTTTGACAGAAGTGGGCGTTTGTCCTGTTGGCTTTTGCAAAGTGATTAATTCACCGAGGGGCAAAATCCCACTATGCCAACAAAAGGGCTTAACAAGGGACTGTCCTGGCCCGAATGGAACAGATGGTGGATGTCTAACTTGATAACGGAATAAGCTTAAAAACCCTTAGACTCTGTCAGAGCATGAGTCAACGTCCATTGCAGTCTGTAGGAATTTCCTTGTTGACTTAATTGGACTTTGGTTCAGGCCCTTAGGTTTTCCTTACGCCTGCTCGTGTTACTATTTTAATATAACAACTCAGAAATGGATGACTCAGAAGTCCTCAGCTTGAGGTCCTTGGGCTGAGGCGGCCTCCAGTTGTAGTGACTGAAGGGCTGTGCAGTGGCCTAAATGAAATGAGCTGGTAGGAGACGTTGCAAGGGGATGTGGATTGCAGCTGCTTTGAACACGAAGGAGAGGGGATCACCTCACAGAGTGTAAAGGGTTTGTTTATTCAGTTATTACTGGGAAGGGAGGGGATCTCACTCATCCACTCACCCACACTAGGGTCCCAGGCAGGATGATAAGGCGAGCAGAAGGCAGTTCATGGTATCCAATCTTCCCGTGTTGACTCCTGAGCTGGTCCGCTGGCCAGGCGATCTGAGCAGAGGCTGTTCTCTGGGAGGCTCCACTCGATGGTCCACCCCTGTGGCTGCGTCCCTCTCTCCTTTAAGGATCCGCATTGCAGCTTGTGGGCCTCTGGGCGCGTGCATGCCCTGCTGGGGCCACGTGCACTGTTGTTTCCTCCTGCTGTTTACCTCAGAGTTTTCCCGCCGCTGGGGTGTGTCTAGACCACATGGCTCTGCCGACGGAGCATGTAGATGACTTTACTAAACATAGGAAAATGAAGCGGCGATTTAAATAATCGCCACTTCATTTACATCAAAATGGCCGCCGCGCTGTGCCGATCAGCTGTTTGGCGGCACAGAGGGGCAGTCTGGACGTTCCGCGGTCAACAAGGGAAGCCCTTGTCAACTGCCCCGGTAAACCTAATTCCACGAGGCATAATGGAGCGGTTGACAAGGGCTTCCCTTGTCGACCGTGGTGTGTCCAGACTACCGCACTGTGCCGCCAAACAGCTGATCAGCACAGCGCGGTGGCCATTTTGATGTAAATGAAGCAGCGATTATTTAAATCGCCACTTCATTTTCCTATGTCTAGTAAACTCATGTACATGGCTCCGTCGACAGAGCCATGTAGTCTAGACATACCCCTCGTGTCCACCTCAGACACCCTTCTGCACTCACTCAGGGAAGGGCTAGGGGGTTAACAGATAACAGTCTAAGGGTATGTCTACACTACAAAGTTAATTCGAACTAACAGCTGTTAGTTCGAATTAACTTTCATAGGTGCTACACACGCAAACCGCTAGTTCGAACTTAATTCGAACTAGCGGAGTGCTTAATTCGAACTAGGTAAACCTCATTCTATGAGGACTAACACCTAGTTCGAATTAAGTAGTTCGAATTAAGGGCTGTATAGCCACTTAATTCGAACTGGTTGGAGGCTAGCCCTTCCCACCTTGCCCTGGTGGCCACTCTGGGCCAAGCCAGGGAAACTCTTCTGCCCCCCTCCCGGCCCCGGAGCCCTTAAAGGGGCATGGTCTGGCTACATTGGCCGTGCCAGGTGCAAGCCTGCCAGCACCCGGCCAGCAGACCCTGCACCTGGCACGGCATGAGCCAGCCACCTGCTGATATCCAGCCCTCCGCCTCTTCCCTGGACCAGGCTGGTGGCTCCCAGGAGCCTGCCCGGGGCCACAAGAGGCGGGCGCCCGCCCGGTCTAATATGGAGATCGTGGACCTCATCGAGGTTTGGGGGGAGACCTCCAATGTCCACGACCTCCGCACTAGGCACAGGAATGAGGCCGTCTAGGGCAGGATAGCTGCCAGCCTGGCCACCAAAGGCCACATGCGAACCCAGGAGCAGGTTTGCATGAAAATCAAGTTGGTCCAGTGAGACCCCCGACCCTGAGCCCTGAGCTTAGAACATAAGAACATAAGAATGGCCGTACTGGGTCAGACCAAAGGTCCATCTAGCCCAGTAGCCTGTCTGCCAACAGTGGCCAGCACCAGGTATCCCAGAGGGGATGGACCGAAGACAATGACCAAGCCATTTGTCTCGTGCCATCCCTCTCCAGCCTTCCACAAACAGAGGCCAGGGACACCGTTCCTACCCCCTGGCTAATAGCACTCCATGGACCCAACCTCCATGACTTTATCTAACTTCTCTTTAAACTCTGTTATAGTTCTAGCCTTCACAGCCTCCTGTGGCAAGGAGTTCCACAAGTTGACTATTTGCTTTGTGAAGAAGAACTTTCTTTTATTAGTTTGAAGCCTGGTACCCATTCATTTCATTTGGTGTCCTCTAGTCCTTATATTATGGGAACTAATGAAGAACTTTTCTTTATGCACCCTCTCCACACCACTCATGATTTTATATACGTCTATCATATCCCCCCTCAGTCTCCTCTTTTCTAAGCTGAAAAGTCCCAGTCTCTTTAGCCTCTCTTCATATGGGACCTGTTCCAAACCCCTAATCATTGTAGTTGCCCTTTTCTGAACCCTTTCCAAGGCCAAAATATCTTTTTGAGGTGAGGAGACCACATCTCTACACAATACTAAAGATATGGTGCACTATAGTTTGATACTTCCCCTCCTCCTTCTTCCCCTGGCTTCCCCCTTCCAGCTCCCTCCTCCCAGGTTTCCCCCTCCCCTCTCCCACCCTCTCTCTTCCCCTCTCCCACCTCCTTTTCCCAGTCTCCCCAGAGGTTAATCCCCCCACCCCCAGTTTTGTTAAATAAAGATTGTTTCTATTTTTGAACACGTGCCTTTATTTTTTACATCAGGAAGGGGGGCTAGGGAGGGTAAGTGGAAGGAGGTGAGGGAGGAATGGGGCACGAGCCCCTGATGGGGACGACTGGGGTGGCTCTGCGGGCTCCTCGGGGTGGAAGCTCCCCTGCAGGGCCTCCTGGATCCTGACAGGCCCCCAATTGACCCCCCCCGGATGGCAGCCTGCGGCAAGTGCAGCCGGGCTGATGGCCGAGTGCTGTGATGTGCCGAGGGTGGGCACTCAGGGCACTCCAAGACAGGACTGCTTTGCTGTCCCTCATCGAGGTAGACAAGCAAGCGGGGAACCCTGAGAACTGTCTGTCCGGGGTGGGGGTCGGATCCCTTTAAGCACAGCCCTCAGCTAGCCTGAGGCAGCAGCTTCACACTCTAAGTCCTGGTTCCGGCCAGCCTTAACTTCGGTTCAGGGTCCACTCAATGTGGACATGCTAGTTCCAATTAGCAAAACGCTAATTCGAATTAGTTTTTAGATCTAGATGCGCTAATTCGAATTAGCTTAGTTCGAATTAACTAACCCTAACAGTTTATGGAGCCAAATAACATGGTTAACAGGTGAGAAAGGGAACAACGTCCATTTTAACTCTTTCCTTGCTCCTCCTTTGCCTCCAACAGGAGAAGGCAGATGGGAAGTGACTTTCCCGAGTTCACATCCCAAGTTAGCGGCAGAGCCGGAGTTTCCTGGGTCCTGTGTCTGGACCAGATCCCCTGGACCATGAGATGGCACCGTGACACACTGATAACATCCTGTAAGATCTTGGACACGCTGTATGGACAAAGGTAAACTTTACTGAACTAGTCTCAGAGGCGTAGTCGTGTTAGTCTGTAACTTTACAAACGGCGAGGAGCCCTGTGGTACTTTAGAGACTAACAAAAATATATAGGATCATGAGCTTTTGTGGGTAAAACCCCCCTCATCAGGTGAGTTGTAGTGGAAATAACAGAATCCAAGGTAGATATAACAGCAAAAGCTGTCAATTGTAGGGCCCATGTTAATGAAGCTAATTAAGTAGGCCGGATATGTCCCATTCATGGCTTTTCATGTGAAAACTTGAGTGTCAAAGGCAGTGGAAATTAGCTCTGTAGTGTGTTAACCACAGAATCATAGAACCATAGAGCTGGAAGAGACCTCAGGAGGTCATCCAGTTCAGCCCCCTGCCCAAGGCAGGACCAATCCCAACTCAATCAGCCCAGCCAGGGCTTTGTCAAGCCAAGACTTAAAAACCTCTAGGGATGGAGATTCCACCCCCTCCCTAGGGAACCCATCCCAGTGCTTCCCCACCCGCCTAGGGAAATAGTTTTTCCTAATATCCAACCTAGACCTCTCCCACTGCAACTTGAGACCGTTGCTCCTTGTTCTGCCATCCGTCACTACTGAGAACAGCCTCTCTCCAGCCTCTTTGGAACTTCCCTTCAGGAAGTTGAAGGCTGCTATCAAATCCCCCCTCGCTCTTCTCTTCTGCAGACTAAACAAACTCAAATCCCTCAGCCTCTCCTCATAGGCCATGTGCTCCAGCCCCCTCATCATTTTGGTTACCCTCCGCTGGACCCTCTCCAATGCGTCCACATCCTTTCTAGTGTGGGGGGCCCAGAACTGGACACAATACTCCAGATGTGGCCTCACCAGAGCCGAATAAAGGGGAATAATCACTTCTCTGGATCTGCTGGCAGTGCGCCTCCTAATGCACCCTAATATACCATTAACCTTCTTGGCTACAAGGGCACACTGTTGACTCATATCCAGCTTCTCATCCACTGTAATCCTCAGGTCCTTTTCTGCCGAACTGCTACTTAGCCAGTCGGTCCCCAGCCTGTAACGATGTTTGGGATTCTTCCGTCCCAAGTGCAGGACTCTATACTTGTCTTTGTTGAACCAGTTAATGTTTTTATTCAAGCCCAGAGTGACAGTGTCAAATTTGTAAATGAACTCCAGGTCAGCTCTCTTGGTAACTGGGTGGTAAAATTCCTTTGTAGAAGAATGGCTACTTTTACATCCATAATTGAGTGACCAAGTAGTTAAAATGTTCCCCAACAGTTTTCTGTGTATTATCATTCCTGATGTCTGATTTGTGTCCATTTATCTTTGTTGCAGGGACTGTCCGGTTTGGCCAGTATCCATGGCAGAGGGGCATTGCTGGTATGTGGTGGCATAGATCACGTTGGTGGATGTGCAGTTATAGGAGCCCCTCATGTTGTGGCTTAGATGGTTAGGTCCTGGGATGGTGTTGTTTGTATGGTGTGAGGACAGAATTAGCTACAGTGTTTGTTGCAGGGTTTGTGGGTTTGTGGGTGAGTGTATCTGACCGGTGGTGTGTGGCTGCTGGTATTTGTTTCAGGTTGGGGGGCTGTCTGTAGGCATGGACTGGCCTGTCTCCCCAGGCCTGTGAGAGGCAGGGATTGTGTTCCAGGCTAGGCTGTAGATTGTCAATGAACTGGAGTTTACTGAGCTAGGTTGAAGCTGACAGAATGAAGTTTGCTGCCGTTGGGGTCTGGTATTAACAGAACAGTGGTCTATGCTTATTGAGGGGCTGTATTTTTCATGAGAAAGGACAAATAAGAGAACAGCAGGGCTATGCGTAGGCAAATTCACACAGGCTGTGACACCTCCGAGAAACCCTGGGCCCCAGAAAGCCACATATCCTGGCTCAAACAGGATTCTCCAGGGACCAGTTTGGGATAAACAGCCTGGCTTTTAAACCACCATGGGAATTCTTCCTGGTCCAGCCCACAGACAGGATTCTGGGTCACCACAGGGTCCCGTCTTTAGGGGAGGGAAGGCAGGATGGGGCTTATTGAGGCCCTGTGAGAGGGGAGTTTGTTCTGAGCAGATCGGTGATGAACTTGAAAGCACAGGGATCCCCATGGCCGGGGCAGCGAAGGCCTGTTCCTGTAGAGCCCCTGGCGAGGTCCGGGAGATCACTCTGGCAAGCTTGTTAGCAGGCGTGCCAGTTCCTTTTGGTTTCTCGGTAATGCTTTTCACCCTGCCAAGGAGGTAGCTGGCTTGGAAAGAATGGTGGTCCCTGACAGTGCACATGCACAGCGGCGCTGTAGGTCAGTGCTGGGGCACTGGTGTTTGCACCTGGGAGCTGCTGTCTGCAGGGAACCGGATTTGCTGGGCTCACTTCAGCGCCTTCCTCCCAATCAGGCCCTGTCCCTGACAGACAAAACAAGAGAGTTCATGGCTGCTGCCCACTGACTCTGAATGATCACACAGGGTTCCCGCCACACAGATACAGCAACATCCCTCTGTGGGCAGCCAGAATGCAAAGGAAGCAAGCGGGTGTGCGGGCAGCTTGGAATACCCCAGTCAGCAGGGAGAGGGACACATCCTGGAAAGGCAACCGCTGGGCTGTGGGAAGCCTGAGGGGAAATTCAGGTGCCATGGTTACAGGTAACATCTGTGCTGCCTATTGCCATAACACAAGATACCTCAAGTACAGTGAAAACAAGTATTGACCAGAGCCGGGTAAATAACTTATAATGAGTAATTTGCTCAACGAGTGTCAAGCCTCTTTCTGTCTATGATCAAATATATTGGTTATTCACAATTGTTTGGCAATGTATTCACTGGCGAGGTCTTTGTAGGTTGCTCAGAAGCCGTTCACACCTGAAATTCATCTCAGCTGGCGACGGAAGCTTACACGGCATGTTTATGCTCCCTGGCCACACACGCTAAATGCTTACACCTGGATTTCTTGTGAAAATATTAGTGTTTACTTACTCAAAATGCAATAATTGTTGCACGTATGGCTCTCTGCCATTGCATTCAGTGGCTGGTGCAGCTGCACAAAGGGGCCACTAGAAAGGCACGAAAGGAATCCCTGTGGAGTGGTTATAAAATACAGGCCAATATTCTTGGTGTGTGGTTAGCGATATTCACCCAGATCATTAGGTGCTGAGTTGAACAGAACCTGTGGAATATCTTCGCTGTTTCTGTCACAAACCCAGGGCACAGGTTCACTGGGCTTTGTGCAGCAGAATTGCTGCAGGAAGTACATTGTGGGACAAGAGAGCTGCTTGACAGTGTGTGTGTCTCATCACCGTCATTAATCACCCCTGTGAAAACAACAGGTTAGTGACAAGGCTGGCCCAGGCAGCTGTTCATCAGAGACCCTGCATCAATTCCAGAACCCCACACGCTGGTGAGCTCAGGAACAAAGCCCAGAGGGTGCTGGGTCCAGCCGGAGCCGGGCTGCACTGGGACGTGTGGTCACGGACTGAGGCAATTTTACGTTTTCTTTCTGGACCAAAGCGCGTTTTGGGGCGTGCTTGTCCTGGTGCCACCGAGTCACCGTGTTTTCAGCTTTCAGAAGCACCGGCTTGTGACCATTCTTTGCTTCATTCACACCAGCACCCCGTGTCACACGGCAGCAGGCTGGAAAGAGTCAAGGCCTTCCCCAGTCTGGTGTGACATAATGCGCTTTATGATTACATGTCTGCGCAGTCCACTGCCCTGCCTGATATACACTGGGCACGTGCTGCATGCACATCAGAAGTGTCAAGCCAACAACATTCAACAAAGTCAGGCAACCAGTTCATGGAAGATTAGGGGGAAACACAGTGTTGTGCTTTGCAATCACATGGGCCATCCCAAAAATCACCCTGAAATAAATGAGCAACATCTAAGCTGTGCCAGTGTAAGGGATGGAGAACTTTGGGGGCTTGGATTTTCTCTTTGCATAAACCCTGAAGCGACCGGATACTTTTCCGATGCTTACCTGCTCATCTAACCTGCTTTTAGGAACAGGTTGGACGACACCTGTCAGGGTGGTGTAGACAGTGCTGGGTCCTGCCGTGAGGGCAGAGGACTGGACTCGATGCCTCTCGAGGTCCCTTCCAGTTCTAGGGTTCTGTGGGGTCTCTTTTCTGCTGCCTTCTGCCCTCTCTCTCCTTCAGGTTTCCCACTCCCAACCCCACCCACCCTATCGCCCCTCTCCAACTACTTCCATGGCCTCATCACTGGAGCCACCCCACACTGCATCCCTCTGACTTCCTGCATGTGGAGGATGTTCCACCGGTAGGCTGGGTCTCTGATCCAGCCCTTTCTCCAGTGGGCTCTGGCTGCCTATTGCACCTCTCCTCATCTGCTGCCTGCTTCCGAGCCTCCCTAGGGAAAGGTGCCCCACAAGGCACTACCCCTCAAGCAAGCTTGCCAAGTTTGAGGCAAGCAGCTGGCCCTGCAGACAGCGTAGATCCTGTTGAGAGCCCCCGCCAGATTTCAGACTCGCTGTTGGAGATGGGGCTTGCAGAGCCCGCCTTAGCACAGCTAGAAATGGGAGTGAGTTTGTTACATCTCCAAACCAGTTCATCCATCTCTAATCGGCAGCAGGCAGTGTATCCTGAGACCTCTCCGGACTCTCTCCTCTAATTAGTCTCTCCGTTTGATATCTGTGTAACACACCATCTGGCCTTGGGTTTCCAGAGGGGGGACACTACAAGACTACACTGGAAGTGAAAAAAGAAAACCCTGCTAGAAACTGAAATAGACCCATAAGCAGAGGGGCTGTGCTAGCTCTAATCCATCCCAAGAGATCTTGTATGCTAAATGCCAGGTGATACTGGTGCGAGAACACTTGCTGGTTGACTGTCTCAAAGGACTAAATGCCTCCATGGAAGGGCGGCTTTGAAACGTTTCCTTTTGTGAATGTGACTGACAAATGGCTTTGCTGTGTGTCTGAGACAGGGGACAAGGACTCCTGGATTCTGGCCTCATCTCTGCCACAGACTCACTGCCCACCTCGGGCAAGTGTCATAACCTGGCTCAGCTGACTCACATCCCTTTCCTTGCAGACACTGCGAGTCTCATGGAGGCTGGGGAGATTCTGAGCTCTGCACTTGACAGCCCACAGTGTCTAGAGCAAGCTTTGGAGAAGGGTAGGTCTGAGAAGCTCTGAGGGTATGGCAGTGGAGTTCACAATCTCCACAGCACCCCGCGTGGGACTGTAACTTTCAGGGTCAACCCTGGAAGGCGCTTGCTTACAATATACAGAGGGGAGGTTGGCTGACACTGACAGGCGATATGCAGAAGGGAGGAATGGAGGGCACTGCCAGAATCAGGGTTCAGAAGAGAGGTGAGGAGCTGGCAGGACACAGCTGGAGGGGCTGGTTGGGTAGCTCCTAAACTCCCTAAAATCTTCTGAGCTCCATCCCACGCCCTGCGGAGTTACAGCTCCCATGGGAAGCAGCCGCTGGACTACAAGCTCAACTGTGAAAAGTGCGTGAAAGTTCATTTCTGTCACACTAGCCTCCCGTAACAAAGGTTGCTGGGAAAAGGTATTAAAAGGAGATAGACTGAATTAGTCTGAACATAAAGACCAATGGATATAACTCAAGGGCTATTCCACCCTTTTGACCTGGAAGATCAGGGCTGGACAATAAGCAGCCTATGGACCAGATGTAGTTTGCCAGGGTTAGCCCCTAGCAGGCCACCAGACACTTTAGTTATCTAAGCATCTGCAGGCGTGGCCACTTGCAGCTCCTTCTGAGGGTGGTTCACTGTTCCCAGCCACTGGAGCTGCAGGAAGCGGTGGCCTGGCTGGTGCTGCTTCCTGCAGCTCCCATTGTCCAAGAACAGCAGACCACAGCCAATGGGAGCTGCAAGTGGCCATGCCTGCAGACGCTCAGTCACCACAGCCTCTGGCAGCCCACTGGCGCTAACCCCAGGAAACCATGTCTGGCCCATGGGCCATTGATTGCCCACCCTTACAGATCAATACAGCAAACCCAGCCTATGCCTTATTGCTGTATCGTCCCTCACCATTCACTCCCAGCCTGGCTGATTTATCTTGCTCACCCACCCTTTACTTAGCCCCCGATGTTTGTTCTGTAACAGACACATGCTCTTGGATGTGTATTGATCATTGTACATGTTGCTTACTAACACCCCAAACTTGCACATAGACGTATGCACGTGCCTAACCACGAGTTGTCACAAGAGACACTGCTCCAAATGCGTCAAGCTACACATGTGTGTCTTTGCAGCATCAGGGCCTATCTCCACAGCCGAGATTTGGAAAGGAATCTATTCTGAGGAGCAGCCATTTATGTCAGAGTCCTCTAACACCTGATGATGTAACATGTTGGGAGAGCAGAACAACTTAGATATCCGCTGGAAGTAGAAGTGGTTGGAACAAAGAGATATCACTTAATGAAAAAATGTTGATTTTCTTTTTAAAAAATCCAAAATTCCCAGATTTTCACATTTTCAAAATCCAACTCATTCTAACCAGAACTGTAGATGGTCAAAAAATAGAGAAATCAGGGGGGGAAATGTCAAAATGTCTTGGATCACCCAACTAGACTGTATTTCTAGGTTTAAATACACATCATCCTTGCAACTTTATCTTCAACTGCACACACTCTATGCTGTTGCAAGTAGCATGTCGGGATTTCCGGTAGTGATAATGATTAGTATGATAGTGTATTGGAAACAAGCCCTTCAGCAAGAAATCAGGTTTTTAGCATCTCCTAGTAATTCGTTATGTCAGCTCAGTATGTCAGCTCAGGCTCTGTAACTCCTCTGAACCACTTCTTCATTTTGTCCTTGTGTGGTTCCAGTTCTCAGTGGTTAATTTCATCAAGCCATTTAGCCAGTAGTGTCATCAACAAGTAATCTTCCAAAACCACTTTCAATTGCTTCTGGACAGCCAGTGCCTCTTGCTACAATCTGCAAAATACATGAGCTGTTGTTTGATCAACGCGCCCCTCCTCCGCTGTGCAAAATCCGCTTATGGCCTTGGATGCAATTGCAGAGAAACAATCTCCTTGAGTGTTCCATTGAGTGGCATGGGGAAGCCAAGGTATCAACCCTCGTTTTTCAGTCAACCATCCCTGGGGCTAATGGCGGCTGCAGGAGACTGTTTGGACTTGCACAATGAGCTCTAGGGGTGAGGAGAGGTTTAAGCAGTGGGTTGCTCACCCAAACTGTCTGTCCACGTAGGACAACTGAACCTCAGAAGTCCTCCCATTTTTTCCATAGCATTTTCACAGTCTGAGCAAATGACATAGCCTGCAGTGTTCCAGTTTCTCTGCATTCCTGGACTCCTTCCTTAACCTCCGAACATGATCGTCTGCAGCCTTTCTTTCACCTGCAGAAAGAATAGCATTGCGCGTGTGTGCGCTTTTCCTTCTGTGGATGTTGGGTAGCCATTATCAGGGCATTTCTCATGTTCAACCAACCATCCTGCATTAAGGTCAATCCCGATTCATTCAGTTCTTTAATGCTTCCTCCGTTTCTTCATTTACAGTATCTAGAGGTGGGACCGGTGATTTTAAATGTGTCCGCAGGAGCATAGCCAGGCAAAGGGCTTCAACTATTTCTGCAGACTGTTCATTGTTTCCTACATGGTAACCCATCTATTTAGCATAAAAGAAGGTTGCAAAGTTCCCATTGAGCTCAAGTCTTTGCTTTGGCAGTGGGTTTTACAGGATAAGCGCCAGCCAAACGTCCAATTTTGGTTGCTGACAATGAGCAGAGCTGAACAGTGTCGGTGTGGAAAAGAAGCTAGAAGACCTGGAATGGGACCTTACATTATTAGCACCAAGATGCTGCTGCCACCGATGGCCATAAAGACATAAAAGTGCTTCACTTCTCAGATCATCAGATTCATCAATGTTCTGCTTTTTCACAGGGACAGGTGATTCAGGGACAGGTGATTTTGAAGGATCTGAAGATACAGACTTTCTCTTCATTTGGAGAAGAGCAGAGTCTTCCTAGCATTTTACTTTAGAACAATTACCAGTTTTCGTTATTTATGTACCAGTCAGCTGCTTGTTTCTTACCTCTTCCTTTAACAGCAGGCATGCTGAGTAAGAAACTCCTCCCCATGTAATCATTAACCATCCATCACCCATTTGCAGAATTGCTTTCACATTCAGCACACTCAGAAGACAAACATACATCTAGAGCAGGGGTGCAGAACCGTTTTTGGGTTGGGGGCTGACCCACAGAAAAATCAACTGGGTGGAGGGCAGCAGGAACTGGAGTGCCAGAATGGACTCCCCAGTGCTGGGGGGAGGAGCCCTGAGCCCCAGGTGCCAGATCCAGGCAAGCCGGGAACCACATCTGGCCCCTGGGCCTTAGGTTCCCCACCCTGATGGAGAGAATCCAATGCTTTGAAGACTGAATCTACAGTCTAACAAACAAAGCCCGCTCAACTGTTTACACCGGGTTCTCATGCCTGGGCTGGTGACCCCTTTCACACAGCAAGCCTGTAAGTGCAACGTCCCTTCTCTAGGAGAAACACATTTCTTATATTCAGCATTATTACACATGCTGGAGATGAAGCAGGGGGCAGGGTGGAGGCTGAAAGCTCGTGACCCTCCACATCAGTGTTTCTCAGCCAGTGGTAAAAGTACCCTCAGGGGTACTCGAGAGAAGTCTGGGCGGGGCATCAACACAACTGAAATTTGGAGAAAACGGAATTTTTGTTGTAAGTTTTACAACGCTTTATTATTTTTATACTTTTTACACCCAAAAATGTAATTGCCCGCCAGGCTACAATTAAGTTGTTAAACAAATGTGTTGCAATGGTAGAAAAAAATGTGTGTGTCTGAAAACTGTAGGTACTGGGGGTACTTATCATTTTTTTTAAAACGGGGTACTTTATAAAAAAAGGTTGTGAAACACTGTTCCACATAATACGATTCCCAGTTGGAGAATCTGGTTTACTCCTCCACCTAGTCTTCTCTCTTCAGCATACAATGACAATTGGCTCCACCCACTCGCCATTCCCTCTCTCCAGTCACCAGTGATTCCACCCAGTCTTCTGCTCTCGGGTTCCTGGTATCTTAGTAACTTTCTAATGGTCACCTCACAGGCATAACAAGAATGGAATGTGAGTCGGGAACTCCAAAGAGCCAATGAAACCCAATGAAAGCCCATAGGCTGGGGGGGGGTCTGATAAATAGTCTGGGAAGACCAGGACAGAGGGAGGAGAGATGAATACAGTGATCACAAACAAATGCCAAAGGCTTACATTCCTCATCCAATGAGGGAGTGTAGGTCATCTGTCCAAAGGATGAAAATGACCATCAATGTATCTGAATGGTGGGGCCCAAGGTATGTCTAAAGCAGGGCTACTCAAACCACGGCCTGTGGGCTGCATGTGGCCCATTTGTTTGCGGCCCACAGTGCAGTTTGGGTTTACACAGGGCTCAACACGCAACTCATGGATGGGATCCTTTGAACATGGCCTCCACTGGGAATATGCTCCACAACGGCGAGTCAAAACAATGGTCTTCTGTTGAGATGCATTTTAGTAGTTACATTCCCGGACTGTCATTGCTCATTAAAAGTGCTGTCCTATGGGTGGAAATCGGGTAAATATTGCATTTTATTACTATCAGCAGAACTGACTTACATGGGGTCTGTGTGTTGTGTAGTCTTGCCTTAATCTTTGTATTTATGCCCGTCAGTGTGAAAGACACTATTTACATATATTTGCATATATATTTGCATGTACATGCAACCACACTTAAGTTGCAGCCCTTGGCATGTGCTGTATCACTGTGGCCCCCGGGGCTTCCAAAATTGCCAGTCCATGGACTTCTGTCTGCCATGCTGCAGCACATTGCCAAGACACACCCCAGTGTTTCATTAGCCCTGGCCACTGGGGTTTCCCATAAGGTACACGCACAAAAGACTGTCTTCCTGCCCACTTCCCCACACAGCAGTAGGGTGAATGGAGGGGCTGGCAGCCGGGTGTGCTGTGGCTGGAGCCAGGGCCACCGCAAGGCTGTCCCTACTGGAGTGGCTGCTACGTGGCCCAGCTGGCAAGACTGCATGGAGAGCAGCTGCGGTGCTCAGCTGGGCCATGCGCCATGTTGAAAGTAGCTGCGGCACTTGAGCGCTGCGCAGAGAGAGGCTGCCCCAGCCACCAGGGCCAAACGCCACATGGAGAGCGGCTGTCCCGGCCACCAGGGCCAAGCACCACGTGGAGAGCGGCTGCCCCGGCCACCAGGGCCAAGCACCACGTGGAGAGCGGCTGCCCCAGCCACCAGGGCCAAGCGCCACATGGAGAGCGACTGCCAAACACTGCTGGGGAGCTCTAGCCAGGCAAACCCCCAGGCTGAGGCCTTGCTTTCAAGGCCTGTGAGTAGCAGGGCTGGAGGGAGGCAGCGGAAGGCAGTAGGTCCACCCCCTTGCCTATGATGAGTGGCCACTTCAGACTGCTGTTTGCTCTTAGGGGAGGGGCCAGATGATGAGACAGTGTGTGTGTGGGTGGGGGGAGGGATTATTCAGGGGCACTTCCAGCCACAAGGCAGTCCCAGATCAACCCGCTTTTTGACTGTGAGAAAGAGACGATACCTCTCCGTATAATGTTCTCAGTGGGGGAAAAGGACTCAGAAACCTGGTTTTCTTTGCTTTGAGCTTCAGCATACTTCCCCAAAGAAGCTGAAAAGAAAAAAGAACCCTCCTCGACACAGACGGGTTATAGAAAGGCTCCCAATGGGTGCCAGCCAGCCATACAAAAAAGGCCTGTTCTCGGATGAGTTACGGCAGCTGAAGATCTAACCCAGTAACCAGTTTCCAGTAACCTTGCCAAAGGGCGCGACAGAGGTTTGGATATCAGCCATCTACGTCCCTGTCACATCAATTGAACATGCTCAAGGTGTCCTTAAAAACACTGGGTCTATGAGTTCACCTCCCAGCTCTTCCCCAGGGTCCGTGCACTTCCACCCTCGGGAACCCGTGGCAGGGGAATTTGGTATGCATGGCATGGAAGCAGCCTGGCCATGCATGGAAACTCGACCTGACAGCAGAGATTTTTCTGCATGTGTCATGAAGAGTTGGCTACTTTATGCTACTATCCCCCCTGCAGGACCCTTGCCGGGGTTTATACTCTCTGCAGACCAGCTGCTTCGTTGCTTAGCTGTCATTTTCTTCCCGCTGTAGACAGTGGCTGAGGAGAGTGAGCTGCTGGGGAAACCTGCTACCATAAGCCAGGGACTGGAGGGCAAACTCCTCTACTTCAACCCCCAGTCCACAGAAGTAAATTCCTCTGTACCTGGCACTTGTACTCAAGGGCCTGGTTCACCACTGGATAACCACAGGCTTATACTGGTGGGAGTCCACCCAAGTCAACTCTCTTGCAGTTACTCTCTTGCAACACTGCGGTAACACAGCCTTGAATCAGACCCCTAAGCTTGTCTATGGGCAATGCATATGTAGGAGCAGTTCCGGGAAATTCTTGCTTCCCTCATTACCTGGTGCAGGAGAGCTGCTGTCCCAAGGTTCCACTGCTAGCATTCTCACGGTTAACTTCCTGCTCCCCTACGCTCTAATCCAAGAGCCACTGAAGTCAACGGGAAAAGACACATTGATTTCAGATGGTTTGAGATCTTGGTTCTAATCAGGCGAGGTGTTATCAGAGAACTTGGTAGGAACACAAAATATTCTTGCTGGAAGGCTGCAGGGTAACACAACTGTCTTATAGAATTCAGGCAAATTGTGCACAAGAGCACAAAACAGAGAGACAAAACAGGCTGCTCCTAAAACAGAGAGCCACAGCGCACTGCACATTACTTTAACCTGGCTTGCTGCAGACTGACTGCTTCTAGACATCAATTTTCCCCTTAAACAGCTGCACACTCCACCCTTCAGTATGAGTTACTCTGAATACAACTTGTCTGGTCGTTTTTCTTTCAAAAAATTTTTTCAAGCTTTTGTCAAAACAGACATTTCCGCTTTCTATTACATTTGGGGGCTTTCACATTTTACATTTTGGGGTTTTCAACAACAACCCAAAAATTTTGCAAAAAAACCATTTGTTTTCATTGAAAAATGTCACAGGAACACACCGGACAAGCTCTAATTCTGAACCTGTATCCATCTACCTGGTGTGTTATTTGTGATACAGGAGCGCTAGTCAAGGACTAGGCTCCCAGTGTGCAAGGTGCTGTACAGCAGAGCAAAAAAAATCATCCCTGCTCCAGAGAGCTTGCTGGTCTTTATCCCAAAGCCAATTTTCTGCCCCCATAGCACTGACTGAGTCCCCTCTCATCATGGTTTTCCCTCCTGCCTTTCTCTTTCCCAGCTCACCCAAGCAGCAAGGTAGCCTGAATTTAGTGCCTCTTATCTTACCACTGAAAATATAATCGAGACTTTACAAAAAATAACCCCGACTCCCCAACCCCCAGAGCCATGTTTTTAAATAATAATAAAAAGCTGTAAGCATTTATTTTGACTACTTGTTCTTACTGTTCGGGATCAGCCTGATTATTCCGGGATTCATTTTTATTTCTGAGGGTTTTTTTCATTTAACAGCTGCACATTAATAAAAACTCCATTTATTGCAGGATTTGGTTGGGATTGCTATAATAAAATATAAGGATTTGTGCCAGCCACTAAAAGAACTCTCTGCAAAAGTAGTGTTTGGAAGTGATTAGGAGCTCCCGAACATATTGTTTTGCAATGTAGCCTCATCACTGCTGAGTACGGTGACAGATGTCTTGTGTTAATGTTGAATGATTAAATGTCATCTCTGAAGCCACTCCCCATCTATGTGGCACCGCGCTGCTTCATCCACACAATCTGTCTTCAATCTGTTCTTTTTGCTGAAAGCCTCGCGTGTCACTGATTGTAAAGAAACCCACAGCACAGCACAATCTGCGCACTGTGTCCTACGGCCAGCCTCTGTCCGAACAATCCTCCCCATTCAGGGAAAGGCAGCATCACTTTCACACGGAAAACGCAACTGACATCGCATATAGATGGCTTTGGAAGCAGGGCCCTGCTGTGCCTCTGTGAATAAGCGAAGTCGCAAGGTCTGCCGTCGATTCTATTAACCATGACTTAGAAGCAATGTTGCAGGAGAACCTCAGCTTAGGATGGTGGCACTAAGCACTGCAGGGCATGTCTACACTGAAATCGGAGCCGGGACTACAGTAAGTCCACACAGCCAGGAGCCAGCTTGGATCTAGGTAGCAGCAGCATGAGCTGTAGAGTCCCCCGGGGTCCCTGGTATAGCTAGCTTGTCCTACCACCATGGCTTCACTGCCAGTGTTATTGGTGTTAGCTGGATCACAGCTGGCTGGGGTGCATCTATGCGTGCTGGGTTCATACTTCCGATTGCAGTGTGGACACACTCATTAGTGTCCAAACAGACAAAGTGACTTGCCAGAGGACACCCAGACGGTAGCAGAGCTGGGAAGAGAATCCAGATCTCCAGGTTCACTGGGTCACACAAATGGTTCTCGTCAATTCATTGTTATTAGTGACATTCATTAGGTCATTATTTCTCAGTCTACTTTTAATCATGGCTTTTTGTGTAGCTCACAGTTATTCCAACTGTGCTGATTCACTTGCCGCTTTTACATGCTCAATGGAAAAAGTGGGTTGTGCCATGAAAGCGCGTGATCCTGTACGTATATTTGTGTTAGTCTCTAAGGTGCCACTGGACTACTCGTCGTTTTTAAAGTTACAGACTAACACGGCTCCCCCCGAGACTTCAGCATGATCATCCACCTCACCCCCCTTGTAACAAGGAGCAATATTACCATACCCACTTTTCGTTCAGCTCTGTAAGCTTCAGCAAGGCCTTTGCTTTGTACCTTAGGCTTCTTCATTTCCTGGCATTCCCCGTCTTCATCCTCTTTCGCCAGCTACAGATTCTGGAGTTACACCCAGTAAAGCTGGAATAACTCCAGTAACTGGAATTCCACTGCATGTGCACTGCTGTAGCAAGATTAGAACCTCTCCCAGCGCTAGAGCTGGAATGTATTATCCCAGCTAGCTCAGCAGTTCACCCCCTCGCTGCGCCGCAAGTCACTGTCATTCATGGTCTGTCCTTACTTCTGGCAGAAGCTTTAGAAAATAGCAGTGTTCCTTTTACAACCACCTGCCCCTTCCTCTGAGCATGTGTCCCTCCCCCACCCTGAACATCTGCACTAGCTAGAAGTATCTGGTTCTCACAACCATTAGCTGCTGGGCAGCCCCTGCCATGACCTATTCCAGTGGCAGGTCGCATGGACAAGTACTTCTAACGCACGCACACATGGCCATACGCAGCACAGGACGACGCAGGAGCTGGTCCCCCAGTGAGGGTGGCTGTGGACAGGAGGGGAAGGAGGCTGGTGAAGAAGTTGCAGTTCACAGCCGTTTGCACACATCCTTTCGATGCTTATAAATGAAGGAGGAATCATGGCAGAGGGCACTTACATGAACAGGAAGCAGGCCACATTAGAGCAGGGGTATTCTACCTCCCGCCTGACCAGTTAACATACTCCCCTGCGATCCTCAGCCTGACGCAGCACGACTCTTCCCCCACCCCCACCCCGGCACAGGGACGTCACCAGCATGCTTTTGCCTTTCCCACGCATGCACACACGTAACAGGAAAGGAATGTCATTCTCCCAGCACTGCCGTAGAGAAGTCTTTTTTTGTGTTATGGAAACAGGTCAGCACACAGCAGGGCCCTTGCACAAGGCCTTGAGAAGTCAATTTCAACCTACAAGTTAAAACCAGGGGAGCAGGGCCACTGGTGTCAAGATGTGGTACAAGAGGCTGAAACTGACTTGGTTACACCGCCACTCACACTGTCACCAGTAAATCCACTGGCCCAACAGGTCAAGTAAAACCAGGTTCCCGACTTGCTTTCGCTTTTCCCTCAGCAATCTGTGTGCTAAATTACAAGTTGACAATGGATTCCCATTAATTATTGATTTTTCAGATAATACTTGTTAAAGTAGAATTAACGCTATTGTCCCTGAACAAATACTGCCCAAGCACTGTGTTTAGCGGGCTTGTAATCAGCTTTACCCACTTCTCTTCTAATCTGATTGAAACAGATTTCCTACCAAATCTTTTTTATTATTTTGTTGATATTAAAAGGTCACATATTTGTGCCTGCCTGAAACTTTAATTTAAGTTTCTGAGATCAATTTATTGTGTTGCGTTTGCAGATAAACAACAAAGTCCCAATCACTGCACTTTTAATTAAAACTGGAAAACGAAGGAGGGAGAGAAAAAAAGAAGTGCATCTCTAATGGAATTCATGGAGTGCTATTAGGTACTGCATTGCTGAATACATTTTAGCCTATTTTCCCAAGCCCTATATTATGAGTCTGTTCATCATAATGCCTTTTGACCCTCTGCATTTACTCCATCATAATTATCCTTTAATACTCTTATAAATGAACTTTTAGCTTATCTTCCATTAATTCTCAGAACAAGCAAAGCACTAACGTAACGAACAAAGCCATCTCAATAAAGGGTTTAACCCTTTGGGGGACTTTCTCTGATCATTCAAAAGAGGGACATATTTTGAAAAGGTAGGAGGCTTGCAAAGTTAGATGGCTTAATTATGCTCCCTACTCAGAAGGCTTATATGGTGTAATGGAATTTCAGCCAGCGCAAGCCACCAATTCCTATGCTGTGTATGTTGTGGAGAAAAACGCAGGCAAATAAAAAGGAAATGCATAAGTCAACACAAAGGGTCCAAAATGCAATGTGAAGCCAATTTGGTATGTCTGTGGTGTTTTGTGATCAGCAGCAGATGTGTACAACTAGCCAGGTGGCAAGAGAGGAAGGAGGGTTTTGTGGTTAAGGTGCTGGACTGTGCTTTAGGAAGAACTGGGTTTGATTCCCTGGTCAGCCAGGGGTTCCTGCTGAGAGCTGATATGTCAGTTAGGGTACATCTATACAGCAGTGCTATTCTGGGATAACGTCCGATATCTGAACTAGGGTTGTGTGCAACTTAACAGCACTCCTGTTATTTTGAAATAATGGGCATTTATTCCGGCTTCCTGTAATCCTTGTTGCATGAGGAATAAGGAAGACATTGGAATCGCGCTCTATTTTGGAATTTGGCACTGTGTAGACAGCCCCAACTTTCGAAATAGGCTATCTTAAAATAAGCTACGCAAGCTGCGTAGCTCAAATTGCACAGCTTATGTCGACTGTGTAGACGTACGCGTAGTCTCTCCAGGCCTCAGTAGCCTGTCTGTAAAATGGAGCTAGCACTTCCTTTGTCGTTCCAGAGTGCAGGCTTTTAGCGAAAGAACTGGCTCTTACTGTATGTCCGTCCAGTACCCCACACAACGGGACCCTGCTATTGGCCGGGCCATGTGCCTGTCTGTACTACTAAGAGCAGCTAGCAAGGTTTGCCCAGGCTAGTGGGGGGTGCTGGGCTTATACAGGAATTTGAGAAGACAGTTTTGGGTGGCAGACGAAGGATCTGGGGACGGGTGATGAGTCATTTTACAAGCAAGGACTCTTGGGGGAGGGGCGGGTCTCCCGTCATAAATCTCTGGCACCCGTCTAAGAGCAATAGGTGAAGCCACTGACGCAGCGTGCATTTTGTGAGGTTTTGCACGTGAGCCCCCAGGAGCGCTGCAGGCTGCGGAGAGATCCGGCCGTAGAAGCACGGCTGCTAGCCCCCAGTCCCATGCACCATGCCACCCAGCTGCCCCCTGCCATACGCCGATCAGGCCCTGCCCGGGGTGTTCAGTGTGGGTTTAAGTTTGATTTATAACCTAACGGGGAAAGCATCGCCTTTCCAGGGCTGCAGGCACTGTGCAAGGGGTAAGTACCGAATGGACTCGAAGCTCCAATTCGGAGAATCGTTTCTGATTTTTTTTATCCAAAACGATTCTCCAGATTTGATCCAAATTCACAAATATTTTCAGTGCCACAAAACATGCATTTTGCTGCAAGTTTACTATTCACCCAATTCTACTCAGAGCCAACAAGACCGTCTCCATTTTAATCAGGCTTTTCAATGAAGTGAAATGCAATTTCCTTGCACTGAGCGGTGCTTCACTCTGGAGGCGAGGGAAGGCAACCCAGACTCACTAGCCGCTCCGTTCCTCAGAGGGGTCAGGCTGCCCAAGATGCTGTGGGTGCTGTGGCAAAAGAAAAAGTTCTTTAAGCTTCCTACAGAGTGACGGGATATCTCGGAGGGTATGAATGCCTTCAGTTGCTGATGGCTGGATTCAAAACACCCTTATTGCCACCATTGTTCCAGCTTTCTTCTTCTTCTTCTTCTTCTTCTTCTTCTTAATGTCCGGTATTATTTGCATTACTGGTTCTACACAGCCAGCAAGACAGTCCTTGTCGCAGACAGCTTGCCATGTAAATAGACAGGACAGACAAAGGCGGCATTATTTACCCCATTCTACAGCTGTGGAACTGTGGCACAGAGCAGTTAAGAGACTTGGCCAAGGTGAGTCTATGTCAGACGTGGGCACTGGATCCAATGCACAGAAGTCCCGGGACCATCCTCCCTCTGTGAAATTTGACAGGTGGACAGGTGGAAGTGCAAGCCCCAGGAAATGTGTAAATGCCCATTTTGCCTGTGCAATCTAGACACTTACGGGAAAGGTAAAACTTGGGTTGGCTGAAATAGCAGTGTGGGAGGTTTAGGTTGGACATTAGGAAAAACTTCCAAATAGTCAGGGTGGTGAAACACTGGAATAAGTTGCCTGGGGAGGCTGTGGAGTCTCCATCCCTGGGGATATTGAAGAGCAGGTTGGACAGACACCTGTCAGGGATGGTCTAGACGGTGCTGGGTCCTGCCGTGAGGGCAGGGACTGGACTTGATGACTCTCAAGGTCCCTTCCAGTTCTAGGTTTCTGTGATTCAGTCAGTGCTTGAGCCCAAGTGCCACAAGGGTAAATTTCCACATATGGAGCAAATACTCCGACTGGGCATTTTCATTCATTTTCCATCCAAAAGGGTAGTGCACATGTCTGCTGTGGAGGTGAACATCTTTCAGGTGAATGATTCCTATTTTATGGCAAAGAATTACTTCAGAAGCCTGACTGGTATTTAGCACTAGGACTGATCACTGGAGCCCGGGTTGATCTTTCAATAGCCACGCCCACGAGGAGCGCTGTGTGACTTGTCAAGGAGTCAATCAGATTTTCATGGAAATGTGCTGATATTCAGTGAAAAGCTATTAGTGCCCATAATGAGAAAATACCTAATTCTCCTAGAGAAGGTTTTATGTCCATAAGTGCATCTACAATAACCTGGGAGGGTTAGATTATACCCAGTAATGCCCTACAGAGCTTTAAAGAAGATTAACTCAGGAGGTTTGTTATTAAAGGTGCATTGTTCATGATTCCAGCCCCTCTCTAGTAATAGATGCTGAATAAATAAATAAACGCAAGAGCCTTGAGCTGGGCTCTGACCCAACTTACCCAAATTGGAACTCTTTCCAATCTAAAGAGGTTGTAATGAATGACAAATGTAATAGGCTCTCTCTCTTGTCCCTAACCCACCTTATTTTCTCTTTAATATTATTTGCCCTCACAAAATCCTGTTATGCTCTTTTCCGTGATTTTGGGAGCAAGATGATGACTCTTTCAAAGAAGTGGGGCCAAATCCTTAGCTGTTGCAAACAGCTCTGTTAAGGTAACAGCACTACACTGACGTACACCAACAGAGAAACTGCTGTGTTTCACATGGAAGAGCCGCATAAAGATGATTATTATTTAGCATTAAGACTATGATATTTTTATTGTACAGAAATCACCCTAAAAGCATTTTTCTATCCCATTTTTAAGAATCCAATCCTCTGTTTTAGCTTAAGGCCAAACGATTTCCTGATTATCACCAAGACAGACGAGGCCAAACTGAGAAATTTGTATTTATTTCCTGATCACATAATCTTGATTCCAGAGAATTTGCCACGTGAAATTTACTCCTGTAGAATACCAGTGTGTTAATGGAACAGAATAAAATCACAAACTGGACTGAAATGTAGAGATTTTGGTGGAAAAAATACAAAATTGCCTAATGCAGCTACGTGATCATCTGACAATAAGTGAGCTGTTTAGCCTATTATCATTTTTACTGTATCACTAACAAATAGTTACAAGTGCTCATTCTGAAAGCACTGCTGCCACAAACAGGACTGATGAGTGTTGGCCTTCATTAGGGAGGGTGGGAAACAGAAACCTTTCTACATGTCCTAGCAGGGCCCAAACCTCTACCTGTGGCTCATCCTGCCTGTGGATACTCAGCTATGTCTACTGGAGTCGCTCCAACGGACACCAGCTCCAAGAGAGCAATAGTCACAAATTGACCCTTAGGAAATGTAAGTGGCTGACAAAGGAAGGTGCAGATAGCAACAAAACCCCATGGCCGATAGGGGGTAGGACGACAGAGGGAAATCTTTATCTACTTGAGCAATGGTCCAGGCTTGGTGCAGAAAAGACAGAAGTAATCAATGAATAGTTCCGTTCTGTGACTGGTAAGATGCAATAGATAAGGAAATACCTCCGAGTCCATCAGCAAGTGGGGAGGATAAACACTGAAATCAGCAGGGCCAGGCAACCGGCTCTCAAGAGTATTAAAAGAATTGGCAAGGAGCTCTCTGAACTACCCTTGTTGATTTAATCGATCCCGGAACACTGGGAAAGCTCCAGAGAACTGGACAAAAGAAGCTCATCTGCCAGCGTTTCCAAACAGGACGAGCAGGAAGCTATGGGTGGCTTGCTCCAACACTGATCCCAGATGTCAGGCTTGCGGTGCCCAAAGCAGAGACCATGCACTGTAGATTGTACCAATGCTCAGACTGTCATTACACAGCCTGTTTGGAACCCCCCTTCAGGAGTTCCACGCTGCTCTCAAATCCCCCCCACTCTTCTCTTCTGCAGACTAAACAGACCCAAGTCCCTCAGCCTCTCCTCATAGGCCATGCGCTCCAGCCCCCTCATCGATGTCATTGCCCTCCGCTGGACCCTCTCCAATGCGTCCACATCCTTCCTATAGTGGGGGGCCCAGAACTGGACACAATACTCCAGATGTGGCCTCACCAGTGCCTAGAAGAGGGGAATCATCACGTCACTGGATCTGCTGGCAATGCTCCTCCTAATGCGCCCATGTGCCATTAGCCTTCTTGGCTACAAGGGGGCCCTGGTGACTCAGGTCCAGTTTCTTGTCTCCTGTGATCTCCAGGTCCTTCTCTATAGAACTGCAGCGGATACCCAACGGTGCGCACTAACTCTAGGGATGTAATAGGGGAGTCAATTAACCAATAAGCAAAAACTTATAGGTTAATGCTATCGACTACATGCATTCTCCCTCCCCCTCCTCCTCCTTCCCCCCCGCCAGTAAATTGTTTAGCAGGCTGGCCAGCAGCTCGGCTCAGTCCTGGCTCATGCTGGGTCCGTAACCTTCCCCCACTGCAGCTCTGCATTTAAAGTGCATTAGGAGCCAGGCGGGCAGGCAGCCTGGCTCAGTTCTGGCTTGTGCTGGGTCTGGGAGCTCAGACCCCCACCCCAGGACAGGGGCTGCTGCCTCTGTATCAGGCAGCCGGTCTGCTAGGGGAGCTGGCTTTCAAACTGTCTCCCCTCGCAGACGTGCTCCTGCCTGCCTCCCCACCTGCTGTCTCTGATACAGAGGCACAGCACGGAGTGGCGGGGGCTCCTCGGGAGTGGGGCTGGAGCGCACTGGCTGCCAGCCCCGCCCCCGGGGACTAGAGAATAGCCGAGGAACTGATAAGAACTCATGAGGTTAATCAACCATTCAATTAACTGATATTTAACATCCCTAACTAAATCCCTATTTGGGCACCTAAATATGTGGTGAGGTCTTGGGAAGTGCCAAGAACTGTCCACTTATTCAAGTGCTTTATGATCAATTTAGGTGCCTCACCCCGCGTTTGAACATTTTGGCCAGAGCCTCTCTCTGCTTTTCCCTTGTTGGTAGAGACTCATCCCCAGTCCGCAGCCTGCTCACTTTCCAGTGGGACGCGCTACGCGCACTGTGACAAACGGCATATCCCCTGCTTGGTGGGCCTGGCAAAGCTGCCATGTGAGCTGTGACTATTGCAGCTGGGGGAGACATCCCCACCCACAGTTTGGATCAACGCAGCAGTGGCGGCACGAGCTCTAGCAGCACTCGCCGGTATTCAGTGTCGGGTGAACTGACAGCTCGCTCTGAAGCCTGCATTGCTACATTTAAGCTTCTATTTTTAGCCATGCTAGTGCAAACACCCACGTGAGCTACAAGCACACCTTCAGTTCCCTGTACACACTTCCTGTTGCACCAGATTTGCTGCGCTGTGATCCATGGACTGCAACAAGGAGTCCTGTGGCACATTAGAGACTAACAGATTTATTAGGGTTTACCCAGCTTTCATGGGTAAAACCCACTTCATCAGCTGAGTGGAGTGGAAATCACAGAGGGTGGGATATATAAGAAAGAAAGGAGTGCCAGCAATGCCCCTCTGCCATGGATATTGGCCTAACCGGACAGTCTCTGTGCCAAAGGATCAATGGACACAAATCAGATCTCAGGAAAGGTAATACATAAACCTGCAGGGAACATTGTAACCTACCTGGTCACTCAATAATGGATTTAAAAGTAGCCATTTTTCTACAAATAAAACCCTGCACACCTTGATTACAAAAGGAAACAGATGAATTGTAATTCATTTGCCAATCCAATCCAATCCAATGTGACTTGGTTAACACACTAAATAAGCAACTTCCCCCTCTTGATATTCACATCTCCCCATCAGCTGCTGTGAATGTGCCACATCCACCCTGATGGGATTAGCCTCATTAGCAATGGATAAGAACATTCTTTCTTTCATATCTATACTGCCTCTGTAACTTCCACTCCAACTCATCTGAAGAAGTGGGTTTTACCCACGAAAGCTCCTGCCCCAAATAAATTGGTTTGTCTCTGTGGTATCACAGGACTCTAGGGCTATGTCTACACTCGCGGCTTCTTGCGTGAGAAATATGCAAATGAGGCTAAGCGTGGAATATCGCCGAACCTCATTTGCATATTTAATGAGCAGCCATTTTTGCAGAAGAGGTTCTTTCTTCTCCAGAAGTAGCTATCTATGCTGCCCCTTCTTGCACGAGAAAACCCCTCTTGCGCAACGCCGTTACTCCTGAAAATAATCAGCGCAGCGGCATTGCGCAAGGTTTGGGGGGGATGCCTCCAACATCCATGATCTCCGCACTAAACGGAGGAATGCAACTGTCTACAGGCGGATGGCTGCCAGCCTGGCCACCAAAGGCCACATGCGAACCCAGGAGCAGGTTCGCATGAAAATAAAGGAGCTGCAGCAGGCGTATGCCAGGGCCACAGGGGGCAGCTCCCAACCAGGGGCAGACCCAGACCCCTGCCCCTATTTTGATGTTGTGGACTGCATCCTGAGGGGCAGGACGGTCCGTGCCCCCCAGGTGGTCATCGACCCTGGGGCAGAGCTTGCTGCCTCCTGCTGCTCCAGCCCCTGCTGCCTCCCCAGCTACCACTCCTCCTCCCACTCCTTCTTCCCTCCCGCTTCTTCCTCCCCACCCTCCCCACACCCCCAGGGACACCGAGGCCCCCGCACCCGTAGTGCTGGGAGACAGTTGGGCCAGCAAGACCCCCAACCCTGAGCCCTGAGCTTCTCCTCCCCCTTCCTCCCCTTGCCTCCCCCTGCCAGCTCCCTCCTCCCAGGTTTCCTCCTCCCCTCTCCCACCTTCTTTCCCTAGTCTCACCTCAGTTTCATTCTCCCCCCACCCCGGTTTTGTTCAATAAAGAGGCTTTGTTGTAATGAACACATGTCTTTTATTGTACAGCAGGAAGGGGGGTTAGGGAGGGGTAAGTGGAAGGACGTGAGGGAGGAATGAGGCACAAGCCCCCAGTGGGGCACACCAGGGAGATTGTTACTGCCTGCAGAACGTGCAACCAGGCTTGCAGCAACACATCCAGGAGAAGCACCAGAGTGCCCAGGGGCAGCTCTAGCTCCATACTGCAGAGTGCTGTGGTGTTCTGAGTGAGGGCAACCAGAGCACGCAGAGACAAAATGCTTTGCTGTCCCTCAGCGAGGTAGGCAAGCAAGCAGGGAAACCTTAGAACCAGCTGTCCGGGGGGTCCCTTTAAGCACAGGACTCATTTAGCCTCAGGTAGCAGCTACACAAGGTAACTCCTGACCTGATGCCCTGCCAGAACCGGTTCCGGCCGGCCTTAAATGCGATTCAGTGTCCTATCAGTGTGGATGCGCTATTTCGAAATAGCAAAATGCTATTTCGAAATGTATTTTGTGTGTAGACACGTTATTTCGAAATAAGATATTTCAGAATAACTATTTCAAAATAAGCTATTTTGAAATAACGCTGTAGTGTAGACATACCCCTTGTTGTTTTTGCGGAGACAGACTAACACGGCTCCTCTTCCGAGACTTTTCTCCATGGATCTCAGTGGACCTGCAGAAGCCAAAAGCTGGTGTAACCAAGTGAAGAATCAGGCTGAAGGAGTTTTGATTCACAATTGCATGGCACGGATTGGAAAGTGTGCCGCTATTGGCTCTGTCAGCTGCTCCAGACCAAGTCCTGTTGAAATTAATGAGCATTTTTTAGTGCAATTAAGTTACAGGATTGGGGCCACATTACAAAGCAGGCAGGAGACACACACCACTAATGTAGAATGAAGCAGCTGGGAGACCTTCTTTTGCTCTAGAAAAAGAATGTTACTAAGTGAACGAAAGCCCTCAAGCAGCATGTGTCACCATTATTCCAGCCTCTGTTGGGAGATTTAGAAACACAGACGTCTTTGAGGAGCATTTTTCTACCCTAAGTATGTCTGTATATTTCTATTTCCTCAGCGTGAGGAGGTAACGCTGCGTTTGGAAGAAGGCACCCATGCAAGTTCCCCTATTTATTCATGAGGCTTCCTTAAAAAAATAGTAATTAAAAATAAAGCCACTTTGGGAGTAATGTAACTAATTCGTGCCTGGATTTGCAAACTGGCAATCTGCAAGTTAATTGCCCCAAACAATATGCTCTGCAGACAGGTTGTCCGTCCGTGGAGACGGCATCCGCTTGTGGGGCAGCGGCTGCCCGATAATGGGCAGTTGAAATGCTTTCTGGCCAGACAATAGGCTTGCTCAAGTGTGCAACTATTTAGGAGGGAAGCTGTCACGCCCACTCGGGGTGGCAAAGGTTTGTTCTGCCCGCGCCCAGCTGCTGCGGGCTGTCATGAGAACATAGCAACCATGTGTGTGACACAAAGCAGATTTGCCTTATTGCCCTGCATGGCCTTGAAGGACGCAGAAATATCAACAGCATACGGGCCTTGGGGATTCCGCTCATTTAGCAAACATTATACGCCCCATAACAAAACAACAATATTTTGGTGCTTAGATCAACCAAGTAACTAAATTAAATTCCCTAGACGCTGAGGCCCGCATGCTAATTGGCTTGGCTCATGGATTTTCTATGCAGCTCCCCAAGAAACAGATTGGCCCATTTTTCAGGCGACTGAACGTTAATTGGAGTTATGAATAGAAGGCTGGAAGGGGCTGCTCTCTCTGGCTTGGTAAATACACACTCACATTATTCATGAGCGCAGTCAAGAGCTGAAGTGGTGTTCTGGGGACCAGCAGTGCCAGTCGCACACCAAACCCTGTTTTTCATTTGCAAGGGAACGCTGGCTGTTTTTACAGAATCACAGAGCACTAGAACTGGAAGGGACCTCGAGAGTCATCGAGTCCAGTCCCCTGCCCTCACGGCAGGACCAAGCACCATCTAGACCATCGCTGACAGGTGTCTGTCTAAACTGCTCATAAATATCTCCAGAGATGGAGATTCCACAACCTCCCTGGGCAATTTATTCCAGTGTTTAACCACCCTGACAAGTAGGAAGTTTTTCCTAATGTCCAACCTCAACCTCTCTTGCTGCAGTTTAAGCCCCTTGCTTCTTGTCCTCTCAGCGGATGTTAAGGAGAATCATTTTTCTCCCTCCTCCTTGTAACACCCTTTTATGTAATCAAAAGCTGCTGTCACATCCCCTCAATCTGCTCCTTTCCAAATTAAACCCAGTTCTTTCAGTCTTCCCGCATAGGTCAAGTTTTCTAGACCAGGGGTTTTCAAACTCTGGGTTGCAGTTGTAAGGGCAAGACACTAGCTGGCCGCGAGATGCTTTGTTTACTTGCACCTGTGCAGGTAGGAGCAATCACAGCTCCCATTGGTCATGGATCACCTTTCCCAGCCAATGGGAGCTGTGAGAAGTGGAGTGGACCGAGACGCCGCAGCTGGGAATGGTGATGCATGGCCAATGGGAGTTGTGATCACAGATGCAGGTAAACAAAGTGTCTCACAGCCAGCTATCGGCTTGCCCTTACAAGCTGCGACCCAGAGTTTGAAAACCCCTGCTCTAGATCTTCCATCATTCTTGTTGCTCTTCTTGGGACCTTCTCCAGTTTCTCCACATCTTCCCTGAAATGTGGTGCCCAGAACCGGACACAATACTCCAGCTGAGGCCTAATCAGCACAGAGTAGAGCGGAAGAATGACTTCTTGTGTCTTGCTCACAACACTCCTGTTAATGTAGCCCAGAATCATGTCTGCTTTTTTTGGAACAGCATCACTATTGACTCATACTTAGCTTGTGGTCCACTCTGACGCCTGGAATGAAGAAAACACTGGCCACTGTTGGAAGACAGGATACTGAGCTAGATGGAAATCCGAAACCTAAATACCTTTGAGGATCTGGGCCTTCGGGTCCAATTCTGCCACTTTTAATCACCCTGAGTTGTGCTTTCTTCCTTGAGTAGCCCCACAGAGCTACGTGAGGAGGAAAATACTGCTGGCATGAGTGAGGTTGGCCTCCGTCCTCTCTCAGTTTCCTCCATCTAGTCTCATAACATTTAGATACCATGCAGTGGTGCCAGGTGGGTTCATTGGTTACAGCACATGCTGGCTGGTACCTGGCACAGGGTAGCTGCTGCCTATGAGTAGACCAGGCCCAGCACCCCTCTATCAGAGCTTATTACAGGAGCCAGGCCTACACCTGGGGCTAGAAAGATCTGTCAGAGGGCAGGAGGGGGAGGAGGAGTCGGGGGCAAGCTGTGCCTGGCAAGAGCAGCCAACCACTGAGGTGGACCCCTGGGAGCAGGGGCCCTGGGGTCAGCGTCCCCGAAAGGGAGCAGAGTTGCCTGGGATGGGGAGGCTGCAGCAGGCCCAGCAGAGGCCCCTGGGAGGGAGGCTGTGGAGCACCAGGACAAAGGCTGAGCGAAGGGATGCTCTGGAGCACCAGGACAAAGGCCTGAGCGAAGGGATGCTCTGGAGCACCAGGACAAAGGCCGAGTGAAGGGATGCTCTGGGTTTGGTTCAGTCACGAACACTTGGCCAAGAAACCTTCTAGCAGAGCGTGGGTGGGGCTGTGCCCTGCCATGCCCCCAGCCCTGTCCCCGGGGCCCCTGCTGATTTCCCGGAGTGAGGCAGGCTGGCCTGCGGTGAACACAGCGTGCAGTGTGAGGTCCCTTAGCTGGGGCTGTCCTGCAGTCTAGCACCATCCCTGGCTTAGCGGCGCACCACAGCTTCCCCATTCCCATTGCGTGGGGTAGGAGGGATAATTGCCACAGGCCCAACCCAGGGCAGCAATTCCTCCCCTCCTGTCCCAGTGCCCCCCAGACAGCAGGGGCTCCTCCCATGGGGCCCCTCTCTCCCCACTCATCCTGGGGCAAGCGTCACTCTGCTGGGGCTGCCTTCCCTCGCCCTACAAACTCCCCAGTCCCTGCGCAGACGTCCCCTCTGCCCCGGCAGCAGGGCTCAGCGCGGGATGACCCTGGGAGCGCCGGGCAGGCATGCCAAGGGGAGGCTGCCCGAATGGAATCCTGTCCTCCGTTCCCTTCCTGGTGGCTGGTCTGAGGGGGCACCCACGGACACAGGCACTGACCTCATCCATGCCCGGAGGGTGCTCAACCCTGAGACTGAGCTCTCGGGGCAAGGAGACGCTCTCCCTCGGCGAAGAAACATGTTGCCGCCCAAGCTTATGCGATGTTTAACCTGTACGTGCCCCTCCAAAACCCACCCGCCCCTGAACTGAAGTCAGATGCTTCTCCCTGATGTTTGGGCTGGCAGCTCCGATCAGCATCAGGGAGAAATCCGTTTGCAGCAGCCGGGACAGCTATTTAAGTCTGCTGCCTTGGAGCTTAACTGAGGGTCAGAGCTTAATTGGAGAAGGGTGTTAATAGTAAAAGAACCAACGGCTGGTTAAATAGACGAAGGGTTTGCGGAGCAAACTCACCCCGCTGCATCCCGGCTCCATCTGTGCTCTTGGTACACAAAGGAAATGCCCAGCCCGAGGCACACGCCATGGGATGCACACACTGCCTTGGCCACCCCACCGAGCTTTACTATGCCCCTGGCAGCAGCTCTGGCCATTGTCTGGAACAAGACAGGGGTTTAATGTGCTCCGCCAAACAGGTGTCACTAAGAGCCCCCCGAGGTCAGCGGAAGAGGGAAGCCAGGCAACGCCCGGGAGGGAGGGAGATCCATGGGCATGTGGTCGGCAGAGGAAAGACACAACCCTTCCAGCAATCCCAGGGGAAAACGCATGAGGGCAGCGTGTCTGTGCCATGGGGAGCTGTGGAGGCTGACAGATCTTCCAGCCAACATCCCAAGTAATCAGCCAGGGAGCAGAACTGCTCAAGGAGCTGTGGAGCCCCGTCAGCCTGGGAGCCAGCCACCTGGTTCCCTGGTTGCTCAGGGAGCAGGGTGCTGCAGGGGCTGGCAATCGGGGGACCCCAAAGACCTGCCTGGCTGCCACTGAAGGTTTGGCTGGATGTTTAGATTCTGTTAAAGCAGCACTTTCCAGAGGCTTTGCATCAGAAAACTGTTAACTAGCTCCACTGAGAGGCCTGAAAGTGACGTCTCAGAAGTTAGTGATGGAGTCTGCATCTGCAAAACCAACAAGGAGCCCCGTGGGTAGTAAGATGAAGGCTTAAAACATAAGCCCATGCAGCACAGGCCTGGCCTGAGGCCTGGGGCCTAGCTAACAATGGACAAAACATGGCTGACATAAAGCAAGGCTAAGCTGTGAGCAAGAGGCAGGCTCCAGCTCACAGAACTTGGCACAAACAGGGCTGAGAGTGCAAAACACTCACTGGTGCTAGGTACCAACTGCAGAACAGTAATTGGTACCAGCTGTAAGTGGAAAGCACGTGGTACCACCAGCTCATTAAAAAGACCTTGGTACCCACTCCCCACAGGTACAGACCCCGGTTGAGAAAAGGATCTAAAATGCCAGCATGATGGATAGAGCTGATCTAATCAAACCAAGAGGTGCGGGGTGATGGGTGGTATCTAAGTAGCATCAGAGGGTGGCGACCTGATACGTCACTAGTGAGGTGTGATTTGTTGTACCTGTATATAAGGTGGTGTCTTGGCGGGACAGCCTTTGTAGGACTTAAGGGGCAGTGGGAGTTTCCCACTGATTGAGTCATTCCATTGCTATGGGGTCCATATGTGCAGTGGTTCAGTAGAGTCTACTGACAACTCTGACTGTACTTCGCTTAACAGTAAACCTAGCCTGGCACCTTTGATCCTTATCTGGTTTGTGGCCTTTGGGGGCTCTGTCGGGGTCTGCTGTAGAAACTAAGTGCACAAGTCGACACGGCACACATCACTGAGCACACACGGACGCAGCCTTCTGGTTCTCATCGTTGAGGGAGCCAGAGACCCATAAGGACCCCATGGCAGTAAATCCCGACCCCCCCAAATAACTGCGCCATGGAGCCCAGTGCATCTGACGCAGTGGTTCTTCCCCACCGACACTCATGCCCAAATAAATCGGTTGGTCTTTAAGGCACCACAGGACCCCTCCTTGTTTTTTTCCTAAAGAGATAGTAGCTGGCGCTGGAGGATGAGGCATTCAAACAGACAAAGCAGATTTTAAATCAAAAAACATTTCTGCCTCATGTTGCCTCCTGCATAGGACAAGACACACCTGTTATGTGGCTGATGATGGGATGTTTCATTCCTCTTAGCGTTAAGGCCCCTAGTCCCAGATTCCCAAGGTATTTGAGCGCCTAATTCCAATTGATTTCAATGGACGTTAAACATCTAAATCCCTTTAAGGCGCGGGCTCAAGAGGCTCTGCTCTCCGGAGCAGTCTCTGTCGCAGACAGGGGCTGCTGCGGGCCCACTCTGCTGCCCCTGATACAGAAGCAGCAGCTCAGGGCGGCAGGGGGGAGCTGGTTTTTAAACAGGCTCCCTGCACGAACCGGCTCCTGTATGCCTTCCCTGTATCAGAGGCAGCAGCATGGGGTGGCAGGCGACTCCCCTGAGTGCTCTTCATTTAAAACTTGGGCTGGCGGACTGGGACCGAGCCAGCCTGCTGGTCTGAATGTTAAATGCCGAGCACGTGGGGGGATTGTTGTGGTTAACTGGGACCATTAACTGATACGCAATCCCAGTTATCCGACTAGCTGCTAACATCCCTACTGTCTGCATGATGCAGGAAACCGCAGTAGGCTGGAAAATGATGGGCGGTATTTACATGAGGGGTAGGGGTTAGTGTGCTGGACATGTACTGAATGTCTCAAAGCCCATGGAAGCCAGTGTGTACGGGGGGAGGTGTCTTTCCATTGACATCAGTGGGCGCTGGATCTGGCTTCAAGGGCCAGATTCCTACCTGCTCTAAACCAGAGTTTCTCAAAGTGCTCCGCAGACCCACTCAGAGCTGCTACCGGGCCGCTCCGGTGGGTTGACTTTCCAGCTCTGAAGCCACAGAGCCTCGCAACTCCTATTGGCCGAAGCTGGCCGTTTGCAGCCAAGGGGAGCGCTGGGAAGAAGCGGCCTGGGTCACGCTGCTTCCCGTGGCTCCGTTTGACTGCAAATGGGAAACCGCAGCCAATGGGAGCCGCCAGGCTCCGTGGCTTTGGAGCTGGCAAGTCAACCCACCGGAGCGGCCCAGTAGCAGCTCTCGAAGCGGATCCATGGAGCACTGTGAGCAACACTGCTCTGAACAGACGCAGTTCCAGTGACCTCCATGGAACTGCTGATGTTCAGACCAAGTCTGAGTTTCACCCCAAGCAGATTTCTCATTAGGAAATGAATTATGTACGAGATGGAGTCAATTCAGCTGGTGGGCGAGAGAATCATCCCTCCTGCTCTGCGAAGATATGTCAGCTGAGGCTGCCATACGACCCCTTTCGTGCCAATGTCCTCAAAGGTCACATCTGTGGGCTAAGACGGGGGTGGGCAAAAGCCACTCAGCGGGCCGGATGCGGCCGCCTGGGGCTTTGATCCAGCCCACGCGGCTGTTCCAGGCCCACCCCCCACACGTTCCCTGGGAACCACGCACGAGCCCTTTTAACTGCTTCTGTTTCAAGGGCCACTACCTCCCGGGTGGCTGCATTGCCTGGCAGGCACGAACCTTTTGAACAGCAGGAATCGAAAGGGCTCGCAGCTCCCGTCTCCGGCTAACGTGATGACTGGGGGCTGCAGGGGAGGTGCGAGCCCTTTCAACTCCTGCTATGTAAAGGCCCCACCCCCTCCGCCCTACGCCCCACCCCTTCCACCCGAGGGGCCCACGACCACTTCAGAAAAACGTTTGAAGCGAGCCCCACTCAAAACTGATTGCCCGCCCCGGGCTAAGGCTATTTCCAAATGCTGTATGGGAGATGTGCATGCTCCCTCTGCTCCCACCCAGCACCAGGAGAGTCAAGGACCACAGCAGCTTGGCACGTCTGAGGTATCATACCCTTCCTCCCTCCCCTCCTTCCTCCCTCCCTTGCTCCCTTCCTTCCGCAGAGCGTCTATGGGCCCTTCAGAAGTCTTTGCACTAAAAGCAATGACTGACCCCCAGGGATTCCCCCACTGCCCTGGGCTTTCTTGTGCTAATCCAAACCCACAGGTCAAATACTGATTTTTCTGAAAACCACCATCCCGTCCGTCATTGCCGACAACACCCTCACACCCCAAAACACTGCTAAGCCAGCCCCACTCACGTTTTTAATTAGTGCAGCCTCTTTGGCAAATAGATGCATAATAGAGGTCAAATATGTAGGTCGGGTTACATCTGTGGGGAAGAGCTCCGGCCCCTGGAGCATAAGGAGACCAAACTGAAGCAACATTTTAGTTACAAAACGTTTCTGCATTTTAGGCTGCAAACTCTGGGGAGGAAACACAAGCTCCTGCCCCCTGGCCCTTCCTTGGTGGTTTTTTCTTTCCCTCCACTTGCAGCACCCTAACTGCTACAGACAACAATGAGAGACACAGAGCAAGAATGCGCAAGTAGCCATCACGAAGCACCGTGGGGCTATTCCTCATTCGTCATACACCCGCTCCACTGGAGTCTACAGGCACTCCCGACCTGGTGCAAATCAACAGAGCTGCCCGGAAGTCAATAGACCTACATCTTTTTATCGTGGCTGAGGGCCCAGCCCTCCGAGTCAACAAGGAACACAGGATGGGACCCACTGAACATGTCAGAACTAGAGCAAATGCAATTTGCTACCGGCAGCATCTTGCTGCCTCACAACAATCTATTTTAGCCTAATGGACACCATCCCCGCTGACTAACGCCAGCTCCAGCATGCCTGCCTCTGCGCGAGTGACCCAGCCTGTGGGCCGGCGCAGGGAAGGCCTGGGCTCCAGTCCAGCAGCGTTAGAGCTGTTCAGAGCTTCGCCCTGAAATCGGTATTCCTTGGTCCACCTTTACAGAGCCTGGCTGGGAATGGACTCGGATTGCTCTGCCACTCTCCAGAGGCTGCTGCTTCTCGCTATAGAAACGTGCTTTGACTCTGGGACGACGAGCCCAACTCTCCAACGCCGCGTATGCACAGTTTCCTTGAGGTCGCCTGGACCACTGAGCACTTGGTTTCACTGCAACCCTGACCCCATAGAGTGAAGTAAAAGATCACGGCTGGTTTTTCTTTAATCCCTTTGAATTGTTTCCTGGAAGTATTGAAGAGCAGCTATTCCAAGTGGCACGTGTGGAGCCAGGCACACACGACAATCACGCAGCTGTGTGCACCTGCTAATTACCACACACTCACTTCAGCTGTGCAGGCAAATTGGGTAATGGCATGCACATGTGGCTGATGAAGCATTTAACTGGACGGCTGCATGCTCAATTACTGCATGAGGAAATCAGGAAATTGGGCTTGTAAATGTCCAGTTAGCTGGTCATTTAACCAGGCTGATTCTGCATGAAAGAGCACAGACCCACATATGCAAATCAGGCAAACCACTCTGACGTCTGGACGTAAACAGCCCTTGGGAATCCCAGCACAATCCCGGCTGCGCTGCTGGAATCATTTCTACATCATTTAATTTCGGCTTTGTAGGCAGGGTTCTCTTTTGTTACGCTACTGACGGGACACTTCTCCGTCTGTGCAACGGTTCCAGCCCCATCATGTGATGCCCCTCACACGCAGCCTGCAAGTCAGAGTTACTCCGAGCACGCCGGGCCCTACTGCTGAGTGCCTCTTGCAGCCCCAGTTCTGTCCCCCAGCCCCACGTCTCGCTCTGGGCACTCTCGCGGGGGGTGCAAAGCAGGGAGGGGAGCGATGCCCCAAGGGCTTGTATTTGCACCCACGGTTCATTTGGTGGGTGGGTGCAGATTGTGCCTGCAAGCAGGGACGGGCGGGATCAGTGCAAGTACTGACCCACGCCGCCAAGTGCAGGTTTAAACCAAACCCTGCCCCTCTCAGCAGCCTCAGAACCCAGTGGCAATGCAACTGGAGCCTGAAAGGGGGACTCGCAACCCTGAGGTCACTATAGGGCAGTGCACTGCACCAGCTCTCTGCACAGCACCCTCGGGTGCAGCTGCACAACACCCCCGCCTCGACACAAGCCGCGCAATTTGCACTGTGCTTATTTTGGGGTAAATTTGCTACAGTTCATTTCCAAATGTGGTGCAGGGTTGGGAAGAGAGCGCTATTCCGAAACGTCCCTTCACCCTCACGCAATGAGGTTTACAGGGACGTCGGAAGAGCGAGCCCCTTAGATTGCCAAGTGATGGGCTCATGCAAAAGACACAGAATAGCTATTGCGGGAGACCTCCGGTGTCCCTCAATAGCTCCACAGTGTAGACGTCGCCTCGAAGGGTGTCGAGGGTGGGGCGGGGGCAGGACTAGTGGATCTGCTGAAATTGTTGGCCCGGAAAGTGACATAAGGGCCACAGCAGCTGCTAGTCCATCTAGCCTCTGAAACCGGGCTGCAGGCGTATGCTCCTTCCTGGCCTTGGAAATCCTCTCTGCAGCATGGGCCTGTGGCCTGGCAAGGCTCCGTCACCGCAGCAGGTGCTGATTGGTCCAAGGCTGGGAGCTGCTGCTGCTCTTTGGCATCCCCATCTCCAGCCAGCGGAAACACCAGTGGCCAAAGCAGCATTAACTCACTGCACAGGGGATTGGTGCGCAGGCAAAGGGGCTTAAGGGGCAGAGAACAATGCTGCTTCTAAAGGGGGCAGCTGGGAACCCCTGAGAGGTAACTCTTCGGGGGCTGCAGCTTGTTCCTTATGGACCTTGGTTTCCACATGGCCTCCGCCCACCCGCAAGCTCTCTTTTTACAAGCAGCATTTGGAAGCATTCACCTCCCAGCACGTCCTAGAGCCCCGCTACTCCCTAACCCCCAGACTTGGATAAGGCCCAACAGAGTTTATGAAGCGCATTAGCTAACAGGCAGTAAACGATGTGTACAGACTGAGTGCCATTGGAATTCTCAGCTAGAGCTTACCTGGGATTCTGGGTTTCCGTCTCCCGTCATCACTGGCAGTGTAAATCTGCAATTGATCACAAATCCATTCCTTAAACACAGAGCCTACGTTTGCTCACCCAAGTGTTCCACTACAATCAGAGATGTGGCCTGCATCGCATTTGCATTGTATCCTAGACTGGGGTCTTAACTCTGTACTCTTAGCCGCCGACCCTGCATACACAACTATTCCTTTCGTGCTAAGCATGTAAGAAATGCCACTGACTTGTCTTTAAGGACATGCAGTCAATGGGATTACTCACTTACTTAAGGCACATGCACCAATGTTTACAGGATAAAAGCCTTGCAAAACAAGCCCTGGGCACTGTGGAATCACTTTCACATGACTACCACTGTGGTAATACCACAAAAAGGACTTTTTATACACTCGTAATGTGTGTGAATGTAATAAATGCTCAAGTTAAAGGTGGAAATTAGGGCTATACAATCTGTCTAGGTGGCTGGGTATCACTTAGACCAGAGATTCAAAATAGCTAGTAAATTCCTTCCTAACCAGGCAAAGCACTGTCAACTACAGCCCACTGCATTTTAAAGAATGCATTTATAATTCCTTTATGTCTGACAATCTTTCCTGTCTGCAAGTTTTTCCACATGATCTTTTTAAGATAAGTGAGTCAAGCACCCCATCAGCCCGCAGTGGTTATAAAAAATTTGACCCTCCTACTGACATCGATGTAGTCCCTAATTCAGCAAGTACTTAAATCTCATGACAATCAATGGGTCTGTCCACATGCTTGTACACCCTGTGGATCTGGAGGTAGTCGGGGGTCCAGGGTTTTCAAGGCTATGGGCTGGATGCTAGTTTGCGGGAATTTCCATAGGCTACATGCCCTATAAAATGGCTCCCTCCCTGCATGCGACCTTGCTCATAGGCATGGAGGGTGCCATTCTGAAGAGCAGGCCCCAGAAAAGTACATCCTGTCACTGCAATGCTCTACAGCTGCCACACGTGCTGGGCAGCCGTGGCGCTGAGGGTGGATGCATGTGGGGGCTGGATGGAATCCAGTCTGCAGGCCACCAAGCTGCTTAATCAGGACAACACAGAGCCTGGCCTCTTGTCCCAGACAGGTGGCTTTTCTGCATGCCTGCTTCCACGCAGGCCCCTGCGTGCTGGGGACTGGTACCCGGTAAGGAGCACCTCCAACTCTAAAAGGAGCATGATGGCTCTTTTCCAACTTAGCCGGCACTGGAGAGACTGTCAGCTTGACAGGGGCTGGAACAGACTTCAGGAAATTTACAGCAGCATCAATTCTCATCATGACACCTGATGTAATGGACCATTCCAATTAGGAGACCCCGCTGACCCAACTAAATAGCAGAGCTTTGCTCTGGATATTACTGGAGAGAGGGTCACTTTCCGGGGGAACCATCTCAACTAGCCAGATTTCCCAGTACACTGAGGTACACTGTAGACTAGGGCTACTCAACTTTGGAAGTGCTGGGGGGCCACAGTGATACCTCACAGCACACGCCTGAGGGCCGCAACTTAAGTTTGATTGCATGTACATGCAAATATATATGCAAATATATGCAAATAGCTTCTTTCAACTGACAGGCATGAATACAAAGATTAAGGCAAGACTACAACACGCAGGCCCCATTTAAGTCAGTTCTGCTGATACTAATAAAATGCAGTAGTTACCCGATTTCCACCCCTATGACAGCACTTTGAATGAGCAATGGCAGTCCAGGAATTTAACTACTGAAACACATATCAACAGAAGACCTTTATATTGACAACTTTTTTGTTTTGGGCCGCATGTTGAGCCCTGCGTAAACCCAAACTGAACCGCGAGACACAAACAAACGGGCCGCGGGACACATGTTGCGTAGCCCTGCTACATATTATGCATCAATCTGTGGATTCAGAAGCGGCGCTACATGTTACTAGCCAACTTGCAGAATCCTTTACCAACATAGCAGGTATTGTACCTGAAATTGGTTAGCCCTCACTGCACACAGGAGATGGCAAAGCTTGTTCCAGGCAGCATCGCAGCAGAAGTCAAGGGTGTGTGCGATATTCAGTGCGCATGTGTCTTCAAATCAAGTTTATGATCTTTTTACAAAACTTCAATACACTTTCATTAGGCCTGCATGATGCTACAGGGATAGAGCCAGGATCTGGTTTCCCTAGATGTAATTAACAGTTTACGTAGAAAAGGAAATCAACACCAGAAGGTGTTTTGGATCTATAACATACAGTGCAGCCCAATTAAATTACCAGAATTGCATGTGCAGATTGGTAAATATGATTACACACAAGATGTTTCAAATATCAGACCATTTTTAAAACTTGCAGAAAAATTGGGAATGGGGAAGACAGCCACCTACCCGGGAAAACCTGTTTCTGGTAAAATGCTGCCCCCTATTGGCCTAACTATATTGTCGGGGGCTACTCTTAAATCATTTTTTGCTGCCATATCAGCCCTGGGGTGATAAAAAGGGTATTTCTCGACGTCCACACAACACACTCTCACACTTTTCTGTTTCACGTAATCTCTGTATATTTGGAAACTGTGGTTTCAAGGGGAAATCCATGGCTGCTATGGAGACCAGAGTGCCAGGGAGAATCACCTCCATCCAAACACACAGCAATGATCTCACATCAAGTGTTTTATTTAGTCAGTGTGATCTTTCACAAGGCCCCCACGATCAAACACAGAAGTGCCTACCCCTTGTGTGGTTGGGGAACCAATGAGATCAGTGCTGCTGTGGGGAACAAGTCCTCCCCACAGCTGACACCTCTGGAGATGCTGTAACACCCAAGGGTGCTTCCAATAGAATTGAGTTTAAGAGGGGTAGTCAAGTTAGTCTGTAACAGGAAAAACTTAAAAAAACAACAAATAGTCCAGTAGCACCTTAGAGACTAACAAAACATGTAGATGGTATCGTGAGCTTTCATGGGCACGGCCCACTTCTTCAGATGACCGAGTGTTGGAAGTCCAGAACCAAGAATTAAAAAATTGAGGACACCCTTGGATTAGCTCTTCTTTGGGTCTGGGAAGCATATGCCAAGTGTCACAGCTATATGCCAGGTGGAACAGATTGTTTAGTACAAGTAGTTAGCACATGTTCTAAGGAACCATCCAAGGTAGAGTGGCCCATTAACTCCTCTATGTTAAAAGGGGCGGGGTATGGGTTACAGGTTGTTGTAATAACCCTGTTCACTCCACAATCTTTAATGTCTAGCAGAATTATGAATTCAGACTCCCAGGTTTGCCCTTTCAAAGTGGATAAAGACTGACAGGTCAGTCAGAGAGCAGTTGTTTTGTGAAAGGTGTTCTCCAACCGGTGAGAGATGTTTTCTGTTTCATCATTTTCTGGTGTTTGAATTCATTTGAGAGCACGGTGGTTGTCTGTTCATCCATCTGATTAGCAGGAAACTTAGTGACGTGGGAACACTTTTAATAGTGGGGATGCTGAGAGCTTGTCCCTTACCCTTGTCACCCCCAAGCTGGGGGCAGGCACAGGCCAAGAGCAGAGCCCCCAGAGCCAGCAGCCAGGATCCAAGTGTGGTGCCAGCAGTTGGGACCTTGGGGGGGCACAGAAGCTGGGACCCAGGCACTAGAGAAGCAGCAGAGCCCCAGCTAAAGCCTAGGGATGCTGTAGCCCCCCCCCCCGGCTTAGTTCCCACACCTACACATGTAGTGACCTGGGTGAAGTACACTGCATAGCATGAGCTTGTGTAGCTCCCAGGGACCTTGAGGGTGTGCTGTGTGTACAGCGGTGGAGTGTGCCTGCAGGTTTTGCATCTGTAGTAACTAGCAGTCAACTCACCACACAGCGCCTCCTGCTGGCCAGCCCGAGGAATTAGCTCTCACAACTCCAAAGCACCCTTCTGGGAAGGGTTTCCCTGCTGTTATCTGCCTCTCCTTGTCCACCACCTGTCAGGACCCACATCCTTCCCAGACCATGGTGCCCTTTCCCTGGGGTACTGCCCCACGGCAACACCCACATTCCGGGGTCCTCCGTTCCCAGGGAACCCAGTCACCTCGGAGCCCACCACTGGCCTCAGCGACCCACTGCCATCCCTCGGGGCAAACTGCAGTCTGAACTGGTCACTCACCATTGCAAGGGGGGTGCTGCCTATTCCTGCAGCCCTACTGCCTCCTTGAGCCTCTTCTCAGGCCCTCAGCCAGTGCTCCCTCTGCCCCTCCCCGGCACGGCTCTGTCCAAGGTACCATTCCCTCGGAACAAGCCCATTTCCCTTCCTAGAGAGGCCAGGGAAGCAGCAACGGTGGGGTCTCTTTATCCACCCCATGAAAGGACAGCAAAGGGCCTCTATGCCCCCTGGAGAAGCAGAGGGCCCCCTCCCCAGAACACAGCCGTGTACCTACCACTGCACTCTTCCTTCCTTCCTCCCTCCTCCCACACAGAGATTCCCCTGCTGGGCTGGTATTGGCCGGGCTCCCCGAGTCCTGGAATTAACACCCCGCAGACATGAATGGGGGCTTAGATCCAGCTCATTACTGGTGTTTCAGGCTGCCTGCAGAGAGGCAGATCTCTCTGTACAGGTACATTTTCCCGCTTTTCTTCACAACCCATAAGGGTTGGAATCTGTAAGTGGAAATGCAGACTCTGGTGCGCTCACGTGAATTCAGGTTTAGTATTTGAAGTGGAAAAATATACAGAGCTCCCAGTCCTGCACCTTTTATGTGGAAAACACAGACAGGGAATTTGGTGTGAGTAATAATCATGTTCTGAAATTCTATAATGCTTCCCTCCCTCCCCAGTTCTTGAGAAAAAATAACCAATTGAGCTCCCCAGGACCGCTGTGAGGTAGGTGAATGTTGCAGATAAGGTATCTGAGACAGAGATAATGAAACCTCAGTCTTGCAGCTGTTTGGGAAATCACTGCATAACTAACATCTTTCATTTATGATAAGCAAAATGATTTAAAAGAAAACGGAATCATTATGAAGCTTAAAAAGGAAACACACCCAGCAGCACCCAGATCTGTAAATAACAAACTGAAGCAGCCATTTCATTGCACTGTAACTGTTGGCACTCCACGCCTTCCTCTTCCTGATGTTGGTGTGTAAACTAGTGCCGGGCAGAACGCGGATTCCAATAAAGCCGGTAGCTCAATGAATCCACAATCCGTTGCCAATGTTAGGGCCTGATTCAGAGGCTACTGAGGTCAGGGGGAGGTGTTTTGCTAACGTCAATGAGTTTTGCGTCAAGCATTTATTCACTTTCCACAAATATTCCTACAACCTTTGCAGGACTCCGTGGTTGGGGGAAAGACAGCAAGTAAATTGGGCGGTTGTGTAGTTGCACCAGAAGGGTTTGTGTAGCGGTCCTGGAAGTGCTAGTGGTGGGTGTGATGACGCGTCGGGGTCCCCCGACTCCTGCACCCCCGTAGTGGCACGAACAGACTCCACCAGCCAGTAGAATAGAGAGGGTTTATTGCTTCTCCAGGATACAGCACAGCACAGATGTCATCTGGTTACAGGGCAGGCCTAGGACGCCTCAGCTCCTCTTGGGATGGGAGACTGGGCCCCTAAACCCCAGCCCCCCTTTGCTCAGGCTGCTTCCTCCATGATCCCAGACAGAAACTGCCCCTCTCTTCCAGCCCTGCCCCCCTTGCCAGGCCTGGCCTCGCCCCCTCCCTTTGTTTCTCTCCCTGGGAAGTAACTGGTGGGACAGGTTGGGAGCCCCCTTGCACAATGACTCATCCCCTGCCCTGCTGGGCCGTGCTGCAGACAGCCGCCAGCGGGGCCACTCACCGCCCACCGCCCACCGCCCAGCACAGCATCGCAGCCAGCAAGGTACCAGCACTGCATCGCCCCGGGAAAGGGCCCAGCCAGGATCAGCGAGGACGCAGCACTAGGTGCGCCGAGCAGCCGGCAAGGGAGCCCAGCCGGGGGCCTGGGAGCCGGGCTGCCAGCGGGGCGGAGCGCTGGGCGAGCTGGCCTTGGCAGGGGCTTATCGTGCAGCCGCACTGAGTCCCCCAGCGCCCGCCGGGCAGAGCCGGGCGCGGCCCCCCTCGCTGCTGGCATGGAAGGGGGCGGGGCTGAGGGGGCGGGGCCGGCAGGCAGGCTGGGGGGGAGCGAGGGGCGGGGCGCGCGGAGGCGGAGGCGGAGGCGGTACTACGAGGGGGCGGGGCTTGAGGGTGATGCGCTCGCGCTGCCGGGTCCGGGGAAGCGGGCCGGGCGCGCATGCGCGCTGGGAGCCGGAGCCGGAGCCGGCTGGGCCTGCGGGTGTCCGGGAGCGCGGAGCGGGCGGGTGAGCGCGCGCTGCGGGCCGGAGCCGCCTGCCTGGGAGCGGGGCGGAGAGGCTGTCTGCGGGGCCGCTGTGGGACGCGGGGGGCGGGGGCAGTGTGTGCGGGGGGGGTCCCGTGAGGCGAGGGGCGGGGGCAGTGTGTGCGGGGGGGGGTCCCGTGAGGCGGGAGGGGCGGGGGCAGTGTGTGCGGGGGGGGGGCCCCGTGAGGCGGGAGGGGCGGGGGCAGTGTGTGCGGGGGGGGGGTCCCGTGAGGCGGGAGGGGCGGGGGCAGTGTGTGCGGGGGGGGGTCCCGTGAGGCGGGAGGGGCGGGGGCAGTGTGTGCGGGGGGGGGGGTCCCGTGAGGCGGGAGGGGCGGGGGCAGTGTGTGCGGGGGGGGGGGGTCCCGTGAGGCGGGAGGGGCGGGGGCAGTGTGTGCGGGGGGGGGGGTCCCGTGAGGCGGGAGGGGCGGGGGCAGTGTGTGCGGGGGGAGGGGGTCCCGTGGGGGGGGAGTGTGTGTGGGACGCGGGGGGCGGGGGGGCAGTGTGTGCGGGGGGGGTCCCGTGAGGCGGGGGGGGCGGGGGCAGTGTGTGCGGGGGGGGTCCCGTGAGGCGGGAGGGGCGGGGGCAGTGTGTGCGGGGGGGGTCCCGTGAGGCGGGAGGGGCGGGGGCAGTGTGTGTGTGGGGGGGTTCCCGTGGGGGGGGAGTGTGTGTGGGACGCGGGGGGCGGGGGCAGTGTGTGCGGGGGGGGGTCCCGTGAGGCGGGAGGGGCGGGGGCAGTGTGTGCGGGGGAGGGGGGTCCCGTGAGGCGGGAGGGGCGGGGGCAGTGTGTGCGGGGGGAGGGGGGTCCCGTGAGGCGGGAGGGGCGGGGGCAGTGTGTGCGGGGGGAGGGGGGGGTCCCGTGAGGCGGGAGGGGCGGGGGCAGTGTGTGCGGGGGGAGGGGGTCCCGTGAGGCGGGAGGGGCGGGGGCAGTGTGTGCGGGGGGGGGGTCCCGTGAGGCGGGAGGGGCGGGGGCAGTGTGTGCGGGGGAGGGGGTCCCGTGAGGCGGGAGGGGCGGGGGCAGTGTGTGGTGGGGGGTCCCGTGAGGCGGGAGGGGCGGGGGCAGTGTGTGTCGGGGGAGGTCCGTGAGGCGGGAGGGGCGGGGGCAGTGTGTGCGGGGGGGGTCCCGTGAGGCGGGAGGGGCGGGGGCAGTGTGTGGGGGGGGGGGTCCCGTGAGGCGGGAGGGGCGGGGGCAGTGTGTGGGGGGGGGGGTCCCGTGAGGCGGGAGGGGCGGGGGCAGTGTGTGTCGGGGGAGGGGTCCCGTGGGGGAGTGTCGTGTGGGACGCGGGGGCGGGGGCAGTGTGTGCGGGGGGGGGTCCCGTGAGGCGGGAGGGGCGGGGGCAGTGTGTGCGGGGGGGGGGGTCCCGTGAGGCGGGAGGGGCGGGGGCAGTGTGTGCGGGGGGGGGGTCCCGTGAGGCGGGAGGGGCGGGGGCAGTGTGTGCGGGGGGGGGGGTCCCGTGAGGCGGGAGGGGCGGGGGCAGTGTGTGTGTGGGGGGGGTCCCGTGAGGGGGGGGGGGGGGCAGTGTGTGTGTGGGGGGCGGGGCGGGAGGGGCGGGGGCAGTGTGTGCGGGGGGGGGGGTCCCGTGGGGGAGTGTGTGTGGACGGGGGCGGGGGCAGTGTGTGCGGGGGGGGTCCCGTGAGGCGGGGAGGGCGGGGGCAGTGTGTGGGGGGGGGTCCCGTGAGGCGGGAGTGTGTGTGGGACGCGGGGGGGGCAGTGTGTGCGGGGGGGGGGTCCCTGAGGGGGGAGGGGCGGGGGCAGTGTGTGTGGGGGGGGGTCCCATGAGGGGGGAGTGTGTGTGGGACGCGGGGGGCGGGGGCAGTGTGTGCGGGGGGGGGGTCTCGTGAGGCGGGAGGGGGGGGGCAGTGTGTGTGGGGGGGGTTCCCGTGGGGGGGCAGTGTGTGGGTGGAGTCCCGTGTGCGGTGGGGGCGGTGTGGGGGGGGTTTTCGTGGGGGGGCAGTATGTGGGACGCAGGGGGCGGGGGCAGTGTGTGTGGGGGGGTCCTGTGGAGGGGCGGAGGGAGTGTGTGTGTGGGGGGTCCTGTGGAGGGGCAGTGTGGGTGGGGGGGTCCCGTGTGCGGTGGGGGGGGTCCTGTGGAGGGGGTCCCATGGGGTGGAGGCAGTGTGTGGGGGGGTTCCGTGGGGGGGCAGTGTGTGGGACGTGGGGGGCGGGGGCAGTGTGTGTGTGGGGGGTCCTGTGGAGGGGAGGGGGGGGTGTGTGGGGGGGGTCCTGTGGAGGGAGTGTGTGGGGGGGGTCCTGTGAGGGGGGAAGTGTGTGTGGGGGGGTCCTGTGTGCGGTGGGGGGGGTCCCGTGGAGGGGGAGTGTGTGTGGGGGGGGTCCCGTGGAGGGGGAGTGTGTGTGTGGGGGGGGTCCCGTGGAGGGGGAGGTGTGTGGGGGGGGGTCCCGTGTGCAGTGGGGGGGGTGTGGGGGGGGTCCGTGTGCAGTGGGGGTGTGGGGGGGGGCCTGTGTGCGGGGGTCTGTGTGCGGGGGGTGTGGGGGGGGAGGGGCAGGGGCAGTGTGTGTGGGAGGGGTCCTGGGGGGGGCCCATGGGGTGGAGGCAGTGTGTGGGGGGGGGCCCCGTGTGCGGTGGGGGCGGTTTGTGGGGTGAGAGCCCGTGGGGCGTGAGGGGCAGGGACAGTGTGCGTGGGGGGGGTCCCATGTGCGGTGGGGGTGGTGTGCGTGTGGGGCTTTGTGGGGGGGGGGGCATTGTGGGGTCAGTGGGGGTTGCCAGTGGCCAGGACCCAGCGTGGACTGTGTTTATAGGCTCCCTTCACACGGGGCTGGGATCCCCAGGGCTGTTTGTAGCAGTGCCTTACCCCAAAGGCCTGGGGTCAGCATGGGCTGGGTGTGTCCCTTCCTGGTTCCTGCCCTCGGTGGGTGCAGCTGTACCTGGATGTACTGGCCCCCCTGCCCCATGGCCCTGGGCTTAGCATGCACTCGGATTTGGGGTGCTTCGTGACACTTGTACCTTTGAAAATCCAGCGTGACAGCGGGCACATGGTTTCGTTGTTTGCATGAGTTCAGCAGCCTACTATTTAAATTCATGGTGAGCTCCCCTTCTGAACCGGGATTGTAACCTGGACATATAGGCCATGATCCTGTAATTGGGCCCTGGATGGACCTGTAGATCTGTGAGGAGCCCTACGGAAAGCTGCAGGAGGCTGGAGCAGGCAGGAATTTGCTAACAAAGAGCTCAGTGCTGAATTGAGGCCATATTTAGTACAGTTGGAGCTTTAACCACTGTAACTTAATGGTTAACAATATAGACTGAGACAGCCATTTCCATATTTCCTGGGACACAGAGCTGCCTTTGCTATTCATTTGAAAAGCTTAAGTAACAATGGCACACTTGACAACCATCATTCTTACCTGATTATAATGCCTAATTAGGGAGCATGGGAGTGTTTTCAGATCAGTGAGCAAATGTCAATTATCTGGTAGGGAAGAGGCATATAGTGTCATAAATAAAAATCAGAAACAGGTGTTCTGATGGAAAAATATTAAATTTTTAGTATTTCTTGGGATTTGTCTGAGAAAATTACTTGAGGGCCAAGTGACATTACTGTTCCATAATACTGTTTTAATCAGTCTAACATTATTGTTTTTTAAATTAATGTTAATTGAATAAATGTCAATTAACATGACATTGCAGTTCTGCAAACGTGGCTTAAGGCATGACCTGTATTTTATGGTGGTTTTTGTAATTTTATGGCACATGCAAATGCTAGAATGTTCATTCTCAACAGTTTGGAGGGTTTTTTTGTAAATCCTACAAATAGTACTACTCATATGTTCAAAGTTAAGCATGAGTGTAGGTACTCACAGCATCAATGTATGTATTGATTGTTGTCAGTTTATGCAGTTTCCTAAACAGAAGCAGTTTTTATTATACCTTTTTAACGCAACATTTTGATGCATCACGTTATTTTGAAAACAAAATGGCTTGATCATCCATTTCCCTGCTTTCTGTATCATTTACATCCGTCTTAAACACTGCCAAATCAGAATGGTAGGGTTTTGGAGATACTTTGCTGTAAATGATGGTACAAGGTGCAGGGGCATGCTGTGTTAGACGCCCAGATGCACCATGCTCCATCTTCTACATACAGTTAATGTCTCCACAGAGCAGTGGTTCCCTGTAAGCTGAGTGCTTTGGTGGCCACCCAGCTGAGTAGCAGAGGGCCCATAGCACCTACAACTGGCAGCATGTGTTTCTACTGGTGGTGCACATCTGCACATGCTTCAGTTCACAAAAAAAGTATTCTTCATATGGATGAAAAACAAATAAAGGGAACGCTGACTCAGGGAGTCCTGCTCCTTGTGTAATCATTTATATCCGTGAAAAGTGGTGCAGAATCCTACCATTCTCATCTGACTGTACTTTGACCCCTTTTGCACACTGCATTAGTGTAAATTACTATACAAGGTACAAGACAGCCATGAACAATCCTTAGTTTGCATTTGGTTTTGGGCTTGTGTAACCTCTGCAACATCAAGCTGCATGAATCTGAGACACACCCTGTTTTCCCTCCTTTTCTGTCGGTTATACCAAGATGCATCTGAAAAGTGGGAGCAGCAAAGGAGACTGGTGTGTGAGTCAGCCATTATTGGAGCTCCCAGCCTTCCCAGATGACAGCCAGTTCTGTGTTGGGAAAGAAACCTCTTGCCATCTGTGATGGGATGTTCAATACCAGTTAATTAAATAGTCGAGTAATCTCATGAATTCTTATTGGTTACTCAACTATTCTGTAGCCCCAGGGGTGATGTCGACAGCCAGTGCGCTCCAGCCCCGCTCCTGGGGAGCCCCCTGCCACTCCGTGCTGCTGCCTCTGTATCAGAAACAGCAGCACGGGGTGCCGAACAAGAGCTGGTCTGCGAGGGGAGCCAGTTTAAAAACCAGCCTGTTGCCCTGTGCTGCTGCGTCTGATACAGGGTGGCAGCAGCCCCTGTCCGGGCAGGGGCCGTCTGAGCTCCCCAACCTGTCACAAGCTGGAACTGAGCCAGGTTGCCTGCTCTCCCTGGCTCCTAATACACTTTAAAGGCAGAACCGCAGCAGAGGTAGGTCCCAGATCTGTCACAAGCCAGGACTAAACCAGGCTGCTGGCCAGCCCGCTGAAAAAAAATTACTGGTGGGGGAGAAATGCATGTCTATAGCATTAACCTATAAGCTTTTGCTTATCGGTTACTCGACTCCACTATTACATCCCTAGTAGGATGTCCAGGAGTTCTTGAATCAACTGCAAATCTCATTGGATCCTGACGGATCTTGAAGTTGCTTAGCATGTCATTTGCCAGATTAGAACAGGTATGGTAGTTCAGTCAATGGCTGAGCCAACGTGGCGTATTCTAAGCTAGCAGAAGGCTGGCTGAACAGTAGACATAGTAGAACTTAGGGTTTCCAACACTGTATCCCAAAAATGTGGGGCAGATGTTCTGAAGGGGTGGGTAGGCCAAAATTGACTGGCATTGCATCTCCACATGCCAGGTGGAAATACGGAATACAAAGGTGACCTGTGCTGATTGAACCTCGCTAGCTTGGCACACTCTGGGCCAGCACCGTCCGTGGCCCGGCAGGATTTTAGCGAGCCTGATGTCTACTTATCATGGGGGAGACCAAGTTTCTCATGGTCTCACACAGTTTGTTTCCAGCCACCAGTCCTGGCTCTCTGTGTCCTGTGCTGTTGTTTAGCTCTGATTTACCCCAAGTGTCTAAGAGTCCATTAAGCAGTGGTTTGGCACCAGTCAGGTCCGAGGGGGTCAGATTGGAGAGGTTCAGCTTGTACTAATTTACTAAGAAACAAGCAGCTTTTCCTTTAAATGAGGAACATCCTTTATAATAGAGGGCTGCTGACAACCATAGCCAGAGCTGTAAAGACAGTACGTAATGTAACTCATGTTGCAGAATGACGTTTGTCATTCTCACTGAAGTGTTCTTTGATGTCCTCGAGGCTTGCCGCCTCGTGTTCTGGAAAGAGTTGGTGCCTTATTTCTCTCTCCCTAAGCCTTTGTGTGCAGTAAAACGTTTCTATATCTAATAAGGGATTTCTACCGTTTCATGCCTTACATTATAGGTGGATTTGTATTGACTCCCAGAATACAAGTGCACCCCAAAGGAGCTGGGGGTTTCCTGCTAAAATGTTGTGAGCCAAGTGTGCTACACTTTAGCTGTTGTGCATTGTGTCGCTTTGGCTATGCCAGCGATTGTGTGTGTAGGCCAGGGGTGGGCAAAAGCCTCTCAGCAGGACGGATCCGGCCTGCCCAGGGCTTTGTTCCGGCCTGAGAGGTAGTTTCAGGCTCTACTCCCTAGCTTGTTGCCTGGAGCAGGACAGGGTGCAAGCCCTTAAACTACTTCTGTTTAAAGGGCTCAAGTCTTCCCCGTGCCTTGCCCAGCAGCTGCAGGGAAGGCACCAGCCCTTTAAATAGAAACAGCTGAACGGGTTGGCATCTCTGGCTCCCTAGCAATGCGCTGGGGCGGGGGGGAGCTGTGAGCACTCTCAGCTGTTTTTATTTAAAGGGCTCTTGTGTTCCCCTATAAATAAGCCCTGGGAAAGGCAGCAGCCCTTTAAATAGACACAGCTGAGAGGGCTTGCAGCTCCTGGCGCCTCTGGTGCGTAGCTGGACTGCGATCCCAAAGGGATCCTGCGTCTCCGGCAGCATGCTAGAGGTGGGGGAGCTGGGAGCCCCTTCAGCTGTGTCTGTTTATAGGGCGCTGTGTCCCCAGCTGCTAGGCAGTGGGTTTGCTGAAAGGCACAGGGAAGGCACCAGCCCTTTAAATAAAAGCTCTTAAAAGGGGCTCACAGCTCCCCCAGCCTCTAATGAGTTGCTAGGAAGCCAGAGACATGAGCCCTTTCAACTGCATCTATTGAAAGGGCTCGCCTGCTGGATGGCTGCATTGCCTGGAAGTCACCCGGCAGGCGCAAGCCCTTTAAACAGAAGCAATTGAAAAGAGCTCACAACTCTGCCCCACTGGCCGGTTGCCTGGGAGCTGCCCAGGAGGTGTGAGCCCTTTCAGCTGCTTCTATTCAAAGGGCTTGTGCCTGCTGGGCAACTGCCAGGCAGTATGTTAGAGGTGGGGAGCATGGCTTTGTTCTCCTCTCCTTTCACATAGGTGGTGGACAATGCTCCAAGTGACCTCCAAATGGAGCTTATTGACTTGCAGAGTGATGCCTTGCTTGGGGAGCAATTCAAATCAACGCCACTTCCGCAGTCTTATGCATCTGTCCATGAAGAAAGCTTTCCAAAGGCCAAGGCTCATGCCCCAAAGATGCTGGTATTGTTCGGATCAACTTACATCTGCGAACAGACATTTTCTGTGATGAAACTCAACACCTCTAAGAACAGATCTGTCACTGATGACCACCTTGCAGTAGTGGTCCGCATTGCAACATCAGAAATGACACCTGACTTCACGTCCCTTGTGAATGCCCAACACAGACTTTCTTCTTCACACTGAGTTGCATTTTTTTACACTTAAATGTAATGCACATAAGTTGCATTAAACTCAGGTGGGCAATAAATCGGATGTGGCTTCTGCCAGTGCTTATTAACCTGTGCCTCTGTAGATATGGCCATTTAAAGCTCATGTTGGCTGTGGACCACTATTCCTAGCCCATGTGAGCTGTAGGAGGTGGTGTCCCAATTCACGCAGCGCCCATTGCTTGGAGATGGTGCTCCGTGGTGAACGGGAGGTTCACACAGCTGTACCAGTGGAGTGCATGTAAATAAAGCATTGGTGGCTGCCGGGGCTAGCCCTGGTGAACCATGTCCGCTCCGTGGGTCAGATACTGCCTACCACTGATGTAACTAAAAGTTTAGTGTTATTACAAATGTTCCCAAAATGTTAGTAGTATGACAAATTTTACAAGTGTTGCCTTCTATGATAGTCTTTGAATAATGTTGTATGCAGTTAATTATTATTAAAATTTAATTACTTTGTTGTGTAAAACACATATTTGGCCTCTTTTTACAGCACATGGACCGCCCTTCCACCCGAGGCCCTGCCCCTTCCGGGTCGGCCCGCGGACACTTCTGACATTGGAGAAGTGGGTCCTCTTCAAAAATTATTGCCCACCCCTGGTGTAGGCACAACAGCTGGGGAGACAAGGAGGTTGTTGCTATTTTTTATAAACAAAACACCCTGTTTTAAAGGTGAAAGAGGAGTAAAAACGGGACCCTTGTGGTAAGTGGCTGTCTGGAGTGTGTGTTTGTGTGTGGGGGAGTTATTTGCTGTGTGCAGAGCTTGTGTTTATCTGTTTGGTTGGTTGGTTTGATTGTTTGATTGCTTGAAGGAGCTTCTAAAAGGTTTGAAATCTAGAAGCCTCTGTTAATTGGCTAAGCCTCAGTCAGGGGCTACCAGAGCTATATAAGCCTGTGACTCAGCGACCAGGGAGCTTGCGAACAGGAATTGCTAACAGGGAGTTTGGAGAGGGAGGTTAGAGGGGGAGGTTAGAGGGCACTAGTGACTTCTGGCCTTCTTTAAAACATAACTCTTATCGTAATCTATATTCCAGAGGTTTAAAAAGAATCCCAGTTTATACTTAAACTTGTTCATTAGAAAAATGGAGACAGAAGCCCAGCAGCAGAGTGGGGGCTATCCTGTTTATTGCGTCGAGTGTAACATGTATGATTACCTGCCCTGTGGGCGGGTGGCGTATGTGTGCACCCGTTGCAAGGAGCTCCTGACCCTCAGAGACCGAGTTCGGGCTTTGGAGGCCAGGGTGGCTGAACTGGAGGAGCTAAGGGAGGTAGAGAGATTTGTGGATGAGACTTTCTGGGACACTGTAGTACTGTCCCACCTCCAGTCTGAGAGCCCCAGTGCTCTTAAGGAGGATGAAAGTCTCAAGGGAACAGAGCATTCAATGGGAGCAGAGGGAAACCATCCCGTAGTTGGGACCCTCCTCCCAGAGGATGTTGCGGTATCCTCTCGCACTGAGGATACCTCTGAGGGGGAGGGAAAGCCAGTTCGGAAGAGGCAGGTGTTAGTAGTGGGTGATTCGATCGTTAGAAACATAGATAGTTGGGTTTGTGATGACCGGGAGAACCGTATGGTCACTTGCCTGCCTGGTGCGAAGGTTGCGGATCTCTCGAGGCATCTAGATAGACTTATGTGTAGTGCTGGGGAGGAGCCGGTGGTCGTGGTACATGTAGGTACCAATGACGTAGGGAAGGGTAGGAGAGATGTCCTGGAGGCCAAATTTAGGCTGCTAGGAAAGAGACTGAAATCCAGGACCTCTATGGTGGCGTTCTCGGAAATGCTTCCGGTTCCACGCGCAGGGCCGGGTAGGCAGGCAGAGATTCAGAATCTCAATGCGTGGATGAGACGATGGTGTAGGGAAGAGGGGTTTGGATTTATTAGGAACTGGGGACACTTTTGGGAGAGGGGGAGCCTATACAGGAAGGATGGGCTCCACCTAAACCAGGGTGGAACCAGACTGCTGGCACTAAACATTAAAAAGGCCGTAGAGCAGTTTTTAAACTGAGAGATGGGGGAAAGCCGATTGGTGTGGAGATGCACGTAAATCGGAGGGAGACTACTCTTAGAGGAGAATCCATTGATAGAGATTCTCTAAGCTGTAGTCAGAAAGAGAGGAGGGGAGAGGGCAAACCATGGGCCAGAGCAGACAAACAACCGTGTACAAAGGAATCCAATGCATCAGGGAAGGGCAGACAAATAAGCAGTGGCAAATTTTTAAAGTGCTTCTACACAAATGCTAGGAGTCTGACTAATAAGATGGGTGAACTAGAGTACCTAGTATTAAATGAGGAGGTTGACATAATAGGCATCACTGAAACCTGGTGGAATGAGGAAAATCTGTGGGACACAATCATACCGGGATATAAAATATATCGAAAGGATAGAGCAGGCCGGGTGGGTGGCGGAGTGGCACTGTATGTGAAAGATAATGTAGAATCAAATGAAATAAAAATATTAAATGAATCAACATGTTCAATAGAATCGCTATGGATAGTAATTCCATGCTCCAAAAATAAGAAATTAGCAGTAGGGATATATTACCGACCACCTGACCAGGACAGGGATACTGACATTGAAATGCTGAGGGAGATTAGAGAGGCTACCAAAACAAAGAACTCTATAATAATGGGGGATTTTAATTACCCCCATATTGACTGGATACATGTCACCTCAGGAAGAGAAGCGGAGATAAAATTTCTCAATGGCTTAAATGACTGCTTCTTGGAGCAGCTAGTGCAGGAACCCACAAGGGGAGAGGCAATTCTCGATTTAGTCCTGAGTGGAGCGCAGGAACAGGTCCAGGAAATAACCGTTACAGGACCGCTTGGGAATAGTGACCATAATATAATAACATTCAACATTCCTGTGGTGGGAAGAACACCTCAGCAGACCAGCACCCTGGCATTTAATTTCAAAAAGGGGAATTACACAAAAATGAGGAGGTTAGTTAAACAGAAATTAAAAGGCACAGTGACTAGAGCCAAATCCCTGCAAGCTGCATGGAAACTTCTTAAAGACACCATAATAGAGGCCCAACTTAAATGTATACCCCAAATTAAAAAACATAGCAAGAGACCTAAAAAAGAGTCACCGTGGCTTAACCACCATGTAAAAGAAGCAGTGAGGGACAAAAAGGCATCTTTTAAGAAGTGGAAGTCCAATCCTAGTGAGATAAATAGAAAGGAACATAAACACTGTCAAATCAAGTGTAAAAATGTAATAAGAAAAGCAAAAAAAGATTTTGAGGAACAGCTAGCCAAAAACTCAAAAAGAAATAACAAAATGTTTTTTAAGTACATTAGAAGCAGGAAGCCTGCTAAAAAACCTGTGGGTCCCCTAGACGATCGAACTATAAAAGGCGCAATCAAGGACGATAAAGCCATTGCGGAGAAACTAAATGATTTCTTTGCTTCAGTCTTCACGGCTGAGGACGTTGGGGAGATTCCCAAATCTGCACCGTCCTTTGTGGGTAATGAATCTGAGGAACTGTCCCGGATTGAGGTGTCATTAGAGGAGGTTTTGGAACAAATAGAAAAACTTAATGTTAACAAATCTCCGGGACCGGATGGCATTCATCCAAGGGTTCTAAAAGAACTCAAATGGGAAATTGCTGAACTATTATCTGTGGTTTGTAACCTATCCCTTAAATCGGCTTCCGTACCTAATGACTGGAAGGTAGCCAACGTGACACCAATATTTAAAAAGGGCTCTAGAGGCGATCCGGGCAATTACAGACCGGTAAGTCTAACTTCAGTACCGGGCAAATTAGTCGAAACAATAGTAAAGAATAAAATTGTGAAGCATGTAGAAGAACATAATTTGTTGGACAAAAGTCAACATGGGTTTTGTAAAGGGAAATCCTGTCTTACTAATCTATTAGAGTTCTTTGAAGGGGTTAACAAACATGCGGACAAGGGGGATCCAGTAGATATAGTATACTTAGATTTCCAGAAAGCCTTTGACAAGGTCCCTCACCAAAGGCTCTTGTGTAAATTACATGGCCATGGGATAAGAGGGAAGGTCCTTTCTTGGATTGAGAACTGGTTAAAAGACAGGAAACAAAGGGTAGGAATAAATGGTAAATTTTCAGAGTGGAGAGGGGTAACTAGTGGTGTCCCCCAAGGGTCAGTCCTAGGACCAATCCTGTTCAACTTATTCATAAATGATCTGGAGAAAGGGGTAAGCAGTGAGGTGGTAAAGTTTGCGGATGATACCAAACTGTTTAGGATAGTCAAGACAGAAGCAGACTGTAAGGGACTCCAAGAAGATCTCACCAAACTGAGTGATTGGGCAACAAAATGGCAAATGAAATTTAATGTGGATAAGTGTAAAGTAATGCACATTGGGAAAAATAACCCCAACTATACGTACAGTATGATGGGGGCTAATTTGGCTACGACAAATCAGGAAAGAGATCTTGGAGTTATCGTGGACAGTTCTCTGAAAACTTCCACACAGTGTGCAGCGGCGGTCAAAAAGGCAAATAGGATGCTAGGTATTATTAAGAAAGGGATAGAAAATAAGACCCGGAATATCTTACTGCCCCTGTATAAAACTATGGTACGCCCACATCTTGAATACTGTGTACAGATGTGGTCTCCTCACCTCAAAAAAGATATTTTGGCCTTGGAAAGGGTTCAGAAAAGGGCAACTAAATTGATTAGGGGTTTGGAACGGGTCCCATATGAGGAGAGGTTAAAGCGACTGGGACTTTTCAGTTTAGAAAAGAGGAGACTGAGGGGGGATATGATAGAGGTGTATAAAATCATGAGTGGTATGGAGAGGGCCGATAAAGAAAAGTTATTTATTAGTTCCCTAAATAGAAGAACTAGAGGACACCAAATGAAATTAATGGGTAGCAGGTTTAAAACTAATAAAAGAAAGTTCTTCTTCACACAGCGTGTAGTCAGCATGTGGAACTCCTTGCCAGAGGAGGCTGTGAAGGCTAGGACTATAACAGAGTTTAAAGAGAAGCTAGATAATTTCATGGAGGTTAGGTCCATAAAAGGCTATTAGCCAGGGGATAAAATGGTGTCCTTGGCCTCTGTTTGACAGAGGCTGGAGAGGGATGGCAGGAGACAAAGCGCTTGATCATTGTCTTCGGTCCACCCCCTCTGGGGCACCTGGTGCTGGCCACTGTCGGCAGACAGGATACTGGGCTAGATGGACCTTTGGTCTGACCCGGTACGGCCGTTCTTTGTTCTTATGTTCTTATGAGTCTGAAGGGGACCCTGACTGTAGCAATGACGGGCAGATTAGGCACTTGTCTGCGTGACACTTGTTTTCAAACATCTAGATGAAAACGTACCCTACATTATCTGAGACCAAGTCTAGGGGTGAAATTCTGACTCCACGAAGTCGACAGCAAAACTCATTGACATCAGCAGGGCCAGTATTTCATCCAAGGACGTGAAGGGCGGGATTGCAAAGTACAGGCGTGTCTGCATCCCAAACTGCTGCCCAGTCACTATTTTCTCTTAACAGGTTTTTAGACCATGTTCTTCCTTGCGGTGTGTGAGCACATCCTGTGTAGTATTTGACATGATTTAAACTAGGGATGTTAAATTTAGATTAATTGGCTAATCGAATAGTCGATGCAATTTGCATCGACTGTTCGATTAGTCGATAAGGGCGACTCTGCCTTTGAAGTGTAGCAACAGCCCTGAGGCCGTTGCTACATTTCAAAGGTGAAAGCTCTGTGGGGAGCACTGGGCCAGCGGGGGACTCAAGCAGCCCCCCATTGGCTCCGTGCTCCATGTGCCGTTTCAAAGCGGCAGCGCCCAGTCCTCTCCCCTCTCCCCCCCGCCTCTTTGTGATAGAAGCAGCAGGGGGGGAAGTGACTAATGTGTCCACTATCCAATAAGCTTTTGCTTATCAGATAGTCGACTTGTCGTTCACATCCCTAATGTAGACTGCATGGGTAACGTTGTCAGCTCCATCGGTTTGTCTTTGTGCAGCCTTTCTGAAGAAATACTGAGCTAAAGCGTTCATCTGTGTGTGGGGGAGTGACCTCATTTTCTTATTTTGAGTCTCTTTTTAGGTAATTCTTTTAAGAAGGGTGCACGCGTGCGCGTGTGTTGCCATAATGTATAAAAGATTAAAATGTGTCTTTTTTCTTTGATTGTAGAAGAGACATGGACTCCATAGACATGAAGGGAAAGAAAAAGTGACATTTGATAAATGGAAGCCATGAAGATATCAAAGCCATTCTACGGTTTGGGGATTTTTGCATGTGTAGCTATTTATGTAGTTTATATAAAATGGCATTTGGACTCCAAACCAGTCTCCAGTGTAACAGATGGTGCTACTGACAGTAGGAGAGAAAAACTAGACCATGAGAAATGGACAACTGATCACGCAGAGTTTTATGGAATTATGTTTGATGCTGGAAGCACTGGAACTAGAATACATATTTTTAAATTTACACAGAAATCAAAAGGTATGACAAGCTGTTTAACTGTTTTATTGTTTTCCCTCCAGATATTCTTAAGAAATGGGTTGAATCTTAGTTTCTTGAACCCATCGTATTTTAAAACTGATTTGTTCATTTCAGCCTTGGCTTGGTGATAATCATAATTAGACAGATGAGACTGATTAGCTGTCCTCACAGAGCTCGTATCATTGTAATAGCTGAGTTCTTCATAAACAGTTCCTCTAGCTTCAGAATGCTGCTCTGGGTGGGGGAGGGAGGGGTGAAATAAGTAACTTGACCAAGGTTATACGGGGTATCTGTGGCAGGGCAGCGCTCCTATGTCCCAGTCCTGTGACTTAGCCACTATTCATTCCTGTATCTGGACCTCCTGGAAACCAGAGCCTCCTCTTATGCTCCTGTTCAGCACAGTACATAAACACAGGCTAAAATCATACTGCTGTCAATAGGACTTAAACATATGGTTAAAATTAAACATGGGATGCATGGTATTGGATCTGGGCCTAACACATTTTTGAGAAGCAGGACACCAGTTGCCACATACTAGTTCTACCTTGTAGTAACAAGCATCAGTGATTAGAGTAGGTGCAGCTAGAGTAGGCTTCAGATTACTTCCATTATCCATAATTGTGCAAAATTGGCATATAAAGTTTTACTTGCAAAATGATCTTTTCTCTGTATATCAAGTGTCATACCTTTTGTACTCTTAACAAATTATTGCTTTTGGACAGAGACTCCCAAGCTAACCCACGAAACATTTAAAGCACTGAAGCCAGGACTCTCTGCTTATGCTGATGATGTTGATAAGGTAACAAAGCTTTTTTCTAATTACAAAAAGAGGCGTCTGATAGAGAAACTCGCTCTTTATCTGCTTTGCAAAGGAAGCAGTGTTGAAGGTTGCTGTGCTACAGTAGACTATACTTTGTAGTCTTTCTAATTGAGTTGGATGGGAATGTGGTGTTTCCAAGTATTGCCCAGCTTCCTGGTGTGTCAAGCCCATGTGCTAAAAGTATCATTTCTGCTAACTGACTGGTTTTCATGACTGCCTTGATAGATGTGTTTGTCTTCCTGGAAAAGGATAGAAACTGGTCGTGTGCCATGTTTCATCACTGTCGTGATTGGATGCAATTGGGAAATGTATTGATAACTAAACACAGTCAGTTAAGCCTCAGTTCAGGACTGCATATAAACACGTGCTTAAGCGCTCTCCTGAAAAGGGATTCTTGCTTGAATGTTATGTGGCCTTCTCCCTCCCGTCTCTTCATAATCTTCTATTCCGAGCCCAAAGCTAAATGGGACCATTATGATCCTTTAGCCTGACCTCATATAACATGCACCAGAGAACTGCTACATCCATTCTGGCCATTTTCAAGTCAGGTGATGGAGAATCCACTACGACTTTTTATAAGCTGTTCCACTGATTGATTATCCTGTGGAAAAAAGGTACACCTTATTTCTGCTCTTAATTTGTCTAGCTTACAGACTGTGGTCAAGTCACCCATTAAACTTCTCTTTGTTAAGCTAAATAGATTGAGCTCCTTGAATCCATCGCTATAAGGCAAGTGCTTTGATCATTCTCGTGGCTCTTCTCTGAGCCTCTCTGATTTATCAGCACTGTGTTTGAATTGTGAACACCAGACCTGGCCACAGTATTCCAGCAGATGCTGCAGTAGTGCCAGATCTATAAGTAATAAAACTAGAGCCCTATGTCGAAACAAAGTTTGTATCCGCTTTTCATCTGAGAGCCGCAAAAATGGTCCACGGATATCTGTGGATTTATAGGGTCTAAATATAACCTCTCTGCTTACCTGAGATTTTCATATGCACTGCTTCCAAATGTCCGTATTGCTTTTCCCTGGACTTACAGAGTGCTCAGGGGATACAAGAACTTCTAGAGGTTGCAAAGAATGAAGTTCCTGTGGAATTGTGGACGTTTACTCCTTTGGTCCTTAAAGCAACAGCTGGTTTACGGCTGTTGCCTGGAGAAAAAGCTAAAAAGTTGCTGAATAAGGTAATTCTTTTTCTTTAAACTTAATTTTCCATGACTTCAGAGCAGAATTTGATCCCCTGTAGAATAGGCATAGTTTGTTCTTATTCTGCTTTCAGTGTAAATATTCCATTTTCACACCAGACTGTAACGATGCTCATTTGTTTGATCACATATAGTACTCTATGTGCAAGTCCTAATGCAACACCCTCAGTCCATTCCAAAGTGGGCAGACTTTGTGATATTTAGTTTGTGTAACTAACCTTCAGCTTTTTAGATCTGAAAGCTGTTGGTAAACATAATTCATGTTAAAGATTTTTTATTTTTAAATAATACTGTGTAGGGCTTTTAAAGCACTGTCAGATGTTCTTGGCAAGTAATATTTTTCCTACTATAGTTGACACTGTTGGAGTCAAGATTATAGGTGTGACCAGAATTATAATGAGATAGTATATTGTTAAAAAACAGCAGATTAATGATAGCTACAGAAAAGTCCACGCACTACTAACCCCAGCCTCAGAGTAACTAGTCTATGTATGAAATGTGATTTTAAACCAGTATTTTGGGCATCTTACATGTGAGTTGTCACATGCTGAGTTTATTTATAAAGGAAGTTTGAGGCATGTTGAGCTATTGTCAGTGGTTCCGTTCTCTGGACATCAGTTCTTCCTGGTTGTAATCAGGGTCCTGTGGTTTTGGAAAGTCACTGACTGCTGAATTAGCCATGTAATAAATATGCTGATGCAGAATAGTTCTGTTCAAATCAGCTTTCAGTTTTAAAATAGGATTTCTAGTCCTCATGGTTGTGGGAATCTCCCCTCGAATGTGCATCAGTGTCCTATTTTCCAGAATTTGTCAGCAGCCTGAAACAGTGGTACCAAGAAAAATGTGAATTGTCTCATTAAGCTCAATGTGTAGGCTTCAGTGTCTAATGACAACTATTCCAGTACTGATCCTTTTCGCCGGAATATCCAACCAATGTGTTTGGCAATCAGTGGTGGATGCTGGAGGATGACTAGCTAGTTACAAAAGTGGTGAATTCTGATGTAAAGCCCCTCCCCTATCCAAAAACATTGTTTACCTCTGTGCCACACTCTCCCTCAGTGGAGGTCAAAATCCCAAATTGCTTCTCATGCCTTCCTGGTGCCCAGAGCCCCAACTGTCCTGTCCTTGTCTGTCAAACACTCTAGGTTCCCTTTGACAGCTGCACCCAAAAGTTATTAGTTAGCAATACAAAAATCTGCAGTGCACTGAAAAGTGATAGTTCTAGGGTAGGGATGCAAGCGACTAGTCGACTAACCAATAAGCATATGTTTATCAGGTGGTCAAGTTACTACTCAACAAGTTGCTCCTATCAAAGGCAGCAAGGGGGGGAGCGGGAGCCGGCTTAAAAGCCGGTTTCCCCCAGCACTGTCTCTGTGGAGGGGCAGAGAAGGGAGAGGTGCAGCGGGGAACTGAGTGTGAGTCGGGAATCAGCTGTTTCCCGGCTTGCGCTCGATCTGAGACGCTGCCAGGTGGCTCTTACTCCATTTAAAAGGCAGAGCCACAGCGGAGTTAGCTCCTGGGGGCTAACCCCACTGTGGCTGTACAGTTCCCCCCCTTATCAACTAATTGAGTACTCGATGGAAATTCTATCGACTACTCAATCAGCTGATTAAACGCAATTTAACATCCTTATTCTAGGGCAGCGTGAAATTGAACTTACCATTAATGACTGTATCATTCATTTCCAAATAGCATTTAGTTCAAACTGCTGCAGAATTTCCAGTCTCTCTCTCTCTCTCGAGAAGCCACGAAAGCCAGGGGACCTTGGTGCGGAGTCTAGATCAGAGAACGGGGAACTTTGGCTTTAACTTCCAGTGTATTCGAGGCATTACTGTGCCCATGAGTAGGGTGTTTCACTGGGCCATTCTTTCCAGTGTTTTTCTCCTGCCTTCCCCTTCACGTGCACTACCCTCTGGGCTCCATGGTGCAATCACTCTCTATCTGCCTAACGCAGACTAAACCAGATTCCCTCCAAGACCCCATCAACTTTTGTTATCTATTGACCAGCACAAGGTGTCCTGGTGGGGAGGAATGCCCCTCTCTCTGCATCGCAGTGCAAAGCCATTGATTAGATTGATAACTTCTGAGAGTGCTTATTACAGCTGGATTCCAAGAGCTGGCCAGGCCGTGAGACTCCTCCTGACTCCAGGGCGGAGGCTCAGCACCGCTCAGGATCTGACTGTAGGGCAAGAAAATGTTGCACCACACACCAGTCCTTGTCTAGTAAAAAGCCTCCACTGATTTCTCTCTTCCTGTACTTTCAGGTAAGAGACATTTTCCAGGAGTCTCCGTTCTTCGTAAGGGACGACTGTGTCTCCATAATGAATGGAACAGATGAAGGTAGGCCGAGTTCCCGTGGCCCGTGCACATGAGCAGTTGTAGCAGTGGTTTAACAAAACTGCCCCAATCCTACTGCTGGACCCTCTGGTCCACACTTGGGATCCAAGTTGAGTCTCCACGGAGGCCAGTGGAAATTCGCATCCTGCGGATCTCTGCTAGCAGATCTTATTGCAAGGGTGAGGCCAAAGTTTGCTTCCGTTTACATGGCCCAAAATGGTGCTAACCAAACAGCTCCTGGGCCTTACGGTTTGGCTCCTAAAAATAAGCGGCTTGATGTAAGTGCTTGAGCACCCCCCAGCTGCAGCTGAGTCAGGGAACTGCCGTGTGCTCGGCACGTCTGAACATCAAGCCACGTTGGCGCCAAAATAGAGACGTGGAAGCCTAATGCCAGGCCCCTGCTCCTCAAGATCCTGCCTTTGAGCTGACCTCCGTGGACCGGGTTGGCTCAGGTGGTTAGTGCCGTCCTGCTCTGAACTGGAAATGTGCAAAGACTTTTTAGAAAGTTATTTGTAATAGTCTGTCCTTGTGAAGGAAAGCTGACCAACTTTTTTGGAAGAGAATATGCAAACTGAGACTAACTAGGTTAGAATAGAAATAATGCTGAGGTTGGGTCCAAAATTTGACCTAATTTTCATAATTTTTTAAGGAAAATTGCCAAATTCTAAATACCCAGTAATGCGGTTAGTGCTGCTGAGACAATAAACTTTAAAATATCTGTCTTCTGCAGGACGTCTTATCTAAAAAAGAAGTGTCTTGAGCTTCCTAGCAAGAGTGAACACACACGTGCACTGGGTCTATTCCCTGAGGTGTGCTGATAGTTTAAAATAATAGATAACTATATTTTAAGTTGTTAATACAAGGCCCATTCATTTCTCTTTTATTAATAGGAATAGACAATTTTTGTCAAGCGGGAAGAGAAGATAATTTCCACAGTTCTCTAAAGTGCTTGGGAAAAGTAAAATTTCTTAATATTTCAAAGTAACTTTAGGAAAATGAAAACAAATTAAGTGTAACTGAATTGAGTCCATGCAGTTCTGATGCCAGAGAAGGGTTGCCCTATAGCACGAGGGATCGTGTATTTGTTGACATTTTAGCTAAAGAACAAAACCTTTAGAACAAAGCCTTTGCTGCTTATCCGCTGATATGTGTGATCTGTGAAGTAAAGTGGTTGCCAGCCACTTCATGCAGAGGAGCTGCCTGCCAGCTGGCTTGGATGTTATATCAGCTCTTTGGGATAGTGAGTATCTTTTTGTTCTGTGTTTGTACAGCACCTAGCACCATCGGGTCATGGTCTGGGGCTCCTAGGCACTGCAGATGATTAGTAATAATGTAAGTGTTGGCTGCAGAAGCACATTCTCCATGTTTAAGGTCCCTAACCCAGGTTTAAGATTCTTGATTTTTGTTGGACATACTGTTTCTAGAGTCTGCACTGCCTGAGAATCACACCTGCAAATTGGCAGAGCTCCACTGAGATCACTAGAACTGTGACCATTTATCCCGGAGGATCTGGCCCTTTATTTCTAGTCAAAACCAGTCACCTCTGGGTGTTTTCGTGAGAAAACTGCTTGCTAGGGGAGGCATGTGACTGTGGGTCCCTGTGCCTGCTGCAGTGTGACCCAGTGTGCTAATCACTTAACCTAAAATCTGTCGCTGAACAGTTGGAAAGCACAGCTCTATTAAAAAGTAAATCTCTAGAGACCAAATCTTAAATCAGGAATGATGTGTATTACGGTGTTGCTGCGTGACCTTACTGTTGGATACAGGGCCTAACGGCGCATCTTTCGGAAACGTTCTTTTCCCAGGAATTTCAGCCTGGATCACGATCAACTTTTTAACAGGTATGTGTGTGTATTTACCTTCTCAGATATCCTGCATTTGTTCAGCTTTCCTGTCTTCACAGTTACCCCCCTCCCTTGAGTTTTACGTAATGGGTGGAGAGTGGCCAGCAACCACCTCGGCTGTGTGTGAAATCTTGGCCCCGTTGATGGGTGCCAGGAGTTCCCCTCCTGTAGCTAGGCTTTTAACAGCCTCCTTTTTTTGTCTCCCTGGAAAGACCAGAGCATTTGATTAGAACACTTGATTCCCTCTCTGGATGCCCTTTGCCCCAGATGAGTCTCGAATTCAGGTACTTGATAGCTTCTTGGTAATTGCCCAGAATAGACAATTGAAGTAAGAATCTGGACTCGATCACAGTAACAGCCCCTGGTATTTATACCACAGGTGCCATAGTTCTCAAGCAGGCCGGGGAGTTCCGTGGTGTGTGCGTGTGGATGGGGATACGAGACAGCCCCTGTGCAGCGGTGGGAAATTAAAATGCAGGCGTTGGGATAGACTGTTTCCAAATGGCTAGGAAATAAGATGGCTTTCAGTCCAAACACTCCAGTGCACAGCTGCAGCACAGCAACGACGCCACTGACCTAGCATGGGCATTTCCCCTGTCGGAAAGGGGGTTAACCCACCTCCCCAAGAGAGAGTGGCTAGGTCAGTGGAAGAATCTTTCTGTTGACATAACTGCATCTGTGCTGGGGTGGGGGGGTAGAGTGACCTAACTGGTGGGTGGAGTGCAAAATTTGTCATAGCCCCGAGTGATGCAGCACGGCCGATCCACTGCTTAAGTGTAGACCAGGCCTAAGTGTGTCTTTGGATAACGTTGGCTAAGGCCCGGGTTCTACAGGCTCCAAGTCCGAAGGTTTGCTTATGTACCTAAAAGTGAATTGTGTTTTTAAGTCTTGGCAGGATCAAGGCCTAATATTAGTAGTTTGAGGTTTTTGTGATTTTTTTTTTTTTTCTTTTTTCTTGGCTTAAAGATATTAGGGAAAAACACAATTTATTATTTCCATGCTATGAAAGGCTATCTCTGTCCAGGTGTAAAAACAACAAGTAGTCCTCTAGCACCTTAGAGACTAACTGAAAGGAAAGTTCATGATCCTATATGGGTAAACCCACTTCACTGTTCTGTCTTTTCTGTTTGTTTTTGTAGCTGGGCAAAACCCCAAGTAGTTAATTACTGACATGCTTTCCATTATGCAAACTAGCTATAGTTGTATGTGCTCTTCATCTCTTATTGTGTGCGGCAGGGGCAGACAATTTAAGCAATGGGCTTCAGTTGTAGCAAGGGAGGTTTAGGTTGTCCATTAAGAAAAACTTCCTGTCAGGGTGGGTAAGCACTGAAATAAATTGCCTAGGGAGATTATGTAATCTCCACCATTGGCAATATTTAAGAGCCGTTTGGATAAATATCTATCAGGGATGGTTCTTGGTCCTGCCGTGAGGGCAGGGTTCTGGACTTGATGATCTCTCAAGGTCCCTTCCAGGTCTAGTGTTCTATGATTCTGTGGTTTTTCCTTTTTTTTTTTTTTTTTTTTTTTTTTAAGCCATTTGTTTCTCGTATTGCTTTATGACTGAACGTATAAGAGCTTTCATTATCTCACATGATGCATTTCAGGTAGCTTAAACGCGCCGAGAAAACGAAGTGTAGGAATGCTGGATTTAGGAGGTGGATCAACACAAATGACGTTTCTTCCAATCTCTGAGGTAATCTGAAACCACACACTGCAGGGAAACATTGTTTTCAGTGAACAGGCATTCTGCTTTTCTAGCAAAAGGATTGAGGCATTTTGTGCTATGTGAAGGCTTGCTTCCTATTTGTCTCTTCACAGATCTGGCCACTTCCTCGTAGTTGCTAGGGTACAATGATGGGTGCATCCATGACTTTTGGCCAAGACTAGACAAGGCTCACCAGAGCTGTGTTCTGGTTAGGAAAAGCAGAGTCTGTCTTATAGGCTGAATCTCTCTAGTCCAGCTCTCTATGGCCTGGCAACTTCTGTGGCCTGGCATGTTTTTAGTTAGCCAGATGCCCACATAACATGAACATAAGAATGGCCAGACTAGGTCCATCTAGCCCACTATCCTGTCTGCCAACAGTGGCCGATGCCAGATGCCCCAGAGGGAGGGAATGCAACAGGGAATCCTCACATGATCCCTCTCCTGTCATCCATTTCCAGACAGAGGCTAGGGACACATTCCTACCCATCCTGGCCAATAGCCATTGATGGACATAACCTCCATTAATCTATCTAGCTCTTTTTTGAACCCTGTTAAAATCCTAGTCTTCACCACCTCCTCTGGCAAGGAGTTCCACAGGTTGATTGTGCGCTGAGTGAAGAAAAACTTCCTTTTGTTTGTTTTAAACCTACTGCCTATTAATTTCATTTGGTGACCCCTAGTTCTTATATTGTGGGAATAAGTAAATAACTTTTCCTTATTCACTTTTTCTACACCAGTCATGATTTTATAGACTTCTGTGACGGACCAGGCCGGGTCTGGGCACAGCTGAGGGCGTCCGCTCAGGGTGAATTGCTCAAACTCAGGGCTCCTTACAGCCCCTGACCGGAGACCTTTCCAAACAGGTCACCAACCAGTCATATCGAGCAAAACCCCTCAGACACCCCAGCTTTCCCTGTGCCACAATCAGCCCTGGGCCTGCACACAGGTGAGGGGTTTTAGAACCCAATCTCACCTACCCCAAACGGGTCTTTCCGGTCCCAAAGAACCAGCCACAGTTCCCAATCAATTTACACTCTGGATCTTACCCAGAAGATCATGCTGGGCCAATCCTTTAGAATCTAAAATCTAAAGGTTTATTACTACAAGAAAGAAAAGCATGAGAGTAAGGTTGTTAAGGAGAATACATTACATGCGTCGAATCACCCAGTTCTCAATGCAGGCTCTTAGCAGAGGTGATACAAACTGCTATCTTAAAAGTCTCTGGTGCATATCCTATGTCAAGGTGGGCCAACGAGTCTTCCTGGCGCGCTGTTCCTCGCAAGGCTGCATCTGGAATCAGTAGCAGAATTGAAGGCAAGATGGAGTCTGCCTCATGGCATTTTATACCCATCCCTGATATCCTCGAAGCTGGAGCAGGTCACGTGGCCCAGTGACATATCCTTGTGTCCCAAGTCAGCGGTCATGATACTGGCTTGTTTGCAGGTCCCAGACACATTCCTCAGGTGTTTATTGGCCTCTCTGGCCAATAGTCATTGACTGACCATTCCTGGCCCATTGCTCTGTCTCAGACAGAGAATCTTCCAGCCTCAATACAGATTACATATTTACAATTCCACATACAGATATCACACGAGTACACGAATAGCATATATAGAATCAGTAGAACATAAGCTTCCATTTGACACCTCACATGGCCCCCTTTGTACAGATTTTGGGGCAAACACCCCCACTTGGGTGCAGCAGTGACCTGTCTGATCCCCTTAAAATCCAGTAACGTGACAACCTCTAACCTATCCTCCCTTACTCTCCTCTTTTCTAAGCTGAAAAGTCCAAGTCTCTTTAATCTCTCTTCATATGGGACCTTTTCCAAACCCCTAATCATTTTTGTTGCCCTTTTCTGAACCTTTTCCAATGCCAATATATCTTTTTTGAGATGAGGCAACCACATCTGTACACAGTATTCAAGATGTGAGCGTATCTCTGCCTTATTCTCTATCCCTTTTCTAATGACTCCTGACATTCTATTTGCTTTTTTCACTGCCGCTGCACACTGCGTGGATGTTTTCAGAGAACTCTCCACAATGACTCCAGGATCTCTCTCTCGAGTAATTGTAGCTAAATTAGTCCCCATCATATTGTATGTATATAACATGGGTGTGGCCAAGTTTCCTATGGTCCCATAAAGTCTGTTTACAGCCACCAGTCCTGGCTCTCAGTGTTCTGTGCTGTTCTTTAGCTCTAGTTTACCCTTTAATGTCTTCTCAGAGCCCAGTAAGCAGTGGGACTGTTGGTGATGCTGCTAGACAATATTGACCTCCTGTGGTCCAGCAAATTCTCTGGTTTGGCACTGGTCAAGTCCTAAGAATGCTAGACTAGAGAGGTTCAGACTTTGTTTTCCATTTGTGTCCATAAGATTGAACTCTGCAACTTGGCAGCATAGATCTTTCCTCCAGAGGGGTTCAGAACTGGAAGAAGGGATCAGAGAGGTGTATTCATGGAAAGAAGTGCTCTGTTTAAAGTTCTTACTTGCATTGTTTTGTGTCAGTAACAATGTTTGAACTGCTGTGACTCTGTAATGTTGGGTCACTATTTACCTCCTATTCTTATGTTCTGGTCACCTCTAATGGATGCAGAGCCAGTCTGAGACTAGTCTGTGAATAACTGATTTCCACCTGTTGCAAACAGGACTGTGCATGTTATAACCTGTTAGTGTGCTCACATACTGTATTCTTTCTCTTTGCTGTTTCTGGAAAGTTCCAAAAAATCTCTCAATGATTTCTTTCTTTGTTTCTCCTTATAGACAACGCTCCAAAAATCACCCGCTGGCCATATCACGTCCTTTCAGATGTTTAACACCACGTATAATCTCTATTCATACAGGTTAGTCGTGGGAAAGAGAACAGGCGGTAAAGGTGAAAGCCAGTTATTGGATGAATGAGACTTAAGCACATGCTTGACTTGAAGCATTTAAGTTCTCTGCAGAATTGGGGAGTCTCCTGAGTAACAGTGTTTACCTCAAATAAAAAAACTGGAGAGACTGACTTTGGCCAGATTGCTGCTGCTGATAGCCGCACGAGTTTATTCTTCCCCGGCAGTGGAAAGAGCCACGCGGAGGAATTGTACTGCATTACTGCATGCTCTCCTCTGTCTGCAGCCCCCCCAGAACCCACCTGAATGCATCCCTTGTCAGGCTGTGCAGTGCTGGCATTTAGGGGGTGTGGAGTGGGGTGCCTGAAACCCTTAGGCTTGCAGCTGTGATCTTCAAATGGGCTTCCACTCACCACCATGCCCGTTCTGTGACCGGGGGAGGTGCCGTGGCCATTCCATGGGTACTGCGAGAGCGCCACAGTACGTCAGGGTTCGGGGGTTGGGATTGGCCCCTTGCTGCTGGACTGCAAGGGGTGGAGGGAGTGTCACGTCTCGGTGACCCCTCCGACTTGTGCTTGGTGGGATGTGTGTGGAGCACTGTGACTTGGGCTGGAGGGAGAGCTGAGGCAATGTGGAGCTGTTGGGAGACGGGGGAGAAGGAGCTTTAAGGGAGATGGAGGGCGGCCACACAAAGCCGTCTGGTTTTGCACGCCCCGCGGCTGGGCCTGATCTAGCTGCAGTCTGAGCAAGCAGGATTTCACTCTGCCCGCCCGTTCGCATCCTCTGCTCAAGAAGGGACTCGGCTAGCGTGCCGGACCGCGGAAGGGGTGTCACTGGAAGCGCTCACTCCAGCCACATGCAGGCCGTCAGCCACCGAGTCGTGGCGACTTGCAGGAACCTTCCTGCAAACAGACGTGACATGCGTGTCCCGAGCGGGCTGCCAGCATGGTACCAGTAGGATGGATTCTTTCACAGAGGCTCTTCTTCTTCACAGTTACCTGGGCCTTGGGTTAATGTCAGCGAGGCTTGCCATTTTAGGAGGCGTTGAGGGACGAGCCTGTAAGTAACCAGACTCAGAGCTCTTCCATTTCAGTGGCTTGTGGGTCACGTGATCCTTGGGGCCAGCGAACCCAGACTTCTTTTGCTCTGTCCCTTTTGGAGATCCATGTTTCTTGTGTGACCTGTTTCCCTCCCCTCTTGCCCCACCTCCAAGCCTTCTGCATGGCACCCCCTCTCCCTTTGCTGCCTCCGCTTCTCCAGCCTGCAGCGGGGAGATGCCATCGGCGGCTCTGGCTCCTCGGAAAGTGGCAAGGATGCGGGAATGTTTTGCTTCACATCCAGTCCTCGTGCGCTCCCAGTAACTTTGCCGTGCCCCCCCCCTCGCAGGGTGCCGACCCCATGCTCAAGGCCATAGGAGCATCGCCTGTTATTGGGGGGTGTTCACTCACTACCCACTCCATTCTCAGCTGCCTGGGCTGTGGATGGGACCGTGCTGTGCCTAGGCATGTCTGCCGTGAGATGGGTGCAGGCAGGGGGGTGTTGCCCATGGAAGGCCTGGGCCATCACCAGTCCATAGAGAGGTCAGGGTGTTAAGACTGGGAGTGGGTTAGAAGCTACTGCTGAGCAGGAGTGTGGTGAGGGTCGGCGGGATCAGCACCTGGCTCCTGAGTGCATGTCTTAATGCTGCTTTGTCTGTTTCTATTCCAGTAAAGGAAGGCGAGGTGCTAATGAGCCCTTGTTTGTCACCTGGCTTCCAGTGGGATTGGGAACATGCTGAAATTGGGTACCGAGTCAAAGGGCAGAAGGCAGGTAGAGGAACTTCTGTGACGCTCTAGATTGGCGTGGGACAGTCAGCACGAACAGCATGCGCTTTCTGGCTCTCCCTCTGTGAGCTCCTTGCTCGCTACATTACTCGCTAACTTTGCTTTGTCCTCAGGCAATTCCCACATGGGAGATTTTCCTCCCGTTGCCCACACCCCGTCCGCTCCAGCCTGTAATGGGGGAGCCCTAATGTAGACTAGTCAATGGCAATTTGAAAACCCCGCTGTCAAACCTGGGCCAGAGCCTGGCTGCATAATTTGATGGCTTCCAGCAAGAGCACTAACGCGCCCGTCATGGCTGCCACTGGCGGAGCTGTGCTGTGGGAAGGCGACAGAGAAAAGTCTCGCACACTTGGGGCAAATTAGCAGGCTGCTATCGCAGCCTGTCGGGGCTGGTTCACACCCGCTGGCGGTCTGGCTGTGGGAGGGTTTCCAAGCCATTTATGCTCACAGCAAATCAGCCTTTTCTGCAATGGCCAACGAGATTTCATTGCAGAAACTGCTGTTCCCACAAACTTCCTGCCTTGCGGGGGTAGGGGATCTGAAAACCTCAGATACTGTCTCGTGTGTCTCGGTGTGATGTTCAGTCATATAGTCCCAGCTCTTGTTCTTCATCCACAGTGCCCTTCCGTTGAAACGGCCTCTCTCTTTGCCTACCCATGGCCCTGTTTTCAATTTGAGCTCAAGAGTGTTTCTCTAATTATTTGCATGCCACTCTGAGCCTTTCTTTCCCTTATTACTAACTAGGGATGTTGATTAACTACAGATAACTCATGCAATTAACTCAAATTGTGATTAATTGCCATTTTAATTGGACTGATAAATAGGATAATTGACACATTAAATATTTTGAATGGTTCTACACTTTCAAATACACTGATTTCAATTACAACACAGAGTACAAGGTGTACAGTGCTCACTTTTAATTTTTATTATAAATATTTGCACTGTAAAAATGATAAAAATAGTTTCAATTCACCTCATACAAGTACTCTAGTGCACTCTTTTTAGCATGAAAGTGCAATGTACAAATGTAGATTTTTTTTTTGTTGCATAACTGCACTCAAAAAGAAAACAATGTAAAACTGTAAAGCCTACAAGTCCACTCAGTCCTACTCCTTGTTCAGCCAGTCGCTAAGAGAAACAAGTTTGTTTACATTTTCAGGAGGTAATGCAAGCGGGGACCCATCCAGTGTGCTGGGAAGAGAGAGGGTGTGGGAGCCCCTGTATTTCCCTGCATGGTGTGCCATTTCACCTCTTCCTGCAGTACACTCTGCAGGGAAACCTGGTGAGTCCCCAACTTATTCCAGCAAACAAGAGTGGGGCATGAGCAGAGACTTGATCCCAGCCCCCCAGCAGTGTAGTTATTCCAGTGCATTGGAGAGCTTATGCTGCCAGCACAGTGCTGTTAACTCTCCTTAGTGCACCAGAGAGCCCAGGAAAGAGTCTGTAGCTCTGAGTCAATCTCCTTCTGGGCTGCTGCAGGAGCAGCTCAGGAACATTTGTACCATGGGCTGCATGGTCTAGCCCGCTTTTTGGACTCATCGGGTTCCCACGGAAGCCAGTAAACATTGCCATTGGCTTCAGCAGGAAGAGGATCAGGTGCTTTATTCCCACAGAGAGTCTCTAGTAAATTAGAGAGCTTTGCTGACGCGAGGGGACCTGCGGCCTTGTGGACCCCAAAGAAATCCCCCCTCACACACTGTTTAATCGCCAGCCTGTGATTTGTTGGGTCTCCCTCTGTTTCTTTTAGGTGGGCCTCTGTATGAATCCTGTGCCAGCAAAGTGGCAGAGCTGCTCTACAAGAAGGTGTACAAAACAGAAGTGAAGGGTTTGGATTTTTACGCTTTCTCCTATTATTATGACTGTGCAGCAGAAGTTGGCCTGATAGGTACATTTGCTTCTGATTTTCTTTGTAATGCAGGGTAGCTAATGGGGGAGTTTCTGCCACTTAAACATCTGGTTTCTTTGCAAAGCTGCCAAGGAATGAGGCCATTGGTGATGTTCGCATACAGTGATACTGTTTTCAGAAGGTTGGGTTGTTAGATGAAAAGGCAGTCGGCCTTGGAGGTCTGACCCGAAACAGTTTTCAGACTCTTTTTATGGACTAAATTTCCAAAGTAGACCATGTCCCAGTAAGGCTGAAAGACAGCCTGAAGTTCAGCTTTGCAGTCCGTATTAAGACATCTAAATAAAGGCCTGACTCAGTGGCAAAACTCCCACTTACTTCTGGGAGTGCAGGATCGAGCTCTGGGTGGTCCAATTTCCAGACATGCTTAGCGCCCAGCATTTACAATTGACTTCACAGGCATACTGTGAAACGTGTCGTATTTTTCCTCCTCTTAGATAAGGAGAAAGGAGGTAGCCTAACAGTCAGTGACTTCGAAATTGCGGCCAAGTATGGTGAGTAAGTAAAATAAAGCAAAAAACGCTGGCCAAGATTTTCTAAAGTGACTAGTGATTTGGGGGGGGAGGTGTCTATCTTTTGGGGGATAAACTTGAAGGATCTTCAAGAGGCCTGATTGTCAGAGAGCATTAGACTCCTACCATCTGAAAATCTGATCCCTTCTCAAGTCTCAGATTTTGTACCTAAAATTACAAGTTCCTTCTGAAGTCTTGCCACAGTTTTTCTAAGAAGTCCGTACATTTTTATAAAGACTGCAAAACAATCTTGCAATACATGTCTGAGCTCTCTTGCAATAATAATAAATGTGTCATTTAACAATTATCTTAAATAATAAGTTTAAAATAAGTGGATTCTGCTCTTAATGCTTATCCAATTTATTTTTTTTCTTAAAGTTTATATTTTGTGTTTAAAGGTGATCTGGAAAGAGGAGAAAATTGATTTTTACTGTTTGAGGCAGGGCTACCTTTTTGTTGCATAAACATAATTTGAAAGGTTTTTTTAAAAAGGTAGGGGGGTGTGTGTGTGTGTGTGTGTGTGTGTGAGAGAGAGAGAGAGAGAGAAACGTGGCAACCTTGCTCCTCTCCCCTGACTCTCTGCATGACTGAGCATTTGTTGTTGTTTTGACATCAGAAATACCATTCTAATAAAATCTAACGAATTGGGAAAGGAAGTGATTTTTATTGTCTCTTTACATCTCTTTTGTTTTGTCAATGAAAATTTAAATCAAGTGCTTTAGAAGCACTCAAGAGAAAAGTTGCCTTTGTGAAAGATTCAGCATACTTACCCTGTCAAGCGAAGGCTGAGTTTGTTCATAGTCCCCCTCTCTGAATACTTTCATAAATTCTCCAGCAAAACACAGGGATGATCAGACTTGAGATTCCTGGTATTTTAAAGTTCTAACAAGCAGGACAAAAATGGTTTGGTTCTACAGAAAAATTGCAGGCCCTCCTTGAACAAACATAAAAAGCCCCCTTTGAAAAAAACAAGCCAGTTTTTGTTACCTCTGCAAGCTATCTCACAAGTTTGTTTATGTACCCAAATCATATTTACTGATATCACAAACCGATAAAATATTTAATGCCTAAAACGTCACTGTAGATAAGAATTTCTGTGGCTATAAACTCTTGCTTTTCTGGCTTGCAGATTATTACTGAAGTTAGTTCTGCGTACACACCAGTATCCAGTAAATAGAAATGTTTATGCATATGAAAAGTTAGTACAGAGTCTCTGCTAAAAACGTCTGCTGACGTGCTCTATTCTAAGACTCTTCGTTACAATCTGATTACTTCACTTGGGATGTGTGAACAAGAGCAGCAGAGCTTTAATGTAGTGGAGAGTCAAGCCCTTTGTCTCTTGACTATGTCCTATTAGCACCCTGATGCTGCAGTTGCTTCCTTGCACCCATGCGGAGCCCCATCACCTTCAGGATCATTCCGCCAGTACCGTCAGGTACAACTTAGAAACGAAAGGTCCCCCTGCCTCTCACCACTGTACTAAACCGTGAGTGTGTTCTGGGGAAGGGAGGAGAATGGTTTTAAGCGAGGGTGACTGCGTAACAAGGCATCAACAGATTTGAGATGCCTACTCTTTTCTAGACTTACCGTAGGCCTGCTTTACAATGAAAAGTGTTATTGGCATAGCTCCGTGAGTCGGGCCATGAAAAAACACCCTGACCAACACTGATATGGCAATGAAGCAGCATCTGTGGTGGAGATAATATTGATGAGAGGGCTTCTGTTGACATAGGCCTGGTCTACAGCTAAAATGTAGGATGACCTAGCCAAGTTGCTCAGGAGCATGAAAAATTCACACACACGCGCACACACACCCCGAGAGACGTAGTTAAACTGACCTAAGGCCCAGTATAGACACCATTAGGACAACAGACGAATTTTTCCATTGACTTAGCTACCATCTCTCAAGGGGATAGATTAACGTACAGTGGAGGAAAAGCCTTTTATCATTGCAGGAAGTGTCTACACCACTGCAGTGGTGTGACTAGTACTTGTAGTGTAGCTGTAGCGGTAGCTGACTTTGTTTAAAGGGTGGTGTTCCTACATCAACAGAGGAATTCTGTCTGTTGGTGTAGGTCGTGTCTACAGGCTCCATGGTGTACCCCTACCCTCCTTCAGTGAAAGAGGTATTAGGACTGGGGAGGGGGGGCTAAAATTAGGTTCCTGAGTCCATATTTAGGTACCTAAATAAGTGGCCTAAATAAGTGGCCTGATTTTCACCAGTGCTGAAGCACCTGTTGATGTCAATCTTGGGATGATGCATCTACGAAGTGGGTCTTTGCCCATGAAAGCTTATGCTCCAATAAATCTGTGAGTCTATAAGGTGCCACAGGACTCTCGTTATTTAATCTTGGGACCGTGGCACTTTTGAAAGTCAGCTCCATCCTTAGGTTCCTGACAGCGCACTCTTTTTAGGAAGCCGTGGTTGAAAATCTTGGCCTGTTTTCCTTCTGTCTCTGTTCCACCAATGCATGAGAGGAGAAATCAGCCTGTCTTATGGGTTTGAACAGTTGTTTGTAAACTGGAGAGAGAGAGAACTGCCTCTTCGTTCCTCCTAGTGTGCAAGACCATGGAGGTGAAGCCAGGAGACAACCCGTTCCTTTGCCTGGACCTCACCTATATCAGTTTGCTTCTGCAAGAATTGGGCTTCCCCAAAAGCCAGGTGTTCCAGGTACCACGTGTCAGCACAGTGTTGTGATATTGCTCGTGGTGTGCGCCCGTGACAGTGGTTTCACTCCTCTCCTCTTTTCTTTCCAGCTTGCCCGAAAAATTGACAATGTCGAAACAAGCTGGGCTTTGGGAGCCACCTTCCACTACCTTGATACCCTTCATAGGCTGCAGTACTGAGGGGCCGGGGCCTAAACCCCCCAAAGGGTTTTGACTGCGTCATTCGATGGGTACCCAACCTGAGGTGGCTGCAGGCAACTGATTTTGCTCACTCTTTCTAATAATCAGACCCTTGTAAAGGTGATCTTCAGTTGGGAACCCAAGTTGTGAAAGTGTGAAGCAGGCAGCTGAAGAACACGCACTTGATCTTGCAGTGTCGCTGGAACTAGATCATCTTGGGGAGCACTTGGGGATTCATGAAGGGGCTTTGTTCTCAAAGCAGCGCCCGGCTCTGAGAGAGAATGGACCTTTGTGGAACACGCCGGCGTTATTCTTGCCTGTAATCTGCTGAGGTCAGCGTTAGAAATGGCCATTCCAAATGCTCCTCTCCCTCTGAGGTTCCGATTTACAACGTATTTCTTTGCTAACGGTCTGGGGAACTGTTCACTGTCGAACTCTGGCAATCAATGCATGTGGGTAGCCGGGGCACTGCCTAGTCGCGCTGCTGGTGGGCACTGAGGCTGACTTTGGAGCGCAGGCTGGGAGGGAAGCGTTTGGCTCCCCCTTCCAGCACAGCTCCGGCGTATTGCGGAGGTGATGGGCACACACAAGGATCTGAGCCACAGTGCATTGCAATCTTCATTGGCCCTTAAAGGCCGAGGTACTTCAGGCACTTGCTGCAGGTGGAGTGGAGGACTCCATTTCAGTCCTTTAGGGGAGTCCCTGGCAGCGTGACTTCATTGGGTCTGTAGGGAGACAGGGACAGGGCTCCTGCAGGGCAGGCAGTCTCTGCTGCTCTCCTGAGATTTGCCAGGCTTGGGAGCCAAATCCAAGTGGAAGAATTTGAGGCCACGCTGCCAGAACCATCCGTGTTTTCCTCTTCCTCTGGTTCCCTCCTGCTGGATTTCCTGGGCAGCTGGTATTCATCCCCCCGACAGGAAGTAGTAATTAGTACAACGGGCAGTCCCTAGAATTGGAATCAGCACATGTATTTTAATTTGATCATCTTCAGGGGTGGTGGGAAGAATCTGTCACGTGGCTTTGTGGGAGGCATTCCTGACACATGCACATGTACTTAAGATTTGATGGTGCTCAGATTGGGGAAGTTCTTTAAGTAACATAACTTCACAAGAAGTCCTGAGCCTGGAGTATCTGGGGGTTTCACAGGCTTGGAGCAGCTTTTACAAAGCTGGTTTGGAACCTAAAGTGAATGTTACTTTTAACCAGCGCTTGGTGTGCCTCTGCCTTCCTTTGATAAATGACTCTCTTGTTGCTGCACTGGGCACAGATTGCAGAAGACTGAGCTGGCAGGAGTCATAGTAGAGGTGGTTGGTACATTGAATGCAACACTCCTACCAGTGTGCTGTGTATAGGGTGAAGACTGTTCCTAACCACAGTGTGGAATAGGCAAGTTTGGAAGTTACTCAAAAGTAGTGAATTGTATCATTTTAAACACTAGCTATTCTCCCCTTTCCTAATAAGGGCCTTATCCAAAGCCCCATAAAGTCACTAGAAGTCTGTGCAAGGACTTTGGAGTAGCCCTACATGAATACAGGTCAAGGTTCTCATGCATGAGAAGCACAAGCTTGGTGTAAAACATGCATGTGGAAACTGAGCAGGTGATTCTAAAACGTGGCTCTGATTGTCATTGATTTTTCTCTGTAAGTAGCATGTGTGTGAATGTCTGATCAATACTTGAAAACAAGTTTATCGACAATGAAATGTTAATTACAAATGAGGATGTTTCGTCTCTGGATTAACGTGTGGTGCTGCAGAGTGTTTGCCTCTATAGAGCAAATCACTGCATGGAGATCTGCTTACCTTTACTAAGTGCCAATGGGAAACCACTGCATCTTAGCGTGTTGCAAGAGAAGAGTCTGAACTGCTGAATGCAGACCAAAGCCCTGGGATAAAAGCTGCTGTGGAGGTGTCAGAGGCACTAAATCCCTTTGCTTTGACCAGGAGCATAAGGAGAAATGCCAATGGGCTTAACTTAAGAAGGATTGGGCTTGTTTCCTTGCCATAAGGCAGCTACTGACTGTCAATTGCCCTGTGGTTACTGTGTCCTCACTGGCGCTTTGATCTGTCTCTGAAGCAGCTGATGGTGGATGCTGGCATAGCGGACGCTGAACTAGATAGACCCGGTCTGGCCCAGCTTGGCAATTCTTGTCTCTCTAGAATTATCCGGGCTGGAAGCAGGGTCTTAGTAAGGTTGCTTGATACTTTCGATTGAAGACCCAGCTAATGACTTTGCCAAATGTGAACTGCTTGGGCTAAACTGAGAACAAGGCGGGAGAAATGTTTTGTGACTTTAAAACGAATCTGTGGTGACCTTTCCTCTCTGAAGCACAAGCATTCCCATGCTTTCGAGAGAGGCTGGCACCTTTGGCGGGGAGCAGCCTTTGCATCTAGACCGTGCCTTTCGCAGGCCCCAGGAAGAGCTGCTCAAATCGGGCCAATTTACAAACTTCTGAAAAGTCTTTCTATAGGCTGAGTAGATTTAGCAGGTAAAATCTCCCATGATTCCCTCCTCGCTGAGCGTGCTCTGGCCCGTCACCACTCCTGGCGCTAGCCACACTGCACATGCGCTGCTTCCACAGACGAGCCATGCCCCATCCCCTCCCTAGCTGGCTGAGCATGTTCCCTCCAGGCCAGGCTCCTAAGGTCCAAACTGGGCTTTCCCTGTAACTGCTGCTCCCAGCTGCCCTGGGGCGGGGCCAGGCATCAGAGCTAGGACCCAGCAGCCCCTCTGATGCTCTGACCCCCCCACTGCCTCAAGGAGGACGTCGAGGGGGACAGGACTGGACCAGAGGTGGAGGAGGAAAAGGAGTGGATTGGGACTGGGTTGTGCAGGAAGCTGGGCTTGGGGACTGGTGGAGGGTAGGTGGGGACTGGTTGGCCAAGGGGGCTAGGAGCTAGTGAGGAAAAGGGGACCTCAGAGCCAGTGCCTGAGGTGGAGGGGAGAGCCCTGAGATTGTCCCAGTCTCCTTGTCCAGTTCCCCCCTCCCCCAGCTCCTGGACCAATGTCGGGGGGGGGGGGGGGAAGGGGCTAGAGGAGCAGGTGGAGAGATGGTGGAGTGAGGAGCTGGGAAGGCAGACCAGGGATTAGAGAGACTGGGGACAAGGAGTTGGGGGGAGGGGAGGGTCTGGGCCTGGCTTGGCAAGGCAAGGACCCTGGGACTGTTGGGGGGACTCTGGAAGTGAGGGGGATTGGGATTCAGGCAGGGTGTTTGGGGAGGGGGGCAGACCAGCTGGGCAAGAAGCCAGGCTGCACTGAGGAGGGAGGGAGGCGCCGCCAGTGGTGGGAAGAGGCAGGCCGGGCACAAGGACAGGCCGGCAGGGGACATGCAGAAGGGCTGTGACTATTGGAGCTGGCTCTGCTCCAGAGCTCGGAACAGAACCCACATTCCTGAATCTCCCCACCCCTGTGGGACCCGCTGACGGAGTGTGTCCCAGCCACGCCGAGGATGGCAGCCTGCATTGACTCCCACGGGACGGGGGCGAGAGATACACGGGCCGGGCAACCGTAAGTTGGGCCGTGTGTGTGTAATAGAACAGTCTCTGAGTGCATGCTGTACTGCTTTTCCCACAGGCCCCTGCCCCATTCAGAGCACAGGAGGGACCTGGCTGCGTAGTAAAGGAGGCTGCTGCCTGCAGAATGTGGCAGGCGTGTGGGGAATCAGGCGGGGGCAGGAAGGATGGGGCCGTGGTTAAGGCACGTTGACTGTTGCCCTGGATTCTGTGCCCGGCCCTGCCACGGAATTCGGGAGTGAGATTGGGCAAACCGCTTACGCTGGACTTTTCAGAACAGTCGCTAGCTGCTTGTTGGTGCCTGGCAGATGCTGGGGCCTGGTCAGAGCACGCACGGCTGCCTGTGAGGTCAATGGGACCGGTCTCGGAACATGGTACGGGCTCTCTAAAGCTCAGTACGCTCAACAGTCCAGTCCCAGATGTCTGAGAGGGCACCCAAAGCTAGTGGAAGGGGTTTGCCTTCACTGCCTCAGCTCCTCCCTGTGCCAGGGGGATTGTACCACCCCATCCCACAGAGGTGTTGTCAAGAGTTGTGAAGCACGGGGTTACACTTAACCCTATGAGGATGATCACCATGGGAAACCCTATGAGGAAGCTAATACTTGTGCCTTGAGAGGAGGCTTTGAAGATGGCAGAGAGAAAAAGGCATTGTTTAAAAAGTGGAAGTCAGATCCTAGCCTAGTGGGGAAAATAGAAAGGAGCATAAATTCTGCCAAATGAAGTGTAAAAATCATATATATAGTAGCCCAGTGTCTGTGACTCTGTAATGCTGAAGCGTTACGTGTTGCCTCTGGGGGGGCGCTGTTGCCTCCCGCCATGGCGCTCGGCTGACTTCTGCACCGCTCAGTCGGGCCGCCGCAGGGAAGCCCAAACGTGCTCCCCCACGGCGGCCCGGCTGAGCGGCGCAGAAGTCAGCCGAGCGCCACGGCGGGAGGCGAAGGGGGGCGGGGCGGTGACATGCAGTGTGACAGCAGGCCCTGCCCCCTGGCCGTGAACAGACCCTGGCTGGGGGGAAGGCAGGAGAATGAGGGGGGGGGAGGACAACTGGGAGGCTGCAGGATCAGTGCTGGGGTGAAGGGAAATGGTGCAAGGGGGCAGCTGGAGCTCATAGGCAGCCACTCAGCTGGGCTGCTGTGCGGGAACAAGTGGCCCAAACAGCCATTTGGGCTCCACGCTCCCCATGCAGGAGGAGAAGAGAAAGAGAGAGTGAGAGGGAGGAGGAGAAGAGAGAATGAGTAAGAGGCAGGAGGGGGAGAAGAGATGGAGAGAGAGGCAGGAGACAGAGGAGAGCTGAGGGGGGGGGAGGCAGTAGGAGGAGGGGGGAGCGAGAGAGACTGAGCGAGAGACCAGAGGCTCAGGAGAGAAGACCGAGATAGAAAGGGAATAGGACGTGGAGGAGAGATCTGAAAATCCCGTTTTATGGCTGGCTAATTGGCTAGTATAATAAGAAAAGCCAAAAAGTAGTATCAAGAACAGCTAGCCAAAAACTCAAATAATAACAGCAAAATGTTTAAGTACATCGGAAGCAGGAAGCCAGCTAAACAGCTAGTGGGGCCCTTGGCCAATCGAGATGCTAAAGGAGCACTCAAAGATGATAGTCATTGCAGAGAAGCTAAATGAATTCTTTGCTTCAGTCTTCATGGCTGAGGATATTGGGGAGGTTTCCAACCCTGAGCCATTCTTTTTAGGTGACAAATCTGAGGAATTGTCCCAGACTGAGGGGTCATTAGAGGAGGTTTTGGAACAAATTGATAAACTTAACAAGTCACCGGGATCAGATGACATTCACCCAAGAGTTCACCCTGGTGGAATGAGGTGTAACAGTTAACTCGAACTAAGGACTTAGTTCGAGTTAACGTTTGACTGCCGCGTGTAGCCGTGGGCAGTTAGTTCGGACTAAGGGGGATTTAAAAATGGCGCCCGCACGGGAAGATGCAAATAAAGCCAGGGATATTTAAATCCCGGGCTTCATTTGCAACTTTGAATGCCTTCATTAGCCTCCCTAGTTCAAACTAGGGGGCTAGTGTAGACATACCCGTAGAGTTCTTTGAGGAGGTCAACAAACATGTGGACAAGAGGGATCTGGTGGATATAGTATACTTAGATTTCCAGAAAGCCTTTGCCAAGGTGCCTCACCAAAGGGTCTTAAGTAAAGTAAGTTGTCATGGAATAAGAGGGAAGGTCCTTTCGTGGATTGATAACTGGTTAAAAGACAGGAAACAAAGAGTAGAAATAAATGGGAAGTTTTCAGAATGGAGAGGGGTAACTAGTGGGGTCCCCCAAGGGTCTGTCCTGGGACCCATCCTATTCAACTTATTTATGAATGATCTAGAGAAACAGGTAAACAATGAGGTGGCAAAATTTGCAGATGATACCAAACTGCTCAAGATAGCTAAGACCAAAGCAGACTGTGAAGAGCTTCAAAAAGATCTCACCAAACTAAGTGATTGGCTAACAAAATGGCAAATGAAATTTAATGTTGAGAAATGTAAATTAATGCTAATTGGAAAACATAATCCCAACTATACATACAATATGATGGGGACTACTTTAGCTACAACTACTCGAGAGGTCCTGGAGTCATTGTGGAGAGTTCTCTGAAAAGATCCACTCGTGCAGTAGCTGTCAAAAAAGCAAACAATGTTAGGAATCATTAACAAAGGGATAGAGAATAAGACGGAGAATATCTTATTGCCTCTCTATAAAACCAGAGGATGCCCACATCTTGAATACTGTGTACAGATCTGGTCACCTCATCTCAAAAAAGATATATTGGCATTGGAAAGGTTCAGAAAAGGGCAACAAAAATGATGCGGGGTTTGGAACGGGTCCCGTATGAAGAGAGATTTGAAAGAGTGGGAGTTTTCATCTTAGAAAAGAGGCAACTAAAGAGGGATATGGTAGAAGTCTATAAAATCATGACTGGTGTGGAAAAAGTGAATAAGGGAAGTTATTGTTTCCATAACATGAGAACTATAGGTCATCAATAAAATTAATAGGCAGCTGGTTTAAAACAAACAAAAGGAAGGTTTTTTTTCACTCAGAGCACAGTCAACCTGTGGAACTCCTTGCCAGAGGATGTTGTGATGACCAGGACTTTAAGAGGGTTTAAGAAAGAGCTAGATACATTCATGGGCTACGTCCACACTGGCATGATCTTGCACAAGAACTCTTTTGTGGAAGAGTTCTTGTGCAAAAACTCTTCCAGAAGAGAGCGTCTACAGTGGCATGTGCCTTTGCACAAGAGCATCCTTGCCAGTGTAGCTGCTCTCTTGTGCAAGAAAGCTCTCTGATGGCCATTTTAACCATAGGGCTTTCTTACGCAAGAAATTCATGTTGCCTGTCTACACTGGCCCCTTGCACAAGAACAGTTGCACAAGAGGGCTTATTCCTGAGCGGGAGCATTAGAGTTCTTGCGCAAGAAGCCCTGATTTCATACATTAGAACATCAGCTTTCTTGAGCAAGAACTCAGGGCCAGTGTAGACAGGCAGCAAGTTTTGGCGCAAAAGCAGGCGCTTTTGTGCAATATGGTGCTGATGTAGACAGAGCCATGGAGGTTAGGTCCATCAATGGCTATTAGCCAGGATACATAGGCATTGTGGCCCTGGCCACTGTGGGCAGACAAGACAGGGCTAGATGGGCCTTTGGGCTGTCCCAGTCTGGCTGCTCTTTATGTGCAGAAAGCAAGGCCTGGGCCTCAGGTTGAAACAAGGGGACGGTCTAGAGCTGCAGGGTCTAATGAGCCCCTACAGAGAACCGGCCCCACCCCGCTGCCCCGTGGGTTGGAGGCTACGGGTGCTGGGCCTCAGTCGCTCTGAGGCTGAGCTGTGAACAACTCGCTGCCCAGGGCAGGCTGGAGGCGCGCTGTGGGGCTCCGCTCTGCGAGGTCCTGGCTGGGAGCCTAGAAGCGGCGCCCCCGACAAATGAGGCCCGGGGCCCAGCGCAGCGCACCCGCGGGCCGCTTCCCGTAGCTGGGGGCCGAGGCGGCGGGTCCCGCTGGGCGCTGGAGCGGCTGTTTCGTAGCGCGGGGGCCTCGCTCGCTCCCCGGGCCGCCCCTGCGCCACCGACTCCGCTGTGCGCTGCAACCGGCCGCCGCGCCCGCTCCCCGGGCTCTTTGCAGCGGGCTCTGACGCCGCCCGGGCTCTTGCGGTACAAAGCGCCTCGGGCTGCCCCGCGCGGCCGGGCCAAGCCAGGGGGTGCGGCAGCCCCAGGGTGGAGGCGGTTCCCTCCTGGGTTCAATGGGGCGCCACGCGGGTCCAGCCCTCGGGTGCTGCCCGCGCCCCTCTGCCAGAGCAGGGGCTGGGCCGGCCGGGCCCCTTCGACTCCGGGTGGCTCCTGCCGCGGGCTGGGGCGCTGGGTTTCAGGCGAGGCTGGTGCACGAGGAGCTGTTACCGGCTGGGGGCGCCTCGAGCAGCGCCCCGGGAGAGCCCCCTTCCCCGCCAGCGAGCGACGGAGCCCTCAGAGCCTGGTGTCTGCGGGGCGGGGCGGGGACCCGGCTCCGCCTGGGGGGCCCGCTCGCCGGGCTGGGGCTCTGCCTCCGCTGGCAGGTGCGGAGCCCCGGGGCCGGGGGAGCCGCGCTGCGCCCAGGGACTCCTCGCAAGCTGCCCCGCCTGTGCGCGCCTCTCCCGCCGCTGCTCCGGGCCCGGGGGCAGCTCCCACCTGCTGCCTCGCTCGCGGGTGGCCGCAGGGCTCTCCCGGCGCCGCCCCCAGCTCCGGCAGCACATGAAGGGCTTGGGCGCCCGGGAACGGAGCCCCCCCGGTGCAGGCAGCGCCCCGCCGGGCGGTGGGACCGGCTGCGGCGGAGAAACCTCGGCCGGGGGCCCGCGGCGGGGGGGTTGCGGGGCCGGGCTGTTTCAGGCTGCGAGGAAGCGGGATTTCCCCTGTATTTCCAGACGGGGCGCCCGGCGTTCATGCGCACCCTTGTCCGACACTCGGGGGGTATTAGCTGTGGCTGCCGGCGGGGCGGGACATGCTTCCCCCGCCTCCTGCGCGGAGCCCTCCTGACGGAAGCCGGGCAGCAGATGCCAACATGAAAACGAGCCCTGTGCCTGGAAGCGTCGGGTCCTGTGGAGCTGGTGTGGGAAGGGCCCTCGGGCCCAGCCCAGTGGTGAGGGCTCTCAGGGAGCCTGGGTTCGAGCCCTGCCGGGCGGCGCACAGGACAAGGGCTTGGTGAACGTCCCCTGCTCGCAGAGGGAGCGGGCCAGGGACTCAGCTGCCCCCTTCCCAGGAGAACAAGCTCAAGTTCTCGGCCTACCTGGAGGAGCACTGCCAGGTGAAGGGCAACCCGGGCTCCATGTTCGACGTGCACGTAAAGCGGATTCACGAGTACAAGAGGCAGCTCCTCAACTGTCTGCACATCATCACCCTCTACAACCGTGAGCCCAGGGCCCTGTGGGGGCAGGAGGAGGGGCTGGGTCTGCCCCTGGCCAGTTGGGCCGTCCCCAAGCAGGGTTTGCAGGGCCGAGGGGTTCCAAGGCGAGCGCGGTGACAGAGCCCTGCTCGGGGAGCCCAGCATCCAGTTCCATCACGGGGACGGCGGGCGCTGAGGCGAGCTTGGCCCTGGGCAGCCGGCAGGCACAGTGATGGGGTGCAGGGTCTACACACCGCAGGGCAGAGCCCCGGGCACAGCCGGGCGTGCCCATCCCTTCGCCCTGCACCTGGCCCTTGGAGTCTGAGTCGACCCTCTTGCTCTTCTGGCATGAGAGAAGCCCCAGCCAGTCCTTCGTGCCCAGGACGGTCATAAGCGGGGGCAAGCAGAGGCCCATCCGAGGCTCCCTGCTGCACGGGGGCAGCCCTCTGCCTCCCGCTGCTGGTGCCCTGGTGCCCGGGTGGGTGCACGTGCTGCTGGCCGGGGAGCCGGGCTCGGCAGGTCTGTGCCCCGCTCTGAGTGCTGCCCAGGCGTGAGAGGAAGGCAGAGGCCCGGCAGTGGGTGCCCCAGAGCGCCGGGAGAAAGGGCTGGAGATTTGCAGCCACAGGGGCTTTGCGCAGAGTCTGGGGGCTTGGCCCTTCACTGCACCGTGGACGCATCCCTGTCGTCTCGATGCAGCTCAGCGCGCGCTGTGTCCCACGTTGATCTGGCCTCGCGCCGCCGCTTGCCCTTGGCGGACAGGTCCCGTGCCAGACGTCGGTGCTGTGCCGGCTCTGGGGCCAGCCGGGCTTTTGAATAGCACGGACCTGCGCTCCCCTCTGGCGCCGCCGTGCGAGGCTGTTTGACCAGAGAACGGCTCCCGCCTCAGGGACGCGGGCTGGACTGCTCAGCTGGACGCCAGCCGCTTTGACTGGCCTCGCCAGAGGTGCTGGGAGTCGGGGGCTGCTGCGCCTCCGGCTTGGGCGGGGGGGGGGTCCCCTCCTAGACAGGCTTTGCAGTCTGGTTTGCTGGCTCCCGGCCCCTCCACTGGGCATGTTGCTCCAGCCCGGGGCAGTCGCTTCCTTGCCTTTCTTAGCTGTCTGTCTGTCTTTCCCCGTGCGCAGGCAGCTCCTGGCTACCACAAACTGGTCACGTCCATCGGGGAGGTCGTCAACAACGACCCCTACGTCGGGGACAGACTCAAAGTCGTCTTCCTGGAGACCTCAGCGAAGGACACCCTGTAGAAGGGCGGGGCTGGGGCAGGCCCGAGCGCTGGGCGATAAGCAACAGCCAACGTGAGCAAGGGGGGGAGCTGGCCTGCGTGGGGCATGGGGGCTGGGTCTCCGTTTCCGCCCCTGGGCGCGGCCCTCGCTGCTCTGGGATGTAGGAGCAGGGTTGTGACATAGTGTGGGTACCTTGCTGGTTGCTATGCTGGGCTGTGAGTGACCCCACTGACGGCTGTTTGTACAAAGCCCGGCCCAGCAGGGCAGGGGATGAGTCATTATGCAACTGGTCTCTCAACTGGTCTGACCAGTTACTTCCCAGGGAGAGAAACAAAGGAAGGGGGCGAGGCCAGGCCTGGCAAGGGGGGCAGGGCTAGAAGAGAGGGGCAGTTTCTGTCTGGGATCATGGAGGAGACGGCCTAGGGAAAGGGGCTGGAATTTAGGGGCGCAGCATCCCCCATCTCAAGGGGGGCTGAGGCATCCTAGGCCCGGTTCCTGTAACCATCTGTGCTGTGCTGTATCCTGGAGAAGCAATAAACTCCCTCTATTCTACTGGCTGGTGGAGTCTGTCTGTGCCATTATGGGGGTGCAGGAGTCGGGGGACCCCCCCCCGACACACCGCCACACGGGGCGCCAGAGACGCTGCATTCGCAGGAGGGAGCCAAGCCGAGCAGCAGGGAGCCCGCGGCTCCTCACAGCGCCGGTCCTTGTGCTGCGCACGCAGCGGGAGCCCAGCTGCCTCCCCGCCAGCGAGCGACGGAGCCCTCAGAGCCTGGTGTCGCGGGGCGGGGCGGGGACCCGGCTCCGCCTGGGGGGCCCGCTCGCCGGGCTGGGGCTCTGCCTCCGCTGGCAGGTGCGGAGCCCCGGGGCCGGGGGAGCCGCGCTGCGCCCAGGGACTCCTCGCAAGCTGCCCCGCCTGTGCGCGCCTCTCCCGCCGCTGCTCCGGGCCCGGGGGCAGCTCCCACCTGCTGCCTCGCTCGCGGGTGGCCGCAGGGCTCTCCCGGCGCCGCCCCCAGCTCCGGCAGCACATGAAGGGCTTGGGCGCCCGGGAACGGAGCCCCCCCGGTGCAGGCAGCGCCCCGCCGGGCGGTGGGACCGGCTGCGGCGGAGAAACCTCGGCCGGGGGCCCGCGGCGGGGGGGTTGCGGGGCCGGGCTGTTTCAGGCTGCGAGGAAGCGGGATTTCCCCTGTATTTCCAGACGGGGCGCCCGGCGTTCATGCGCACCCTTGTCCGACACTCGGGGGGTATTAGCTGTGGCTGCCGGCGGGGCGGGACATGCTTCCCCCGCCTCCTGCGCGGAGCCCTCCTGACGGAAGCCGGGCAGCAGATGCCAACATGAAAACGAGCCCTGTGCCTGGAAGTGTCGGGTCCTGTGGAGCTGGTCTGGGAAGGGCCCTCGGGCCCAGCCCAGTGGTGAGGGCTCTCAGGGAGCCTGGGTTCGAGCCCTGCCGGGCGGCGCACAGGACAAGGGCTTGGTGAACGTCCCCTGCTCGCAGAGGGAGCGGGCCAGGGACTCAGCTGCCCCCTTCCCAGGAGAACAAGCTCAAGTTCTCGGCCTACCTGGAGGAGCACTGCCAGGTGAAGGGCAACCCGGGCTCCATGTTCGACGTGCACGTAAAGCGGATTCACGAGTACAAGAGGCAGCTCCTCAACTGTCTGCACATCATCACCCTCTACAACCGTGAGCCCAGGGCCCTGTGGGGGCAGGAGGAGGGGCTGGGTCTGCCCCTGGCCAGTTGGGCCGTCCCCAAGCAGGGTTTGCAGGGCCGAGGGGTTCCAAGGCGAGCGCGGTGACAGAGCCCTGCTCGGGGAGCCCAGCATCCAGTTCCATCACGGGGACGGCGGGCGCTGAGGCGAGCTTGGCCCTGGGCAGCCGGCAGGCACAGTGATGGGGTGCAGGGTCTACACACCGCAGGGCAGAGCCCCGGGCACAGCCGGGCGTGCCCATCCCTTCGCCCTGCACCTGGCCCTTGGAGTCTGAGTCGACCCTCTTGCTCTTCTGGCATGAGAGAAGCCCCAGCCAGTCCTTCGTGCCCAGGACGGTCATAAGCGGGGGCAAGCAGAGGCCCATCCGAGGCTCCCTGCTGCACGGGGGCAGCCCTCTGCCTCCCCGCTGCTGGTGCCCGGGTGGGTGCACGTGCTGCTGGCCGGGGGGGAGGCGGGAGGCATTTGTGCGGCTGCTCCGAGGACCTGGTTCCTCACGAGGCCCGGTCGCAGCAAACCCGAGGGAGCCGGAGCTGCGTTGCGAGAGGGAGTCATTGGTGGGAAGGGGCCTGGGCGTGGCCGTGGAGGGTTGCTGGGGTGGATGGGATGAGCAGAGAGGGTTTTTGAGGGGCCAAGGAAGGATTGTTAGGGCGCTTCCTCCGTGCACACCCTGGCTGGCCCCTGGCCGCTCCCAGTCAGTCATGCACAGCTGTCCCGGCCCCCCTCCCACCATGTGTTCTTCCCTGTCCATGTGTCCCCCCACCTCCATTCGACACCTGCACCCCGCACCCGCGTGTCTGTGTCCCCACTTGGCCACCCTCCCTGTACCCCTGCACCCCCCCACCTGCGTGTCTGTGTCCCCACTCGGCCACCCCCCCCACCCGCGTGTCTGTGTCCCCACTTGGCCACCCCCCCCCACCTGCATGTCTGTGTCCTCACTCAGCCACCCCCCCCCGTACCTCTGCACCCCCCACCCGCATGTCTGTGTCCCCACTCAGCCACCCTCCCCCATACCTCTGCACCCCCCCACCCGCATGTCTGTGTCGCCACTCGACCACCCCGCTCCCACGTGTCTGTCCCCCCACGGCGAGCAGAGGGAGGCACTTTCGTGGGGCATGCAGACGGCAGAACAAAAGGAGCAGCTGGGACCGGGGGCAGTGCGGAGGCTCAATGTGGCCCTCAGTTAACCACCCTGCACAGCCTGGCCCGGGGGGGGGGGGGAGCCCACAGCTGGGGTAGCCTCCCATGCTAGTCAAGCACTTTGAGGTCATAAGGCTGCCGCGGCCTGGGGACAAGCTGTTGGGGGCAAGGGAGATTGCTGGACCCCCTGCTCTGGTGACCCTGCCTGCACTCCCCCCCACCCAGTCCTTGCTGGGGGACACCCAAGGGCTCCTCCCCTTGGAGCTGGGGCCTGGTTCTGTGACACTTAGCTTCCCCAATCCCGTTCTCCGGCTCAAGGGACGTGCTCTGCCCCCATGCGGCTCTAATTGTGCTGCCTTGGTGGCGCCACAAGCCCGCAGGCCCCTGGGTGCACTGGCAGCAGCTGTGGCCTGGCTCAGAAATCAGCTGCTAGCAGGCTCAGATGTGGAAAGTTTTGCACTTCGAGCATCCCCGTGGCCTCCTCTGCCTCCCATCAGAGCGGTGCCCAGTGTGGCCACGAACCTGTGCAGTGACTCCGTCTGCCGCATATGGGTGCTGGAAACTGATTAAACCATCCCACTGCCCAGCAGGGCTGGTGTTCGAATCCTTGGGCTCTAGTCCTGACAGTCCCACCCTGAGGCCTCCGCAAATTAGGCCCATGACACTGCCCCCCCCCAAGTGTGCGATCCCACGGACACCAGGCCCGGCTACACTCCACCTGCCGGGGTGCCAGTGGCCTGTTTAATGAGCACTGGTGCCAACACACTAGTGAGGCTGGGAATTCAGTGTGGTGTTAATTAAGCCAGGCCACACCTGCAGCAAAGCACCCGGAGGCAAGGCTGTGCGGCAAGATGGAAAAGGAGATCTCAGCCTCACTGGCACTGGAGGGTCGGAAGAGGGACCTGCGATCCAGGCTGGCTCTGCCTTTCAGCTTGTAGCCTAAGCGCCAGCCATGGCCGTGGGGTCCCCACAGATCCAAGCAGGGGGCTGGAGGACAGAGCCCTATAAGGCTCAAATAGTCAGGGATCCACAGGCCCCCCCAGTGCTTCCTTTAGTTCCTCCAGCCTTCACCTCTGCTGTTGCTTTGGCCCAAGACTGCTGGCTGAGTTCGCTGCCGCCCTGCCCAGGTGCACGGACCCACAGAACCAGGGGAGTGAACCCCAGGCGGTGGTACACGAACTATAGCTGCACATGCCCTGGGCAGTGTCAGGGTGCTGCTCGCAGTCCCTGCATCCCATGGCCCTCAGCACAGCGTGAGCCTCACACCCGGGTCTCCCTTGAGCGCCCATGGCTGGCCCGTTCGGATTAGAGACAGGAGCACTAACTGGTACCTGGTGGCGGCCCCCCCCTGCCCCCGATGGGTTCACCTTGTTAAACCGACTGTTTAACACGACATTTAACCGCTCACATGGGGTTGCCTCACTTCTGCTCAGTCTCCACCACAGCCTGAATGCTGAGACTCTTCCGAGGCCGAGAACACTCTGGGGGCCCCATGTAGCCCAGAGATATCCCGGCTTTGCTTGGAAGCTGGATGGAGCCCAGGGTTGCTGACTGAGGCAGGTACTAAACTCCACCTCAAGCTCAGCTTGCTCCTGAAAAACGAGCCAAGAGGAGGGAGATCTGAAGTCAATCATTTTATTCGCGCTACGCACTTTCAGATAAACAGTTCAATCTCAATGCACATTACTGGCCTCATCAACCGGCACGGGTGTTGAAACAGCCGCACTGGCTCATGCTTTGGAATCTAACCTTGGGCACGCGGGAAGAGTCTGGACATGTTCAGGTCAGTGTGTACTTTCCGGGAGCCGGGGAAAGCGGCGGCACGCGCTGGAGCGTGGTGACGGAATAGCAGCAAGCCAGTGTCAAGGAAGATTAGTGCCTACACCAGAACAGATGCGTCAGTCAGCTCACAAGCGTTAGGGGTCAAAGCCTTGGCGCGGCCAAGCCACCGCAGACAGTCGACGGCTGCTTTGTGACTAGTCGGAGCCTGAGCTGCCTGGGAGCCCCGCTGAGCTGGTCACACATTCCATAGGCAGCTGCGCCAGGGAACAGGCCCCTCTGGCGCGCAGGGGTCACTGCTGAACATGAGGAACTAAGCTACATGTGTGCCGGAGGGAACGAGGGCATCTCAAGCAAGGCCAGCGTCCTCGCCCATGGCACTGGGTGCTCCAGCTGCTCTTGGCCTGAGCCCACCAGCAATGCCAGCGGGGAGCAGGGGCAGGTATGCTCAGCTGGGCGCTGTTCTGGGGGACGGGGTGGGCAGGCGAGGTGCAGCAGCACAGCGACAGCTGTGATGTGCCTCACGCAGGCCCATGCTACAGGCAGCAGCTCATTTGTCAACCCAGAGCTGCACGTGTCGCTTGCCACGGGACACGGAGCCTGCCCTGAGCCGGGGGAGGGAGAGGGGGAGCCACCAATCTCCAGCCCCTGTGGCTGCCGGAGCAGCAGCATGGCTGGAACCCGCCCTGGCTGGCCCCACTGCCAGGGCATGCAAAAAGAGACTCAGGGCTGGAGAACATGGTGTGCTCCACAGCTGGAAGAGGCTGGCATGGAAAGGACACACACACCCACAGTTTATTTGCATTAGTAACTGCACTGCTGCACGGTGTTAGCCACGCTGCAGCTGCGGAAAGTCCCCCTTGCCCTTTGCACCTGACACCGGGGCTAAAGTGTGCCTGGGAGTGCTTGGGGAGGAAAACAAGTTTCTTAAAGACTCTGTCTGGCCTCTCACCTCCGAGAAAATGATTGTGTCGCACTGGGCTTACAGGAGAATGGAAGACATCGCCAGCCTTTCTGTGTTTAAATAAACTCCTCATGTCCTCGGCCCAAGCGAGGGGGAAATTCAGACACAAACAAACAAGCTTTCCCCAAAACAAAGCCAAAGGCCCGTTGCTGGAGTCATGCAAGGTAGCAGAAGTCCTCCCACAGGTACACAGGAAGGCAGAGCTGTGCATGACTAACAGAAGGATACAGGAATGCTACTCAAAGCCGGCCATGGCGGGGAGAATGGAAATATTGCAGCATCCCCCTCGTTAAATAATTGCGTCTTCTTTGAAAACATCCTTTATTTCCAAGTGTGTTTCTGGCAAGTACCTCGCCCTGCCACAGCGCCCTGCCAATGAGGATCCCAGTAAAACAGCACTGTTCCCTGTGATCTCCAGCACCTTCCCGATAGCAGCCACTGAGAGGATGATGGACTAAACACTGATTTTCTAGAAAGGACACACCCTGGAACTGGGGGCAGGCAGCTGCAGCGTGTCAAGCTGTAGCCACCTTCTTGTGGGTAAAGCACAATCCTCATGTTCCAAAAGGTTACGCTGCTCGGGAACGGAACAGACGCACCACTTGTCCCGATACACGGTTGTAGGAATGCCCGCCCTTTCCGCTCTGCGGCTGCATGGTTAGGTCTCTGCTGAAGGGCTTGTCTTCGGGCATGGGGGTGGCTTTTTCTGTCCACGTGAATACAGAAGCCAGCTAACTTCTGCTCCAATCGTCTGGCTTCCACGGCTGCGCAGCAGGACAAGTGAAGGAATTCCTGGCCTAGCAGTGCCAGGTGCTAACGAATGGCAGACTGACCCAGACACAAAACAGAAAGCGCCTCCTGCTACCGACAGCCAGTCAGTGGCGCTGGGCGTGTTGGGGTTTGCCCAGGAACTCCCTAGGAGAGAAAGCAGGACACGGACCATGACAAACCCACCCAGCCAGAGAACTTGGTACATCAGTCCCACTGAGGCCGCCCCTTCCCAAAGCCAAGCCCCCTCCTGCCTGGCCGGTCACAGCCCGCTCCAAGCCAGGAGCCTGTCTGTTCTGGGGGGGAGGGGATGGTAGCTACCAGGTAACTGAATACTCCTGTAGCCGCCTGAAACTTTAGCGGTTACACGACTGTTTGATGGTCCCCAGTGGGGCAGCCAGCACGGTGGCAGGCGGAGCTGCTCCGCAAGGGGAGCCATTTGAAAACCAGCTCCTGGTGCAGACCATCTGCCTGCCGCCCCGCTGCCTCTGATACAGGATGGCGGAGCAGCCTCTGTCCCCAGGAGCTCGGACCCCCCGCGAACAGGGACTGCTTCCCCGAATCACCCGCTTGCAGCGGGCTCAGGCTCGCCATGGACAAAGGCGGCTTTGTCGCAGCTGCCCCTGCGCTCCCTGCAGGGGACAACACAGAGCTGGTGCTGCGGAGAACTGGCTTTTAAGCTGGCTTCCCCCAGCACCAGTTCCTGTCCACCTCACCCCACTGCCTCTGTAGGAGGCAGCCAAGGGGGGCAGGCGGGTCCATGGACCAGCACACGTGGGGAGCCTGCTTGAAAGCTGCTCCCCGCGCATATCGGCTCCCACCTGCTCCCCCACCCTCCTGCCTCTCTATCAGAGGCAGCAGTGGAGGCGGACCCTTAAAGCCAGCTCCTCAGGGGTACCAGCTCCCACTCCCGCCCCCCTTGCTGCCTCTGATACTGGAAGGGGAATGTGCACGTGGTCAGTCAACACATTAACTGAAAAGTCCAGCTTGTTGGTGAGTCGAACTGTCGGCTACACCTTGACATCCCTACTGGCAGCACAGGCCGGCTCCGGGAGTCCGGGTGGCTGGCCTGGAGAACAGCAGCAGTGCAGACGCGGCAGCAGGGCATCAGCACAGGCCGGCTGCCTAAGTTCGTACCCAGGCCTCTGGCAGGGCTTCCCTGCTGGCTGATAGCCCTGCCACCCCCGCTGCACTGCCACCCTTGCGTGTGGTCGCTAGCGTAGAGCTAACAGCGCGCCTGCCTGTACTACACTCTCCCTCTCCATGGGCTTCAGAGGGAGCCGGCCTCCCATGCATTAACGCAAAGAGGAATCCCCAAGGTCTGACAAGAGCAGCTACCCTGCTCTGTACGATCTTACCTGCTGGTAAAACCTCCTGGACAGTTCTGCAAGGCCATGCCCGCCCTGGGGCGCTGGACATCTGATTGCCCAGTGAGACGGCCCAACCCTCCAGAGGGAGCTGGGCTCAGCCCCACAGAGATGCCATCTTAAATCCCCTAATCTCTGGCATTTCAAATGGAAAAATGGAGCCCAACCTCTCCGTGACAGTTGCTCTCTGAGACATGTGGCTTCTGCCCATTGCATGTAGGAGTTCGGGTGCTGCACAGTCGTCCGAGTTTCCTCCGTTGCCTCGCTCACCACATGCAGGCAGAAAGGGCCTCGCTGCCCTGACCCCTCAGTCCCTTCCTGCGGCCACGCCGACGGAGCGGGGAGGGGAGCAGGCTGTAGAACGGACGTGCAACATCTCAGAGAGCAGCAGCACCGGAGAGGAGAGGAGCCCGTTCCAACCCTCCCTGTAACAGCGCACCTCCACCGCATTGCTGTCGGGACTCCCAAGCAGCCCCACCTGGAGGGGCGCTCATCCACACAGACCGGAGAGAGCGCGTGGTGGGAGGCAAACACAAAAGGAGGACGAGGGGGCTGCTTTACAACGGTCGAATACGGGCACATGAGCCAGAAGTGTTGCAGAGGTTGCTTGGGATCTAGCCAGTGGGCTCACGCCAGCCAGCTAACAGGAAAATAAATCCTGGTACTCCCGTGGAAGTCCCTAGAGTTGCCAGATGGTTTCAGAAAAAATACCCAACAAAAAAAAAGGACCCCGAGAGTTATGCAAAAAAAAAAAAAAACAACACACACCAAAAACCAGCGTGGCCCCTTTAAGAAACACATGGTGAGGCTGTTTGGCCCTAACAGGCTACCGGCAGCTGCCCACAATCTTGTCTCCATGCGCAGGGCTGGACAGCTTCCCTGCGCAACCCGGTAAGAACTAGGGTTGCCAGGCTGCCTCCGTATTGAGCCGGACAGCCCAGGATTTTCGCCTCCTGGCCGGCAAAAAACCAGAAAGTACCGGACATTTTAGGTGTCCAGTATTTTCTGAATTTTTGTACCGGACAGGAGGCAAAAATACCGGACACCTGGCAACCCTAGAAGCCCCGTGTGTGGACACACGGCTGTCCTAACTCTCTGCAAATGCAATCAACAACTGAAAGGGAGACCTGAAATACTTCGCCTGTTCCAGAGAAAATGCTGAAGTTCTTTTCAAGTCTATTTGTGTAGCCCCTTTACTACGGGGAGAGTTTGGGAAAAGGTCCGTAAGACAGCTGTGGTGGACACAAAGTGGAGACTGCCTGCATAAGAAAACTTGGAGGGGGGGTGGTGAAGGGGAAGCAGATTTTGTGTGTGTTCTGATACTGTTGCCTTGGTCTTCCTAGAGCAGCTCTAATCTAACAAACTCTGTCCACTTGCTCCCTGCGCCCCGTCAGTCCTGATGTTGATTTAACTCATACAACACGCCCCTTCTCATTACCGCAGGATCCGAGGTAGCTCTGGACTCCTGTAGATGTACTTATGCCTGTAGCCTAGGTCTCTGTGAAATGGAACAAACTGTACTTTGTAGTCATGGAAACTCCGAGATGGTGCAGCTATGTTATAAAGCTGTAGAAAGAATAAAATAGGGAAGGTACAAATCACAACATTTCAAAATTGTGTTTAGTACTAGCCAGCTAAAAACACACTTATAGTCTGCATACAATGAGCTTTACACACAGTAAATTCAGTGCACACCATCCCACACCCATGGGCTGGGGCGGACAGATTTTGGTGGAAAATAAAAAAGAATACAGCATCCACTAGCAATTGGGGGTGGGGGTTTGAGAAAAAAAAATCAGCAGTATTAGGGAAGAGCCCAGAATAGATGCACAAAGGGGTATGTATCTACAACCTGTTTTGAAATAGAGAACCTCAGAGTTACAAACTGGCCAATCAACTACACAATTCCTTTGGAAGTGGAATCAGGCAGCAGACAAACAAAAATGCACACACACAATACAGTATTGTGTTATACTAAAAATAAAGGGAAAGTTTAAAAAGTATTTGACAAGGAAAAAAACTCTTTTGTGCTTGTTTCATTCAAATTAAGATGGTTAAAAGCAGCAGTTTTCTTCTGCACAGGAAAGTTTCAAAACTGTATTAAGACAATGTTCAATTGTAAACTTTTGAAAGAACAACCGTGACATTTTATTCAGAGCTACTAAGGTTCCCGAAGTGTTTGTAACTGAGGCTCTCTTCGAATTTCCTCTCCGAACTCCTGTTACCTAGTTGTGTCTGACACACACACACACACACACTCACACATGCACACCCCTTGTTCTAATCTAATGGATGATGCAGGAACTTTCCATGCAAAAATTCTAATTCACAAAGGACAGTTAGTAGATTCAGTTGGACAAAACGAAGCTTTGGTAGGAGAGCTATTATGTAACTAACTTTGCTGAAATCAGCCTGACATCCTGAACAAGATGAGCTGGCCCCCACTAATAACGTGTATGAATTATAAACATCGTAATTGGCGCGCACAGTGGCAATGGGATTAATTATAACCAGAGAACAAGCTCCATTGCCTTCCGCTGACGAATGGAGCAGTATCTTGGTAAAGAGCTGTTGCAATTAAGTTTCTATTTAGGTAAAATCTGCCTGGTATAGTTCGGTTAAAGCAACCTCATTTAAAATGGATTTATGTAATAGTGCTTGAATCCTTGCATCCAGAAATCTAAGGTGTATTCGGTCAATCTGTGCTGACTCTTTCATTCTTGGGCTAGTATAACCATAACGCTTTTCCCCTAATTTCTTCCACAATTATTTTATTTTTTACAGACTGATACATTTTTCACAGCCCTTTCCCTTAGCAAGTACCAGATACCTGGAGGGCTTGTTTCAATATACACAAGATTTAGCAGCCAATATATTAAACATCAGATCCCTTCAGTACCACTCACTTTGTACACTTCAGTTATTATTAAAGCTGCTAGTTTTTAATCATCATATTGCTACCTTTTTCTGACTGGAACAGAATGATGTGTTTGGGTAATTCTTTAAGACACACAATTCCCTCCTATCAAATGGCCAACTTGAAGCAGATCTGTTATGCTGGCTAAAGAAACGCACCTTCTTTCCGAGATGAAATGGTACAACAGGGTCATCTTCAGCATGAAGAATAAGCAACGAGCAGGAAATGTATTTCACGCTGCAAAAAGGGGAAAATTTGTCACTAGGCATAAAAGAAAAATTAAAATTCCAGACTCAATCCCTCAGCACTTTTTGGTTACATTTTTGACGGAGAGGCTTTGAGTGCTTGTTGTTTCTAATATATTGCCTTTCTACAAGCAAGCAGTTCTCTTCTACCTCGCTTCTGTGACAGTCTGTAGCAAAGACATCGATTCTCATCTGTCCCTGGCCCTTTGATGAACAATTTTAGCATCATTAAGCAACACTCACAATCAAAATCACTAGCTTCATCAAATTCACCGCTCATCCCTTCAAATGCAAACAGAGCCAATTCTCTTTGGCTTATTGTCTCTCTTCTCAAACACACCCCGCTAATAAATGAGTCCCATCACATTCCACAAAGCTGGCAAAAGATAATGCAGCACAGCGGATTGCTATGGAGCTTATTTTAAAAGCAATCGAGAGCGAGCTCAGTGTGCAATGGAACACTCCACTAATTCCTCTGCACTTTGGAATCGGAAAGCGTTTATGAGGGGACCATTGTATCCTTGAGTCTCTCGACCACCAAGTTTTGTGATTCTATTGGGTGGGATTTCCAGGGAAGCGAGTGTGACAAAATTCCTACACTGATTTACTGCATTTCAGATTGTGGTAAAGCAGTTACCTAGACACCAATTAACATGATCTAAGGAAAAAATGGTAAGATCACGGGAGAATCGATCTGCTGATTACATCAGTGACCAGGGGGCGCATCACTCCACAGTAAGGGTCAATACAAGGCTGGTTTCTTGTTTGCGTTTCTAAGAGGAGCCACTGTGCACTTGGAAAAGGACAAAAAAAGGGGATGACAGTCTAGTGGCTCAGACAGATGGCCTGGATTCTATTGAAGAAATCCATGGCAGATTCACGCGTGACCTTAGACAGGCACCATGATCCTGCTCTCCGGACACGCTGAGAGGTTTCATTCATTACGGTTTGTGAAGTGCTTAGATTCCTTGCTGGCAGACGCTGCAAAAGTGCAAAGCTGCATTAGTGTTGTGACAGCCAGATTGCGTCCCTGTGTAACAGCCCAATCGCCAGCTGCCTACCTTGCCCACTAGGACAGTTTCAGTCAACATACCAACTAGAGTATGTTTGAAAGAAACCAATCACAAAAAAGTAGCATTTATAGACATCTGCAGAGCCTCTTGCTTTCACGCGGTCTGACTAGCCAGTCAGCTCGGTTATTTCCTGTGCCAGGGAGAAATGGTTGGTTTTACAGTCCCTAGAATAGGATTAATTGCATTACAGAAATGAAAAAGGACACAGAGTTCGGTGTTGGAGGTGCTGGGGACAGACACACCCACCACTGATACAGACGCGTCACACCCAAGGACAGCTGGGGCTGCTGACCCTCCTTAAGCGTGCCAAGCAGAAGGGACGCTGCACTTTGGGGCTTATTCCCACGGCACTGGAGTTACGCCAGGCAGCCATCGAGGAGTACAGCACGGAAAGGGCTCACAGCTCAGATGACAGGCAAGCGTCACCACTTACTTCTCATCATTGGCGAATTTAATTCCACTCATTGTGATGGTGTCGAGGAAGAACCAGTCGAATCCCGGGAAGTATCTATATATCTGTAGGGGGAAAACCTGTGAGCACCCCAATAGCCCATTCCACCGAACAGCCAGCGAGCCTCCTGCAGTGAACAGCCCCGCTAGCCAGGCTCCCAGGCACTGCTGCAGACCCTGAGCGCGAGTGACAAATGCTGAAGTCCTGGGTGATTTTATAGCCAAGGTCTCCAAGAGTCCTCTGAGATATTCATCTGCTGCTGCTCTACCCACACAGCGTGGCCACAGTGACACGGCCTACAGCAGAGGTCAGCAACCCCCGGCACGCGGGGCAGGAGCTCAGCCCCGCCCCTCCCCCCTTGCAGTGGGGAGCTCATGCTGCAGTCCAGCCTCAACCATGCAGCTGTAGGCTGGAGCAACAGCTCCGGCTTCCTGCTGGGGTGGGGGAGGCCCGCGTGTCTCTGGGGCTGCCCCTGCTCGGCCTGGGCATGCAGCTCCCGGGAGCTAAGGGGTTAACTCTCCCTCCCAGCTACAGGCCGGTCACACGTGGTGCCCCGAGGCCCAGGCTGTGCCACACTCCTGACCCCTCACACAGCTCGAGGGGAGCGAGCCCCTTCCCCAGCGCCCTGCTGCGCCCGGCCGGGCTGGAGTCAGCTCTGGGCAGCCCCAGAGCCGCAGCCTGCAACAAACGGCTGGGCGGGAAGAGACTCTGCCCCAGAGATGCTCCGGGGTGGGGGGGCCTGCGAGTCCCAGCGCTGCTGCCCTGCCGGTGAGCGGGGTATGTTTGTGTGTGTGAAGGAGGATGTGGGGATAGGATGGGAGGGGCAGGGGTTGCACTGAGGGGGATGGGGCGACGCAGGGGATCAGGCTGGGGGGGAAGGGGAGTGAGGCCAGAGCAGAGGGAAGGTGTGTGTGTGGGGGGGGGGGGGGGATACAATTTTACTTTGCAGAAGCTGCACTTTCCTTTACTCCCCACTTCTTTGCCTCCTCCCCAACCAGCTATTTGGCTGCATTCTCTCCCTCTCGCCTTTTGTGTGTTACTCTCCCAAACTCCCCCTCGTACCCCCACCCCACACCCTCTCCTGCCGCCGAACTCCCTTCCAGACCCTGCCCCATCCCACTCGCTGACAGCCCTGTCCTGCACATTGAGCCCCTCATTTTTGACCCCAGAGCCTAAGGAGGGGTCCACAAAATCCACTAACTCTGGAACCTCAGAAAAGTAAATCTGGCCTATGGGAAGCCCCGAACCTCAGTCTTCCCTGTCCCCTCCCCTCGCCCTGTGGGGGCTGGATGCAGAAGAGTGAGGTGTGTCAGCTGGGGGCCACATCAGTGAGGGTTGGGGGTTTTGGGAGGAGATTTTTTGCTTCTCACTTGTGTGGTCCCCAACTGATTTCTCTGGGAGTCAGTGACCCCCGACCCAAAAAAGGCTCCTCACTCCTGCCATGAATAAAAAACCAAAAACCTTTGAAACCTCTTGTGCTGGATATAGTATTTTACTTAGTTTATCAAACTTCATTTTAAACAAACACACTTAAAAAAAAGTGTAGTAATAGCACCTTAAAGACGAGCAAAACACTGAGAGTGGATCGTGAGCTTTGTGCCCACGAAAGCTCATGATCCCATCTCCGTGTTTGGTTCGTCTTTAAGGTGCTGCTAGACTAGTCGTTTTTTATTTCATTTTTCTAGTTACAGACTAACTCGGCTACTCCTCTGAAGCTTTAACACACTTTATTGGTTTAATGTAAATGAAACCGTTCTCCCCAGCTGCAGCACCAGCAAAATGGCTGGGGGCGTAACTGTGTGATGAACAGGGAGTTTCCATTAGCAACTGGCAGTCTGCGGAAAGGTTTGCGTTGACCCGGGGCTCCGTGGGGCCGCGCACAGGAGAGCGGCATGGCCCAGGGCCGGAGGGTTACATCTTGGCACGCCACTTCGGAAAGCTGGCTGACCCCTGGCCTACGGGTTTGCCTATCTGGGAGCTGAACGCGTCAGAGCAACTTCTCCAGCAGTCCTGGCAACAGGAGCCTGGCTGCAGGGAAGCGGCCATGACCATGAGGCGGCCCACCCAGCCTCAGGAGAGTCTTTGGCAAGCAATGAGGCTGTGAGCTGTGGCAAAGCTTAACCCTGTTGTTGCCCCGCTGTGCACGTGCCTTGTGACCACGAGGCTTGGGATTCACTTCACTCCAGCCTTCACCCAGGTGTGCAGCTAATGGACATGCCCTTCTGTGTCCTCCTGGCTGAGGAGCACACCACACCGCTGTGCAGATGCCAGCTGGTCTGCATTCGCTCCGTGCCTCAGGGAGAGGGGCGCTCATCTGACAGTCTGGGCCACGCTCATGTCTTGGCACAGCTTCTCGCCTGCCGTCAGCTGGCTCAGCGCTGCGGGGGGTGGCTCTGGAAAGGCACGGTGATGATCCCGGGTCTACCCTGGCTGTATCTGAGTCGCCTCCGAGCCTCTTCCGACTGGTGTCTGCCCACCCCCGCTCCTCACTAGGAGCGTGCCAAGCTGGGGGTGGGGACCACACTCTGCACTGACATGCCAACGTGCTCCATCTCACCCTCCTGCATTTACACTTTTCACGCCCCACTTGCCTTCCCTTGCGCCAGATGCCAAGCATGCTAATGGTTCTCCATTTCTGCAAAGGCCCTGCACCTCCAGCTGTTCTCAAGAACAAAGGCTGGCAGTCGCTGGGAGGGGCGGGGGGGGGGGGGAAAAAGAGGGAGGGGAGTGTTACAGAGCTCGCTCAGACACGTGCTAGCATAGCCCGCAAAGCATTGTTAAATAGGTGAACTGCTGGGACTACACTCCCAAGGGAATGAAACCGGCAGCTTGTACTTGCCACTGAAAACGGATGGCTCCTTGCTTCTTCGCGTATGTTAGTAAAGGGGGATTCCAGGATCAGGGCATCCGGTGGAGTTTCTGAAAGAGGAGGGCACAGCACAGCCTGGTAAAGCACTACGCTCAGGTGAACTAAGACCCAGCAGAGCCGTGGGGCGCTGTGTGCGCTGGAGGTGTACAAGGCAGGGAACACTCAGTGAGGAAGGCAATATTCTCATCTCAGCGAGACAATGGCCCATTTCTGGGATGTAAAATAGCTCCGTGGGCCTTGTCCCCCGGAGCCACTGAGGTATGGCGAGCGTGTGCAGCAGGAGGTTACGTCAAAGGGCTGTGGTGGATGCCAGAAAGCGCTGGACACGGTGTCTACGCTAATTCAACCCTCGAGAGAGCTGCCAGACCCAAACCCTCCATCCAGCCAGAGGAGGGGAAAAGTTCTGAATCCAAATAGAAGTTTTTGGCAATAGAGCCACCCAGCAGAGCGCAGAGCTCCCGTGGACGCCCTGCCATCGCCTCAGTGAGCCCTAGCGGCGCGGTTTAGGAGGGCGCCCGCGTCAGGGCACGCTGCAGGAGCGCATGGTAGAGCTGCGCTTGCAGCACATCGGCAGACAGGTGCGCAGGCAGACACCCAAGGACCCCAAGTGATGCCCCTCGCTGGCCTTACCTCGCTCACAAAGGCGCCTCACTAAATTTGTTGCGACTCTGAAAGAAAAGAAACACACGTGGTGTGAAATGGAGGCTTGTCACTCACCGCTGAACAGCAGCAGCAGCTCCAAGCCACAGCCACTTGGAAGACTGATCTCTGACTGATCTCAAGGCAGCTGCACCGCAAGCCAGTGTCAGGGCTGAGGGCAGGACCCAGCGAGCAGTGGCGCAGTGGACGGATGCCCTGCAGTTCTCAACACCCAGTGCAGTACAGCCTGGGGGCATAACGGACACCTCCGAATACTTCCCCCTCTTCCTACCCCCTTGTTTAATGACTGGAGATCGAGGGCGCTGCTAGCCATCCAAACTCCATTTCCTTTGGACACAGGGCTAGCTACTCACTCAGTGGGGGGGGAAGGCCCGGCTTGACAAATCATCCCTGGCTGGAATGGGTTAGCTGGGGTTGGACTCGATGGCTCCCAAGGTCCCTTCCAACCCTAACCCTTCTAGGATTCTATGCGAGATGCAGGATCTAGGTTCAGACACAATCTGCCTTCCCTAGGGCCTCATGCTGCATGCACGCTCCTCACACGACCAGGATTTCCTCCCTGAAGCCTTCCAACAGACCCCACCCCCTTTTCACACAGCACTCCCCAAAGCCTCCACTTCCGCAGGCCCTCCAGCCCTCTACTGCCCACAAGCACCTGTTGCGAGGTCGCCAGTCCCTCTGCTGGCCCAGGGACACCCACACGCCGGAACAGGTAACGTGCGCCGAACGCACAGCTCCAGAGCCTGCACTTTTCAGCTCCTGAGGGAAGCCGAGCCGTGGGCCTTGTCTTCACTGCTATACAAGGTGCGTTTTACCTTGGGTCCCTGCGGCCGCAGGCTAGCTCACGCGCACACAGTGGAGACGAGGCACTTTTGTTCTACTAGGAGGTAAACTACGTGTCATCAGCACTGGAGTGGCCTTGCCTGGTCTGGCTCCTAGTACTGGTGTCTGTTCACTGTGCGTGTGTCGCAGGACAGCTCGTGCACAGGAGTCACCCCAAAGGCACTCCTTTTCCCGAAGCCTACCGGAGGGCCGGGGGGTGAGTGGGGGAGACAGAAGGTGGAAGCTTACACATTTCAGATACACGGCTAGAGTTTATGTAATAGCCACACTTCCGTTACCGACGTGCTGGGTGCAACAGCAGGCTTTCAGCAGCACAGAACCTGTGGCATCCTCTGCATGCCAGTCACCATTAGAATACAGCTGTTTCTGGAGTCACGGCAGCATATTTCCAGAGACAGGAGAGATACTTCCCGGGTTTCTGCCTGAAAACTGCATTCTGCTGTACAGGCAGGGCTCCGGCAGAGTGTCTGGAACCCCCCGCCCTGCCCAGACGGACACTTATGCTCTCGTGACTGGAACACACACCAGCACTTGCAGGCAGGCCTTGCCTATTCAACCAGCGCTCCGAGTGTGGGGCAGGCCTCAGAACTCAGACCCGGACAGCGTTCCTCGGCGGAGGGTAATGCCGCCTGTCCGCTCTGGGAGGAGCGCTGCAGGCCATTGTGAAACATGAGTCCGCTCTCACCAGACATGCTCAGTTCTGAAGCGCCAGTGACATTTGCAGGCAGATTAACACGGGCTTCCCAAATGGTGGGTCCTGGCCCACAAGTGCTTGTGGGAGGATTTTAGACCGGCTGTCTCATCCAGGCCAGCTCACCCCATCACTGGGCCCTGCCCCCGGTGCACACGCTCTTCTCCCAGCGAGCCAGCCCCCCTCCCCCCCCAGAAGTGGCTCCTGACCTGTGGGGCGCCTGTCACAAACACTGGGCTACATGGGCACAGCGCCATAGCTGGCCATGGATGGCACCACTTACACCAGGGATGATTTCCCCCCAATCGGCTCACTACTTCTCTCACGACATGGGGGGATGCTGAACTTGCTGCCCTTTAGCTCCCAATACAGCCTCTGGCAGTCGAGGGTACAAGTGCTGCTCGTTGGCATCTCTCTCAATGAGAACGGGCAAAGAAACGACTAGATACGAGCCGGACGAGAGAACGACTTGAGAACTCAAGTGGCACAGGCTACACTTGGCACCGATCCACAGAGCTAGCTGGATTACTCTAGAGTGCTTCATGCGGAGGGAGGCTTACCCCGTGCCTAAGGAGTGCCCCCATATGTAGACAGGGTTGTCTCCACTTCTTGCTTTTATCCAGTCAAACACATGGAGTGCGTCGTAGGTCATTCCTCTCTCAGATGGCGTGCCCGCCGAATCGCCCCACCCTGGAAACAAGCACTGTAAGTCACACCACAGTCACCCAGCAGAACACGCCATTTCTTGTGCCTGTGGGGGGCCAGGTGCATGCCCACACTGGGAAGGTGTCCGAATAGGAAACACTCCTACTTACTCGATTGTCCCGCACACGGAATCAGAGCTGGGATGAAACAGACTGGCACAGCACAGGGGCTCAGTGGGTCTTTCTTAAAGCCTTAAACAAGCTTCCACTGGTAGAACTTGCCAGGCAGAGTCGTGGGCTTAGACACTGACAGCAAGAGCAGGACCCCTGTTGGAAGCGAATCTTCTGCTAGCCCTGCATTTCTGGTTCCACAAGAGGCCAGCTCTGGCATGCAGAACAGCCTCGTTCAGGCTTCAAAGGCCTCTCCACAGATGCAGAGACCCCGAGGTCAGCAGGGATCACTGCAGCCTGATCTCCTGTACAGCACAGGCCAGAGAACGTCAGCAAAGTAACTCCTGGAGCAGAGCTTTCAGAAACCTCCCAACTGTGATTTAACAGTGCTCAGTGATGGGGAATCCATGGCCATCCCCGGTAAGCTGTTCCAAAACGCTGCGTTTACCTTCACCACTAGAGGAGTGTGCCTCATCTCCCCTCCGCTTGTCCTGTCTCTCTGGCCTGAACAGCCCTGATTAACCATTGGTTCCCCCGTAGATACTAACAGACTGCGATCAAGTCACCCCTTCACCTTCTCTGTTCAGATGCATAAATCAAGCCCCATGAGTCCATTAGGAAAAAGCAGGATTTTTAACCCTCTCCTCATTCTCAGGGCTCTCCTTTGACTCCCTCCCCTCCAATTCATTGACAGCCTTCTCAGACTGCAGGCTCCAGAAGTGGGCACAGTGCTCCACAGCAATCACACCTGTGCCAAGTACAGTGCTAGCACACATCTGCAGGAGTCAAAACTAAACTGCAAAAATGGGGATGCCTGATCTCTGAAGAGACAGAGTACCAGCTGTGCAGTAGATTCTGCTGAGACCTTGCCCAAGAGCGTCACTGTGAAGCCACAAGGGGTTGTTACTCAACAGATGGAAATCAGTATAATCTGGGGCCGACTGCAAAGAGCATATTTATAAATATGGCTTTGGTGAACCCCCCCGCAAAACACCCCCCCAAACACCCCCCCCCCCAAGCTAGCGTAGGACCATACACCAAGAAGCTTACTGCTTCTTCTGGGACTTAAATTAAAGGATTATGGCAAGGAATGTTACGAGCTTTTGGAAACAATTTACAATGAAAGAGTTTTCTCCTTGAACAGCAGGTGTGAAATGCTGTGAAATGGCAACACCACGTTGCTAGATCAAACAGGAGAGAACATTCAGTTGATGAGACTTAGGAAAAAAGCACTGAGCTAAAAACAGACCCGCCCTGTTTGTGAACAGTGAAAATGGTACCCACGCCCCTGCGGCACTATCAGTAGGTAACGTACTTGCTGAGCATAGCCCCAGAGAGCCAGTCATTGGGGTGGGGGGCAAGGGGCATGCCCAATGAACGGCTTTCCAAACTCGACTGCTGGACAGCGGCACGTTGAGGAAGGCAGTAAAGAGCCTCTAGAGAGCTCAGACTGCATCTTACAAATAGTGACACTGGAGATTCGGTTGCTGCAGCTGTGTACATTCAGGTCATGAGCTGTGGGGTGGGCTGGTGGTTAGGGCTCTAGCAGACCTGGGTCCTTGTACCCACTCTGCATAGACACCCAAGGTGACTGCAGGCACGTTCTGTGGCCTCTCGGTGTCAGTGCCCACCTGAAACAGGCAGAGCAGCCCTGCCAGACCTCCCAGGGATGGGAGGAGAGTAAACAAAGCACTGGCTGTGAGACCGTCAGACACCAGAGCAAGGCGGGTCACATAAGATCTCGTGGCATATGTGCTACACAGGGAAAGACAAGCAGACACACACTGGAGAAGGAGACACGTTCCACTGAGATTTTAAGAACTCAATGAAATTCAAGAAAAGTCTAAATTGTGAACAGCTTCTGAGGCGGTAAACACAGCCATTAGCAGTAAGATCAAAATAAGATGGAGCTAAAGACAGCTTCCTAACAACCAAACACTCACCTCGATAATCAAACGTGACAACATGGTAACCGAGGGAACTCAGGACCTAAACAGAAGAACAACGTATTTAACGCACTACCATAAATGGAGTAACAGCTGCAGAGAGCTCTCCCCCACAGCCTCGTCCTAATTCACAGGGCTGACCCCGGACCCAGAAGAAGGGAGTAGCCCGAGAGCCAGTTAGCGGCTATTGTCAATTTATTTCTGCTTTCCCCCCAGCCTCAGCGTGGAGAGGAAGGACAGACTAGTGGTCAGGGGGAGGGCCTGGAACTCATGAGCCTTGGGTTCAATTCCTTGCTCTGCCACCAACTCCCAATGTGCCTGCCAACAAGTCACTTAGCCTCTGTGCCGGAGTTCCCATCGGTGCAATGGGGACAAGAGCACTGCCTGAGGGTGTTGTGAGGATAAACGCTTTACACACAGCAAGGTGATGGGAGTTGGCGTACCTAAAACAGATCATGCCACAGCTATTTGTCCTGTGTGTGCTCCCAGAACTGCCAGGCTGGGTGTGACCACTACATTCTTGCAGATGTGATGGCCTGAACCATTAAGGTCACTTTTTGCATAGAACCAGGAACCTCTCAAGAGCCTTCAAGTCTTGTTAAATCTTCCCTTGAACATTCTGACAGACACACTCACTTGTCTTTACAGCTTTGCACAAGAGACAGTGCCTTAAGGAAGCCTCATTTTCATTTGTGTGAACAGCCACCTTCTTTGTTTGCATCAGCGCAATCTGAAAACTCAAGCAAAACTCCAGCTCCAGCCTCTCTTCTGGAAACTATTTTATCGTTACAGATTTCAAATGTCTGCTGCTGTCTTGCCCCACACCCCTACCTTTAGTGCTTTCAGTCCAACAGTACAGAGGCGGCCTTATTCATATTAATCAACTGTACAGGCTGTTCCTACCCAGCTGATACACGGAATACATTCTGTGAACTCTTGTGAATGTTTAATGGCTGGTTTAGGTCCTGAACATTTTTAACTAGATTATCTAAAATACATTGTTTAGAGAGCTCGTCTGTTACCATGGAGATTTACATTTATGTCTTAGCACTGATGACCCTCAAACTCGGTTGCTAACAACTACAAATAGCCACATGAATAAAGGGTTTTTTTCCAATGCCTTAGCAAAAGTGATGTTAAAGTTCCAGACTTGGAACATTTTCAGGGACCTGTAGTGGGTAAAGTCTATTTGGGCATTTGCAGGGCCTGTCTGCACACGGAAGTTGGAGCAATCAAGGCAACCCCTTTGTGTGAATACTTTGAATTAGAAGCCGCCACCTATTCTAGCCACGAGAGCCGGACTGAGTTACCGTGACATCGGTGCGGTGCACTGGGGAAAGCAGACCGGGAAGGCTGGCTTTATACGTTTTCCAAGAACTATAAACAGAAGCTTTTGTGTTGACACAGCCCCTGGATGGTACATAGTACAATGGCATCCCCACAGCTGTCTGGGCTCGCGTACAGCACACATGTAGCTCCAAGACAACACACCTATTGTTTCAATTGCTGCGGGGAGTAGGACTGCTCTGTGATCAGCAGAACAAAGCAGCCTGGGGGAGCTCTCCAATACCACAACAAAGGTACCAACACAACAGGGCCACAGTCACAGACGCCTACGATTAGGTCAGCAAATCCGTTTATTTCCAGAGACCTCTGTGACTTTTGGGCACCAGAGCAGCCCAGGCAATCAGCCAGCCAGCCAGCCGGCCGCTGCCTCCAGTGGAACCCACCCAGGCGCTCCAGCCAAGTTCCCCAGGGCAGCAGGGTAACCTCAGGAACTGCTCAGCTACCACTACAGGTGGTGGGGGAACCAGGGCAGCACCCCAGCCCTGCAAGCAGTTAGGGGACCCCAGCCCCCTGCACGAAGCAGGGGATCGCCCCATCCCTGCAGAGCAGTATGGGATTCAGTCACCAGCTCCCAGCCCTGTGAGCAGTCCTGGGTCCCAGAGCTCCCAGCCATGCAGGGTGGTGGGGGATCCCATGCAGTGGGGCAGGGTACCACTGGGACCCTCCTGGTATTGTCAAGGATGTTTTTAGTAAGAGTCAGGGGCAGCTCACAGTTTCTGGGAATGTTTGTTTATTGCCCGGGACCGGTACTAAAAACACCCAGGACAAAGCTTGGAGCCTTCATCGCGTGGCAATTTCCAGCTACGCTCCTTAAAACTCACCGCAACCGAGACGGGGCCAGCCCTGCTGCGTCTATGGGATGGCAGGCTGTAGCTGAGTGCGTGGGAGGGCACCGAGCTCCCCTCTACGCTCTTAATAGCGTGACCCATAATGGGAGGCGCTACATGCTGATACCGTGCTTTTCGTCAGCCGAGCACAAAGTGCTTCAGAAACTGGGCCGTGGCACCAGGGCGTGCTTAGGGACTCAGCTCAACAGAGCACTGTCACTGGACATGGCGGGGTGCCCCCACTCCCACGCTACCATCTTTCATGCTGGTCGCCACAGGGACGCATCTGATGAGCTGCATCTTTTTCTTCCCTGACACCACCACCCAACTACCTGCACCGAGAAGGGACTCGCCTCCATTTCTCTCTCCCTCCACTAGCTCACTTCCTGTTGGTTCGCAATATTTCTAGCCATCTCCTTCACACCCACCAAAACAATCAGCCCCAGACTTCTGATGCTCCTCTATTGCAGGCAGCAAAAGGAAGCGTCTTGGTTTCATTGCTGCAACCTGCAAGATATACCGTGCTGCTCAGAAACCTGGACTCTGGGAAGGAAAACGAGGGAAGACAACCTGTACTGCTACATCTGTTCTGAGTCATGCCAGCACTTTCCAGACTCTGGACAGCTCCACTGACACTCAGAGCCTGTGGGCAGCCCCAGACCTGGCTAACTTGAATTTGCTGTTAGATGCTTACAGGATTGTTGTTTTTTTACATACCGCTGGCAAATGGACTATGTATCATTCTGGAGTCCAGCTGTTGCAACACAGAGTACAGATGAGCTAACTGAGGCAGGCAGATTAAATAACTTTTCTAAGATCATACTGCAAGGCAGCAGCAGAGCCAGGACTAGAACCTAAGTACCTGGCACTCAGTCCTTGGCTACACCCACTAGACTACGCACAGGCTCCATTCTGTAGCTAGGGTATGTTTTTGAAACACACAGTGCCTGTTGTTCCTGCTCAAGTACACAATAAGTAGATAGCTAATTTGTCCGTATGGGCAAATGGAAGGCGTCTTACAATATGCGGTGATCAAAATGATCGTTTCATTACGTTCCCTTTAAACAGTAGGTGCCATTTTGCCAAAACTCAGTTGCTCTTCGTTTTGGACAAAAAAAGCCAGTCATCTGCCTCTTGAGTTACCAAAGAGCACAGCTGAGTGACAGGAATGAAGATACTTTGCTAACAGGGATTTCACAGGACAAGCAGCATGACAACCAGATCATTTTACAGGCACCAGTACTTGGATACCCATTATAAAGGGAAAGCTATAATCCCAGAGGTGATCATACCAGGCATGTCTCTAAGGAACAGTAAGTAGGCCGATAGTCCATTCTACAGAAAAGCACGAGGCCCGGATATTTTGTGATGAAAGGTTTAGTGCTTTTATTTGCTCCATCTGCATCATGTAACAGCTTGGAGAAGCAGTGTCACTTACCTTGTAAAGCTCCACACGGTGATCCCCTCCCCTATGAAGGAAACATGGGGAAAGAGGAGGAAAGGGCGTTAGTATTTATCTTCCAAAGACACTGGTCTTCAGAGTTGTACTTTTGTCTCCAGGTCTCTAATTAAATACGGACAAACAGCGAATTCTACAAATACAGATTTTAAATAGCTTGCCTAATGATGTGGCCAGCTGCTTTGAGAAAGTAACAACCCCTAATTCGGGGTGGGCAAGAGAGCATCCATGGGCTGGACCCTGCCTGCCAAGTGAGTTGCTTAGGTCCCACAGCCGTCCTGCCACTCCCCCACCTCCAGACCAATTGAGACCTTGGGACAGGGGAGTGCACAAAGTCTCCTCCCCCTGCTGGGGATGTGCAGCACCAGAGGGAACCGCCAGCTGTTCTGAACAGCTGGTGGTTCACTCTGGGGACCGCATGCCCCTTGCAGGGTGGGGGCGAGACACTTTGTGCACTCCCCTGCCCTGCGAAGCCTCCTCCTGCCACCAGGAGCATGCGGCACCTAGAAGGAACCACCAGCGGTTCTCTCTAGGCCCTGGGGGGGAGGGGAGGGAGACTTCACGTGCTCCCCCACCCCAGTCAGAGTCTGTGGGCAGGGAAGTGCAGGGAGTGTCCTAGCCCCACCCCTTCTACCCAAGGCCCTGCCCCTTTCAAAACAGCCCACAACCACTTCAGAAATTATTGCCCACCCCAATTTCGTCACTGGACTACACAGCAAGCCTTTATTCCAAACACTGTCATCCTGCCCACAAACAAGGAAATACATGCAGAGGGAATGTCAGGTCTACCAAGAAAATCGAAGTTTTCACTAGCTTGTGGTACACGCTTCAAAAAGCCCAACAGGCAATGAGCCATGCCACCTCTTACCAGGATTTATTTTAAAGTTATGTCAGCTTGTCCTCAAACATATTGCTACTCCCTGGCTGACACTCCAGGGAAGTGAACAGATGTGGCTTCAGACACTGCAAAGATAATACCGAAACATCTAGTTTCATTTACTAGACTGGTCAACTCCCGGCACAACACTGATCTTTTGCTTTGTAGCTCTCCTGCAAGAATTAATGCACGTGGAACTGCCTAGCACTGCTGCGGCCCGGCTGGTATTAATGCCCCGTGACCGGAAAGAACCTTGAAGCTGGCTTTTTTAGCAAACGCACTCCACCTCAAGCCAGACAGTATGTTCCTGGCGCAAGGCAGAGCGTTTGCTTGGGAAGCTGCGCTCTGTAGCCAGACAGGTGGCCTTTTGCTTGCTGTGTGAGGAAAAACCAACTGTCCCCCATTAGCATCCTTGCAAGCCACAAAGCAAGAGAACGACCAGGGGCCATCAGTGCACGCTTCAGCGCAAGTCACAAGTACAGTTTCCTCTCATAAAAGTACCTGGCTCGGTTGCTTGGTCACTGACCAGCAGCTCAGCCCTGGCCTCAGGAATCAAAGTACGTGCCCAGACACCCACCCCTTTGGCTCCTCTCTGGACAGTGCTGAGGAGTTCAGACAGGATCCACAGGAAGCTGCTTCTTGCCCTCAGGAGCTGGAGGGACGGCTGCTGCAGCACACGCCATTTCTGCACACACGAGCTCACAGCAGCGTAGCTGTGCCAGTGTGAGAACGCCCAGCTAGCTGCACTGTGCCGACAGGAGAGCGCTCTCCCCTCAATGCAATCAAACCCACTCCACAAGTGCCCATGTTGCTCAGGGGTGCAAGTGTGGACCAGGGATGCTAACGTCTGGACGTTTCAGCAGTTACATGCGGGGGGCAGCTGGCTCCCCACACGTCCTGGCTCCCGCCTGCTGCCCCACAATGCTGCCTGATACAGAGGCAGTGGTGCAGGCAGCTCCCCAGGAACCCGCGGTGCCAGGAGCTGTTTCTTAATCCGGCTCCCCATGCATCCTGGGAGCCTGCATGTAACCGTGAGCGTTAGCCAATTAGCCCATGCTCCTTGGTTAACCATTTACACAGTCACACTCACATCCCTAGTGTAGACACAACTTCTGGTCCTGAGGCCAAGAAATGGATTCGAACAATAGGGAGCAAAAGGAGGAGTGGAAAGACCCTCTCTCCACACAAAAAGGAGCAATGACAACAAAGAGTGGGATTCTGGTGAATTACATCCTTGATCTCTCACAGGCACAGAAATATCACTGGCCCTTTTCTGTATTTTCCTACATCACACGAAATGAATCTTCTGCAGCCAAGTGAGACTTATCTTGTCTCAGTCCAGAAACCATGTTAGGGTTTTTCTTCCACACCTCAGTGACTAGCAGACAAAAATTGCAACATTTATGGATTTCAGCTCTAACAGTATCTGGGTGTGCATTGCAGAAAGACACAGCAATGTCTATGAGGACTGAATGGCAGGGACACAGGTTGCAGCTTTTCCAGTGCTAATAACAAAATAAATTATGCAAGGCATGCATGATTTCTTAGCATTTAATTTTGGTGACACCCTGCGGTGCCCAGAGTGCCTCTAATCTGTGCAGAATGTGAAGGTGCTGGTCACAACCAATTAGAGTTCTTCCGTTATTACAAGACGCTACACTGTCAATATATGGCTGTAGGAAAACATTGGATATCAGAAATAACGTGATCGTAGAACTGACTACTATGCTAGAACACAGAAGTACAAGAGGCTGCCAAACATGAGTTTTCTCATGCATTTCAGGATTTCAGAGGGCTAACTGAGTCTTGCAGACCTTTCCTCTGCTGCCTTAGGGTTTTGTATGCAATAAGACATTGCTAAAAAACAAACAAACTGAACAGAAAAATGAGCCCTTCCTGGGATGAAAAGGCTATTGAAGGTTCAATTGCATCTTATTACCAGTACCACCAAGTCAGGGGACAGTAGTTTACAGAAGTGTTGTAACTAGAAGTTATAGTATGTAATAGTATTCTAGTCGTGCTAACCAGGTCAGAACACAGCTCTGTTATAATGGTGTCCCTTGTGTTATAGATGCTTTGAAAGAACATGGCGTTAATGAATTCAGGTGTGCCACACACCCCACTCATGGGAAAGCCAAAGTGCTGCAACACAGAGATCAGATGGTAGGCTCACCTACACATGCTGACGTAACATCCCCCCCTACTAATGCAGTAGTTTTTAGCATTCAAAGCCCTGAGAATTTACATGCCCAGTCCAGGGTATGAAACAACTGATCCTGGAGAAGCCAGCAGGAACATAAAATGTTTCTATCCTATACACTCACCACACATCCGACAAACAGAACAACAGAACTTATACAAATTCAGTAACTGTTCCCTCTGCCTCAGTTTTCCTTTCCTCAACATTATACAATTATAAAATGAACGGACGGTAGCAGCTGGCATTTGCATTTTGGCTGCATATAAAAAAGCAGCTTAGCCAACTTCTCACCGCTGTTTTCATTCCAGAGTTTACACAGACATCTGACAATGCTGGGAAAAAGCACCCGCTTCTCTTCCCCACGTGGCCCAGTAAGTTCCAAAGCCTCTTGGCACTCTGACAAGCATATGGAAACTCATCCCCTCCCTCGCACGTCCAGACCTCTGGAAGGAGCACTGGAAAGGCACCCAACGATACGAACCTGGGTCAGCTGTAAATCTAACAAGAGTCAGTTCTCTCTTCTCCACACTTACCAAATCCAAAGAAATTCCATTTTTTAAAAGCAGGTGTGTTTTTTAAACCCACGAGAGCAAACTGCTCTGGTATTATTCGGCCCAATTTTGCAAGCCGCTGCACACAAGAATACATAACACTGAAGAAATGCTGGCACTGCAGAAGTGATGCTTGTTCCTTACCTAGTTCCTGCATTTCCATGCAAGTAAAGGATTACAGGATAATTGGATCCCAGAGTGTCCTCATACCATGGATGGCCTTTGCCTTGAGCATCTTTCCACAAGGCTGTGGGAACTGTGTGCCTAGGGCAGAAGACAGGAAATTAGTATTACTTGGTTACTGAATTTTTCATCCCCTAAATCAGATTTGTTGACCTCAGTAAGACAGAAGTGCAGTTGGAGACAGAAAATGCACAGACAATGTTTAGATATGAATGAAACATTTGAAATAGCAAATACTCCAGCTCCTTACTTTTCAATCCACACATGCATTTCAGGCCACACCACCACAGAGACGTCACAGTAAGTATGCAATGATCCGTTCCAACTCTCCCTTCCCACTGCCGGCCTCCAAATGTAAGAGTTTAATTTTAATTGAAGGCAGAACATAAATCTGAGCCCACTGGACAGCTCAGAACGAAAGAATAAATAAAACCAACAAACAAAAATAAAAATAAATCTGGACAGCTAGCACACCCTTGAACTACCATCTAGCAGGTAAGGGAAAACAAGGAGGCTAGCCCTGGAGTAGTTTTAGAGAAGGAGCTACAGCCTTCTGGTATCTGCCAGGCTGTGAGGCTGAGAGAGTTCTAGGTTAGCCCACTAAGGCAAAGGCTGCTGGGAAAGAAGTTTCTCCTGAAATCTATGACTCAAAACAGGCAGACTGGAATCCCCCACTGAATAGGAAACCCCACCTAGTAGACCACAGAATGAAGCTTAAGCTGGTGACTCCCAATGGAGTGCTTTGTGCATGCTTTTGTACTGATTAACTGTACAACCGAGCACTGGGACTACTCTGAAATCCCTAACCTAGCTCGACTCCAAGACCCCAAATCTATCTCAGTGCATCATGCTTTTCTACTTGGCTCGAGTTTTCTTTTTGCTGAAGGAGACTAAGAAATGGCAAGTGACAAGTCTGTTTTGATTAATTTAGTATCTCAGAATTACCACCCTCATACACTGGCAAAGAGACAGGCCAGCAATTCAAATCGTTTCTAGATTTCTGATCTACTGAATGTTGCCTCCTAAACCTGGCTGTACAGAACAGTGTGTTGAGCAAGATCGTCAGACAAGCAGGCCACGAATGCCTTGGACGGCTTGTTATTCTAAAGCGAGCCTTTCACTTCTTGCACTTTTATCATTGTCAGTGGTTTATTTACCACTTAATTACTGAGAACTAAGATGTGAGACATCTCTGAGATTTACATGAAAATGATCTGGTACTTGTACCAAATGCTGAGTCAACAGTGCTCTTAAGACATCAAGGTCTTAAACTTAGGCACAGGTTGAGAAGGCACAAGCTGAATTATTCCTCAGGTAGAAAAGTCACTGTTCAATGTCAGAGTAAAACTGAGCTATGTTACCTGAGACGCAGAGCAGGATACAAGTCCATTAACATTCACGTGGGGGCGGCGGCGGCAAAGTGGAAGAAGGATAGAGACAGCAGGTCTATACATCTTTTAATCCACACCCAGTTGAGAGCGCGTTGCTGAGAAACTATCCCAAAATAACCTCACAGGATTCGCAAAGGGACCGGGGACCAGAGGAGCAGCTGAGCAGACCGAAGGTGGAAGAGTCATCCCAGAAAATTAGCCATGGAGGAGCAGTCATTGAGCAAGGGCAAGGACTTGGAGCAGAACACTGAGCTCCGGCGTAACGCTTAGAGAGCACCTGAGCCTGGAACTGGGATCTGGAGACAGGCATGGCTTCACGTCCCCCCCTTGCCATGCTGTCCGCTCTGCTGACGGCGGTTACTTGCCATCCAGCTCTCCTGAGGCTGGGTGTTACTGTAGGGCTCTGCTGAGAGTCCTGATGTCGACAAGAGCGCCGAAGCCTTCCGACTCTTACTCTTTTCCAACTTGAACAATGAGCATAAGCAAGCAGCATCTCAGACGGTGTTACGCTGCCTCCTCCTCTCTTCCGGGGGGAGGGAGGGAGGGCGGGGCCATTCAAAGGGCATCCTTGGCCACCTGCTGCACTGAAAAACAGTGGTGGGCACCTGCTAATGGCAAGGCATGGCCCTGAGGCACTGTGGAGCAGGGCGAGGGCCATGCTGTGTAATGGAGAAGAGGGTTAGTCCAAGGGACCCTCACCAGGTCTCTGTTCCGTCTCTGGTTCCCTGCCAGCACAGGGAAGGGAAGGGCTGGACAGCTGCTGCATGCTGAACAGATGTGGCTGCAAGGCTGGATGGGAACCCTGCCCGTCCCTTTGATAAAAGGCTTCAACCTACACTCCACCTGCATTACTGGGGGAAGGGGAGGGAGCGAGGGAGCCACCACTTGCGGATCCCGGGAATGTTGCTGTCACCTCTGCCAGGCTCAGGGGACTTTGTCGTGAAGATGCTGCTGCTGCTCGTAGGGAGCCATCCTGCTGAGGAAGGGAGGCTGCAGGAACCCCTGCCCCTGCCTGGGTCTTCCAAGAATGGGCACAGACCTCCATGCAGGCCCTGAATCCGCAGGGAAGAGTCAGGAAACAGTGTCTGCTTCCCCCTCAGCCCCTTTAGCCACGCAGCATTCCGTGCGGGCGAGCCAGGGTAGAGTCCTAGGCACCACGGAGAAAGAAACACTCTCTGCCAAGAACGGCAGCACTGATTGCCTGGAGATTTTATGCCATTTTTACACCCTTCTTTTTCCTCCTTTATATTTTCTCTGCAGAAGAAAGGACCTGGCCTGCCTGCAGCTGGAGAGGCAGACAAAATAGGGCACTAACCCAATAGGGCAGCCAGCCACACGGCCCAGTCTCCGATCGATTGGTGCATCCTTGCAAGTAGACCAAATCTATCAGACTATCCACCTCGTTACAAATAAGGAAAGCTTTGCGTTGCATAGGCTATCACTGCACCCTTCAGAAAGGGTACTGCTTCCGGGCAGTTCAGGGTTGAAACCCTACCACTAATCAGTGTGATGACCACACACACTACAGCACAACTCAAACTTTGGCTTCCCTGGGTGGATCGTTAAAACCAGCCCCATCCCTGCCAGGGTCTGAGCACGCCTAACTCAGGTTAGCTGCTGGCTACTCTTACATACGTCTCCAGTCTGTAGTGGTCTCAAGCAGAGGGGACTTTCTTCAGCTGTGAAATGGCACAACGAGAGAGAGCAGAAAGCTAGCAGCACATGCTCCGCACTAGCTCACTAGACTAGACATTTTGGAAGCTGACCGGCTCAGAAAGAGATTTCACTAATGCGCCACTCTAATGAGCCACTCCGTCTGCATGCCTCAGACGGCTCACCTGAGGGTGCAAGAAGCTCCCTAATGTTAAGCATCTTCAGTTTTCCTCTATGAGCTAAAAAGCAAGACCTGCATTTCAGTCACAAACCCCTGGGTTGTGCTGGTTCGAATAGAGGCAAAGCCTTTCCACTCCTGCACTCTCTGGAGAGCATTCCTCCCCCCACTCCGAGTTCTCTGTGTCGCACGGGAATGGAGGTTTGTAGCTAACAAGTCAGTTATAATGAATGTATGTTATAGCCAAAGGATTGGATTAAACTTCAATACAAAATGTGGGCCTCACAGGACCAGACAGTTTTGTTATCTTAGCTCCAGCTCTGTTTGATGTTAGCATACTGAAGTGCAGAAACGGAACATCCTCGGTTTCTGCCTTCCGCTGCATTTCTATTGCAAGATAGAAGAACAGGAACAGGAGCTGGAGGATGAGCAAGCCTCTAACATTAGCTCTTCCCTACATTCCTGCGATGTGACCTACTGAGCAATGCAGAGCAACACCTGCCAATTTCCAAACACGAACACTTATTTCACCTGAGGATCCAGAGAATTACATAGCTTATGGCATGGACTGCACACTAGGCTGAGAAAGATGCTTGCTCTCCTCTGTGGATGTGCACAACGGTCATTACCATTCACCAGCAAGGCCGTTGTTGTGAGAGTTTCTGCACTGGGATCCAAGTGCAATCTCCACACTAAGGATGCAGAGGATGTGACAAGAGATGTCAAGGGAGCACAATCTTACATACCAGACTCCAATGGTTACATCCTCCTCTGGCTGAAGGTAATAATTATACGTGTGGTTTAAGCCTTGATCCTGTGGCCTTTTCAAGTCAATGAAATATGGAACCCTCACTGAAACACAAAGCAAAGAGTAAAAGTTCACAAACTGGAGCCATTACATTCTGCTTTCTTGCAAGTCAATACAGCTAATTGTAATGCAACTCAAAACCCGTCCAAAAAAACCCAGCATGTCTTTGCAAAATAATTTTACATTCGTCTACTATGCCAAAAAGATCTGTCCCCCCCGGGTGAAAATGGGTAACTAGCTACTAGTACTAGAAGCTTAGAAGCATCCAGGAGGGAAAAGGAATTGTTCAGAATAGTACAAACAGATATAACTAAAAGTAACAGGATGAAACGAGGAAAAAGGAAGTTTAAGGAGCTTTTCCTGATATTAATCCACTGAACTGGGAGAACCTTCCAAGTGGAAACCCTGTCACACACAAAAGGTCTGTGTCAGGATGGACTGATATTTATTTAAGCAATTTAATCTAATCACTGGTTCTAATCACTATTTAAATCAGCAAGTAGAAAGCCCTGATTTAGGCAAATGATTTCCATATATTTTAGCATTAAGGATGTTGAGCAGTGGGTAACTGGCTAGTTGGGTAGTCGATGCAACTTGTATCGACTACACAATTAGTCAATAAGAGGAGACGTGCCAGGTCCAGGAGCTACCCTGCTGTGGTTCTGCAGTTCAAATGTAGCAGGAGCCAGGCATGCAGGCAGCCAGCTCCTACTACATGTAAACTACAGAGCCACAGAAGGGGCAGCTCCCACAGCCAGCGAGAGCCGGGACTGAACAGTCCCAGCTCACACCATCTCCCACTGCGGCTCTGCCTCCTCCCCACGCACCATGGAGACAGTGCTGGGGGAAACCAGCTTTTTAGCTGGCTCCCCCCAGCACCAGCTTCCCCCCCCACCCCTTACTGCCTCTGATACAGAGGCAGCAAGGAGTAGGGGAAGGGAGTAATCGGGTAGTTGACTAGTCACTTACATCCCATCTGTACTTTTTAGTCATTTTTCTAGAGAAAGATTGTTAGTCATTGGCAACCATTAAAACATGTTGATTTGCAACTAAATAGATGCTTTAAACTAAATGTGGTGCTTCTTTTTGCTAAGTGAGAGACTATGCTGGATCTACACACATTTAAGTAGTTAGTGTACTTTACATCTATTGAGATTCCTAACTTTTTACGTTCTAAATTATTAAGAGAGACAAGGTCGGTAAAAGAATATCTTGTATTGGATCATCTTCTACTGGGGAGAGACAAGCTTTCAAGCTTACACAGAGCTTTCCTGCAAGGCTTGGACAAATGTATCACATCTGTCCAAATTTCACCTTTTCCTCTAAGGCACTTTCTCTCAAACCATGGTTTCAGGAAAAAAAAAAAAAAAAGCAGAAGTTTTACCAAAAAAGTTTTCTGGCAGCTGCTAAGGCTTTTAAATAGCAGTAACTGAAGGGGCTCGTAGCTCCTTGCACTGCCGGGTTCCCTGGGACCCACATGGGAGGCATGAGCCCTTTCACTTGTTTCTATTTAAAGGCCCCGCCCCTTCCACTTGAGGCCCTGCCTCCTCCGGGGTGGCCGACAACCACTTCCAAAACGTCTGAAGTGGCTCCCTTAAAAAATTACACCCCCTCCCCCAATCATAAAAGCATGGAGACAATGCATAAGTCATGCCTTCTTCAACTTGCAAATGTAACAGCCCTCTGATGCTAGGTTTATTATATCTGCCTGCTGTATTTTTCACAACAATTGCGAAAGCAATGGGAAGCCTTCCACAGGGAGCAGCCAGACCACCTACCCAAATCTTAAAATTGAGATAGCCATATGGTATTTCACCAACCAGAGCCAGAATCTATGGCTCAGGACTCAACAACTGAACCCAGCAGACCTGCTAATATGACTAATGATGTCCTATCAGCATTCTTAACTAATGCAAGGGTGAATGATAATGCTAATTCAAATAGCTGTGCTGCTTACTAGTTTTGGGTGGGAGATGGAAGGAAAGGAAAGAGAATGAAAGGAGAAACACCTGTAAATTGATCACTGAACTCAGTATCAATTTAACATGATGCTTTTTAAAAAGTCAAAACACATGTAACCATAAAGCAGCAGCAAAGTTGCAACAAAAACATTGTTTGTATTGCACTCCACTGCCCACACTTATTGGCATATATAACTTACTAAAAAAAGTAGTGAGATGATACCAGTGTGGATAAAGAGAACAGATTTATACTTGGGAGATTTTTAAGTGATGACCCGATATGGAAAATCCTGCAGTTTCTACAAAGAAGATTCATGCTTCTGCAAGCAAACAGAATTTCTCCAGCATGGCAACAAAATAGCAGACAGAAGACTTTAAAGAAGCTTCTAACAAAAGCCCCTCCTAGGAGGTTATTTGAGAAATGAGAGAATCATGGGGTAAAAATTTAAGTATTATGACAGGTGAAAAGTCAGCTGAGTTAGGACAGAAATTAGGAACAATGGGGTAGACAGCCATCTGTACTAAGACTGGTGGAGGCGGCAAGTTCTGCAGGGGACACAAAATTATGTAGGTCATTTAGGAGAAGTGCCCCCATCAAGCACTTCAGAGGGACTTAGTAAAGAAACTGGCTGCTAACAAATGCAAGGGGACGTACACTGGAAGCGGTAACCTGAGCGAGTCGCACACATTGCTGAATTCAGTCAATGTGTTGGAACAAGCAAAGGAAAAGACCTGAGTGCTAGTGCGGGTCAGCTCCATAAACACACCTGCTCAGTTCACAACAGTGTTTGTCAGTCAGATGGGAGGAGGAGTGAAGTGTGGTACTGAAAACACTTTCCACTATTACAGAACCATTCCGTACATCAACACATGGAAAGCTGTATTTGGGTTTGGTTGCTCACCGTCACTTAACGTTAGATAACCAAAATAAGAGAGGCCCCAAAGATATATAATAAAAATTATGAGTGCGGCCTGGACAAACTACTGTATTGGGAATGACTTAAAAGGGTGGGAAAAGTTTCCCCCTCAGAGAGATGTTACATAATTTCCCTACTTGTAATGAGGACTTAAGTCAGATAAATAGGTGACCGTGTAACCACTGAAAATCTCAGGGATTCAATGGTTACATGCTGTGGGCTCTGCAGGGTAAACTTGAAGCAAGCTTTATACTACAGAGCCTGCAGCCACGCAATCCCAGGAGCCAAGCCGGCGAGAGCTAGCAGCCCTTTGTCCACCCAGCTCCTGGGGAGGAGGCTTTGCTGTCCTGTTGCAGTGAAGCCGCCTGAGTTTCACCGACCCCATTAACCGATAAGCATCATCTTATCGGTTAAATGCCCAGTTGGTTACACTTTAACATCCCTAATTATCAGGACTCTTGTGCTGCCCTCTGAAGCCTCTGCAGTTAGCCAGTGTCTAGGGCACAGCTATTTAAAAAAAAAAAAAAAAAAAAAAAAAGCTGTATCAGTACAGGTATTAGTTGGAGGTGTGGGTGTGGTCAGGAAACAACCCTCCCCACCCATACTGCCAACACAAGCCACCATAGCTATGCTGGCAGCATCGACATTGGGGGCTGTGCTTATGCTGGTAAAGCACGGTAGCACAAAGAACAGAATACAAGACCAGACTGCTGAACTGTAATATGGGAAATCCCACGTGATAGGATTTGCAACACTTGAAGAGACACTGTTAATGTGCCACTGATGAGCCACTGTTTCTTCTGCTCTGGCCAGTATATTTTCCCAAAAATGCTTTTGGGTGAGGAATTGCAGTCTGGAAGACTGAGACACTCAACAATTTCAACTAATTTCAGATGAAGTAGGATCTTGGTCATGTGAATGCTCTCTGCATGCGTCTTTAATGATCCCCTCAGATCACATGCTACTTTGTTCTCTTTCCCCACAGGCACAGTTTCTGATCATTTCAGGTTAACAGGCTAATTGGAATTTGGCTGCTAGCTCCACGCACAAAACACACAACTCACAATTAGCATAAACCATACATTTTATGAGGCTACCCGCCTCATAATTCACAAAACCTATAAAAATAGTTACATCCGTCACAAGTCATAACTGGATAAGGGGAACAAATACGTCAGTTAAACAGAGCTTCTTAAATGCACAGAAGTTTCTATTTTCTACTTAGTTTGGGCAGTTCCCACGGCAGCATTTTGATGGACACCAAAAATGCATCCGCCCCACATATGAAAAAGCCATTAGCAACGTACACCTCATTTGGCTGAAGTACAATGGTCAAAGGGCAGCTTTCTGGCACAGGACAAAGTAGGGGAAACCAATACACATTTGTGCACACATGGATGCATTTTTCAAACGTGGATATAGAGAGAAGTAGGAAGGCAAATATGGTGTCCGATTTGCTAAAAATATTTAAAAAGCAGTTCAGGCAAAAAATAGTTATTTCTGCTTCACTTTTAAAAAATAATACATCAAGAAAACACACAGGAGCACTTACCAAAATTTAAGAAGACCAGCTTCACCTGAATAGAAGGACAAAGTTTTACTAGAAATGGAATGGCTATGTATATTCCCAACAACCAGATTAACAGCTTCCGTAATCGGAACCACCATGCATATCGCCTGTGAGAGAGGAAAGAAAAATAAGATGCCTGAATATGTTTGCTTTACGAAGCAATTTTTACTACTACTAATTCTCATTGGGAACTATGAATGGTCAGCAGGCCACTTATTTAGGTGCCTATGTTTGGATTTAGACACTTGACTTTATGCAGACATTCTTTAAAGAAAGACAGTGTATTTTTATATTATACATGCACATAAAAACAAAGCAGCCATATTAGCCAAACTGATGGCACATCAGGACATGATAAGAGATGAAGCTCAAGAAACAGAACAGAATATATCCAGCAGAAAAAACACAAACTGTGATTTTCCAGATTTCTTAGTGTCTGGTGAGGTGGGGTAATTTGCATATCACTGCTGCTCTGATCTTTGCTTTAAACATATTTGAGTGCGTTTCTTGCTGGAATCATTAGCTAGATGCTCATCTTGGTTATTTTTATGTTCATCTGGAGTAACTACTTTGAAGAAAGATACACTGAAGCCAATGGAGTTACACTGGAATAAATATTGTGTAATAGGAGTAGACTGTGTCCCTAAAAAAAAGCAAACCCCAGGGACCATACCGTTATCTAACATTACACACACACACACACACACACACACCCCCCTCTCAGTGAAGATTTTGACTAGGCTTTATGAGGGAAGGAAGGAGGTTGGAGGAAAAACTACAAAAACAAGACCCAGAAAAACATATTTTCTTCCTCAGAATGAATTGCGGTTTCAATGGGAATATGTATCTACAGGAACACAATACTTCAATAATTCCTTATTTTTTTATTATCCACAGATGAAACGCTTTTCCCTTTTATAGCTGTGTTAGCTTTGCAGTACAAGAAAATATAATTTTTATCGCGGATACTTATAGCTGCTACTCTGAAGATCCACAAGAAAAAGTCAAGTGAATAAAGTGTTATTTTTACAAGGTCACTTTGAAAATATAACCACACTTAAAGGCACAGAAGAGAAAATGAAAAAGGTAAAGTTCTATTCTGCCCAGCTAAGTTATACTCCTTCCTCTGAACAGCAGCAGCACCACCCCCGGGGGGCTCTGGGTTCTTGTGGCACTAGAAGAACCCACTAATCTTCCCCATCTACAAGGTGGTGATGCTTGAGAAGTGCCGATCAGCTGTACTTCCTTTACTCTCGTATACAACCAACAGGAACCTGGGCAAGATGCCTTGGGGTGCCACAGGCCAAAGCCCTTGAAGCACGGCCCTGTGAAACAACCCAGATACACAGGCACAGGTCTTGCAGACAGTGCCTGGACTAATCAGAGGATATTCTACATCCTCAAAACAACAAACACCCCTCCCAACCCTGCCCCACAAATCTGAAATGGCATGTAAGCCTCCCTGAAGCTGAGAGACTTTGAACAAGGTTACAGCATAGCTAAGTTTTTAGGCCTCCCCTTTTAAATTACATTTCAGTGATCGGCAATAAAAAGGACTACTCGGGTATTTTTTAAGTCTCCTGTTTCTCTCACTTGGGTGCTTTGTCAGTGTGATGGCATTTTCTCATTTCCCCTCCCTCTCACACTCAAGGAGTCACTTTGCCATCAACCACCTATTCACCAAGGATGGCTTAGTGCCAAAGACTGGGTGCAGGACAAAAAGTGGGAGAGGCGTGAAGGGGCATGAGATGTTCTGGGACCCAAATCCCAATCCCACAGAAGTCAAATGGAGATTTGACATTAATTTCAAATGGAGCGCAATTTCACCTAAGGCTGTATGACTGAATCCTGGACAGCTAATATACTGTTCAAGATGACACAGGGAAGAACTCCAGCCCCCTACCAAAACCGAGCAAGCTACACTTTTAAGAATAGGCTCTGTCTACACTGGAAAGGTTTGGCAATAAAAGTGCTGTTGACTTGCAAAAGTGAAAGCCAGTCAAACTGGTTTTTCTGCCTCCCATTGTTGACATTTCATGGTCACATTGCAAGCTCCCCTGTCGAATGAAGCAGTGTGGGTCAGCATCCCCCAGTGCAGTGTTGTGCAAAGGAAGAGCTGATCCCTGCGCTTCTTGGGATTCTCTCACCGTTCTCTCCCAGCATTCTCAGCGGCTGGGAGCAGCATCATGAGTAGCTCTGGGAGCTCTCTGTGCTGAGGAATGCCAAAGCAGCGCAGCCATTTCTCCAGCCCTCCCCCTGCAGCAGCAGCCTGCCTGCCGCTGTGTTCTTAGCAGGGCAGGACGGGAGCATTCCAATTATTTGCTTTTTCCTGGTTGTTCCCCAAAGGGAGCAGCTCACTCAGCTGTCTGATACTTCCTAGAGCTTTGAAAGGGGAGGGGCACATGCCTGCTGGGCAGCAGAGATCACAAAACACTAAGCCCAGCTACCAGGGCAGGCATTGTGGGATACTGGATGAAGCCAGTTTTCTTCACAAAACAGAGTCAACACTGGCTCTTTGTTGACAAAGGGAGGGGAAAGACAAAAGCTTCACACAGAGGTGGAAGTTTTTGTGTCGCCAAAACTGGATGTTTTCTCTCCCTCCCCGCCAGACAAAAGTTGCATTTTAGTACACTCAGTGGTCTGTCAACAAAAATAAGATTTGAGACAAAACATGCCAGGGTAGACAAGGCTATAGTCAGGTTGTAACCAGGGAAGTAAAATGTAGATGTTTGCACATTTATTGCTCATGCTGTCACAGTATAGCATCTTTCGTTTCCCCTTTCTGGAAAGTGGAACTGAACTAAATCATGTCGTGGTTTGCTCAGCCTGTTCCAAATTCTAATAGCTAAGGTCACACGAACACCTTGTCACTAGAGGGAAGCCTGTTTAAAAATGCATTCAGGCCAAAGCCTCAATCCATCAATAGTCAGAACCACCTCTCTCTCACTGAGGGTATGTCTACACTACAGTATTATTTTGAAATAGTTATTTCAAAATAATGCGTCTACACACAAAATGCATTTCAAAATAGTGCGTCCATACTGAGTGGATTCTGAATCGCATTTAAGGCTGGTCGGAACCAGGTCCGGCAGGGCACCAGGTCAGGACTTACTGTGTGGGGCTGCTGCCTGAGGCTATTTGAGGTCTGTGCTTAAAGAGAACCCCCCCACCCCACCCCACCCCAGACAGCCAGTTCTCAGGTTTCCCTGCTTGCTTGTCTACCTTGATGAGGGACAGCAAAGCATTTTGTCTCTGCGTGCTCTGGTTGCCCTCGCTCGGGACACCACAGCACTTGGCAACATGGAGCCAGAGCTGCCCCTGGGCACTCTGCTGCTTCTCTTGGACGCGTTGCTGTGAGCCTGGCTGCGCTTTCTGCAGGCTGCCATCCGGGAGGTCCACTGGGGGGCTGTCAGTATCCAGGAGGCCCTGCGGGAGAGCTTCCACCCTGAGGAACACTAAGAGCCTCCCTGGTGTGCCCCACTGGGGGCTTGTGCCTCATTCCTCCCTCACGTCCTTCCACTTACCCCTCCCTAGCTTCCCATCCTGATGTCAAATAAAATACACGTATTTTCATGAACACAAACTCTCTTTTTTTTAACAAAACTGGGGGGGGGAGAGGGAGAGAATTGAAACTCTGGTGAGCCTGGGGAAAGGAGACGGGAAAGGGGAAAAGAGAGGGTGGGAGTGGGGAGGGGAAAACCTGGGAGGAGGGAGCTGGAAGGGGGAAAGGAAGCTCAGGGTCTCGCCGGACCAACTTGATTGTCATACAAACCGGCTTCGGGGTTCGCATGTGGCCTTAGGATAGCGGCCAGCCTGGCCACCAGCCATAGACAGCCGCGTTCCTCCATCTAGTGCGGAGATCATGGACGTTGGGGGCATCCCCCCCAAACCTGAATAAGGTCCATGATCTCCACTCTGGACCAGGAAGGCGCCCGCCTTCTCCGGGCCCTGGCAGGCTCCTGGGAGCTGGCAGACTGCTCCTGGGGAGTGGTGGAGGGCTGGCTGCCAGTGGCTTGCTGGCTCATGTTTTGGGGCCACTGGGTCAAGGGCAGTGACTGCTGGCTCTGGGCTGGCAGGCTTGGAGCTGGTACAGGCACTGTGGCCAGAGTCAACCCCTTTAAGGGCTCTGGGGAGGGAGAGAAGTATTCTTGGTTGAGGCTGGAGTGGCCACCAGGGCACCCTGGGAAGGCTGGCGGCCCCCAATTTCGAAATAAGTGTCTACACAGCACTTATTTTGAAACAGCTATTTCGAATTTGGTGTTATTCCTCGTAGAATGAGGTTCACCAAATTTGAAATAAGTGCTCCGCTATTTCGAATTTATTTTGAAATAGCGGTTGGCTGTGTAGATGCTAGGAAAGTTATTTCGAAATAACTTTGCTGTGTAGACATGCCCTGATACGAAAGAGAAGGGAACATACTGAGTGGTTTGAGGGAAATGGACAATGGGACGAAAAAGGCTATCTTCTTGCTTGGCACTGTCTACACCAAGAGAAAAAGCTTCCGTAAGGATCTCAGCCATGCAGCTGGTAGGGAGGTGGCAGCACCAGCAATTGCTCCCTTCCCCCTTGGAGAACACGATGGCCTCACAGGAGAGCGCGTGCACATGAAAATGCTTGTGTTATTCCTGACCAGTCTAGCGTATTTCAGATCCGCCATGCTTAACCCAACCAGCGTAGCAATAACCAGAGGTTGCCTTACCTTAAATAAGGGTAAACTGTATGTCTACACAGCAAAGTTATTTCGAAATGCGCCCATGAGAAGCACCAAAGTGCCCAGGGGCAGCTCTGGCTCCTGTTGCAGAGTGCTGTGGAGTCCTCGAGTGAGGGCAACCAGAGCACGCAGAGACAAAATGCTTTGCTGTCCCTCATCGAGGTAGAGAAGCAAGCAGGGAAACCTGAGAACTGGCTGTCCAGGGGAGGGCCCTTTAAGCACAGGCCTCAGATAGCCTCAGGCAGCAGCCACATAAATAACTCCTGACCTGATGCCCTGCTGGACCTGGTTCCGGCCGGCCTTAAATGCGATTCAGCGTCCACTCACTGTGGACGCGCTATTTCAAAATGCATTGTGTGTGTAGACGCGTTATTTCGAAATAAGATATTTCAAAATAACGCTGCAGTGTAGACATACCCTAAGAGATCTTCTTTTATTGGACCACTTCCTGTCAGGGGAAGAGAAAAGCTTTCGAGCTACACTTGTCTCTTTCACAAACAGAACTTAGTCCAGTAAAAGATATTACCCTGCCCACCGTCTCTCTGATATCCTGGGACCAGCATGGTTACACAACACTGCAAGTAACTTAATGACAAGCTTAACAAGATAGAAAATAGCAACACTGGTAAATTCAGTACGGAGTTAAAACAAAGAACCGAAAAAGCAGAAGAGTATCAGGAATGGGATTTCTATTCATCATCTGACTACTAAAAACAACTGAATCCCCAAATAGTCAGCATAAGGCCTCATGCTCTTCTTTCAGCTATTAAATGCTCCCAGCCCACTTCTGTCCGTGTAAGTGAAACATACTCTCACTTTTGTGCAATGAAAAAGTTTCTTTTGAAGCGGTTAGAAAAAAAATTAAATTCTCTGCAGAGATACTAGCACAAAAAGCTTCTTCATGGTAATGTAATTTCAGAATACAGACGTTTCCTGATGATCAGCTTTCTGGACTGAGAATGTATTACTTCAGAGTGACTAGCCTACAGTTCCCTTTACTTGGGCAGACAGCAACAATGACCAACGAGCAAGCAAGCGTTTGGAGAGTCTCTCAGTCTTCTTTCTTTGTTGCTTATTGTGATGGACAGGAGGAGTGCTGGCCAGCAATCAGTGACTGAAGGGTTAAACTAAGGTAGCTAAGGGTGTTGGAAGGGGGACAAAAGAACCAATGGGATACAGGACTGAAATGTGAATTGTATATGATATCCTGCCTGCTCTCTTTGTGGGTGAGTTTAAGCCAGAAGTTGGGAGACAGAGAAGGATTTAAACCCAGGCAGGACTACCATGCCTCCAAGAAATTCAGGGCATGGAAGTGGACTGAACCATGAAGGGATCATGAGTAAATAAGGGGAAATATGTATTTAGTCACAATCAGGGTATTTATCTTTGTTTTGGTTGTTCAGTTAAACTTCTGTGTGAATTCCACGTGCCTTCCCTTCCCCACTCACCATAGTTAAGCTACAGCCCAAAGAGATTGTTCTTTGTGTTTTGATCTGTTCTTTTCTTAGTTGCTCTGTAACACCTAGCAACCAAGTGTGCTTTACCAAGTAGATCTTTTTGTTTTGTTAATAAAATCCCCTTTTTTACGCAATGATTTGATTCATATGTCCTGGAAGGTAGCAGGAGGTCTGTGTGTGTGTCTGCCTAGCTTGAAAGGTCATCTATCAGAGATTCAGTTTGTTTTCTATGCGTTTGGTTTCTTTTTTCAATCTCTCTTGTGGCAAGAGAGCTTGGGGTACCCCAGGGAAGGAATTCAAGTGTTCCTTGCTGTTTTTTCAGGGTTTAAATCACTTGATGGTGGCAGCTACCTCCCAAAGTCAGTGAATCTGTGACTCTAGAGAGAGTTTTTGTAAGCAGAGCCTATAAGGGCAAGGTATTTAAAGACTTTTGCAGGCCCCCACCTTCTGCACTTGGAGCTTCAGAGTAGGGAACAGCCTTGACACTTATTAATTATTGGTATTAGCATCATTCCTTGGAGTATAAGCCAGCTCCTGGTGTGCACTGGCTCCGGCTGCCAGCCTCGCTCCTGGCAAGCTCTGATGCTGCAGAGGCCACAGCATGGGGTGGCTACCAGCTCCCAAGGAGTGGGACCGGCAGCCGAGAGCCAGTACATGCCAGGAGACAGCTTATAAGCTGGCTCCTGGTGCATGCTGGCTCCTGGCAAGCCAGATGTGCTGCGGGCACCACAATATCAAATTTATACTGCAGAGCCCACAGAGAAGAGCAACAAAAATGATTAAAGGTCTAAAAAACATGACATATGAGAGAAGACTGAAAGAACTGGGCTTGTTTAAGTTTGGAAAAGAGAAGACTGAGAGGGGACATGACAGCAGCTTTTAAGTACCTAAAAGGGTGTTGCAAGGAGGCAGGAGAAAAACTATTCTTAACCTCTGAGGATAGGACAAGCAGCAATGGGCTTTAATTGCAGCAAGGGAGGTTTAGGTTAGACATTACAAAAAACTTCCTAACTGTCAGGGTGGTTAAATGCTGGGATAAATTGCCTGGGAAGGTTGTGGAATCTCCATCTCTGGAGATATTTAAAAGCAGGTTTGACAGACATCAGGGATCTAGACCATTGTTTCTCAACCTTTTTTTTTTTTTTTTTTATAAAGTACCCCTTCGCCCCCCAAAATTATAAGTAACCCCAGTACCTACAGTTTTCAGACATACATTTTTTCTACCATTGCAACACATTTGTTTAAACAGCTTAATTGTAGCTGGGCGGGCGATGAAATTTTTGGGTGTAAAAAGTACAAAAATAATAAAGCGCTGTAAAACTTAAAACAAAAATTCAGTTTTCTCCAAATTTCAGTTGTGTTGATGTACCCCCCAGACTTCTTGAGTATCCCTAAGGATACTCGTACCACTGGTTGAGAAACACTAATCTAGACCAGGGATGGGCAATAATTTTTGACCGGGAGCCATTTCAGAAATTTTTGAAGTGGCCCTGGGCTAGCCCAGAAGGGGTGAGGTCTCAGGCAGAAGAAGCAGGGCCAGGATACTTCTGTGCTTCTCCACCCACAGACCATGATTGGTCTGGGGGTGGGAGAGTGCGCAAAGTCTTTGCAGCGCCCCCCCACTCCCCGGACAGAATCTCCAGCTGTTCTGAACAGCTGGCACTTCCCACTAGGTACCCATGCCCCTGGTGCTGGGAGGAGACTTTGCATGCTCCCCCCCCCTTCAAATAGGAGAGAAACTCACCGACAAGCTCAAGGAAAATGGAGTAAAAGACTGCAAGGAGGGAGGTTCCTGGAGAACTCAGTGGACAAGCGTAAGTTTCAAGAGGAATCAGTGTGGCCAGAATGATCAATTATGATGTCTAGCTTCAGAAAACCCAATGCTAGCTGGTGGGTTCTGACAGGAAAATCTTCCATTTTATCTTGAATGGCTCAGGACAGACTCTTGGGCTCAGACTATTAAGCACCAATCCCACTGGATAACATTGTCTGGAGAAATCAAGATTGATTTAGCAGGCAGAACCGCTCCTGTCTTTCCCCATACATCTGAAGAGTGTGCTGGGGACAAAGGATCTCACCTAGACTGAAAGGAGGACTGATGACTGGAGCTAAAAGGCCCGAAATATAAAGGGAGCATTTCCCAAACATTTGAAAGCTGCAGCTACATCGTATGTTGTTAAAAGCCTATCTATCTTCACGTATATATCTCCTCCACCCTGCTAGCTAACCCTTTGTTCCCACTAGGGATGTATAGGGGAGTCGATTAACCGAGAAGCAAAAGCTTATAGGTTAATGCTATAGACTACACGCATTTCCCTCTCCCTGCCACTAAATTTTTTAGCAGGCTGGCTGGAAGGTCCGAGACCTACCCCTGCTGCGGCTCTGTTCTTCAGGTGTATTAAGAGCCAGCCAGCCCGCCCAGCTCAATTCTGGCTCACGCCGGGTCCGAGAGCTCAGACCCCCCCACCCTAGACAGGGTCTGCTGCCATCCCGCGCTGCTCTGTCTCAGAAGCAGCAGCACAGGGTGACAGGCAGGTGGTTTGCGAAGGGAGCTGACCAGCTCCCACCTGGCACCCTATGCTGATGCCTCTGATATAGTGGCTGCCAGCCCCGCCCCCGGGAACGATAGAATAGTCGACTGATAACATTTCATGAGGTTACTCGACTATTCAATTAACCGATATTTAACATCCCTAATTCCCACCCCAAAGAGGATGGAGCCCGTGTTTTAGAAACAACACTGTCCTGAAGTCCATTGCAGAAAGTCCACCTTTTATGGGAGAAGTAGTTTCTATCCTCATTTGAATTGCTTCCATACCAGGCTCGGTTTGAGAGCTTTGCTTATTGTCCATGTTGTGCCCCTCATGCTTTATGAAAATTGTCTTATGAATATGCATAACTCAAAGATGCTTTAGACAAAATGGCCCATGTAACATACCAATTTTAAAGTTACAATCTACTGAACCTGCAGCTCCTAGTTGCATGTATGTATCTTTCTTGTGTTGAAGCTAGAAATCTGACGACACATGAATCTGGTTTTAATTCTGATGTACTTATGGAGAACATTTACTGATACTCTGGAAACGTAATAGCTCGGTGACCAAGCCAACGACCCGTGAATGATTTTATTTCTCCTGAAAGCCCAAACTGTGGTTGGCTCTAGACCAGGGGTCTCCAGCCTTTCTAAGCACAAGATCACTTTTTGAATGTAAGTGCAATCCAGAATCTACCTCAAACCCAAATACCCTTGCCCCACCTCCTTCCCATGCCCATCTCCCTTCCCCCATCCTCTCTCCCTTTCACCAGGCAGGGGCAGGGGGTTAGGGCACAGGCTCTGGTCTTGGGCTAAGGGATTTGGAATGTGAGGGGCTCTGAGCTGAGACTAAAATGCCTGCTGGAAACATGAGACTGAACGGGGGAAGGATCAGACCCAAGCTAGGAGTCTGCTTGCCTTGTGAAACAGATTTAGAACAACTTCTGAGGGTAAGAATTTGCATTTCACACGTTTCTTTGTGGGTTAGGACTAGCTGGCATCTTTTGCTTATTTTAACGTAGTAACTCACTTTGATCTGTTTTCACTTTCAGCCACTTCAATCCTATTGTATAGCTGATAAATACGTTTATTATCAAGCCTATTGTAAATAATTGTTTCTTGGGGATGGGAGGGAAAGCAACAATTGTGCCTCTCTCTCTTTCACTGATAAAGGGGCAGAACTTATGAGCGTTCTCTGGGTAAAACTGTCACAGGGGGGTAAGATGGGTTTATTTGGGATTTTGGTCCATTTTGGAGGTTGGTTTCCTGGGTGCTGAGCCCTTATGGCCCGGAGTGGAATTGATTCAACGTCCGTGTTGCTCTGCAGGGAGATGGCAACCCCAACTCTGTGCCTTAGCTAGGGGAGACCAGAGCTTCTGGCCCAGCAGAACAGGATGGCGGGGAGCCCCAGAGAGCAGGCATCAGTGACATGATCAGCACACGAGGGGACAAGCCCATGGGGACTTCTCTGATCTAACCCATCACACTTCATACCCCATCTTCCTTCAGACCTATCAGAAGTTTGTACATCACTGGCAAAAAAAAGGGTGTTGCAAGGAACAGGGAACCTGCTTATCTGCATGTGGATTCCTGAAGCTTTGTGTCACAAAATGGAAACTGACACCCAATGTAAAGAAGGTATCTGATACTTCTCCCTCTCTCTCCCAGAGACACAATGACCATGCCAAGGGAAGAATTTTCTGCAGGCCATCACTAGTTACCATGTGGCCTCACCTGTCAAGTGGGACTACTTTTGGCCTAAGGTAAGACCTTCTTTGCGTTCATCCTCTCTTCCACCTAATTCCTCACCAAAATGTCTGCTAGACAAATGAGCTCACCTTCAACAAGAGCAGTAAGAACTTAGGGAGTGCAATACCGATCCAGGCACTACACTTCCAATAAGAAGGCAAAATGTGGGAGCACTGATTCACTCCCCCCACTCTGAGAAAGTCATCTGATCTGGTGGAACTCACCACACTCCTGCTTTGTTTTACCCAGTCTCTCTTCTAAAAAGGACAAGACTGTGGATACATCGTGATACAGCCCACAGGTGTTCAGTCTCTCAGTCCCAACTCTTGTGTTTCCATAAAATCATAACCACCAGCTGTAGCTTCCAGAATGAATTCTGGCCAGTTGGCAGTGCTGCTGGACATGACTAAGCTTGACCTGGACAGGGCTTGGCTGTGGAAGGAATATGATCCCATTTTCCTTGGGGGTCCTACAGTAATTACCTTCTTTTTGGCATGTGTCTCAATACAGACTGAAAACACTGAGACCTTAACAATGAAAGGCTAATCCCCCCTTGACTTTCTTAAAACAATACAAGGAAGCTACGCAGGCAGTCATGCAATTCCTTTATTTCAGAAGCAGCAATATAAAATCCTTCTCTATCCTGCTAAAAGAAAACGGTTTCCAGAAAGCATCTCTTCTGCTTCCCTGGAGTCACTGTATAGGGAGCTGTGAGGCCTGACACATGGAAAACCCACTTAATCCTGAGACTAGATCCTCCCTCCAACCTACCTGGCCAGTGGGAATACAGCAGTAGCTGCCACCTGCCTTAGGAGTCCTATTGAATAGCATCAGTGAACGGAACAGAGATGAAAAGGACAGGCAGGCAATTTAGGCTTTAAATTCACCTTGCTACAGCAAAATTTCAGGAATGACATCATCCTGGATGACAGAAGCAGAAAAGCGAACAGGCAGGATGGGAGTGCAAGTGAAAAACCTGGAAACTACAAAAATTAAAAAACACCACATTTATGAAAGACAGAAAAGCTGCCCGAGTGAGGCGGAGTAGGGATGTGAGAGTAGTCGAGTACTTGACTACCTGGCAAGCCTAGGCTTATCAGCTCGTCAGTCGAGTACTCGACTACTCTACTTGCATTCCCCACCCAGGGCCCAGGACAATCCAGCTGCTCTGGGGATGGCTCAGCCGCAGCTCCACACTCTGCCCATCCCACGTGTCAGGCTGGCGCTGCTCCCCTGGAAGGCCTGCTCACGCCCAGCAGGCAGGGAAGGGGCTGGGGCAGCTCGGTGCTGAGCCAGGAGCCAAGGATCGAAGCCTGGGTGGGCGGAGTGCAGCGCTGCCAAGCTGGGCTTGGGGAGATGCAGGCTTGCTTCACTGGCCAGGCTGGCGGCGCTCCGCGGGTGGGTCTTCCATGGCGAGCCGGGCCGATGCCGCTGGCAGCGCTGTGCAGAGCCCTGGCCTGGGCAATGCCTCGGGCCAGGCTGGGTGCTTGGGGAGCCTGGCCACGCTCCGTGGCACCTGGGAGGAGGCGTGGCTGGGCTTGCTGCTAGGCTGGAGCGAAACCAGGCTGGGCACAGAGCTGTGCACCGGTAGCAGCAGCCCGCTGGGCTCAGGGGCAGGGACCAGAGCTCACCCGTTACCAGGCCTTCGTCCCAGGCGGGCGCTGTGCGGCTCAGCCTAGGCATGCTGCAGCCTGAAGGGCTACAGCAGGATGAGCGGGGCTCCCGCAGGTGCGGGCAGCACTCGGGTTATGACCTGGCCTCACTTTCCACCCACCCTGGCCCTGCGATTTCCAGCCAGGCTCTGCTCACCCCTCCCTGGCCCACATGGTGCTGCTGCCCGGTACATCAGGCAACTGGGGGAGCCGCCCCCCCCCCCGAAATGCCTTCCTCAGTTTGCTCCATGGGGCTGGAGGCGCAAATAGGCGGGTCAAGAACCCCTCTGCCAACACAGCACTGCCTTCCCAGAGCCAAGCCAGCCCACCTGGGGCTGCCACGGCCCTTTGGCTTCCTCTCCCAGGTGCGGCATGTGTGCTGGGTCCAGGACCTATCCCTGCTGTGGCTCTGTAGTTTAAATGTAGCAGGAGGCAGGCTGCCTGCACATCTGGCTCTCACTACATTTAAACTGCAGAGCTGCAGTGAGGGGGTAGCTCCCTGAGGCTTCCAATTCTATCGGCTACACAATTAGCTGATTACTTGTTTCTTAACATCCCTAAGGCAGAGGCCTTTATATAGTGACATTTTAAAAACATCTTAGAAATCCTGTTCCAAGAACAGTCTGAAGCGCCAGCCTGATTCACACTACCAGCTGCTCGCACAATTTCCCTCACAATCTTGGTCTTTCACTCTCTGAAGTAGAAGGACACACTCCCAAGTTTGCCAGAGACTGAGCTGCACTGTAGTAACTCAATGTTGGTGCAAAGATCCAAGGCCAATGAAAGTGCAGAAGCCTGTAAAAGTCAGGAAAGAAATGGGGGAACGTTGTGATGTCAGGATATAATTATAAGTTACAGACACATTTTCGAGACCCCAGAAAGGTGCCCAAGCTATGTGGAATTGTTAAAAAGCAAGATGGCTCTCCCTTCTAGTCCAGAAGCACCAAGACACAATGAAGGATCCTACACACATTAGAAAACCTGCTAGCACATTGTGTTATCTCAGTGACACCAAAGAAAAATCAATCACCTACATCACCAGCTGCCCCACAAGAGGCACATCAGAACTCTGACATCAATACGCTGACTTTACTAGGGAGGACAAACTGCCACAAAACCTGTATGTTAGACAGAATAAAGCCTGCGACCTTAAGCAATAATTTTAAAAAGGGATAGAGAAGACGACAGAGAATATTTTACTGAATCTGTATAAATCCATGGTTCGCCCACGTCTTGAATACTGCATACAGTTGTGGTCGCCTCATCTCAAAAAAAGATATCTTAGTATTGGAAAAAGTTCAGAAAAGGGCAACAAAAATGATTAGGGGTTTGGAACGGGTCTCATATGAAGAGATTTTAAAAACTGGGACTTTTCAGCTTTGAAAAGATATGGGGGGGATATGACAGAGGTCTATAAAACCATAACGTGTGTGGAGAAAGTGAATAAGGAAAAATTATTTATTTGTTTCCATAACACAAGAATTAGGGGTCACCAAATTAAGAGGCAGACGGTTTAAAACAAACAAAAGGCAGTATTTCTTCATGCATTGCACAGCCAACCTGTGGAACTCCTTGCCAGAGGATGTTGTGAACACTAGGACTTTGACAGGGTTCAAAAAGAGCTAGATAGATTCATGGAGGTGAGGTCCATCAATGGCTACTATTCAGGATAGGTAGGAATGGTGTCCCTAGCATTTCTCTGGAAATGGATGTCAGGGGAGGGATCACATGATGATTCCCTGTTGTGTTCCCTCCCTCTGGGGCATCTGGTATTGTCCACTATCAGAAGACAGGTTTCTAGGCAAGATGGACCTTTGGTCTGACCTAGTCTGGCTGTTCTGACATGCCCTATGGCAGTCAGATCAAGAGCCTTATCGTCAATACTCAGAGAACTAAGGTCAGCTAATGCTGGGTGTAATTTACACCTAGTAGATAAACAAACTCAAATAAAGTGAAGTTAATTTAACATGCTCTTACACAGACCAGTTTTTTCATGCCAACTAGATATCTGTACCCCACACGCCAAACTACTAGAACTTCCTGCTGAAGTCTGATATATTAAAATAGAAGTGATACTCCAACGTCTGTACAGGAAAATTCCTTTAATCCATCTCTCTCTTCAGTCTTCCACAACCCTCTCGAAAGAGCCTGAAAAACAGCCCTTCTGGCTTCAGAATATGGTTCACAGAGTCTGGACCCTGGGAGTCTCAACCACCAGCAGAAAGTCCCGGGGCCTTTAGGGGCCACCTTCCCTGGCCTCATCTCAGCAGGGAAAACTGCTGCTTTTAGCCCCAACTTCTGGCCACAAAAGAACCCAGCAGGAAGCTGCTACTCCTCCCTAGGGTATTCCTGCACAGAGAGGTATGGCTTTTACATCCTGCTTCTCCCAACAGCCTAGCTTTCAGCCGCTCACCACATGGCCCCAGGGAATACAAGTGCCAATGTGACTGTCCTTAGAGACCTAGCCTAGTACCAGCAGTGCCAGGCAGCACCTGACTCAGGGCCTTAGCCTGCCCTTCCAGGGGAAAGGTGAGCTGAAGCTCTCGCAGTAGCACAGCTAGTAACTGCACTAGGGATGTCAGGAATTCACGTGGTTACTCGACTATTCAATTACCCAGTAGCTATTGGTTACTTGACTATTCTGTAGTCCCCAGGGGCAGGGCTAGCAGCCAGTGCGCTCCGGCCCCACTCCTGGGGAGCCCCCTGCCACCCCACTCTGCTGTCTCTCTATTCGAGGCAGTGGCACAGGGTGCCAGGCATGAGCCAGTTCACAAACCAGCAGCTCCTCGTGCAGATTGGCTGCCTGCCACCCCACGCTGCTGCCTCTGCAGGGGGGTCCAAGTGCCCCACAGACAGAGGCTGCTGCAGGGGAGCTGGAAGGAGGTGGGGGAGGCTGCTGCGAAGCAGCCTCTGGCCACAGTGGCCCAGGCTGGCTAAGGACAGAGGCTGCTCCACTTCCCACGGAGCCGCCTCTGTCCATGGGGAGCTCAGACCCGCTGCAGACTGAGGTTGCTCCACAGCAGTCTCCCCTGCCCCCACCCCGTGCTGCTGCCTCTCAGAGGCAGCAGCGTGGGGGAGAGGGGCACGTGGTACGGCAGAGCCTGGTGCTGGGGGAACTGGCTTTTAAGCTGACTCTCCCAAGCGCCAGCTTCTGCTTCCCTGCCCCTTGCTGCCTCTGATTGGGGGGGAGAATGCATATAGTCAACAAGATTAACCCATAAGCCGAGGCATATCTGTTAAGCGTATAGTCGACTACACATTGGCACCCCTAGGCGCCACTCCAGAGTCAGTTTGCTAAGTCTATATACAGCCCACTGTCACTCCGCCAGCCCCCTCCGAGCCAGCTTTCTTAATGTTTTTCCATTTTTATTTTGGTTACTGCTGAGATCAGTTTTGAAAGGAAAAGATATTAGTAGTCAGGGGAGTCGGTGGGGGGACAGGACCTGAAAGCTGCAGCATTGGCTGTTACGGCTCTCCTGGGGAAAAGATTTCATGAGTGTGCTTTTCACTTTGTGGCAGAGCAGGGGATGGGCTCAAGCTCACCCAAAGCTCCTCCGTGGCCAGCGCAAGTGTCTGCCCCAGCTGCAATGTCTACACTGCTATTTTTAGCGTAATCACTTGAGCCAACCTGGTCTTCTGTCCATCAAAGCTTGAAGTAGGGGAGAGATGCCCTCACAAGAGGGCACCTGGTCAGCTCCCCTCACCCTTCTAACAAGGGGGTTTCAGCTCAAGTGCCCCTGCTCACATTAACTCTGGCAGCCTGGCCCGAAGCGAGAGGTGATCTTGTAGGCCAGCCCTTTAGTGCGTAAGTGATCACACCAGCACCTTGAACTTAGGGTGACCAGGTGTCTGATTTTCCACCGGAACACCTGGTCAAGAAGGGACCCTGGTGGTTCAAGTCGGCACCACACAGTGATCCATTAAAAGTCCAGTTGTCGGTGCTGCAGAGCCAAGGCAGGTTAGTCCCTACCTGTCATGGGGCACCACGCTGCTCCCTGGAAGAAGCCAGAAGGTCCAAGGAAGGGGACTGTAGAGTGTGGGATGGGGCCTCAGGGAAGGAGAGGGGCAGAGGCAGGGCCTTGGGACAGGGACAGGTGTTTGGTTTTGTGCCAATAGAAAGTCAGCAACTCTACCTGAACTCCACTTGGAGATCAGGCTCTCACAGTGCATCTCTCAGAGCACCCGTTTCACATGCACTAAGCAAGATACTCTGCTCAATAAGTGAGCTGCTGGATTCTGCACCAACTTCAGTCTCCACACTGGGGGATGTGAAAAGTTAACCAGTAAGTATCACCCTTAACAGATAAGGCTTACCAGTTTCAGTTAACCAGTGAGGCAGGGGGCTCTCCAGTCCTGCGGCACCCGCTGCAGTACTTTGGAGGACAGGGTTATAATTCAAAATGATCTGGACAAACTGGAGAAATGATTTGAGGTAAATAGGATGAAGCTGAATAAGGACAAATGCAAAGTGCTGCACTTAGGAAGGAACAATCCATTTCACACACACAGCATGGGAAAAAAAACAGCAAGCAAATGGTCTGGTAGCACTTTATAGACTAAAGTGCTACCAGACCATTTGCTTGCTGTTTTCTTCTGTAACAGACTAACTCGGCTACCCCCTGAAGCTACAGAATGGGAAGCAACTGTCTCGGGAGGAATACCGCAGAAAGGAATCTAGGGATTATAGGGGACCACAAGCTAAACAGGAGTCAACAGTGTGACACTATTGCAAAAAAAAGAAAACATGATTTTGGGATGCATTAACAGGAGTGTTGTGAGCAAGACACGAGAAGTCATTCTTCCGCTCTACTCTGCGCTAATTAGGCCTCAATCGGAGTCGTGTGTCCAGTTCTGGGCACCACATTTCAAGAAAGATGTGGAGAAACTGGAGAAGGTCCAGAGAACATGAGCTATGAGGGAAGACTGAAAGAATTGGGCTTGTTTAGTTTAGAAAAGAGAAGACTGAGAGGGATTGGTCCTGCCTTGGGCAGGATTTGTTGACCTCCTGAGGTCTCTTCCAGCTCTATGATTCTATGAGGGGATGGGATAGCTGCTTTGCAGTACCTAAAAGGGTGTTACAAGGAGGAGGGAGAAAAATTGTTCTCCTCGACCTCTGATGACAGGACAAGAAGTAATGGGCTTAAGCTGCAGCAAGGGAGGTTTAGGTTGGACATTAGGAAAAACTTCCTGTCAGGGTTGTTAAACACTGGAATAGGTTGCCTAGGGGGGTTGTGGAATCTCAGTCACTGGAGATATTTAAGAGCAGGTTGGACAGACACCTGTCAGGGATGGTCTAGATGGTGCTTGGTCCTGCCATAAGGGCAGGGGACTGGACTTGATGACCTCTTGGGGTCCCTTCCAGTTCTAGTGCTCTGTGATTCTATGATAGGGGCTCCTCCAGATGTCCAGGACAGCTCCTATCAACGGTGGGCCCAGGTGCCCTGTAGGCAGGGTTTGCTCTGACTCAGCTGGAGCAGACTCTGCCTGCAGCAGGTGGGGTGGTGCTCCAACCCAGCCAGGTTGGACTGACCTACCCCTTATATAGCCAGTTTATCAATTAAATGGGAATTTACATCCCTATTCCATATGGTTCCAAACCACATTGCAATAGCCTAATCCTGACACAAAAGGAAGATGAACAACAATGGCAAGTGTGCACTTGTGGAAGCAAGGGTGCAGCCACCTAGCCAGATACAGCTGGAAAAAAGTGGATTGAGAATCATGTTACAGCAGTGGCCCAAACAGCAGTGAAAAGATTAAGGTCCTTCCTAAATGTGAATCCTAGTAACTCATGGGGACATATTCATCCATCCAAGGGTTTTACCCCTCCCATCTCCTCCAGTAGCTTTCCGCAATCCAGCTCCACATTACTCACCTGGCTTCGGCTTCCAAAATCTGTCAGCCCCAATCTCAACTAAACACAGTCTGAGGCTCTAACAGCACTGTCCAGATCAGAGGAGACAGTAGCTGTGTGGCCTCAGCGTATTGAGCAACCCCGGCTCATCATTAACCTCCTATCGGCTCCTTGGACACCCTGGCTATCAAAGAAATACATTGGTCCAGTTTAGGGAGGATTCAGACTGCAAGTTCCTCAAGAGAAACATTCAGCAAGAGCCAGACCTCCAGAAGTACTTCGACAGCCAACGCCTGTTGATTTTACTGGGAGCCAAGTGCCCAAACACCTTTCAGAGTTTTGACCCAAGTTTAAGTTATTGTCAGTTTCAGAGTCACTGCTTCTCTATTCTCCCTCCCGGGTCTCTCCAGGGCACCCACTCCTTAGCTGTCACCTCTCTTGGACTGAGTCCCACATCTCTCCTGCCCAGCCAGGTTGTCCAGTTCTCATGTAACCGGTTCTCCCCAGTAAGCCAGACTGGGTCAAAGGGCTAATATCTGCACTTCGCAGGCAGTACACTGGGTGTAGCCTGCGGAGAGAAAGCAATTACAAGTTGCCACACCAATAGTTATATGAAATCATTTATTCTTAAGGTGAAAGCATCAGAAAACATTCAAAACCAACAGAAGAACCTACACCAGCGATGGGCAACCAAAGTAGTGAGTGGGCTGCACAAGTGGCCCTCCCTCTCAGTGGGTCACAAAATTAAGGCACATTCCTGACTTCAATCATGACCCCACGAATAAGACTGAACACACTGCCCTGGAGTCTCCCCCCTTTATCAGGCCTTTTCAATAGAGTGATCCATCATTGGGGCACATTAAATTGCCAGCAAAAGTAACGGAGAACAGCAGAGGGAGCACATGGCCTCACAATGTTGTATGCAGTCAGTATGCACCTCACACATGACCTTGCTTTAAATGTGTGTCACTTCTCATTTTACCAGAAATGGCTGGACCCTCCCCTCCACTGCAGGCCCCAACCTCCACCCCTTCCCTCAAACCCTCACCTGGCCTCTTCTCTCTCTGCCTCCTCCCCCTTCTCCTCTCTCCCCCTCCCAGCACTTCTGCAGCACTGTGAATGAGCTGATTCAGTGTGCAAGCTCTGTGAGGGAGCAGGGATGGGATGATGCATTTTAGCAGATTCATAGTGTTCCAGAAGTGCTGGGGGAGGGGGGGGAAAGAGGTGAGTACAGGGCCTGCAGCATGCAAGAGGGGCAGGAGGAGGGGGCAGAGGGGCATGTGCAGGCCCAATGGGGGTTGGCCACCACTGATGTACACACATACAGCCGGTCCACGAGTTATGAACACATCGACTTACAACCATTTGTATTTACGACCAACCTCCTATACAGCTGGAACCCAAGTTATGAATGAAATCCACACTTATGAACAGCGCGGCCGTACGTAAGTGAATGTAATCCGACTTACAACCTAGAGTTTGATACATAAGTACTAAAAAGCTTACCCAAGGTCACCCTCAACTCCAACCTCAGGATCTGGCAGGTATCTGTCCTTCAAGACTCACAACTGTGTTTTCCCCAGGGGTTACAAGTTCAAAACTATCTCAGATTCCAAACCAGAACCCAGAACGGACAGATCAGCTTGGTCCTTTACACAGGTTGAGCCTTTTGAACAAATAATCAGCAGACCCTTTGCTCAGGGCATAGCTTCAAAAGGATGAGATTTTCCATAAGCAGAGATGGGGAATCTGTATTAAGCTTCCCTGAATATCTCACAGGAAATTACACACACTTTGTGTCGCCAAAAGTCCATTCCTGCCTGCACCATTTGTATACAATTCTTTGAACTTCCTAGCCTCACATCACATCTCCCTACTACAGGAGTTACATGAAATGCTACCCCACAATAATACATAAACCTTGCATAAGCTACAACGATTTTTTTCCAAGGAATTGTAGGAAGTTAACACAGCTATCACAATCAGTCCATCCTTTTTGGTATTCTAAAATAGGTACCCAATTCCAGATCACGTATGAATTAGTAAAAGTAACCTGAAGCAAAGTTACAAACAAATCCTTCTATCCCCTGAAGGTAATGGAAAATAAGAACGGGAAGTGTGGCAAATCAACATAATATGCTAATTGTACAGTACAGACAATAGCAACATTAATCTCTGACACATGCAGCCAATTCACATCAGTGTTGATGGAAATTATGCTTGTGCCACAAGAAAACTAGTGCCCTAAAAACTCTGAAGAACTGAGCAGATGCTGCATAAGTGCTTAGCACTTATATAGTGCATTGCAAACACCTAATTATACCCAAGGGTGGTTGCAACAGTGAGCTTTTGGGACCAAAACCAGGCCTGGGGATTAGCATTTTTAGGCTGTTTATTTTCCTTCAGATCATCTTGTGCAACACAGACCTTGCTTAAATAACAGAACTGCTCCTGTGAGACAGGCAGTCAGACTCCACATTTGCTCCAGCATTCCCTAGGATAAGAGCCCTTTGCACATTTTTCTCTCTTCCATCAACACTTCTGAAATCAGATATCACATGTCACAAGATTTAAGATGTTGTGTGGAGTAGCTTTGTTTTGGTTTGTTTCCTGGTACTGCTATGCTGGAAAAACCAGTGTCTCTGCATGATTTTTGCTACATTCTGCAAATTCTGACCTGCCATTGAAAAAAAAAAGGCAAATGCATCTTTTAACTGTGAGAGGTTTGTCTAAGCTGCTCTTAAACCCCTCCAGTGATGGGATTCCACAGCCTTCCTTAGAGGGTGCTCCAGAGCCTCGCTGCCCTGAGAGTTAGTGTGTTCCCTGGTAGCCAACCAAAATCTGCCTTGGTTCAGATCAAGCCTGTTTCTTCTTCTTCTTCCTTCAGGGGGCATGGAGAACAATGGATCACAGTCCCCTTTACAACAGCTCTTCAGAGAACTGAGGACGAAAAAAGACAAAAGACTAAAACATGCCTAGTATTTTTAGACCTTTCCTCAGACGTCAGGTTTTCTAACACTTATTTTTCTTGCTTTCCTCTTGACTCTCAAATTTGTCCACATTTCCTAAAGTGTGGCTCCAGCTCTAGATACAATACTTCAGCTGAGGTCTCCCCAGTGCCGAGCACAACAGGACAGATAACTCTCATGTCTGATATACAACACTCCTGCTAGCACACCTCAGAATGAGATTAGCCTTTTTTTGCAACTGCGCCACATTGTGACTTATTTAAGCTGTGATCCACTAGAATCTCAGATATCTTTCAGGAGTATTGCCTCCTATCCAGTTATCCTCCATTATGTAGTTAGGCATTTGATTTTAATATTAAACATTTATCTTTATTTAATTTAAATCTTGTTGATTTCAGACCAATTCTCCAATTTGCCAAGATTATTCTGAACTCTAATCTTGTCCTCAAGTTTTAACAATCCCTACAGCTTAGTGTCACCCACAAATTTTACAAGCACACTCTCCACTCTTATCCAAGTTATTCATGAAAATACTGACTAGCACTGGACTCAAGGCAGACTGTGGCAAGACCCCAATATATATGCCCTCCGCATCTGACAGCAAACCACTGAAACCACTCGGAGTTCAGCCTTTCAACCAGCTGTACACCTTCTATTTTCTAGTAGGGATGTAAATGGTTAACCAGTGGGAGCTGGAGCAACTCCCCACCTGCTCCAAAGTACAGCCACTGCCTATAGGTTTTACCCATTCGAGTCAGCAAGAACACTAAACAATGGCAGAATATTACATATATTCTAAATTGGCTAATTGCTTTCTGAAAGCAATCCACCACACCCTCTGCAACTGTGACTTGTTTACAACAGTGAAGCTTTGAAACACCTGACAAGCAAATGTTCTTGAAGGTTGCAAAAACAATTAATAGCAAACATATGGCTAACTTACAGAGCTGCCAGTGCTCGAAGCCTTCCAATACAGGATTATTTTATTTTTAAAAACCAGAAAAGTTCATCTGCTCCTGCTTTTTATAAATTCCTTTAATTAAAGCCAGAATCCTCATACATCCAAACGATGTTGTAGACAAAAAAAATTAATATCACAGAATTAGTCTTAAAATATTCACCAATCACTGATTAAGCCAGAGGCCCCCATCCCTATTAGCGTTCAGAGACAACAGAAGTCCAGCACATGCATGTTCAAATGCTAGGAAAAGGGAGGATGCAGGGATTTCTATTAGAACATAAGAACGGCCGTACTGGGTCAGACCAAAGGTCCATCTAGCCCAGTATCCTGTCTGCCAACAGTGGCCAGCACCAGGTGCCCCAGAGAGGGTGGACCGAAGACAATGATCAAGCGATTTGTCTCCTGCCATCCCTCTCCAGCCTCTGACAAACAGAGGCCAGGGACACCATTTCTATCCCCTGGCTAAAAGCCTTTTATGGACCTAACCTCCATGAAATTATCTAGCTTCTCTTTAAACTCTGTTCTAGTCCTAGCCTTCACAGCCTCCTCTGGCAAGGAGTTCCACAGGCTGACTACACGCTGTGTGAAGAAGAACTTTCTTTTATTAGTTTTAAACCTGCTACCCATTCATTTCATTTGGTGTCCTCTAGTTCTTCTATTTAGGGAACTAATAAATAACTTTTCTTTATCGGCCCTCTCCACACCACTCATGATTTTATAGACCTCTATCATATCCCCCCTCAGTCTCCTCTTTTCTAAACTGAAAAGTCCCAGTCGCTTTAACCTCTCCTCATATGGGACCCGTTCCAAACCCCTAATCATTTTAGTTGCCCTTTTCTGAACCCTTTCCAAGGCCAAAATATCTTTTTTGAGGTGAGGAGACCACATCTGTACACAGTATTCAAGATGTGGGCGTACCATAGTTTTATACAGGGTCAGTAAGATATTCTGGGTCTTATTTTCTATCCCTTTCTTAATAATTCCTAGCATCCTATTTGCCTTTTTGACTGCCGCTGCACACTGTGTGGAAGTTTTCAGAGAACTGTCCACGATAACTCCAAGATCTCTTTCCTGATTTGTCATAGCCAAATTAGCCCCCCACCATACTGTACGTATAGTTGGGGTTATTTTTCCCCGATGTGCATTACTTTACACTTATCCACATTACATTTAATTTGCCATTTTGTTGCCCAATCACTCAGTTTGGTGAGATCTTCTTGGAGTCCCTCACAGTCTGCTTCTGTCTTGTCTATCCTAAACAGTTTGGTATCATCTGCAAACTTTACCACCTCATTGCTTACCCCTTTCTCCAGATCATTTATGAATAAGTTGAACAGGATTGGTCCTTGGACCGACCCTTGGGGGACACCGCTAGTTACCCCTCTCCATTCTGAAAATTTACCATTTATTCCTACCCTTTGTTTCCTGTCTTTTAACCAGTTCTCAATCCAAGAAAGGACCTTCCCTCTTATCCCATGACAATGTAATTTACACAAGAGCCTTTGGTGAGGGACCTTGTCAAAGGCTTTCTGAAAATCTAAGTCTACTATATCTACTGGATCCCCCTTGTCCGCATGTTTGTTAACCCCTTCAAAGAACTCTAATCGATTAGTAAGACAGGATTTCCCTTTACAGAAACCATGTTGACTTTTGTCCAACAAATTATGTTCTTCTATGTGCTTCACAATTTTATTCTTTACTATTGTTTCGACTAATTTGCCCGGTACTGAAGTTAGACTTACCGGTCTGTAATTGCCCAGATCACCTCTGGAGCCCTTTTTAAATATTGGTGTCACGTTGGCTACCTTCCAGTCATTAGGTACGGAAGCCGATTTAAGGGATAGGTTACAAACCACAGATAATAGTTCAGCAATTTCCCATTTGAGTTCTTTTAGAACCCTTGGATGAATGCCATCCGGTCCCGGAGATTTGTTAACATTAAGTTTTTCTATTTGTTCCAAAACCTCCTCTAATGACACTTCAATCCGGGACAGTTCCTCAGATTCATCACCCACAAAGGACGGTGCAGATTTGGGAATCTCCCCAACGTCCTCAGCCGTGAAGACTGAAGCAAAGAAATCATTTAGTTTCTCCGCAATGGCTTTATCGTCCTTGATTGCGCCTTTTATAGTTCGATCGTCTAGGGGACCCACAGGTTTTTTAGCAGGCTTCCTGCTTCTAATGTACTTAAGTATTAAGGATGTTAAGGACTAGTCGACTATCCGATAAGTACGAGCTTAGCGGATAGTCAACTAGTCAATTCCCCCCCCCCTTGCTGCCTCTATCAGATAGAGTCAGCAAAGTGGGGGAGAAACGGGGTACTTTAAAGGGGCTCATCTGTGCTGGGCTGCCCCTTTTAAACATGGAGATGGCCTTCAAAGGGCAGCGCTAAACAGCTGAGCCACCGGGATCAGCTGTGCTGCGCTGCCTCTTTGAACACCACCTCAGCATTTCAAAGGGGCAGCCCAGCACAGCTCAGCCGTGAGGCGCTGCCCCTTTGGAGCTCAGGGGTCAGTTGGGGACTCCCCAGCTGATCCCAGGTTCCACTGACATGCCACAGGGAGCCCGGGATCAGCTGTGGAGTCCTCATCTGACCCCAGCTCCGCATGGCATTTCAAATCTGCAGCGCAGCATGGAGCCTGGGATCAGTGGGTGACTCTTGTACATTTCAAAGCTGGCACCTGCGTGCAGCCCAGAGTCAGCGGGACTTCCCACTGGCCCCAGACTGCACGTGGTGTTCAGCATCCCTCCTTTCAAAGGAGGAATGCAGAAGTGCCTATCGACTAGTCGATAGAAATTCCATCCACTACTTGACTAGTCAATTCACCGATACTTAACATCCTTCATTTCTACCGGGATTGCCTGCCTCAGACCCTGCCTGGGAGCACTATCCTTTGGCTAGTAAGTGTCTGATAAATGTAAACGCTACTCTGGTGGCTGGAATGGAGAACATACTTTCTTCTTCAGTAAATACCATGCCTTCCCTTCCCAATATCACCAGTACTCCAGCTTGCATTTGAGCCTTACAAAACCATCAATAGGTTCAAGGACTGTCCCCACTGACATTCACCTCTTTCATAAACAGCAGCAGAATGAAACTGACATGATTTTAAGCTTTGCCACTACCAAAATCAGCTGTGAAATTAATCAGAGCATTTTGTTTTAACTCTGCTGGGGCTCAGGAAAGCTCTGAGCAACAGCAGCACTGGATAGCCGTCTGTCACAAGCATTAGTGAGACAACATAGCTGCTATTTGTGTTTGGAAAATTTTGTTTACAACTATGGAATCAGAAGTGTATGGAAGAGGACTTGGATTTGTTTCTAACTGAAAGCTAGGTCTGCAGCTAATTACGGGTTAGGTTCCCTTTCCTCCAAGGAGGAAAAAAGTTTCCTACTCTCAACTGGTAACTGGATTTTTCAAGCTCTGTTCTAGATCTTCCACATTTAAGAAGAATCAGGGCTTGTCTATATGAGGAGGTGGTCCACAATAAGGCAGGGTGAATTGAAAGTGTTATAGCTACTCTGGAATAATTCCCCATGTGAAGACTTATTCTGGACTAAGACTGTGCAAGGTAAATTGGGAGATTTAACAGCAGCATTACTGAGGCCCACCTGACTTCCTTAACTGTTATCTCATACGGACACAAAAAAGCCTTTGTTCATTAGAATAAAGGTTGTTAACGTGTATTTCCTAACTATCCAAACACTAAAACAGCAAAATAAAACATCGTGGCAAAGGCATCATGCTTACATTACCAATCTCCAAGCATCACCTACCTTAGATCACAATACTGAAAACATTGTGCTTCCAGCACTTTAACAATATCATCTTTAGCACAACTACCACTCAGATATTCCAGTCAAGGGCAACCTTGCAGAAATGAAGATAGATGCCACAAACTTAAATCATGCTGCAATGGCACAAACTACACTTGAATAATATGGCTACAGTTTTGAATATCATGCACTAATTTTTGAGCCAGAACTGAGAAGAAACTAATTTTCAGAGGCTGAGTTTCTCAAGGTAGGAACCCATGAATTAGAAGCATATACAATTAGAGAACATTTCTTAAAATGTGACTGCGTAGTATTTAAATTAAAGTTTCAGTATTTCTAGGAACCACAAAGAATTCAAGTACTGATTACACTGTTACTTACCTTTGAAAAGCAACATCTACAGTACCACTATAAAACTACATCAATTAAAATATACATTAACCAAACCATGGAAATCTTATTCTAATCTATGCAACTATTTTCACATGTACACTCATAATATACTCCAACAAAATAGTTAACTGAACAGGTATTTGTGTATTTCAGTGTGATTCTCAGTTCTGGTACATATGTACCATGGGTTGGCAGCATAACTGAAACAAAGGGATAGAAAGGGTACTAGCATGGTTTACTATATTGATGGTGGAAGGCTACTGCTTGTATTAGTATTATATTCTGCAAACATAAGCTATCAATGATTACTGTGCTGTATACTGATTGGATTGCTCTGAAAACATGCACTTGAGCAACTTTCACCAAGTTAAAATGCAGTAAACCCTGTTTGTGAAGCCCCAGCTACTACCTTAAAGGTACTATCCCCTAGCAATGTAATAAACATCACTGGCATTACCTTCACAGCCTAGTGCATTCCAGAATCATGGGATCTGCCACATGACCAGCTTGTGCTGAACAACAGCCTATGTATTATTTTAAGAGAAAAAGATCTTTACTGTTTACACAGGAAAGGTTAAAAGCATTAACTCAGTCTAACCTACATGCTGTTTTCCTGAGCCTGCACACAGACCAAGAAAATAGCTTTGAGAAATGCAGTCTTTCCCAGTCTCCTCCAATAGCCTACTGACTGGAAACTAATGCTAACATTTTGGTTGTCATTAGCTATTTAATTGATAAGCACTTAATCAGAAGCATATTAGCAGGATGCAATTCCAAGGTGTCTCACACTTTCCCAGACCCCAGAAACCTTAACCCCCCGCCCCCATTCTGCTGCCAAAACTTGCAATTTCTTCCAAAATCCCTCCCTCCAAAACAATTTATGTAAATTAATCTGTATAGTTCAAACATTACAATATATTGACAATTTGAAAGCCCAGAGAACAGGAATATCAATTAACAAGCAATACTGTACTTAATCCAATGCAAAAATAAAAGCTATTGTTTTAAATCTGCCAAATGCTGCCACAAAATGTCCTGCCTGCCTTAGAGAAGCACCTTCAAGTCTGGCTTTTGGAATTGACTTGTCATTTATTTAACACTTGTTTTTTAAAGTAAAGTAATCTATTCCAACAGATTAAATTTGAAAAAAATTACATAAATAGTACACTAAGGGAAGATGATCCACTGTAGTCATTCAATCTGAAACAAGATCAAACGAATGCCATCTCCCATCAAATACTTGTGCTGATGTACCAGTGTTGACAGACACTCCAGAGCATAAATGTAATCATAAATACTACCAATAAGTATTTTTGCATTCAAGATATCTTTTATCAACAGTGCTCAAAACAAAATTTGCCCAGAAACAGCACAAAAGTTTGCCTCAGTACAGAGAAATGACTAAACAAAAACAACATTTCAAAATAGATGAATGAAAAAATGTATGGTGTAATTAAGCAATAGAACAATAGGATAATCTGTAGGTTCCAGTAAACAGTGGAAGTTTTACACAGTGGTTTTACCCTTCATAAACACACTCTGGCTGCAGCAACCCATCCCAAATCACAAAGTTCTTGTCTCAATTATAAAATATCTCGGGGCATTTACAGAAGATAAACTGAAGGCAAAAGATACGTCAATAAGGTTCTCATTTGTAAGCCTATTGCCTATTACAGGATAGCACTGTATTTCCACCCCTTTTCAGGGGTCAGTAAGATCTGTGTTCACAAAAATAAATTGGGGGGCGGGGCGCTAATCATAACGTGTTTGTAAAATCGATTGTGTCACCCAAAGAACTAAAGAATTGCACAAAGGCCTTTCCCCCATCCCGCCCCGAAACGTGATGCAACTGTTGGGAAATTATTCGCTTTCCGAGAGAGGACAGACCCGCACAAGCCCCACGCTCCAGCCCTGGCCCGTGGGAGAGGACTAGGGAGGGGGCCGTGGGCGCCGGGCACACAGCCGGGCGGCAGAGTCGGTGCTCGCCCTGCAGCTCCGGGGCGCCAGAAGGCTGAAGCGCGGCCGCGCTGTCCTCGCCCCCGGGAGCCCGGCCGGCCCCGCGGCGATGGAGGATGGAGGCTCGCCGGGCCAGAGGACGCTGGGCTCGGCTCGGCTCGGCTCAGGCTCGCTAGGATGGGGCAGCGGGCACAAGGCTCGAGCCGGGCTCGCCCAGCGCGGAGAATGGGGACGGGCGATGCTGCTGCGGGGCTCGAGCCGGGCTGGGGGAAAGGACGGGGCGGGGCCAGGCTCGCGGGGGGGGGGGGACGGGACGACCTACCTGCCGAGCGGGCCGGGGGCGCGGGGGGAGGGGGCGGGGCGCTCTACCTGCCGAGCGGGCCGGGGGCGCGGGGGGAGGGGGCGGGGCCGGGGGCGCTCTACCTGCCGAGCGGGCCGGGGCCGGGCGGGGAGGAGGGGGCGGGGCGGCGGGGGCGCTCTACCTGCCGAGCGGGCGCTTCATGGCGGGCGGGCCGGGGGCGCGAGGGGAGGGGGGGGGGGGGCGCGGGGGGGGGGAGGGGGCGGGGGGGCCGGGGGCGCTCTACCTGCCGAGCGGGCCGGGGCCGCGGGGGGAGGGGGCGGGGCCGGGGGCGCTCTACCTGCCGAGCGGGCGCTTCATGGCGGGCGGGCCGGGGGCGCGGGGGCCAGGCAGGCGCAGGCTCGGCCTCAGGCCGCAGCCCGGCTCGGGCGGGCCGGCAGAGCGCTCATGCTCCAGCGTGACTGCCTCGTTCCGCTTTCTCATCCCGCGGCCCCGTCTCTGGCCCGCAGCCCCGGGCGGCGGCTCCTGTCAGCGAGCCCGGCCCGCCCCGCCGCCGGCCAGGCCCCGCCCCGCCAATCGGCGCTGCCGGAGCGGCCACGTGACGCGCCGCTTCTGCCCACACCGGATGGGCTAACGAGGCCCTGGCGGCCATTTTGAGTGGGGGCAAGCGGGCGCCTGCGCGTAGCCGCCAGTCGGCGGGGTCCAGGCCCCGCCTCACAGACAGCACGAGGGCGATGGCGCTGGCAGGTGAGCAAGGCAGCCCCGCCCCTCGGTGTCAGCCACCTCCCTCGCGCCCCGCCCCCGCGAGACGCGCTCTGACCGGGGCGCGCGGGCAGAGCGGCCCGCAGGCCCCGCCCCCCGCCTGCAAGCCGCGCTGGGGAGCCTGGTGCACCGGGGCGAGCCAGTCCCGAGCAATCCCGCTCCCGGCCCGCCCGGCCGGGAACCACCGCCAGCCCCGGGCCTTGCACCGCGAATCTCTGCCGCGCAGGAGAGTCTGGCACAAGCGCTAAGCCACCGGGACCGGGCGCTGCCAGGGTTTTGAGAGAGACTCCAATGGAGACTGGGGGAAACGATGCGTGCAGCGGCGAACCTCCCCCTGCAACCAGGCTCCATCCCGAGGGTTGCCAGTGCCAGCTCTCGGGCATTGGCCTGGAGTCTCCCGGAACCAGCGGCCCAGGCGCTGTGGAAAGCCGTCCAGGAGATGCAACTCCTGACTGAGAGGCAGCTCACACAGTCCTGAATTTTAAAATGAGCTCCAGCGCAAGTCCAGAACAGGGACCTTACCGTCCAGTCAATGCACGTTGGTAAAAACGGACACAAAGAACAGAATCACCTAATTCGGAAACGTGGCTTGTTGGGGAAGAGTCAAAGCAGTTTTTGTCAAGGGAAGCCATGCCTCACCAGCCTAGCAGAATTCATTGGAGGGGGAGTCAACAACCATGGACAAAGGTGATCCAGTGTTTTTGGACTTTCAGAAAGCCTTTGACAAGCTCCCCCAGCAAAATAATCAGTCAGGTGATGAGAGGATCAGTAACTGGTTCAAAGACAGGAAACAAGAGATAGGAATAAATGGTGAGAGATGAACTACAGGATCTCCCAAGGATTTGTACTGTGATCTGTGCTGTTCAAGATAGTCATTAATGAGGGGGCAAAGACAAACATTTCAGACAATAAATAATTATTGGAGATTGTTAAATGCAAAGCTGACTCTGAAGAGTTACAAAGGATCTAACAAAACTGGGTGACCGGGCAACAAAATAGCAGATGAAATTCAATGTTCATAAATGCAAAGTAATGCACATTGAGAAAAAACAGCCCAAGTGTACATAGACAGTGATGATTCTACATTAGCTGTCACCACTCGAGAGAGATCTTGGAGTCACTGTGGATAATTCTATTAGAATTTCCACTCAATGCACAGTACTGGTCCAGAAGGCAAATAATATGCTAGGGCCTATTAGGAAAGGGATAGAAAATAAGATGGAAAATATCATGTCACTATCAGTCCATGGTGTGTCAATAACTACTGTGTCCAATGCTGGTTGCCAATATCAAAAAGGATACCGTGGAAGTGGAAAAGGGCAGTTCTGCACCGGTGGGGGTGTGTACCCCCAGACAGACCCTTCAGCCTGCCTGCTGCTTAGCAGGAAGCCCTGGGAGCATGCCTTCCCTCTTCCTGCAGCCCAGTACTCTGGCCGGTCAGCTCCTTGCTAGAGCAGCGCACTGGGGTGCACTGACTTATTTTCACCTTTGGCTGAGTTACAATCCCCTCCTCCCTGGTGCTCCCCACACTCCCCTGGTCATCCAGAAGAGGGGGAAAGGGTAGGGCAAGGCAGGACCTCCTGCTCTTCCAGCTCAGGGCCCACAGGGGCCTGGAGAAGGGGAGGCTCAGTCTTCTTTGCCTGGAACAAAATGCCAGCCTCCCCTGGACCACTTCCTACATCTTTTGTTCTCTCTTCTGTTTGAGGCTTGGTCCTAGGTCTCAGCTTCCCTCTCAGCAGAGGTTTGCTGACACAGCCTCAGTAACTTAGCAGTTGGGGCTTCCCAGCTCACTTTTCAGGACCCAGCTGCTCCCCTCTTTTCAGAAAGAAGGGGGAAGAGACAAAAGAGTTGAGACCTTGGCCTCTTACCCACAGTCCAGTCCTCCCCCTATGGATCCCGCTATCCCAGAAGCTATAGCCTGGCTGCCTTCCTACAGACAGCTTCTCTTTCACCCTCCCCTTGGCTACCTCACAGAATCCCCGTAGGCAAGCCTTCCATTTGGAGCATGGTCTGCAGCTGCGGAGGGGCAGGGCCTTCTTGTCCCACACAAGTCCCCTACCCTTAGTGTGGGCCCCCCCCCAACACAAGTCCCCTACCCTTAGTGTGGGCCCCCCCGTCCTTGGCTGCACTCCCCCCCCCCCCCACAAGGCCCCTAGGCCTAGGATACAGTATAAGGGGGCAGCCCCGCCTCCGCTGGCTTCCAGTGCAGGGCATGGGCGGAGCTACGGAACGGGGGCGGGGGAAGTTTGTCCCTTGCCAGCCCCTGTCGGGAGGGGGCGTGGCCACGAGCTGCCATTGGCGGAGCGGCAGGCGCGCGCGCTTCCCGCCGGGGTCTGGGGCCCCATGTTCGGCGAGCGGGCCGTGGAGCTGGTGCGGGGGCTGCACCGCGCCGCCGACGGGCACCTGCCGGCCTTCAGCGTGAGCCCCCCCCCTTCCCCCTCCCCCTCCCCCCCCCGCCGGCCTTCAGCGTGAGCCCCCCCCTTCCCCCTCCCCCTCCCCCCCCGCCGGCCTTCAGCGTGAGCCCCTCGCCCCGCCCCTCGCGCCCCCCCCACTGGCCTTCAGCGTGAGCCCCTCGCCCCGCCCCTCGCGCCCCCCCCACTGGCCTTCAGCGTGAGCCCCGCGCCCCGCCCCTCGCGCCCCCCCCCCGCACCGGCCTTCAGCGTGAGCCCCTCGCCCCTGCTCTCCGCGCCGCTCCCCCCCCCACCGGCCTTCAGCATGAGCCCCCCGCCCCTCCCCTCCCGCTCCCTCCTGCCGGCCTTAAGCATGAGCCCCGCCTTTCTCCCTCCCCAGCCTTCAGGGCGCACCCCCCCCCCCCGCTGCTGGGCCAGGGAGGCGGGGTGGGCTGGGAAGGTGCTTGGGGGTTGGGGGACAGCGAGGGAGGGGGGAATTGGGGGACGCTGGGGGCAGTGGAGATTGCGGGACTGGGGCAGAGTCCAGGCGTGTCATTGGCTCTCAAAGCTGCTGGGGATCAGAGGTTTTGGGCTAGCGCAGCAAGGGGCGACCCAGGCTAGCACGTGGCTGCAGCAGTGCTGTCTCTATCTCAAGGGCCACAAGTTCGTGGTACCCAAGCCAGTCTCCCTTGCGACAGGCCAGTTTGCTCCCTGTGCTCACATGCCTCGAGCATGCGGCCTGTGCTTGCCTGACCCACAGCCACACAGTGACTGGATGCAGAGGAAGCATCGGGCTGTCAGGCAGGGGTGGGTGTGATCAGCCCGCCCCTCACTTCACCTGCCCTGGCTTTAGGTGTGTGTTGCATTAGTAACACCAGTAGGGGAAAAAAAAATGCAGATGGAAACCAGTGGAATCTGGCAACTCTGCACGTGGGCAATGGTAACAATGTCAGAGAACCTCAGTAGGCCACGTATGGTCCCCGGCCACAGGTTGCCTACCACAGGCTAGTGGCTAAGGGGCCAAGCAACTCGTGCAGTGAGTTTACCTGCACAGACAGCTCTTCTTTCAGCAGGCAGCCATAGTGTGCTCAAACTAAGGGCTGTAGCCTGAGGATATTTACAGTTAGGCACAGCAATTGACCGTACATGCAGATGGGCTGTGCCCCCAGGATCATACTCAGCTGCGTCCTCAGCAACCCTTCCCACAGTTAGCTTTCCGCTGTTCTGTAAACACCCCTTTAGGCTGTCGTTTCACTCCCTTGCCAGCCACAGATGGAGTGGCTCAAGGCCATTCTGAGACTAAATTCTTCTGAAGAGATTTAATTTTGACTTGTATAGATTTCATTTCAATTTATAATGTGGGCATTGCTCCTATCTCTGTGATGATGGGGTACTGTGCTTAATTTAGGTAACTAAAACATAGTAATTCCCAATACCTACTGAAATTTGGTATGTTGCAGGAGGATGGAATCAGACAAGTTCTTGAGGAGATGAAAGCTTTATATGAACAGAACCAGGCTGATGTGTAAGTGTGCTGGTTGGAGTGGGAAAGCTAATGAGCTACCTACACAAGGGAAAAGGGAAAGCAAGCTGCCTAGTCAGAAATGACAAAGACAGGGATGTTTCTCTTTGTGCATGGGTGTTGAGAGACCATTAAGGTTTCAGAGGGGTAGCTGTGTTAGTCTTTCATCTGAAGCAGTGGGCTGTGCCCATGAAAGCTCATGATACCATCTACGTTTTTTGTTAGTCTCTAAGGTGCTGCAGGACTATGCACTGTTCAAGTTGTTTTCTTCTTTCTGATGATTAAAGAAGCTTTGAAATTAAAAAAAAAAAAAAGCTAAGTCTGAAGTACCAAGGCTGTGATGTCTGTCGTGTTTTGATGAAGGTCTTCAGTGGAAGATGTGGAATTCTCGATTAAAAACTCAGCCTTTAGTTGAAGGGAGCAACTGCTGTATCTTTAACAAGAGCTTTTCATCCAGTAGTTTATCAAGCAGTTGAATTAAATAGGGGATGTAAAAATTCATTCAAAAAGGTAACTATATAACCGCTAAAAATCCTAGCAGTTACACACACTGCAGGCTCTGCAGTAGAAAGCCGAAATAAGCTTTACGCTGCAGAACTCCGCTGGCCCCGCTCCCAGGGAGGCTTGGCTGCCATAGCGAAACTGCTTCCCTGAGAGTGGAGCCTGCAGGGGCTGCCAGCCCCACTCCTGGGAAGGTTTGCTGTGGGCTCTGCAGCCCTCTCCCTGGGTGTGGAGCCAGCAGCCCCTGCCGGCTCTGCTCCCAGAGAGCAAGAATGTAGCCTGCAGTGGGGGCCTAGGCTGGGTTAACCTTTCACATCCCTAGCCTTAAACGTTCACAAAAACTTCTAAAGAGTTTGAACTGGTCTGAATAGAAAACACTCATAGTAAGATTGTTTACTGTGTATCTGACATGAAACTGTTTGTCCATAGAGGATTCACTCTGCTGTGCAAATCCACTTACTGAGCTAAGTGTACACTGCCAAATAAAAGGAGATGCGTTGTTAAATGTCAGGTTTTTTACAACATTGAAAAAAGTCAGTTCCATTTATATTTTAGGAGATAGTCTTAAATACAGCTAGGCATGTGAATGGGATAAGCAGGGTGGAGCTGCAATTAGACAACTTTGTTCTCATTTTTGTTTTGTATTTTCAAAGAACAAAATCTCCCAGTGCCAGCAAAAACTAGTTCCAAGGTGCATAAAACAGCTAGTAAACTAGCTAATGTGGCCAAGAGATTATTAACCTAGCTGATTTATGTAGCTGCCAGTGGAATAAAAACAAGCTTGTGCTGAAGAGGATACTAAAAGTTAGAGATTCTAAACTAAACTATACCTGAGCTTTGTACGAATGTGTGCTTTGAGAAAACAGGAAGTCTGTATGCTTGAGAGTTTCTTGGCCTCAGTGTCCCATAATGCTGTTTCCCTTTGCATTATTGCCAGAAACGAAGCTAAAGCAGGACAAAGTAACTTGATCCCAACAATCAAATTTCGTCACTGTTCTCTGCTGCGAAATCGACGATGCATTATTGCATACCTGTGAGTTTCTTATGGAAAGGCATATCATGCTTTCACAGTATGGTCTCTTTCATGGCCTCAAATCTGCATTTTCAGGAGCTTCCTCTGGTTTTGCATATGAATCTTGAGACATTGTGGTCCTACTTTTCAAAGGCTGCTGAGCACTTGCTGGTCCCAGAGACTTCGGTGGGAGTGCGGGTGTGTTTTTCAAAAGCTAGACACACAAATCGGAGGCCACCCTTAAATTCTGGCCTTGATTCTTTTTCCAATGCCTGACTATTAAGTTCAATATGAAACATTGTTTCATCTTGATTGTAATACCAACCCATCAGTAGTATCTAAACACCTTTCAAATGTATTACAGTGAACAGAGAAAGGTCTCTGTAGTGTTTTCCTGCTTTGTGTAGGAACCTTGTTCTTATTTAAACATACAATATTGGCAGGCCGATGGAGGGAAGACTGGAATCACTGGATTTTACACTTCATTCTGGAGGTGTCAGATTTGGTGCAAATAAGGGATTGAGTCCATACTCCTTTTTGGATTAAGACCTCTGTTTCCGATTGAGAACCCAGTGGTTCTAAACCCTGGTTAATTCTTCCAGGTACGACCGGTTGCTTCGGATCCGAGCCCTCAGGTGGGAGTATGGGAGCGTCTTGCCCAATGATCTGCGATTTCACATGTCGGCTGAAGAAGTAAGCCCGGCTTCATTATAAGCCCGACTTGTTTCAGTGATCTGGGGAGAACAGAAGTTTTGCAGTAGCCATAAGGTGGTTGTGGAAAGTATGTCTCTGCTAAAGCTACAGAGTTTGAAGTGGCCCTGTCCACGTGCACACACATTCCCTGCTCATTAAGGCAGTACCATGAGATACTTCAGAGGGTCTGGTCCTCTTACTCCAGGGAGCCAGTTCTCCATAGGTGAGAAATGGAACATCTGACGCAGGTCAGGAATTAACTGGATCCAATGGACCAAAGGTGGGATCTTCGTATTGGCTGAGTTAATGCGTGTCGGAAGGAGAAGAGTATTTTGCCCACAGGCATTGGCTGTTTTGGGCCACAGAGGCAGGGCTGCTCATGGCTTGTAGGAGCCAGTTCACAGGTCGTGAGCTGAATGGCCAATGTTTGCACGGGAGAAACATGCTGAAGTTGTGGCCTGAAGGCGGCTGTTCACTGGGGGTGGGTTATGTGTCTTGTTGGGATGCAGACACATTTGAGACTGGTTTAAAACTCACCAACTAGAATAAAGAGATGCAGCCTTAGAATAAACCCGGCCCCGGAATGGGCTGCGTGCCACCTCACGTACGTTCAGGGAGCTCGATGGCTGCTGTAGCTTTGTCTTAGACAGTCTGGTTCTGCCAATACTTTGCCTTTGCATGCAAAGATCTTCTTGCACTTTCCAGGGGGAGGCGTTGCACTGACCCCTCCCCCCCTTTGAGAGGGGAGATAGAATCTGTACTCAGAGGGGAGGGCAGACAGATCTCAGGCCGTGCCTGTGCGTGGCTTGGCTGGGGGGGGGGAAGCGGAGCATGGGTACTCGTGCAATACAAATACTAGGGACTTGCTCCTGTCTTCTCCCCAACATTGCTGGCGTTTTACAGCAGCTACAATCATTCATTCTTGTCTCTGCAGACAGAGTGGTTCAATCAGTATAAAAAGTCTCTTGCTACCTACATGAGGTCGTTGGGAGGAGAGGAAGGGCTGGACCTTACGCAAGACATGAAGCCTCCCAAAAGCTTGTACATTGAAGTAAGTGCCAGGCTGCAGGTTCGGGCTGATGTGTGCGCACCCGAGAAGTGCACAGCCAGGACTGGCAGCACAGGAGGCATGAGCCACACTCCGCTCCGCACGCAGCACCTGACATGGGGAGCCTGTGCAGCACAGGGCTGGAAGTTGTGCAGGTGATGGCTGAGGGCCACCAGGCTCTGCTCATCCTTTCCCCTCTGGTCTGACTGTGCCCCGTACACCCGCTGGTTCCAAAACCCCTGCTCAGCCCCATTCGTTCCATTCACACGAGCTATGCGAGGTGAGGCCCAACCAGGAACTTACACACACACACACAGCTGGAGGTTGCTGGGTGTGTAGTGGAGTCTGGGGGCTGGCGGGAGTGTCTGCCTTACACAGCTCAGGCGACAGCGACGCGTGTGCACACATCGCACTCGGGGCTGGTGCATCTGGAGACTGACAGACACCTCGCTCCTCTCTCCAGGTTCGGTGTTTAAAGGACCATGGCGAATTTGAGATTGAGGATGGCACAACTGTTCTGTTGAAGAAGAACAGCCAGGTACTGGTGGCAGGAGAGTGGGACTCTTAGTGAAGCCTTAGCCCGTGTAGGGAGTGGTTTATTTGGAACCCTTTGCATGAGGCTGCTCCCTACAAAGGCTGGAGGGGGGAACAGTCCAGTGGATGCTCTCCCTGCTGAAGGGTCCAGAGCATGGCCCAGCTGTCAGGATGGCAGAGCTGTAACGGTTCCCAGCAGCTGAGGATCAGCCTGTGTGTCTGCCCAGTGGGTGGAGGGGGGGGGGGCGGGGGGGAGAAGGGAGGAGCTTCGGTCCTTCCTGGGGTGTTACCCTTGCTTCCCTGACAAGGGCCAGTGTCCACCCGGGCATGAGTGCTGCAGCCTAGTGCCTGTTCACACCGAGCCTGGAGTGGTTCCTCCTTGAGCTGCCTCATGGTTCAGCAGCTGGGCAGATCTTGCTCTGCTGCTCACCCCAGCTGTCACAGGCAGCCTGGTGAGTCTAGTCACCGAAAGCAGAACCGGGCTCTGCTGCATGGCACCTGCCTGGAACTCAGAAAATGGGCTTGTTTTTCAGCATTTCTTACCACGCTGGAAGTGCGAGCAGCTGATCCGACAAGGCGTCCTGGAGCATGTCCTGTCATGAACACAGGGCTGGTGCTGTGGCCAGCTCCATCAACCTGCCTTCCATGGGCAACTGTCACCAGGAAATCCAGCCACGTGGAACAGTGGTTTTAGCAGTGGCAAATACAGCTTTTCCAGGGCTATGTGTCCCCCTGTTGTTATGGGGGGCTGGCTTGAGAACTCCGGGCCCTTGGATGCACACAAGCAGCTGAGAGAGACTTTTCTTAATTTTTCAAAAACAGCTCTGGTGTCCCGGCCCCTCTCGCTGCTGGGGAGAGCACCCAGAGGCTGCCCATGACCACTTCCAAGCTCTAGCAGGCCTTGTGCCCCAGCCAACCTCCCAAGACCCTAACAACAGCCCCCTTAGGTAGACCTAGGCCAAAATGGGCTGTGGTAAAGGGTTAGCCCTAGAATAGTGACCTCTGAAGCCAGTGAGTCAGCAAAGGGGTGTTTGTTTTCCCACAACCAATGCTACAAGGAAAGAGGGAGCCACCTGCCTGGAATGTGGCAGGAGGAGCAGAGGTGGCACTGGAAGTCAGCCAGGGGCCCGAGGCTGGCATGGGAGCACTTCTCTAACCAGGTCTCTCAAAGAGCCAGTGTAGTTACAAGTACGGAGCCCTCCTGTCCCACCTGCTGGGTGACCACACGATCTGATGCTTGTGACCTAGAGCCTTGGGGGTTTATGCCTGTGTAACCCCTGTTCATGGGACCCTGGCATTGCAGCAGAAGAGGGAGGGGAGGAGCCGAGCCCTGTTTCACGGGACAGGGACAGGCAAGGCAGAGAAAGGGACTGTGCTCTCCTGGCCCCTGCCTCCTCATCCAAGGGACAGTCTGTGTCCTAGAATCCAGGGGAGGCCAGGCCGGATAAAGCCAACCCAGAGACCACTGGTAAAAATGCAATTTTAATATTAAAACTATTTTGCAGCCCCAGTGAGAGAGCCAGAGCCCCGCGCCGTACAGTAGGGTCCCTGAGTGAGAGCCAGGACTCGGGGAGGAAAGAGAGCTGAGCACGTACCAAGCTGCCAGTGTATAGACCAGTGCAGCGGGCGCCTTGCAATGACCGTCAGGGCCAGCCTGCCTGCCCCAAGGCAGCCCCTGGCTTGCTCCCCTTTGCCCGCTATCTCATCTCCCCTGTCCCTGAGAGAGCTCAGCAGGCCGGTCCCAGCACCCCCACCCTGGGTAAGAGGGGGCCAGGACCCCAGCAGAGGAGCACTCCCTGCTCTCCGCCCTAAGCATCCTTGCCCTGTGGCCAAGCGCAGGATGGGGCCCCGTCACACGCTGAGAGAGGCCTGCACCAGTCTTCTGAGCAGGCGGTTTAGGGCCGAGAGTTTGTCCTCCAGGGCCCAGTTCTTGTTCTCAGCCATTTTCTGCCTCTGCTCAGCGGCCTGCAGTGCTTGGAGCAGCTGGGCATTCTCCACGTACAGGTCTTTCAGGAGCAGGTCGCCCGCCACACTTCTGTCCCGCTGCACAGGGAGGAAGCAGCACTAGGTCAGCCGGCCAGGCGTGTCTGGTAAATGCTAGGCCTGGTTCTGGCCAGGGGCTGGCTGCGAAGGGAACACCGTCCTATTTTCCTAGGGGGGCGATGGTAATTACTGGCTATTTTGCACGTCTCCATGCAGATGGAAACCACGGAGCCCTTCATGACAGGACGGGGCAGCTCAGCTGCCCTCGGCCCTTCCCAGCCATGCAGGCACTGGCGAAGGCCTCGCTCGCTCACCTGCTCCTGCAGCTGGGTCACCTTTTCCTCAAGCAGCCGCTGGCCGTTCCTCACAGCCCGTTCCAGCTCCTCCGCCCGCTCCGCTGCAGTCCCCAGCAGCCTCTCGTGTTCCTCCTGCAATGCAGGGCGGCAGTCAGCCCCGCCCCGCCTGTGTGCTACAAACCAGCACTGGAGCCCAGGTCCGCTAATACCATGCCCTGGCTGCTGTTCCTGTGCCCCAGGGAAGTGCTCAGGGCTGGGAGCCCCCAGGGCAGACCTCCACTCTCCGCCCACACTGCCCTACGCTGGCACCGCTGCAGCCCCACAAGGAAGGGCTGGGTGGAAAAGCTCTCGGGTGGCTAGCGACTAGCAGGGCCTTTCGAAGGACGTGGTGTGAGACAAGCAGCACTGGCTGCACCAGCTCTGGAGCGGAGACTCCTCCAAGGACGGATGGACAGATGGGACACGGGAAGGTCTCTTGCCCCTCCCCCATTCGATTGGCCACGCCTGTGCCCCTCGCTCAGCACCAGCTCCCTGCTGCCCAGCGCAAACAAAGGGGTGGGGGTTGCCACCTGGGTGCCTCCCGCTCCTGGCCGAGGGCAGGGGCATCTGGTCTGAGGCAGAGACAAGGGGGCACACGGGGCGTTTGAACCAGCACTGCAGATCATGCTGTCAGATTAATGGCACCCCCCCAGGGAAAAGCCACGCCCCTTTCACCTGTCCAAAGGCAGCAACCGCCCTATTCAACTGGGTGGGGAAACTGAGGCATGCAGCAACCCCCCCCCCCCCACCCCCCCGGCCGTCAGCTGCAGCACCAGAAGAGCCCAACGCACTGCTCCAGGCCAGCAGCCTCTCTGCGGGGCCGCACTGCCACTGCTGCTCACCTGGGCAGCGGCCAGGCGTCGGCTGGCCTGCTCTGCCTGCAGCTGGAGGCTTTCCTGGAGCTGCTGAACTTTCCGCTGCTCTTCCGCCCACCTGCTCTGCAGCTGGGCCAGGGCGTCCCTGGGCACGGTGCTGTCCAGCTGCTCCGTGAGCTGCCGCAGCTCCTGCCTGTGCTGCGCCTGGACCAGGCTCAGGCCCGTGCTGGCTTCCAGTAACTAGAGCACAAGAGAGGTGAAGCCGGGGGAGCGGGCCCAGCCGCAGGCTCCCAGCCGGCTGAGGCTCTGTGAGCTGGCCGGGCCTGGCGCAGTGAGACTGGGGCTCATGGCTGTTGGGGATGGCAGCACCGCCGGGATTGTTGTGGGTGTCCAGGCAGGGGCTACGGGACAGTCGCTGCCACGAGGGGCTGGTCCCACTTGCACTGGCCATCCTGGGCAGACAGCGCCTCGAGGAACACGCCCCACCGGTCGCTCTCCCAGGGTGTGGGGCAGGCCCATGGAGCGGGGAGCTGGCGCCGTGACACTGAGGCCCCGTCATCGGTGACGCTAGGCAGGGGCTGGGAAGGGGGCTCTGTCTGAGGCGGGGCGCTGCAATGGGTGGGGGGACGCCACAGGAGCAGGTGGCTCTGGGTGACCAGAGTTTGCCCTGGGGGAAGGGCTGCAGGCAGCCGTTTGCTGGTTTTGTCATTTCCGGGGCTCCTTTCCTGCTCCCAGGCAGGACTTGGGTGCGTGGCCCAGGGCCCGGCTGTGCCCACTCGGGGTTTAGCCACCTACCCTAGATGGCCCAAAGCTGGTATCTGCTTGCACACTGGGCACCGTCTGCTCCTCGCCCCAGGGGGAAGGGGCCTTTCCCAGCACTGGGCAGGCTGTCCCTGAGCAACCCTGGTACGGCAGCTTCCCGCCAGCGCCTGCCCCACAGGGCCTGCTAGCATGGGGCAGGGACTGTGACCACAGCTGGCTCCTTGCATGCCTGCAGCCATACCTGATCCTGCCTTTCCTCCAGCTCCTCCCTCAGCTGAGCCACCGTTAGCCGCAGCATCTGGCACTCCTGACTCGCCCGCTCCAGCTCCTCCTCCAGCTCCTGCACCTGGCAGCCCTGGGGGAGAAGGGGGGGTGGGGTTAGCATGGGGGAGCCCTGCCTACCAGGCAGCACAAGGCTATTTCTTGGGCTCCGCGGGCAGAGCCCAGCACCCCCTGGTGGGCACAGGGTGCCGGAGGCACAGCACATCCCTCTGCCAGGTGGGAGGCCCTGGCGCACACAGACCTGCCTGCTGGGACTTCCCACGCCTCAGCCCAGGCCTGGGGTGACTAGGGTCTCCAAGGGCTGCAATAGGCACAGAATGGTCAGCCCTGTTCCCCAGCCCAGGGACAGCAGGCCGAGCCACCGCTGCCACGTGTCCAGTGCCACCAGGCCGCCACGCCCGCGCCCAGCGGAGCAGCCCCAGGGCCTCGCCGCGCCCGCGCCCAGCGGAGCAGCCCAGGGCCTCACGCGCCCGCGCCCAGCGGAGCAGCCCCAGGGCCTCACCGCGCCCGCGGTGAGCTGAGCAGACCAGCCCTGGGCCTGCCGCGAGCCAGGCAGCTGCGGCCGTGCAGGGCCCGGTGCTTGTGGCCAGCAGCGCTGCAAGCCCCCTGCCATGCCGTGCATTGCTTTCCGCGCTGCGCCCCAGCCGAGCTGCAGCACCCACCCCAGCGCAGCCTAAGGCCCGGCTGCTGACTTCACCCCCGCGCCCCCGGAGCTCACCTCCTCCCTGCACCCGCGCAGCTGCTGCTGGAGCAGCTCCCTCTCCCTCTGCCAGGCTGCCTGACACTGGACCAGCTCCTGCTCCAGCCTGCCCGACGCCTCCTGCAGCTGCTGGGCACTGGCGGCTTCCTCCTCCCTCCGGCTCAGCATCTCTGCCAGCTGGTGGCGGAGCAGCTGGGCCATACTGTGGTCGGCCTCGCGCTGCAGGCTGAGCTCCGACAGCTGGCCACTCAGCTGCAGGGTCCTGGCCTCCAGCCGGGCAATCTCCCGCTTGTACGACTCGCTCTGAAGGGACCAAGCACAGGAGAGGCTGCTGGGGCGGGAGCCGGACAGACCCCCCTGGGTGTCCCAAGGCTCAGCCGCAGGCTGGCCGGGGACTACGGGGCTGTGCCGGAGAGCTGTGGCGGCAGGCATGTCCCACAGGAGCCATGTGCACCAACCCTGCCCACACGCACACCGGAGGAGCATGTTCCAGCGCGGGCTAGGAGCTAGGTAGGCATCATGCTCCCTGTGCACCCGCCATGAAGCCTCGGGGGAGGGAGCAGCCAGCTGACATTCTCCGGGGGTCGTGCTCCGGGGCCTCGGTCTCAGACACGTCGGCAGAGACCTGGCTTTCGAAAGCAACTGGCTCAGCGGTTTCCGAACACAAGCTCTGCGGGCAGGGGGCTGCCCCTTGCTTCTGAAAGGCCTGGCCAGAATTGCCATCACTCCCAGCCCCGTGACTGAAGAGGACCTGCAGCCCAGCACACACCTGGACTAGAGCTAACCCCGGCAAGCTGGGAACTGCCCCTTTCAGTGGCTCAAAACCCCTTCTGCCCCGGATCTGTGGAGCCTCAAACCTGCACCTGCCCCGACTCCTCCAGCCTGTCATCTGGCCCCAAACGGTCTTTCCGATGTTTGGTCAATGAAAAGTAATCCAGTCTCCCATTGGACAGGACCTCCACGCTCATTAGGAAGGCCCTACCAAATTCACGGTCATGAAAAACACACCACATGTAACCTGGTCTTTTGTCTGCTTTTCCCTACGCTACACTGATTTCATGGGAGACAGCCGCGCTTCTCCAATGGGGGTCCTGACTCAAAAGGGAGCTGCAGGGGAGTGACAAGGTTATTTGGGGGGGGGAGGGGGGTCACAGTGTTGCCACCCTTCCTTCTGCACTGCCTTCAGAGCTGAACGGCGGCTGCTGGCCAGGAGCCCAGCTCTGAAGGCAGCACCCACCAGCAGCAGCACAGCAGTAAGTGTGACAACACCAGACCCTGCCACCCTCCCTTCTGCGCTGCTCTTGGCAGTGGCACTGCGTTCAGAGTTGGGCTCCTGGCCAGCAGCTGTCGCTCTCCAGCTGCCCAGCTGCACCGCTGCCTTCCATAGAGGGAAAGGTAGCAGCACCGCAGCCCCCTCTACAATAACCTTGCAATCCCCCAACTTCTTTTTTGGGTCAGGACCCTACAAGTACAACTCCGGGACATTTCAAATTTAAATAGACACAATCACAAAATTTACCAGTTTAAAATCCTGGAACCATGAAACTGACCCAAATGGGCCATGAATTGAGATGGGAAACAGGTCACACTCTGCAAGGTTTAACATGAAAAACGTTTCTTCCCCAGCTCTTCTGAAATGCTCCAAGTCACCCAAAGGAGCTGGGTGCTTGGTTCCCATTAATGTACATAGGACCTGGGAGTCCTGAATCCAAAGCCTGCTTAGAAAATGTTAGCCAAGGCAGCAGGGCAGGAGTCCCAGGGCCCGTTCATTAATGCCTGGAGCCAAGTGTTTGCCTGTTACACACAGGATGCGCCTTCTCTGCCCGGCACAGCCCCTAAGCAGAAGGGCTCAGTTAAGTGCCATTAGCATTAGTAGGTTCTTACCAGCTGATTTAACTCTTCTGTCTCCGATAGCGCCTTTGCCTTCTCTCTCTGCAGTTCATCCACGTGTGTCCTGTTGGAAGGGGAGACTCGTCACTGTACAGCAAGGAACCCCACGGCAGCGCCGGGTTGGGTCAGAAGAGAGAACGGTCATTCTCATCGGGCGGTCTTGCTGCACTAGCCATTTCAGCCAAGCCTTTCAGCCCCGGCGAGTGATCTGAGGTGCCCAGCTGGACACATCTTCAGGGGACCTGATTGTCAGAGCGCGCCAAGCAGCTGCCCCCAGAGGCAGGGACTCGAGTGGACACCTGAGAGTCTGGGCGCATGCTGGGCTCAGACGGCCTGCAGCCACTGCCTGTGTTGGCAGCTGGCCAGGCCCTGCCCAGAAGCGGTATCACCAATTGGCTCCAAGCCCTGCCCGCTGGGATGTGACGTGGAGCCCAGTGGAGCTCAATGACCGAGCAGAGACAGCAATGGAACCGGGCGCGCGAAGCCGGAGGGGGTGGCAAGTCGCATCCCAGGAGGGACGGAGGTTTCTGCACCGAATTACCAGTGACCCATGGATTTCCGGGTCAGGTACGTTCCGTCCCCCTCAGGGACCTCAGGCACACGCCTGCCAACTGCTAAATGGCAGAGGCGCTTTGTCTGTCACTTGCTTCCTGCACACCCTGCACTTCCCGCTGACAGCTCCCGGCTCAGCAGAGCCCTCTTGTCCAAAACCCTATGCAGTTCCACTCTGCACACAAGGGGAGCTGCAGCAGCCGCCAGCCGGCCATGCTTGTGCCCCACACGCCTGGCAGTGACCGAGAGCCCCGGGCAGGGGGCCGGCAGCGTGTGTGGGTGGGGGCCCTGGGGCCGTCCGGTCGCTGCCCGTTACCTTACCTGGCTGGCGGACGGGTCCCTGCCCTGCTGCTCCTGGGTGCTGTGCCGCCATGGGGGGCTGTGGGCCTGCTGGGTGGGGGCTCTGCTGCAGGGGAACTGGCAGCGATGAGACCCCCGGCCTGCCACTCCCTTCCGCTGGCTTCCTCCCAGGGGCTGCCGGCAGCACTGAACGCCAGGGACAGCGCCTGTGCTGCTGGGCCTCCAGCGAGAGGGGGCAGCAGGGGACACACCGGGAGCCCAGCTGGGAGCACGCCCGCCTCCTGCAGTGCCCCCGGCTGGCCCCTTTCACACCTGCCTGCCTCACCTGGCCATGTGCGCCGGAGCCCGGCTGGGAGAGCGCACCACGAGCCGCGCCGCCCCCCCCCGCCAGTGATCTGCAGAGCGCCCTGCAGCCACACCCCCTTCCTTCCCCTCTCCACTGGACACGCTGCCCTCCGCAGGGAGCACGAGACTTCGCCAGCGCCAGGGAGCCGCCCGAGAGCGAAACGCAGCCGAGGCTGCATGGGCCTGGCGTTCTCGCCAAGGAGGGTCCATTCCCCATGGGTAGGACTCCATGCCCGCGCTCCGGAAAGCAAGGGGGTCAGACCTCATCGACTGCAGCTCGTTGCTGTGCTGCACCCTCATCTCCTCTTCCAGCTGGTCCCTTTCTTGAGCCAGCCGCTGGCCCAGGCTGCAAATCTCTTTGGCATAATATTGCTCCATTTCCAACCTCTCCTGCTCCAGCTCCTGGCTGGGAGCGGATTTCTGCAGCTGCTCTTTCAAGCCATCGATCACCTCCTGGGATTTCATGTTGAGCTGCTCCAGGTAGGCCTTCTGCTCTTCCAGCTCGCTGATCTCCAGCTTAAAGCCTTGCTCAATGTCCTTCCTCTCCCTCTCAAAGCTCCTTTTCAGCAGCTCCATTTCCCGCTCGTAGTAATTGACCTGCGGGAGGGACGAGGGCTCTGCGTTAGCCAGGCCTTCCCCACACAACCTGGCCCGCGTTGGCTGGGAACCCTCCCCCGGCACCACAGCCTGCACAGAGGGGTGCCAAGGTCTCCTCGGCTGCAGTATTGAGTGCAACTGCCTGGGGGGCCCAAGGTGGTGCTAGCCGACCCACAGCGATCCCTTCAGACTGGGAATGGCGCCCAGCAGCGCCCTGCCTGTTTCTGCTGGAGCCAGCAGAGGGCCCTGGGCCGACTCCAGCTGTGAAGGGTCTCGGGCTACACGGGACGCAGCACAGTCCTTGGCGGCAGTCTTCTTCCAAATAGTCCTGACCCTTCCCATGCTGCCCCTCTGCGCAGCCACACTGGCAAGAAGCCAGACATCTCCCGCCCCGAGCCACGTGGGAGCCACGCACGGTCTTCCTGGCCACTCCCCGGGCCTGGCCCACAGCCCCCGAGGGCAGCGAAATGCAGCCGAGCGGAGGCAAGCAGCCACGGCCGAGATGGACAAAGCTGCCCCGGGAGCTGGGCTCCCAGCTCCTGCTAGAAACAACAGACACTGGGCAGCCCAGGCTCCCTGAACTGCTCTGAAGAGCTCATTCCTATTTCCTGCCAGGACGCCATGGGCCCTCACCGGCCGGCTCGGCAGCCCCCGGAGACCTTACAGCCAGGAAAGTGACGCCCGCAGTGCTGAGTGGCTGCCAACTGGAGCGGGGACTCGGGCACGTGCAGGGCTCGCGAAATCCTTCTCCATCCAGCCTGCCTGTGAAGTGCCCCCTTGGTGGCTCGCAGGGCTGGGGCAGGGCGGGGACCCAGCACCCTGGCTCCAGGGAAGCCCGTGAGCCGCGCCCCTTGCTGCCTCCAGCGCCCGGTCTGCAGGCGTGTCGTCCGGCGGGCTGAGCCCTTTGCACGTTTCCCTAAGCCAGGAGAGGCTGCGGCTGCGAGCTCAGTGTCCCTGCAGGGGGCCGCCCTTCCTAGGTGCCCGGGACGCACGTGGCGGGACATGGCAGTCGCCTCCCTGGCCGCGCCCCAGAGGGCAAACACAGCTGCACCAGCAGCACGTGGGGCACATCCGAGCCCCATCTCCCCGCCCCACCCGGCCATTCACCACTGCTCTGCCACAGCCTCTCCCAGCTCGGCCTGACCCCTCTCCCCCCACCTGGGTCTCCAGCTGGATCCTCAGGTCCTGGAGTTGCTCTTTCAGCTGCTCTAGCAGGAGCTCGGTTTCTATGCTCACTGCGCAGGCGCCGGCTTCTCTGAAAAGCACGCCTGAAACGAGAATGGCGTTTGGAACCGGCCCCGAGGGGAACTGCAGCCGCTCGGGAACGTGGCATTTACTTCAGTCGGCTGGTCACCCAGTGAGCAAGCGGGGGCTGTGGAGCTGCAGGGGGGTTCGCGCCCGGCCCCAGCTCTGCCTTTCAAGTGTTGTTCAAATGTGTCCGAAGAACTGCCCAGCTGTGCCCCAAAGCAGCAGCCAAAGGCCACGGAGGCTGCAGGGGACATGGTCAAGCCACTAGGCATCAGCCGGCCACTGGGGGCCTTGGCAGCAGAAATGGCAGCTCGTCCATCTGCACGCCCCCCCCCCCCCAGGCGTTTTGCCAGGAGAAGCGAGACTGAGTCTATGGCCATGGGTGCCAAACCCCAATCCCTGCCAAGCGCAACCAGGCAGGGCCGGTGGCCGGGGAAGCCCACAGCTGTTACTGAAGGAGATGGAGTTCCGCCTGGAGCACGGTGGTGCAGAAACGCGCTAGTGAAACACAAATCACAATCACACCCTCTAGGCGTGTGCACACACAGCTGCCACCTGCTCTCACCGCTGTGGTCTGCAGCAGGCAGCCGCCGGCCCGCCACGAGGAGCTGGTCTCTGCCCTGGAGCACATCTGAAAGGCAAGAGGCAGAAAGGGCCGAGTCAGTGTCTGGTAAGTCAGTGTCACAGATGGAAGCCACACCAGTGGTGCCCGCACGTGCCACCAGAGCCGAGTCCTCCCACCTCCCGCCCACGTGACGGGCTTGCGTGGCCCTGGGCTGAGTCGGACCCGCGCAATCCAAGTTGCCATTAACAGTCTCTAGGCACATGGCTGTGGGCAAACCACCCCGGCCGCGCCGTCTGCCTGAGTGCGTGGGCAGGCCGGGGCCATGGCCCTGAGGGGCGGGGGATTCCCGCGCCGCCCGGGGCCACGCCATGGGGGCGCACTCCGAAGGCCAGCTGCGACATGCCAGCGCCAGCAGTGAGGGCAGGGCTGTGGCAGTCTGCCCCTGCCCCACCCCCACCCCTTTCCCAAGGCTGACACACTTTGTTCCAACTAGGCCTTGGGACGCATCACTGAAGCCACGTGACACGCTCCTCAGTGTCCTCCTGACATACGCGCAGCACCACACTGCAGAGTGACACGCTGCTGCTCTCGGAGGCTATTCCCAGCGGGGGAAGCAGCCCCGCCCGGGCCTCCGGGACACAGGCAAACTGATGTCTGACCCGGGTCTCCATGAAATCACAGGGGCGGCCCCTGCTACGTGGCCATTCTTCGGCAGGAAAAAGGCTGCGAGCCAGGAATTCCCATCCGGGTGAACCCACAGCCGCTGTCCTTGTCCCACCGACTTCCTGGAGACGGCTCCTCCTAGATGAGGGTGCCCGTTTTCGCCGCTGCAGGCTGGGAGGGAATGGGCTGGGGCTCTCCCAGGGAAGCAGCTGACGGGCACCCCAGGCTGGAGAGTGTCCCAGTGGGACTGGAGCAGCGGGGGCTTGCTGCAGGGAAGGAAGTGCCGGGGCGGTAACGGGGAGACGCAGAGGTGGAAAAGGGAGGAGGATCCAAGGGCAGAGACGGCCGTGTCCAGAAGCGAGGATCCCTCCCCCCCGGCTCACGTGGGGCCCGACCTGCCCCTGCACCACAGACAGCTCTGGGGACGTCGTCCCGGCCACATGAGCCGCTGGCTCTAGGACCAGAGCCCCGCCCGAGAGCTTGGCCCAGGGACGCCCCTCACAGAACGGACCCCCCTTCTGGGCTCACGACGGGGCCCCCCTTCACGGTTTCTAGCGCTCTGCTCTCGGCGTCTGTGCCACGCTGAGCATCGCCACGGAAACTAGACCCGCATCCCCCACTGGCCCTGGCAGCTCTGAACACTGGGGCAGTGCTAACGGCATCCGATGGGCCCGCACGCCAGGAAATACGGGGACCAGCCCAACCCCCGACTCGGGGGGCCGAAGGCGAGAGCCTCCCCTGGCAGCGAGCGCCATCAGGCCAGGACCTCGCCGCGAGGCCGGAGCTCTAGCCACAAGGTGCAGGAAGCAGGGCGCACCCCTGCTTGCACTCCCTGCCTCCAGCCTTCACTGGCAGGACTCCCCATCCCACCCGGTCCAGCGCCTGGGAGGAGCGCTGGCTGGGCAAAAGACGCCATTTCCCTGCTCCAGTCTGCCCACGTCTGCGCACAGCAACGCCCCAGCGCACGCTGCTCCCGGGCACCACCCTCCCCCGCCGCGGCGCGGCCAGAGCCTGGGTCCACAGGCCAGCTGAGCGCTGCTACCGGGCCGAGCTGCCTGGATCCGTGGGGACCGACTCGGGCCATCCCGCACCTGGCCCCGAGCCGGCGTTCACCCAGCTTGCTCGGGTGTCTGCTCGCACGCTGCAGTCGCACGCCGGGGGCAGCCTAGCTGCGCCCCAGGGCTCACCCCCTGGCCAGCAAGCGGCTCGTGCCAGCCCCTCCCTCCAGGCTGCAGGTCTCTGTGCCCAATGTGTGTGGAAGCGGCCCGGGGGCCCGGCTCAGGCGTCCCAGCCAAGGGAGGGACTTGGCCATGCAGCTCCCGGCAGCTCTCCCCTGCCCGCAGCGTGCCCTCGGGGGACAGTGCCGCGTCTCTGGCTCCCGGCCACAGGGCCAGGAAGCAGAGCGACCATCACGCCGCTCGTGCTGCGAGAGCCACGCGGGACACGCTGGGCTCAGGGCAGCGTCAGGCGCGACGGCGCCACGGGCCTGTGGCTGTCCCAGCAGAGCTCACCTAGGCCGGGGCCTGCTTGAAGTTCGGCCACGTTACCAGCAGGCGGCAGGCTTCCTCCCGGCTTGCTGCCCTTGGCTTGGCGCCAGGCCCGGCGCTGCTGGCTCTCCTGCAGCTGGGCCCGCAGCCTCTCCAGCTCGCTCTGCAGCTCGTCGTTCCTATCCCGGAATTCCTGCAGGGACACAGCCGCTATTTCAGCCCCTGCCCCGCCAGTGCCCACAGCTGCCGCCCTGGGGTGCGGGGTAAGTCGGGGTGCCCCGGTCATCATGCCTGTGCACCCACACGTGTCACGTCTCTGCAGGATGGTGACCCCAAGATGGACTATTGGGCAAGCCCTGTGCCCGTCCGTCAGGCAGGGAAGAGCCCGTCTGGATGCAGGAGTCTCGTGTCCCGACCCGAGTTCACGCAAGCACCGCGGCGTGTCATGTCTGTCGTGGCAGGTGCAGGGAGAGCCCAGAGAGCCCGCGCTAACTCCGGCAGACACCTCTCCCGTGCAGTGCCAGAGTCCCTGGGAGAGCAGATGGCGCAGCACAAGGCCAGCGGGCCACGGGAACGGAGCCATGCCCACCACGGAGCGGCTCACAGCTCCGTGCTTAGGGCTCTCCCACCCGGTTCTCTCACACTGCGATACTTGCAGTCTTGCTCTTCTCCCGGCTCGGCGCACGAGAAGTGCTGGAGGGGCTAGTGTGAGCACCCACCTGCACGCCGAGATTCCTGGTCTCCAAGGCCAGCAGGGATCACGGCCCGCCCCGAAGGAACGCCTAGAGCAGAGCTTTGAAGCCGACTCCAGTCGGGATCTACCATTGCCTGCAGCGAAGCATCCCTCTCCAGCCAGGCACCTTGTGCCACCGGTTGCTTACTCACACCGCTCACGGGTTGCACCCTACTCCCTCCCTCACCTCGCCTCAACGTCCATCGTGTCTGTGAGACGGAAGAGCCCCCCCCAGCTGCGGGCGCTGTCCTCCGGTCTCTCCTGCATTCCCTTTGGTAAGCTACAGCCAGAGCCCGGAGTCTGCCACTCGAACGCAGGGGCCCAGGCCTTTAGCCGGTCTGTGGCTCTTCTCATCGCCTCTGCATTTTACCAACAACGTCCTTGGCTGGAGGGCCTCAGAAACGGCCCGACTGTGCCAGCAGCAGCCACCCCAGTGCCAAGTGCAGCGTCCCCTAGCTCCCATTCACCGGATTATCCGCCGTGACCCTCAGTGCTTCCCGGGACAGGGCCCCACATGAGGGTGGCCCGCCTGCATGGCCCAGATGCACACGCTGCATTAAAACGCATCGTTCACTTGCACTCGGCTTCCCAAGCCATCTAGCTCCCACTGACCAGGGACCTGGCCTCTCCGCTGTTTGCTGCCCCCAGCTGCCGGCTCAGCTGCCAGCTGTAACTGTGGCACCTCTCGCTGCTTGGTGGGTACTTACACGCTCCCCGGGAAGAGCGGGAGAATCTCGCAGCGAGCTCTGCTGACAAACCGCCAGCGCTCTGCTCCAGGGAGCTAACGTAACTCCGAGGCGTGTTCCTGCACCGAAAGGGAGCGCCCTCGGCACGTTCACGTGGGCTGAGCCGGCATTGCTTCCTACCACCCACACAGCCTGTGGCACGTGCCAGTTCGGCACCAAGCACACGAAACACACCACCATGCAAACCCAAAGAATCTGTTTTTCCCCAACGAGTCAATGAGCGGGATGTTCACCACAAGGCATGCAGACGCAGGAGAGGGCTGGCATCCGAGGAGCACACACAGCAGCGATCAACACACCCATGCGGGGCCAACTCTGCCCTGGGAGCAAAGTCGAACCACGGCACGTGGCTCCAGCGACGTGAGCAGTGTAGCTGGAGTCCACGTATCTGGGTTCGACTTACCCCGGCGGGAGAAACTCTCCTGTCAGCTTCCCTTGCGCCTCACGCCCTGGTGGAGCACTGGAGTCCACAGGAGCACGAGCAGTGGTTGATTTAGCAGGTCTTTTCCAGACCTGCTAAATCGACCCCAGGGAGATCGATCCCCGCAGCACTACATGTAGATCAGGCCACACCCTGAAGCAGATGCACCCTGATTAGCATAGCCAGGTACCTAACCCGGACAGCCAGGTGGCAGTGCCTGGACTCCAGGGCACTCCCCTGCCCTTGGCCTAACCCTGCTCCCATTAAGGTCAGCAGGGAAGCTCGCAGGCTGGGCCCTTCGATTTCTAGACTCTTCAGGGCAGGGACAGTCGTCCAGGTCTAACACGCTGCACCCCTGCTACCCCAGCAATAAAAGAAACCCCCCTCCCCCCCCGCCAGCCGGGGACAGACACGCCCCCCCGCAGAGCTACCAACAGGGGCTTGCTGACCCTAGGAAAATTAAGACCTACAATCCCCCGCCCGTGGGGGCAGCAGTGTCGACAGGGCTCTGGGGATTTTACTGCCTTGCCTGCAGCTGGGGGGCTAGACAAGAACCAAGGGCGCCTGAGGCCTGTCTACACCGCAGCCTCCAGCGCCCATCTCACCCCCGGGAGCGGCACGCACTGGCCTCCTACGGTAACTGCCCAGGGACTCGGCCCAGGTGTAAACGCCTCTCACAGGGAACAGGCCTCAGCACCCACTTCCAGCGAAGGCCGTGCCCCGGGCTCTGCTGACGGGGTGCTGTGCTCGCGGCTGTCCCCCAGGCTGCTCGGACAGCCGCATACGCGGTCCCCAAGATCACCCTTCCCCTGTTTCTCTAATGCACCGGGGCCAGCCCGGCCCAGGAACACGCGGCGCAGCGAGACCCCCTGCCCGGCGAGCCAAGGCGCATGCAGGATGGAGTGGTGGGCGAGGGCAGGATCATGCACACGCCAGGCAGCAGGGCTCACCTTCACCCTCTGGCCCGGCGCAGGCGGGGGAGAGAAGCAGGCAGAGGTGAGTGAAGAGTCCCCCTCCCACGACTCCACACAACGGTAAGAGCTGCACCGGCAGCTGGGAGCCGACATTGTCTGACGGGCCACAAGAACAGCCCCCAGGCCTGCAGCTACGGCTCGGCTCGCAAACCAGGCTGCACCGTGGCCCGGGTCCAGCCCCGAATAAGGGGTGGCACAGCGCTCCCTGCCCCCGGCGTTCCCCAGTCACTCTGCTCCACACAGAGGGCTTTGAGCAAGGGCTCGCTCCAGGCCTAAGGAAGGGGAGAAATAAGCCCTAATGCAAAGGGAGTGCCTAGCTCCCACGCATCTCTGTTCATCAGTAACTCTCCTAGCACGCTCTTCAGAGGGGGGCAGGGGCATCAGTCCCATTGGGGAAACTGAGGCATGAGGTTTGTGCAAAGTGACTTGCCCAAGGCCACCCAGCTGGCCAGTGGTGGAGCTGGGAACAGAACTGGGGTCTCCTGAGTACCAGCCCAGTGCTCTACCCACTAGAACACACTGTCTCGCTGCAGCAAGTCACCCCGTGAGCGAAGAAAGAAATGACTTTCTGGCACACACAGCGGCTCAGAGTCCTTTTGTTAAAGGCTTCCAACAAAGTTGGTTCCTGACACGCCCCTGGGCCGCCAGGGACCGGGTAGCCCTGGTGTGGGATGAGCCTGCAGCGAGCGGAGGGGTCTGGAGAGCGCACCCACCCTGCTCCGGCAATCACTGGAGACACGGTGAGGGAGCGGGGAGGGGGGTTAGAAAATCCTGCCCTCGGGAGCTGACTCCATTCGGGTTTTTCAGCTGTAACTACAAGGGCATCAGGTGACACGCCGGGGCTGGCCCAGGGCTCTGGGGCACAGAACGTGCTGCCCCAGGGGGCTCCTCTGCGGGCCGGGCAGGGCTTTCCTGGGCAGAGGCCCGGCGGGGGGGGGGGGGGGGGCGTCCAATACGCCAGTGACCAGGGTGTGGCTGGGACAGGGGAGTTGCCAAAACACTCAGCAGCAAGGTCGGTGTCCCAGGCCAGCGACGGTCAGTGGGACGGCGGCCCCCAAGCCCCGGTGCAGGTTGGAAATGGAGCTCGGGGGCTTTGGAAAATGCACCTCTCCCCTCCCCCCATGCAGCTGCAGGACTAACCCCAACACAAGCTGCCGCTCCACGGGGAGCCTGGGAAAGAGGCTTTACAAGGGGGGAACCCCACGTGCCCCGAGGTGCCTTGGGCTGCACTACCACCAAGTGCCACGCCCCGGCCAGGTGGCATGGGAGCCCTGCAATATAGCCCCAGCTGGGTTCTGCCGCACCGGGCAGAGCCTGCGTGTTCATCCCCCACCCACCCCGAACCAGCAACGCTCCGTCCCCCTTTCCCCCGCCCGCCCCGGGACACGGCACGCCAGTATCACAGCAGCCGAACCCCCCCCGGGACACGCACCGCTGGGCCGCGGCACGCCAGTATCACAGCAGCCAGCACCTACCCGACTCTGCAGCTCGTATTCTCGGATGATCTCTGCAAAGTGCTCTGCCTGCTGGAGCAGCTCTGTGCTGTGCGGATCCACCGTGCCCAGCTGCGAGACGGAGAGAGCCCCAGAAACGCATCATTCCCGGGAGGAGGAGGGGGCGAGGCCCCGCCCGTGCCGTGGGGCGAGGGAAATCTCACAGCCAACAGGCATCTGCGCAAGAGGCGGATGCAAAGTGCTTCGAGTGGAGGGAAAGGCGCCCAGTGACTCCCGGGGCTCTGGGCCCGGCCCAGGGCGAGCTGATCGTTGAGACAGCCGCTCCTGCTAAAGGGGGCTTGGCTGGTCACCGGGGCATTTCCACAGCACGCTGGGGACCCATGGTCTGTATCAGCCGGTGGCTACTCGGGTTAGTCCCGTCCACCGGGCCCCGGGAACGGTCCCTAAGCCCTGCGAGCGAGAGCCGGGCGGGCAGGCAGTGAGGGTGTAAAGTGCGGGGGGATGGAATGTCCATCGACTAGTCGACAGGCACTTCCTCGTTCCTCCTTCGCAACGCACAAGCGCCCCCGCCCCGCCCCCACCGGGCCCCTTGGACTTTCCAAAGAGGAACGAGGAGCTCCGCGTGCAGCCCGGGCCAGCGGGAAGAGCAGGGGCTCTTGTGCATTTCAAAGCCATGGAGCCGGGCTCCATGCTACGCCGCATGCTGCTAGGAGCCCAGGGTCAGACCCGCCCCGGGTTCTGGGTACAGAGCCTGGGATCAGCTGGGGACCCCAGACTCCACTGTCCCTTTGAAAGGCACGGAGGCGGCCATTTTGAAGTACCCTCCCCCCCCCTTTGCTGCCCCTCTCTGAGGCAGCAAGGGCGGGGGAAAGCGACTAGCGGACTAGTCAGAAGACTATGGGATAAGCAAATGCTTAGTGGGTAGCGGCCTCGTCTTTAACGTCCCTCGTGGGGCGAACGGAGAGCGAGAAATGCTGGGAAAAGGAACCCGTCTCTGAATGCTCCCCATGGAACAGGCGTTTTCCCAGGAGAAGGCCCTGTCTGAAGCAGGGAGCGTTACCTTCTCTTGCAACACAAAGCCCAGCTCCTTCTGCAGCTTCGACACCCGCTTCTCAGCCTCCGACAGCTTCTCAGCGACTTCCGTAACCTCGCTCCGCAGCCTCCCGCCTTCCTGTGAAAGGAGCTTTGCCTAATCCCAGCACGCTGGTGTGCGGAGGCCACCGGGTGCCAGACACCTCTGGGACGCCTGCAAAGCTGGCGCCCCTCAGCCAGCGCAGCTTCCGGCTACGCCTGCCCTGCGAGCCAGGCGCTCCCTGCACTTGGCTCGCGCCCGGCCAGCTCCCGCACAGGCAATGGCTCCAGGTGGCTTTGCCGGCCCCGCTGTGCTGCTAGCTACCCAAGCGTAGATCAGTGAGGCGGGCAGGCGTCGCTTTCCACACAACACGCGCGTTCTCTCCCTCCTCCCGCTGTGGGGACCAGCCCCGCAGGCTACACGGCTCCCCGGCGGGTAGGATTACAGGAACCGCCCGGGACAGATGCCTCGTCATGGTTAGCACGGTGCTGTGGGAGAGCCCTGTCGTGCTGGGGCGGTGCACCCGGACAGGCACGTGGTCGCAAGCGGAGGTGTCTGCGGCAGCAGGGTCTGTCTCTGCACAAGTGGGGCGCACAGCGGTGGGGTGTGGCTGGTGGGCGTGGGGAAGGGGGCACCAAGATCACACTGAGAATGAAAAAAGCACTTGGGAGGGGGTGGACCAGTTTCAGACTAAGGCAGCCAGGGAACGGGTTAATGTAGGGGCTTGTCAAACCTGTCCAGAGCCCAGCACGAATCTATTCAAAGACGTAATAGCGGCCAAAGGGGGCCCTAACTTCCCCGCCCCATGGCAGGGGGGGCCCTTCTGAGCTGAGACACAGGCCATGGAGTCTGGATACTCCATCCGTGCCACAGCTAGCCAGCGTGGGCAAGTCTTCCTGAGCGAGCTCTCGCCCACAGACCGTGGCTCTGGCTGCAGGCCGAGCCCAGCCACGTGGCATGGTGGCCTGCAGTCCCTGGAAGCTGAGCATTTGGAGGGCCGCTGAGGAGAGATTCCAATGCCTCCCAGCTGGTTAGCAGAGCGCCCACCGCCGGCAGCACATTTCTGCTAGTGGTGCACAGCGCACATGCCTCAGTGCACAGCACAACATTTATCCCGCACGTGGGTAGAAAAACGTAGCGGAAACATTGGTATTGGCCACCTACCCTTTGGAAAGAGCTGTGAGCTGTACGGGAGAATCCCTCTGCCTCCCGTATGCCTCAGGGCGGGGCTAATGTAAGCCCCTGCTCGGGGAGGAGGAGAAAACCCACGTGACTGGCTGCCGTGAAGCACGACGGGTTCTTAGCACGACCAGGCCTGCCAGGCGCAGCTCGCCTCTGCTCTCCCCGTGGGAGCCGTGCGCTGCAGGGCGCGCGCTTCGGGGGGTTCTTTCTAGGGGATGTGAGCATGTTGCCGAGCGCGTGTTTCTACCCTCTGCCCCATGTAACACGGTTCCAGCGCCCCCTGCGCCGCTGCGCGCAGCCAGGAGACTCTACCGTGGTAGCCCGGCACCTGGCCTCTCCAGGCAACCCAGCAGGATACCCCAGGCTGCACATCCGCCCCCCCGGCAGCTCCCCGCAGGGTGGATTTACCTGCACTGCTGAAGTCAGCTTCTCCCTCAGGCTGCTCTTCTCGCCCTGGAGGAGTTTTATTTCTGCTTCCAGTTTCGCCTGCTCAGCAGCCACTTGTTGCAGGAGCAGCGCTCGGTCCGTCTCCACCTCAGCTCTGATAAGGCTCAGCTTCCCCCGGCAGCCTTGCTCCAGATCCCTGCAACAGCCGGCGCCACCGCTCAGAGTCTGGCGGCCAGTGCCACCGCCCCGCGCTCAGCATCACCGCCCTGCGTCCAGCAGCTGCCCCGCGCCCAGCGCCACCACCCCGCGCCACCGCCCAGAGTCCAGCAGCTGCCCCACGCCCAGTGCCCAGAGGCAACTGCGACCGCCCCGTGCCCAGCGCCACCCCCCCCGCGCCCAGCGCCCCCGCCCAGCAGCAACTGCGACCGCCCCGTGCCCAGCGCCACCCCCCCCGCGCCCAGCGCCCCCGCCCAGCAGCAACTGCGACCGCCCCGTGCCCAGCGCCACCCCCCCCCCGCGCCCCGCGCCCCTGCCCAGCAGCAACTGCGACCGCCCCGTGCCCAGCGGCGAGCACCACTGCTCAGAGTCCAGCAGCCAGAGCCACTGCCCCCACCCAGCTACCGTGCCCATGCGACTGAAGAGTGAGATCTCTCCCAAGCTCCCCCATGGCCTGGGAGCACAGTTCCCCCCGGCTTTCCATGCGCTTGTGTCCCCAAGTCACCCAGGTGCGGTGGGAAGAGCTCCCCTCAGGCCTGCTAGAGATTCTAAGGCCAGAAGGGGCAGCTGGGTCCTCTCCTCCGAGGTCCTGGAGCGCAGTCCAGAGACCCTGCACCGAGCCCAGGAATGCAGGCTGGACGGGCTCTGGGGCAGAGCTGGGAACCCAACCCTGAGCCTGGGGTTTCAGGCCAACACCTTGTCCCAGGCCACTTCTTGTACCTCAACCGGCCGCTTGCTGCTCTCGCCCGCTACGGACTGACACTGACACGCACGTTTAAAACCTGCCCCCGCTTTCAGCATTCGGAGAGCATCGCTTGTGCTGCTCCTCAGCTGGGGCGCTCCCCGGGACGGGAGGGGTGGGGGGGCCTCCACGTCCCATCCCGCAGTGAAAAGTCTGGCTGGCCCACATGCTCGGGGCACTGCTCAGCGTGTTGGGGTAGGGAAGGAGTTCTCCCACAGGTCAGCTGGGCAGAGACCCTGGCTCTTGCCTTGCTCTGCGGCCTGGGGCGTGGGGCGTGGGGCCTGGGGCCTGGGGCCTGGGTCGCTGGCAGGCTGGAACCAGTGTAAGTGGTGTATTCTCGGTAACTGGAGGCCGCAGTCCCTCAGCCAGAGGTTCAGGTACAGACCGGGCGGGGGCGGATTGCCAGGATCCTCTTCAGATCTCAGCCCACGGGAGCACACGACTCCCCAGCGCCCCCAATCCCCAGCCCGGCCCGCGACTCCCCGGCGCCCCCAATCCCCGCCCCAGCGCGCGACTCCCCGGCGCCCCCAATCCCCGCCCCGGCACGCAACTCCCCAGCCCAGCACACAACTCCCCGGCGCCCCCAATCCCCGCCCCCAATCCCCAGCCCGGCCCACGACTCCCCGGCACCCCCAATCCCCGCCCCGGCCCACGACTCCCCGGCGCCCCCAATCCCCGCCCCGGCGCGCAACTCCCCGGCGCCCCCAATCCCCACCCCAGCCCTCAACTCCCCGGCGCCCCAATCCCCGCCCGGCGCACGACTCCCCAGCCCAGCGCACGACTCCCCAGCGCCCCCCAATCACTGCCCCCAATCCCCGCCCCGGCCCACGACTCCCGCGCCCCCATTCCCCACCCCAGCGCGCGACTCCCCAGCCCGGCGTGCGACTCCCCAGCGCCCCCCAATCACTGCCCCCAATCCCCGGCCCGGCGCGTGACTCCCTGGCCTTGCGCGTGACTCCCCGGCGCCCCCAATCCCCGCCCCGGCCCATGACTCCCCAGCGCTCCCAACCCCACCCCGGCGCGCAACGCCCCAGCCCAGCGCACGACTCCCCGGCGCCCCCAATCCCCGCCCCCCATCCCCGCCCCGGCGCACGACTCCCCTGCCCAGCGCACGACTCTCCGGTGCCCCCCATCCCTGCCCCACTCCCCGCCCCAGCGCACGACTCCCCGGCGCCCCCACTCCCCGGCCCGGCGCAGGAGGCCATTGCCGGCAGAGGGCCCAGGGCAAGCCCCAGGAGACGCGGCCCACAGGCGGCTCTCCCTACCGGAGCCTGCTCTCGTGGCGGCGCTCCACGGCCGCATGGTGCTCGTCCACGTCCCTCACGAGCTGCAGGTTTCGTTTCTCCGCCTTCTCCAAGTCCAGCTGCGCCTTGTCCCGCTCCCGGGAGGCCTGCTCCACCAGCGCCCTGCAAGGGCAGGCAGATGATGCCGGCTGCCCGGCGTCAGGGGCGCCCGTGAGCGCCCCACCCGGCCGCGCCCAGCGCCCAAGCCAGTCAGGCCTTGTGGGCGCAGGGAGCTCCCACCCGGCGGGACGGGGACAAGCGGGCCCCTTACTCCAGGTAGCGCAGCTCGTGTCTGTAGGAAGCAAAGGCTGCGCGCTGCACTCCACTCCCGGAACCCAGCAGCTCCTTGTCGAGGGCCACGGCCAGCTCCGCCAGGCTCACCCTCTCCTCCAGGCTGACGTCCAGACTCTGCAAAGCCCAGGAACACGCCCCCACGTGAGCACACCTCTGCGTCTGAGGGGCTAAGGGACTTGGCCCAGGCCACACATGGTCTGCAGAAGGCTCTCAAGTCCCGGGTTAGCGCACTAACCACTGAGCCGTCCTTCCTCCCCTGCGTGCACACAGCCGACGGGCATCAGCCCGGCTCTGCGTTACCGAGCGGAGCTTGCTGCGCACAGATCGCTGGCGGACGAAGCCAGCCCTGCAGTGGCTGGGATCTGGCCTCCACAACACCACCCCAGCAGAGGCTGCCATCTGCGTGGAACACCAAGAGCAGCAGGAAGGGCCCAGCCCGCGCTGCCGTGCACAGCCCCAGCCTCTGTCAGAGCGCGGAGGAGGCCTGAGAAGCACCGTGCAGAACGCACCACAGGCAACGGCTGCCCACACGTCCACCAAGGCGGAGCAGCTGGAGACAGGACCAGAGAGAGCCTCCCACTTCCCTGACTGGTGTGCAGCTTGGCCAGGAGTCAGGACACTGCTGATCACGGAACAAAGCAACAGCCCTGCCCTCAGCCACACCACAAGACTGGCGCAGCGACTCCGGCACCAAGGTCTCGAGCTGAACGACCTGCCTCCTTCGGAGTGCGGCAGGGACGGGTGGAGAGCCAGGACCTCCGTCCGAGGCTCTCTCTGCCCCGTGCACAGGCCCAGCTCTCCAGGGGCAGAGGCAGTGCAGGCCCCCTGGCTAGCACAAGGAAACTCTCCCCTATTTACCCTGGCCAGAGAGCCCCCCTCAAATCCGGCGTCTGTCCCCGGAGCAGGGAGCCCGCTGCCACATACACCAGCAACGCTCAAACACATCCATCGAGCAACTTGCCAACCTTGAGAATCTCCGGGGCATTTTCCACACCCTCCCGGGCCCAGAGGGAGATGATCTGCGCAGGACTCGCCCAGCCGCTGCCGTCGTCCAGGGAGCAGAAGGGCTGGGGACACAGGGAGCTGGAGGACAGCGGCGGAGAAGCAGTTCTGGGTCCGTTCTCCTCGGGAGCCTGGAAAGCAATTGCAACGGGTCAGCCGAGTGCCCTCCGTCCTGCCAGCAGGCTGCAGGCGCAATCCGTGCGGGAGGAGACAAACCCTGAGTGCAAAGCAGCAGCGGGATCCAGGGGCGTGGCGCCAGGAAGCCCCGAGTCCTAACCCCAGCGCTGCCATGACACTGAGGCGGGACTCTCGGCCAGCCCGCCCTGGCTCCAATCCTCGAGACCCTGGGCCGGCGGAGCTCCGAACGCCCCGCTTTGGGCGCCAAGAGCCTGCGTTGGGGGCCACATCTTCACTGCAGGGAGCATCAACGCGGCCACGAACCATCTTCCGCAGTTCGACTTACTTGGGGGGGGGGCGCCAGATGCCCCCGCTGCCCTGGCACCCGCGGGGACACAACCTGTCCTGAGTCCGAGCTCTCTCTGGCAGGACGAGAGGCCTCAAAGCCCCCACCCCAGAGCAGAGGGTGCAGACCTGGCATAAGGGCTCTGGGCCAGCCCCACTCCCAGCCGCAGGGAGCTAGGCTCAGCCAGAACGGGAACTGGCTCTGGTTACACCCGCTGCCCAGGGGCCAGGAGCGGCTGTTAGTGGGACATCTCTCAGAACAGCCCCTCTGTGCAGGGGAGGGGGCAGAGCCTTCTCCACTCGACCGCTGGGCTTCCCTGGGGACTCCCCTCAGAGCGTCTGGTGCAGGGCACCGTGATCCGGGCCCCGCGAGTCAACTGCTCCCATCGTCTTTATGGCCAGGCTCTGCATTTGGAGTCCTGCCCAGACTCTTGGAGGCCTGGCCTTGGACTCACCTGCCGACCCGGTGTCAGCTGCCTGGGCTGTTTGGCGGGCGTGGAAGAAACAGGCCCATGGCTGGACAGGCCAAACTCAAACTCCTGAAAGCTCACTCTGCCATCGCCATCCCTGTCCAGCCTGCGGAACAGATCTTCAAGGTCCTGCAGAGACCGGGGGAAGGAATCAGCCGACACCTCAGCCAAAGGCAAGGGCCGAGACTCAGACTGGAAACCAACGTCTAACGATTGTTCCCTGTTGTGGGAAGGACCCGTCGACTCCCCAAGCAGCAAATGGTTATCGGATAGTCAGGAAGCTGCCCCCCACTGCCTCAGTCAGAAAGAGGCAGCAAGGGGGGGGTGCTTCAAAGCAGCAGCACCATGTGGAGCCTGGAGCCAGACCCACGTGCAGCCCGGAGCCAGCTGGGCATCCCCAGGCTGCATGGGGCGTTTCAAAGCGGGATCAGTGGGGGACTCTCCCACGACCCCAGGCTCTGCGCAGCGCTTTCGCCCCAGGGCTGTTGCTGCATTTCAAAGGCAGAGGAGCCCTGTCGACTAGTTGATAACTCGATATTTAAGCCCCTCGCTTTTACCAACGAACCCAATCTGCCGTCAGCCTCCCACTGCCCCGCCCCACGCGAAACGGCAGCAAGTACTCCGGAGCGCGGGGACTCTCCAGGTACACAGGCCACAGCGCGAGCTCCCGCCAGGGAGGGGCAGGGTAAGAACAGACGCGTGCAGAGAGACCTGGGGAAAGCAAGCGCAGCTCTGCAAACTGGCTGCCTCCCGACACAGGGCCCAGAGCCTCGACCTCCTGACCTCCATGCTGGAGCCCCATGTGCCGAAGCAGCCATGGGCCGGCACAGCGATGGGCTGGGCCCAGGAGCGAGCGATCTGGTGTCCGGGGGCGCGCGGGGCAGCCTGCATGGCGCATGCAGGATTAGGGTGGAGCTGAGCAGAGAGGCCCTCTCACTGGCTACCGAGTGGGAAATGGGCCGGACTCGGTAGGGCCAGGCACCCCGAGGCGGGGAAACCCACTGGCGCCACAAGAGGCAGACTAGCCACGCCGGGGAGCCGGGTCTTTGCACGCACTCCAGGGCCGCCCCCTGCCTCACGTGGCTGCCAGGGATCAGCAGGGCCTGGCATGCAGAGGGGCAGTCAATCGCTTCGGAAATATTCCAGAGCAGCTCGGCAGCCTGCCCGGGCGCTCCGCCGACGGGCACAGAGCTCCACGCCCGGCGCCAGCTAAGCATCGGCCTGCGCCCTCGAGGCAGATTGGCGGATCTGAGTGATCCGGCTCTTCCCAGCCAGGCTGCCCCCCAGCTCACCTCCTGCTCCAGCTCGTGGAGCCCAATGTTCCTACAGACCCGTGCCAGCTCCCGCTTGCCGAGGTAGCCCGTGCCCCCCACATCGAGTTCTTCCCAGATGTCCCGAATCTGACCCTCCGTCATGCCAAAGCAGGGGCTGCCCGTGCGTCGGGGGCTGCCCTGCAGGCCCGGGTCCCAGGTGCTCACTTGACCTGCAATGAGGAACCGTGCAGCAGTTACAGCAGCCAAGAGACACCCCCTCTCCCCCAGAGCACGGGGGGCCTGCCAGAAAGCCACTCAACTCAGCTCTGCCCTGCCACCACGGTGAGGGGGCGGGCCCCTCCGGGCTGGGCCATGGCACTGCTGGAAAGTCTCCAGTGTTGGCCCAGAAAAGCTGCGCCCTGGAGAGACCAGGTGGGTTTCTGGGGGGAAGAGCATTTCTTTTCAGAGCTCAGAAGTTCTTAGCAGGGATCCTTGACTCAGGTGCTGCTGAGTCCACTCCAAGCTCTGCCACGGACAATCCTCTGGACACAGATCACGTGACCAGCTACGATGCCGAAGCTAAAGGGCCAAACTCCCAGATGAGACCGGAAAGGCCGCGCAGCCTTAGCGAGCGGGAGCGCTCGGTGTCCGATCACTGCCCAGAGGGAACATCTGACTCTACAAGACGGACACGGCAGCTGCAGGAAGAAGGGACACCTGTCCACACTCACCGCAGCACCCCAACCTCAACCAGCCACCTGCTGGACTTCTCTAAACCAGCGCCACAAAAAGGAGCGCCCCCCGTCACAAGGGGCTGGGCCGTGAACACGGAAACGCCGGTTCATCTCACAGCACTTTGCACGGGGAACGCGGATTTTCTACCTTGCGCCGCTAACATTTCCTCCTGCGGGTCTGTAGCATTTTCCGCTTCTTCCTCGGATTTAAGGCTCTGCAGAAACAAGGGGTGAGGCGGGTTAAGAATTACATGGAAATCAGGGTGGGGGCGATTTAGGGGAAAGGACTGACGACAACCGTGAGAAAAAACCACGTCCCAGAGACGACCTTGTAAACTCCCCAAGTACAACGCGATTGTTCATCCGTCCCCAGGAGCCCAACACCCCACACACAAGCCTGGCTTCACGGCTCCCCAGCCGCGGCGCCTCACAGCGCGCAGGTCCCAACTCGCTGGCCGCGCGACGCCCCCGGCCCGGAAGGGGTTACGCTGACGCACTCTAGCGATCCTGGGACCCTCGGGACACACTGGAGGGATCTGGTTTTCACCAGCCCTGTGACAAGCTTCTGTAGCCCCCGCCAGCGCCCGCTGACCTCGGCAGGCCTGGGGCCGGGCAGCCGCGCCGGGACGTGCCTCATTCCGCCAGCACGTTTCCAGCTGGGGCACTTCGATCCGATAAACACCCCCCAGCTTTAGTTTCCTTCCATTTCCCTCTGGCTGCTGCTCTGGGGGCAGGGGTTCCCTGCCTCTTCCGCCTGCACAAGCAGCCCCCAGGCGCCAGGCCAGCGTGCACAGGGCACCGCGCCTAGGCTGCTGGGAAGCTGTGTGGCATTCTTCCTACGACGTGCCCGAGCACTGGCTGCATAGCCCGCGCGGAGCCCTGCCGGCGGACGCGCCCCGAGGAGCCCCACGGGAACCCCCCGAATGGCTCGGACCAGCAGGAACGCGGCCTGTGTTTCAACGTCGCTCGCAGCCAGCGCCAAGGCTGGTTATATCGGTGTGGCCTGCTTCCGGGAGCAGGGAATGAGTCACATCTACCTCCACGCTCTCCAGAGAGGCCGAGCGTCTCAGCTGACTCTTCACGCTGGTTTTAACTTGCTGATCTCGTACATACTTGGTGGTTTCCGCCTCGGTGCCTTGCAGCTCAGGGCTCGTCCAGCGGCCATGCTTCTTACCCCCATTCACGTACGTGGGCTCAATTTCCTCCGGGATGGCTAGGAGGGAAAACCGTCGCTCAGTTGTAGACACATGCCTGGGCAAAGCCCCTTCCAGCTCGGCTTCTTACTGACAACACAGCCAGGCAGAGAGCACGGCAGCTCCTGCCAGTGACTTCCCTGCACAATGCAACGATTCCTCCTGGCTTTTGCTACAGCCTACGAGCGTCCCTCGATCAGAGCACCAGGAATGCGGGACAGTGCACTCCCAGGAGCATGCGCCTGGGAGACACCCCCCCCCTTCGTTTCAGTGCAGGCCTTCCCCCTCGGCACGGGGGATTCATACGGCCTTGCCATGGAAGGACAGTAGCAGACCCCCCCTCTCCGGGCCCAGTTGCGATTTCAGCAGCAAGGAGCTGTGCGTGAAGGTGGCGCTGATCAGCCCACCTGCAGGCACCGCAGGTGGGACTTCAAGCAGGCGTCTATTGCCAGAGGCAAAGGACCACGTTAGCAGGTACCACTCGCCCCTCTGCGCGGGGCGTGCCAGGGGCCGGGTGAAGGGCACAGAGCACCCCCCTGCGCGGGGCGTGCCAGGGGCCGGGTGAAGGGCACAGAGCACCCCCCTGCGCGGGGCGTGCCAGGGGCCGGGTGAAGGGCACAGAGCACCCCCCTGCGCGGGGCGTGCCAGGGGCCGGGTGAAGGGCACAGAGCACCCCCCTGCGCGGGGCGTGCCAGGGGCCGGGTGAAGGGCACAGAGCACCCCCCTGCGCGGGGCGTGCCAGGGGCCGGGTGAAGGGCATACCACAGAACTGGAGTGGCTGATATTTATTTGTATGCTCCAGAATTCTTGGTCTCCCCCCTCTGCCACCCGCTACTGCAGCACCCAAAAGCTCGACACTGCCTTTTATCTGCCTGGGCCCTGGCAAGGCCGGGCAGGACAACCCCACCTGTCAGATGGGGAAGTGAGGCCCAGGGCAGAGCAAGCGACTGGCCCAAGCTCATGCAGGAGTTTGGGACAGAGCTAGTGCAGGGACCAATTCATCAGTCTCGGCTGCCCTCCTGCACCACCGCCACAGGCCAGAGAACTGCCCACTGTGGCTCCTGCTTCCAGCCCAGCTTTAGACACAACCTGCGCCCCGCTCCGCACAATGCGCTGGCTGGAAGAGCGTCGCGGCTCCCGTCCTGCTGTGCGCCGGCGCCCCCCATGCCCAGTCCCGCTGCCCACTGCACGAGGGCGTGGCCCAGGGTCCGCCCAGCCCAGCCCGTTCTGTGACCCTGCTGATCCCTCAGCAGCAGGTGGGAGGTGGCTGGATGCCAGGCCCCTCGGTGCAGAATTCGCACCCCATAACAAACAACGCAAACAGGGTCTGTCCGTCACAGCTCTGTCTGCGCCATGCCTGTGTCGCCATGGCCGTGTCCTGGACAGCCAGGCCATGGCAGCGCCGTTTGCCGGCACACGGGCCGGGGTGTGCGTTGCCAGCTGGCGAGCGCGCCTGCCCGCAAGGAGCCATTTACACTGCTGCTCACCGTGGCAAAACTTTCAAACTTTTGTCGGGGGCAGAGTTAAGCACCTGCAAACAAGGAACATTTTGTCACTTACCTGGCAGTGGAGACAGCCTTAGGCACTGACCCGGACCCCCTGCCTGTCCTGAGCGCTGGGGTGCCCGCTATGCGGCTGCTGGGTCCAGCGGGGGCACCCCAAATGGGTGAGGGCTCTGGAGAGCCAGGGCCACCACTGCAATACGGCTGGCGGACTTTCCAGCCCCCTAGTGACCGACGCTTGGCGTGGCACGGCCCAGCTCAGGGCGCCTCGCTGGCAGGGCTAACAGGGATACTCAGCCCAGCAGGCAAAGGTCTGACAAGCTCTGCCAGCTAGAAGGTGAAGCTGGACCAAGCCCGGTGTAAATCAGGAGCCAGGAGGGTAAGCAGCCATGGGAACAATTCACCAGTGCTCCAGCATAGGCAACTGTACACCAAGCCCGGCTGTTCTGCTATGAGACAGGCTCTAGCTTGGTCACGGCTCTGGGGCCTGGAGCAGGGCCGTCATGCAGCCTGTGACTAGACAGTCACAATGGTTCCTTAAGCTCAACGAAGGGCCTACGGTAGGATCTGAGCCTCTCGCACTGTGTATCCTCCGCACCTGGGGAGTGGGGCTGTGCTGTGATCCCCATCTTACAGACAGGGAACGGGACAGACTGCATGACCCACCCAAGGTCACTCGGGAAGTCTGTGGCGGAGCAGGAAATCAAACCCAGGCCAGCACCCTAACCTCTGGGCCATCCTTGGTAGCTGTGCTCTCTACGGGGTGGAAGATTAAGGCTAAGGCCTTCCACTGGGGGCAGAAGCAGAGACCAGACACAACAAGAAAGCAGCTGATGAGTATCCCAGCACCTGGCTCCAAGTAGCTGCTCTCCTGGTGGGAAATGCCCAGGTCAACGCTGGCGGCCAGCACTGCCACGAAGCCTTCTCTGAACTCCTCAAAGTGAACCTGGGGGACAGGAAGAGACGCCGAGCACACATCAGGCCGGCCGCTCCATCCTCGCGGGCTCGGTGTCTGCGTGCATGCGGCCTGGTGCTACGGGGGGTGTGTGTGTGGGGGGGGGGGGGCGCGCGCTTGGAGAGAGAGCGCGCGCACGCGCGTCAGAAAGGCCAACTCAGGTCATAGAAACAGAGAAAAGCCGGGCTGGAAGGGACCTCAGCAGGCTGCATGGGGCAGGGCCAAGCACCCCCAGGGCCCATCCAGCCTCCAGCGACAGGGATCCCGCAGCCTCCCGTGGAGCGGGGTCCGGAGCATGACTAGCCAGAGAGGTTCCTAAGAGTGACCCTGTCCCAAGGGGCTGCAGATTAAGCACTTTACTTCTTGTCCCCCCATTGGCAGCCTGGAGAACAGCTGACCGCCTGCCGCAGAACAGCCCGGTGAGGACTGTTACCGCGCCCCTCCATGCCTCTTCTCTGCAAGCCAAGTGCCCTAGCCCGCCGCTGAGCGAGGTCTGTGGCGGCACCATGGTCTGTCCGCTCGTCTCTTTTCAAGAGCGCAGCTTCTACTCCAAGCCGGGCAAGGGACCCGTTCGGAGCAGGCCTCCACCTCGTTACACCCCCCGGAGAACGTCCCTTCATTTTAGTCATCAGGCCCGGAAAGGCGCGTGTCAGCCGAGCAGAGACAGAAAATCTGTGCCTCAGGATAACGTCTTGCGCCAGGCGCACAGCCCGCCCCTTCTTGGGCCGACCCGCCTCCACCGCTTAGCAAACATTTAGGGAACTTTAGGCACAACACACTGAGATGTCACGTTCCCCCCCGCCCCACTCCTGCCCCCAGACGACAGAAGCAGGGAAACATAACCTCAGGCCCCCAAACCCTCCATCACCCTTGCTCCTCGTCCTGCTGTCTCCGGCCCCTGCTTTCCACCCCGCCTGCGGGGCCCTCGCTAGCCCAGCGCTTGCAGAGCAGGACACAAGCCCCAGCTGCAGAAGGTTTTACAGAAGCAAATCTGGCGCCACAGGAGCACCGTTTAGTTGCACCAGCTCCCATGAGACATTGCCAGCCAGCTGAGGGCGGGCAGGCCCCCCGCCGAGGCCGGGCAAGCCCCGGCCCCACCCTGCCGAGACCAGGCAGGCCCCGGGCCCTCCCAGGGACAGATCAGGGGAAAGGAAGAGGAATTTACAGAAATCTGCCAGATTTGCTGGAGGCAGCAAGACAGAAGTGGGACTTTCACAGGGCGGGGCCCCCTCCACACCACAGCCCGAAGAGGAAATCAGGGAATGGCTCAGGGAACGGCCAGTCCCAGGGGAGGAGGGGAAGAAGAGGACAGATGGATTTGGGGGAAGTGGGAGGACTCAAGAGCAACAGATGGGCAGGGAAGGAGAGAAGAGACAGACGGACAAAACAGACAGGCAAAGGGCAGCTCTGCCAGAGCCGCGTGTCAGTCCGTCCTGGGGAAGGAGCCGGCTTCAAGAGCCCAAATCCCCTGGTGCTGAGGAAGAAACCAGGGCAAAGTGATGCACCCAGGACAGCATCATCCCTCGCTCCTGACCTGCGCCCCCTTTCTAGCGCCTTGCAGGGACACCCCGCTGTGCCCCACGCAGTGTTCAAAGCCTCCAGCAAGTGCACCACAAGCACAGGCGTAGCTGGGAAGAGCGCACGGCGGCTGGGAGGGAACCCGGAGGCCTGGACCCAGGGAGCTGGTCCCCCCGCTTGTTGAGGAAGCCAGACTTCGGACTCCTGTGTTTCCCTCAGCGAAACCCAGGGTGAGCTGCTGCCATTTCCAAACTGCCTGGGCCCCGTTAGGGTGCCTTTGTCGGCATGAAAGATACAGCCCCGCCCCTTACTGCCAGGGAAGCACTGCGAGAAGTGGATTTCGAGGGGGGGGGGGGGACGAACATTCCTCCTAACCCCCCCCCCCAGTAAAATGCTCTTTACCTCTCCCTCCCCCGCCCCAGAGCTCCACCCCTTGCAGTTCGGGAGCAGAGCTAAGAGGATGCCCTAGGGCCGGATCCAAAGCCCAATGGCGTCAATAAAGCAACGTCCATCCAAGTCAATGGGCTTTGGATCAGGCCCACAGGCACTGTCCCGACCTACCGGGAATCAGCTGGTCCTTCTCTTTTCCCACACCGGCCGAGGAGCCTGCGGAACTCTACCCCACAAGCTCTCGCGGGAGACAAGAGCTTAGCAGGAGGCAGACGGGACAGGGCATGTTCACGGCTGCGCTGGCAAAGGTTTTCCAAAAGGAATAGAGACGTTCCCTCCTAACCACGAAGGTCTAACTCAGAGGAGCCCCCGGAGAGAAGCCATCCCCCATCTGCCTGCCCCTGCAGCAGCAAGCGCGAGGTGCTCTGAGACTCCGTCCGACCCAGCCCAGCAGCTACCACAGCAAGAGCGCGTTCCAGTCCGACAGGGCGCGAGCAGCACCCGGCCTGCAGCAGGACTACCTGGACAAGCCGTGTCCCAACCCCTCCCTGCCTCCCAAGCAAGGCAGACTCAGGCCTGAGCGAGGGGCTCACGCCCACCCCACAAGCAGCGGGAGTCCCTGGAGCTGCCGACGCCCCCCTCCCGACGCAGCGCCGCCCCACGGGAGAGGTGAGCAGGCAGGTCAGGACCAGCTCTCACTGAACACCCAGCCTGGGTTACAGGCACCCACGTTTTTGCCTGGCTTCCACTGAAACAGGAGGGGTGAACGTTCCTACCACCAGAAGGGTTGGAACAAAGGCATCTCAAGCAGCATGTGACCTAGGCAGCCAAACCCCCCCCCCCCTGTGCTACTCAGAGGCAGCAAGCTTTCCCTTCTGCTGCACTTCACCTCCCGACCCCACCCCGCCAGCGGGACAGCCCTGGGGCTAGCGCCTGACTCCAGCCGACTGCCCAGATTCCCAGCAGCAGTGGCTCCAGCATTAATGGGCAGACCAGAGCAAATATGGGGGGTTTGGGAACTTTCTGAGGTTGGTTTATTTACTGCCCCAGTCCCTTCGAAAGTGCTGAACCTTTGTGCAGCAGCATTGACCGCTGGCCCCTTGCTACTCACCCTGGCCAAGCGGTCACGTCCCAGAAGAGTTTGGAGAAGTGCAGGTAACTGCCTCTCCAGCCGGAGCTTGCGGCACAGCTCCGTCAGCTCCTCTTGGTCCAGGTAGCCCGTGCCCGTGGTGTCGCAGCTGTTATACACATCCTGGAGCTGGGACATGTACTTGTTCTCCACTTCCTCGCCCATCCCACAGCCAACCTGCGGGGAGCAGAATGAGCAGGCCTGCAAAAACACGGCTTTACGGCGAAATGATTTCACCCCCTCCTGCTGCTACTCCGGCCCCCGCCCCAGAGCAACACTCTGCCCTAGCAAATCTTGGCTGTGTCTCTCAGCAAGAAACACTGGACTGCTTCCAGATGCCAGCGACCCGGATTCGCCTCCAGAACCCTCCTAGAGGCTAGCGCAGAGGAGAAAAACCACTTTCCCCACACAAGAGCCGTGCCCAAGACCTGAATAGCACCACCATGACAGCACGCGGATGGAACGCCTGGGACAGGAGACGGCAGGGCTGGAAGAGGCCGGTGCCCTCAGACCTCCTATCCCAGGTATTTCACCCACAGACTACAGCCATCTGAGGGGGACATGGGGAAGGGAAATTCTGGTCCCATCCTCCGGCTGTTCAGACAGCAGGTCTCAGAATAATCAAGACCCCGTGAGCCACAAAGGACGAGGGAAGCTCAGAGTCCAGAACACGAGTCTGCAGTTGCAGGGTCACAAACAGTCACTAGGAATCCAAGGTTCAGGCACAAGCTGGACCATTTGGACAGTGTTTTATGGGTCTGACGCAGGAGATGCGCACACAGCACATCACCGCAGAGCTGCATTATGAAACAGAGTAGCAGCGCACCAGGTAAGAGGCAGAACGGCCCATGGCCTGCAGGCTATTATTCCTAGCAGACAAATGAAACACACAGATCCATCAGTTTCCACCGACAGAAAAGCTGGTTCACTCCTCTGTAAGGTAGGAAAGAGGTCCCCCAACCTCAGCGTGGAGGTGGTAGTGGTCTGACTGTTGCAGCATTCTACAGTCCACAGCCCCCCGCAGGTCCGACTGTCACCACAGCCACCACAGGCCCTGGACCCAAAATCAAGGTCCAGACTGTGTCAACCCATGTGCAAAGTAGGGATGTGAATGGTTAACCGGCTTACCCACCCAGCCCAGGGGGCAACCCTGGTCTGCGGCAGGGGGCTGTTCTAGCCTGGTTGTGGCAGGCAGGAGGGCTGTTCCAGCCCAGTGCAAAATGTGCCCCTTTCTTCTTGCCTGTATCTCCCTGTCTCTCTCATTTATTGTCAGTTGCCATGGGAAGTGGAAACCTTTGGATCTCTTCCACCACAGGTGGGTGGACAGACTGCAGTTCCACTGGTAGGTGGTTTAAATGTGATGGTGTTGTAACTGAGTCAGTCTGTAAGTTTCCTTGGCTGGGATCTGTGAGCTGTAATGTAATTCATGGAACTGTCTACTTGTCTCTGATGTGTCTGGGTGTCACATGCGCCTTCAAACAACAACTAGGGATTTGATCAGAAAGCCAAAAATAATCGGTGTTGGCCTCTGAGCTCAGAGTCCCAAAGAGTGTTAAGCTAATGAGCTCGGGGCTGTTAAGTTACCGCCCACACACACACACACACACACACACACACACACACACAGTAAGCTGCTAATGCTCACATCAGCCTACACACACACACACACACACACACACACACACAGTAAGCTGCTAATGCTCACATCAGCCTCACACACACACACACACACACACACACACAGTAAGCTGCTAATGCTCACATCAGCCTCACACACACACACACACACACACACACAGTAAGCTGCTAATGCTCACATCAGCCTCAACATCTGGGTCATTCTCAAACCACCACCCACCACCTTAATTTGGGGGATGGAGGATGAAAAAAAGTTTTCCTACATGTAAACATGGTATCCAAATGGCGTTGGCATTTCTCAGGCTTTTCAAACACAGCTCCCCCAACGTGCTCAGCAAACAGGAATGTTGGAAGATTTGGATTTCGTTTGCCTCTGGCTAAAATATTTAACAGCTCATGCCTGACCTATTTTAGTGGTGGCTGCCGTTTAAGGCGGCACGTGCATTAGACAGGCAGCTACCCTCTTCCTTTCCCACAGCACTCTGCAAGAGGGGAAAGGAAGGGTTAGGGATTTATCTGAAACCTCGATTTTAACAGGAGCTGAATTCTAAGCACTCTAAGTCCACGTACATGCACCGAACTAGCTGTTTTGGAAAAGCGCAGAGGGCCCAGAAGCGAGATGCTACACTGGCACTGGGGTCCTATTTACGGCGCAAGCTACCTGAGCAGGGATATGGCGGGCAGGATGCGCCAGTTCCTAAAATTAACGCCATTAGATTTAAAAAAATACGACAAAGTAATCCTGCCTGTTTACCGCCCTGACCCACCGCGTTAAGAACCAGCGGTCACCACTGTGGAACACACACGTAGGCCCTGGCTCCCGGCGAGATGGGGGAAACGCACCCAGAGTGGTTCTCGGCTCGGTTCGTTTCTTTTTTTAAACCCTCCTCTCTCTCTCACACACACACACACACACACACACACACACACTTTTTAAACCCTCCTCTCTCACACACACACACACACACACACACACACACACACAGTTTTAGGAAACTCCCTGCAAATACATCCCGCCAGTTAGGGGTTTGTGGCTTAGCTCTCCTCGGCCAGGCCTGAAATTGCAGCTGCAACAGCAGTTTCTTGCTGCCATTGCAAGTTTTGATTGGGGAGAAGACAGCAGGCTCCCCCAGAAAAGGCTTCCACTTCAGAAGTGCCAAGTGACTTTTGGGTGCCTAACCTTAAGGGCACCTGATCATTGAAAACAGCGAGTGGTCCTGGGGCACCTAAGGCTATGTCTAAACTGCACCCCTCTGTCAGCAGAGGGATGTAAATTAGACACATCGGAAGTGCAAATGAAGTGGGGATTTAAATATCCCACGCTTCATTTGCATAATCACATTAGAGAGCTGTTTCGAACAAGTGCCATTTCGAAACTGAAACCGCGGCTTAGACGCGGTTCTGCTGACAGTGGGGTGATTTCGACAGATCCTGTACTCCTCGAGTGTCGAAAAGTCACCCCGCTGTCGGCAGAACTGCGTCTAAGCCGCGGTTTCGGTTTTGAAGTGGCGCTTGTTCGAAACAGCACCCAAATGTGATTATGCAAATGAAGCATGGGATATTTAAATCCCCACTTCATTTGCACTTCCGATGTGTCTAATTTACATCCCTCTGCCGACAGAGGGGTGCAGTTTAGACACGGCCTTAGAGACTAACCAAAGATACATTCAGATCTATAGTACCACGAGCTTTCACGGGCAAAATCCACAGCTGCTCCTCTGAGACTTGTTAACTGAGGCATCCAAAAATCACGTCGCCAAGCAATCCGATCAGATGGTGCTTTGCAGCACTTGGCTTAGCTGATTCCAGCTTCAACAGAAGCAGAGTTTACAGTGTACATCCATAGGCCTGACTTTGTGCTGGCATTACTGTACTGGGTGGTTTTTACCAATGCAGTTATAAGGGTATAAAGGTGCCTTGTACTGGTTTAGCGTGTTCCCTAAACCAGGAACACGGAGGGTAGCTGCAATGGCGTAAAGCAATTATAAAGGTGCAGGACACTGGGAGTGTCCTGGGACAAGAATGCGGATGTAGTCAGAGCTTGTGTAGACAAGGTCTTAGCTGACCATGTAACGTACATACATTGGCAACAACTCCATGGTCAGCATGTGGAGCGTTCCATTTTTAAACATGGTTTTGGATCCGTATCAGACCCAGGAACCTTCTCGATCACACTGTGACAGCACGTACGCTCGGGCCGCGTCGACACAAGGAAACTTGCTGAGAATTCCTAGGGCTGGGAGCAATGACAGAAGACCGTGCAGGTGCAATGCTGAGGCTGGGTTATCTAGACATGCGGTCAGCAGCTGTTGGTGGCCTCCTACTTAACGTGCCAATGGCTACTGGAGCCCACCGCCACTGTTGCCAGCCCATGCTCTTGGGGACTCTGGCTGGCTTATCCCCACTACATGTGCATCTCAGCTGCTCCCTCATTTGCTCTGGGATCGGGTGAGGATGGCATCCGCTGTTCTACCAAGCGAGGCAATGCCAACGGTAGCTAGAACGCCGAACAGAAAACGTGCTGCCAAACGAGGCTGTGGCGGCCTTGCCCTTTCGCCATCGCTCAGGGAGCGACCCTGCATGACGCTCTGCTCTCTGGCCCTGATCCAACCAAGCCTGGAGGCGGCAGCTGAACTCCACGCATGGCTAGTGTGGCTCGTGCTGAAGGGCTCTGCTGGATCAGTGCCCCTCAACAGGATTGTCAGGAGCTCCTGGAGACTGAATCTCTCTGGAAAGTCCCCCCCAAAGGGCTCAGGGCTTGGCAGAGCCAGGATCCAGGCCTCCTGCCACTAGGGATTCACAGCCATCGCGACGCGCGCTGTGTCATCCCCAGACCCTGCTCGGACGCATCGCAGAGCCTGGGCGTCCCATTGCCTTGGCCTAAGCTTAATTTTTCATACTGAGGGGGCTGCTATTGTCACTGTGCTGGGCCCACCTCTGGCCCCTAACCTGCAGCAACAATGAGCACACACAGCAGGCAGCTGCACGCTTGACTGCACAGCACACTGGAGCAGCTATTGTGCCGGGGCCACGTGAGACAGTGTCTCTTGTGAGGCACCCGGGGCCAGGGCTGCCTTAAGGCCCTTCACCCAGCCGGGCGTTACTTCGGGGCCATTGTTAGCTGTTCTGTGGCTAGAACCACGCTGGACTCCTCCCAGAAGCCCAAATAAAGCCCTAGGTCAGGTCGGCGCTTTCTGCAAGCACCAGTGTGTACTTCCTGCACTCGCGTCCCTTCCTGTTGCACTGGCACGAGGCATTTCCCGAGTGAAGACGCCGCATGCTTTGCCATCTCACCGACAGGCCGCTGACTCTGCTGAGCGAGGGAGGAGCCGAGTGGCAATTCTTAACATCTTATTGCTGCATGGAGCAACGCTGTTGGCTTCCAAGCGGCGGGAGAGAATACGAGCACAGCACAGACTGTTTACTGCCATGTTCTCTTGATTCCTAAGAGCTGAACAGGGCCCAGGAAGACTATGCAGATGTCACAGAACCTGATCGTATGAGGTGGCCTGTTGGCCCGCTTCCCGCCGAGAGGCTGGGCTAGAACCACGGAGGAGTCCTCGTTCCCAATTGCTCCATACTCTCACCACCACCCCACGCTCTCCTCCGGGAGAACACGTACAGGAGTTCCTCCCCTCGGTACCTTTCCCAATAGCAGCGAGTCAGCGCATCTGGATTCCGCAGTTGGGTTCCGCTAGTGACCGTGACCTTGGGCAAGTCACGTGGCCAGCTCATGCCCCCATCTCCTTGTCTGTAACTGGGGGGTGATGCTCGCTCAGCGCAACCGCCCCCCAAGCCCTCCCGCAACTCTGCCTGCTGAGCCGGCCTCTGGGAACGAGGAGGGGGCGGGCTCCCGTCTCTCGGGACTGTTCTCACTGCTGGCTGGGGGAGAAGAGCCCTCGTGCAGGGCAGAGTGCTTCCCGTGACCTGTACCGCCACGCTCCACCAGGGAAGCCACGGCAGAGCTAGGTCTGTCGGCTCACCTGAGGGTCCAGCAGGCTGGGCTGAGAGCAGGGACTCCCGTATGCGCCCTCCAGGAGCTGGTGCTTGTCCTTCACCTCTCTCCACATGTGCACAGCCCCCCACCCCCCAGTGTCCCATAAGGCCCCCGGGCAGTAGCCAGGTGCCACCCATGGGGCAGAAGGGCCCATCTAGCCCAGGAGAAGCCCTCAGTCTCCCAGCTTCTCCCCAGCTGCCGAGCGCCCTGGGGCCTGGCCTGAGCACGGCCCAGCAAGCAGGAGCGCTAGCAGCACAGAGCAGCTGGTGGCAGTGCTGCCAGTTCACTGCCCAGCATGCCTGGCCCCCTGCCCGTGTGCAGGCCCCAGCACTGCTCGGCTGGCAAGCTTTGCCCAGCTATCTGGCCACGCTGTCCCTCCGGCTCTTCTGCTCACAGCCAGCCCTGCTGGCGTCGTGGCTTGCTCGGCCAGGAGCTGGGGCAGCTTTGCAACCAAGTACAAGGCTCAGCAGCCTTCTGACGTGGCTTCACAGCTCTGACCAGGCTGAGGGGTGGTCAGCCGAGCGCCACTGCCTCACTGCGCACATCTCTGCGCCCTTGCGCTGTTGCGGACGGGACTCGAGGGGCGCTCCCGAAATGGCTGGGGGCACGCTCCCTGACAGTGGGTTGCTTGGTAGCATCTGGTCCCGCTCAGCCTATAATAACTGAGGCCCCCCGTCCAGCAAAGCATTTAACAGGTGCTTAACTGTAGCGCCTCACCAGCCCCATGCAAGTCACTGGCTGAGAGCTAAGCAAGTGTCGGAGCGCTTTGCTGGACCAGGTTCTGAGTCTGTGCGGTTCAGTGCCTGCTCCCGCAGCACGAGTGGCTGGATTGTACCACACCGCTCAGAAACCGTCTCACTGCCTTGAGGCAACGTTCCCTGCAAGTGAAGCACTTGGGTGGCTGCCCAGGAGATTAAAATGCCCCCCAGCCAATTAACAGAGTGCCCCCAGCTGGCATTCCTACTGGCGGTGCACATCTGCATGTGCCTTGGTGCACAGAACAAAACGTATTCTGCACATGGAGGGAAAAAATTAGAGGGAGCATTGTCTTTGATGCCCTTTGTTTGGAGGAAGGGGACGAGTGAAGGAGCAGTCTGGGAGGCATTTCCCAAGCGGGGCACAGGAAAAGGGACAATGACACATGGGTCAGCATTACACATGCAGCAAAGAATGTTTGGTCTCTGTATCTGTCCACGCTGCACCTCTTGTTCAGGGGCATCAAGGCAGAACCCGGTCTCAGTTGGAACTAAAAGAGTAACCAGCAGAATCTCCAGGGAATCGAGAGGGGGCTTGGCAGGGCTGTCCATGTTCCAAGTACAAATCAAAGACTGTGGTTTCCATTTCTGTTTTCTGCAGCGTCTTACACACTGAGTAATCGTTCTCTCTGTGAATGATCAGATCCCTGTGAGGCTACTTGGAGAATGAAGTATTAGATTGTGAGTAAGGTAGCACAATCCAAGCCTTAAGGAGCTCTACACTCACACTAAAGAAAAACAAATTAGCTACAGGAATAAAGGAAACTCGCCTAGTTCTGCAGCTTCTGCGAATCAGCTCCTGTCCCAACAGACAAAGAGGTGCCTGCCTTTCACACTAGATGTGATAAGAGAGTAGCCAGCTTACACAAGATATTCACAATCAGCTGTGTACATTTCTCTGCAAAAAGCGCCGAACACCCACCCAGCACACAAGCCCTAAGTCTGAACCTGCAGTGAGCTCCACGTGTGTGTGGACTCCTAATGAAAAGAAACCGAATGGACACTGACTGATGTAATTTGTTCCAATAAATCAAGTTTTGGCCCTACCAACTTTGAAAGCTCCAGAATTCTACTGGCCTGTAGTCCTTCATATGGACTGTTTTACACACAACCCCTCCCTTCCCTTGTTCTATGGGGGCAACAGCCACTCTGGAGCTTGAAGTGGGAAGAAAGGAGCTAACATTGCGCCAATGGGAGTGACTCAGCGATGAGGCTACAAAGAAAATCAGTGCAAAATAGTCCAGTTGAAGAAAGAAAAGGGAAAAAATTAACCTGACAAATGCCAGGCAATGTAGAGTCCCTCTACCTTAGTGAGGTGACCCACTGTCAGCAAGTGCTGTCAGACATACCTTTCCCCATTTCCCCCCAGCCAGCATCACACACACCAGGTGGGCTCCACTGGGCCAAGTTCATTTCTGCACTTTGCTATATACTAGAGCTACATTCCTCCAACTCTCCAGAGTCCCATCTACACTGGGAGAAGGAGCCATGGATACCGGTTGTCAGCTATTAAACTGCAGCAAGGAGGTTTAGGCTGGACATTAGGAAAAACTTCCTGTGGCAGGGTGGTGAAACACTGGACTAAGTTGCCTGGGGAGGTTGGGGAATCTCCTTCACTGGAGATGTGTAAGAGCAGGTTAGACAGACACCTGTCAGCGATAGTCTAGACAGTACTGGGCAGGGTGGCCAACCCACAGAAATTTCATTTACCGTAAATTTTTCCCATTTTGTCGGACATAATTTTTATACTATATTAAGATGACATAAATGGCCAAAAGTGAAAAGTAATCATTGTCATACATACATCACAAGAACAATATGCTATTTTCATTTAGTCACTCACTTTCATTTAGTTAGTCATGGTCCTGGACGTTTTCCATTTTGTGATTGTACATCCGAAGATTGAAGCTGTTAATCACTGAGCTAAACAAACAACTAAAACGTCCAATTTCGGCTGCTCTGCAGTAAAATGACTGAAACTGCACAAAAGAAATTTAATTGCTATCAAATAATTGCTGTTGTTTGAAGTTTTATTGCACTTTTACAAAATTTACGGACACCGAAATTTTTTTACGGACTTTACAGACATATCCTAAAGGAAGTAAAAAGTAAAAATCCTAAAGGAATCAAAATGTTCCATAGAATCATTATGGATAACAATTCATTCCTCTAATATGAATATGGCATTAGGAATATATTACCGACCACCTAACCAGGACAGTGATAGTGATGCTGAAATGATAAGGGAGATTAGAGAGGCTACCAAAATAAAAAACACAGTAATAATAGGAGATTTCAATTATCCCCATATTGATTGGGTGCATGTCACCTCAGGACGGGATTCAGAGATTAAATTTCTTGATGCCTTAAATGACTGCTTCTTGGAGCAGCTAGTACAGGAACCCACAAGGGGAGAGTCGATTCTCGACCTAGTCTTGACTGGAACGCAGGATCTGGTCCAAGAGGTAACTGTTACTGGACCGCTTGGAAATAGTGACCACAATATAATAACTTTTAATATTCCTGTGTTGGGAAGAACACCGCAGCGGTCAAACACTCTGGCATTTAATTTCAAAAAGGGGAATTACACTAAAATGAGGAAGCTAGTTAAACAGAAACTAAAAGGGAGAGTAATTAAACTAAAATCCCTGGAAGCTGCATGGGAACTGTTTAAAGACACCATACTAGAGGCCCAACTTAAATGTATACCCCAAATAAAAAAACACAGTAAGAGACCTAACAAAGAACCACCATGGCTAAACAGCCATGTTAAAAAGGCAGTGAGAGAGAAAAGGGCAGCTTTTAAAAAGTGGAAGTCAAATCCTAGTGAGGAAAATAGAAAGGAACATAAACACTCCCAAATTAAGTGTCATAATGCAGTAAGAAAAGCCAAAAAAGAGTTTGAGGAACAGCTAGCCAAAAATTCAAAAAATGATAGTAAAATGTTTTTCAAATACATTAGAAGCAGGAAGCCTGCTAAAAAAGCAGTGGGGCCCTTGGATGATAAAGATATAAAAGGAGCGATCAAGGAAGACAGTGCCATTGCGGAGCGATTAAATGATTTCTTTGCTTCAGTCTTCACGGCTGAGGATGTTACAGAGGTTCCTAAATCTGAGCCAGCCTTTTTAGGTGACAAATCTGAGGAACTCACTCAGATTGAAGTGACATTAGAGGAGGTTATGGAATTAATTGATAAGCTGAATAGTAACAAGTCTCCGGGACCAGATGGCATTCACCCAAGGGTTCTGAAAGAACTCAAATGTGAAATTGCGGAGTTATTAACAGTGGTTTGTAACCTATCCTTTAAATCCACTTTGGTACCAAATGACTGGAAGATGGCCAATATAACACCAATATTTAAAAAAGGCTCTAGAGGAGATCCTGGCAATTATAGACCGATAAGTTTAACATCAGTACCAGGCAAATTAGTAGAAACACTAGTAAAGAGTAAAATTGCAAGGCACATAGAAGAGCACGAATTGTTGGGCAAAAGTCAGCATGGTTTCTGCAGAGGGAAGTCGTGTCTAACTAATCTGTTAGAATTCTTTGAAGGGGTTAATAAACATGCGGACAAGGGGCACCCAGTGGATATAATATACCTAGATTTCCAGAAAGCCTTTGACACGGTCCCACACCAAAGGCTTTTACGTAAATTAGGTGGTCATGGGATAGGAGGAAAGGTCCTTTCATGGATCAAGAATTGGTTAAAAGACAGAAAACAAAGGGTGGGAATAAATGGTAAATTTTCACAATGGAGGAGGGTAACTAGTGGTGTTCCCCAGGGGTCAGTACTGGGACCAATCCTGTTCAACTTGTTCATCAATGATCTAGAAAATGAGGTAAGCAGTGAGGTGGCCAAGTTTGCAGATGACACAAAGTTGTTCAGGACAGTCAAAAGCAAAAGGGATTGTGAAGAACTACAAAAAGATCTCAGCAAACTGAGTGATTGGGCAGCAAAATGGCAAATGAAATTTAATGTGGGTAAGTGTAAGGTAATGCATGTTGGAAAAAATAACCCAAATTACACGTACTACATGATGGGGTCAAATTTAGCTACGACAGATCAGGAAAGGGATCTTGGAGTTATAGTGGATAGTTCTATGAAGACATCCACGCAGTGTGCAGCGGCAGTTAGTAAGGCAAATAGGATGTTAGGAATTATTAAAAAAGGGATAGATAATAAGACAAAAGATATCATACTTCCCCTATATAAAACTATGGTACGCCCACATCTCGAGTACTGCGTGCAGATGTGGTCTCCTCACCTCAAAAAAGATATTTTGGCATTAGAAAAGGTTCAGAAAAGGGCGACTAAGATGATTAGGGGCTTGGAAAGGGTCCCATATGGGGAGAGGCTAGAGAGACTGGGACTTTTCAGTTTGGAAAAAAGGCGATTGAGGGGCGATATGATAGAGGTATATAAAATCATGAATGGTGTGGAGAAAGTGATTATAGAAAAATTATTTACCTTTTCCCATAATACAAGAACTAGGGGACACCAAATGAAATTGATGGGTAGTAGGTTCAAAACTAATAAAAGGAAATTTTTCTTCACACAGCGCACAGTCAACCTGTGAAACTCCTTGCCCGAGGAGGCTGTGAAGGCCAGGACTCTATTAGGGTTTAAAAAAGAGCTTGATAAATTTTTGCAGGTTAGGTCCATAAATGGCTATTAGCCAGGGATAAAGTATGGTGCCCTAGCCTTCATAACAAGGGCAGGAGATGGATGGCAGGAGATAAATCACTTGATCATTGTCTTCTGTTCTCCTTCTCTGGGGCACCTGGCATTGGCCACCGTCGGCAGATGGGATGCTGGGCTCGATGGACCTTTGGTCTGACCCAGTATGGCCATTCTTATGTTCTTATGTTCTTATCCAGTTTCAGCTAATTTTTCATGGACTGTCCGTAAATTTACAGACGGTTGGCATCCCTGGTACTGGGTCCTGCTGTGAGTCCAGGGGACTGGACTCGATAATCTTTTGAGGTCCCTTGCAGGTCTAGTATTCTAGGATTCTATTTGACACATGACTTCAGTCAGTGTTTTAAATGGCTTAGGAGTGGCCAGACGGGACAAAAATCATTCTCAGAGCAGTTACCAAAACACTTGGACAGTTAAGCCACTTTTATTTTTGATTGGGGGGCACCTGCTGCTTATTTCATGTATCAGCATCCTAGTGTAGATGGGTGCAGCACAGCTTGCATAACGGTGTTGGAACTGGAACACAAGCCACTTTTGGCCTTGTGGACAGTTCACAAAGGATTGGAAGGGGCAAGCAGTCTCAGCCCCGGATCGGACAAGCAGTCTCAGCCCTGCATCGTTTCCTTTCACCCCACGCTTATTACAGTTTGGCACTGCCAGGCAGGTCCTGGCTTTCTGAGCACCCTTCGGTTGGGGCAAGGCCTGGGGGAGAAAGGCAGAATGGAGGGAGCAGCAGCATTGCAGCTCTGGAAGGAATGTGAGGGACCCATCAGAGAGCTAGACAAAAACAAGCCAAGCAACTGTACTAAGCACAGCCAGGCTTAGACACTGTTACAGGCCCAGTGATGTTCCACAGACACACAACTCCGGCTGTGGCACAACTCACATCAGAGAAAACCAGTTATCGCAGGTGGAGAACCCAACACCCACCCCGCGGCTGCTGGCACAGCATGAAAACCCAACACACCCACAACACTTGCACTGACACAAGGGCAGGAAAGTCGGAGGCTTGAACAGCAACTGCACCCCCCGAGTAAGGTTTTACACACACACACACACACACACACACACACACACACACAGGACAGACCTTAGCTGCGGGGAACCGGGCGCCCGTCCGTCCCTGCGTCCGCCTCAGCGCCCCTCCCCGTGGTGCCGGGCACTCTCAGGCCAGCCGGCGGCGCAGGAAGGGGCCGGGCCCGAGCGCACCGCCCCAAGCAGCGCCGGGACTCGCCTCCTCCCGCCCCTGCCCGGGGCTCCAGCCTGCTGGGGGGCGCCGCGCTGGGAGAGCAGACCCGCCGGCCCGCCCTTTGTCCGCCCGCCCGCAAGCAGCCTGGGGGCCGGGCTCAGGTGGTGTAGTCACTGGGGCCTCAGCGGGACCCGCCCCCCAGTGTTAATTGACGGGGCAGGGTCCCCCCCCCCCATGGGAACTGACGGAGGGCAGGGTCCCCCCGCCCCCCCAGTGTTAATTGATGGGGCAGGGTCCCCCCCCATGGGAACTGACGGAGGGCAGGGTCCCCCCGCCCCCCCCAGTGTTAATTGATGGGGCAGGATTCCCCTCCCCCCCAGTGTTAATTGAAGGGGCAGGACCCCCCGCCCCCCCAGTGTTAATTGATGGGGCAGGGTCCCCCCCCATGGGAACTGACGGAGGGCAGGGTCCCCCCGCCCCCCCCAGTGTTAATTGATGGGGCAGGATTCCCCTCCCCCCCAGTGTTAATTGAAGGGGCAGGATCCCCCCGCCCCCCCAGTGTTAATTGACGGGGCAGGGTCCCCCCCCCCATGGGAACTGACGGAGGGCAGGGTCCCCCCCCGTGTTGACTGATGGGCGGGCAGGTCACCCCCGGGCGCGCTGTGCGTGACGCTTGGGCACACGCCCCGACCGAGGCCCCGCGCGGGGGGGCCCCACTGATTTCTGGGGGCACCTAGAAACAGCAGAGCAAGGTGCCCCGCCCCGCCCCGCCCCGCCCCGCGGCAGCCGCTGCTCTCCGGGCTCATCCTAGGGCTGGAGGAGGAGCCAGCGCCTGGGGGTGGGGCCAGTTCCGCAGCGAGGCTCGCGTTCCCCCTGTCACGTGGGGAGGGAGCACGGCAGCGCGCTGACCTCACGCGCGGGCGCATGCGCGCTGCGGGGTCCGGGCGCGCGGCAGCAGCTCGGGGCGCGAGGCGGAGCGGCCATGTCGGGCGCGGCGGGCGCGGCCCGCAAGCGGCTGCTGAAGGAGGAGGACATGACCAAGGTGGAGTTCGAGACCAGCGAGGAGGTGGACGTGACCCCCACCTTCGACACCATGGGGCTGCGCGAGGACCTGCTGCGCGGCATCTACGCCTACGGTGCGCGCCGGGCCGGGCCGGGAACTCGCCCCCCCCGTACTGCGCGAGCCTCGCGGGAGGGGGAGGGGCCGGGCCTCACGCACCGCGGCCGTTGCCCCGCGCGCTGCGGTGCGGGTCGCGCCTGCGCATTGCTTCGCGGGGCGGCGCCTTTCGGCGGCTCAAACAGCCCTGGGGCCGGGGGGGGCGGTTATTATTGACCGGGGGTCACTGGCCCTGGGCTGCCCCGGAAGGGGCGGGGCCTCGTGCGGAAGGGGCGGGGCCAGGGCACTTCTGTGCTCCCCTGATTGGCCTGGGGGTGGGGGAGCTGCCAAGTCTTTACCCCCCCACCGCCAGCTGTTGTGAAGGGCTGGGGTGGGAGGAGACTTGGCGCTCCCCCCAGGGGGAGGGGGGGAAATACGAACTCTCGCTCCCTGCCCCCACCCTGCAAGGGGCGCTGCTGCTGGCGGTGGACTAAGTGCTGAGCCCCTGGCAGGGCGTTCACCTGCTGCTCCCTGTCCCTAGGCCCTGATTGGCCTGGGGGCAGGGGGAGCGTGCGAAGTCTCCTCCCACCCTGCCCGCCCTGCAAACAGCGGGTGGTGCTTAGAAGCTCTGCGCACCTCACAGGGCAAGAAGTGACTTTGCATGCTTCCCCCTCTTCTGTCCTCCTCCCTCTCCCCCGCCAATCAGGGCTTGGGGGCAGGAGGAGACTTCACCTGCTCCCTGTGCCCCCAAGCCCTGATTGGCCTGGGGGGCGGGACCTCCGCAGGCAGGATCTGGCCCACGGAGGCCCTTTTGCCCACCCCTGCTCTGGGCTCAGGGCTTTGACTTATGAATTATTGACACCGCTCCGTTGATCTGTATACTGGAAGAAACCTTTAAAGGGTATTTGTATTCAAAACATTCTAGGTTTTGAGAAACCCTCCGCCATTCAGCAGAGAGCAATCAAACAGATAATCAAGGGGAGAGATGTGATTGCACAGTAAGTGGAATTGTACATTGACTATTGATACTTGCTGATAATACACATGTTGGGGAGAATTAAGGGTTAAACTCTGCCATCAGATCTGCCCTGGTGCGCTTGGATCTGCCCTATTCCATATTTAGGGTCTAGCCCTCTTTTTTGTGGCTTTCTGCAGACTACTTTTTTAGACAGAGTGCTCACTAAACTACCTGTAATATTTTTTTTACCGTCTTAAGTTTCTGTATATTCTGTAATTCACACATATGGAAACTGAATTATTCATTAAAATATTTGTATGGGACAAGCAGTACACAATAACTTTAGCAAGGAGACACTAAGTTTTTAGGTTTTTTTAATTCCTGCTGATAGTGGTACAGATTTACTAGTTTTAAAATCCAATTGAATGTTTTTGTAGGTGAAACTTTGGTTTCACCTAACATCTCAGTGCTAGGTCGTGTGGACTTTCATGATGCTTTGTCATAACCCATCTCAAGACTAAAGTTCTTACCTAAAATAGGTTCCTGTCAAAGCTATGAAATTGACCATGAGAATCAGCCAGAGATGTGTAGAGGGGGGGAAGTGGAGCACTCTAGAGAGATTTTTAGTCAGGGATTAACACGTGTTTATCCAACCCCTCGATTCAAAATGTTAGTCAGAGAAGTCACCTCAGGCTTCGTCTCTACTACAATTTGTCAGCATAATTTGTCATTCAGGGTCTGAATAAACTCTGAGTGACAGTTACTGACACAGTTCAGAGAGGTAACTGTAATTAGGCTGTTTCAACAAAAACCAGTCCTGTGTCACCTTAAAGGCTAACAGCTTATGCCCTAATAAAATTGTTAGTCTTTTAAGGTGCCACTGGACTCCTTGTTGTCACTGACATAAGCACTCATGTCTTCAGCAGTACATTGGTGGAAGAGTTTTTCCTGCCAGCATAGCTTCTGCTGTACATGGAGGTGCTTTTATCATGGCAGTGGGAAAGGTCTTTCCTATCAGCATAGAGTCTTCTTCACCAGAGGCATTGCAGTGCTGGAGCTGCGTTGGTACAACTGCAGCACTGTGCATGTAGCTGTGCCCTCAGTTCAAACGTGAGCTCCCAGTAAACATACTCTGAGACTCTCAGGAAAGTCTTCCAGCAAAACCAGAGAAGTGGATTTGACATTTTCAGAGTGCTCTACTGTAAAATATAAGCAAAAAACACTTCCCACTCCCCTCTCCCTGCTCCTAATGACCTGTTTTGCAAAGAAGCAAAATGATTCCCAAGTCATCTTCATGGGCTAATAGTTCCTTAGTTTAGTGCCTGGGCGTTCCAGACCTGGGGATTTACTAGTGTCAAACAATTTTTTTAATTAGCAAACATGGTTGTCATTTGCATAAAGTGTTGTAAGATACATTGTTGAAAATTAAGTTTGGCAATTAATTGTATTGTTGACTATTGAAGGATTAGCAGAAAGTTAACTTTTGTTTTGGGGAAAGTTAAAGTTACCTGTGTGTGTTCTCCAGAAATAGGTTCTTAAATGCTTTATCTTTCCAGGTCACAATCTGGAACAGGCAAAACAGCAACATTTTGTATCTCTGTTCTCCAGTGTTTGGACATCCAGGTACTTTTCAACACTTAAGTGCACTACGTTACAATTTTAAAATGAAAACTTTGGAAGTAATCAAATGTGATTATAAAGTATTTCCATCTTTCATCGGGAGTCCACTCCCCGTTAATGGTGCCTCCTCCGTTTGGTCTTCCGGATTAGCAGTGTCAGGTGCTGCTCCCTCCTGTAACGGTGTCTCTCCTGTTGTCCTTCGGACCCTTCTTGCTCCAGGGATTGCAGTATCCTCTCTGCACTTGGCCCTCTGTCCTGGTCACTGGGTTCCCCCTTGTGGGGTAGCAAAGTCTCTCTTAACAGATGGGCTCAGGCAGTCTTCCTGTTCACTGTCCAGTTAATGCCTGTTCCTCAGCAGCTGGTAGGGGAACCTGGGCTCACCCTCTATTCCAGGTCCCAGTCAGTGTTCCTTCTGTTTTCCATCCATATGCGGAATACATTTTATGTGCACTGAGGCATGTGGGAATGTGCACCATCAATAGAAGCAAAGCCTAGCCGTGAGCACTTGGCTAATCATCTGGAGGCCATTTGAATTTCTCCGGAGTGGCTGCACAAGCGCACAGCTTACAGGGAACATTGGTCCCGGTTCACGGGCCCCCTCATTGATTAAGTGATTGGGCAACAAAATGGCAAATGAAATTTAATGTGGATAAATGTAAAGTAATGCCCACTGGAAAACATAATCCCAACTGTACATACAATATGATGGGGACTAATTTAGCTATAACTACTCGAGAGATCTTGGCATCATTGTGGATAGTTCTCTGAAAACATCCACTCAGTGTGCAGGAGCAGTCAAAAAAGCAAATAGAATGTTAGGAGTCATGTAAAAAAGGATAGAGAATAAGACAGAAAATCTTATTGCCTCTGTATAAAACTATGGTACGCCCACATCTTGAATGCACCATACAGATGTGGTCGCCTTATCTGAAAAAGATCTATTGGCATTGGAAAAGATTCAGAAAAGGCAACAAAAATGATTAGGAGTCCCATATGAAGAGAGATTAAAAAGACTTGGACTTTTCATCTTAGAAAAGAGGAGACTAAGGGGGGATATGGTAGAGGTCTATAAAATCATGACTGATGTAGAAAAAGTGAATAAGCAAAAGTTATTTACTTACTCCCACAATATAAGAACTAGGGGTCACCAAATTAAATTGATAGGCAGCAGGTTTAAAACAAACAAAGTTTTTCTTCACTCAGCGCACAGTAACCTGTGGAACTCCTTGCCAGAGCATGAGACGAAGGCCAGAACTTTAACAGGATTTTAAAAAGAGCTAGATAGATTCATGGAGGTTAGGTCCATCAATGGCTATCAGCCAGGATGGGTAGGAATGGTGTCCCTAGCCTCTGTTTGTCTGGAAGAGTGTGACAGGGGAGGGATCACGTGAGGATTACTTGTTCTGATCCCTCCCTCTGGGGCATCTGGTATTGGCCACTGTCGGCAGACAGGATACTGGGCTAGATGAACCTTTGGTCTGACCCAGTATGGTTGTTCTTATGTCCATTAGTAGAGCGATCTTTGATGGCTATTGCTTGGTGTTTTTCCCCTGAGCTTTCTACCTCCCTGGTTTCTCCCCTCTTTGGGCTTATCAGCCTCCCAACTTCCTGCCCTCTTCCCTTCACCCCTCCCCCCCAACAACTGGACTACCCATATACAGCTTGCAAACACTCCATCCTTTTCCCAGCAAGTGGCTGCAGCCCAGCCTTTCCTAGCACCTCTTCTGTCAATTTTCATGCTTATCTAGGCCTCACCAGTTCTTGCAAAGGTGAGCTTCTTCTAATTAAGGCTTCTCTCTATCTTAATTCCCCATGGCTTGCAACCTAATAAGTTAATTGGCCTTTCTGACCTGCCTTGATCTTTCAGGGTAGGTGTGGAGTGGGCACCCATCACACTATTCATGTGCACACAAAGAACACATACATTCATCATTAGTATTTTTCACAAAGTAGGACTGACTGATTAGTTGTAGCTAGCATAGTGAAAATCAAGCCATTGGAGTGGAACATGCTGATGGGTGCTATTGTTGAATGTGACTTACACAGGAAGGTATTCTCATGTGAGTGCATTTCAGCAGGAGCAACTTCCCAGATGAGTTAATCCTTGTAAACACTTATCCATTTTGTGCTAAATTTTACGCTGAATCCTTCTTGGTGTCTTTCATTTCCAAGTCCTTCGTGATCCACTCCCAGTGTTATGTTTGGGTGATATTGGACTTTCTCACTTTTTCATTCAGGTCCGTGAAACCCAGGCATTGATTTTGGCACCAACCAGGGAGTTGGCAGTACAGATTCAAAAGGTAAGAACAACCAAAGTTGAAGCAACCAAATTCTTGAGCACATAGTTTGTGCTTGTAATTTCTCACCAGTTTTACTAGAACAGCTGGTGAACTTTTAGCATTTTGTCAATTTGCAGTGATTATTTTCCTCCGTAGAAAATGAAATGGTGGTACGTATACTTGTTTCTATACCTACTACTGTATTAGGTGTAGTCACAAATTGATAATACTACTGGTTTACTGAGATTCCACTGGAATAACTTGTGATTAGCCCAAAAGTAGGTATCTTATTGGTTGCTGTGGTACAGCTGGGCTCTTCATGTTAGAATCCCTGAGGAAGTTTCAGGTAACGGGTAGTGTGTGTTCCTTCTCTTATGCTCACATGGCATTGCAGTGCGCCTTCTGTGATGTGTGCAGATCTCTCGGAGATGCTGTGAAGCTGAATTTATTCATCTTTCTGTGCAGCTTGGGTGGGAGCACGAGGGCTGCCTTAGACGTCCTGTGGAGTGTGTTGCAAGCTTTGCTTTGATGCTGTAGCTTTTTATTCTGGCTTTTTGGAGTGTGGCACCATGGCATTTTCCTTCTTGGAGCATCAAAAAAATCCCACGTTTTGAATCTTGTCATTGAGAAACTTGTGTGTGGCTAGAAATGCCCCAATCAGAGAAAATGTTGCCTTATTGATGCAGATTTCAATTCCTCTGTTTAAGTTCAGCTGCGAATTTTATGACACTTGTGATTTGGCCTACCAGCTCTAACTTAAATGTTGAGGGACTTAGATTCAGCACGGAGATACCGTATTCCTGCCTGTGGTCTCAGCTCCTTTTCTAGTGTGGAGTTGCACAACAGCAGTCCTCTCTTTCATACTCCTGCTTTACAGAGAAAGCACAGGAATAGCACCCCAGGCTAGAGCAGGGGCAGAGAGGTGTGCAATATGGGAGATCTGCAAACTGGGGAGGGACCTAAACTGCCTGTTGAAGGATTTCATTGCACATAATTTGTGGTGTTACTGTGAACTGTCTAAATGTTTCTTCTGTGCTGATTTAACCCAGGGTCTTCTTGCTCTTGGTGACTACATGAATGTGCAGTGTCATGCTTGTATCGGAGGCACAAATGTTGGTGAAGATATCCGGAAGTTGGATTATGGGCAGCATGTTGTTGCTGGTACACCAGGCCGTGTTTTTGGTAAGAAGGTCACTGACTAGCGATGCCATAATTGGCTTAATACCCGGAATACACATCATTGTTCTGGATGAGTTTTGTGGAGTTCATGCTTAAGGGATAGTTCAATTCCTGCAAATGTGAACTGATATGAAAACCCTATATAAAGGGACACTATAAACCTAAACATTCATTTTTCTGTTAACAGTAACTTTTAAGATCACTCCAGTTGAAAGAATTGGGGGGGAGAGAAATAATTTTTTGTTTAAGTTAATTGTGTATAGTCAATTTCACTTCCCCTGAATTGTCTGTTTCCCTTGTTTATGTGGCTGTTTGCACAGTAACAAGGAAGAAAATGTTATTGCCTACCCCCAGAAACTGGTATGAAGCTCTGGGGGAGGTGTAGGAACTGAAGCTACTGCTCTCCCCACACTGCCCTTGCTGCCTTTTCATCCACAGCTATTAGCCAGGGTGGGCGGGGATTGCGTTACAAGCCTCTGTTTGCCAGAAACCGGGAATGGGTGACAGAATGGATCTCTTGATCCTGTTCTGTTCATTCCCTCTGGTACATCTGGCAAGGGCCACTGTCAGATCACGGGTTCCTGAGCTGGATGGACCATTGGTCTGACCCAGTCTGGCCGTTATGTTCTTATGCCTCCTCGGCCCTTCTTTGCAGAGGAGTTTTTGTCACCTGGTTGGTGCCCATGCTCTGGCCCTAGCAGATGTGGCATCAAGGTGTCCAGTCTCCGTGCTATTCCCTGGGCAACATGCAGGAACCAGTGCAGCAGCTTACAAAGGATAAATATGTCTCTCTTCCAGCTGATGCCCCCATAGATTGCTGTCACACTGGTACTGTGCAAATGGGTTGCAACTTATTTCTCCTACCTTGCTTGCCGCACATAACAAGATGTATCCTGTGGTTTAACCCTAACTCCTCATTCAACCACGTCCCTTTCCATTCCCCCTCCCCCCACACCTGAGTCTCCTACCCTGAGCTCCTTTCTGCACCCAGCCTCTGTTCCAGACCCTGTACCACCTCCACAGAAAACCTCAGAAGCCAACTGCCAGGGAGTCTGCTGCTTTGTTATTCCTGTGCTTGCGAAGCAACAGCAGTGAAGTCTGTACCTTGTGCAGATGTTTCTACTGCAAGGGAGAACGCCTGGAGGCTGGGGTGAGAGGCAGCCCTCTTGGTTATCTGTCCACACTCCCAGCTACCCAACTAAAATCTCTGTTCCCCACACTGTTTGGATAAGTGGGTGCATCCTGTATGTGGCTTACCAAGAAGCATCAGAGAGCTGCAGGCATCCTGGCCTTCCTGGGCTGCCAAATGAATTCAGTGCCACGCTGTGGGGGAGGATCGCTGCAGATGCAGAGATGAGTAGAACTGTCGGATAGCGGCTGCCAGGGGGGGTTGCAGGTATGTGTGTCTGGAGACTGTTTCACAATACTGAGCTGAAATCTTGCAGATATGATTCGGCGTCGAAGTCTAAGGACTCGTGCCATCAAAATGCTGGTTTTGGATGAAGCTGATGAGATGCTTAATAAAGGTAAGAAATAGGCTCTGTACTCCCCCTTTGCTTCATGCTACATTGTGCATAGCACTAGCCATTCTATTTCTAAAACAGTAGCCCTTTAATTGCCAAAGGGCGAGTGATATTGCTGGTTAGAACTTCACTAGCCTTCTGACTGTACTTGCTACACCTGATCTGATATAGTGAGAGACCCTTAAGAATGCTTGTCCCAGAACTGGGTCCTCAATAGGGCCTCAGAACCTCTCCATTGTGTGTAGGATACTATGGTTTTGCAGCCTGGGTGGGAAGACAGAGTTGAAGTTGTTTGGTGACTTCACTACTTCCCAATGTTTGTCTTTCAGTGTAACCTTGAATTTGAATTCCAGAGTCAGTGTAAGAACGAGGAAACCGCAGATTGTAACACTGCTGTGCTCTTTGGTTTGTTTTGGCAGGTTTTAAAGAGCAGATTTATGATGTGTACAGATACCTGCCCCCAGCTACCCAGGTGGTTCTGATCAGTGCCACCTTGCCTCACGAAATCCTGGAGATGACCAACAAATTCATGACTGACCCAATCCGCATCTTGGTTAAACGGTGAGTGATGTTTCCACCTGAAAAGCAACTCGAGTTCCATCAGTAATTGGTCTGTTGTCAGTCTCTGCAATTAGTATTCCTCTGTAAGTGAGGGCTTTTAAGTGGGATTGCTTCAACATTTTTCAGCGTTGTACTAGAAAGTTAATGCTGTAAATGATTGAAAGTGCAAATTAATGAAACAAGCCATAAGGATTAGCTAAGAAACATTGTTTCTTAGCGACATCCAACACAGCATACAGCTTGGGAATTCTTAAATCACACTTCTACTAAAAGGCAGAGTCTTGAAGAATGATGCATTGCAAAGTTGCTCCGTGTTGTTCTTCAGCTGCATCCTCATTTGCATCATTTTCTCCCACTAAGTTTTCCTTATGATTCGTTCCTGCAGCTAGGCCTTGCATCATTATCTAGCACTGCTTACACGGGACACGTTTTCCGTTTAGCCAGGGAACAGATTTATTCACAGTATTCCCAAATAGGATCTCTCTTATTCCAGAAGCAAAAGTATAGGAGAATATAGGAAGCGGTGTGCTGAATATTGTTTGCTTTTCCAGTCCACTCCACTGTTCCTTTCCATGCTGCCTCCACCCTTTCCTGTGTATTGTCTCTCTTTAACCAGTGTCTTAACTAACTGCTGTGCTTGGCCTATGCTTACCACCGCAAACGCCCAGAACAAACCCGATCCAGGCTGTGTCTGTCTTTGCACATGTTTCTCAGCTCACTAACAGAAATTGAAAGCCCAGAACTTTTGAGGAGCAAGAGCTGGTGGTGAAGCTGGACAGACTAGAGCCATTCATTCATTTTTATGAGACCATAAATGTAGGAATAGCATGTTTGTGATAAGATTTAATTGTAACTTAAATGTAGAATTTTCATGGCTTTAAAAATCCAAAAACTATTTTTATCAACCCTGTCAGCAATTCACAGTGTAAGAGAAGAGTTTGAATTCAGTTCAGCGTGGCTGGCTAGTTGAAATGTATTGGCTTCCAAACTACCCTGAAGTGTCTAGTAAGACACAATGGCTCTTTCTGTCTGCAGTGATGAATTGACTCTGGAAGGAATCAAGCAGTTTTTTGTGGCTGTGGAAAGGGAAGAATGGAAGTTTGATACATTGTGTGACCTGTACGACACACTCACTATCACACAGGCTGTCATCTTCTGTAACACCAAGAGGAAGGTAAGGTTGCAGCAAACTAGTGTTCATGTTCAGCTCTGTAATGATGGCTGTGTTGCTTCCCCTGCCTATTAGGATTATTATCAATATCCAGTAATATAAGACTAGCAGCTGTTAGCCAGAGGAACTGTTAATCTCAGTAGCTTCTCTTGCTTTAAACTGCAGCCACCTGCTCATGGCAATTAGCTTTTAATAACAAAAGCCTTTAGCTATGACCAGAGAAACTTCACTCAAAGGTTATGGATTCCTCTTTTAAGGCCCTCTTTCCAGGTTGGTGGTGGTAGAGTTAAGGAGAATCCCCTGAGGGATATGGTGGGTTTTCTATCACTAGCAGTTTTTAAATCAAGATTGGATGTTTTCTGAAAGAGTGGCTGTAGTCCAACCAGGAACTATTGTGGGGCAGGGCCCTGGTCTGTTAATGGACTCTCCCTCTGCTCTCACACCTACTTTGTCCCATGGACTGAGCCTCCTGGCTCAGATGCATTCGTGGGAGGAGCCTTGGCCAGTGAAGGCTGCCCTGGCCAGTGTTCCCTGCCACCCCCCCCAGGCTGCCTGGGGAGTATAAACATATAAATGGACCTACAGCAGCCCATGACGTTGTCAGTCATGTTGCCACTGACCTGCCCAGCAACAGCCCATCTTGACTAACCACATGAACTGTGACTTGACACTGACTCAGGCAGCAGAACTGACTTTGCTCCTTACTAGTTCAGCTAGTAGCTCCTGGCACTAGAACCCAGTGGCATGGGATGCCTGTTGGAGCCTGCTGAATTGGCACTTGGAATCCAGCGCTGCGTCTCCTGGCCACGCGGTTGTACTGAGCTAGTCAGTAACCCGCTGTGTGCTGCCATGTTGACATTTTGTCTACTAAAAGGAGAACTGCAGTCACAGGTGGAGTTGCCCTTTTAGAACAATCACATTGACTAGCACATCAGTTCCAAAAGGACTATGAACTTGGAAAATGCACTTGATTCACAGCTGAGGGGGTGGGGGTGGAATATAGCATCCTGCACCAAACTGGCAAGCCCAGTGCTAGGCTTTGATCCCCCTCCCGGATGTATAGTGACAGCAGGAGCTGTCAATCAGTGATGCTCAGGAATAATGGAGCCTGCCCTTCCCGGATGATTTCACTGCCCAGGCAAGTCTACTGAAGAGGACCAATTTGCTCCCCATGGAGGTAGTCTTAGCTGCTGCTTATTAGCTAGTGGTGAATCTTACAGATGTTAGTTCAAATGGAGTGATCCATCTGAACTAGGCTAGAATTCCCTTGCAGTGGGTCCATGCTCCATAAATAATGGAAACACAACGTTCCACAGCCAGGACGCTAGCCAGCTTTTCCTTCTAAAAGCCTGACCTAAAGCAGTCATGGAGGAGAGGAGTGGTAGCTCCCTCTACTCTTTGCCTTTTTTGTGTGTGAAAGAGGGTGGTTCTTGGAGCGTGACTAGCAACCTGTTAGATCAGGAACAGCGGAACAGTACCAGTACAGAAGTAACCCTAGCTATGGTTTGGATGTGCAGGTAGACTGGCTAACTGAGAAGATGAGAGAAGCCAACTTCACGGTTTCATCAATGCACGGTGATATGCCACAGAAGGAGAGAGAATCCATCATGAAAGAGTTCAGATCCGGGGCAAGGCAAGTGACTTGTACTTTTCCGTGCAGTATAGTTTGAGACCAGGATTCCCCAGGGTCCTTTGGGAGGCTGAACTGTGCTTCAGTATCTGTTCCTCTGCCCCCTTAGCCGTCTCACCATTGTTTGTAGTGCTGCTAGCGTAAGTGATCAATGACTGTTAGCGTTCAGAGACTCCCAGTGCGATACCTTGTTGCATAGCGCCTCAGCATGGATAACCTTGGCATAAGCTGAAGGGGAACCATGATGTTAGTCAGCCTATGATGCTCAATAAGAGGAGCTGGAGAATTTGAGGTTTTTCTCCGCACATGGAAAGCATTTCCTGTGCCTTCCTGTCCCCTAGTTCTTGTATTATGGGAAAAGGTAAATAATTATAGAAAAATTATTTACCTTTTCCCATAATACAAGAACTAGGGGACACCAAATGAAATTGATGGGTAGTAGGTTCAAAACTAATAAAAGGAAATTTTTCTTCACACAGCGCACAGTCAACCTGTGGAACTCCTTGCCCGAGGAGGCTGTGAAGGCCAGGACTCTATTAGGGTTTAAAAAAGAGCTTGATAAATTTTTGCAGGTTAGGTCCATAAATGGCTATTAGCCAGGGATAAAGTATGGTGCCCTAGCCTTCATAACAAGGGCAGGAGATGGATGGCAGGAGATAAATCACTTGATCATTGTCTTCTGTTCTCCTTCTCTGGGGCACCTGGCATTGGCCACCGTCGGCAGATGGGATGCTGGGCTCGATGGACCTTTGGTCTGACCCATATGGCCATTCTTATGCCAGGCAGCCTGCAGCTGAACGTGACACTTTGTACTGGAGCTGTTTTCCACTTCTCCTGCCCCTCCACAATTGTGTATTGTGCCGAGTTCTGCCTGGAGGAAGCTGGAGCCCCGGTGAAGAGCAAGGAGCCTTGCAGTGACAAACAGACTTGTGCTCAGAACCACTGCTCTAGCCTCATTTCCTGGGCCCAGCAGCTGGCCACCTGCAGTGTGCTGGAGGGGCTTAGTGTGAAGAGCTGGGCTTCCCCTCCCTCCTGCTGCCGAAGGGAAGTGTGTAACTGCTCAGCTGTAAGATGCATGTTGGTAACACTCATGTTCTTCTGCAGCAGTTTTCTTATTACCTGGTTTCCTAAAGCTGCTCAGTGGCACTTGGCATGTCAGTGTGCTGCAGGAAGCTGGTTAATGTCTCCCTATTTCATTTTGCAGCACTCTTGCAGTATGAGTGGGGTGCAATAACTCTGCTCTTCTCTCTTGGCAGTCGTGTGCTTATATCGACAGATGTCTGGGCCAGGGGCTTGGATGTTCCTCAGGTGTCTCTGATCATCAACTATGACTTGCCCAACAACAGAGAACTGTATATACACAGGTACAGGAATGGCTCCTTTTCCTTAATTTGATTGGAGAGAGGTATACCTCAGAGCTGGAAGGGACCTTGAGAGGTCATTGAGTCCCCTGCCCTCCCAGCAGGACCAAGCACCATCCCTGACAGATTTGCCCTATATCCCTAAATGGCCCCCCCTCAAGGATTGAACTCACAACCCTGGGGTTAGTAGGCCAATGCTCAAACCACTGAGCTATCCCTCCCCCCTCAGCCACCTAATCCTGGATCCTTTCTTTCCCCAGAATTGGTAGATCCGGTCGGTATGGCCGAAAAGGTGTTGCCATCAATTTCGTAAAGAACGATGACATCCGTATCCTGCGCGATATTGAACAATACTACTCTACCCAGATTGACGAGATGCCCATGAATGGTGAGTGTAGGGTGCCTACAACTAGGACTCTCCTAGCTCAGCTTGGCCCAGTGGCAGCTGCCTAACTTAGCAGTGTATCACCATGTAAAATATTTCTGCAAGAGACTGTCTCAATTCTAGCGTAGTGGAGTTTTTAAACTAAAAGCCTGCTCGATTGAGGGGTGCCCGTGTTCCAGTGAAGAGGCTGAAGCAGTTGTGTGCATTGGGTGTATTGCTTGCTGCAGTTTCTAGTATGTCCATCATATGTGTAACTTGTGTTCTCTCTCCAATTCAGTTGCTGATCTCATTTAAAGCAGCAAGATGCTTAGAAGACCAGTTGAAGGGGAGAGCTTCATTTTTACTACTTTAGAGGGAGTTGGAATCTTGTATTTTTATTTAATAGTGACATTGAGTCCTTTAAAGAACATTGTCATTGTATGGGTGTAATCTGCAACCAGGGATGTGTGTAAATAATGCTGTCACTTCCATTGGACCTACTTTTCCAATAAAGCATTTTTATCAAACTACACCCCTTGGAACTACCTGCTGCTTACCATAGCTAGGGATCAGTAACTGATATCCAATAGTGGTAAGTCTGTGAAAACCCACCTGTGAAATTGTTGGGGGTGCAGTGCACAAGTGGTTTGAGTAATATAGTGACTCCCCCATCTCAGGGAGGTGAGGGTTATCTGAGGTGCTAGGCTGTGGACTAGGACCAGAATGGGGATTGACTCTTGCTGTCCTGGACTACTGGAGCCCTTGCAGGGTTTGCTCTGATCAGCCTGAGTCAGGGAGCTGGTGGGAATAGCAGGGGGGCTACTCTGTACTTAGCATGGCAGCCAGAGGCACCTGGGTATTCTGAAGGCCCTGCAAGAGCCTTTTTTAAAAAGGGCCATTGCAGAAACACAGCTTGGTCCCATTAATAGCACCAGTGCCAAGAATGCTGCTGTGGGCTCCAGTTCCTCTCTTCACTCCCCTGACAAGAAACAGGTCTGGGCCTTGGCTGCACATCACTTTGTGGTGTGAGGCACAGCTTGGCAGGTGCTGACGGAGTGGAGCAGGGCTCCAGCAGTGACCAGATGCTTCTTGGAAAAAATGGAGACAGTGCCACCTTCCCTTGGGGTGGAAGGCAGTAACCAGTGATCCCATCAAACCAGGCTGCTCCCATGACCCTGTGCTGGCCCTCCCCCAGCCCCAGCTGTCACTGCCCAAGGAGGAAGGGTACTTGCTGTTCAGTACACTTGATCACTGCTGTACAATGCCCTTGTGTGGCTGTTTTACCTCATGATAAGACTGAAGTTTGGCTCCACAGGCCAGTTGTGGAGTGGGTTCAAGTCTGTCCTCACAGTGTGGTCAGAACAGTAGGGTTCTTGCTAACTCCTTTAGGGCTATTGGTTTGAAGTGGCATCAAGTATGTGTCCCAACCAGATAGCCAGTGCCATGCAGGTGGTTTCAATGGAAACCTGCCCCTGCTGGCAGGTCTAGTGTTAAGTGAAGTGAGCTTCCACGAGGCACAGCAGCCCAGTGGAGTAGGGGGGTGAGCAAACAGGCACTTTGAAAATAGAGTTCTAGCCAAAGGGTTGCTCTACCTGTTCTGGCACAGCACTTTGTTTTGTTACTCCAGTTGGCATGTGATACCAAAATCTCAGCCACTTAAATCTTTAGTCCTGCTGGCTGAGAGCTACAGCTGGGACCTCACAAGTTCTAGAACTTTAAGCTTACTTGGCTTCTGCTGCAAAGCTGAGCTCAGTGGGGGAGCAGGGTGATGTGATGAAAGGCTAGATTTAGGTCACACTTTCCACAGTGCAGGGATTAGCACTTCTCAGATCCCTGCTACAGGACTGGGAACATGTAACTCATTGCCTGGATGATGCTTACCATGAACAGCAAGTCACAGGTGGAGCCTGCTCAGGCTATCATGGGACTCTAGATCATAATCAGGATTGAACACAGTGCTTGAGTACAGTCCCCTGCCCTCACAGCAGGACCAATGACATCCCATAGTCCCTTCCAGTTCTAGTGTTCTATGGTTAAATGGGAGTTTACAGCCCATAACTGATGTGGAGCAGGGACTTCAGTTCAGGTCAGCCCTTCTACACACAGCAGGGGGACGAGGAGGATAAAGACCCTTTCCCCACAGCAGAGTGGTTAGAAAGTGCACCTGCCCCATAGGAAACATGGTTAATATTTTCCTGAAGGAAGGCTGCAGCGGATTATACAAGGTGGTCTTCAGCGCTAAACACAATTCCTCTCTCAATGCTAGTTGTAGCCAAGAGAGGAGGTTACACACTATTTCTCTTAGAAAAACCTGGATGAAAGGCAGTTACTGGAATAGAGATGGAAAGCAGTTCAAGAATGAAAGTTGAGACAGTAGGTTTAAGGCAACAGAGATGCAGCTGTGTTAGTCTAGTGTAGCTGAAACAAAAGACAAGACTATGTAGCACTTTAAAGACTAACAAGATGGTTTATTAGGTGATGAGCTTTCATGGGCCAGACCCACTTCCTCAGATCAAATAGTGGAAGAAAATTGGCACAACCATATATACCAAAGGATACAATCAAAAAAAATGAACACATATGAAAAGGACAAATCAAATTTCAGAACAGAAGGGGGATGAGGGAGGTAAATGTCTGAGCTAATGATATTAGAGGTGATAATTGGGGAAGCTATCTGTAATGGGTAAGATAATTAATGTCTTTGTTTAGATGGAGGCGTAAAGTGTCGAATTTAAGCATAAATGAGTTCAGAGGATTCAATGACTTGATTACCTGCATCCTGCTTCAAAGACCTTTTAACACCAGACTTGAAAGAGAATCCTCTGAACTGTCATTCATGCTTAAATTCAACCTTACGCCTCAGTCTAAACAAAGACATTAATTATCTTACCCATTACAAAGATAGCTTCCCCAATTATCACCTCTAATATCATTAGCTCAGACATTTACCACCCCCCCCCATCCCCCTTCTGTTCTGAAATTTGTGTTCTTTTTTTGATTGTATCCTTTGGTATATATGGTCATGCCAATTTTCTTCCACTATTTGATCTGAGGAAGTGGGTCTGGCCCATGAAAGCTCATCACCTAATAAACCATCTTGTTAGTCTTTAAAGTGCTGCACAGTCCTGTCTTTTGTCTTAGGTTTAAGGCAAACGTTTTCTGAAACAGAGTAGGCCTTGCATAAGTCAGACCAAATCCCATACCATGGACCTAAAGCCAGGAACCCAAGAAGTGTTGCCCGCAGCCCTTGGACTGTATTTTAGGATCTCATCTGGCTAACGTGTAGGCTTTCAAGCAAGACATCCAAAGAGCAGTTAGGTTCCAGACAGTCACACAGGCATGGTGTCAGTTCTGCTATCGGTGAGACAAAGACTGTACCTTCAGGGACTGGGAAGAGAGCCTGACGATCCTTCAGAAGCACAATAATGGAGTAAATTGGCAGTACTGCAGAATTACCATTTATCCTTCTGTGTACTAGATTGTCAAACCACAAAACACTTATTTGCTCTACTCAACTGCATCCAACCTTGTAAGTTTTAAAGAAGCCGCATAAGCCAAAATAGTTTTGTAGCTCAAACGCATCTTTCACCAGCAAAAGTTGGTCCAATAAAGAGGTTAGTTCATACACTGTGTCTTTTTTTAACTATCACTCAAACCCTTGCTCCTCCAGAAATACAGACAAGCTACACTGATGTTCCTATTGTTTCCCATCTGAATTCACTGTCTATTACATGGAATACTCTCAGCAGAATTGCTGTATGCCAGAATGCATCTTTTGACTAAATTCTTTAGTTTTTCTTTAAAAGGAAGTTCTAGGATCTTTAACCAATCAGTTTCACACTTTCTCTATGTAATTATGAATGCAAAACAATCCATTGAACAAACTGATCATTTTCAGGTGAAACTGAAACAGTTAAGATGCTATTTAGTTACCCTTGCTTAGGCTTCGTTTATATATTTGAGAACACTTCAGATCATATCAGTTTAATACATATGGAATTGAAGGTCACAATCCACAACAAAACAAAGTTTCAGAAAAATACAATCCATAGCGTTTGCAAATTGACATGCAGCTCAATAAGCAAAGTAATGTGCTTTATGGGGTATCAATCTGCGTGATATACCACCACACATTTATTTTTTAACAAAACGAGCTAGCCAGTGTTCTCTTTCAAACATATGCCAACGTGAAAGGGGGACAATGTATTTTCAAGTTCATCTTTAAAAACTGGAGCATATTTGTGCTAAATACAGCATGCAAACCTTGTTTTACCTTTTGAGAATAAATAGCTGACATAATTTATGCAGTGGAATACATATGCCAGCATTTCTTAAAGAAGAAAGATGAGTTTCATTTCATATATACACAACTTATTTTAATCATGTACTGAAAATAAATTACAGGAAATAACTTTAAAATGCAACAGAGGACAAGAAGTTTCACAACCAACATTCCATTGATTTCCCAGGAGGTGAGAGATCGCCGTGCTCAAGGCAGGTAAATATCACAAATATATCAAAAAACGCCAAACTGTTTATGCATTCACACAGTTACATGAGCCACAAGCATTCTGTCACAGGGACTGGACTTAGCCTACCACAGAACCAGGTTTTGCCATAAACTACAAAACTTTGATACAAAATTGTATTTATATATTTATATTTCATATACACGCCCTATCTGACTTCTTAAAAATAAAAACTAAACACTCTGTACAGACAAGCCTAACTCATTGCTTCATAGTTGTAGGCAACTTTCTTTTGGATGGAACTTCCCCAGTAAAATTAATCGTGTATTATATACATCAAGGCTAAACTGCAGAAAAAGACAGCTCAGTTTTCTGATATGCATCTCCTGTAGGACAAAGTCTGTGAATCAGAAAGGCAAGACAAAGGTACATTTTTGAGTCACTCCCTTCGTTGCAACAGTTCTAATGTCATGTTTTGAGAGGAACCAGCACATGCGTTGGGATAACACTGGTGAAAAAAGCAGTAAAGCAAGCTCCTCTTTATACAGTGGCTCAGTGATGGCTTCACTGACGTTTCAATTGGACTCGATGCAGTGTTTTTATAAATACTCCACAAGTTAAAGTTCTAATGGGATATTGGGTGGCTAAATACACTGGTAAAAGATTTCCTTGTACACATTTGAAAATTACTTCCCTGAAACATCCTTGTACAGAGGATACATTTCCATTGTACATCAGAGATTGCAGCCTCCCAGAAAAGGAGGAAAGTCACTCATGCTGGCACACGGTGTGCACAATACACTACAACTGTATTTCGAGTCCCCACACTTACCAGTCTCCATGGCACTGGTCTGTCTCAAACAGACTAAAGCGAATGCTTCACGTTGACAAAGGTATTTTGATGGCACCAATCTGTGAAGCCGGTCACACTAAACTACTGCTAGAGTTGATTGTAAACTTTGGTTTATTTTTATTGAGTTCTTGTACAGCAAGCATGTCTAGGATGAGAGGGCAGAGCTGAAGAGGAGATGAACTGTCAGTCTGTCTTTAATCTGGCATGGTGAGACACCTGTTCACTCAGGCCTGCTTTGATCGAGTTTGTTACAGACTGCCTCATGTTATCCTCCAACAAATTTTCACTCAGGGGCTTCAATACCTGTGGTATGAGAAATGTGCAAAATAAAGATGAGGTAAATCAAATAACCCTTTAAAATATAAAAATATATAAAATACAAGAATTCACATAATGAAAAAATTAAGATCTTGGATCTGAAAAAAAACCAAAAATGTGATGCATTAAAAGGAAATGGTGAAGAGTTGTGCTGCTACAGTAATGAGGTTAATCCGTTACATCTCAAACAAAAATAATTTCCTCCTACACGGTAGTATTTCACGGAATTCAAGCCACTTTACAGTTCCTAGAAGATGGATGTGCAGTTCCATACCCTCTATGCAGCATCAATCTGGTATGTTTACAGCATTTATGCAGACCGGCCCAGACGGTCCTGCTTATTGTCCTATATGTGTGAGTGTGAACACTTCAGATACAGAAAGAAATTTAAAAATACTGTCTAATTTTTCTTCTTGTTATTGTTGGACGAGAGTCGCTGCCGCTGCACTGATGTAAGAGCACGGCGAATCATTCGACATCTAGCAACTTCAAAGAGTTTGGAAAACACCTAAAATACGAATTTAGCTGTTAGGAAAAGGACTCTCAGCAAGCAGTAGGAAAATAAAAGGCAGCTAATTAAGACTAATTGTGGCTAATTTCTCACCTTCCTGGGATTCCTCTGAAGCAAAGAGAAAAGAGAAAGGCAGAGATATTTACAAGTGGTCAGTAGCAAGAACAGGCATGAGACACTGAACAAAAGAATCAACCTTCAGTGTGAGGACACATCTACACTTCAGCTGCTGCAGCAACAGCCAGGGGCTGTAAGGACTCTAGCCCAGGGCCACGGGCTAAGGGGAGATGCAACCCCTGCATACTGGCCGGAGTGGGGGGGGAGGGAAAGAAGCATCTCTGTCCATTGCTCAGCCCCTTGACTGGAACCACGTGCATCCCAGCTCACCTGCAGGCTCCATCCCTGCTGCTCCCATTAGCTGGGAATCGCAGCCAATGGTAGTGGTGGGGGCAGTGCCTGCAAGCACAGGGCCACATGGAGTTGTCCCCCCCCCCCGAAGCTGCGCCAGGCAGGGGCCGGGAATTGGGGTGCCTCTCTCCCACCCAGACCCTGCACACCCAGCCTGCTCCTGCACCCGACCTCCTGTCAGACAGCATCTGGCTGCAGCCGAGGTGTCGCGTGCGACATCCTCTGCCAGCTGAGTGACTAGGTCAGTGTTGGCTCTGCCTTGGTGTGAAGATGGAGGGGGGAGTGCAGTGAGTGCTCAGCCATCTCCTACAGTAATCCCATGGGCCCCAGTATGGCCCTCAGCCAGGAAATGGCAGGGGTGGCCCCTATGGCAGGTGGGGATGTTAATGGTTAACCCACTCCAGAGGAGCCTCGTGCTGCCCCGCACTGCTGCCTCTAGCAGAAGATCTGGCTGCTTTTCAGAAGTTTCTCCACCCTGTCGACACTTCAGTGCACTTTCCGCTCTGGAGCAGGTTCTGATTAATGGCATTAAACAGAAATGGTAATTGGCAAGTTTGCTCAAGAAAGGGCCTTGTAGTTAAACAGATACCAACCTGTTCCCATAGTGTTTCAGCAATTTGATCAATGACTGTTCCAACTTCTCGGAATTCCCCCGAGTACTTCACATAGGCCCACGTGCAAAGGGATACCAGCGCCAGCCCCATGAGGAGATTGCACAGGCTAGCTATGGGGCTCATACCAAGGAAGCCAGTCAGTCCTGAGATTATATACATGGCAAACATAACCGCAAAGAGGGTGGCAGGGGTACGAGCAGCATAGAAGATGTTTTTGCCATCGTTGTGCTTCACAAAGTTTGCATAGATTTCATCGATCTCTGCTTCCAGCTGGTCCTGGTAGCGGTGACAGAACTCGTCTCCTCCCATCTTTTTCACAGCACAGAACTGTTTGACAGCTGACTCTTTAAAATCCTGGTGCTGTCTCTCCAGGTCAGAGGGAGCGATGTAAGGCTTATCTCCACCACACACCTGTCCAAAGGAGCAGAGGTGCGGTGTCATTTACAGCTGGTGTTGAACAGCACACCCGCGTGCATACACACACACACACACACACACACACACACCCACCCCCACACCCACCCCCGTAACTGGCTTGAGGACTGAGGTCAGATCACTCCAGGGAAGCTGGTAAGACTCCGGCTTCATCCTAACGGATAAGAATGAGAAATGGCCTCAAGCACCACGCTGACCATCACTGACAGGACTTTGCCGCGGTGCCCTGGGAGCCAAGAGCAATGACAAGCGGCAGGGTGGGCCTGCTGCATCGCTCACCATGGCAGAGCAAGTCAAGAAGCGATTCTCTCCTTGGAGGGGCAGTAGACTCTCAGAAAACACCCTGGCTGCTACAACAGCTGGGGGGACAGGGCATCACACTTCAGCCCTCGCCTCAGCCTCTGGTTTTGGAGCCAGCAGGTGAAACACAGATGCCAGCTTGGTCTCTCCCCAGCTGCACTCTGCTGCAGCAGGATGAAGCTGGGCAGCAGACTTGGGAAGACAGCACAGCACCAAGCTGCACTGTTCACTTCTGGGCACAAAGCCAACACCCCAGAAGGGTTGGGAATATCCCCTTCCCCAGGGACAGATTCTGCAGCGGACGGTGGTGCCAGCCTGGGAACACTTCCTATTCTACCCAGGGAGGGAGGGATTTCCTAAGGCCTGGAAGCTGCGAGCACCTCACGCAGGTTTCAACAGTCCATAGCCCAAGGTTGATTTGACAGGGCTCGGGTGACTGTTACGCTGAAGGTGCCCTCTCCATTTCTGGACTACTGAAAGCAATGCAGGCTGGGGACTCACCAACCCTCCTGCAACCGAAGGCATGTGCTTTTCTGGCCTATTAGAAGGGCACGTAAGACTTCAGAGTTACTCAGCTTCCAACCTCAGTGGCCAGGCTAACAAACCCTAAGCTGGGATACAAAGAAATACTCTGGTTCCAAGAGATTCAATGTGGAAAGGACACTGGCTTGATGGATCAGCCACTGGGCCATCTCCAGCCAGACTACGAACCTACTGGGTTTCGCTAGGATAAGCCACCAGGCCTGTACAACCAGCGTGGTTCCCCCCCCCCACTTCCCCTCCCCATCTCCTTCATGGAGTGTGTGCTGTGAGTGGCAGGTGGAAACTGTTGGCTTCTAATTAAAGTTTGAATTCTAGAAGCCTCAGTAGGGGGAGGGACTTTCAGGTAACCCAGGGCTTTATAAGGCAGTGGGCAAGCGACCAAGGAGCTTGCGAACAGGTGACTGCTAACAGGGAGTTTAGAGAGGGAGTTCTCCAGAACAGCAGGAATGGATGGTGATAGGTCTGCTGTTGTTACCTGCACAGCATGTGCCATGTTTGTCTTCCTCCCGGCAGAAAGAACGGATTTCATCTGCACGAGGTGCAAGCTGGTCGCCATTTTGGAAGAAAAAATTAGAGGACTGGAGGCCCAAGTGTCGACCTTACGCTCCATCAGAGAGGATGAAGGCTTCCTCGATAGAAGGCAGCGTTTAATCCTGCAAGCACGGCAGGAGGAAGAGCCAGAGAGGGCAGTACGGGACCAGGAAGAGAACTGGCAGCATGTAACTTCTAGAAGGGGAAAAAGGCCAGCACGGGAATCCCCCATTCCTACAAGAGGTAAGTAATCGCTTTCAGGCTCTCTCCACAGGCTCTGCGGTGGTGAATGCTTCAGAAGGGACCTCACAAGGAAGAAACCGCAAGGGAACACCATTTACTGGAAGGCATGGGATGTGTAGTCCTAGGGATGGGGGTTCCACGACCACCACCCCAAAAGACAATGGGTGGTGGTGGTCGGGGACTCCCCCCTAAGAGGGACTGACCCATCCCTCTGCCGTCCGGACCTGGAATCTCGAGAGGTGTGCTGCTTACCAGGAGCTCGCATTCAGGATGTGACTGAGAGCCTTACCAAGCTGATCAAACCTTCGGATCGCTACCCCTACCTGCTTCTCCACGTGGGAACTAACGATATGGCCAAGAATGACCTTGAGCGGGTTACTGCGGATTACGTAGCGCTGGGAAGAAGGACCCAAGAATTCGGAGCGCAAGTGGTGTTCTCGTCCATCCTCCCCGTTGAAGGGAAAGGACTGGGCAGGGATCGTTGAATTGAGGGCGTAAATGCGTGGTTGCGCAGGCGGTGTCGCAGAGAGGGCTTTGGTTTCTTCGACCATGGGACTCTGTTCCGGGCACGAGGATTGTTAGGAAGAGATGGGATCCACCTCACGAAGAGAGGACGGAGCATCTTTGCGGGCAGGCTTGCAAACCTAGTGAGGAGGGCTTTAAACTAGGTTCGTCAGGGGACAGTGACCAACACCCTGAGGAGAGTGGGAAAGTCGGATACCGGGAAGAAATGCAGAGAGGAACGAGCAAGAAAGGAGGACCCCTGATTCGAATGGAGAAGATGGGGCGATCAACTGGTTACCTGAGGTGTTTGTACACTAATGCGAGAAGCCTGGGCAACAAACAGGGAGAACTGGAGGCCCTGGCCCAGTCCAAGAAATATGATTTAACTGGGATAACAGAGACTTGGTGGGATGACTCGCATGACTGGAGCGCTGTCATGGAAGGGTATAGACTGTTCAGGAAGAACAGGCAGGGGAGAAAAGGAGGAGGAGTTGCACTATACGTAAGAGCACTATGATTGCTCTGAACTCCAGTATACAGAGGGAGAAAAACCTGTTGAGAGAGTCTAGGGGTTAAGTTTAGAGGTGCAAACAACAGCAGTGATGTTGTGGTTGGTGTCTGCTACAGGCCACCAAATCAGGTGGATGAGATAGATGAGGCTTTCTTCGGACAACTGAGAAGCTTCCAGATCTCAGGCCCTGGTTCTCGTGGAGGGCTTTAATCACCCTGACATCTGTTGGGAAACCAATACGGCAGTACACAGGCAATCCAGGAAGTTTTTGGAGAATGTTGGGGATAACTTCTTGGTACAAGTGCTGAAGGATCCGACCAGGGGCCGTGCGCAGCTTGACCTGCTGCTCACAAACAGGGAGGAGCTAATCGGGGAAGTAGAGGTGGGTGACAACTTGGGAAGCAGTGATCATGAGATGGTAGATTTCAGGATCCTGACCAAAGGAAGAAAAGAGAGTAGTAAAATACACACCTTGGACTTCAGAAAAGCAGATTTTGACTCCCTCAGAGACCTGATGGGCAGAATCCCCTGGGATGCTAACATGAAGGGGAAAGGACTCCAGGACAGCTGGCAGTATTTTAAAGACGCCTTATTGAAGGCACAGAAAGAAACCATCCCGATGCGTAGCAAGAGAGGCAAACATTGTAGGAGACCGGACTGGCTTACGGGGGAAATCCTTGGTGAACTTAAACACAAAAAGGAAGCTTACAAAAAGTGGAAACTTGGACAAATGACCGGGGAGGGGTTTAAATGTATAGCTCGAGAATGCCGGGGGGTTATCAGGAAGGCGAAAGCGCAAGTGGAATTGCGACTGGCTAAGGATGTGAAGGATAACAAGAAAGGTTTCTGCAGGCATGTTAACAAGAAGGCGGCGATCAGAGAGGGTGTGGGGCCCCTATTGGATGAAGGAGGTAACCTAGTGACAGATGATGTGGGGAAAGCTGAAGTACTCAATGCTTTCTTTGCCTCTGTATTCACGGACAAGGTCAGCGCAGAAGTCCAGGAGCCAAGTGACACAAGATGGGATGAAGACGGACAGCCCATGGTGGGGAAAGAACAGGTTAGGAACTATTTAGAAAAGCTAAACGTACACAAATCCATGGGTCCGGATTTAATGCATCCGAGGGTACTGAGGGAATTGGCAAATGTCACTGCGGAGCCTTTGGCTATTATCTTTGAAAAGTCGTGGAGATCGGGAGAGATCCCGGATGATTGGAAAAAGGCAAATGTAGTGCCCATCTTCAAAAAAGGGAAGAAGGACGATCCAGGGAACTATAGGCCCGTCAGTCTTACCTCGGTTCCTGGAAAAATCATGGAAGGGATCCTTAAGGAATCCATTTTGAGGCACTTGGAGGAGAGGAAAGTGATCAGGAATAGTCAGCATGGATTCACAAAGGGCAAGTCGTGCCTGACCAATCTGATTAGCTTCTATGATTAGGTAACTGGCTCTGTGAATATGGGGAAGTCAGTGGATGTGATCTACCTTGACTTTAGCAAGGCTTTTGATACCGTCTCCCACAATATTCTTGCCAGCAAGTTAAGGGAATGTGGATTGGATAAATGGACAGTAAGATGGATAGAAAGATGGATAGAAGGCCGGGCCCAGCGGGTAGTGATCAACGGCTTGGTGTCAGAATGGCGGTCGGTTTCTAGCGGAGTGCCCCAAGGTTCGGTTCTGGGACCGGTTTTGTTCAATATCTTTATTAATGACCTGGATGAGGGGATGGATTGCACCCTCAGCTAGGGGGAGAGGTAGATATGCTGGAGGGCAGGGGTAGGGTCCAGAGTGACTTAGACAAATTGGAGGATTGGGCCACAAGAAATCTAATGAGGTTCAACAACAACAAGTGCAGAGTCCTGCACTTGGGAGGGAAGAATCCCAAGCATTGTTACAGGCTGGGGACCAACCAGCTAAGTAGTAGTTCTGCAGAAAAGGACCTGGGGATGACAGTGGATGAGAAGCTGGATATGAGTCAACAGTGTGCCCTTGTAGCCAAGAAGGCTAATGGCATATTAGGGTGCATTAAGAGGAGCGTTGCCAGCAGATCCAGAGATGTCATTATTCCCCTTTATTCGGCTCTGGTGAGGCCACATCTGGAGTAGTGTGTCCAGTTCCGGGCCCCCCACTACAGAAAGGATGTGGACGCATTGGAGAGGGTCCAGCGGAGGGCAACCAAAATGATTAGGGGGCTGGAGCACATGGCCTACGAGGAGAGGCTGAGGGAGTTGGGTCTGTTTAGTCTGCAGAAGAGAAGAGTGAGGGGGGATTTGATAGCAGCCTTCAACTCCCTGAAGGGAGGTTCCAAAGAGGATGGAGAGAGGCTGTTCTCAGTAGTGACGGATGGCAGAACAAGGAGCAATGGTCTCAAGTTGTGGTGGGAGAGGTCCAGGTTGGATATTAGGAAAAACTATTTCACTAAGAGAGTGGTGAAACACTGGAATGGGTTACCTAGGGAAGTAGTGGAGTCTCCATCCCTAGAGGTGTTTAAGTCTCGGCTTGACAAAGCCCTGACTGGGTTGATCTAGTGGGGATTGGTCCTGGTTGTCTAGCTGGTGAGTCTTGTCCACATGCTCAGGGTTCAGCTGATCGCCATATTTGGGATCGGGAAGGAATTTTCCTCCAGGGTAGATTGGCAGAGGCCCTGGTGGTTTTTCACCTTCCTCTGTAGCATGGGGCACGGATCACTTGCTGGAGGATTCTCTGCATCTTGGGGTCCTTAAACCATTTGAGGACTTCAATATCTGAGATATAGGTGAGAAGATTATTCTAGGAGAGGGTGGGTGAGATTCTATGGCCTGCATTGTGCAGGGGGTCAGACTAGATGATCATAATGGTCCCTTCTATGAGTCATGAGTTTGGTCAAAGCCCTGGCTGCGTTCACTCCTCTGCTTGTATTGCAGCCCCAACCCTCTCAAAGGGGGCAGACATCCGTTGCTGGCACCATCCCTTTCCAAAAGGAGCTTTGAAAGGAACAGAGGAAATGCTAGAAAATCATTGCAATGAAATCCGAAGGCAGGACCCAGTCAGCTGAGCCAAAGAAGCGGACCATGCCAATCCCAAGGGACTGGGAAAATGCTCCTGTTCGGCTCCAGGTATTCTGAACTGGCCCAGCCCAGGAGCAGACGCCCACATGCATGGGTGGGTGGGAGATTTCAAACACTCTAGAAAGAGTCACACGCCCTGAGCCCTGTTCTGAGTTCACAGCAAAGGCTACGTAATCCCTTGGCTTTGTACGTGCAGCCTGGAGCGAGCCCAGCTGCCCACCACCTCCCATCACTTCTCACATGTGCGCCAGAGAATGAGCAGCGAGCCGAAGGACAGTGGTCTCTCGTGAGGAGGTGCTTGGGCACGCTCCGTTTTCTAGTCAGTGGGTTTGGGATGAGCAGCAAACTGAACCGCTGGGCTGCTAATCCAGGCCCGTAGGCAGGAATTTCGGGGAGGGGGGCTGCTTTTTTGTACGTGCAGACCACAAGGGTTCAAGTTCACCCCCATGCTCCTCCAAGGAAGCATGCTCCCACCAGCCGGGGAAAGGCAGGAGACAGACTCTGCCCAAGCCTCCCTCCCCACTGATCCAGCCAGCCAGGGGAAGGCTGGGACTGATCTCCTCCCCCTAGCAAGGCCCAGCCCCATCCCCAGCCTCGCTCCTGGGGGAGAGGGAGGAAATCAACCCCAGCCTTCCCCCAGCTGACTGGAGCATGGAGGGGGGAGGCTTGGGCAGCATGCCACTCCTGCATTCCCCTTGAGGGGCTATGGTGGTACATTCGCACCCTTCGTGCACCCCCGCGTACGGGCCTGTAATCCCAGCACTCTGCCTTTACAGACCCATCTCTCACAGCAACGTTTTCCAGAAGATGGGGTGGGGTATACAGATTTATTTGTTCAGCCACACTGACAGTGAGATTCCCCCTCCCCCCCCCATGGACTTATGGACCCAAATATGCATAACTCAGAGATGCTCTGGACAAATTGCTTCATGTGACCTAGCAGTCTTAATCCACAGGACCTGTTTACCTTATTTTGGTGCATGGATTTCTCTTCTGCATAGTTAAGAGATCTGGAGTAGGGAATGGTTTAGGGTTTTAAATATGCAAATGAAAGCCATCAAGGGTGTTTCCAATGCGGGAACACCTCAATGTCTGGGCAATCCTATGTAAGCGCCCTCTTTTGTCTTAAGTCTTAGCAGTGGTTGGTCTTGGGAAGTTACCTGGCCAGTCCCTACGTAACAGGGAACCCATAAAACAATGGGAAGCGAGTAGGGTCTGTGTCTTTGGCTGGGGGGACACACCCAAGAGGATAACTTCCCTGGGTTGGAGGCTTAGCTGGAAAAGGAACAGTTTTAGGGTGAGTTTGTGCTGAGGTTTTAGTGTAGAATTAGCTCAGCATTTTCTGTTTTTTACATTTGTAATCTGCTTTGCTCTGCCTGTTCTCACTTAAATCCTGCTGCTTGTACTTAGTAAAGTCACTTTTATTTCCTGTCAAGCCCAGTGTGAATAACTGTTACCTGGGGGAGCAGCCAGTGTGCACACACCCCCTTTCATTGCTAAGGGGGGCTCGCCTACATAATTCACTGGGGCTTTGATCCCATTTGGGGAGTCATACCCGGCAAGCTGGGCCCAAAACTGCCTCTTCCTTGGACCTGAAGAGGTTCGGTGTCCGTGCTGCTTTTTGGCGGGCAGTGATCTCAGCTCAGTGCTGTGGCTGGGGGAGACCAGGGAGCTGGCCCAGCAGGACCGGGCTGTGAGATGCCCCAGAGCAGGATGGCGAGTGGTAGTGGCCTTGTCAGCACCTCAGGAAGCCTCCTCAAGGGGTCTCCTGTGACCGCCCCCCCATCACACTTACTCCAGACAATATATTACTTGAGGAGTTCCCATGGAAACCAGATCTGTAAGAACATCTGCTCCTGTTTATTCCTCACTGAACATCCAAATCCTCTGCTATTACAATCACCTCCATGGTCAAACACGCTTCAGGGAGGAAATCGTTTCGCACTTTTAGAACCATTCATTCATCTGAAAACCTAACGTCTCACAAAACGAGAATACTGCTACTCCTTTTTATTACACAGGGATTGCCAAACTGGGTCAGACCTGGAGTCCAGCAGGAGATGCTTCACAGGACAGTGTAAGATATGGGCAGGTTACCCTATGCTAGGCCTCACTCCGATCTCTAATACAGAAAGGACAGGCTTAAACCCTGAAGTAGGAGGTTTAATATCCCCTCCCACCATTTTGCCATCTAGAATTTGAATTTATGCTATTCAATAGCCACACAGACCCAGTGTTTAGAATCATGTTAAGTTCTTAGCCTCAATGATTTTCTGTGGCAATGAGCTCTACAGCACAATTACAAATTGCGTGAAAGCATTTTCTGTCATCTGGTTTGAATGTGTAACCTTTTAGTTTGTTTGGACGGCATCCCCTTGTTCAGAGGTTGAGAGACGGGGGAACAAAAACTCCTGATGTACCTTCTGGGTACCACTGATTATTTCATAGGCTTATTTATGGCTAACAATAGCTATTGCTCTACAGCCTTATAGTAAAAGGATCAGAACACAGCAGCATATCATCTCCAAAACTCAAGCTATTTCTGTTTTGTTTTTAGCATGAACACGGTGTGGTGACACTACCACTAGATGCATCTGTTTATTCTATTAGCTGCTTTGTGTGTCTCTCACCAGCTGCTGCTAACAGAACGCTCAGGCCAGGTAGCACATGGCTTCCCACAGAGAATACACCCGAATCCTACCTCCCTAGCAGTCTCCTTCTTTAAAAGAGCCCTCATTTACTCCATGAGTGGTCTTCATGTATGGAGTCCTGGCACTCAGCCAATGTGTCCATTAGTATATTAACAGCGTAAGTGTTTAATGCTACATTATGCACAATTCTACAGCAGAGGCCTTACTACACATACTGCAGCTTTAATTTTGGAATTAACTTACCTGCTCCATGCCTTTGTTGTACGTGTCTTTTGCTCCTGCCACTGCAGCAAGATTGTTGGCTTCAGCTGTTGCCTTGGGGAAATGAAAGCACAGAGATATTGATCACCACTGTACTGGCAAGTCACACAGCCATGCAGTATTAGTTATACGTTCTGTAGCACTAACACCTTTAGCCACTTTGTACCATCTCATCTAGTGATCAACAAAGCTCACTAGAAGCAAAGCTTTCAGCTCTGGTACTCTAGAAAAGCTACATATTGGACATCCAGGTGCTGGCATGTGATTTTTGATGAGAAAGGGTTGCAAGAGACTATTGTGATGGTCCCCAAATAGTTACAACGCTGGCAGAAAAAAATTCCACCACTACATAGAAGACAGTTTCCATCTCTCCCCTGAGTGTTACCACTGCATGGTCACAGGCCTGCAGCTGCATGCTCAGAAATTCTAGCAAGCAGTGCCTTGAGTCATGCATGTGTCCATGTCCAAGCTAGTCTTCATAATGCTGCCAGCCAGAATGTGGTCCCACTTTGCCCTCAGTCACCAGGGGGAGGAGGAAGGGAAGGGATGACCCTCGGGAGTCCACACCTTGCCTCTGAGGAAGCATTGGAAGTGGCTCTGAGCCCTTACACAAGACCAGGGAGCTGGTTCCTTGAAAGGGAGGTCCCAGAACAATTTCGGATTCTAATCCAAAGAACTCCTCGGGTGTCTTACATCAGAGGAGCTTTCAGTCCCCTCATTCCTCAAGCCCCAAGAGATCAAGCAAGCACAAACTGAGCCCCTCCTTACGGAACGTCCTAAATCCCAAACAGCGCAAACATGAGACGTACCAAGCACGGCACGACTGGACTGAACAAAGCTCAGCCTAAACAGGACCTTCCTCTCTGGGCCAGCCATGCCGGGGAATCCTGGGGCAGTCAGCTTATCTGACCGACCTGCAGAGCGGGGAGTGGCCTGACACATCAAGGTGCAGACATCTGACTGACAAAGGGCTTCCATCTGTTGGCACTAGACGCTGCACTAACCACAGTGCTCCAGACCAAGTCAAAATGCAGACAAGGTTCCAGGTTCCTAGGCTAGTGAACATCAGAACCCAGTGGCTAGCACTTCAAAAGGTACTGGGCCCACACTGGTCCCTGAGTAGGTACCTACCTAGGCCCTTCTTGAAGAAACAGCTCCATGGGTGCTAAAACTCCCTTCACAATCTTCAGTTTCTTGCAGACATACACCCTCAATGGTCGCAAAGAGTTTAAAACAAGCAGAGGAAAGAAATAACAATGAAAGGGTGAGGAAATACCTGGAGCATGGATTTAGGATGAGGTAGTGCCTCTCCCTGATAGATTTTAATGTAAGCCTGAAAAACAAAACAATTTGTTACATTTTATTTTACTGATTCTTTTCTGACCTGAGCATTTATGATAGGAAGAAAACCAGGGTCCAAATCCATCCTTCTAGTTAATCCTAAATATTCAATTAAGCCAATCTCTACATGCAGGAGTGAAATCTACAACTGACATTTACACATGAATCTCAACGCTTTCATGACTTTACTTTCCAAACTCCTTGTAATAAACACTGTCCCCACTAATCTCATATTTAATGCATCAAAGTAATACTGTAATGATGCATGGCAATTAACATGTGCTTTTACCAAGATTAGAGCTCTGTGTATCATGGTATTAAAAATACTTTCTACTTGCTTCATTAGAAGGTTCTACTAATTGACACGTTTCCATTTTACACACACAGAAAGTGAGTCTGACTACTCAGGGTTTTGATTAAAAGTTTGTCTGTTTAGTGCCCTTCCCCCGCCACGCCAGAAACCTCCACCCCCTGTTCAAGTGGGTGTGTAGATCAGCAGGGGCTGAAGCCTACCACATAGGAGAGGGCTTTTGAGGAGAAGAAGCTACTACTATTTCAAGGTTGGGCAGCCTGGAGCCCATCAGGTGGTGAGCACCTATGCCACCTCCTCCAAATGTGTGTGGAGAATCTTTGGGGGGCTGGAGAGAACTGCTCTCCTCAAAGATGGGGGAATGACAACTTCCCATCTACATGGCATCCCCAGGATCGGGGCAGCAGGAAATTCCATGCCACCCCCAAACAGAGAACAAACTGGGGGAAGAAGAGCACTTATGCCCCCTCCCCACCTGAACCAGGGATAATCTGGGGGAGGGTGCAGGGACATGGGGGACCATTCCTGGGCTGGCAGGGTAGGCTGTGGCAGCCAAGTGGCTGATTACAAACAAACCGGTCCTCAGCTCCCCAGCCCTCCCCAAGAGCCTCGGTGGAAGAGGACAGTGTCCTGCGTGTCCCACTCCTCAGGCTGTCTCCAGGCTGGAGGAGCAATGCCCCAAATGCAGCGAGCTGCGGAACCGGGGCTGTGGCCAGCTGGGAGTGCCCAGCGAGAGGCCAGCTGCACTGGCTAGCACACTGAGCTCATCCCTCGCTCCTGTACCCCCTTCTCTGTGCTACATCTTTAGGATGGGCAGAGGGAGAGAACGGGGACATGCGAACCTCTATGCTGGGGCTGGGACTTCCACTTTCAGGAAGGAAGTCAAAGCACAGGCCCCCTCAGTACCACCCGTGATGAGACAGGCAAGCAGCTAATCTGCACGGAGCTCTTCTGAATAATGGACATGAACTAAACCAGGAGAACAGCAAAGTGAAGTTCTTAACTTCACTATTTCCTGACTCAAGGCTGCCCTCCTCATCTTAGTTTTACTCCCTTGTGCCTACGTGTTAGTCTTTATTTGCATGATCACTTAGTCTTTTCACCGCACCCATGTTGTTCAGTGCACAGGTCGGACAGTGCAATATGAATTAGGAAGCTGTTCTTAAATATGTATATATTTTATCCTCACTTTTCAAGGTCTGCTCCCTTCACATTCACTGAACATCCAGTCCCTGAACTAAGTGAGGCAGAGGTCCTATGGAGAAAAAAAATCTGTACGCAATCATGTAATTAAAGATTGTCTACTACATGGGCACACTAGGGCCAGAGTTTTGGTTGTCAGACCCTACTTTGCATGCCCCCTCATATTACACAGGAAGTTCCTTAGAATTTACGTCCATATGCTGTAGCAAAGCCAGCACTACATTGTGAGGTTATAAAAACAATCCTTTGATTCTCTGGCAGCAGCAGCAGTGTGTGAGAGATACACATTTTTAAACCGCTGCAATTCTCCAAGTCACAACAGATTTTTCACCAGCACCCTACAAGGCAGACTGGAGACTACACACGACTTGCTCTCATGCTTCTGCGACAACCCAGGAGACACAGGCAGAAGTGTTTTGTTTTGGTTAAAACCAAAGAGCATGTCCTCCCTACACGTACTATTAAAAACAGCTATGGAAAATTTTCAGCCCAAAAACTTGACTAAGCTATGCTAACAGCTTTTCAAATGGCAGTGCTTAGACAACTAGTTACAGGTGTAACTATTCACAATACCTATATTTAAAGTTATATCAGCTCCAAGATGGGCACTTCGCTCTAATTTGTCTCAAACTCAGTTCAAGGACACTTGAAGAGAATCTCTATTCAAGAAAAATGTGAGATTTGCAGTTTGGTCCTACATTCATCTAAAAGGCACACCGAAAATAGCAGCGCACTTAGAGCTGCTCTGGTGGAAAACCATGCATACCAGTTTCAGAAAGTCTAAGCTGGGGTGGGCAAAAGGGCCTCCGCAGGCCGGATGCGACCCACCAAGCAAGCTGATCCAGCCCACGGAGGCCCTGCCGCTCCCCCACCTCCAGGCCAATCAGGGTTTGGAGGTGGGGAAGCACGCAAAGTTTCCTCCCCACCACGAGGAGCTCAGCACTTAAAGTCAACTGCCAGCTGCTGCTTAACTGGTGGATGACTAAGCACAGCTCCTTTGAAGGGCAGGAGCAGGGAGCTAGAGACTTCACACACTCCCCTCCCCAGGCCCTGATTGACCTGGGGGTAGGGGGGAGTACACCAAGTCTCCTCCCATCACCAGGGACACAGGAACCTAGAGGGAACTGCCAGCTGTTCAGAACAGCTGGTGGTTTTGTCTGGGGCAGGGCAAAGACTTTACATGCTCCCCCACCCCAGGCCAATCAGGGTCTGTGGGAGGGGAAGCACAGATGTGTCCTGGCCCTGCCCCTTCCAGGGCAGCCTGGGGCCACTTCAAAAATTATTGCCCACCCCCTGGTCTAAGTGCTGAAATTGAAGTCAAAACTGCCTGAGTCTCAGAGTGGCAACCTAGATACTACCATCTCTTCTTTGGGAACATCTTAGTCTAAAATTAGGATCATTTTTGCAAGGCTTAAAAAAATTAGTACAAGCATTTGCCTACCTTAAAATATTCTACAAGATCTCTACAAGTCACCTTGGATCCGCTGATCTCTTTTTCTACCAAGTTTTCAGGAGCAAGTAGTAAAGGAACCAGATTCCGCAGCTCTCTCTTGAAATCATCATCAATGTCTGGTGGAAATGGAATCAGAGAAAAAGGTGACACACTTCAATGTCAGGTAACAGTGAGTTTCTTCTCTATAAAAGCACCCTGACAACAAATGCCTTTAAAAAAACAAAAGCATCCTGACTCAGAATACATTCCATGTCCTGAAGAAATATCTAAGGCTTAAAGAAATACTTTAATTCTACAAGAGTTTCCAATTGCCAGAGTAGCACTGAAGCAAACAGAATAAATTCACTGAAAAAACAGTTCACAAATAACCGTGAGGTTTCTGCTCCTGGCACATAACTAGAGGAAGCTGCCCTAAGTGAAAGAATGTTTTTACATTACCCTTTGACACACTAGCAGCTCTTCACCCTCCAAAATATGACCGGAATTACTGGGATTTTGGCTGGAAACCCTCTGATCTTAGACATAGCAGAATCCCACAGCTGGCCATCTTGGGCTTCAAACCCTGATTTTTTTAAATTAACGCAGTAATTCTAATTCTGAAGGTATCTTACTGAGTATATCTTTAAGAGAAGCGAGTCAGCCTTGAATATTAATGCTCAGCATCTACTCCTAATTCTAATGGCTCTTACACAGTGTTAATGCTGCAAGGTTATAGCCAACAGCCACCTGAGAATCAGGAAAAATATCACTGAATTCCTCCATGTCCAACCACCCAGAAAGAAAACATGCCAATTGCACATCCCTAAGCTTCACCTTTTAACCCCAAACCATTCAATAACCTAGGGATGGAAGCGACCAGTCAGCTATCCAGTAAGTACAAGCTTAGCGGATACTCGAGTAGTGACTCGACTAGTCGCTTTCCCCCCTTCCTGCCTCTGTCAGAGGCAGCAAGCTGGGGTGGGGGGAGGGAGCAGGCTTAAAAGGCCCACTGCAGCTGCTTCAGCCTTTGAAATATACAAGAGCCCTGTGGGGTTCTTGTACATTTCAAAAGCAGAAGCACCACAGGGAGCGAAGCAGCCACTGTCTGCAGGGACCCCAGCGGGAAACTGGGCCCACCCCCCCGCGAACAGGGGCTGCTGCCGCCAAGCAACCCCTGTTCGCAGCAGCTAGCCTTGTCCACTGCGAATAAAGGCTCTCCAGCACCAGCGCATTTGCAGCAGACAGGAGCGTCCACCACAAACGGGCTGCTGGACTCAGCACGAGCTGGAGCAGTCCCGGCTCACGCTGATTGCTGCACCCCTGCATTTTAAATGTAGAAAGGGTCTGGCGTCCCGCTCTGCAGAGCTGCAGCGCAGGTGTCCTGGAGCTGGCACAAGCCGGGACTGCTCAGTCCCAGCCAGCTCTGAGAGCTACCCCCGCTGCGGCTCTAGAGAGTGGTCCAATCGACTAATCGCGTAGTCAATATAAATTGTCTCGACTATACGACTAGCCTGATGACCACATTTTATCATCCTTACAATAAACTCTACACGTAAGGCAGGGTGGGGAACCTCCAAGCCCATCCCCCAAACCTGGCCCCCGCTTTAGTTTGATCTGGCCTGCTGTGAAGAGACTTACCACAGGCCAGCAGCCCTGTGCGTTAGCAACCCATGGGGCTGGCACTGCAAGCACCCCCGCAGGGACGCCAATGGACAAGCAGGGAGGAAACAGCGACACTCTGCGGATGCAGGTGCCGCCCTGCCCCAGCAGTTCCCAATAGTCAGGAATCCTAGCTAGCGGGGGCAGCGCTGCACACACAGAAAACAGCTTCTGGGGTCGGCACAGTATCTGGGTAGGGTGGGAGCCTGCCTTAGCCCTGCTGCGCTGCTGACTGGGGTAAGTAGGACCGGACAGAGCTGGCACCCCACAACCCCTGAACCTCTGCCACTAGCCCTGAGCCCCCTCCTATAACCTGCATCCCCACCCCAAACCCTACCCAAGATCAGAACCCCTTCTGCACCCTAATTCCTTTCCAGTCCCCGCCCTTCCACCTGCACCTCCCTTGCCCAAAGTCAGAACCCCTCCTGCAGCTTCGCCCTCCCAAAGCCTGCACCCCCAGCCAGGAGCCTGCTTCTGCACTGTGAACCCCTCATTTCTGGTCCCCCGGAGCATAGGTGAACCTTGAATCCCCATGCTCCTCCATGAGGCTGTATGGCCCCCGACTGATTTCTATTGTGGATCAATGGACCCCAATAGAAAAACGTCCCATCCCTGCCAACTTCTGTGCCACAACAAAACAGATTCAGCGATATATAACCAACACCATTAACACAATGAAATGCTTCCTACCATTCAACCTCCCATCAAAATTTGGATTAGTTGCAACTTTAAGACCAGGGTGAGGCAAGAGGAAACAGCCAAGGTTGCTGAAACAGGAGCGAATATGCTTTCTTACATTCTGTAACTCTTCGTGCTGGTTTTGCTTTACCTGAAAAAAAAATCGAAGTAAGAATTCTAAATGGCTCTGTGGACCAGGATGCGAGATTTATAATTAAGTTTAAATTGTAGGAAATTTATGAATAGATTTAATACTTTGCCTTTATCTGACCTACATGTTTATAGAAATTGAGAAAAAGGCTAGACAATCACTTGCTGTCACATTTAAATGTCATCTGTCTTAGAGAAAACAGCAAGCAGAAAAATATTTAGCCAGTTGTGTGTAGCTATCTCAAACAAAGACCCACACCTGAACTAAGTAGCCTTAGTGTGGGGCCTGTAAGTCACCTTACCTGCAATCTCTTTTCTAGAAAGTTCTCTCCTCCTTCCAGGCCATACGAGTGTTCATAAGGATAGCTCCAATCTCTAATTAAGAACATTAGTGTCTACACAGAAGAGCACAACAGTGATTAGTTAATGTCATATTCTTTGTATCAGCAGAAGATGGCAGAGATAATCCAAGACCCCCACCTCTGCTGCTGATAATTCAACAAACTATAATCCCAACCCTGATTAGCCAGAATAAAAGGACACTTGTTATTCCTCCGTGTATTGTGAGCAAGTACAGCTGAAAGAGCATGTCAAGCTAGCATATACTTGTGACCTTTGACAGCAGAAGAGACATTCTCACCAGCTACTCTAGTTTCTCTGTCCTTTGCCAGCCCAGATATAAGGGTGTCTCTTTTCCATCAGCTGGAGACATGAAACAGATCTTATGACATCACTCCCCTATCAAGAGGGGAGCTAGCTGAATGGCACTAGCCATACCCACTTATAGTCTCTTGACTATTTAGTTCTTATATCAAAGCTAGACCAAGTAGAAGCAGCAGACACAACAAAAAGGAGGGCCTGAAATAGTTTGGGAGACACTGAATTAATAGGCAAAGGGAAACTGGAAGGGAACCCGGAGTTCAGAATGTTCGTGTCCCTTGGTGTAAGCCTGCCTGGTGCGAACAGGTATGAAGCACATGTCCCCAAAGAGCTAGAGCCAGAACACCCATTCTTCCTTCAATTTACTTTTAAAGGAGCCACTGTGCTTAAACCCTGGCTGTGTCTCCTCACAGGTCACTGCTCCAGAACAAGGCAAACACAGTCCTGGAGGAACGTGGCACCACTGTGCATGTGCAGAATTTGTCCCCCCCGCAGATTTAGTTTCCACACAGGAAATAACTGTCAGAGAAGCAAAGGGAAATTACGAAAGCAGTCATACAACCCTCCCAGCAGTGTGTTTCAGGTGCCCAGGGCAGCCAGTTGAGAGGTATACACTGTGGGGAAAGCAGGACTGGAGAAGACACAGCTGGTGGCTCCACACTTAGTTGCTAGTCCCAGGTGGGCTATGGAAGGCAGGACTTCCTGCATGGCACCCAGGGTTAGGACAGACCCTCCCCCAGTCACAGGAAGCTCTGCAAGCTCTTCCCTTACCCCCCCCCCATGCTTCCTGCACTGATTGCTCTTCAGCTCTTTACAGCCATCCCTCCTCCTGCTGCTGCTCTGCCATCTGTTCAATCCCCATGCCTCCAGACCCCCTCATACCTAGACCCCTCCCACCAAACCTCTTTGCCCCTGTACCCAGAATGCCCCCGAGAGCCCTACTCCCCCTGCGCCTGGACCACCCCAATGAGCCCCTCGCACCCTACAGAGTCCCAGCCAGCTGTAGCTGGATCTCCACTCTATGCAGCCTCAATTCCCTCAGTAGCTGGACCTTCCTCAGAGCCCCAACCCCACTCCCTGATCCCCCTGCTGAGTCCCAACTACCTTCACCTGGACCCCCTGAAGAATCCCATTATTGTTACATTCTGAAGCCCCCCACAAGCAAGCACCCATGCATCCAAGTTTCCTGACCATACACCCAGATCCCCCACTAAGCCATTGAAACCACCCCACACCTGGATCCCTCCCCCCATACTAAGCCCCTCTACACTTAGTTCTTTGCCTTGATGAGCCTGCCTGCCCACATCTGCCATGGAAGGTCAGGACTCCGGGGTGTTTCTGGGGCAGGCCTGCAGTATCTGGGTTGGGTGCAGCCTCCATACGCTCAGATTTTGTCTACACTGCAGGGTTTTTGTGCAAGAAAGTTCACACTGCATGGATGTTCTTGCGCAAGAAAGCGCTGATTGCCATTAACAGAATGGCCATCAAAGCACCTGTGCTTTTTCGGATAGGCTCTTTTTGCGCAAGAAACCCCTGCGGAGTGTCTACACATGCTTTTTGTGCAAGAGCTGTAGCGCAAAAAGGAGTTCTGCCTCGTAGAAGGAGGTTTGCCTATGCCACAGAAAGACCTGTCACTTGACTGTAGATTTTCTTGCGCAAAAACGCACTTGAGATATGGACGCTCCGCTGGTTTTTGTGCAAAAACCTTGTAATGTAGACATAGCCTCTGTGTGTGGGAGAGAAGAGGTATCTGCACAGTGATCTCCCATCTCTGTCCAGCCCCACAGCCATGCTGGATTCTCCACATGTATTTGACAAATACAGTTTGCATTATTTTGCAGAATGGTTAGTTTTGCAGTGCTGAATGCCTCCAGGAGGAGACACAAACCAGAATGACCAGAGTAACATTGCTGACAGCACGGCCTATTTATAGACTTGCAAAATCCAGCACAAACTATCTAAGGGCAACTATGAAGGAAAAAGGAAACTTGAGAGGTTCCAAGTCCTCTCACCTCCACTGAAAACGGAGCAGAGTGAAGCTAGGGCTACAGCTCCTTACATGCCCAGATGCTCAGCGTGGAGCTACGTATGGGAACATGCAGGAGTCCTTAACTGCTTCCCAGAGGATGCCAGCATTGGTGACTCTCACATCCCCAGGAGCAGGGATCTATACTGTCCAGACTCCAAGGAGAGCAAGACAATTTGAAGGGATCTCATGCAAGCTGTTCTAGAAACAGTTAAACATAAAACCCCATCACTACTTAGGAGAGCTCAAAAGCTGAAAAGCTCTTAAAAATAGTTCATACCTCAACCCCCTTGCCAGATTTGCTTCAGACTTTCCAGGAAGATTCTATGCTAGCCTGAGTCCACCTACATTAAGTTTCATCAGGAAGATTACCATGGTTTGACTTTTCACATGTTGCCCAGACTTATAACAGAAGATGACTAGCTTCAGCCCAGCTAATTACTCTCCATAGTGTAAATTAGCTAATTTCCTACCCTATGGACAGGTATTGGACAAATAGGTAAAAGGTTACAGTTTTGCAATATATTACCTGAAATGGCTTTTGGTAAATTTCTTCCATAGCAAGTCTTCCATACTCTGTAAACAACTATTAAATGAAACTGTTAAGAATAATGCTATATACCAATTACAAAAAGAATCTGTGTTGCCAAATGCTTCCTCTTTTATACATGGAAAATGTAATGGCTTCCAATTTTTAACTGAATATAAAAATAGCCCTGAAGTTAACCCTCAGCATCTTATGGATGAGAATCCCAATACTCAAGAAATTGCACTGAGGAAGGAGTATGTATACTTTCCTTGGCCTCTCAAGGGAGTCTGCAGTCATTCCAACACAATCCACTCCTCTTCCTGAAGATTTCACCTTCACCTTCCTATAGTTCTCCTAGAACCCACCATCGTCTCTAAAAAGCCACCCACACCACAGCCTTCCAGCTTCATTCTCCAGATCACCTGGTCACACACAGCTGACACCTTCTCCCCCTGTGGCTTCCTAAGCTTAAGGGGTCCCCTGCCCAACTTCTACATCCAGCCCTCCTTGGGCAGCCATTGCCTGACAGAATGCTCCCAACGCTGCCAAGGAGGGCCCTCACCAAAGTGCACACTGTGGAAGGGGACTGTGCCCATCAAGTGGCCATTTTAGGGCACAGCTAGTGCTAACAGCCGCCCAGACAGGGACTGAGAAGGACAAGCCACAGATTTCATTCCCCTAATCCAAGTATCTTCCCATCCCCACCGCAGGAGAGAGCTGAGGGAAGGAGATATTGCCCAGACCCTCTCAACCCCAAACTACTTTCCACAGCCTGCAATTGCATGGGTCTATATCTATCCCCCTTTCCCAGCTTCATCCACCAGGCACTTTCCCCTCCTCAATCATGCATCTCATCCTCACCTATTAGAGGAAAGTCCCACCCCCACTCAAGTCAACCCCAAGGTTGGCAACTAGAATCTAACTGAAGTATCAGGGTCCCCTGGAAAATCAGTTTCCCTTTAACCTCTAGGAAACTGACCAGTTATTTTGCTCAGCGTGCACGCTGGAAAAACCCAGTAAGAAGCACTTGTGCATTAGCTGCGTTTGAGAAGTCAAATCAAGCAGAAGAGAACTGAAAAATCCCCAGAGGAAAGCTTTGCAACACAAGTCATACTAAGTAAACTCAGTCTATGTACCTGCAAGTGTTGGAGATCATCTTCCTGAATGTTCTGGGACAAGTTGTAAACCTGTAGGTGATATAGCAGTTCAAGATTTTTAGCACGAGACATTTATTCTTCATGTTCCATAACAGATTAGTCTACTGAGATCTAAGCAGCCATGGCAACTATTTAGTCAGAGCAGTACCACATACTGCATTTGCACATGTGCCACCCGGGCATAACTACTTTGCTTTAAACAGCAGTTTTGTCCGATCAGTTTCCTAACCCTAGCTAAGAAGAGTTCTTTCAAAAGTCAATGAGCTGCAAAAGTTTTTTTTTTTAAATTGGTTGAACATTCCCCTACATGAATAAGAAAGGCACACATTTAGCATTAGCAGCTCAAATGTCCTCTTGCTTTCCTTTCAATTCCTAATTCGGATTGCTTAGAGCAGGAATAGGTGATGCCCCAGAACATGCTACTATAATAATGTTGCGTCAGATAGAACCCTACTGGTGTTGGCCCAGAGTTGGCTAATTCTTTGCTATATATCGTTTGATTTTGCAGAGTTTTGTTCCTTTCCTTTTAAATATCTCAGAGGACACAGATCTTTGCCAATAAATCATGGCCTTGCCTGATGTCCCAGGACTGATAAGACAGTGCCAATACTCAACACTGAGGCATAACTCAAGGCAGGGTCAGTGATCTATGGCTAGATTTGAAGTTGTACAAGCCATACATCAGAACAGGAAAAGAAATACTGTGCTGACCTTCCATAATAGGCATTTAAAACATTCAAGAAGAAAGCTCTTAAATGTACCTCTCATTACCAAAGTGAAACCCACAAAACAATTTTCTAAAAGTTTGTTGTACAATGTTGTTACTTGTAACTAGCAAGATCACATCAACAGAAAGGGAAAAGTAGGATTCCCACTCCCCAAAAGAGTTTGCTTAGTGAAACTGACTGCACACAGCTATCAAATGAACAGATGTGTGTTTGTAGGAGTCTTCTGGACAGCAACAATGAAGAGAAAAGCCAGAAGTCATACAAGATGACAAGGGGCTCCAGGGCAAACATAGATCATACTATCTCATTTTTAAAAAGTGGACCCGATTTCAAGTTGACAGTGTCACTAAACAGCCACAAGAACTCATTTTCTTACTCATTAAGAGTGGATAATGATTGTACATTTCCCTCTCTCATGACTATTAGAAGTTAATTGATAGATTTAGAAGACAACTTTGAAACTTATTTCCTGAGTCGGGATTTTGTTTTTGTATGGATTTCTAACAGATATATGTAAAGACCTACATTTTCAAGAGGTACTAATGAACAAGTGTCCAATTTGACCCTTCTTAAAGATATCTGATCATTTTTGAAAATTTAGACAAGTCTCAAATATAGTATCTAAGACATACTGCGAAAAGTTTGACAAGTTTTAAATGTAGCAGCAATAGTGCATTTAAGAAGTTACTGTACTACGTCAGTCCTCCCTTTGTACAAGCTGGACTATTTAGCAATTTTCCATCGTGCATCTTTGTGGAGGTTTTTTTTTTTTTTTTAAATCAATCTGGGATTCCCTAGAAGCACTGGCAGCACAACAGAACTAGGGACCTGTAATGGAGAAGTGTTTGGGCAATCTGTGCTCCAAAGAGAGATTCATCTGCAATACTTTAAAAATGAATAGGCAGATCTCTTAAATACTCTTTAAAATGAGTTATGGAAATGTAAAGTCTTGCTATAGATATATTTTTATGAGGTCTTCTAAGCCAAAGAGGTTTAAAAGCTGCTGTTTATCAGCACAGCTGTTCTCACCTGGACAGAACTTGTCATGGTGCTCAGAGCAAATACCGTCGCACAGTCTTTGATAGTGGATTGGCTATCAAAGGCACCTTGGGTATCCATAAGTAGTACAGCCACCTAAAGGGTTTTAAAAGCAGCAATAAGTTCACCAAGACTTTATGCTTTCACCTCTAGGTTGCTGGATCAGATCCAACCCACCTAGTGGAAGTCATTGCCCCACTGAGAACTCATTAAAAAAGAGCTGATAGTCTCACTCCACAACTCAAACCACTACCAAAGAGCGACACCTTTACTGGCATTCTGCAGGGAGGCCCTGGATAGAACAGATACAGAGTTAGCCTCCCCCCAGAAATCTCTGCAAGCCTGAGCAATAAGGCACTCTTACAGGGCACTGTAGGAAAGCCAGCCCTTACTGTTGACTGACACACCAGAGGACTTTAGGTTCCAGGGCTAGCAATCCAGACCATTCATGGATGCTAGATGAGCGATTAAGCTTACTTCAAGATATGATGCAATTAAGCTTTTTCGGACGGAAAATTAGATGTTCTACTGTTAGTTAAGGGATAAACAGTGAAGCAGTCTTGACTTCAAGACATCTGTCTGATCATCTGGATCTCGAAATAGATTCAGATTTCCTTTTCTTTGAGTTATAAAAGATTAAAAAAAAGAGAACAAATGGGGAACATTATACAAGCTGCTAGAGACAAGATCCCACACTTTGACCATTCTGCAGTCAGGTAGCCCTGACTTAAAAATCATGGAAGTTACAGAGACAACTACGCAACTCAGAATGTAAGATTCTTTATAACATTCACCAAGGCCACCATCTACTGTACTTACCTTTTAATATTACCCAGGCAATGATGTGGCCAACTCTCCCTCTGGGCTCTAGCACTGCCTTGCCTATGAAAAGGCTCTGAGGGGCAGGGGGCACACAGACTTGAAAAATTTAATCCTTCTGGTGAGCAGTGATTGCATATTTCACTACTGACAATGCAACTTGTGATCACTTCTCTTTGCTGTGAAGAGCTTATATATAAACTTTTTTAATCTCAAGAACAACTTTACATCCAGGTCGGTACAGAGAGGGACAACTAAACTTCCACATACATTTAAAGCTTGGCCTCCAGATATTTTGTGGCCACCTGTACATTCCACTGAAGTCTAACCAGACTATGACAGCATCTCATTTTGCAGAATTCGTTACCTTTTTCTGCAGAAGTTTTCCATTTGCCAGAGCATTGGCTGTTAACAATACTGCAGAGCCATTTCTAGAAAGTCTTCTAGAAAAGCCTTGAAGTATCCTGAATAGCAATACTCTAGCCAAACAAAAATCTTTTAAAGAGGATTTGATTCTACTTGGGTGAAACTAGAGACACACTCTCTCTCCCCTCCCCCTCTGTACCCTAATCCATCTCTGATATAGAAGTGTTATTCTTAGAAATTATTAGGGTTAATATAAAGAGAGTGTATCACTGAGAAACCTGGGACAGCTGACCATTTAAAAAACTAACATTATAATCAAGTTCACGAAGGCAATAAAAGCTGAAGAGGTTATAAAGAAGTCCATTTAGAAATATTTACCTTTGTTCCATCCAATTTGTCAATTACAAACACTTCGCTCCATATCTGAATGCCAGTTGTTTCTCTTTCACATCCACCTCTCCACGTAAACCCAGTCAATGGCTCATTGTTCCCACCTATCCAACAGGAGGAATTCTGTTAAGAGAAAGGCACAAACTTACTCAACAGCAAAAGGAAGGCTCGTAGAATTGTATTTTAGCACACTGCCATATACTTTCTTAGAATAGGCTTTCAACTTACAAAAAGGATTAGAAAAAGAGGTTGCTTAGCTGAACCTGGAGTCTGAGAGCAGACCGCACTTGCGGCACAACAACTCACCTGCTTCCTTCACGAAACCTTTGGAGAGTAGGGTTGCCCACGTATGCAAACCAATGCCACCCCCACCCCCAAAAAGGGCAGCAACCTACAGTTGTTTCATAGAATCATGGGACTAGAAGGTACCTCAAGGATCATCCAGTCCCCTGCACTTACAGCAGGACAAATATTACCTAGATCACCCCTGACAGGTCTTTGTCTAACCTGCTCTTAATTTTCCACTAACTTCAGAGTGGAGATGCAGAGCAGACCATGTTAATCTGCACAGAACACCTAAAAACAACTAGTGAAAGACTCGTTACCTGTACCATTTTGAGAGCATCCATGCTACAATATTTAATACACTATTTCACTCTAGGAGGGGCTGAAAAAGGGAAATTCAAACACATGCCCCTAGAATATTTAATAAACTTAGTCTTGTTTTTACTGCGCAGGTATTAAGTGCTGTGATATTAAGCACTGTGCTGATCCTGAATTACTTGTACAGATATGCGCCATTCCTTTGGGAACAAATTTGGTAGTTCTGTGAGTAGCTAGTGTCAGGGACCAGTATCACAAGGAAACACTACAAAGGGACTGGAGTGCACCAATTAGTAAACTTCAAGGTCAAGTCAGGGCTGACACTCATTCTTCTGAGTCTGGGCTACCAGGCTGGTGCTGTTAAGGAGCAGACACCCAGCTAAGCAAATGCAAAACGCCCTCATGCTACAGGCAAGAGAAAATAAAGACACATACCCTGTGTAACTGTTGTCTAAAAGAACATGTCCATTCCGCTGCAGGTGTTACCGATTTTTCCCTTAGCACTAAATGTTGGAGTAATAGCACCCTCTGGTGTCTCATGTCACTGCAGAGTACAAAGGGCCATTCTGCCCTGACCTTCCAGTTACTTCCTACCATAAGGCTCTGATTGGGAGGGGTCATGTGCAGTCAGAGATACTCAACCATCCCTTTGAGTGATTGCACATCCATGCCTCTGCTGCCAATGACTCACCAGGAGTTCAAACGGGAAGTGGGCTCACAGCCTACATGAACAGGGATTGTAGGGCCACTTGTCCAAATCCGGCAGAGTTTCGAGACTGATGAAAGATGGCACAGAGGGAGGCAAATATAAGCGTGGAATCAGACTTCTCCATTCCAAGTGTCTGAAGCCAGAAATACCATGGAAGTTGCCAGAGACCAGGTTAAGTGAGCCACCAGTTTAGCTGGAGGTGCAGAATCAGCCAAAACAGTAACACACACACAGAAGTCTAGGGAGGTCCTCTGAGTGGACAGTGGGCAGGCCTTTACTGTCTAAAACTGCAAAGAGCTCAAAGCTGAAAGGCCTAGTCTGATCCAGAGAAAAAGCCAAAGCTCTCCTAACATCTAGAGCCATGGTGTCCAACAGTTCTGAAGCAGTCGCCCCTATAGTGGCTACTGCTACAGTGAACTAGCCCCAGCCAAATAGCCACAGGTGACTAGTAGCTAGCATATTGGACACCAGTGATCTAGAGTCTGGAGCTTTTCTTTCCCCAATACGTGAATGAGGCTTTGGAAAGCAAGTCAGTAAATAACCATCATGCTGCCTAAAGTCAACCTCTTTCATTTTGCTACATCCAGTAGTAGGGTAGGCTGCTACAGCTCAAGATCTGCCACGCTGGTCTGAAGAGGGTGAAGGAGAGGTCTCAACTCTGTTAGCTTTGAAGTGGCAACTGTACAAACAGCAGCAGAGGGGCTCCCTCAGGGCAACCCTCAGTCAACATATTAAACAACAGCGGAGGAACTTGAAAGCCTATGGCACAGAGCTTGCTATTCCAAATGAGGCAAGTTTCCTTATTTGAATCAAGCAAGGAGGAGTAATTGCTTTGCTCCAATGTTCTCTATGTTTACAGCCACATTTGGTACCAAGAAGTGATTCTGCCAAAGGAGGGAGAGATGAGCCAAAAATGCTCAGGCACAATGGTTTCACAATACAATATTCTCTTGGTGTCAGACTAAGATTTAGGGTACAGCTACACTGCAAGTTGGGGTGCGTGACTAGCCATGCCAGAGCAAGTGCACTAAAGATAGCAATGAACCTGCAGCTGCAGAGGCTAGCTGCTTGACCACATGTCCAAGGTCCTGGCTGGGCTTGTACATAGGCCACTAGCCCATGCTCTTGCAGCACTACTCATTTTTAGCAAGCACTGCAATCCCCGCCAGCGCAGACATTCCTCAAGAGCAGATTTTTCTCTAGCCACCACTAAGCCACACTGAGTATCTGAGAGCTGTTAAACAGCTACCACATCAACAGCAGCAGCCAGTTGCTCAGAACACAAAATTAATAGCCTGTCTAAGTGAGAAGAGACACAGGATCTTTACTCAAGCTAATAGTTTGGGTCCCCTTTGTCTCATCAATAAGGCTGAGAACACAGCCCCTTCCGTAAGTCTCTTAACTGCAGATAAACTTCATAACTCTTCCCCTTACAGAATTTGGTGTAAGAATTAATTGAAGCCACTGATCTTTTTAAAGACCACAAACAGAAACCGTAAATAGTGAGTGTTTGTAGTCTATGCTTTTCCATATCATACTATAAAAAGGTCTGATAGCATAATACTTGTAAAGTTTGAAATCTTGTTCTGATCCCGCATCATTCTTATGAAAAACATTTTATCATGAGTTAAGAGCCAGGAGATCAGGCTGTCCATCTGATCCAAAGCTACAGCTAAGCCACACTTCCTGCTATCTGAGCAGAAGGAATTAGTATTGCAACATGCCTCTCGCTGACAGACATTTGTTAGCTAAAATTGCCAATGCTGCCATTCATTTTGGAAGGATGCCCTAAAAGAGTGTCTATGGAGACAGCATGTGAGTAACAATTAAGGATGTTAAGTATCAGGTAACTAATCAAATAGTCGACGCACCATATCGATTGTGCGGTGCTTTCGCCTTTGAAGTGTAGCAACAGCCCTAGGGCTGTTGCTACACTTCAAAGGCAGAGGTGCCCTGTCGACTAGAGCCCAGGGCTCTACACAGCGCTTTTGCCTTTGAAATGTCACAAGGAGCCTGACTCTGGGCTCCCCGTGACATTTCAAAGGGGCAGCGCTGCATGGAGCCTGGGGTCAGCTTGGGACTCCAGCTGATCCCAGGCTCCATGAAGCGCTGCCCCGTTGAAATGCCACACTGTTTCAAAGGGGAGGCACACACGATTAATCATGTGATTAAATTTTTTAATTGCTTGACAGCCCTAGATTTAAGTTTACAGCATCCCCATCCTGCCATCCCCCAGTAGTCAAGATGTCATGTTACTTCAGACACCTGCTGGACAGTGGATTTTATTTAAAGTGCATTCAATGTGGGCCAAATTCCAAAATCCAGAACCAGGGACCACACCGCCATGCAGCAACTCCAGGTACTGGGGAAAGACAGCAGATGGAGGGGACTCAGAGGAAGACTGGACTGGACCCCTATACTGCACCTCCATCTCCCTGCCTGCTTCGCTAACACCTAAAGTCCCCCCTCCACACACATACACTGTTGGTAACTCCTTCTAGAGACTAGAGAGGTTTTAGGCTGCTTTTTCCTGGAAGCACCAGCAGCTGGTGCCAGTGGCCAGGCCATCAACACGGGAAGGTGGCATGGCTCTTGCTGAGTGAGGCTGTTGGACAAGCTTACAGGGATCATCTGTGTTGGCACAGTGTGTGTGTGGGGCCCCCCCCCCCGCGGGGGGAGGGTAGGATTGGGGAGGCAAGGAGAATATGCCCTCAGAGGTCACAGGTGATTCTTAAAAGAGTGGTATGGAAAGGACTTGTTTGAAGATCAATTTGGGCTGGTGGTTTTAGAAGAATTTGGCAATGCGCGAGTCCAAAGACAACAGACTGATAGGCCAACTCTCCAAGCAGCAACTGACAGAGACCGAGGGTCAGGGAATCAGTGACCTTGGGGAATTTTGAAGCAGAAGCTTTTAGTGACAGGGTATTTTAAGGTCTCTTGCAGGCCCCCACCTTCTGCACTCGGAGTGCCAGAGTGGGGAACAGCTTTGACATATGCCTAGACTATTCCCTGAAATATTGGAATTGACTGGACGCTGTATTCAAATGTTATCACATTGCAGACAAAAATGCCAATGCAATGTAAGGCCTTTGCAAGCTCCACCAACTTTTTTTTTTTAAGAAAGGTATGGCATATAAACAAGGCCGCCAAAGCAAAGAGCTAGCAAATTAGGTGGTATCATATTTATTCTTCCAGGAACAGCTTTCAACTACTCACCCTGTTGTACATATATCTAAGCATGAAGTCCAGTAGAAACGATTTCCCTTTGCGGAAAGCCCCTGCTACAGATACAACTACTATATTGAGATCTTTTATGTGCTCCTGAAGCAAAATGTGCTCCAATGCCTTTTCATCGAGTTCAAAGTTATGGTCATCTTCACGTGCAAGGACAATTTGTATAGGGCAAGGCAGCTTCACTTCTGCTTCCTCTTCCAAGTCCACAGGGGCATCCTCCTCAAGACTCTTATCTAGAAATTAAGATTTGAAAAGACAATTAGTCAATCAAGCTAAAGAGATTCTATTTTTCTGAATTTGGACAATAAAATTACAGCTCACAGATTTTTGCCACGGCTGAAGAAGAACTCTGTAGCTGGAAAGCTTCTCTTCCACTAAAAGAAGTTGGCCCAATGAAGGGTATTACCCCCCCCCCTTTGTCCCGCTAATCAACATGGTTACAACACTGCAAATATACCAGGGATCTCAAGTTTACCTTAAGGCCAGTGACTACTCAAATCCTCCCCGCAGGCAGAGTTCAAATCCTCTTTGGCAGAGCTCCTGGGGGGAGGTGGTCTCTGTGTGTGCACCCCCACACGTGTCTCCCAGCACTGCCTGCTGGCCACACTTTCCCCCTGTGCGCATCCCTCCATCCACTGCAGGTCTGGCCACATCACTGGCAGTGCAGCGGGGCTCCATGCTGCTGCCAGCATGTCTCTGTGGCCCAGGGGAAGCATGTGCATAGTTGTACGCTGTGAAATGACTTACTCATTTTGTGAAACTGACTCGATTGCGGTGAGGTCAACTCTCCCAATTTCATCACAAGCCTCCTAATACTTGGGGCTCCTCCCACCCCCAAAAGCCCTGGCCACATTATTTGATTAAGCCTGATCTAGAAACTTCACTACATGATTCCTCATGCACCACCATCAACGGCCATCGCTCTGACTTTGATTACTGCACCCTCACCTGTGCTCCAGGGGCCCGGCCTGGGAGACACGGCAGAAAAGCGCGGTGGGAGTAGCTCCCCTCACAGGCCTGGTGCACTGCCCCCTTTGGTGAAGGGGTCCACTCCCTGTGCAACACAGAGCAAAAGCCAGGGGAGTTGCTTTAGCCCAGCGGTTCCCAACCTTTTCCAGATGGGGACCCATTTTGACAATTCAGGAAGACTTGGTGACCCACGGCAACTCAAAAACGGGGGGAGGAGGAAAGGCAGAGCCACCTGGGGAGACACTTGGCGACCCTTTGAAATGTAATGGCCACCCATAGGTTGGGAAACCCTGCTTTAGCCGGAAATAACTAAGGGCTAGGGTGGGAATCCTCCGCACAGTGCCTGGCTCGTAATCAACAGGCACCGGATATTGCTTTCAGTATCAAGCGTAACCCACAGTTGTTCCAGAAGGCAGAAAAATCTCCCAGTGTCTGGATAGACAGAGCCACTTCAACTCAGTGACAGTGTCACACAAGCAAGACTCATGTGCGTGTATGTATGAAAGCAAGAAAGATTTCTGTGTGTATAACAGGCAAGGAAGATCAAATACAACACACCACATTTTGCTATTTTAATGGCTCTCCTTCATTACAATCCATTATTTTAAGGCTGTCAGCATCTCACAGCAAAGAATAAAGGAGTCATGGAACCCTAGCCTCCCCCCTTCCCCCACCAACCATGCCCCTGCACAGGGATCCCCTGTCTCCTCCCGAGTAAACAAAAGCAAAACCCCAGCAGGTGAGTAAGTGAGACGAGCTCAGACAGGAGTACAGGAAAGCAACAGCTGGGTGGCGCTCTAGCAACACACTTTGCCTCCCAGCAGAGGCAGCCAGCCAGCTTCTCTCACCCAGCAGCACCCTCTGCTCCTGGGAGCATGAGAGCACTGGGGGCCTAGATGCTGCTGCAAGCTATATGCACTAGGGATGTAAAAGATTAGTCAACTAGTCGCAGCTGCTGCCCCTTTAAAAGGCCACTTCTGCACCTTTCAAAGGGGCAGCCATGGAGCCCGGGGTCAGCTGGCGACTCCAGGTTCCCAGCAGCACTTCCCTGGAACCTGGGGTCAGCTGGAGAGTCCACTTCTCTGAATTGGGATCAGCTAGGCTGTGGGGAACCCGGGGTCAGCTGGAGTCCCCAGCAGACCCCGGGCTCCATGGCTTTGAAATGCACAAGAGCCCATGCTCGGGATTCTTGCGCATTTCAAAACAGGCACGCCGCGTGCAGCCCGGAGTCAGTGGGACTTCCTGCTGGCCCCAGGCTATATGCAGTGTTCCACATTCCTCCTTTGAAATGTACAAGAGCCCCCATCCTTAGTGTGCACTTTCCATCCCCTCCTTGCTCCCTGGCTGGGAGCCACATGAGCCGGATGGGTAAAAACTTTCTAAGTGTTTCCGGGGGCCAGACTGGGGAGGTTCTCTGGCCACAGATGGCTCCTGGGCCGTGACTTTGAGATCCTGACATACTTCTCATGGATAATGTAACGATGCACAGGTCAAAGCATATTGCAATGAATGACAACTTTGCAGGTTTTATAAGTTGTCTTGGAGAACATAATTTATTCTGACAGTTGGCCCATTTCATATCAATCTTGTGTCTCTTCTCCCCCCCCCCTCACCCCCGCCCGCCCGCCCCCAACAGCACGAGTTCTCTGACATAGAAAGCTATCTATTTTATGCAGGGCTGGCCTTACCATGAGGCGAACTGAGGCATCCACCTCAGGAGCCAGACTGTGGGGAGGGGCACGCCACTAGGACCCAGAGAATTGAGACCTTTCAAAGTTTTGGCCCAAGCGAGGGGGATGGGGGCATCATTTGAGCTCCCCGCCTCAGGTGCCAAAATGTTGTGGGCCGGCCCTGATTTTATGAGCTCTATATGTAAACACACTCCAGAGCAGCACCTGCCTTTTAGCACCTCAGCTTGCTTTCCATTTTAAAGGAATTTTGTGTTTGAAATGATCTTTTCAGCATTAATATTCTGAAACACCTCAAAAAGCTTTGGAAGTGCAGCTTTGCCACAAAAGGATTTTTGCTAGCTCTTCTCACTTGAAAAAAAACACACAATTTGCTCAACATAGACTATGTCACAGGAGGATAACACATTTCTGGAATACTACTACATCTCTATTGGCATAGAAGGCTGACAGTTTTGGCTACCAAACTGTACTAACAATATTACCTAGGATGCACAGAGCAACACTGAAAGACTGTTGAAGTTTATAAACTGCTTCTTTCCAATTCCAACACAATGCAGATTCTAATCCCCAAGTACATTGGGAAGTTTGCACTTTCAACACAGCTTGTTAACAATTAGCAAACATTAAACATACAGAGCTAGAAGCCTTTAAGAGAACACAGTGAAGTAGTAAGCAAGATAAATTTATACATATCCTAAAATATACCTGAATGGGCATGCAAAATGCAGAAGGGATTTTGCACCACTGGAAGAAAGTGCATTGAATGAAGCATTAATATGATGATCTTTTCAAAGTCAAGAATTTAGAAACAGCTTCTCTTTTGAACTGACACTTCTTCCTGACCCAGCAGAGGGTAAAGGCCACCATATCTTTGACAGTTTACATTACACATAAAGAGCCATCAATAGCAGCAAGTCCCTTAGCCTGGCTTCCCTTAGCCTTGAGCACACCTAAATTGGTCTTTTCCATCAATTGGGTGATAGGAGTGCTACAACTCAGGTCAACCTCAAGTTTCATTCAGTTTCTCCCGCAAGTGAAGAAAGTCATGACTAAGTATTCCCCATAGGCATAAAGACGTTTTCTGTCTGGGCTTTTTATGACTTCTAGAAAAAGGAGAAAGCACAAGTTTCTGTTCCTTGAAAATTCACCTTACCATTTATCTTTGAGCACTGCAACTGAAGTTCCAGCAAAAGTTGGAGATTATATCCTTTAAACATTCATGGCAATGTGCAAATCCAGGCACAAGGCCTCCCTGATTTCTGCTGGGCATATGGATCCCGCAGCAGTGCGCACATATGGTGAAGTGTACTTATACAGAGTCCGTCCACAGCAAAAGATCCCCTTTCTCCATGCAGACAGTGTGCAGCACACTGCAAGCCACAACAATGTTGACTACACTGGTGTAGCAGTGAACTAAGATTCCAAATGCACATTCCAGCACCATCCTACTGCCACTGGGTCGGCAGCTTACCCTCCTTTGGAATCATAGCACGACTCAAGCTACGGCAACAATGGATAAACAGTGTCCCCTAGAGGGGGGCCGTGTTCCACTTCTATGTTAATTGGTGGGAACATCCCATGTTTGTCAGAGGCTGGAGAGGGATGGCAGGAGACAAATCGCTTGATCATTGTCTTCGGTCCACCCTCTCTGGGGCACCTGGTGCTGGCCACTGTCGGCAGACAGGATACTGGGCTAGATGGACCTTTGGTCTGACCCAGTACGGCCATTCTTATGTTCTTATGGTATTATGCCTACTAGTGCATTCTGCCAACTTCACAGTGGTTAGCTGCAGACCTATAGCAGTCTGAGGTAGCCAGCTTCTAGATTGCTAAAGCTACTCACTTCTGGACCAGGATGGACTCCCTCCAATGGGTGACCGGGGCCTAGAGGATGGGGCTAACTGACTATAAATCCCCAGTAACATCCGCTTCTTCCTTCGGAGGTATGGAGCATGCTGCTGGTCATCCCAGCATGATTGTGCTGGTGGTCCTGCTCCAGAAGCACCAGTCTATGCAGGTGGAATCTGCAGCTAAAGCAACAGGCATAAGCAGTATCAGCTGAATTGCAGCTGGCACATTAGCATGCCCCCAGAGGTGTTCTGGCAGCTAAAACGTCCACCAGCATCTTGCAGATACCCTGCCTTCTCTCTCAAGTTAGCACTAAGAATACTAGATAGAGAGGTTCTTCCTAGGGATGCAATGATGTAGTTGGTTAACCAATTGATAAGCAAAAGCTTATTGCTAGACTACACGCATTTCCCTCTCCCCACCCCCCACACCAGTAATTTTTTTTTAGCAGGCTGGCCAGCAGCCTGGCTCAGTCCTGGCTCACACTGGGTCCCGGACCTACCCCTGCTGCAGCTCTGCATTTAAAATGTATTAGGAGCCAGGTGGGCAGGCAGCCTGGCTCAGTTCCAGCTTGTGCTGGGTCTGGGAGCTCAGACAACCCCCTTCCCCCCCCCTCTCCCCAGTAGACAGGGGCTGCTGCCACCCCACCTGGCATCCCGCGCTGTTGCCTCTGATACAGAGGCTGCCGGCCCTGCCCTGGGGGACTATAGAATAGTCGACTAACCGATAGAATTCATGAGGTTTCTCGACTATGCAATTAACCAATATTTAACATCCCTAGTTCTTCCAGGCAGGTTCTGGCTGCTGAGAGCGTGCTGACATAAGCTGGCTCATCTGAATGGGCTGGCAGGCTAGCACTTCCCAGAGCACAGCCATACAATTCCGGAGAAGCACAGGAGAAGGTGCCTGTCTGTCCCACTGTGAAACAAGCCCCAGAGCAGCTTCGGCAGACAGCGGCACTGGGAGCCTCCAGAGACCCCCCTGAGCTCCAGTGGTCCCCTCCATCCTGCAGCCTGTTTTGGGGGGTGCTCCAGGGGCTGGCCAGCTCTGTAGGCTGCACCTTGGCCTTCATGGTCCCCCTATGGACTGCAGGCAGTTGAGATGGAGGCAAGGCTCTGGGGCTGTCCCCCCTCCAGCAGTCCTCCACATCTTGCAGGCTGTTGGGGGGGAGGGGGCAGGCTCCAGGAGCTGATTTCCCCCCCCCCCCCCCAAGCACTTCCCCTCGCAACCTGCAGGCTGTTGGGGGGGCACGGTCCAGGCTGCCCCCTCCTCCAGCACCCCTTCCCCCACAGAGCACCAAAACCTGATGAAAAAAACAAAAACCACCTGGATACTGGGATTTCTATTCATGTTTTCCCTGGACTATGCTTGGACCTCTATCTTCTCAGCCTCTGCCTTGTAAAGTCTTACAACAATTGGAAGCAGAGCCATGCGGCGGGGCTGGGATCCTGTAGGGCCCACTGCCATGACTACAGGAATAGATGGGAGTGGGATTAGACAGTCCCACACAAGGCTCTAATCTGAAGCTCCACACTGATACACCACAAATGCACAACAGAAGCAGGAATTTTGTCTTGTCTAGCCCCCAAGCCACATGGCTCTCCTCAGGGAGGAACTGAGGGATAAAACCAGTATGGTTATTTTAAGTGATGTGGGGAGGGGGCCAAGTGTCCTTCACCACAGTGAGTAACTCCATGGTCTGCTCATAACTTCTCCAAGCAGCAAATGGACGTTCTTCCCAGTGTCAGGTGGCCCACACACTTCTGAATAGCCATAGTGAAGCAGAACAGTGTGCTCTGCAAGGCTACACAAACATGGTGGCACCACAGCTGCCCGCAGTCAAGACGGAAATGCAGAATAAGTTTGCAGGTGGACCATTATCTCCCCTACACTCCCCAAATCTTTCCTAGTGTATGGTGCCCCAGAGCTGGACAGTCCATCAGCTGAGTCCTCACTACTGCCAAGTAGAGCAGGACAGTTGCCACCAATCTCATACATTAGCCTTTTATAGATGTATTACATTGACTAATCCCCAGATCTTTTCTACAGGACTACTGCCTCGCTAGTTATTCCCTATTTGCAGTTGTGTATTGATTGTTCCTTCGTAAGTGAAGTACTTTGCACTTGTCTGAATTTCATCATGTTGAACTCCACTACTCTCCTTTCTGGAATTCTAATCCTGCCCTCCAAAGTATTTTCAACACCTCCAAACTTGATGACATCTGGAATTTTTTATAGGCCTGCTCTCTACTACATTATCCAAGTCATCAATGAAAATATTAACTACCAGCCCCAGGACTGACCCCAGCAGGACTCCACTAGATATACCTCTGAGCCTGAACAAGAACCATTGATAACTACTCTGATTTGGTATTTCAACAAGTCATCTGTCCATCTAGACCACATTTCCCTAGTTTGCTCAGACCACTGTCACGTAGGGCTATGTCAAAAACCTTAGTACAGTCAAGATATAGCATATCTACTGCTTCCCGCCTCCCCCTATATCTGCTATGCCAGCCCAATAACCCCATCAAACCAAGAAATTAGATTATTTGGCATGATTTGTTCAGGACAAATCCATGCTTACTATTCCTTATAATCCTATATTGTCTAGGTGATCAGAAAATGATTGAAATTCATAGTACTATCTTGGTGCCCACACCATTTGTCTTATGAGTTTTACAATAATTTCATTCTGGAAAATCAGAACAATAGTTTTACCAACTGTTCAGTACACAGTTATTACAAGGGAAGAAAGACTATTCCACCTTTCTGTCCTTGTTTCCCCTCCCACTTATTAGTCTCTTTGGGGCAAGAATGGTCTTTGACAAGCCTCTGACAAGGTCCCTCACCAAAGACTCTTAAGTAAAGTTAGTTGTCACAGAATAAGAGGGAAGGTCCTCCCATGGACTGATAACTGGTTAAAAGACAGGAAACAAAGGGGAGGAATAAATGGTAAGTTTTCAGAATGGAGAGAGGTAACTAATGGGGTCCCTCAAGGGTCTGTCCTGGGACCAACCCTATTCAACTTATTCATAAATGATCTGGAGAAAGAGGTAAACAGTGAGGTGGCAAAATTTGCAGATGATACTAAACTGTTCAAGACAGTTCAACCAAATCAGACTGTGAAGAGCTTCAAAAAGATCTCACCAAACTAAGTGATTGGGCAACAAAATGGCAAATGAAATTTAATGTTGAAAAATGTAAAGTAATGCACATTGGAAAAAATAATCCCAACTGTACATACACTATTATGGGGCTCTCTTGGCATTGGAAAAGGTTCAGAAAAGGACAAGAAAAATGATTAGGGGTTTGGAACAGGTCCCATATGAACAGAGATTAAAAACACTGGGACTTTTCAGTTTAGAAAAGAAGAGACTAAGGGGGGATATGATAGAGGTCTATAAAATGACTGGTGTGGAAAAAGCAAATAAGGAAAAGTTATTTGCTTGTTCACATAACTGGCGGTCACCAAATGAAATTAATAGGTAGCAGGTTTAAAACAAACAAAAGGAAGTTTTTCTTCATGCAGCACACGGTCTGTCTATGGAACTCCTTCCAGAGCAGAGTGTGAAGATCAAGACTTTAAAAGGGTTCAAAAGAGAACTAGATAGATTCATGGAGGTTAGATCCATCAGTGGCTATTAGCCAAGATGGGCAGGAACGATGTCCCTAACCTCTGTCAGACTGGGAATGGGTGATGGGAGAGAGATTGCTTAATGATTCCCTGTTGCGTTCCCTCCCTCTGGGGCATCTGGCATTGGCCACTGTCAGCAGACAGGATACTGGGCTAGATGGACCTTTGGTCTGACCCTGTATGGTTGTTCTTATGTCTTTCATTAAGCGACTACAAAGTAAATTTGTCTGTACTTGCAACAAGAACTGGTTACAAGATAAAAGATCAAAACCTAGGATTATTTCCTACCACCAGGTTTTTGTAAGTGTGTTGGATGACCTCTATGCATTGCATCTTCCTAAAGCCTTCATGAAAATACTGTCTTACATGAAATATTAGTAAAATCAGATCAAAATTTAGTGGTAAAAAGTAATGTGGAGATTAGGGTTGCCAGATGGTTTAACAAAATATACCAAACACCCCTCCCCCCAAAAACAACACCGGGGAAAAATTCAGTTGAAGAAAAAAAAGGGGAGAGACCAAAGTTGTTAAGCAAAAAAAAAAAAGGGGGGGGGGGGGGAGCCGAAGTTAAGCAAAAGGTACACCGCTCCCTCCAGTTTGGGACCACACACTAACCCACAATGCACCCACCTCTCCCCGAGCCAGACCTCCCGCAGCATCCCCATCCCAATGCACTCACCCCTGCCTCAAACCCAGTCCCCCCAGTGCCCCCATCTTAGTGCACTCCCCCTTCCCCCTGAGCCAGGCATCCCCAGCGTCAGGAGCCCCCGCCCCAATCAAATTTCCCCCCGCTCTCCCAGAGCCAGGCACTGGAGGAATGGGATGGCCAGCTAAGTTAATCTTACCTTTAAAGTGGCTGCTCCTGCCGCCTGGCCAGGCTGCCTCAGTTCACAGCTTGTAGGGGACTGGTCACGTGGGCCAGAGCAGGGCATGCTCTGCTCCCAGCCCAGCCCCTCCTTAGCGTGGCGCCCGGCAAGTACCCCCTCTTGCCCCCCTTCGCTGTGACTGCCGCACTCCCCTGCCCCCGCCAGAGGAAAATTGTCCCTGCTGGGCTTCCATCCCCGAGAAACAGGAAATACCGGACATTGCACATGTCTGGTATTTTGTTTGTTTTTTTAAACCGGACGGAGCCCGCAAATACCCAACTGTCCGGGTAAAAACCGGACACCTGGCAATCCTAGTGGAGATACTAGTATGAAAACTGCTTAAAGGAATGCAGTTTGTTTGGGATCTTTTAAAAAAATGTCTGATGCCGTAACCTTTCTAAACAAGAGTGTGCTGGGTTTTTTAAGAAGAGGTTGTTTTGCTCCTGTGTTCATAATGATAAGGAAGAGACTGATAAAGGAAACACTTGGAAGGGAATAAGAGTACCATCACATGCACAATCAATTAAAAAAACCTGAGGAAGTTTGTGTCTCAATAACTTTCCAGTCATGTAACAATCTTGGGTTTTGCTTGAAAACACACTAAGCACCAAAATTTCAGACAAATATTTTAAAGTTGACAGCGGCCTCTTTTAAAGGAAAGTCTATTAGGATCAGAAAGTTTACCATTTAAGCTTTTGGATGTAAAGTTTAAGCTAAGATTCCAAGTTAATTCTTACAGAAGAGTCTTGATCAGTGTGAAGTATAATTTAACTTTAAGGCTCTTGTCAGACCTTTTCTTTCAGCTAGAGAACCAGAATTATGAGTCTTTGCCTTCTCCAGTGAGAGAGGCCTGAGTGTGGTTAGTGTTTTGGGGTAGTGACCTGAACAGAGAGTGTAGGCATGTGTGAAATTTTAATAGAGAGTTACAAGGGAGATATGCAAATATAATTTTATTTCCTTTGTAAATATGCTTATAGATTAACTAGTCTCTAAACAAGTATTTCATAGTTCCGTTCCAAGACAATTCTGCTACAGTAAGTGAACTGAATTTTAAGAAAGCTGTATCTATCCTTTTCCCCCCCAGTTCTTATTTTGTAAATTCACAACAAGAGCCACATGAAAGTTATGGCACCACTGCAGGCTTCTACGCATCACTGCCTTTTTATTGCTGGCTAGCAAGTGCTGCCAAGTAGTTCATTTTAAGGCCAGAATTAAGTGTTTTGAATATTTCTGCTATAAATAGGACTGATGAGTTAAGTTCAAAAGACTTGTTTGGATATCCAACAAGAATGAGTTAGGAATGAATAATTTAATGTCCCCCTCAAAAATCCCTTTCAAATGACAGAATTTCTGTCTCTTGTAATTCTGGATTGGTTATACATATAAAACCATAAAGAAGCCAAGTGCCCAAAGTTGCAAGTCCACTAGGGAATGGTAAGAAGATAATCTATCTAATGATACATAAGAATGATCTAGATGGTGCTTGGTACTGCCACGAGGGCAGGGGACTGGACTTGATGACCTCTCAAGGTCTCTTCCAGTTCTAGTGTTCTGTGTTCCTAATCTTAGAGAGCCTTTTGATTTCTTTTGTCTGTTTACTGAAAGGTATGTATGTATGTAAGGGGAGAGGAAAAGACTTTACCACTAAATAGAAATATTAGAAAACTGGTATTTTGTTATGTTTTTAATAAAGGAGGAAATGCAGGCAACTTTTCTGCAGTCAGCCCGTTACTGCAGGATAGGGGCAAAAAGTTAACTCTCCTGTCCACTTAGGGATGTAAGCGACCAGTCGACTAACCGATAAGCAAAAGCTTATGGATAGTCGACTAGTCCCTTGACTAGTCGTTCCCCTCCGGGGAGCAGGAGCTGGTGCTGCAGGGAGCTAGCTTAAAGGCCAGTTCCCCCTAGCACTATGTCTCTGCAGAGGGCAGGTGAGGCAGGATAGCAGGGACCAGGCACGAGCCAAGAATCAGCTCATTCCTGACTGGCGCCCAGTCCCAGATGCTGTGCCTCTTCTTTTTAAATGTATTAAAGCCTACTGGTTCTTAATACATTTAAAAAGCAGAAGCACAGAGAGGGGGACCCAGTGCAAGCTGGGACACCTGATCCCCCGCTCACGCTGGGTCCCCCCACTGCACCCCAGCCTGTTAAATGTTTTAAGAGCCTGCTGCCTCTTAATACATTTAAACAGCAGAGCCGCAGCGGGGTTAGCTCCCAGGGTGGGAGCTAACCCTGCTGCAGCTCCCTGGCTTATCAACTAGTCGATTAGTTGATTAAACTAAATTTAACATCCCTATCCCTACCCAGATACATTTAGCAGTTTAGAGGCTCAACTTGTATAGAAGTAAAGACAACAGTATTTTCCAAGACTAACAGTGTGAAACATGACACAAACTCAGTCAAATTTCACTATGCATTTCTTGTTCTGGAGACACTTCAGCTCAAGTAGCTGAGGCAGTTATGTTCTCCAGGACAGCAGGAATGGATGGTGATAGGTCTGCTGTTGTTACCTGCACAGCGTGTGCCATGTTTGTCTTCCTCCCGGCAGAAAGAACGGATTTCATCTGCACGAGGTGCAAGCTGGTCGCCATTTTGGAAGAAAAAATTAGAGGACTGGAGGCCCAAGTGTTGACCCTACGCTCAGAGAGGACAAAGACTTCCTCGATAGAAGGCAGCATTTAATCCTTCAAGCACGGGAGGCGGAAGAGTCAGAGAGGGCAGTACGTGACCAGGAAGAGAACTGGAAGCATGTAACTTCTAGAAGGGGAAAAAGGCCAGCATGGGAATCCCCCAATGCTATAGAGGTAAGTAATCACTTTCAGGCTCTCTCCACAGGCTCTGCGGTGGTGAATGCTTTGGAAAGGATCTCACAAGGAAGAAACCGGAAAGGAACACCGTCTGCTGAAGGCATGGGATGCGTAGTCCTAGAGACGGGGGTTCCACGGCCAGCCCCCCCCCCCCAAAAGAAAACGACAGGTGGTGGTGGTCGGGGACTCACCCCTAAGAGAGACTGACCCATCCCTATGCCATCCAGACCTGGAATCTCGAGAGGTGTGCTGCTTACCGGGAGCTCGAATTCAGGACGTGACTGAGAGGCTTACCAAACTGATCAAACCTTTGGATCGCTACCCCTTCCTGCTTCTCCACGTGGGAACTAACGATACGGCCAAGAATGACCTTGAGCGGGTTACTGCGGATTACGTAGCGCTGGGAAGAAGGATCCAAGAATTCGGAGCGCAAGTGGTGTTCTCGTCCATCCTCCCCGTTGAAGGGAAAGGACTGGGCAGGGATCGTCGAATTGAGGACGTAAATGCGTGGCTGCGCAGGTGGTGTCGCAGAGAGGGCTTTGGTTTCTTCGACCATGGGACTCTGCTCCGGGCACGAGGATTGTTAGGAAGAGATGGGATCCACCTCACGAAGAGAGGAAGGAGCATCTTCGCGGGCAGGCTTGCAAACCTAGTGAGGAGGGCTTTAAACTAGGTTTGTCGGGGGACAGTGACCAACACCCTGAGGAGAGTGGGAAAGTCGGATACCGGGAAGAAATGCAGAGAGGAACGAGCAAGAAAGGAGGGCCCCTGATTCGAATGGAGAAGATGGGGCGATCAACTGGTTACCTGAGGTGTTTGTACACTAATGCGAGAAGCCTGGGCAACAAACAGGAAGAACTGGAGGCCCTGGCCCAGTCCAAGAAATATGATTTAATTGGGATAACAGAGACTTGGTGGGATGACTCACATGACTGGAGCGCTGTCATGGAAGGGTATAGACTGTTCAGGAAGAACAGGCAGGGGAGAAAAGGAGGAGGAGTTGCACTATACGTAAGAGAGCACTATGATTGCTCTGAACTCCAGTATACAGAGGGAGAAAAACCTGTTGAGAGTCTAGGGGTTAAGTTTAGAGGTGCAAACAACAGCAGTCATGTTGTGGTTGGTGTCTGCTACAGGCCACCAAATCAGGTGGATGAGGTAGATGAGGCTTTCTTCGGACAACTGAGAGAAGCTTCCAGATCTCAGGCCCCGGTTCTCGTGGGGGGCTTTAATCACCCTGACATCTGTTGGGAAACCAATACGGCAGTACACAGGCAATCCAGGAAGTTTTTGGAGAATGTTGGGGATAACTTCTTGGTACAAGTGCAGAAGGATCTGACCAGGGGCCGTGAGCAGCTTGACCTTCTGCTCACAAACAGGGAGGAACTAATAGGGGAAGTAGAGGTGGGTGACAACTTGGGAAGCAGTGATCATGAGATGGTAGATTTCAGGATCCTGACCAAAGGAAGAAAAGAGAGTAGTAAAATACACACCTTGGACTTCAGAAAAGCAGATTTTGACTCCCTCAGAGACCTGATGGGCAGAATCCCCTGGGATGCTAACATGAAGGGGAAAGGACTCCAGGACAGCTGGCAGTATTTTAAAGAAGCCTTATTGAAGGCACAGAAAGAAACCATCCCGACATGTAGCAAGAGAGGCAAAAATGGTAGGAGACCAGATTGGCTTATGGGGGAAATCCTTGGTGAACTTAAGCACAAAAAGGAAGCTTACAAAAAGTGGAAACTTGGACAGATGAACAGGGAGGGGTTTAAATATATAGCTCGAGAATGCCGGGGGGGTTATCAGGAAGGCGAAAGCGCAAATGGAATTACGACTGGCTAAGGATGTGAAGGATAACAAGAAAGGTTTCTACAGGCATGTTAACAAGAAGGCGATCAGAGAGGGTGTGGGGCCCCTATTGGATGAGAGCAGTAACCTAGTGACAGATGATGTGGGGAAAGCTGAAGTACTCAATGCTTTCTTTGCCTCTGTATTCACGGACGAAGTCCAGGAGCCAAGTGACACAAGATGGGATGAAGACGGACAGCCCATGGTGGGGAAAGAACAGGTTAGGAACTATTTAGAAAAGTTAAACGTACACAAATCCATGGGTCCGGACTTAATGCATCCGAGGGTACTGAGGGAATTGGCAAATGTCATTGAGGAGCCTTTGGCCATTATCTTTGAAAAGTCGTGGAGATCGGGAGCAATCCCGGATGATTAGAAAAAGGCAAATGTAGTGCCCATCTTCAAAAAAGGGAAGAAGGACGATCCAGGGAACTATAGGCCGGTCAGTCTTACCTCGGTTCCTGGAAAAATCATGGAAGGGATCCTTAAGGAATCCATTTTGAGGCACTTGGAGGAGAGGAAAGTGATTAGGAATAGTCAGCATGGATTCACAAAGGGCAAGTCGTGCCTGACCAATCTAATTAGCTTCTATGATGAGGTAACTGGCTCTGTGGATATGGGAAAGTCAGTGGATGTGATCTACCTTGACTTTAGCAAAGCTTTTGATACGGTCTCCCACAATATTCTTGCCAGCAAGTTAAGAGAATGTGGATTGGATAAATGGACAGTAAGATGGATAGAAAAATGGCTAGAAGGCCGGGCCCAGCGGGTAGTGATCAACAACTCGATGTCAGGATGGCGGTTGGTTTCTAGCGGAGTGCCCCAAGGTTCGGTTCTAGGACCGGTTTTGTTCAATATCTTTATTAATGACCTGGATGAGGGGATGGATTGCACCCTCAGCAAGTTTGCAGATGACACTAAGCTAGGGGGAGAGGTAGATACGCTGGAGGGCAGAGATAGGGTCCAGAGTGACTTAGACAAATTGGAGGATTGGGCCACAAGAAATCTGATGAGGTTCAACAAGTGCAGAGTCCTGCACTTGGGAGGGAAGAATCCCAAGCACAGTTAACAAGCTGGGGACCCACCAGTTAAGTAGTAGTTCTGCAGAAAAGGACCTGGGGGTTACAGTGGATGAGAAGCTGGATATGAGTCAACAGTGTGCCCTTGTAGCCAAGAAGGCTAATGGCATATTAGGGTGCATTAAGAGGAGCATTGCCAGCAAATCCAGAGATTATTCCCCTTTATTCAGCTCTGGTGAGGCCACATCTGGAGTAGTGTGTCCAGTTCTGGGCCCCCCACTACAAAAAGCATGTGGACGCATTGGAGAGGGTCCAGCGGAGGGCAACCAAAATGATTAGAGGGCTGGAGCACATGGCCTACAAGGAGACGCTGAGGGAGTTGGGTCTGTTTAGTCTGCAGAAGAGAAAAGTGAGGGGGGATTTGATCGCAGCCTTCAACTTCCTGAAGGGAGGTTCCAAAGAGCATGGAGGCTGTTCTCAGTAGTGACGGATGGCAGAACAAGGAGAATGGTCTCAAGTTGTGGTGGGAGAGGTCCAGGTTGGATATTAGGAAAAACTATTTCACTAGGAGGGTAGTGAAGCACTGGAATGGGCTACCTAGGGAAGTAGTGGAGTCTCCATCCCTAGAGGTGTTTAAGTCTCGGCTTGATCAAGCCCTGGCTGGGTTGATTTAGTTGGGATTGGTCCTGCCTAGAGCAGGGGGCTGGACTTGATGACCTTCTGAGGTCTCTTCCAGCTCTATGGTTCGATGACGCTTTTTTCCCTGAGGGTTAAGGGTGCCAACCCTGAGGCAACCAGTTTCTTGTTTACTGAAGTAGATCTAATAGCATGCACGATCAAACCAGGATTTCATTTAAATTTGTTACTTCTCCAAAACCAACTTGGATTCTGAATCTGATAGTCCACTAGGAAAAGTTGATCATCCTGACTTTTCCTAGACAAAGGAGAATTTTAAATTTGTAACATTGTGGGAAACCAAGGCCAGTGAAACTACCAGATTAACTTTTGCTAGATGAGGGAGAGAAAGCTATGCGTAGGAAGGAACAGCACAAGTTCTTCCAGTATCAGCACAGGGTGAATAAAAATTCATTGTTTTTCCATTTAAATTGAATTTTTTCTTGCATTTATGAGCCTTTCATCAAAAGTAAGGACGCTAAGAGGCAGATAACTGGCTAATCATGTAGTTGATACAATTTGTATTGACTACACGATTAGATTAGGGAAGACACTAAATTCCGGCTTGTGCCAGGTCCAGGACCTCCCCCTGCTGGGGCTCTGCAATTTAAATGTAGCAAGAGCTGGGTCCAGCAGCCCCTGTCCGCACGGGGTACTAGCTCCCCACTGGGCCCGCCCCATGGAGAAGGGCTGCACCAGTGGGACGCAGAACAGCCTCTGCTTGCGGCAAACCTGGGCTCTGCCTTAGATACAGAGGGGGGGATAGGAGAGAAATGCAAGTAGTTGACTCAACTACTCGCTTACATCCCTAATAAACAAGGCTCGCCAAGTGGCAGCAAGCCCCACTCGCCAGCCGCGCGGTTCGGCATGCTGCGCATGCGCAGACCGTGCTGCACAGCTGTGCCGGCTTGTAATCTACTCGCCATGGGCAAGTAGATTACACTAACTGTCGAGCCCTGCTAATAAAAAACGAGTTGAAAGCTACTTTTCTACACAAGAAACAATTGGAGACCATCTTTATAAATATGGCAAGGTAAGTCAGCCTACGTCACTTAGGAGACTTAGGAACTGAAGCACCAGTAAGTTTTACGTAGGCACATTTGAAAAATTTCCCAGGCCAATATAAAATACTCCATTTAATTCACACAACACAGTTAACCGTCTTATTTAATATATCATTTAGTTGTACATGTCAAACATTTTGGTAAGAGAAGGTTCTATATCCAAAACATTTAGGCTACATCTACACTATGAGTTTTCTCCGATCTTGTGGAAAAAGGGGGTTTTGCGCAAAAAGAAAATGTCCACACTGTTTTTGTGCAAAAACTCCAGTGCAAAAGCGGATCAGCAGAAAACATGCAAATGAGATCGTGACTCATGCAAATGAGTCCCTCATTAGCATATTTTTGGCCGAGAAAACCTGTCGTGTAGATGTAGCTCCAAAGTTTTGTTTTAATGAAAATAAGTTTCATTTGTTGTTTGGAATTTATTTACATAGTTCCTATCTTAACACAATGCAAGCCAAAAAGTTATATCTAGTAGGTGAAGGATATATTGCTTACCATTTCCTAACATACTGAAAATGTACACTTAATCACAAAGCATTACATTATGTAATGGCTTAAATTCATGAATATAGTTACAGTATTGAATATCCTTCTAGGTAATAAGTAATATCAAACCTAGTGTTAAGGCTATTTAGCTGTAAATCAACATTTTAATAGTTAGGTCAGCCAATAAGAATGCACCTCTCTTCTAAAGAGAGCTTAAACACAAATAGAAAAGCTGATTCAAATCAATCTGGCCTCCCAGAGGACTATTCAAGATAGAATTGCAGCCAAACAAACAGATTCCCTTGTCCTGGGTCCCCTGCACTATGCTGCTCCTGCATTAAGTACTTCCTCCTCATAAAGGTACTTAAGTTATGCATGATACCACCAGTTTCACTCCATTAGGTCCTGTTCACACTACAATATAAACCAGCTTTGGAACCAGTTGGTGGCATGGCTGGCTTTAATACAATTTACGTCTACATATCACGTGTAGTTTTGTTAGTCTTGGGCTACGTGAGCAACTTAGCATAACTAATTCAATCTGGGGTGCAGAAAATCTACATTCCGGCGAGACGCAGTTACATCACCCAGCCACACCGCCAGCAGGCTCCACCAGTCCACCACACTCCCTGCCCAAGCGGACTGGACCCCAACACACCTGCCCGCAGCAATAGTAAGACCCTCTGCCCTGCCCCCAACCAACGGTTAACTGGTTAAGCAACACAATGTTAATCATTTAACTAGTTAACTGTTCCAATCAATATTTACATCCCTAAATGGGAGCAGCTCTCTCATTGGTGTAGTAGCATCTTCACTGAAACACTGCAGAATTGCAGCTAGACAAATGCAGCTGTACTGCTGCAGTATTTTAAGTGTAGACCTGCTTTCTAACACCCTTTAAGATTGAATAATGTGGAAGAAAATGACGAGAGGGCAAGGATCATGAAAGGAACACAAGAGGAAGCTGATTGTTTCCCTCTTTACCATCAGCCAACCAGGTGAGTTAGAAAATTGTAACAATATTGGATAAGAATTTCAAACTTTCACTTTTCTACAGAATGATCATATGTGCAGCAATTGTTTCTCACTGCCCTTTATAATCTTTACCACCTTGTTTCCATTGGAGGGTACAGTCACCAAAATCACACTTCTGTCTGAAGATTTTCCAACCGACTGTTATAGGGTCTCATTGCTATAATCAATCCATGGAAGCTTCCCCCCACCAGTTTATTTTGTGCACCTAAGAAAGCATGTGGTCCGTTTCCTCACAGTGTGTGCATCTTTTTTAAAAGACATTTCTTCCCTGTTGCTGTGTAAACATTAGTCAGAAATGACACAGGGATCCCAAACAAGCACATTAATGGGATCACTTAACTCTCTGAAGTCCCTATCTAGCAAGTTCTAAGGCTCTCTATATAGAAACGGACAGCAAGGCATGTATTTTGGTCTACAGACTAGCCTAGTAGGATATCTGGCTAACAAAAAGGACTAAAAGAATGGTGTGCTTACAATGCAAAGTACTTCAAAAGCATGTTATTCTTGCTTATTCATGTTCTATTACATGAGCCAAGCTAAATCCCATTCACACTTCATACATCATCTTGTCACACAAGATTCTTGTGTAGTGGCTGGATGCGCCACAAACATCTCCACTTCCATTCTCTAAGTTTTGTCCATGAAGTACTGTATGCCCTTTATAGCTGATCTTGAATAAATACTGCTATAAGATTAGTTCAACTTCCATGTATAATACCATTACCACCAGTTTATACGAGAAGATTCTTTTCTTCACTGTTAAACCTTTAGGAATGTGCCATGTGATAAGGCTTCAGCTGCTGACCTGCACAATTACTACTTATTTCTACAGTACTTTTAGTCCTAGCCAATTTTTGGCATGACGCTTTCGGAACATTGTACTTTTACAAAAATGTGCATCTTAGAAGTAAAGCTATAAATTTGTAATCTTACTGAACACATCTAAGGAATCTCTGCCTTTCCAGAATTAAGATTTAGAAGCCTGTTAGCATTCAGAGACAATACTTGTTTTTAAATGTTTTGCATTTTACTTGAATCCAACAGATTAACTGCACAGCTTTCCCAGACAGAACTGCTTCCAGGCTAGTCTAATGTAGGTGAACCACCTATGTCTAACAAACCCTACAGAGCTACTCTAAGTTAAGAGCATAGGGCACATATCACAACCAACATTAAATAAGGTCTGACCCCACAAAATGTAATCTAAATTCCACTTCCAACCAGCAGACGAGTAAGAACGGGAAGATGAAATACCTTGTTAAAGCTAATGCTGTGGAAACATATTTAGAATTGGTGTTACTTTATACGTGAACAATTAAAAAGAACTCTTCATAATACTTTACTGAGCTATTGAAAGTGTATCTGGAATGCTTACATTTTAAAGGAAAAGGCTGTCAAGGAGAAAGTTCTCTTAAATAGAAGATATTTGGTCACAACTGTCACCAACACTTAAGGTACTCCTGGGGGAATTCTGCAACATTCTGCAATGTGCAAGGACGTAGAAGTCAATGTAGTGTGTGCAGAATTTCCTTTCCCTACAGAAATGGGTTTCAATATTCCAAGCTGCCATTAGAGGCCATCGGACCTGGCAGAGCTCAGCTCCCACATAGAAGACACTGCTGGGGGTGGAGGGGAGGGGGGAGAGAAAGAGCTAGAGGGGTCCCCAACAACTGTAGTTCCCCGCACACCCTGAGGACAGGAGACAGCAGCATACAGGAAACTCCACACAACAGCATCAAGTTGTTTCACCATCTGAACCCCTTGTCTCTGGGAGGTGAGGGGGTACAGGAGTCAGGCATTGGGCTATTATGAGGGGCTTTGGGCAGGAGGCTGGAGAAGTCAGGGTTGGGTGTTGGGAGAAGGCCACCAGTTTATGTCCACCATTTTGTTTTTCTCTGAGCATAGCCTCCCTGTCACCATCCCCTTACCTGAAAAGGGCGGGAAAAGAGGGGTCACCTGACCCTGATCTGCCTGACAACAAGAGGACTTATAAAGGGCGTTCACTCGTCCTTTAGGGCTCTCTGTGCAACTCGGCAGCGCTAGGGCGACAGCCCATCTGTAAGCCCCTCCAGGCAGCTGAGTCAGGCTGTTTGGCTTGATGGGCCTTCTGAGGCAGGAGGCTGGTTGCTGCCACTAGGGAGACACCGAATCTCCCACCAGAGAGAGTATTTGGGACATCCTTCTGTGGCTGGGCAACACTGCATCCCACATCCTGTAGCGGTCACTGGGCAGAGCATATTCATTTTAGGTTAAGGCAACTGCAGTGAGACCAGGCAGACGGCTCACACACACCATTTTGCCTTCATGTCTGCATAACACACGCCGGACGACAAGTCAAGAAAAGACACCTGCCTGATCTTTTGCATCTTTTTCTCCATCCTGAAACATCCACCTACCTTTGTCTGCAAACACCAAGATGGCGGTACGATCCCTTTTATATGCCCCAGTTTTAGTTACTCATTTTGGGGTCTGGCTTCACGCCATTGTTTTATAATACCTGGATTTGTGTTTGTTCCTTAAGTTCAATGTTACGTTAAAGTTGCTACTTCAGCCATTGTCTCTCACACTTCACTAATAATCTAGTGACAGACACAGCAAGGGTGGAGATTAAGTCTGTCTAACATGGGGGGTACAAGTAAGGGCTTAGAGCTGGGAGAGTGGGGACTCCGAGCAGGAAGGTTATGAGGGTGCCAGATGCAGAGCTGAGGCTGGGTGTGTGTAAGGACAAGTGCAGGGGGGCAAGGTAGCTGCAGCCACACGTACCAGGTTGCTGTTGCTTTTCCTGCTTCCTGGGCAGCTGGGAGCAAGGGGAATGCAGTAGACTCTGCACTTCCCCTCACTCCCTAGTCAGAGGAAGCAGGAAGAGCAACAGAAACCTGGTATATGTGGCTGTAGGACCCCTCACCCACCCTCAAAAATGGTGAGGGGGCTCAGACCTGGAGCAGTCCTTGAAGAAGGGGACATGCCCCTAACCAACCCATCTAACCTGCATGACAGGCTGCCACTAAGCGTAGCAGCCTGCAGGAAGCCAGGAGCACCCTGCCCCTCCCACCACTGGGGAGTGCCCAGCACCAAATTAACACTGGCATGATTCTGTAATGTTAACTGACAAATAAAATTTGCAAAAATTTTAAAATACTGTGTATAGAACTTATATTGTTTTGTTGCAGAATTCCCCCAAGACTATACATGGCAGATTTTGTGTAGCTGATACTCAGTGTCATTCTGTGTATTTGCAAGAAGTCAGAATATCCACATGAAAGCAGCATCTTAGCTGTTCGGTAATTCACCTGCTTCCTCTGAGTGCTCTTCACCTTAAACTGATCCCATGAATTTCCACAAGTCCTCAGTGCTATGATCAGTATGTTTCTGATCCTAAATCACTCCTAAACCAAAGGGATCTTAAATTGGACCACATTAAAGAGATTCAGGAAAGCAATAGCCACAAACAAGCAGTAGAGAAGAAAAAGGGCTCTTCCTTCTATCTTCTTACCTACTCCCATGAAACATTACAAGATGCAACTGGTACAAGCCAGCCCCTCGGGAGCTTGGAGCAGCCACTTAGAGTTGGCTTAGGTACGTGGTCAAAGTAACTGCACTTCATACCACACCTGTATTTCAAAAGGAATTGTACTGAGAACATTTTCCTGTGAGAGTGCAATATAAAAATGGAAACCCTGCATCGTAGAACATGCAGTTAATATTATTTCCTCAATAGGATTCTCCACATTTTTAGAGTTTGAAAATGAGGTTGCATTTTACAGATAGTCATTATATAGTATAAACTGTGCCAACATATATGTTACTATTTTGCTGATCTCAATAAACTTATACAAAGTGGACTGTTTTAAGGGGACACTGTTCTTTTTATTAATGTACTTTTTTCATCCATTTTACTCTGACTGCAGCTTTACTGAAGATGTTTTGAGACTGACTTCTGATTTCACTTAGGGCATGTCTAAACTACATCCCTCTTTCAAAAGAAGGATGTAAATTATACATATTGAAATTGCAAATGAAGCCGGGATTTGAATTTCCCATGCTTCATTTGCATAATGGCGGCCGCACATTCTTTCAAAAATGGGTATTTTGAAAAGTGAAACCACCGTCTAGATGCGGTTCTTTAGAAAAAACCCTTTTCCGAAAGATCCTGTAAACCTCATTTTTTGAATACAGGATCTTTCAAAAAAAGGGGGGGTTTTGAAAGAACCACGTCTAGACGGCGGTTTCACTTTCAAAATACCCGTTTTTGAAAGAACGCACGGCCGCCATTATGCAAATGAAGTGTGGGAAATTCAAATCCCGGCTTCATTTGCAATTTCGATATGTCTAATTTACATCCCTCTTTCGAAAGAGGGACGTAGTCTAGACATAGCCTTACTGTTTACCAGTAAGACTCAACATAAGAAGCACCATACTGATCAGAGCAGTGGTCCATCTAGTCTAGTATCTTGTCTTCTGAAAGTGGCCAGTGCCAGACACTTCAGAGGAAACAAACAGTACAGGGCAATTTTGAACGCTACACCCCATTTGTCCAATTGCAGCTTCTGGAAGCAGCAGGTGGTTTGGGGCATCCAGAGCAGTCATGTCCCTGACCTTCTTGGTGAATAGTCACTTCATTGAGACTAGTTCACTTATCTAATTTTTTTAGACCAATTATACTTGAATATGAGCTAATGCTAACATATCAATGTCTAGGCCCACACTTGGAGCCTATTCTGTAGGTCTATCAGGTTTTTTATTTGTGCAACATGCAAGGAAGAGAAGTTGAAGACTCAGGCTGAATTTCAAATTCTGGTTTTCATTTCAGTTCTTGAAGAGCAACCCACTGAGATCAATGATAAAGAGCAAGCCCCATCCTGCCACAGCAGTACATTCCAGGTGAGTTGCACAACAGCAATTAAAGCAACCATGTGCTCGTAATTCTCTGGGCAGAAGCTAAAACATGAAAGATATTTTAATGGGAGGACAGTTGGAGAAAAGGAAACACATCAGCAACTGGCTGAGGGGTGGGGGTCAGTGTTCCCTCTAAGATTTTCCATCTATGAGCAGAATGAGTTGTGTCTTACGCACCAATATTGAGGTCACATGTGCTTGTTCAGATACATGCCACTGTGCAACCCAAGTTATAAACCTCTCCCTTTTCCCCTCTGCTGCCATGTTTCCCAACCTCCCCTCACCCCATCTCCTCCTCTGGTGCCTGCTGCTGCCCTCCCAACCCTCACTCTCCTCTGCTGTCTTAACTCCTGCCCTTCTCAATCCCCTCAACCTTCATGGGATTTGCCCCTGCCCTTCCCCCTCCCCTCTAGCCCCACTCCACATCCCCTCTCAACACCTCCCTCTACCCACCTGTCCTGCCTCTCTCCTCTGCCCCTGGTGCCCATCCTTCCCCACATCTGCCCTTCTGCTTCACCCCCACAACCCCCCAACACCTGTACCTTACTCCCTGCATCCTCCTGGTGCCTCCCCTTCCCTCACTGCTCCTGCCCCCCTTGCCCTCTTCCTCCCTGGTACCCACCCTGTCACCATCCTTTGCCCCATTCTCCTCATACCCCTCTGCACCCTCACACGACTTGCTCCAACCCCTGCCTTCCTCATGCCCACCCCTCTTTTCAACCCCTCTTCTCCCAGCACCCACTTCTCTTGCTCCCATTGCCTCTCCCCTCTCCTAGTATCACCTTGTCCCCTCCCCTCTCCCACTGACACCTTCCCATTCCTCCCCACCTCCACCCCTCCTGCCCTTCCCCCTCATTGTCTCCTCTTGCCCCCTGGCATTTCTCTCTCCTCCACTCAGCTCCTTGGTGCCTTCCCCCTTTCCTCTCCTGCCCTGCCCCCCTCCTCTCAGCACAAGCTCCTTCCTCTCCTCCCCCCCCACATTCTCCTTAGTTCTCCCCCTGTCCCTTCCCCCCCCCCTTCAGCATGGCGGGCAGCTGCTATGTGCCAGGGCCACGGTACTATTTTTAGTACTGTGGCTGCGGCACAGGAGCAGCTGTACGGTGGCCTAGCTCCAGTCCTGTGTGCTGGGACTTGGGCCGGGGCCGGGGCCACAGTGCTATTTTTAGTACCATGGCCCAGACTCCCACTGCTGCCATGCAGGCCATGTGGTGGCTGCTCAGCTGCCCTGGGACAGGCAGTCACCCACCACATGGCCCTGCCCCTGGGAGCAACTGGGGCCGCAACTGCATGGCTCTGCTGAGAGGGTGGGCAGGAATGAAATTCTTGGTGCGTGCCCGCACAGGCGCGCACCTTACAGGGAACCCTGGTGGGGGTCCTCCATCTAATAAGGAAAACATAGCAAAAGATTCCTTTTTTCAGAGAGCAAGATGTAAGCAAGAGAGACCAAAAAACGCAAGCGTTAAATTTTAAGTCCCTTGCTATGACTCCGTGTCACCTGCAACAAGTCTTCAGTATCTCCATTTCCCACTCTATACATCTTGAACTGTCAGAGGGACATAGTATTTACACACCTCACAGGATTAATCTTTGTAAGGTATTTTACCGATGCCAATAATGCACTTACATAGCACTTTGCATGTCCAGTTTTCTAGTCTCTGCTCAGGATTTCCAAAACACGTATACCATCAAGTTTGTTGCAGAAAGTGCTCTTTCCCTACTACTCTTTGTAGGATTGTCCCTTGACTCCTGAATAGCTTAACAGTCTTGATTGCTTAAGGTTTTCCCTACAACTAACCACCAGCTGATCTCTAGGGAGGCTACAAGGAAACACATGCACTTCACAATACCTGATTGTGAGACTGATTAATGGGAGAGTCAACTGCATTTTAGAATCTTATTTTAGTCCAGTTTCAAAGGTCAGATTAATCAACACCACAAGCACAGAGATTTCAGACAATACCTGAAATATGGGCCGTCTAATAGGAAATGTTAACAGGGAAGTTAAGGAGGCCAGCTTTCTGTTTGGAGAACTTCTAGGCAATTTTTGTCTCAACAATGTGTCTTGGGTGGGTCATTAGCAGCAGGTATAAAACCTCAGACCTCCAGTTCTAATATCTGCCTCTATTTCCTGAACCCAGCTCTAAGGACTAAAGCATGTTAATCAGCCTGTGTCGCCCACTATGTTACATCCAACTTGAACTAACTTGATTACCTTCATCTACCCACTACTAGCCAGTACTTGAAAAACAGTTCAAAAACTTCATCTTCATGTAGTTTAATAAACAGGTATGCAGAAGTGCTAATCCGATGGAACTCTTTGCTTTCTAATTGACTTTTTGCCAATCCAGGACTTCACAGGAAATTAATACTGAAATGTGATCAGTTCACTGAAAAAAAAAAAACTGACAGCAACTATATATGCTACACAAACCTAGTTGTACTCAGTGGTAAATAATGATAATCTAAATTTTTCCTGCTAGGCATGTGAGCACTATTGTGGTTTGCGCTTGAACTTGAAAAGTTTCTCAAGACAATAGTCCTTAAGTTGTGTCCTGTGGCACTTTCTGGTGGTCCACAGAATGAAACAGCAAGGATCACAGTGACACTGCTGTGTGTACAACTTCATAAGCATTTACAGGGCTGATACTAAAGTAACAGAAAATGATATTTGTTTTGTACTGACCAGTTGGATTTAATAGCCAAGAATACAACAACAAAGCAAAACACAGTTTGACTTTGTGCATGAAAGCATTGTATATGAAGTTAGTTTTCTTGTTCCCTTTGCAGTCAGTTTCTCCCTTGTTGCCAGAATATTTTTTAAACTTAAGATAAATAATGCCCTTTAAATGGTATGCCTCAAATTTATCAGACATGGGAGACTTTTTAAAGTTAATATATTCCAAGAAGTTTGAGTCGAGGGTCTCTAAGATACTGCAGATAGCTACCAAGTATTGGAAAAATGTGACTGGCCCAATCTGTATCCACTGCATGAGGGAAACTTCCAGTTTACACAATACTAGGGATGTGAAAGGTTAACTGGTAAGCATCACCTTTAATGCTTTCTGGTTCCAATTAACTTGTGGGGGCTGAAGCAGCATTCTGCCCCCCCTCCAGCCTGCCGTGGGACCAGGACTATTCTGCTTCTTAATCAACTGAGTTAAATAAATGGGATTTTACATCCCTACACAGTACAAACAATTTTCTGATTTTATTTTGAACATCTTTTAAAATCAATATAGTAAAACATATTGGGGGCTTTCTGTAAACCAACCCAATCTTCCATAAATGTTAAACTCTCAGGTCTGAGTTATTTAATCATTTAGACATATGAAATTATTATTAATAGCAATATTAGAGAAGTTATGCATTTGAAGATATGATCAGCTATTGACTCCCTAGACAAGTACTCAAAACACTATTTCCGGTGAGATTTTTTTTGCTAAGTACTACAGCAGAGTTATTTCTACAGACACCCTTGCTCTGTCAGACTATTCTACAACAAAAGTGAACTGAAATACTGTTCTTAAATATCATTAACCTGTTTTTAATCCATTAAAAAAAGACCATTCCTTTAAACAGTTTGCTCCAGTATTCATGTTACAAGCATAAATTCCAATAATGCAAATGGATTCACATGGGCAAACCTTTGCAGAGTTCACTGACTTCACATATTCAACTGCGGGAATAATGGCAAGCCTCTGAACATATGGGGGAAATTATCCATTAATGCTCAGGGTAAAATATTTTCATTTTAACAGGAAAGAGCATTGCTAAAAAGCTCAAACTCAGATGTTGGCTAATAAAAGCTTTTGTTACACTGCAACCATGAGGCTGCTTGTTATATGCAGGTGGATAGATTTTTATTTTGACCTGTAGAAAACTAGGCACTACCCACAAACTGGTAACTGTGTTGAAAACAGTCAAGCACAGTTTCAAACAAGTTCTGTATCACTGAAAAAGTGTAAGTAATGACATTTGAGCTTCAGACTATTTTAAAGAGCAGCAACATTGCCAAAAATATTCAGATATTTTCACATGTTCAATGTTTTGTTATTTCCTCCTTTCAACAGGCTAGCGGAATAGCTGATCTGCAACTGCCAACTTCTGATGAGATGTCCCCATAACAAGTGGGCTAGCAACTGTACAACCACTAACCAATGGCAGCATGTGATATCTACCAATCAGCTTTTGGTTAACAATGTTGAATTCAACTAGTTCTTAAGTGTTAGAATCATGCAACAGTGTAATTACAAAATTTTGTAAGTGTGTCAAAAGTACTAAGACTTCAACATTCTACTGAAGATATTATGTTGTATTTTAACTCCAAGATCCTATGACTTAGCAAGACATTGCCTGTCTATCTAGCTCAAGTCAGACATTCACACAGTCTCAGAGGTTCAGTTTGTTCTTGAGCCATACTGTATGACCTTAGACTCAAATACAAGTATAAGTAGTAACCCCCTGAAGACAGTACGGTCCCATTATTGATAGAACACATGCATTAGCATACAAATCTGCTTCCACAAGCAGCATATTTGTACTAGCATATTCTTGTATGAGGGCAAGGAAAATCTCTCTTCTCAATTAGTCACTGAAATTTCACAACCTAACCCCACTGTAAGTGCTGTAAACAGAACCAGTAAGCACAACGTAACTAGGGCTGTTTTGGTTTTATTTGAATGAGGAAAATAAGTTGAGCCCATCATTTAGGTTTTGCATCATTAAGGTTTTACATGGATTAACATTTTATCTGTATTATGTTTTCTGCACTTCCCATTATCATCAAAGGCAAATGCCTAGATTTATTTACAGCAGGGCTACTCAACTTCGGAAGCCCCAGGAGCCACAATGATACTCACAGAACACGCTGAGGGCCGCAACTTAAGTGTGGTTGCATATACATGCAAATATATATGCGGTTAGCTTCCTCCACACAATGCCCTGGCACTCCTGGCACCACCTCCCTGTGGGCTAGAACTGCTGACACCCTTGTAACCTTAGTTTTGCCAGTTAGTGGTTGTGTGCATGGAACCCAGTCAGTAGTTCGAACTATTGTTTCTTAGTCCGAACTAAGGGAGGGTGTCAGTTAGAGGTTTCCCGCCTTTTCTGAGTGATTGCACACGGTACTAGTGCTTTGCACCCCGTCCCAGGCCGTTGCACCCCGCTCAAAACAGCTGCACATGGCTCGAATTATTATGCACACCACCCGCAAAAGAGTGCACTCAGCACCATTGGGGTTTTCCCGCCTAAAGGTGCTTATATACCCTAGCCAACATTGGTTCGGGTTCCCAGTTCTGTTCGGGTTCCGGAGTGTGTGTGGGGGTTCTGTGGAGTGTCTCTCACTGCTTTGTATGAATGATAGCTGAGTGAGGGAGTGTGAGGGGGTGAGAGTGGATAGCACAGTTTGTACGTGAGCGGAGGGGGATATATTTGTGGGGTTTATATTCCCGTGGAGAATTCCTGGGAAAACCTTTGGATCCCATCGGATTACCCTCGGAGAGCGGAAGGCCTTCGAACAATAATCCACTGTCCGTCCACCGCCTGCCGAAGGACCAGATCCTGAAGAACATCGAGGGTCTCCTCACTGTTCCTCTGTCACGGCTTCCAATTAGCCAAGACAGAGGTCGTGAGCTCCTAGATGATCTGTGCCTTTCTGGATGTAATGTATAGTCCTAATGTTTAGGGGTCTTTACTATCTGCTTTGTCTTCAGGGATAGGGAGGTTTTTTATAGAGAGTTGTCATATTCTGTTCAGTTCTGTATTCCAAATTTACAATATATGGTTTGGCCCCAAACTGAGACTTGGAGTTTTATTCGGAAAGCCACGCGCCGGTGATAGATACGGCCACGAGTAATCGGCCTCGGGCAATCTCTTCTTCTGGGACCGGGATATCTGTCACTTATCATAGGTCAGGGCGTGTCCTTCTAATTGGATTTGGGAAATTATTCGTTACTGCGTCCCAGGGTAACAGATTTGGCGACCGCAGCAGGACCTGAGGAGGGTTTTCCTCTTCGGGTCCTCAGTATAACTTGTCCCCACTTATAGGGTCAGGTTTTGAACAGCATATGACAATCTTTGGGGTTACGGTCCAACGACTCGGGGTGGGCGCTCCGAGGGCCCTTCCCTTGTATTTTTGTCCCTAAAATCCGGTGTACTGACTGTGTCGAGTGGTGAGAGGACGCTCCATTGCCGCACCGTCCTTCCCGGTAGTCAGCGGTTCCCCATCCGCTGGCTGGACGAGAGGCCCGTCCCTAATCTAGGCCGGCGCAGCTACAGGCTTTGGCCTAACTACGGGTATTCGGCCATAGCCGATTGATTTTAAACCCGTTTGCCGCTTTTCGGCGCTGCACCCTGTCCTGGATTTTGTCTTATACGTGAGAGACTGTAAGTAGGCTTGGTTAGGCCAGCCTAACTTACTGATCCAGTACCCTTTAAACTTTATTTTCCTTTGGGTTGGGTAAGCAACCCATAGCAACCATCACGATGTCGGTGCCCCGGCTGTTCGATCTGGAAGGCTGGAGAGAGCAGACAAATAAAAATTCTTTAGAAGCCGCGATTAATGCGTTTGGAAAAGGTTCCAACCCATGGGCCAAGGAGGCCCTAGAGGGAGAGGATTGCTTGGTGAAATTTAGTGGGATGTAGGAAAAGTACAGTACTACTAAGCCCCATCCTAAAAACAAGTTTAAGAAAAGAGCCTTATTGTATGGATTGGCTATGGTTAGTAAGGAATTAGCAAGTCATCTTAACTCCAGCAGAGATAAGTTACAAGGGGTGGTTGATCTACAAGAACAGGCTGACAAGCAGCTGGCTAAATTAAGAGCTGAATTAGAAGGTAAAAATTTAGAAATCCAAGCTTTAAAGGCTCAGAATGCTAATCTGGAGTCACAAGTTATGGGCACTCAGCAGAGATGTGAACAAGCTGAGGAAGGATTATTAGAGAAAATATCTGAATTGAATGATTCACAAGCCATGGTGAGGCAGTTGCTCAAAGAGGCGAGCAGCAGTAAATTGCCAGCTGATCATGCTAACTGTCACCGAACTATTGACAGGTTGCAACAGCAACTAGGCAGAGCAAGGGGAGTCATGGCAGCAATGAATCCCCAGTATAACCAAATTGATTGGTTAGGTGACTGGGAGGAGTTCCTCCAGGCGAGTGCCCCTGTAGAATCACCTTCGTATGAAGGAGGGGAATGTGAACCCTGTAATTATATGGCCCCTATTACAACCACCGTAGTGCAGTATCCTGGGCAAGCTCAGCCGGTGGTTAAGCATGAGTGTAAGACTCTCTTACCAGAACAGGCTCGTGCCATGAGTAAAAGTTGGGGGCCCTGTAATAAGGATAACATCTTGAATTGGTTGGCCAGACTGAGTGCAGTCCCGAATTTAGCTATTGAAGATATAGTGGTTACACTCTTTCAGAATATGCCATTAGAAGATTTTTCAGCATTGCCTTATGACACAGTAAATTGCATGGATATTGGGAGAGTGTATAAAAATGTGTATCATCTATATTTTCCAAATGAGGAGGTTTTGGGAAAAGTTTATTCTGATGTACAAAAAGAAAGCAAAAAGCCTGATTTGTATTTGTTGCGTAAGAAGCTGCTTCACTGGTTGGCTGGTCTTGGGGTACCGAGGGGTGGCGTTATAGTATATGACACTCCAGATTTTAAAAGGATCATTTATCGGGGTTGCATCCTGCGATTAAATTGGCACTGGGCTCAGTAGACTGTGTGAGGATCCCATTAATGGCATTGGAACAAAAACTATGAGAAATTTATGAGCTGCATAATCAGCTTGGCTATTCCGGGCACAAGCAAGTAAAAAGGATGGCAGCATTTGGTGATCAAAATTCCCCAAGAGTCAATAAGCCAGCAGTTCCAATAATGCACCAGGGACAGCAGCAAAGAATTTTTTTGGGGAAAAGAGAAGACTTGTTTGTGACTCAGAGTGTTATCCCAGAGACTTGCCAAATATATGCCGTGGGATAAAATTAAAGCTATGAGTCTAGATGCTATTTTTAAAGAACTCTCTTTATTTGAGAATAATTGAGATGTTAAACCGGCGGGAAATAGAGCGCCATATTGTTGTACGGAACCGCCATCTTGCCGTACATACGCCGGAAATAATGGACGCCCCTATTACGACGCGGAGCGACGTGAGAATATGGGACGCCATATGGACGTCACCACGGAAGGGCAGCATGAGAACCAGCAACGTGAGAACCAGCAGCGTGGGAATTTTACGGAAGATAATTGAAAGTGCCGAGCTTCTCGTCAGCCCCTTGTTGAAATATCACCAATATCAATAGACAACTATGGAAGACCAGTGATCTGGATTGAATATAGGGGGAAGTTTGGTATCGTTAAGCAACAAACACTAGTAGATACTGGGGCTTCTGCTAGTCTCATTTGTACTTTGAAGCTTCCTGGTATAAAAAGATCTACAATCACTTGTGTGAAATCATTACAATCCTATAATGGTAAAACCTCAATAGTGCCTTTTATCAGCAATGTGGAGTGTATAGTGGGAAAAGAATCAACAATTATGAATGTCGAATTACAAGAGCTTGATGGAATTGGAATTATGGGCATGGACATGATTACTAAATTGGGTGTGGTTATTGACATACCTAACAGAATGGTATATAAGGCACCTAGCATTGAGGAGATAGAGATGCGAGTGTCCCCTTTATATCGGTTGGGAGCCATTAAGCCATGTGAGGAAGTTCAAATGCCGGAATGGGAGCCAGAAGTTCAACAGGTAGTGCAGAATCACAAAGCAGCATTTGCAACTCACAAATTAAGCTGCGGGAAAACTAAGGAAGTTGTTCAAGTCATCAGACCCGATCCCAAACCAATGAAGCAATACCGATTTCCCATGGAAGCACAACAGGGAGTAGAAGACACTATCAAATCCTTGCTGCTTCAAGGGGTGTTGGTTAAAGGATCTAGTCCATGTAATTCCCCACTATGGCCAGTAAGGAAGGCGGATGGGAAGGCATGGAGGCTAACCATGGATTACAGGGAGGTGAATAGAGTTACTCCACGGATGGCCCCAGTGGTAGCAAAGTATCCTGAGATCATGGCCCAGATAGCCAACGGAGCCCGGTGGTTCTCAGTCTTAGACATAAGTAATGCCTTCTTCTCAATTCCCCTGCATCCCAATTCCTGGCATAAGTTTGCTTTTACTTTTCAGAACCAGCAATACACGTTTACTAGGCTACCTCAGGGCTTCCATAATGCCCCAACTATATGCCATCGAATTGTGTCCACCCTATGGAAGAACCTAAAATGCTCCCAAAATGTGATCAGTTATGTTGATGGTATCCTTATAGCCACAAAGGATAAGGAATCCCACTTGGAAGCATTGGAAGAAGTATTAACGGCTATAGAAAAATCAGGATTTGTCATCAATCCGAATAAGGCACAGTTGGTCCAGAAAGAGGTAACCTATCTTGGAGTGAAATTGGGTCAGAAGGTCGAAGACCAGACCAGGCCAGAATCGAATTGATAGCACAAATTCCAGCCCCTTCAGATGTCCATAGCTTAAGAATGTTCTTAGGACTTATAGGTTTTTGTAGGGACTTCATAGAGGAGTTTGGAAGGAAAGCTAAACCACTCTACAAGTTGTTGAAAAAGACCCAAGAGTGGAAATGGACCAAGGAACAAGAAGAAGCCTTTTTTCAACTGAAATCTGCGCTTATGAGAGCACCAGCATTAGCATACCCAGACCCCACAAAAGAATATCATCTGCAATTAACTACGGGGAAGGAAGCGATAGGAGCCATTCTTTTACAATTCAAGGGGACATCCTTGAAACCTATAGCATATGGATCCAGAACTATTACTGGAGTAGAGCAACAGTATTCTATCTGCGAAAAGGAAGTGTTGGCCTTAACGTGGGCGTTACAGCATTGGGAATATTTGATTGGTAGATCACCGATTATCCTCAAGACCTGTCATACACCCGTCAGATATGTGATTTCAGGGCAGGCGAATAATGGTAGGGTGAGTCACCCGCGTTTAGCTCGATGAACACTTTCCCTGATGAATTATGATATCAAGATTGAACCCTCTAAATCGTCATCTATGACCCCTGCGTTACTATGTCAACCTTTCACTTCAGTAAAAGATCATGAATGTCCATTACCAACTGATACACCAACCACTGAATTCCCGTTTCACCTCCTGAACCATTATGAAGAGGTGAAGGAGGTCACGCCTAATGAAATCTGGGTCATGGATGGGAGCTGTTACCATAAAGAAGGTAGAACAGTGACTGGAGCTGCTGCCCTCCACGTAGACTCAGGTAAAAGCATAATGAAGGCTGTCAACATTCCATCAGCCCAGGCTGCGGAAATCATCACAATTGTCCTGGCATTGGAAAATGGAAATGAAAACGAAGATTTGACCATATGCACTGATTCTGATTGGGTCTTGCGGGCATTCATAGACTGGATGTCCGTTTGGAAAGAGAGAAATGTGTACTTCGGATGATCGCCCGGTGGCACATGCAAGTATTCTTAATTATGCATGGAATTTGGCGTGTTCAAGAAAAGGGAAAACGTTTTTGTTTAAGGTTCGAGCCCATCGGAAGAATCAGGCAGAAATTTCAATTCTAAATAATAAAGTAGATTTATTAGCTAAGAAGGCAGCACTTTTAGATCCGAAACAAGCTTGGACTCTAAAATCAGAAAAGGTGGATTCAGTCAAACCACCTATGGAAGTAAAAGAGACTGTGGACATAGTCAAAGTGCAAGAAATGGATAGAGAAATCATGACATTATTGAAACAAGGGGAATGTAAAAATTACCTGATAGAGAAACAACCCAATGGATTAATTATGGCTAAAGAGAAGTCTGAAAATGGCGGAGATAACCTACCTGTTTCGGTAATGCCGAATGTGCTTAGACAAGAATTAGTCGCATTATCCCATGCCCAAGGACATTTTGGGATAGACAAGACCATAACTCGGTTGAAACCAGTGGCATGGTGGCCTCAGATGAAACAAGACGTAGAACATTTTGTGAATAACTGTTTGCAATGTGCACAAAACAACCCTAAATCCCGGAATAATCCAGGTCCACTCAAACACCAGTTGACCGATGGCCCATGGAGGCGGTTACAGACCGACTGTATCGGCCCGCTGCCAAAGTCATCAAGAGGTAATCAGTACTGTCTAGTAATCGTGGATCCATTCTCTAAATGGATAGAAGCTATTCCATCCAAAAACTGCACAGCAAAAACTACCACCCGTATTTTACTTAATGAGGTATTTTCTAGATTTGGACTGCCTTTAATAATAGACAGTGACCAAGGTCCACATTTTACAGGAGAAATCACAAAACAAATGTGTATAGCCTTGGGAATAAAACAATGCTTCCACATAGCAGGGCATCCTCAATCTTCAGGACTAGTGAAGCGCTCAAATAGAACCTTAAGAACAGCTTTAAGGAAAGTGGTGGAGTCGTCCGGTAAGAAGTGGGATGAACATCTGCCTTTGATTTTAATGGCTATATGCTGCACTGTAAGTTCTGTGGGATTTTCACCCCATGAGATGTTGTTCGGAAGGCCAATGAGGAGTCCAGAGCTATGGTGGCTACAAGGGGGGGTACCACCTGACGACTATCAGCCTAGGATATTAGTGGATCAATATATCAAACATCCTGGAAGTGATAGCGGATACTCAATATTCTGTAGCCGTGAGGTTAAAAGGTAACATCAAGAAAGTGGATAAACGACTGGGAGGAGAGTTGACTCATCAGGAATGGAATATCGGAGATACGGTGCTTATATACCCTAGCCAACATTGGTTCGGGTTCCCAGTTCTGTTCGGGTTCCGGAGTGTGTGTGGGGGTTCTGTGGAGTGTCTCTCACTGTTTTATATCAATGATAGCTGAGTGAGGGAGCGTGAGGGGGTGAAAGTGGATAGCACAGTTCGTACGTGAGTGGAGGGGGATATATTTGTGGGGTTTATATTCCCGTGGAGAATTCCTGGGAAAACCTTTGGATCTCATTGGATTACCCTCGGAGAGCGGAAGGCCTTCGAACAATAATCCACTGTCCATCCACCGCCTGCCGAAGGACCAGATCCTGAAGAACATCGAGGGTCTCCTCACTGTTCCTCTGTCACGGCTTCCAATTAGCCAAGACATAGAGGTCGTGAGCTCCTAGCTGATCTGTGCCTTTTTGGATGTAATGTATAGTCCTAATGTTTAGGGGTCTTTACTATCTGCTTTGTCTTCAGGGATAGGGAGGTTTTTATAGAGAGTTGTCATTCTATTCAGTTCAGTATTCCAAATTTACAATATATGGTTTGGCCCCAAACTGAGACTTGGAGTTTTATTCGGAAAGCCACGCGCCGGTGATAGATACGGCCACGAGTAATCGGCCTCAGTCAATCTCTTCTTCTGGGACCTGGGATATCTGTCACTTATCATAGGTCAGGGCGTGTCCTTCTAATTGGATTTGGGAAATTATTCGTTACTGCGTCCCAGGGTAACACCCTGTTCCAGCCAGCTCACCCGCGTGCGTCTTTCAGTGCTCACCCCACCTGGGAAGATGCCTCGCCATTGTGGAGCATGTTCCCAGTGGAGGCCACGTTTAAAAATCTCATCCGTGGGCCGCGTGTTGAGCCCCGCGTAAACCCAAACTGCACCGTGGTCCGCAAACAAACAGGCTGCAGACCATGTGTTGAGTAGCCCTGATTTACAGAGTGGCAGCGTATTACGAATTTATCCTCCCAGAGAGATTAGGCAACAGTTATGCACATAATTTAGCATGACCTACACAAAGGCAAGGTCCCCAGGTCATCTGCCAGTTAGAGACACATTGCAACATAGGTTAAGGTCACTAAAATGTTATCAGCTCAATTCTGTGTTTATACCCAACTCCCTCTATGCATACACAGAGTGAACTCCCGACTCACTACAATAACTACGGCACAGGGGCAAAGCTCAAAAAACTTCTCTATGGAAGAGAAGGAGCTGAGAAACAAATAAGGGAGCTAAATGGGATAAAACTGACACGTCGGACTTTTTTGCTCTACTTAAAAGTAGGTCACAGTATAAATGACCCGCCAGTATTGCACTCCAATCACAGTAGAAAGCTCCACAAAGCACTACTATCTCCACTTCAGATTCAGCACCAAGCAGCTTTCCTCCCCACCCACCGACCACAGGGCACAATTACATTCGTATGTGTATGGACCAGACCCTGCTGCAGTCATTTCCCAAAACGTGCCAGGCAGACCCTACTACAGCCAGCCTATCCCAACAACGTAGACAGAGCCCATCACACTGCCATGCACTAAACAGGTGGCAAACACCCCACATATATGGTCCAGAGTGCATAACACCCCCCCACCCCTGCACCAGACAAACCCCCGTCCACAGACACCAGCCAGAGCGCCCCCCCACCCCCACCCCAGCCCCCGTCCACAGACGCCAGCCAGAGCGCCCAGCCCCCCCCCGCCCCAGACAAGCCCCCGTCCACAGACGCCAGCCAGAGCGCCCAGCCCCCCCCGCCCCAGACAAACCCCCGTCCACAGACGCCAGCCAGAGCGCCCAGCCCCCCCCGCCCCAGACAAACCCCCGTCCACAGACGCCAGCCAGAGCGCCCAACCCCCCCCCGCCGCCCCAACCCCCGTCCACAGACGCCAGCCAGAGCTCCCAACCCCCCCGCCACCCCAGCCCCCGTCCACAGACGCCAGCCAGAGCGCCCAACCCCCCCGCCCCAGCCCCCGTCCACAGACGCCAGCCAGAGCGCCCAGCCCCCCCCGCCCCAGACAAACCCCCGTCCACAGACGCCAGCCAGAGCGCCCAACCCCCCCCCGCCGCCCCAACCCCCGTCCACAGACGCCAGCCAGAGCCCCACCCCCCCCCCCCAGCCCCCGTCCACAGACGCCAGCCAGAGCGCCCAACCCCCCCCGCCGCCCCAGCCCCCGTCCACAGACGCCAGCCAGAGCGCCCAAGCCCCCCCCGCCCCCCAACCCCCGTCCACAGACGCCAGCCAGAGCGCCCAACCCCCCCCGCCACTCCAGCCCCCGTCCACAGACACCAGCCAGAGCGCCCAACCCCCCCCGCCCCAGCCCCCGTCCAGACGCCAGCCAGAGCACCCAGCCCCCCCCGCCCCAGACAAACCCCCGTCCACAGACGCCAGCCAGAGCGCCCAACCCCCCCCCGCCGCCCCAACCCCCGTCCACAGACGCCAGCCAGAGCGCCCAACCCCCCCCGCCCCAGCCCCCGTCCACAGACGCCAGCCAGAGCGCCCAGCCCCCCCCGCCCCAGACAAACCCCCGTCCACAGACGCCAGCCAGAGCGCCCAACCCCCCCCCGCCGCCCCAACCCCCGTCCACAGACACCAGCCAGAGCGCCCAACCCCCCCCGCCGCCCCAGCCCCCGTCCACAGACGCCAGCCAGAGCGCCCAGCCCCCCCCCGCCGCCCCAACCCCCGTCCACAGACGCCAGCCAGAGCGCCCAACCCCCCACCCCGCCCCAACTCCCGTCCACAGACACCAGCCAGAGCGCCCAACCCCCCACCCCGCCCCAACCCCCGTCCAGACACCAGCCAGAGCGCCCAACCCCCCACCCCCGCCCCAGCCCCCGTTCACAGACACCAGCCAGAGCGCCTAGCCCCCCCGCCCCCGCCCAGACACCAGCCAGAGCCCCACCCCCCACCCCCCAACCCCCGTCCAGACACCAGCCAGAGCGCCCCCCCGCCACCCCAACCCCCGTCCACAGACACCAGCCAGAGCGCCCAGCCCCCACCCCCGCCCCAGCCCCAGACACCAGCCAGAGCCCCCCCCGCCACCCCAACCCCCGTCCACAGACACCAGCCAGAGCGCCCCCCCGCCACCCCAACCCCCGTCCACAGACACCAGCCAGAGCCCCCCCCGCCCCCCAACCCCCGCCCAGACACCAGCCAGAGCCCCCCCCGCCCCCCAACCCCCGCCCAGACACCAGCCAGAGCCCCCCCCGCCACCCCAACCCCCGTCCACAGACACCAGCCAGAGCGCCCCCCCGCCACCCCAACCCCCGTCCACAGACACCAGCCAGAGCCCCCCCCGCCACCCCAACCCCCGCCCCAGACACCAGCCCGAGCGCCCAGCCCCCCCCCCGCCCCAGACACCAGCCAGAGCCCCCCCCCCGCCACCCCAACCCCCGTCCACAGACACCAGCCCGAGCGCCCCCCCGCCCCAGACAAGCCCCCCTCCGCGCGTCCCAGGGCAGCCGCGCTGCTCAGCAGCAGGACCAACTCACAAACAGCCGCGGGCGCGGCCCCCCTCGGCTAATGAGCGACACCCGCCCGAGCGCGCCCCGGTCACGCCGCCCCCTTCAGCGGCGCAGCCTCCCGCCTGACGCCCCGGGCCCGGGCCCGCCCAGGAGGCCCCTGGCTGCGGCCCAGCCCCGGGCGCGGCGGAGGGGTACGGCCGCGCGCGCTGTACCTGGCGACCCCGCTCGTTGGCCGCGCCGCGCCGCGTCCCCTTCCGCCATCTTGTCCGGGTTTAAAATTAACTCCGCGTGACGTCAAACGCCGCCGCGAGACCTTTATCGGCCGGCAGCGCGCGGCGCATGGGCACGTGGGCCGCCCGGCGCTGCCAATCCCGCCGCGGCGCATGCCCGGCAACAGCCCGCCGGCTCCGCCGGGTCCCAGCGCCCCCGTGTTCCCTCCCGCCCTGCTGCCGGCGCTGCTGGGTCCTAGCGCCCATTGGGTGCCTCGCTCCTCAGCTCCGGCACCCTGAGCGGCCGGGGCGGGCCCGGAGCCCCCGAGTCACCCTGCCCATCCCCCCACTCAGCCCCCACCCCTTAGTCACTCTGCCCATCCCCCAATTCAACCCCCAGTCACCCTGCCCATCCCCCCCAACTTGCCTCCCCCACAGTCACCTCACCCATCTCCCCCGCTTCCCCGCAGTCACCCTGCCCATCCCCCCAACTCAGGCCCACCCGTGCCCCCCAGAGTCACCCTGTTCATCTCCCCTGACTCACCCCCGCCTGCCCTCAAACCCTCCCCCCAAAGTCACCAAGCCAGCTCTACCCAGCTGTGGAAACCTGGGGATGGGTCCCGAGCATGCTGGGCATGCTGCATCAGACCTGGTGTTGCTGTGGTCACTCATCCCAGCTGACGGTCATGCCCAGCTCCGGCGCTCTGGGCCGCCTCCCAGCTGCACTAATTCCTTCCGTGGCCTTAGGCGAAGTCAGTGACCACTCGCTGTGCCCCAGCGCCGCCCCCCTACCCCAACCCCCGTGGCATGGGAGAGCAATTCTGACCTACGGTGCAGTCATGGCCCTGGGACAGAAGATGCTCTGGGGCAAAAAGCATCCCTGGGGAGGGGGCAATGGGGGGAAACCAAATAACCCCTCTCACTTTGGCATCTGTGAGACATCAGCCCAGAGCATGGCGGGATGCCTGCTGCAGTGGGCAGGCACTAGTGGAGATGTGGCTTGGGGTGCGTGGCCAGGGGGTTACGTGTTGCAGGCAGGGTTGTGACCTGTGGGCACTCTGTAGAGTTGCTGTGGAGACAGGTGCTGGCGTTAGCGAGAAACGGCTGCTTGGCAATCTTAAAAACATCGCCACACCCGCGCTGCAGCTCTGGATTTAAAACCAGGCCCGTGTCAATCTTGCCCTTTCAGATTTCCCCAATCCAGAGGGGTTGCTAATGGCACCAGGGGTGCTAAGTTCTGCCTCTAGTGTGGAGTGAATGGGTTGGATTTGTCCACGCCAGCATGAGTTGTTTTCTACCTTTTTTCTTTTTTGCTGCAGTTTATGGCTACTGTGTCAGCCGAGTGTGCTGGTGAGTCTGGCCCAAATTTCCCCATCTGGCTTGTGACTCCTGGCACCTTTTTGCATTTCCGTCAACTTGGAACATTCAAATGTTTAATTTCCCTTAGTGGTTCTCACGCATCAGTGCAATGCTATAGTGTCTGGTTTGGAAACACACAAGGGGAACGTTTAATTGCAGACAAAAACATCTGCTGGGTAGTGGAACTCGACATGAAGAAGGAAACATTTCTGCTGCTCTTGGTTTTTATAAAACCTTGTTCGCGCACATCTGAAGTTGGCCTCACAGTGTCCCTTTACATGGGTAACTAACAAGCTTTTGGCACGGAGGGGTCACTTCCACAATACTTGCTAAATGTCACTTGAACAGGCACAATTCAATCGGCTGGGATAGGCTACCACAGTCACTTGCTCCAGTAAGATACTTGTCCGGTAACTGAGCGGTAAAAGCATATTTTTGTTCTATACTGACTCAGAATGTCATTGGGTGTGTCTGCACTTCAGCTAGACACCAGTGGCTGGCCCATTGCAGCTGACCTGGGCCCATGGGGCTCAGCCTAGGGGAGCTGTAAAATTGCAGGGTAGACACAGAAGCTGGGAGAACCCCAGAACCATGGCTCCAGCCCAAGCCCATTTTGCAGGATCTGGGCCTAAGACACACACTCTGTGAATGTATCAGAATGTGGCTCAGTAAATTAAGCTGCATGCTTAGAATGTGAAGCAGTGCAGAAGGTCTAGTCCGTGCAAAGCAGACTCTTCATTCTAAGACCCTTCAACAATCAGGCATGTGACTGGAAGCCGAGAGAAGAGAAATCAGTTTTTTCAGACCAGCAGCTGGTTTTGATGGCCTTGCAGCTGCTGGGTGACAGATGGAGAAAGCCAGCCCCTCCAACACCATTCATTTGTGACATACCAGTCTTTCTGCTGGGAGATATCTGGGGTGAAAGAGCACAATCGTGTTGCATTCATAGGGCATTATAATGATCTGGAACAGGTGTTGCTAGGCACCAGGTGCAGGAAAGCATCTAGGTGCTCTCACCTGTTAGGTCTGGTTTGTTTGCGGGGATCCCACGAAGGTGAAAACTGACAGGTGCAAGACAGGGTTGGAGGCCAGGAACCAAATATATTTAAAAGGGGCATAAGACAGGCCACTGCTGCACAGTTCACAGAAGACTATGTCGTCACCGCAAGGAGCAGGGGGGACAATACAATGCTTTGTTTTCTGCCAATACGTGGGGAGGCAGAGGGATACAAGTTCGTTAGAACTTACAGGTGCGCAGGCTGCCCTCAGTGCGGCCATGCACAGTCGCTTGTGGGTGTCAAAGCAGCGTGAGCAGCTTGCAGGACCAGACGGGGATGTGATGGGCACTTTCTTTGCAGCTGGGGCAGGGGGTGCAATTAGGATGATTGACATTTCAAGGGCTTAACTAGCAAATGGCATTTTCTCAAAAGCAGCATTTGCGACTCCTCGCTGGCTGGCACACGAGCGTTCACTTGAATTGACTCAGGCAACACCAGGGCAGGACAGAAATTGTGTCACATTCTGCTGCAATATTGCATGAGGCTGCTTCCTTTGAAACAAACGTAAAAACCAAGGCCTGGTCCTGCAGCACCTGGAAACGAACAAATGTGGCTGGGCCAAATCAGCCTGGTCTGTGTGTGGACACAAGCAGGTCTTGGGCTCAGATCTGAGTCAGGGCCTGGGCTCTGGACTTCAGACAAGTGTCCTGTGGCCCTCTCACAGCTTCCTCTAGAACTCTTGTGGACTCTGGAACCAGATCAGAGCCCTGTGGCGCTCTGGCCTCACCCCGTGGACCCACAGGCCCAGCCCCGTCCAGAGAACCACCGCACGCGCCGGTGAGGCGTGTCCTGGCCGGTACAGACGTGTCTGCCCCGCGCACTCTGCTCTATACGTGGCCTGTGCCTTGGGGCACACGGAGCACAGCCGGGGGCCACGGGGCTTGGCTGTGGCTGGTGAATTACTTCAGCTCTCACCCACTCCCTGCGGTGCCCCAGCACAGAGCTGGCGTGGCACAGCACCTGCCCCTGCGCCCTGCTGGTGGGCAGTGGCGGCTTCCGATGCGCTCAAGGATGCAGCCCTGGTGGCCCTAGGAGATCAGAGAGACTCGCTGGCGTGTGACCTCGCTCACTGGCCCAGCATCTGCTGCAGAGAGAGACAAGTGCTGGAGCCCCCGAGCCCTGCTTCAGGGCTGGGGAAGGGGCTCTGAGCTCGCAGCTCAGACTGGTGAGTAGTCAGCACGTCCAGTGCAGGGAGGCGTCAATTCTGCTCCCGAGATAAATGGCAAAACTCCCCTCCAGCCTCCCTCGCTCTGTGCAGGAGCGTCCAGCAGAGACACCAGGGCCTGCTCTTGGCGAGGGACAAGAGACCAAGCGTCCCCAGCGCAGGGATCAGCCATTGCTGGGTGCGTGAGTCAAAGGAGACCCACGCGGGGCCTTGCGCACGCTGGACCAGGCCGAGCAGCTCTGGCCACCCTGTGTTTCCGCCGGCGGGGAGGGTCACCCTTCAGTGCTGCTGGGATGTCCCTTGGCCTGGCAGCAGCCTGGCCCTTGGGGCACCAGGAGCTCAGCGGGTGTGAAACGCCCCCAGCCCAGGCCAGGCTAGGGCGTGCCAGTGGCCGGTGGATGTCGCCCGCCCGCCTGCCCACGAGGCTGCTAATTGCGCACTGAACCGTACGTGCGCGCTGGGCGGTGACCTGGGCCTCCCGGAAGCCCCATTCCAGGGACCCGCTCGGCAGGTTCCACCGACGTGCCGAGGCAGGCCCGGCCGCGCTGCGCAGAGGCTGGCGTGTCAACCGGGTTTCAGCCTCAGCCCCCGCAGCAGCCCGGGGACTCGGCGCCAGGGCGAGAGCTGCTCCATGTGGCACCTCGTGGGGCCCCGTCCCCTTCAGAACAGCAGCCCCCCTTCCGCAGATGGGTTCAATGCACCAGCCCGAGGCCTAGGCCTGCCGTGCCTGCTCCTCGCTCCGCTGGCGCCCTAGCCCGCTGGGGAGTCAGGGCCGGCAGTCGTGGCGAGAGCCCGCCCCAGGACGGGAGACGCGGCGCGCTGGGCGCTGGGCAGACAGGACTGCAAGGCCAGACCCCGCTTCCCTTGCCCAGAGTCCTGCCAGCCCCTGGCACTGACCTCAGCCGGGCTGGCCAGGGGGAAGGGCAGCTCAGCTCGTGCCCAGCCCAGCGGGCAGGGGCCGGCCCTGGGGCAGGGCAAGCAGGTGTGGCTGGGACATGAACTGGGCGAGGGGAGCCCAGACTTTGCTCATGGCTCCCCAGCATTTCCTTGTGCTGCACTAAGGGCTGGCGGCTCCCCCGCATCTCCTCAGACAGCTCGTCCCCGCCTCGGAGCAGCCTGGGGGGCCAGGCTCTGAGCCTCTCCTCACGGCTTCCGTCCCATCCTCCCTCTGGGCCCACTCCGAGCGGGGGGCGGGGCAGTCAGGTCTTCAGGGATCCCTGACCCCTTCCTTTCTCACCAGGGCTTTTAAGGGTGCACAGCCCCTGGGACCAGGCTGCCTCGCAGTCAGTGCCTGCTTCTCTCTGGGGGCTACAGGCACTGTGTTTCCGGCAGGCCCCAGTCACCGCGCTTTCCAGAGAGGGGAAGCTTAGAAGGGAGTAACCGCGCCCAGAAGGGGGAGGCTGGGAGGAAAACAGCCCAACCTTGTGGGCTCCCCAAGGGTGCTTGGCTCTAGTAGGGCCCTGGGTTGGTGCCCTGGGCAGTGATAGAGCTCAGGTTCCCCAAACTTCTCTCCCTGCTGCACTGGCAAGAAGCTGGCAGGGACACAGAGAAGCCGAGATGCAACTAAGCCCATAGGCAGGCAAGGAACTGGATGGCAAGGCCTCCCTGCTGGATGCAAGGTTGGCTGTATTACCCACTAGGCCTCCTGGCCCTCCGGGGACTGTTACAGGGCCAGCAGCACGCCTGCCAGCTGATGCCGTGCCAGGAGCACCAGGCACAGCAGTGTAAGCACATAGCAAGGGCAACGATATTCCGTACTTAATAGGTCACCTGCTTGCTGCTGGATTACATAACGCCCCCCAGGCTGCCTACGTAGAGCCACATGGGTCCCTCGCTGCGCAGGAACGTTCACAAGCGGCGGAGGAGCCCAATAACTCGGTGATGCTCTGGGACCCGGAAAATGAACCTTTGTCACGAGGAACCAAATATGCCCCTTACTGTTTCTGGGGCTTGGACGCCACGTTTCTGGGTCGCTGTTCTAGAGCTGAGCAGCGCGCAGATCAGGTTGCAGCTGCTAGCCTGACAAACCCCAAAGGTGAAACACTGCTCAGGCGCTCCCACGCTCCGGTCGCCTGGGCCACGGTACCAGGGCAGGACACTCAGCCCGTGATGATTCCTGGGGGGAGTACAGTGGAGACGAAATATTACTCAGGGGTACTTCCCCCAGTGCGAGTGAGCCAACACAGCGCCGCCTGGCAGAGACGTTCCATGCACTCCCTCACTTCGACTGTATTAGGGCCGAACTCACTGGGGCTCCAGGGATTCAGAGCTGGCCAGCTGTGCTCAGATTAAACAGCAAATCAGCCCCCCCAATCACGCCTGGCAAGCCCCACCCACGTGGAGAGGTGTGTTAGGGGACACCGAGCTGGCTGAGTGACAGCACCGTGGCACCGCGCTGGTAGGTTGGGCCGACCCGTCAGACAGGCCCCCTGGCCACAGCAGCACACAAGCACCGTGTCCCACAGAGCAGCATCCAGCCAGCTGGGCCTGCGGCCGCACAGCAGACTGTAAGGAGCATGAAAGCAGCAGCCCGGTGGCCGGCAGGAATCCCACCCACATGCCAATCTCACTGCCGCCCGCAGCCCGTCAGAGACCCTCTCTGGTTGCAAGTTCACTGGAGTTCACAGCAGCCAGCGCGTCACTTTAGCCCCGGACACTCAGCGGAGGCAGCAAGAGGGACACAAGCCCCGGGGTGGGAGCTCTGACAGTGCAGGCCAGTGCTGGAAACGCCGCCTCCAAGAGCTAGTCCAGCCCCGCTCGTCTGCAGAGCCAGCTGGCTCCTCGTCCATGCCGCCCCGGCTGGCCGGGGGGCTTTGAAAGAGGCTGATCGTTGCGAATGCTTTGCCCATTCTAGCTCTCCACAGCCCAGTGTCTCTGCTTGTCTCCCCCCACGTAATCGCAATAGTAACGGCCCACCTGACGGGCGCCTGGTGCTCTCACCATCCCCTGCCTCTCTTCACCCTCACCTGGCTCGTCCTTGCCCCATTTACGCTGGGAAGGTCCCTGCTCCCCCAGCCCTGAGCCGTCTCGTGGCCACAGGTGTTCACTTGGTGCCCAAGGGGCCAGCGCACATTTCCCAGGTGTGGCTCTAACGTCCGGGTGCTAAACTGTTCCCAGCGCAGAGGGGTGCTGCCCTGGACCCGGGTGGGGGGCCCTGCCCAGTCTGGGGCCAGAGCGTCATTGTGCGAGCGTCCGGCTTTGGACAGGCAGGCCGTCAGCTCCTCGGCCTGAGCTCTGGGTGCCAGGAAGGCGACGCTGGAATCTCTCTGTACCCCACGCGGCACCGAGCCGGCAGCTGTCAACGCACTGGCCAACCGAGAGACGATCAGACCAGATTGTATAACAGAGCAGGCAGGAGCTACATTTAGGACCTTGACCTCAGCTCTAGGACACCTTCCTCCCAAGGCACATCCAGTCTGATCTGTCTGCCCTTGAGGGGTCCCGGGCAGGTGGCACTGCCGCCCCCAGGAATGGGACAGACGCAGGCAGCAGAGGGCTCTGGGTGGTGTCGAAGAGCAGAACATGAGGGAGACCCGACATGACCTGCTGTGGGCCAGAGAGACAGGAAAACCACGAATAGAGAAAGCTAAAATCAAGTGGGCGCTTTGTTTGAGCATCAATGGCAGGGAGCCGGGTCCAGAGGAAACTTGGGCCAGGACCTCCAGAGCTCCGTCCCAGCCGAGCGCAGGAAGCCGACTTCCGGAAGGGCTGGGCAGGAGAGGAGGGAACTGGGGCACCCCCCCCGCTGGAGAAGACCAGATGCACAGGGCAGCCCTCGGTCCCCCGCCCTGCTCACAGCGCACAGCCTTGGCGTGTGGTTAGGATCAGCTCACACAAGGCAGGTTAGGGGTGTAACCCCCCGGTGCCCTACGGCAGCAGGGCTGATCCGGGCGTGCAGGCAGGGCTGGCGGCGGTAACGCCATGACTGGATTCCCACTGGCTGCAGTCCGTGTGCCCGTGAGGAGGCGGAGGGCCAGCTCCTAGATCAGGGCCTGGGGTGCGGAACTGGCTCTTTTCTAGGTTTGTTTCCTTTTCATTCACGAAGCACAGAGGCTTTTCCTGGCCGTCTCAAGGAGAGCTGCAGAGACGGCCCCTAGCCTCCTGCCCAGATGAATTTGGCTCCTGTCTGCCGGATCTGCATTTCCTCTCCACGGCAGGGTACTGGCTGTGTCCAGACACCAGGCGTGGAAAGATCAGAGGGTTGCATACATGACAGCCTCCACCCCCCCCCCCAGCCAATACATCAGGGACTGAGCTGAAGGCCTCCAGTTCCAGCAGCATGAATGGCTGCAGCTTGAGCTAAGAGCCAACAATTTATGGTTAGGAGCTACAGCGACTCACCTCCCCTGGGGGGGCCCAGGGCTTTGTCCCACACGTTCACTCCCGGGGTGCACATGTGCATGGAAGAGTCTCTCCAGGACCCCCCTCCCTGACCACACGAAGGGCTTTCTGTAGACAGGGGCATTAGTTCCCTGTGCTCACCATGTGGTAGTGGCCCAGCTACCTCGGTGCAGGGTGCAGTCCCTGAGAGGTGGAGTTAGGCTCCCAAATACCTAAGGTTTGGCTTTAAATTGTCACCCAGGCACTAAGCAAGGAGGCTGCAGCTCTATGCGCTGGTATCCAGGAGCCAAGACCCCCATCCAGTGTGTGTACCAAGCAGCTGGATCCATGGCTCACATGAGGCAAAATCAGGCCTCAGGCCTCCAGCTCCAGAGCTGAGGGCTGGTTATTTGCACCTTGCAGCGCAATTCTAAGCGAGCTGTGGAGGGAGCATTTCCTTGCCCTGAGACTGTCGCCAGACGGCGCCGCCGCAGTCCCAGATCAAGAGTATGTGTGTCTTGCCGGCATGCAGAGAGGGAAACATTGAGAGGGCAAGCGCAGGATGTGGACTCCCCAGTACATGAAATCCATGGAGCCGTCTGCAGGGGGCTGGCGCTGCCAGCTGAAACGCAGTTCGGTTTCAATATGAAACGTGGGCCTGCCGGGAACCCTTCTCACCAAGGAGCAGGGAGCTCTGGCCTTGCGCTCATACGCCCTGACGCCACCACTGCTGTGCCCTGGAGGGGCTCGCTGGTCTGCCCGCGATGGAGCACTGAGCAAACAGCTGGGTTGAGTTGACTAGCGTGTCAGACCATTCGCGGCGGCAGCATCTGCTCCTTTGTACCCATCAGAGCAGCAAAGAGCAGCTAGTTCCACGCTCTGGTCTGAAGCGATGCCTGTCGCTGTGGCAGCTGCGGGCCGAGCAGCAGACAATGTGGAGGGGGAGTAACGTTTTTAACATGCAGATCTGTCACACAAGCGGTTCAGGCAGATGCTGCCAACTCTGCCAACTGGGGAAGGTGTGACTAGTGAGTGGAAGGGGGAACATCTGTGTTTTGTTGCCTGCCATGCTGTAATTGACAAGTGATCCATTATTATCCAGGTCAGAGTAAAACAACCCTCGCTCCTGCACCCTCAGAGTTGCATTAACCATGTCACAAGTTCAGACTGAAGCTATTTATCAGCTATTCCAGCAATGACTGTATCAGTCTAGGGGCTAATTTATGCAAATTCTCTTTTCACCTGTGAGCTGGAGGGGTTCAAAGGGCAGTGCTCTGAAGTCCAGTCGGTATGAACGTCTCGGGGACGGAGGTTGGCTGTAGCTCTGCAATGATTGTAACTGATAAAGCCTGACCATTGTTCTTTCACAAGCTGGCAACTGAACATTGACTTACTACAGATTTGAAACTTCGCCAGGCAGAAGGAAAATGCTGCTTCCCTTTGTTTTCAATCGTTTACATTTATTACAGCACAGCGCTGCATTTGCTGCTGCTTCTTTTGGTCTGTTGCCACGTGATTGTGTACTTCTGGTCCCAAATGAGGCGAAGGGTTGACTGGTGAGTGGTAACTCTGAGCGTCTAGTGTACGTGGGCCCAATCCGTTCTCCACGCTCCCAGCCCAGCTGATTGGCTGGCATTCTACCCCTACGCCGCACGCTATTAACTAGGCAAGGGCCAGGGCCATGGAGGGTCATACCTCGTGACTCCTAGCAAAGTTCACCACTCAGGTTAGACATTTATTCCACCATGGCTCTAGGAGGTGAGCGAGTGGGGCTTATGCCCAGGCCTGGCCTTACCATGAGGCGAACTGAGGCAGCCGCCTCAGGTGCCAGACTGTGGGGGGGGGAGGGGGGCCCCGCTAGGACCCAGAGTGCAGGACATTGTGTCTGCTGCTGGTGCCCACGCGGTAGCGGAGCAGCCCCTGAGAGGAGCAGAGCAGGAAGGAGGCAGAATTGAACCTGCCAAAGTTTTGGCCCAAGCGGGGGGGACGGGGGCGTCATTTGAGCTCCCCGCCTCAGGGGCCAGAATGTTGTGGGCCGGCCCTGCTTAGGCTGGGTACGCCTCATCTTTGCATGTGCAAGCAGCAGGCTGGAGCCCCTGGATTTGGCTTTTCTCTTCCTGCTAGATCTCCCAGGGCATGTCTACACAGACGTTATTTCGAAATAACTTTCCTAGCGTCTACACAGCCAAACCACTATTTCGAAATTAATTCAAAATGGCGGAGCACTTATTTCGAATTTGGTAAACCTCATTCTACGAGGAATAACACCAAATTCAAAATAACTATTTCAAAATAAGTGCTGTGTAGACACTTATATCAAAATAGGGGGCCTCCAGCCTTCCCAGGGTGTCCTGGTGGCCACTCCAGCCTCAACCAAGAACACTCCTCTCCCTCCCCGGAGCCCTTAAAGGGGTTGACTTTGGCCACAGTGCCAGCTCCAAGCCTGCCAGCCCAGAGCCAGCAGTCACTGCCCCTGACCCAGTGGCCCCAAAACATGAGCCAGCAAGCCACTGGCAGCCAGCCCTCCACCACTCCCCAGGAGCAGTCTGCCAGCTCCCAGGAGCCTTCCTGGTCCAGAGTGGAGATCATGGACCTTATTCAGGTTTGGGGGGGATGCCCCCAACGTCCATGATCTCCGCACTAGATGGAGGAACGCGGCTGTCTATGGCAGGATAGCGGCCAGCCTGGCCACCAAAGGCCACATGCGAACCCAGGAGCAGCTTTGCATGAAAATCAAGTTGGTCCGGCGAGACTCCTAACCCTGAGCTTCCCCTCCCCCTTCTTCCCCTTGCTTCCCCCTTCCAGCTCCCTCCTCCCAGGTTTCCCCCTCCCCTCTCCCGTCTCCTTTCCCCAGTCTCACCAGAGTTTCATCCCCCCCCCCCCACCAGTTTTGTTAAATAAAGAGAGTTTGTGTTCATGAAAATACGTGTATTTTATTTGACATCAGGATGGGAAGCTAGGGAGGGGTAAGTGGAAGGACGTGAGGGAGGAATGAGGCACAAGCCCCCAGTGGGGCACACCAGGGAGGCTCTTAGTGTTCCTCAGGGTGGAAGCTCTCCCGCAGGGACTCCTGGATACTGACAGCCCCCCAGTGGACCTCCCGGATGGCAGCCTGCAGAAAGGGCAGCCAGGCTCACAGCAACGCGTCCAAGAGAAGCAGCAGAGTGCCCAGGGGCAGCTCTGGCTCCATGTTGCCAAGTGCTGTGGTGTCCCGAGCAAGGGCAACCAGAGCACGCAGAGACAAAATGCTTTGCTGTCCCTCATCAAGGTAGAGAAGCAAGCAGGGAAACCAGAGAACCGGCTGTCCGGGGGGAGGGGGGGGGGTCCCTTTAAGCACAGACCTCAGATAGCCTCAGGCAGCAGCCACACACAGTAAGTCCTGACCTGGTGCCCTGCCGGACCTGGTTCCTGCCAGCCTTAAACACGATTCAGAGTCCACTCAGTATGGACGCGCTATTTTGAAATGCATTTTGTGTGTAGACGCGTTATTTCGAAATAACTATTTCGAAATAACACTGTAGTGTAGACATACCCCCAGAAACAGAAGTAGCAATGCACTGCAAGGCCAGCAGGGATTATTTGCAGACAAACTTCACTCCTTTTTTTAATGGTAGGATTACAAAGCCCAACCCTCAAAGGTATCGAGGCGCCTAACTCTCATTAATTTGAATGGATTTAGGAGCCTGCGTTTGAGGAGCTGGCCGAGGGGAATGGGCCAGACTTAACAAACCTGAATTTCAGCTAAGTGTTTCTCACAAAGTTAATTCTTACTGATTGGGTGAAGGTGTCATGCGGCCTGGGAACTGGCCGAGAGAGGCCCAACAAAGGATGATGAGAGGGGGCAGGGCTCAAGGGATCTGTGCAGGCATCGGGCTCATCCAAGCCTCTCACTATTGCTCTGGGAGAGGGAGTGAAAGCGACCAGAATCCTGCCTTGTTCTCAGCAGGCTGCTCAGTGCAGCCAGCCCAGGGGTTTCACCCAGGCAGGATAATAGGGCTCAACCAGATGAGAGGATTTTCATGCCATCTAGTGGCGCCTGGATTTCCTCCTTTCTGCTCTCCACAGCATAGCTCCTTTCAGGGCCCCCGGCCACATCTCCACACATCAAGGTTGGCCATTGTAGGGTTTGTGTAGCGACAGACCACAGTGAGAACCCACCCTGCTGCGTGTAACCACAGCAGTAACGGGGAGCCTGGCAGAGCCTTCCCTGCTGCTGGAGTCTTCTCCTGCAGAGGGACACCAGAGCAGCAATGTAGACAGGGAGCCGGGGTGGGCAAGTGGAGAGCCCTGGAAGGGACTGCCTAGCTGGTCTCCATGGCTATTTAGGCCCCTGCTAGGGGACACGCATGCAGGCACTTGGGACTGGCAAAAGAGCAGTGCAGTGCAGACGACCTGTTAGTGAAAGCCTGTGGCAACCAGCCGGGTCTCGTGCAGTGTGCTGTTTTTCTGCAGCCTTTGAACAATCAGCATCAGGTGCTGCCAAGTCATCTCATCCAGTGGAGTGTAAGGAGGGCTTGTGGTTAAAGCCATTCAGGGAATCTGGGGGCAGTTGCACCTCTGCCACAGGTGTCCTTTGTGGCCTTGGCCAAGTCACTTAATCACAAATCAACAGAAGTCAGGAGCCTGTGAGGATGGGGACCTTAGTTTCTCTGTACCTCAGTAAAGTGGGGAGAATTGCTCTTCCTTTATCTGGCATGTTTGTATAGCCTGGGCCAGGGACTGTGCCTGCATAGCAGGGTACAAGTCTTCGTGGTGCTATGTGTTGCTATAATAATCATAAGGAATGTCTTTGATCTGAGGCCTTTATGGCCCGCTGGTCAGTTTTCAGCCCACACAACAACGCTTGTTCCCGGCCAAGCTCTTCTGAATCAACCGGGCAGTGAGATTTCATGAGACAGCATCAATTATTTCACTAAAACTCTGGTCTAAGACAGCAACTGGCGCCCTTCTGCCTACTGATTGTAATTCTACCCAAAAAGCTGCTCTTTATAAATCAGGCTGCCTTTTATCAGTGTGGTATCTGGGGGCATTTGCATCCAGTTGGAAGCACACCAGCTCCCTCAAGGAAGAGGGCCAAAAGTCTCCTCCCCTCCCCCCTAGATTAAAACTGCTTATGCAAGTGGAATCAAATCTAGGTTTATGGGCTCTCCAGCAGCAGGCAGCAGTTCTTTTGCAATGCCATGTGTAGGACATCTTCCTTCATTCCCAGGGACACGAGGAAAGATTTAGGCCTTGCACCAGCTGTTCTGAACCCCAAAGGCGAGGGGCTCAGAGATGACCAAGCTCATCCCCTCTTCTAAAGCAGCAGCTGCACCCAATGAGGATGCTCGGGGTGTGTGGGGATACAGAACTTGCACCATAATGCAGTTGGAGCTAAGCCAAACCACAGGGCTGGAGGCTGCCCACAGTGAGTAAGCAGCGTGCGGGGCACTGCAGGGACCAGAACCGCCAGCACCTGAAGGAAGAGTGACTCTGGTGGAACAGGGTGGCTCTGTCCGAGACAAGGGAAAACAGGAAGGTGTTTCTATTGCCTCCACTAAGCCACGAAACGTGGATCCCTTTTGCACAGTGGTGTCTGGCCACCCAACTTAAAGCCTGGGGTCTGTCACCCCTCCCCTCTGGCTGGTGTTCACACTGGCTGCAGAACACCTGCCGTTTCCCACCAGGAAGCCGTTCTTCTAAAGGGCCAGCTCCCTCCAGGGGCATTTCCCAAAACCTGTCACTGACCCCACTAACTCCTCTCTGGCCCTTGCATGGTGGGGGTGGGAAGGTCTCCCCTTCCCTCACTGAAGATCCATTTGTGTGGTTCCAGGGGAGCCTGCTTGCTTAGCCGTTGCTGTAATGCTCACATTCCCATAGCACCGCCATGGTGCCATCCTCATAGGTATTGTACATACACATGGTAAGAGCCGCCAAAGCACCCCACTACAGAGATACATGCACTGATTTGTCCACGGGCAAAGCTGGGAGTTACAGCCACATCTCCCGGGCCCCACTTCGCTGCCTTCCCCTTGAGACACGCCTCCCTCCGTGTGGCCATGGAGGAACCCCAGAGGAAGGTGGTGGGCTGGTGGCAGACCAGAGAGATCACTTGTTTCAATGTCTGTCGCTATTTAGAAAATATCCGACTTGCTATCAAAGTGCATCTCCCTCATTACTTTCCCACACAGAGCTGGCAGGGGACTGCAGCTGCTCCAGCCACTTCTCACCACTCCTAACCTACCCCTCCAAGGATGGGAAAGCACTCGAGCCGCTGTCAGTAGAATCTCAGGTGCAGGCCCAGACAGCCCCTGCAGTTCCAGGTTGTGCAGGGAACATGCACTGTTGCTATGGGCCTCCACCAAATTCTGCAGTTCTGTAGATCGCCAGGCAGCCTTGTCCACTCATACAACTAGGAAGCAGGATTTAGGCCCGTGTCAGATTTACATGACAGTCTGTTACACTTGTGTGACTCCGGAGCAATTCCCCTGAAGTTAATGGAACAACTTTCATGTAACTGAGATCAGAATCCGGCTCCTGTGTTTTCAAGCACAGGAACAACTGACAGCAAACTGAGTGCAAATGCAGGTTAGGTACTTCAGTTCACACAAGATTCCCTACAGCCCAGTTTTGGCCAAAGTCAGGAGAATGCAGAGCAAATCTTCTCTATTTCTATGGAGCATTACATCACTTCTCCAACTGGTGGCTCAGAACAAACACCCCCTCTGTTGCTTAAAAAAAAAAAAAAAGTGTTGAGCAAAAGGAAAGACATTTAGAAGCAGATGTGAGGATAACAAACCTTCTCCATAAAAGATTAAATAAGCAAGAGATGTTCAAAGCATTTTGCGGGGGAAAATGGTTCACACTGTGATTCATGTGTTGGTGTTGCTATGTTTAAGGACTCCATTACATTGAAGAGAAAATGAATGCTTCCTGCTGGGAAACAGCAATAGATTCAAATAAGAAACTACACCAGACAAGGAAAAAAACCCACACAGCAGGAAGAGGAGAAAATTACATTTAATTATAAAAAGGAAGGGGGTTCAGCTAATCACAGGCCAACTCCCCCAATGACTGTCAGTGACACTACAATCATATCATTCCTTCCTAAACAGCATATTTTCCTGACTATTTTCTTTTAAATCCCTCTTCATTCATCCTAGTTACAATGCGATGAAAGCCCAGGGAAGTCAAAGACCACAAACTCTTCTTAATCCTTGCACACGAAGAACATTTTAACAAGGACTAGAGTGTTTTTATTGGTATCAAAGGGAATTATCTAAAACAGGATGAATTCATCTGTGTCAATATTTTCTTCTTCCCCTCCAATGTCTACAGCTGAAGCTTAATTTTAAGAGCACCATCCTTCACTTCTACATCGACACACACAGCGGTGGGTGTTTTACAAAAAGAGGGTGGATGGTCTAAAATAAGCCTTTGATATGGCAATGTTCACTGGTTTGGGCTTCTGGCTTGTGAGAAAGGGCAGGAGAGTTACAGCCTGAAATCAGTGCTTCAGTTTATCAAACCTAACGGGGACGCAAGAGGACAAGGCCAAGAACAAGGCCTGTTCCATGCAGATCTTAGTCATTCAGTGGTGACTCCCGTCCTGTCACCAGACCATTATTTTGTCTGTTCAAAAGAGCTGGAGCACATGGACCAGCTCTAGAACTCTGTGGAATAAGGGGACCAGCTCTGATCTCCACAGGTGCACCTGTCATTTCAGACTCAGAGTGTGCATCAGTTTATTTGCATGGCAAGATGGCAATAAGGAATGCTGATGGACCAGATGGCACTCAGGAGAAGAGATGCATAGGGATTCAGATCCACTCATGACTGGGTGTGTTGTTTACACAGCAATTGGAGGTGTGAGTGCAGCTCAGGGAGACCTCACTAGCACACACAGCAGCAGAAAGGAAGCTGTGTAAGCATGGACTAGCCACAGGAGTACATACCCAGGTCCAGGGCCAGGCTGTATAGCGCATGCTGCTAGAGTTTCCCAGCTCTCGTTCCCAACTAGCTAGATCTAAGCTAGCTTGGGCATGTCTACACACGCTGCAGTCACATCTTGGACTGCCATGTAAACACGCCTGTTCAGATATTTCTGTCTGACATACTAGCCTCTAAGAGGATTCACCTTGAGACTGATGTCGACTTTGCTCTCACTCCAGGCTGTGTGGGAAAGATGCTTCTCGCCAGAGCATCTCCGGTACCCGACGAGGTGATCCACTGGTCATTTTGCCATTATATAAGGCGCATTTTAAAAAAAACCCTTGAATTCTTTAAGGTAATTCACCCTGAACAGTAGGCCCCATCAAGTGGTATCTCTATTCCCAATGGCTAGAACTACACTGCTACCAATAGTAAATGCAAACAAACAACCGTGAAAGGGAATTCTGTGAAAAAGGAATGGGCGTCTAACTGCCACTCAGGCTAGTGGAAGAGGAACTAAGGACTTTGGGGGGGGGGGGGGGCCTAAGGTGGAGAGTGGGCTGCACCTTTTACTGAAAGGGCTGGAATATTCAGACCAAGTACAAATGCTGTCCAAGATTTTACTGGTTGTGTGGCTAACATGGCATATACCTGTGGCATTCAACACCCTGGCCACTAGCCACATGTGGCTATTTGGCCAGCTTAGTGTGGCTAGTTCACTATAGCAGTCTGCTTCAGAACTGGTTGGACACCACGGGCACATCTAGTAACACACCCTGGAACGGGGAAAGTTTAATCAGACTGAGAACCAGATCGTCTCAGCTGCAGAATTCTCTGTCAGAAGGGTGGACCAGTCACTGTTCGCACACAGCACTGGGGAGTGTACTGCATGGATAACCTGCACTGCCAGACAGATGAAATGGAAGAGCCAATCAATAGTTCTTTCCCATTTAACGTCTAGACTTAGATAAAATGACGTTGGGGTGTGACTGGAAAAAGTACACTCCTGCACACTGGGAACTGAGCAGAGAAAAACTGGTCCAATTCTGATCTTATTTATTTTATATCATCTAATTCCATGGACTTCAACTGAGTTACACTTGATTCACACTCACGTAAATGGAAAGAATCAGACCTATTTAATACTTGATTCCTTTTCTGGTCCGTGACAAAATGTAGTGTTGAATCAGACAAAGAAATTACCAACTGTGAATTAAAAACAGCCTTCCAGTATGGAACATGTTTTGGTAAGTACTCTTACAAGGGGGAAAAACCCACATTTCTTTCCTTCAATGCTCATCTATTTTCCCCAGGTCAAACTTCTGTGTTTTAATAAATTATGGCAATATAAGAATCTTACGATGCCATGAGGATATCCCCAAACACCAAGAATTTAAATTCACATGAAGTAAAAAAAGATAAACACATTGACTGAGGCTTGAAACTTTAATTCTAAAATGATACCCAAGATGGGACTAGTAAGAGATGGTATCATGCCAATGCAAATGGAAAATGTTTTAAAACGCATCTCCATTTTAAGTAAATTTGAGTACATACTACATACATGTACTTAATTGTCTTTTATGCTAGCTTTTTTAAAAATATAAATCAGGTAAAGTTTGCTACTAAAAATCCAGTATGTGTGTGATGTTAACCTAATGAAATGAAAATATACTAAAAATAAGTTTGTATTCATAACATTAATAATTGCAACAAACTTAGTTACCTAAACATGTAACTAGAAACAGAACTATTTCATATAGAATTTATCTGCCAATTAAGTCTACAATGGAAAAATACTTGCTAATGTTTTACACATTATTAAAAATGGAACTATACTTCATTACTGGATTAAAACAACTGCACTTTTAAGGTTTGGAATAGTACACAGTATATTTGCATAAGCTACCTACAAGGCTTTTGAATACCTGTAGGTACTAATTACCATTTAGTGAAAAACATTTTTTGTAAGTTTACCACAAACACATACTCTTCAGGGGAAAAGAGAGAAGATCTGTTCTGTATATATGACGAAACATCCATTTATTATAAAAACAGTTAGAAGATTTGAGAATTAAGTGGAGACGAGCAACATTTAAGCAATAATGTTAGAGCTTCTGAATGAAATGTAGTTTCAAACTTGAAAATCAAGGTGAATGTAGCGCCTAACATGCTCTCTTCTCTCTATAAATGGGATGAAGTAGAGAAGCAAAGCTTCAAGGTATAAGGATTAGAGCCATCTGTGTGGGAAATAAGGCAAAATTAAATATTCAGTATAAACTTTATTATATACATAAGGACAGCTAGACTGGGTCAGACCAAAGGTTCATCCAGCCCAGTGTCCTGTCTGCTGACAGTGGACAATGCCAGATGCCCCAGAAGGAGCAACCAAACAGGGAATCATCAAGGTATCCCTCCCCTGTCATCCATTTCCAGCCTCTGACAAAGAGTCTAGGAACACCATTCCTACCCATCCTGGCTAATAGCCACTGATGGACCTGGCCTCCATGAATTTATCTAGCTCTTTTTTGAACCCTGTTAAAAGTCCTGGTTTTCACAACATCCTCTGGCAAGGAGTTCCACAGGTTGACTGTGCGCAGTGTGAAGAAAAACTTCATTTGTTTTAAACCTGCCACCTATTAATTTCATTTGGTGACCTCTAGTTCTTATGTTATGGGAACAAGTAAATAACTTTTCCTTATTCACTTTTTCCACACCAGTCATGATTTTCATAGAATCCTAGAACTGAAAGGGGCCTCGAGAGGTCTGAGTCCAGTCCCCTACCTGCACGGCAGGACCAAACAATTTTTGACCGGGGGTCACTTCAGAAATTTTAAGTAGCCTCAGGCTGCCCCAGAAGGGGCAGGGCCTCAGGCGGAAAGGATGAAGCCAGGACACTTCTGTGCTTCCCCACCCACAGACCCTGACTGGTCTGGGGTGGGGGAGTGCGCAGTCTTTGCCTCCCACCCAGACAAAACTGCCAGCTGTTCTGAACACCTGGCAGTTCCCTCTAGGTACCTGTGTCCCTGGTGGTAGGAGGAGACTTTGCATGTTCTCCCCTGCTGTCTGCAGGTCAGTCAGGGCCTGGGGACGGGGAGCACGTGAAGTCTCTTGCTCCCTGCCCCCACCCTGCAAGGGGGCACCGCAGCCGGTGGTTGACTAAGTGCTGAGCCCCTTGCAGGGTGGAAGGAGACTTCACATGCTCTCCCTGCCCCCTAGCCCAGATTGGCCTGGGGGCGGGGGGAGCGCACGAAGTCTCCGACCGCCATGCAAACAGCATGCAGGGCTTAAAAGCGCCCACCCCTCGCAGGGCGTGAGTAGACTTTGCATGCCCCTCCTCCCCCGCCAATCAGGGCTTGGGGGCAGGGGGGATCGCACAAAGTCTCCTCCTGCCCTGCCCCTGTCCTGCAAAGAGCTTGCAGTGCTTAGAAGTACCAACCCCTAACAAGGTGGGAGGAGACTTCACATGCTCCCTCCCCGCCCCCAAGCCCTGATTGGCCTGGAAGGCAGGGGAACAGCAGGGCCTCTGCAGGCAGGATCAAATCACTTGGCGGGCTGGATCCAGCCCACGCAGGCCCTTGTGCCCACCTCTGGTCTAGATCATCCCTGACAGGTGTCTATCCAACTTGTGCTTAAATATCTCCAGTGATGGAGAGTCCACAACCTCCCTAGGGAACTTATTCCAGTGTCTAACCACCCTGACAGGAGGTTTTTCCTAAACCTCCCTTGCTGCAATTTAACCCCATTGCTGCTTCTCCTATCAAAGGCCAAGGAGAACAATTTTTCTCCCTCTTCCTTGTAACACACTTGAAAACTTGAAATACTTGAAAACTGCTCTTTATGTCCCCTCTCAGTCTTCTCTTTTCTAAACTAAACAAGCCCAATTCTTTCAGCCTTCCTTCATAGCTCATGTTCTCTGGACCTTTCATCATTCTTGTTGCTCTTCTCTGGACCTTCTCCAGTTTTTCCACATCTTTCTTGAAATGTGGTGCCCAGAACTGGACACAGTACTCCAGTTGGAGCCTAATCAGCGCAGAGTAGAGCAGAAGAATGACTTCTCGTGTCTTGTTCACAACACTCCTGTTAATGCAGCCCAGAATCATGTTTGCTTTTTTTGCAAGTGTCACACTGTTCACTCAGATTCAGCTTGTAGTCCACTTGACCCCTAGATCCCTTTCTGCAGTACTCCTTCCTAGATAATCACTTCCCATTCTGTATTTTATAGACCTCTATCCTATCCCCCTTTAGTCTCCCTATGTCTAAGATGCAAAGTCCAAGTCTTTTTAACCCCTCTTCATATGGGACCTGTTGCAAACCCCGAATCATTTTTGTTGCCCTTTTCTCAATCTTTTCCAATGCCAATATATCTTTTTTGAGTTGAGGCAACCACATCTGTACACAGTATTCAAGATGTGGGCGTACCATGGTTTTGTAGAGAGGCAATAAGATATTCTCTGCCTTATTCTCTATCCCTTTGTTAATGATTCCAAACATTCTGTTTCTCCCCCCCCCCCCTTTTTTTTTTTTTTTTTTTACACTGTGGCTGCACACTGAGTGGATGTTTTCAGAAAATTATCCACAATGACTCCAAGATCTCTCTCTTGAATAGTTAGAGCTAAATTAGTCCCCATCATATTGTATGTACAGTTGGGATTGTTTTTTCCAATGTGCATTACTTCACATTTTTCAAACATTAAATGCCATTTGCCATTTTGTTGCCCAATCACTTAGTTTGGTGAGATCTTTTTGAAACTCTTCACCAGTCTGCTTTGGTCTAACTATCTTGAGCAGTTTAGAATCATCTGCAAATGTTGCCACCTCATTTGTTTACCCCTTTCTCCAGATCATTCATAAATAAATTGATTAGGATTGGTCCGAGGAAAGACCCTTGAGGGACACCATTAGCTATCTCTCTCCATTCTGAAAACAATCCATGGGAGGACCTTCCCTCTTATCCCATGACAACTATCTTTACTAAGAGGGACCCTGTCAAAGGCTTTCTGGAAATCTAAGTGTACTATATCCACTGGATCCCCCTTGTCCACATGCTGAGACGCTTCTTACTGAAAATATAATATGCCTGGGGGAAAATCAGAGGGGAAATACATGTTTATACAGCAATTTATTAAAAAAAAATCTTAAACAGAATGACTTACTTGGGACTCTTATCTGGTAGTGATTAAGTACAGTGAGGGCCTCCACTGCGTCTGTCTTGCATTCCCATTCCAGCAGGCCAGAGAGTGTTTTGGCAGAAGCTGGTGGAATGAGGGAGAGTCAGAATTTCTTGCTCCCAGGACAAGTAATTTTAAAACATTAATTTTATCTAAACACAAAAATGTACTTACGTTTTGGATCAAAGACTTTATATTTGATGAAAGGGAGAACTTCATGGTCATCACACAACTGCCACAGGAATAAAAGAGATGAAAATATGACCCCGGTTAAGACTGAAATGCCCATTCCCAAACAATAAAGTAGTAACTCAAGACACTTAGCTGGAAACTAGCTAGGAAACCCTTGCATTTGACAAATGAGAGTTGGATGTTATTTAAGGGGAGCATCACAATGAAGGAAAAAAAAATTAAGACCCCCTTCTGCTATGAGAGAGGTGTGAGAAAGATGGGAAAATAATAATTTTCTAACATGAAATGCTACCTGCTGGCTATCTGGGAGGACACAGGCACCCAAAACAAAAAGCGTTCAGCCTCCTAGAGATAATTGCCAGTAATTTAATAGGTGATGAACTTTCATGGGCCAGACCCAGTTCCTCAGATCATATTCTGGAAGAGAACTGGCATGACCACATATACTAAAGGAATACAATGAAAAAAGTGAACACATTATTAAGCTGACAGATCAGATTTAGTACAGAAGGTGGGGTCAGGAAGAGGGAGGGAGGGAATAGCTATTTATGAGTCAATGAATGGCTAATCAGGGGCGATAAGTGGGGAAGCTATCTTTGTAGTGGTTAAGGTAATCAGCATCTTTGTTAAGGTCCATTCGTAAAGTTACTCCACCATACTGAGGACCCAGTGGTCTGTAGTTTAGAGCACCAAGCCTAGTAGAAAGGGCAAAGGCAGTGTGAAAAGGTCACTGGGGAAGGATCCATCGTCCTTGACTGTATCTTCAAAATGGGCACCTGGAGGCGGCCTTAGGAGGAGGCAGGCTGCATGGGAGAGAGAGACTTGGACTGCCTTTTTCTAAACCCCTTATAGTTGCTCTGCCCAGAGTCCTGGCAAGGTTGGGAGGGCTGAGCAGACACAGTTTGAGGCCTGAATCTCTTACCCGGAGCTGTAAGCTGCAAGACCTGTAAAATGCAGCCTTTGAGTCCTTATTTTTGTAAGGTCACTCTGAGCTGGCTTTGCCTTTCCTGAGGGCTAATGGCTTCCACCACCAGGAAGTCAGAATCATAGAACACTAGAACTGGAAGGGACCTCGAGAGGTTATCCAGTCCAGCTAGCAAGGGGTGTGAAGGGTAACAAGAAAGGTTTCTACAGGCATGTTAGCAATAAGAGGGTGATCAGGGAGGGGGTGGGGTCCTTACTGGATGAGGGAGGTAACCTAGTGACAGATGATGTGGGGAACACTGAAGTACTCAATACTTTCTTTGCCTCCCTCTTCACAGACAAGGTCAACTCCCAGACTATTGCATGAGGCAACATAGTATGGGAAGGAGGTGGGCAGCCCTCGATGCAGAAAGAACAGGTTAAGAACTATATAGAAAAGTTAGACAAACACAGATCCATGGGTCTGGATTTAATGCATCTGAGGGTAGTGAGGGAGTTGGCAAATGTCATTGCAGAGCCTTTGGCCATTATCTTTGAAAACTCATGGAGATTGGGAGAGGTCCCAGATGACTGGAAAAAGGCAAATGTAGTGCCCATCTTCAAAAAAGGAAAGAAGGACAATCCAGGGAATTACAGACCAGTCAGCCGTAACTCAGTCCCGGAAAAACCATGGAGGGGGATCTTCAAGGAATCCATTTTGAACCACTTGGAAGAGAGGAAAGTGATCAGGAATACAGTAGGCAACATGAATTCACCAAGGGCTAGTCAAGCCTAATCAACCTGATTAACTCTGTGATGAGGTAACTGGCTCTGTGGATATGGGAAAGTCGGTGGATGTGATATACCTTGACGTTAGCAAAGCTTTTGATACAGTCTCCCACAATATTCCTGCCAGCAATTGAAGGATGTCTGGATTGGATAAATGGATGGTACAGTGGATAGAAAGCTGGCTAGATTGTTGGGCCCAACGGGTAGCGATCAATGGCTCCATGTCTGGTTGGCGGTAAGTTTCAAGCGAAGTGCCCCAAAGATTGTTTCTAGGGCTGGTTTTGTTCAACACTAAGCTAGGGAGAGAGGTAGATACATTAGAGGGCAGGGATAGGGTCCAGAATGACCTAGACAAATTGGAGGATTGAGCCAAAAGAAATCTGATTAGGTTCAACAAGGACAAATGCAGAGACGGGATGGAAGAATCCCAAGCACTGTTATAGGCTGGGGACCAACTGGCTAAGTAGCAGTTCTGCAGAAAAGGACCTGGGGATTACAGTGGATGAGAAGCTGGATATGAGTCAACAGTGTGCCCCTGTAGCCAAGAAGGCTAATGGCATATTGGAGTGCATTAGGAGGAACATTTCTAGCAGATCTAGAGAAGTGATTATTCCTGTTTATCCACATTGGTGAGGCCTCATTTTTTCAGGAATGCAGGATCTTTTGAAAAAGGGTTTTATTTTCGAACGATCCCCGTCTAAACAGCCATTTTTCTTTCGAAAAGCCTCTTTCCAAAAAAAACTGCGGCCGCCATTATGCAAATGAAGCACGGGAAATTTAAATCCTGGCTTCATTTGCAATTTCGAAATATCTAATTTACATCCCTTTTTCGAGAAAAGGGATGTAGTTTAGACACACATCCTGTACGTGTGAAACTGACTGTTCCTCCCTAAGTGGAGTACTTTGTGTTTGTCCTTATTAAACTTCATTGTATTTACTTCAGACCATTTCTCCAGTTTGTCCAGGTCATTTTGAATTCTGACCCTATCCGCCAAAGCACTTGCAATCCCTCCCAGCTTAGTATCTTCTGCAAACTTAATAAGCGTATTCTCTATGCCAGTGTTTCTCAACCAGTGGTACGAGTACCCTTGGGGTACTCGAGAGAAGTCTGGGGGGTATGTCAACAACTGACATTTGGAGAAAACTGAATTTGTTTTAAGTTTTACAGCGTTTTATTATTTTTGTACTTTTACACCCAAAAATTTTGTCCCCCGCCCAGCTATGATTAAGTTGTTTAAACAAATGTGTTGCAATGGTAGAAAAATTTTCTGTGTGTCTGAAAACTGTAGGTACTGGGGGTACTTATTACTTTTTTTTTTTTTTAATTTTAAAAGGGATACTTTATTAAAAAGAGATTGAGAAACACTGCTCTGCACCATCATCTAAATCGTTGATGAAGATACGGAACAGAACCGGTCCCAATGACTGAACTGTTAATAATTACACTCTGAGAATGGTTATCCAGCCAGTTATGCACCCACCTTATTGTAGCCCCATCTAGGTTGTATTTCCATAGTTGATTGATAAGAAGGTCATGTGAGAGCGAAAGTCTAGATATACCTTGTCAACTGCTCCCCCCCGTATCCACAAGACTTGATATCCTATCAAAGGAAGCTATCAGACCGGTTTGACATAATTTGTTCTTTATAAATCCATGCTGGCTTCTTATCTTCCAAATGTTTGCAGATGAATTCCTCAATTACTTGCTCCATTATCTTCCCTGGCACAGAAGTCAAACTGACTGGTCTGTAGTTTCCTGGATTGTTCTTATTTCTCTTTTTATAGGTGGGCACTACTATTTGCCCTTTTCCAGTCTTCTGGTATCTCTCCCGACTTCCATGATTTTTCAAAGACGATAGCTAAAGGCTCAGATACCTCCTCTATCAGCTCCTTGAGTATTCTTGGATGCATTTCATCAGGCCCTGGTGACTTGAAGCCATCTAACTTTTCTAAGCAATTTTTATCTTGCTCTTTTATTATTTTAACTTCTAAACCTACCCCATTTCCACTAGCATTCATATGTTAGGCATCCCTCCACCAGCAAACTTCTTGGTAAAAACCAATAAAAGTCATTAAGCACCTCTGCCATTTTCAAGTTTCTGTTATTGTTTCTCCCTCTTCACTGAGGGATGGGCCTACCCTGTCCTTGGTCTTCCTCTTGCTTCTAGTATGTTTGTAGAATGTCTTATTACCCTTTCCTTCTCTAGCTAGACTGAGTTCTTTTTGTGCCTTTGCCTTTCTGATCTTGCCTCTGCATACTTATGTTGTTTGCTTATATTCATCCTTTGTAATTTGACCTAGCTTCCACTGTTTATGAGACTCCTTTTTGATTTTGAGATCATGTAAGATCTCCTGGTTAAGCTGAGGTGGTCTCTTGCCATACTTTCTGTCTTTCCTAATTTGAGGGCTGGGTGGGAATAAAGGTCCTGATGTCCCTTTGCCAGGACGAAGTACTTCCTTTCCACCCTTTTAGATATAGGGAGAAATGGAGGAGGGCATCTGTCACAAGGCTGTGGCAATCTGGGCCCCCTGGCCGGGACTGACTGACCCAACACCCTGAAGAGGGTATCCTCCTGCTCTTCAAGTTTCTCCAGTTGGAGGTTCAAGTTGGTGACCACCTGCTTGAGGAAGTCCTAGTGGGCCTGCATAGCATTGGGGGGGCACCACAGATGGAGGTCCCATGATGGCCTCATCTGGAGACGAGGAGGCGGCCTGTGTCGGGGGAGCCTCCTTCAGGTCAGGGGAGGCCAGCACTTGCATCTCAGCCCCCTGCTCCTCCTGCAGGGTGAGAGCATTACAAGCCTCAGGTGCCGGGAAACATTTCATGGAGGTGGCCAACGGTGCTTTCAGTGTACTGACTACTGAGCGTGGTACCTGGGACACTATGGAGAATCCCCTGGGCTCTAGAGGTACCACTGAGGTGACCAGGCCTGCAGCCACTTCGCCAATTGGCATCCTGTTTGTGATGCTGGAGGCATCAGACAAGGAGCTTGCATCAGGGCACCAAGGCTTGGTCTGAAGCCACACTGATGGAATGCACGGTGCCAGGGGACGAGGAATGAGGGCTGGCATGAGTGCGGTACCACACACTGGTGACAGACACTGATGTCTGAGATGTGGAAAGGTGCCAGGAACAATTTCTGGCAAACGTCGCCCACTCCAGGATCTGCAGCACAGGTGATGGCGTTTGCCCATCTCATGACTGGCTCAGGAGTGGCTGCAGGACCGGTGCCAATCAGCCAAAACATGATCTTGTGAAGCTGAGTGGAATCTCCAGCTTCTGTGCTCCTCATGAATGTGCTGCAGGGAGTTACGAGCAAGGGAGTGGCAATGTTAGTGCCACACCAGGGACCTTTCCCTCGAATGGCTCTTAGACCATGGGAAATACCAGCCCATACTGGGGGTGCATGCCTCTGAAGATCTGTGCCCAAGTCCCAGGGAATCCAACCTGCTGACCGTGCGAGACTTTCAACATTCCACTGGAGAGGGAATGGTGCCTCTGTGGAGACCAGGGCAGCACCATGGCTGGTTTCCCCTTGTGGCAGGGTCCCAAAATTACCACGTTGGCAGTATGGACAAGATGTCCTGGGCCACTTGCAAGGCCTGGTCTCCATAGAGGCACCATCAGGAGCTGTTCGATGCCGCTCTGAACTGGAGAGTGAGCAGGGGACCCTTGATCCCAAGAGGCCTGAGGCATCTGCTGAATCACAGCAGTAGGCCCAGTCCTTGCCTTGCCTAGGCTTGCGTGGGGCCAGGGCACTGCGTACCAAGGTGCTGGTGTTCAGTGTGGAATCTGAACGTTCATGCACCATTACGACAACGTGTGACAAAAGTCTCTCTACTCCTTGGCTTGAGGCTTGAAGGACTTGCAAATGCAACACTTACCACTTAGGAACCTCTCCTAAGCACTGCAAATAGTCTCTGCAATGGGGGTGGGGAGGGTCTCTCACTGGCATGGGCTGATTACATCTGCAATAGAACTTGAAGCCCAGGAATGGGGTATGCCCTGGCCAGAGGCGAAGTCTTTAGGGACCTACACTAACTACTAAAAAGAATCAACTAACAATAGAAACTACTTACAGGGAAAATAAAGAGCAGCTAGGGAAACGCACAATGGCTTGAGCAGGCTCCAAGCAGAATGAACTGAGGGTGGACGGGGCCGGAGGCGCCCTATATAGCATGGCATGTGCACGCTACTCTGGGGGTGCATGAGCTGGCTCCCCTACAGGTACTGCTAAGGGCAGAGTTTCCACTAGTGCATGTGGTGAGCACACACACCTACACTGAATGGACATGAGCAATCACTTGAAGAATGAAGAGTTACAAAAGAAAAAATGAACTTAGACCTCCTCCCAACGTGCAAGATTTAATGCCTGAACCCTCCTCCCCCCATCATTGCCTTCAGAGTTCATTGCTGAAAGCTAGATTGTAAACTTTTTGGGGTAGGGACCAGGTCTGCACTTATTCCACATGCTCCATAACCACCATGCATGCCAATGCCCAGGCATATGAATTATACACCCCCCGCCCCCGACCAACATTCACAGTTTGTGCCATACAAGTCCAGACAATCAAGATACTTAACTTGCAGTTAGTTCATCTTTGCCCCCAAGCAGGTGGCATTAGCATGCAGTCAAGTGTGTGATCAAGACAGGCTTGCAAACAGATGGTACCATGATGAAGTCAAAACGGCAGGGCACTGCCTACATCCGGGTACGCCAACTGCTTGCCCATAGTCAAATAGGTGTGCAATTGACATTATTTGACAGGTCAACCAACTGACTTGCCAAGCTTATTTGTGGAACAATAAAGTGGTTAAAATTTAAAACAAAAGCCACCAAATATGAATTCTCTAAGCCAGTGGTTCCCAACCTTTTTGATACCAGGGCCTGGCAAACCCATTCACAAACTCTGTTGGACTGATAACATTTGCATAGTCATTATCTGCATAATAAATACGCAAATATTCAAATAAAATATACCAGCCTGCCAAAAGCCCCAGCCTCCAGAGTCCCCAGTGCCAGTCCTAACCCCTGTAGCCCCCCACTGCTTCACTACCCCCCAGCACCAGCCACTAACCCGAGTCCCCTGCACTGAATCCCCCCAGTGCTAGCCTCCTGTTTCCAGAGCCCCACTGAACCCAACCCCCCAGAGCCTCTCCCCAGTGTCAACCCAAGTCCCCAAAATTAGCTCCATCCCCAGAGCCCCCCCCAGTGCCAGCCCTACCCCCATAACCCCCACAGTACTAGCCCTACCCCGAGCCCCCCCAGCACTAGCCCCGCCCCCTCAACTAGCTTTGCACTGCCTCCCAGCTGTGTGCTGTTGCCCAGGTCACAGCTGCTCTAAGGCTGCCGTGCCAGGCTCTGCACGGCCTTCCTGCTGCGCAGCAAAGTGCTCCTCCGCAGCCAGGAAGAGATCTCACCCCTGCCCTGACGACAGCCCAGCCCTCAACACATGCACGGGATCGGTGGTGTCTGTAGCACAGGCAACAGGGGCAGGTGCATGTTGCTGGTGGCTTGAGAGTTCCTCCCCAGGGGCCTAGAGGCGCAGTGTCACTCAGCCTGTGTGTATGTCAGGCTCGTAGCACCCACCTGACAGCCACGCGGTACTGGCTACCCTGACACCCGCTGGTTGAGTCAAGGAGCCTGGCTCCCCCGCTCCCAACTCTGACCGCAGGCTGCGGTGCACGGGATGTTGGGAAGTGGCCAGACACATGCAGGCTGGAGCTGGCAGGGGAGACCCTGTGGGGGAAGCCTGCCCTGCCGAAGGAGGGGCAAAAATTGCTGACACCCAGCGAGGCTCGCTGGGGCCTCTAACCTGATCCTCCTCGGGACGCTCATGGCCGGGAAGGCAGATCTCTCCCTGGTCCTGAACATGCCGCCCGCAAGGGAAAGGACATGAAGCAACTGCCTGCCATGCAGCCCCGCTGGCTGGGCCACATGGCTGCTGCCGGAGCTGGAACTGGGGCCATGGTACAGCTGCCCCAGCTCCAGCACATTTGGCGGTCTGCAGTCATGAGAGGAGAATTGTTAGTGCATGTGCAGGCACACACATTACAGGGAACGGCACTCCCCAGAGGCTGGGGCTCATTAACTTGGGGGGTGTGGCCTGGCAGATGGCCGCGGCCCAGCAGCCAGGGGTTCGCAGCCCGCCACCGATCCGCGGACGGGTGGTTGGGAACCGCTGCTCTAAGCCATTTATATCATGGCTAAATAGTTGCACAACTACCCATATGAAGCATGGAGGTAGCTTTGAGAAGTCTGGAGAGATAAGAAGTTACCAAAGTTTTGATTTCTTACCTTTACAAAGGTTTCTTCAGTCACACACAGGGGTACATTATAATAATGCAGCACACAGGAAGGTGGCTGGATTATGTTCTTGGATGCCTGGCCAGCACTGGTGAAGCGATTATTCTTGCTCATGGCAAAATCCTTGTAACTACTTGTACCATCCTCCAGCTCAAATATCTGACTGGGAACTACTGAGTGCTGCTTGGACACACTGAGATTTAAAGACACATTGTTAACAAACAAAATCCTATTCTGAATCATTGTTTTAACACAGCCAGTCTTGAGGCAAAAAGAACAGACTACATGCACATCACTTGCAGCAATATAAAAAAGTATTATTTCCCTTGTTTAATGTCCAGAGAAAGGCTGACAGATGTCAATAAATAATTTTTTTCATTAATGACTGTTGACATTAGCTACTGTCTTTGACTATTAAGTCAAGTATTTTCAAAAAAGTATGCTAGAGGGTAAAAATTACATATTACATGTACATCTGGTTTATCGCTTACAGATTTATATCTTGAATATCCAACAGTCTTTCTGAAGCCCCACTTTGTAACTGTTATTTACCACTTTAGATTCTTAGGCCAATTTTTTGAATTATTTGAAATTTTTTGAGATGTATCAGCCATTTGAGATAGCAACAGGGGACTGACATTTGCAGTCAAAGCACACCTGAAGGTTAACTGCCATTGTGAGAAATTGCATATTTACCAGACATTAAGCCTCTTCCCAAATAACTTGACATTGTTGAGATGTGTGACAGCTCTTTCTACAGCATACTCGTCACCCATTTCTACCAATGCTGTGCCTGGGATAGTCTTCATAAATTTTACCTAAAATAGTTCAGGAGTAAGTGACAATATAGATCAAAGGAAACCGGGACTGTAAGAATTTTTCAGGTTCTGCAGGAAAGTTGTGTGTAAACTTAAATTTTTCCCTGGTATCAACAATAAGGTATCTAGAAAATAAGCTGTCTGCAGCCCTTAGATAGAGGTGGCTTAAGTAGCAGCTTCCAAGTTCCTAGGAAGACATTTTACCTTTTCAATATTTCCATATAAGCAGAACAGATTGAAGACCCTCGAACAGTTCATCTTTAGCTGATGCAACCCACTGACCATGACAACTGAGCCAGAAGGGTTTCCACCATGCATGTAAGAGGAGGAAGCCTGGGGAAGTGGGTAAGCAACAAGCTCTGGAGTATCCCGAGATCCCATTCGGTATCGACTTGGTAAAGGTAACAAAGGACCATGTGATCCTACAGAAATGACAAAGATCAGGTTAAATACTCAGCATAAACCTCATTTACTTAGTGTATTAAAACTCCACTATACAAACACTTGATTTAAAGGGACACTATTCACTAAGAATTTTTTGTAATTTACTAAATGAACTCCTTTTTCTAGCTAAACAAAGTCAGATTATGCTGTTTATTCCCCAGTCCCTTCGAGGATGCTTCCTCTGTTTAAGAAGTTTTGGTGTTCAGTGTGTTTCTCCCATATTGGCAATGAAAATAATGTTTTAATAAGAATTTTGGTTATTGTACTCTTAGAAAATACGTAAGGTGTTTGCCCATTGGAGGACAAGCCTTACATTTTGAATCTAGCAACTGCATCTCATGTAGGCCCTAATGCTGAAATTTGCTGGATGCAGGCATAACAGTTCACCACAAACTGCAGCATCAGAACCATAGTAGGTAGTTTCCCCTCTTCTGCTGCTGATTAGTTTAACACATCACTTCCAGCCCAGCCCATAAAAAATCCTCACCAGAAAAAGTTAGGTGTCTTAAAAGCTTTCTGGTCCATTTAGTAGAGCATTATGCCTTCACAAAGAGAAATAAAAGTTTGAAATTCTAGCTTGAATCCAGACAAGGATGAAATAGTTAAAAGGCGGGGCACTTAATTTTTTTTGGGGGGGAGGGAGAATGTGAAATGCGGGGAAAGTGTGTCTTTCTTCAAACAGATCTCCAACACACTCATAACCAATATGTATATTTAAGGCTCTGCATTAATACAAATAAAGGCTGCCTTGTTTTCCACTACAGGTAAAACCTAATTTTTCATGAAGCAGAGTGACAAATTTCACAATGGGCTAAACTGCATAAATCAATGTTTTAACGGTCACATTTTACTGAACTAGTATAAAACACTTTTTATAAGATGCTTGAAGTAGTTTGGTGAACCATTTTCATTCCCCTTTGAGCTTGTAGGAGCTTTTATATCAGTGCTTCCTGTAGAGTGCTGGGGAGATCGCCATTCTTCTGAGGAGTGGTCTACACTACAAAGTGAGTCTGAGGAAGGCAGCTTATGTCAACCTAGTTAATATTGGGGACTTGGGCTGGCAGGTGAGCCATGGTCAATGTATGGAGGTCACTTGTAGCATGTTATTTGCTTTTAACTTCAAGTTGTAAGCTTCTAACTTGCACAGAATTTCTTTTGCAGTGTTTTCATTACTCTGTACTATTCTATTTTGTTTGGAAAACAATTCCTCTTGATTACTTAAAAGACATGTTCCAGAACAGCTGATGGCATTGAAAGAACCAATGGTTAGTGAGTGTGACAACTCAGAGGCTCAGTGACAAGTGTGAATCATAAATATATAGCAACACCACAAATGTAATCAGTACATTGACAGTGCTATATTTGTAGAGGTACACCAAATACCACGCTATTCCTAACAGGGGTAGGTAGATCGCAGAGCACCAAAACATTACTGTGGTTCACTGTTAAAGTGCTCTTTCAAAGACTCTTTGAGCTGTATAATGCCACATATGCTCTTGTAATAGCCCTTGTGTCTAGCTAATCAAACTCATGCAGAGAGCTGCTTTACCTCTGCCCTCCACCCTCAGCACCAACTTTTCCTTCTTTGCTTCACATATACTACGCAGGACACAACAGACAGTTATAACCAGTGGGCCGATCTTGTGAGTAAGCAATACCAACGTCTATCAAGAGCACATTCAAGTATCATTCGGCATCTGCTGAGCTGGTAGCTGAATCTTTCCTTGGAGCTAGGAAGGTGGTTGGTGTAGCTTCACAAGCCACAGGAGGTGAGGTACTGGTAGGCTCGGTATCCCAGGATCATTAATGGAATTTCAATGGTAATCTACCAGTCAGGAAATAATGTCCCTGCTGGGTACTTCCTGAACACTCCTGTGTTCTTAAAAGATGTGTGCCACATACCTTCCTTTACCAACCAAACTGATGTCAAGGGAACAGCTCCACTGATCCATCAATGCTTGCATAACCATACAACTTTTTACATCATTTTTTTGTTGATGTACTCTGTAGCAAGGTAGGCTGGCACCAAAACAGGGATATATATACGTCCTATCACTCCACTGCAGTTTGGGAGCCCACGGCTGCAAATCCATCTGGACTGGCAGTCCTGTGTAGCAGAGGACAATTAATAGCCCTGCAGATTTGACTGGCAATGGCCCTCACAATAGATTTTCCAACTCCAAAATGATTTCTCACTGACTGGTAGCAATCCAGCATTGCAAGCTTCCACAGTCCAATTGCCACTTGCTTCTCCACTGTCGGCACAGCTGTCCTTGTGCTGGAGAGGCTGGGGCAGTCTCAGTACACAGATCCAGGAAGAAGAAGTTACTCACGTTGGTGCAGTAACGATGATTCTTTGAGATGTGTCCCCCCATGGGTGTTCCACAGTAGATGTCAGGCCCTGTCCCGGCACTGCAGCGCGGACATTTTCGGTAGCCGTAGTCGGCCCAATCTTACATGCACAATGCACATCTTGTGCCTTTTGCCTCATGTGCATGATCCGGCTCCCGCCAGTTCCTCTCATCCACTCGAGACTCTGAAACGAGAGATCTACAAACCAGGATTACAGAGCAGGGAGGAGGAGGGCAGGCAGTGGAGCACCCACGGGGACACACATCTCGAAGAATCTTCGTTACTGCACCAATGTGAGTAACTTCTTCGAGTAGAGTCCCCGTGGGTGCTCCGCTGTAGGTGACTGAAGAGCAGTACTCACAACCCACTCAAGGTGGGCTCAGGAATCAAAGTTTGTGCGAGGCTGAGAGCGCTGCTGAAGCCAGCGAGGAGTCTGCTGCTGCTCGCTGAACAATTGCATAATGGTTCACAAAGGTTATGATGGACAACGATGTGGTGGCACAACAAATATCCCGAAGGGGAACTCCCTTCAAAAAAGCTGTGGAGGCAGCCATAGCCCTTGTAGAATGTGCCTTCGGATACAACGGGAGAGGCTTCCTGCGGAGAGAATAGCAAATAACGCAGGAGGCTGAGTTTGGCAATGCGCTATGACGAAAGTGCCTCTCCTTTAGATTGGTCGGCTACAGAGACAAGTAAATGATCCGTTTTCTGCCAGTCTCTGGTCCTATCCATGTAGAAGGCTAATGTTCAACGAACATCTAGAGTGTGAAGAAGTGCCTCTCGTGGTGAGGTATGAGGCTTCAGATGGAAAGCAGGAAGTACGATAAGCTCATTGATATGGAATGTAGGGCATATTTTTGGAATAAAGACTGGGTGAGGCTGGAGTATCACCCGTTCTTTATGGAAAACTGCATAAGGTGGTGCTGACATTAGTGCCGCAAGCTCGCTAACTCTGCGTGCTGAGGTTATGATGAGAAGGAAGACAAGTTTGAGCGTCAACATTTAGAGGGACGTGGTAGCTAAGGGTTCAAAGGGGGGTTGAGTAAGAGTGTCTAGGACTAGGTTCAGATTCCAAGACGGAGGTGGGGGTCTATGAGGTGGGTTATGGTTCATCAGACCTCTCAGGAACCTTCTTGTAGTCAGATGAGCGAAAACCAAAGTACCATCTATACGGTGGCGGAAGGCCGTAATAGCTGCCAGGTACACCCTGATGGAAGCAATCGCAAGGCCCATTTTTTTCAGAGAAAATGTAATCAAGGATTTGATGAATAGAAGCGTTCTCAGGAATGATCCCATTCATAGAGCACCACAGTGTGAACTGCTTCCACTTAGATTGGTAGGTGGTTTGAGTGATGTTTCTCCTGCTGTTCATTAGGACCTCCTTGACTTGATCTGAGCAGAGATCCTCAGACGGGTTGAACCAGTTAGGAACCAGGCAGCGAGGTGAAGAGTACACAGTTCTGGGTGCAAAAGACGGCTGTGGTCCTGGTATAACAAGTCTGGGAGATCGGGAAGGGTCTATGGTGGCCGAAGGGACATTCTGAGAAGAAATGGGAACCTCATCTGTCGTGCCCAGACAGGGGCTATTAGAATCAACACGGCCCCATCTGACTTGATCTCGTCCAGAATCCTGGGTATGAGAACGGTAGAGGGAAGAGAGTACAGAAGGGGGCCGCCCCATGGAGAAGGAAGGCATCCCCTAGAGATCCCCGACCGATGCCCGCTCTGGAGCAGTATTGTCAGCATTTCGCATTCCGACTTGTGGCAAAGAGATCCGAGGGAGACCCCAATGATGAAATATGTGGTGGAGTACCTCTGATCTGATCTCCCATTTGTGGTCAGGAGACCCCAACGATGAAGTATGAAGTGGAGTACGTCTGATTTGACCTCCCATTCGTGGTTGGGCGCAAAGTGTCTGCTCAGGGAATCCATGACTACATTGCTTGTGCCAGGTAAGTATGACGCTACTAACATGATCTTGTTGCGAATGCACCAATTCCAGAGACGGACAGCGTCTGCACAAAGGGACTGAGAGCATGCCCCACCTTGACAGTTTATATAATACATTGTGGCAATGTTGTCTGTGAGCATGCTGGCAGTCATTCTGCAAATATATTTCTGGAAATGCCTGCAGGAGTTGAAGACCGCCCTGAGCTCAAGGAAATTTATGTGTAGGGAAGCCTCCGTTGTTGACCACCTTCCTTGCACGGACATACCGTTCATATAGGCTCCCCAACCAATGAGAGAGGCATCCATTGTGATTTGTGTCAAAGGCTGGGGCCGGTGAAAAGGAACTCCTGCTAAGAGATTGCATGGATCTGTCCACCAGTGGAGGGACGCACGAACTTTGGAAGGAGGAGACACCACCTTGGTGACTGTGTGTCTTGTGGGGCTGTACACCGACGCCAGCCAATGTTGTAGGCAGCAGAAATGAAATCTGGCATGACAGACTACGTAGGTTGAAGCTGCCATATGGCCCATTAACTGTAGGCAGGTGAATACTGTAACTGTCGGGCTGGTAACAAGTGTGGAAATGAGATCCCAGATCATTTAAATCTGAGAGTTGGCAAGTATGCATGTACTACTGTAAGTATGCGTCACGCCCCTGTAAATTCTAGGCTCTGGACTGAAACAGATATGGATTTTTGTTTGTTGACGATTAGTCCTAGGGAATGGAAAGTCTGTCTGGCTATCGTCAACCCTGGCCGTGTTGTGTGTTGTGCTTTGGCAAAGGAATGCCCTTTTATAAGGCAGTCATCGAGGTGGGGAAAGATTATAACCCCCTGGAGTTGTAAATACGCTGCTATGATTGCCAGGGTCTTTAAGAATATCCTGGGTGCCGATGAGAGGCTGAAGGACAGCACCCCATACTGAAAATGTTCTTCACCTATTATAAAGCGAAGGAATCGTCTGTGCGCCGGATGAATAGTAACGTGGAAGTACACATCCTGGAGGTCGAGGGCTGCGAATCAGTCTCTGTGGTCTAAAGCCGGAATTATGGAGGCGAGGGTCATCATTTTGAAACGTTTTCTTAAGTGCCAATTTAGGTTCCAAAGGTCAAGTATGGGTCTCCAGCCTCCCGACTTCTTCCGTGTGAGGAAGTATTGAGAATAAAAATCCTTTTCCCTGAACTCATTCTGTACCCACTCTACTGCCCCGATAGATAGGAGGTGGTAGACCTCTTGTTTGAGCAGGGTGTCATGAGAGGAGTCCCTGAAGAGAGATGGAGTGGGTGGGGTAGTGGGAGGTAGAGACAGGAATGGTATCGCAAAGCCGGATGAGAGAATCTCCAGAACCCAACGATTGGAGGTTATAGTTGTCCACTGATGGTAATACGGCTTCAGGTGATGGTGAAAAGTGTTGCAGGGTGACCACTATGTGTGACTGGGTGTTGCAGGGTGACCACTGTGTGTGACCACTGTGAGAGACTGGGTGTTGCAGGGTGACCACTGTGTGTGACAGGGTGTTGCAGGGTGACCACTGTGTGTGACAGGGTGTTGCAGGGTGACCACTGTGTGTGACAGGGAGCCCTCGACGAAAGAGTCAAACCTGCTGCTTGCTCACAGGTTGACCTGGGGCACGGTTAGTTTGTGCACGCCTTCTTTGCAGCTGTTGTCTCAATCTGGATGGATTCGACCCCACATTGATGTTGCTGCAGCCTGTTGAGATCATAGTGCCTTTGGTATGGGTGGTAACGCTTTTGACGATACGGGGGCATGTACATTCCCAGCATTCTGAGGGTGGTATGGGAGTCCTTACCAGAGTGGAGGACCTCACTTGTCTTTTGTGCGAAAAGCTTCTGTTTGTCAAAGGGGAGGTTCCTCCACTTTGCTTTGCAGCTCTCAAGGGACTCTTGCAGACTGTAGCCATGAAGATCTTCTCATTGCTATTGCCGTTGCTGTGGATCTGCCAGCAGTGTCAGCTACATCTAGGGCGATTTGGAGGCCTGTCCTAGCTGACACATAGCCTTTCTGCACTATGGATTTTAAGATTGGGCGCTTTGACTCAGGGAGGTTGTCCATCAGCACCGTCAGCTTAGTATAATTGTCGAAATCATGATTCAACAATAATGCTGCATAACTGGCAATGTGCAGCAAAAGGGTGGCTGAGGAGTATACTTTCCGACAAGGACAACAAAAGGCTGGACCTTTTCGGAAGGAAACAGTGCCTTTATACCGGGGGGCTCTTGAGCGCTGTTGGGCGGCATCCACCACTAGAGAGTTTGGTTGAATAATAAAGAGTGGTTGAATAAGAAGTCCAATCCCTTTGATGGTATGAAATATTTCTTGTCCGCTCTTTTACTCGTTGGGGGAGCAGAGGCGGGAGTCTGACAAATGTCTTCTGCAGCCTCCATAATAGCCTCATCGATAGGGAGCACTATTTTGGCATGCTGTGCAGGCTGAAGATTTTTTAGGAGACGATATTGTTTATCCTTCACCTTGGCCAACTGAACTTCTTGACTTGCCGCTACCCTTTTAAACAGTTCTTGAAAATGTTTGGTGTTGTCAGGGGGAGACATGTCCCCCAGAATCACAGGCTTGTCCAGCAAAGTGTTGGGCTGCTCCTCCTCGGCGTTCAACAATTGCCCCTCCTCTGGCTCCGATTGTTGCAATTGAGGGGGCAGCATGCACGATGGCAGCGGAGCCAAGGGGCGCTCACTCTCAGTTACGGGCATCGGAGTGTACGGGCATAGGAGATCTGCAGTAGCAAAGGGAACACCTTCTGGAGCAGTGGTGCGAAGTGTGTTCCCCGTGATTGTAATAGTAGTGGCCAGGTGAGGAGCGTCTAGGGGAGGACATGTGTGCATAGTATCTTCCATATTCTGTATGAGGTGATCACAGCGGTGAACGAATGTAGCATACAGAGCCCCTAGAGGAAGGGAGTGGAGAAACTGAGATGTCTGTCACAGTGCTGAGCTTCCATATACAGTGCCGGTATGTATGGTGGTGGAGATCTGTAGTGCCGGGAATGAGACTGGTGCTCCTGTGAAGCTTGGGCAACATGCGGTACCGGTGATCTTGGTGCCGGTGGAGATAGGGACGGTGCCGGGGAAAAGGTTGGAGAGGGCGACAGAGGCGTAGGGCTCCTGCGCCTATCCAATTTTGCAGCAGCCTCTTGGTGCCATGGGGTTGCTCAGCACTTCTGGTGCCACGTCCTGCTGCGGCACCGGTGGTCTGGGGGGCGCCAACTGCGCCATTGCCGTAACTGCTGCTGGCGGCTTGGGTGTCAGTGCCGTCATAGGCCTCGGTACTGTCGGTGCCGTATCCAACGTTTTCTTCGGCTTTGCAGCTGGAGCCATTTGTGAGTGTGAGGAGGCGATGCCTGACGTGCTGGGCTTCTCCCCCATGCTCACTGGGCTAATGGGGCCGGAGGCAAGGAATGCACCGGCAAGACCCTTTTCTTTTTAAGCGGGGCCATTCCAGGAGAGGACGCCCTATGCTTCTGGGAGGATGAAGTATCCAAAAATCAAAGGGGACGAGGCATCTGAGGATTGGAGCACCTTGTCGTCGAGAATCATGCGTAGATGCATTTCTCTATCGCGCCTCGCTCTGGCTGTTAGTTTTGAGCAACGGGCACACTTTTGAGGCACATGACCCTCACCCAGGCATCAAATGCATGAGGAATGGCCATCAGAGGCCAGCATTGTCTCACGGCAAAAGTCACATTTTTTTAAACCGGGGGGTCCCGGCATTGTTAGAAGATATCTTGTCTCCATTTGATTCTCTCTTCTTTTTGAACAGCTTAAGGCCAGAGAAAGAACTGAAGGTTTTTTTTGAAAACTACAACTAGAACGACTACTACTAACTAATATATACAATTTTTTTTCCATTTTCTGACTAGGCACTGAGACGAGGAGAGCTCTGTTTGCGACCCACGGGCAGTTGAGAGGAACTGGCGGGAGCTGGATAGCGCGTATGAGGCAAAAGGCATGAATGGCGCAAGACGCGCATTGCGCATGCATGATCCAGCCGACTACGGCTGCTGAAAATCTCTGAGCTACGGTGCCAGGACGGGGCCCGATGCCTAGTCTGTGTCTACACTGGTGGGTTATTGCGCAAGTACAGCTGTTCTTGCGCAAGAATCTGCAGAGCGTCTCCACTGCCCACCTGCTCTTGCGCAAGGAAATTTACAGTACGGCGTGGTAAGAGGGCTCCTTGCGCAAGAGTTACGCTCTTTTTTATCAGGTGTAAGCCCTCTTGTGCAGGAGCTCTTGCGCAAGAGGGCAGTGTGGACGCTCGACAGGGATTTCTTGCGCAAGAGAGCCCTATGGCTAAAATGGCCATCAGAGCTTTGTTGTGCAAGAGAGCATCCACACTGCCATGGGAGCTCTTGTGCAAAAGCACAGCGCACACATGGCAGTGTGGACGTTTTTCTTCCACAAGACTTCTTGCACAAGAATCCTTGCGCAAGATGTTCTTGTGCAAGAAGCCACCAGTGTAGACATAGCCCTACAGTGGAGACCCACGGGGACACTACTCAAAGAAGAATACAGCTTTGTGCATTCAAAGGGTCTACAGCCATTGCTTCATCCCAAACCTGCATTATCATGCAACCCCACCAGTCAGTGGTTGTTTCTTGTGCCCAGAAGCAACATCTCATCTGTAGCTGCTCCATGATGCCAACCATGTTGAACTGGCTCTTGCTATGTTCCACAGCAACTTGTCTTCTGTGCACCTGTCCTGTTCCCTGCCGATTTCAGATTCTTCTTGTGGCTTTGCAAATACTAGGGAATTGTGAATCCTGTGCTTGCAGTGCTCATGACAAAGTGCTGAGCTCTGCAGGCTCCATGCTTCTGTCAGATATGGTGGACAGCGAGGAGGGCCACAGGTTCTTGGGATTTTTTGAAAAAAGTTGTGAAAAATCAGGAACACAGATGACATGATGAAAGAGTTGCAGGCTGGGAACTTGAGCCCTTACTCCCATGTCATACCTGCTGACATGTTTCTCCCCACCATGTATTGCCAAAAGTTCTGAAAGTCAGCGTGCTAGAGGGCAGTGAGCTGCACAATGGAATACCAACCCATGGTGCGTTGCATTGTGCAATGCCACAAGCACTTCTGGTGGGTAAGTGTAGCAACGCAGACACAAGTTTGCCTGCACACAAGCAATGTACTATTGTGGCTTTATAAAAAGCTTGTAATGTAAATGTGACCTAAGTCTGAACAGTTTAGTTTTATCCCAGGCAGCAGATGTGATACAAGGAGCCTACCCTATAGTGTGGCCCACCAAGGGCACGTCTAAACTACATTCCTCTTCCGAAAGAGGAATGTAAATGAGCCTCATCGAAAATTCAAATGAAGCACGGATTTACAAATCTTGCACTTCATTTGCATAATTATGTGCGAGCACTATTTCGAAAAAGGGTTTCTCCTGAAAAAAATGAGGTGCATGGGTTCTTTCGAAAAAGAGTTTTTTTTCCCCCGAAAGAACCCCATCTAGACTGCGGTTTCTTTTTCGAAAAAGCGCCCTCGCACAATTATGCAAATGAAGCACAAGATTTGTAAATCTGCGCCTCATTTGAATTTTCGATCGGGCTCATTTACATTCCTCTTTCGGAAGAGGAATGTAGTTTAGACATAGCCCAAGAGCAGCAATCAAAGGAACAAAAGGTCCAAAAAAATCACACATGAACTTAGCAGAAAAGGGACTTTATTTTCCAAGGGTGGGAATTTTCTTCAAGAGGAAAAAGGGGACTCAGCTAAGTTGGGTGGGCATATTTATGTCCCTTCTTGTCACACACTACCAGTGAAGAGCAAATGCAATTAGTGGGAATTCAGGGCTTGAAGGTCAATGGGAGAAAATAAAGTTAACCTGTAATGTACTGTACAATACAATACAAAACCACATTGACTTCTGGGAATTAAGATGACCAAAAAATAAATAAAAGCTTAACTTGCTGAAATCCTATAAAGATCTCTGCCTTCAGATCACTAAAGATGAAGAAGCTTGACCACATAAGCTTGCATACAGAATAGTTCCCTTATAGAATGGAGATCATTTGCTGACTGAATTTTTTAACAGTGTCGAAAAGAATGCCAAAGCTCTTCCTCCCTCCCCCCAAGTATTAACAACATACTACCAATTGCAAACAAACAAGAACAAGATGGATTATTAGACGGGACACAAAAACTAGCTGCTTTGAATGCCAAGTTTGAAAAAGCGCCAAAGATTTTCCTGAAACTATTTCATGTAACAAACATTTATATAGCTATCACTTATTAAACTGTACTGCAATAATCTTGGTGAAGATCATCATAGTCCAGGGTGGTGGCAATTTAGAGGGTATTATCCAAAGGGATACATTTGAACTGGGAAGAAAAAAAAACCCAAATCAAAAGCAACAAAACAATACAAGTTTCATAAGCACATCATAAGCATCATGGATTGACATTAGCACCCGTGCAACAGCAATACTGACAAACTGCAGAAGCTTAGAGAAGTCTCAGATTATGCAGATAATATTTCAGTGTTGCCTATACATATCTAACATTCCACCACAGAAAAAACAAAATGAAAAGCCATGAACCACCTGCAATCCTACAGAACTTACCATAGCCATCATGTCTAAATGATGAAGGGTGTTCTCCCAAAATGGCTTGCCTCTGGCGGCCCTTCCCTCTGTCTAATATACAGGAAAAAAAAGCAGTTTTAACAAACCAACAGGTATAGCTAGCTCTCAAATTAAGATATTAGTTTCATTTAATAAGGGGGAAAAAGTAATTTGATTGAAGGTTAACTTAAATTACGCATTCAAATCAGTTTTTAAACATAAGCTGTCATCAGAACACACCAAAATTAAGAAGAGATTGTCTGCATAGCAAATTCCACTTGAGGTTTGTTTTTTTGGGGGGCAAAGAGAAGGTACAGACACTTTAAATTTATGGGAATACTTGAACATTTTCCTAAACTGCTATTTCGCAATACTACAGGTAACCTGTCAGAGTAGGATTTACCTATGCATGTCTAAAAACAAGTTTTAAATACAGTACTTTTGAAAGACAGTACCTGAATCCTACTATTAGCTTCAACAGCAACACATTTTCAAAGTGGGCTTCTTTCAAGAAGTTTCAGCATAAGCCAACAACAACCTGTATTACATGGTTTCACAATCAGTAAACAGAGAGCATTACATATGTGTATTCTATATTTACATGAACACCTACTGACTTGTTGGAGTGCTGAAAGGATTGTACATTAACATTATTCAAGCTGCATCACAGGTTATAGTTCAATTGCTGTAAAAGGTCAGAATAATTCACTTCAACAATGGACAGTCCTTTGAGCAAGCCTGTTTTATATAACAATGCAAAGTTAAGCAAGGGGTCAACATTACTGGATGGAAACAGTGAACCACTTTCAAAAGGGTCATTTCTAGTTACTGACTGCTACATACCGAAAAAATGTGAACTCCAAAGTTCTCTTTTGGTAAGCAGGAGTTCATTTTAAAGAGCATTACTCACTGCATTTTGTTCTGGAAGTGCTGTATTCAAAGATGTGGTGAATGTTTAAGTTTGCTATAATTATTATACTACTTGAATATGATTGATAGAAATTGACTCTCTAACCCACTACAATTAACATTTTCCCCAAGTAATTTGAACTGCTAAGCTAAGCTTAAACTCTATGACAGCATACAATGGGAGATGAGAAATTATGTGGTTTTTGTAGTAAGATGGAGAGCCTGAAACAAAAGCCCATGTAGCACAGGCCTGGTTTGAGGCCTGAGGCCTAAAAATGGACAAAACGTGACTAATATAAAACAAAGCTAAGCTGCGAGCAAGAGGCAGGCCTCTGCTCACAGAACTTGGCACAAAGAGGACTGTGTGTGCAAAACACTAATTGGCAATAGGCCCAGGTGTAGAACAGTAACTGGTACTGGTCATAAGTTGAAAGCACACCCCAAAAGGATGGTACCACCAGCTTGTTAAAAAGACCTTGCTGCCCATACCCACCACAGAAACTGACCCAGGCTCAGGAAAGGGTCTAAAATGATGGCATGATGGATAGAGATGTTCTAATTCAGTGTTTCTCAAATTGTGCTCTGCGGAGCCCCAGGGCTCTGCGAGACATCTCCAGGGGCTCCGCGAGGTTGACAAACTGGAAACATTGATAGGTACAACACATACAATCAGTGGACCGCTAGGACTCCGCATAAATTTTTACGCCTGTAAAGTGCTCTGGAGCCCCCCAAATTTGAGAACCACTGTTCTAATTGAACCACGAGGTGCAGGGTGATGGGTGGTATTTAAGTAGCATCAGAGGGTAGTAACCTGACAACTTCAGAGGGTGACAACCTGACATGTCAGAAGTGATGTGTAACTTGTTTGACCTCCCACTGACTGAGCTGAGGCCATTGTTATGGGTACATATGAGTAGAGGTTCGGTAGAGTCTGCTGACAACTATTACCGTACTTCGCTGAACAATAAACCTGATTGGGCACCTTCGATCCTTATCTGATTTGAGGCCTTTGGGAGCTCTCTCGGGCTACATCTACACTGTAGCCTTCTTGTGGAAAAGCTTATGCAAATGAAGTGCGGCGTGGAGTATCGCCACGCTTCATTTGCATAATTAATTAGCAGCTGCTTTTGCTCAAAAAGGAGCTGTGTAGACTGCTCCTTTTTGCGCAAAACCCCCCTCTTGCACAAGAGCCTGAGGAAGAATGGCTCTTGCACAAGAGGGGTTTTTTGCACAAAAAGGAGCAGTCTACACAGCTCCTTTTTGCGCAAAAGCGGCTGCTAATTAATTATGCAAATGAAGCGTGGCGATATTCCACGCCGCGCTTCATTTGCATAAGCTTTTCTGCAAGAAGGCTACAGTGTAGACATAGCCTCATGGTCTGCCGTGCTGATTAATTGCACAAGTCAACACGGCACACATCACTGAGCACAAAGACACAGCCTTCTGGCTCTCATCACTGACAGAGCAGGAGACCTGTCAGGAAACCATGACAGTAAATCCTAATCTACTACACTGGTGACCCTACTACAGTTTCCACCTAAAATGTTGAGGATAGTTCCTAAGCCAGATAGTTTAACTGGTCCCAGGGCTAGCTGTTAAAGTTCTAACTTTAATAGAGGGAATGCCTATGAAGCACTGGTTTCATAGCAAATGGCACATGCAAAAAGGGTCAATCCCCTAACGGCCAGAAGGAGAAGAGGTCTCTTCTCAGCCAGCTACCTGATGACAACATACATGCAATCCAAGAACATATTCCTCTCATATCTGAAGGGATCCCTTAGAAAGCCTGTGTACGGGAAGAATGCTCTTGGAGGAAAAAAAAAGAACTTGTGACCATTCATAACCAGAAAGGGTATTTTTAATAACAGAAGCAGGAAAATGCTCTGTCCCATAAAATGAATGGACATGAAGTGGAATCTTGGCTCCACTGAAAACAGTCAAAACTCTCACTGACTTCAGTGGGACCAGGATTTCAACAATGGCCTCAATGCTGTTTAGATGGAACTGTCAAAGAAATTGAAAGACAAGAAAGCTAGCTTTGAAACAACTGTCTAGATCTTCTGAGAGTTTCAGAAGAGACTGGGGGTACTTCACCCTACAAGGGAACCAAGAAATAAATCAGGGTGGGCAATAATTTTTGGTGGGGAGCCACTCCAAGATTTTGGAAAGTGGTCAAGGACTGCACTTTTCTGTGGAGGGGATGCGGGGTCTAGGTTGGGTGCAGAAGAGTGCATGGGCTAAGGGACTGGGGTGCAGGAGACGCTGTGGGGTCAGAGGATGTTTGGGTAGAGGAGGGGGGTTGGGACCTGGGTCAGGGATTGAAGTGTAGGGTCAGGGAGGGAGTGTGGGTGCAGGAAAGGGTTCTGGTCTGGAGGAGGGGCTACAGTGTCTGGGAGGGAATTGTCACCTGGGGTAGGGGTGCAGAGGGTTTGGATGGTGACCTGGGGGAGGGAGTTAGGGGAGGAAGGGTTGGGGTGCCAGAAGCAGGTGCTGGCTGGGAGGAGTTTGTGTGTCTCCTGGTGAGTAGGCTGCAGCACCCCCAAGGCAGGCTGGGCTCCCTGCCTGCCGCAGCTGTAGCCTGCCTGAAAGTACAGGCTGCTCCCTCCACGTGGCTCTCAACTCTGCATGGGGGAAACAGGCCTGCACTGCCCCAGTCGCTCAAGCCAATCTCTCAGCGCCGATTGGCTGGTTGTTTCCAGTCAATCGAAGCTGACAGAGTGGCTGAGGTCATTTCCTATTGGCCGGTTGTGTCTGGTCAACAGGAGCTGAGGACGGGGCTGGGGACTGGGAGATTGCACAAAGCCTCCCTCTCCTGCAGAGCAGGGAGATCCGGGGACTGTTTTAAACTGCAGCAGCTGTGGGTGCTTGAGGGTCCTGGCAGGGTGGCCCGCAGGCCGGATCCAGCCCCTGGGCTGTATTCTGCCCAGCCCTGACATAAATGCTGTCTCTTGAGGACTTAACTATGGAGTACAGTGGTAAGCCCAGCCACTGAATGAAGTTCCCTAGGGATAAGATCTTATTTGCTGATGCCAGCATCTTGCAGTCTGGGTTGATCAAGTTCAGAGATCATGTAGCACCATCAGAACTTCAGGAAGGGGACTAGCCTGCAGAGTGCATGCTGAACAGTTAGCACAGTACATGAAGTATGGAGAAGTAGTAGTGGGAATTGCCAGGGTTACTTTAACAAAATTGCTGATTATGGTAAGTAGTTGTTCTACATGCCTGCTTCACTGGATAAAAACTGCTCAGGGAGGTATAGTTCATCTATTTATGCACTTCCTTACTTAGTGTCTGGATCGAGCGATGTGTGTTACAGAATGAGGAAAATAATGTTACAAAAGGACAGAAGGATAGTACAGATCTAATCCTCTTACACAGCATGAGGGGATGTAGTGTCAACATGTAGAGGACAAAGATATTCAAGCAACTGAACTGTTTAAAAAAAGGGCAAGAACAACAGATTTGCCAGTTTTCAAGCAGAAGTTATGCTGGGGAGAAGCTTCTCATCCCCCACTGTTATTTGCTGGAGGAGCCCTTTGTCCATAGAGTTGTCTCTGTTTGCAACCTAATCAATTACATAAAGAGTATCCCATTTGAAACTAGATGCCATAAAAATCAGCCATAATACAAATTGCAATGGTTAAGAAATTGACAATCCACTTAATTTTGTAGTTTTTTCATTCTTTCAGTTTCTTTGCTGTCAGCTTCTAAACATTTTTCTCAATTTTCATTTTCTTTAATACTTCTTGACTACTTAAAAGTGAGTTTCTGAATTATGGTTCAAATATTGAAATTCTACCATCAACCAATACTGTAGCTCCCTTGTTAACTTTTTACAAGAACTTCATTTTGAAAATCCAAAACCTGCATTTTAATTATACAACAGTTTTACAAGCCAAACCACTATTGGTAACACCCAACATTTCTACAAAAATATAAGTTTGAGAGTGCACCTCAGACAGAAGTCAAAGCCCTTCTTTCCATATTTAAGACTTTGAAGATACTCTACCTTGGTTAGACATGTTATGTTTCCACCTTCATGTTACGTACTCCTAGATTTCTAAAGATTACATTATAGAAAAACTATTATTGAATACAAGTCACTGAACACTGCACTGAACAGTTACAAACAGAAAATATTTTAAATACTTTACAGAAGTCAGGCTACATAGCAATTTGTCTTTTACATTTTGAGTCATATTTTCACTATTAAGCAGTAAGTTCTGACTAGTTTTCACAGTTAGGAACCTAAGAGACAAGATACATGTGCATCAAGTGTGCACTTCCTTGCTTCAAATACTTAAATTTAATATACTCAAGGGGACTTGTTTAATATTGTACTATTAATTCCAGTTAACTACAGATAAATGTAATCCTTCAGTTTACTTACTATGAGACAATTACACTGTAAAGACTAACTACAGTTATCTTAAATACACCAAGGAATAAGGTAAGTATTACAACAATGTAGACGAGATCAACAAGAAGTTTGGGATTCATCATTTTACGGAGGTTCTTAAATGTTGCAATTGTAATTAAGGGAAAGAAGATCAATATACATAAAAACTTGAACAGAATGGGTACAGTCTATCATGGTATTCATCCCATGCAAATCTGAAGTACTTTAAGTGTCCTCCTTTAAAAACTTGTGGTGGTGGTGCATGCAGTATGCAGACAAGGTGAATTGCAAGTCTGAGTTTTTTTCAGAGGGCTTTTTGCTGATGCCGATGCAGTGCATGATGAAGTGTAGAGTCAGCCTGCTGGAGTCCTCTATCCTTCTTAATGCCTTGTCCAACAAAGGGGAAAAAGTCCTTTCCATAGAGAAGCAGTGTGCAAGTTTGTAGTTTGTAAGGAATAGTCTGGATCAGTTTCCTCTCCTCCAAAGAGAGAGAGAGAGAGAGCTGCTTGGAGAAATGCAAGTCCTTATGCTGCGAACATGCTTGCATGTGTGGGCTCCTTGTTGAACTAAATAGCTCATTGTACACCAGTAGGGGGCACTAATGTTCAATGTTACTTTTTCCTGGATTACATGTTGGCCTTTGCAAGACAAACTTTCATCAGCAACAGCTTGATGGAAATGACTATTGCATTACACAAACTAACCATGTATAAAGTAGTGTCATTAGTGTAAGCAAACACAGCTATAACATATAAAAAACCTACCTCGTCTGCCCAGATATGGTTTAGTGTAGTCCCAACTATCATTGTCGTTTCTAATGACATTAAGTCGAGTTGGCTGTTAAAATTTAAACACAGGGTAAGTCTTGAACTTATGCACTTCATCAGTAAAACAGTTAATAGAGAAGATCAGAGCATTACCCTTGCATATTCAATTTTTAGCGTACAGCATCCTGCATATATATCTGCTCCATTGAGTGCCGCTTTAGCCTTCTGAGCACAGAGAACTGATTCAAACGTCAATATTGTTAAGGATTTTCTTTGTTTTTCCAAAATAATGGTGCAACCCACATTTTAGAGCAGCCTGCAGTTACTTGGTTAGAAATCAATGACATTTAAACAAGCACACTAAACTGCAGAAAAGCACTGGCAGTCCAAGTTCTCAGCTGCAGCTTGTGCTACCTTCCTTTGAAGTGTATGCAGTCCAGGTTGAGCTGTCTAATGATTCAAGAACAAACTCATTCTGCTTACAGCCTATGCAGGTTCAGGGAGAGCCCTAGTTTATTCACAGGTCTCTCCTGTGCTAAGAGCTTATCCTGCTTCTAAATGGTGGGCACCCTACAGCTTACAATGAAACAGAAGTGGCCATTTCAACTGATATTGTAAGAGCTTGTCTACATGAACACTGAGTTTATGGCAACCTATGATGTAAATGTACCTTGCTGTACACTATCGTGTGTGAACCCTGCTTATGCACCTCCACCATTTGTTAATGCACGTCAGCTGGGTTCACAGACACTTTGTGACAAGCTATTGCATTCACATCCCAGCTTTCTACAAACTAAATGTTTGTGCAGGCAAGTGTGAAATTACCAACAAATTTGGTGCATGACTGTGCCATGATAAGCAAGGACAAAGTTCAAACTAAATCCTTGAACAAGAAGGTCAGAATTGAGGTCTCCCCATACTACTATTAAAACCAGGGGTAGAAGGTTAGGTCTGGACAGACTTGAACTATCACCCTAGCATGGAAGGGAAAAAAGACTTGAGAGAAAGGGAGAGACTTGAGTAGTTATTTCCAAAAGAAATTCTATCACTGAACCAAGGAAAAGAAGTTTGAGAGAGACTTTTTGTGTTTAACGATGTGTTAGTCAAATATTCTGTTTGTAGATGGACAAGCAACGGACATTTTTAATAACAGACACTGTAGTTGTGGCGTGAGATTAAAGAGAATTGTGCTTTATCTTCATTGCCCTGCTGTGGAGATACAGCCTGCAGGACATGTCCTTGCAATATGCTAGACTCAATACATGAAAAAAAATCATATTTACATATTTTGAGATTTTGTTCTCTGGAGACTAGCACAGGAGCATATCAAATGCTTACAGAGACTCCAGATGATGGCTTGTGTCAGGGTGTCCCGATACCCCGACTCCTAGTACCTGTGTTCAGTGGCCCGCTATGCCAGATGGCCTAGATTCAGCAGCACAGCAGACCAGATAGTCTGCAGCATCTTCTTAATGAGGAACTGACTTAACACAACATGCTTCCAAATGCACTAAAATGATTAGCCTGTCACATTCATCACAAGGGTTACTTTTAGCACAGTATCTAAAAACAATGAAAAGAAGTGATCTAAAAGTGGTAATATTTTGGTGCCGATTCATTTGCTACATAAACTGAAAATGACAAAGCATCTTGAACCAAATAACTGTCAAATCTGTATTACTCAAGATTAACATAAAATCTTACTCATAATATGCATGCTTAAATCTCATTTGTAGCAGAGAACATAAAAAATCAGTATCAATAAAAAGGATATTCAACCATTGCTTGTATTCCATTTCTCTTGAATATAACAATACGTTGTACTTTCCCAACAGGGTTGCACACAGTATACAAGACATCCTATAAATGTAGAAGAAAAGTTATTTTAGTGTGATATTTCAAGTTTGACATTTTCATGAAGGTTCAAAAGTGTTCTACAGGATGTCAAGGTATGTGTGTGTGTGTGTTCATGGAGTAAATTTTACTATATCAACATTTAAATCTCAAAGAAGGATAAATAAACGCAGTTATTTATCAAATTATAGCTATTTTAAATATATATAAAAAGGAATGTTAAGGAAAAAAGCATCTTTTCAGATTATGTTGCTGTATCACAATCAAGAGCAGTCAACTCCTTCAAACGAAGATTGAAAACACACAATTTCTAAAATACAGAATCTCTCAAGCAGGGGTTCTCAAACCGGGGGTTGTGAACCCTCAGGGACATACAGGATTATTACTTGGGCATCACAAGCTGTTAGATCAAAATGAAATTTGGAATCCTTGTATTTAATCTATAGAGGGTGTCACACGCAGAGGCACGCTGTGTAAAAAGGTTGGCCAATACAAAAGATTTGAGAACTACTTAAGGAAGCACTCTCATAAGTATTAGACATCGCTGCAGGATGTAGCTCAGGCCACAGAAGGAGAGCTCCTTTCTCTACACCATATTTCTGGATAATATCATTGGCAAACAGATTCATGACTCAGATCTCTCTCCCCTCAGTTCCTTCCTTCTTTCATGCAAACTATAATTTTAACTCAGCCTGACTCATCTCAACATGGCTAATACTGAGCTTAATCCCACCCCCAAATGCTCTCCACTACCTCCTCTCTCAGTCACTGTGGACACCACCACCATCATGGCTTGCCACTCAGGCCTGTCACCTGAGCTTCATGTTTAACACAGACCTCTAGCTCCTCACATTCAGCCTGTCTCAATCATGCCAGTTCTTTGTGCATTCTATCTCTAAGACATGGCCTGCCTTATCTACCCACACAGCTATAATTTTCATCCCAAGATCTCATCTTGACAGCTGCAACTTCCTTTTCTCTGGTTGACAAATGCAACCTAGCTCTTCGGCCATCTATTCAGAATACTGTTGCAAAGATTTTCTTAGCCACAGTTTTGATTGTGTCACCCGCTTTCACATCCCTCCATTGACTCTTCCTCCTCCTCCTCCATTACATCAAATATAAGTTGCTTTATCTTCACTTTCAAGGCCCTTTACAGCCTCTCTAATTTTCTGTTTAGATGTTAATTTCTATCACTGATCGGCCCCTCCTGTTAAATTTTCAAAACAAGCACCTCCATGATTTCTCCTATGCTGCTCCTAACATCCAGGACGAATTCCGTATAAACTGCAAAATTAACTCATTAGTTTCCTTGAAAACTCTCCTCTGCTGTGATGCTCATAAAATCTTGACCATGGATAGGTTGCTGGTGTGCCGGGATGTTATGCTGATCAACACAGATTGTTTCCTTGTAACTCCCCCTTCTGTAGACTCGTTTTATACTGGGTCATAAGCTCTTTGGGACACAGACCATATTTTTGTTCTGTTTGTACAGCACTTAACACGAGTCTGGAGTTCTGACCCATGAGTAGGGCTCCTAGGCATGATGAATACATAACTAATAAATATATTCACCCAAACCAAAGTATCAGCAAGTGGCTCTTCTGCCCTATCACTGGATGTACAGAAAAGCTTTGACTGCAAGAATTATGTTTTTGTAGTGCTAAAGCATGCTGTCCTTCATAGTTTAATTCATATTTTATAAAAGCTGCATTTTCATCCCCAATCTCTGATAGTAGTGAAAAGAACTTCAGTTTCATCTCTGGAAAGGGGAAAGACACAAGTTAGTGGGCATCCTGTATTGTCACTACACTCAGCATGAGATGTTGCACCCAGGCAAGTGCAATATGTCGAAGTATCAAAAGTAAAGAGGGGTGTATTATGTGGCAACATACTGAGACATATGACAAAACCCAGATAATTTATTGCCTTGGTTTCTAATCTAGTAGATCAATCCATGGCTAGAAATAAGACAGTTAAGCAGTGAAGCAACACCCATAGTCAAGATTCCTGGTTTTCATGTCCTATTAATGGGAATAAAAAGAAACTGGATTTTTTAGAATAATACACTTAAAGGTCTGATGTGTCTAAGTAGTTTTAACTTGCAAGTTAAGTTTAGTAATCATTGATGGATCACTCAATTTCCTGTTCTACGGAATTAGCGGCTGTCAGAAGACACCGGGCCAGATGGACCCTTAGTATGACCCACTGTGGCTGTTCCTACGTTTTCAGAAGCTTGCCCAATAGAGTTAAGTGTAGAGCTGAGAAAAACAAGTCTTCAAAGACACTGAATAATAGCTGTGCTCATCTTCACAGGTGTTTTGCAATGTCTAAAAGGTTCACTGGCCTAGATTTTGAAATACTAAATTTCTACATACTTTTTAAAAGACATTCTGAAAGTATTTCTATAACAAGTGGAATGCCATTCAGTTTTAAGCCGTTAGAAATATTTGTGATTGAGAGAGTTATGTTGGACTGTTTTCTGCTCATACTAACTTGCCTTGATAGTTGCCCTGAGCAAATATTATTAAAAATGTACTAAGTTTTAAAAAATTAAAAGAAGAGTCAAGAATATTTGGCACTAATTAGTCAAACCTGTAAGCTAAATTGTTTTACTTTCTGCAAGTATTACCGGGTCTGGCTATACATCCAGTGTCTCATAAACTGTACCCTCGTGCATCCAAAGCACTAACTGCATCTCTGAAGAAGTCTGATGTACATCCTCAACCTGAATTCTCTGTTGCAATGAAGATTACAGCAAAACTGACTGCATATTAAAAAGTGTAAATGGACACCCATAATTCTTTGGCTCACATGAATACATTATATAATTATCACAATAAAAGGTATATATACACTGAAAGCAAAATTGAAAGGGTTTTAAAAAAAATGTTTAAGAAACATACCACTGTAATTGGGTAGAGAGGATTTTGAATCGATAATAGGAGAACTTTATTTCCGCCTGATGGATCATCTGTGTTCCCTGGCCGAGTGATCCTTTTGCTTGTAGAGTAGTTGAAAAAAGCTTGCTGTCCAGCTATATATACTGGCTCATCTGCTGCAAATGTCACACACTTCTTGGCACTTTCTATATTTTCAAACTCCACCAAAGCCTGGCGTTTAAATGGCATCATCATGACATAACTGGACAGTAGAAAAACACCAGAATAAGTTCTTCTAGTATACTTTTTCTAAAGATCACTTGTCATAAATGAAACAATGTTAATTTAAAAAAAAAATCCCTAGTGCAAGATGTCCAGTTTCCCTTCATAAATCAGTTACTTTCATTCTATTCCCTAAACCAAGTCACGTATCCATAAAGTATGTCTGCACAAAAAATTAAACAAGCACAAGCAGTATTTCCAAAATATAGAGTTAAACATTAGTCTAAGTAAAGCTTGTAATGTTCACAATTAGCTGATATAAAGGATATAATAACCCTGCTAGAACTATGGGTAGGTGAAGATTTTACTTCCAAAACAAAATGTTTTACTAACTACAGTTTAAAAAGGTCACGGTCAAGTGAAAAAAATGCAAAAATAGCTCAAATCTGCGACACTGTATAAAAGTGGGAGAAACCTATAATTCTACCATAATTATTCTTATAGTTAAAAATTGAAAGCCTGACTGCAGACATGAAAAGTTGAACGTAAAATAATGAGACTATTTTATTAGCCTTCTTGTATACAGAAAGCACCATGTCTGCAGTTAGAGACATTGTCAAGAAATTCAGTTTTCCTGTGCTAGTGACTTAATTATTGATATAAATAGCCAATTTGAGATTAGGGATTTCACAACCAGTCTAACAGAGCATTTAGCTTTGTTCTCAAATGCAATCTTACCACCAAAGCTCCCAACCTGCCTTGAACCACCAGAGACATGGTTTTATTTTGGTCAACATACCATATGGTTCCAAATTTTTCAAGAGCCTCCACAAGATCCGCTTCTACAACTGATTCACAAAGTCCTCGGACATGCACGACAGGAGAAACGGAAACTTTGTGATGACTTCCACCCACATCCTAACAAAAGCACAAAAACATTTCTAATTTATACCAGAATTTGAAACATAGCTATTGTTAACTAAGTATAAGGAAATACCTGACTTCCCGCCCAGCAAAAGTGCCTCCATCCACAAAATTCTCTCTCTCTCTCTCTCTCCTCTCTCTCTCTCTCTCTCTCTCTCGTCAGAACAAGCATGTTGCTGAGCTGGGTATTGAGATTCTCTTAAAAATTAACCAAGACACGAGTTTCCAAGTTTGCTCTCCTGCATTAATAAGACCTTTTCTATACTAGGAAGCGAACCATAATTTTAAAAAGATTTCTGCTCTGAGATACTATTTTCCTCGACAGTTCAGGAGAGTGTATCCATAAAAGCACAGTAAAGGCTGAATGATTTTTTCATAGTCTTCCAATCTAGTTAAAGCCAGCTTTAGTTGGTGATGCACAGAGAGGACAAAGGGAACTGAAGATCCATTACTGTAATGTGAACCAACATTTTCAACAAAAGGTTTACACTTTTTTGAGCATACAAATTCACGGAAATTGACTGCATGTTTAAAACAGATGTGGTTGTACCGCGGTTTATATAATTAGTTGTACAGTAACTACACTGAACATGTGTTTCTTATAAAAGCAAGATTTGTAACTGCTCTTTACATCCAGAGTTCTTCCCTCCTGAACTGAGTTTCAACATTTTCTCACATTACAAAGAAAAAAACCAAACTGAATACAGGCTCTGTATTTTATGTAATTATGATCTTCCCAAATCACTGAGGGTTACACCTGCACAATCAGAACTATACCTAGGGAGCTGGCACTTAACTCCCCCCCCCCCCCAAAAAAAAAAGGTATTATATATTTTATATCCTGGTTTTGATCCTAGTGGGTATTTGTATATCCCCTCTGTGATGAACTACTTGAAAAGATTCAGGGTCTTGATGACATAGCATAACTCCAACAGTGAAGATTTTCAGATCTTAAAGCTATCAAAGAATTTCATTACTCAACTATCACCCCCCTTCCCCACAAAATGGCCTGCACTAAGAACTATATATGGCAAATCATTAACACAAACACAGCCAACTTTCCTTTAAGAACAATTACCATGTTTATGCACGACAATATTTGAAGTGGTAATTTTTAGTTAATCTTTCCCTGTGCATCCCTGAGGTAAGAACAAGCATGGTAAATTTCCACCTAAAAACAGAAAAGATTAATAAAGGAGGGAACTGACACTGAAAGATACAAAGTCAGCAGGAAAAGTTAGATATTGAAGGCATACTAAATAAGTTGTGACACAAACAGCTATTGTGATCAACTTCTGCCACACTGCAGATTAGTGCCATGTGAAGTTAACCAGTGTAATTGTAACCAGCTCTATTTTATGGAAATATATCCATGCAGAAGTATAATGTCTTCCAACTACAGAGTAGATGGGGTCTTCACCCCTCCCCTCAGGATATAAGCAATTAAATGTTACATAAATTGGCTTCTAAGACTGCCTTTCTTACAGTTCAAGAAGTTCTTCTTTTCCTTCCCTACAATCTTTTATTGAGCTTGCAAATTCATGGAAATTGATTTAAACAGACATGGGTTTGCAGTGGTTTATATACTTATTTGTACTCAGGTGTGCACTAACTACACTGAACAGGAGTTTCTTGCAAAAGCAAGATTTGTAATGTCTCTCTACTTCCAGAGTTCTGAACAAATGATTCTGAGCTGTTATTGCCAAGATTACTGTCCTCAGTATCTGCGGTTACAATCTGAAAATGGCTTTGACGCTGAAATTGTTATAAGCAACCCCAGAATTCACAAACTTTAAATTAGCGAGTGAGTAAATTACTTTGAAACTAGGGGAAGCTGTGTTAATCTTGCAAGTATCTACAATAATCTGCTACTAAAACTAAGATTTCAAAAACAACAAGGAAACCTGTGGCACCTTAGAGACTAACAGATTTATTAGGGCATAAGCTTTCCTGGGTAAAACCCACTTCATCAGATGAGTTGGAGTGGAAATTATGGAGGCAGGGGTATATATAGGAATCATAGGGCTGGAAGAAACCTCAAGAAGTCATTGACTCCAACCCCTTACCCAAAGTTGGACTGATCCTAACTCATCCCAACAAGGGCTGTGTCAAGCTGGGACTTAAAAACCTCTAGGGATGGAGAGTCTACCCCCTCCCTAGGTAACCCATTCCAGTGCTTCACCACTCTCCTAGTAAAATAGTTTTTACTAATATCCAACCTAGACCTCCCCCACAAAAGCAGTTACTTGTATGACTTCTCTGCAGCATGGTGCCAGTAATTTTCCTGGAATGACTTTGCAGGGAAGAGGGACTCAGGACTGTTTGAGGGGAAGGATATTTCCTGGAGGTGGTAAACTTGAAAAGTCAATTTTCTGGTTGTGTAGCATTCATTCTGGAGTAAAAACCTGCCTCTAATTTCCACTCCAACTAATCTGATGAAGTGGGTTTTACTCACAAAAGCATATGCCCTAATAAATCTGTTAATCTCCAAGGTGCCACAGGACTCGTTTTTGAAATCTTAGTTTTAGTAGCAGATTGTTGTAGATACTTGCAATATTATATTGTTTTAAACTGCAACAAGTGTTCTTTGAAGGTGAGTAGTGGTGGCGGCGGCGGCGGCAAGAGAAGAGCACCAGCCATATTTGCATAAATCACAACATATTTCCTGAATTATCATTGAGGTCTAAAGCAACAGTTACAGAATTAAACAGAAGTTTATTATGCTTTCAGCTGCAGACATTTAAAGAAGATGGAGAGCTGAGGAAAGACACAGTAGTTTCTATTTTCCCTTTCTCTTTTCTTTGTTCTGTCCTCTCCTGATGGTTGGTAGCAAATCTAGTTGCACTCCCGTCATGGAGGTCACCATCCATTTCCACTTTCTGCGATGGCAAAAGCAGGTAGGCTGACTTCTCGTTTTCCACTTAACAGGTAAGCCACTGGGCTGCAAGTGATCTACAGACTACAGTTTTGGAACCATAAACTCCCCTTCCTCAATTGTTGTTCTGGACGTAAGCACAAAAAAATACAAAGTAAAGAAGAATGCTAAAGATGCTCATGCATTTCGTTTTAGGGTTGTTTAAGTTGTAGTGATAAATATCTAAAAACAGATTTACAGGTAATGAGTATTTCAAGAGCACATAGACAGCAACAGAGGCTTTGGACTTGTCAACACAAGCAAACAGTAACAACTAAAAACCATATTGATACAAACCACTAGATGTGGATGCAGTTTGTCCATACAGGAAGGGAAATAAGCTAAACTGGTATAAGGCACTTTCATTCCACTATTACAGCATTCATATTAAATTATGTAGCACCTTAAGAGACTAACAAATATATAAATAGTATCGTGAGTTCTCATAGGCAAAACCCATTTCAGATGAGTTTGAGTGGGTTTTGCTCATGATACTATATATTTTTTTGTTAGTCTAAGGTGCCACAGCACTACTTGTTTTTAAAGTTACAGACTAACATGGCTACCCCTCAGACATGATATAGCTCCTGCTGAAGATTATGCTCTAAACTTGGAAGGATTAGATTAATAGTAAATGCCAGTTAATGTTCATTTCACTGTACACACAAGCCAATTTTAATATATATCCATCAACAACAGTAACTTTGAAATTACAAATAGGCAAAGAAAGAAAAATGCCACAAGAATTTGAGAATTTGATTTAAGGAGATTTTCTTTGTATATTTCAAGCATAAGTGTTGAAGCTTGAACTCAAGGGCAGCCAAACATAGGCTCCTGATGCTTGTCTGCGATCCTGGGAACTGATGGTAAGGTGTGCTGCCTGCTCTGAGGTGCGCTGGCCACGCAAAAGGACAACAAATTCAGATTTTCCCAGGGCTTTTCCTGTTCATCTGGAGAGAAGTTAAAGTCATGGTCAAAGCAGTCACTGAGGAGCACTGCAAGACACCTCTGGAAGGCCAAGAACACTGACTTTCAAAGCACTGTGTCTGCACTACTGCCAATTCAACAACACAAGCTTGAATTTTGTGGTAACTCCTTGTGAGTCATGCAGAAATCAACTTTAATAGCCCTTAAAATCTGGAACGGGTTTGGTGGTGTGGGCTGGCTGTTTAGAAAATCAACTTAATGCAGCTAAGTTCAACCTAGACTCCTAGTGTAGACGAGGCCGCACTCCTTCCTTTTGATATACTAGTGTACACACACGCACACTCTCCCACCCCCCACAAAATCTGTCTTTAAGGTGCCATAGGACTCTTCATAGCAAGGATTTTTAATGAATCCATAAACTTGGGGGGGGGGGTCATACCCTTTGACTGGAGAATTACCAATAAAGTATCAGTTTTTAAGGGGGGGGGGAAGTGTTCTGGGACACCACAGGCCTATTAATTTGACTACAGATGTTAACGTGCACTTGTGTATATGGTTAACCAATAAGCCTGGGCTCATCAGTTAATCTGCATGGTTGCAGGCACCCACCCCCACTGCCTCTGTATCAGAGGCAGTAGGGTGCAGGGGGGGGAAGGGTGCGCATGGGAAGCTGGCTTTTAATAGTCTTGGCAGAAGAAGCGGGAGTGTACTAATAAAATTTGCAGATACCAAAAAACTGGGAAGTACTGTGAGTACAGAAGACTGGAATATTATGTAAAATGATCTGGAGGACCATGAAAACTGCAATGAATAAAAAAGGGATGAAATTGAATAGTGCAAATTGCAAGGTTATGTACTTAGGGACTAACAACAGGAATTTCTATAAGGGGAGATCTTATTAGTTGGAAGGAACAGGGGAGGAGAAAGACTGAGTGTATTGGTCAGTCGCAGGAGGACTAGGAGCCACCAATATGATGCAGCCATGAAAAAAGGCTAACGCAATCCTAAAATGTATTAGGTGAGGTATTTCCAGTAGACAGCAGGAAGAGTTATTATGATTATACAAGGCATGGGTGTGACCTCATCCAGAATAGGGATGTAAAGGAGTAGTCAACTACCGGATAAGCCTATACTTATTGGGTAGTCGAGTTGACTACTCACATTCCCCCCTCCCCCACCATTGCTGTCTCTATCAGATGCAGCAGGAGGTGGGGGGGGGAGGAAAAGAGGGAACAGGAGCTGGGGGGAGCTGGCTTAAAAGTTGGTTCCGCTCCCCCCAACACCATCTCTGCGGTGCCGCCTGTTCGCCCCCAACCCCCGGCTGCCTCTATCAAAGGTGGGGGGCAAGGGCTGCTGCCAAAAAGCAGTCCCTGTCTGCAGCAACCCAGCTGTGGGCAGGGGCTGCTTCACAGCAGCAGTCCCTGTGTGCAGGGGAGTCCCAAATCCCCACTGAGACCCCCGCACACAGGAGTTGCTGCTGGTTGAGTTCAGTTCCGAGTGCAGGACAAAACCCCGCTGTGATGCTGCAATTTAAAATGCAGTAGGAGCCAGGGGGCAGGCTGCATGGCTCCTACTTCCTTTTTAAATTGCAGAGCCGCAGTGAGGTTTGGTCCCACACCCGGTGTGAGCTGGAACGGAGCCAGACAGCCTATCGATTAGTTGATAAAAATTCTATCAACTACTCAATTAGTTAAATACCCACATTTTAACATCCCTAATCTGGAATACCGTGTGCAATTCATGTGTCTCATATCATGTTTAAGGAAAATGAATTCAAACTGGAACAAGTGTAGAGAAGGGCTACTAGGATGATCAGAAGCATGGAAAACCCACCATATGAGAAGACTCAGAGCTTGGTTTGTTTAGCTTATCCAAAGAAAGGTTAAGGGGAGATATCACTGCCTTCTAGAAATACATCAGAGGGATAAATGCTAGGGAGGGAGAGACATTATGGAAGTTAAGTGCCAATTCTGACATAAAAATAAATGGATATAAACTGTCCACCACCAAGTTTAGACTTGAAATTAGGCCAAGTTTTCTAGCCATCAGAGGAGTGAAGTTCTAGAACAATCTTCCAAGGAAAGCAGCTGGGACACAAAACCTAACTGGTTTCAAGAGCAAGTCTGACAAGTTTATGAAGGGGATGGTATGATAGTACAATGGCATGTAGCCAATCTGTGACTGCTAACAGTAAATAACTTTCAACAGTAAGTAATGAGACACTAGACAGCGAGGGCTTTGGGTTACTACAGAGAATTCCTTCCCAAGTATCTGATTGTTGGTTCTTGACAACATGCCTACGGTCCAAGTGACCACCATATTTGGGGTCAGGAAGGAATGTTCTCCCAGGTCATATTGGCAGAGACCCTGGGAGTGTTTTGCTTCCTCTGCACCATGAGACATGGGTCACTTGCAAGTTGAAACTAGAGTAAATGGTGGATTCTCTGTAACTTGAAATCTTTAACACAGGGGTGGGGAACCTTTTTTGGGTCGAGGGCCACTGACTCAGAGAAAAAAAAAATCAGTTGGGGGTCACGCACACTTGAAAAACGCAAAAAAAAACCCAACCCCAAAACCAAAACCAAAACCAAACCCCTCACTGATACGGCCCCTGACTGAGGAGAAAGACACACCTCACATTCCCCTTGCACACCAGAGCCTGGGGGGGGGTCCAATCTATTAGATTTTGTGTGCTCCAGCCCCCCCGGTAAAGCAGTGGACAGGCTGAAGTCCCAGCACAGGCTCCCCAGTGCGGGGGCTGGGTCTGAGCCTCGGGAGCCAGGTCAAGGCAAGCCAGGGACCACATCCGGCCCACAGGCCTGAGGTTCCCCACTCCCGCTTAAACACAGGATTGGAGGACTTCAGTAACTCAGTCAGAGTTTATAGGTCTATTACAGGAGTGGATGGATGAGGTTCTGTGGCCAGACTAGATGATCATGATTGTCTGTATTGGGCTTAAAGTCTATGAGTCTACAAGACTGCCAGAAGCTGAACTGGATGACAGGGGATGGATCACTCAATAATTAACTTGTTATTTATCCACTGAAACATTTGTTATCAGCCACTTTTGGAAAATAGGTCACTGAGCTAGACAGACCACTAGTCTGACCCACTATGGTCATTCTAGTAATGGTGTCCACACTAGGGTTGTGCTGCTTTAATTAAATCAATATAGTTGCAGAAGTATATAAACTGTATAGTTCAGCCCTAAGCCAGGAAGCCATATAACTCAATTACATTTTTTTTTAAATAAAAAAATATGCTTTATTTAAATGATTGTATTTTTTTTAAAAAGCAGTGTTATTTTTAGGAAGTTAAATCCAAAATAAAAATTCTTAAAAAAGGGATTGTTTGAGGCTGTAGGGGGCTCAGGGCAGTGGACTGGGGTTTTTGAGAATGAAGGAGGCAGTATTGGGGTGGCAAGGGGCTGACAGGGGCCTTGTGTTTGGGGGGTAGTGCAGTAATCAAGGTTGGGGGACAAGTGGGACTCAGAGCACAAGACTAGGAGGGTGCAGGAGTCAGGGGTCCCCACCCAGCCCCTTTCATCTGCTTGGTGATTCTGTCTCTTTTCTGTTTGGTTTTATGAAAAGCAGTCCTATTCCAGGTACATCCCATTGTCCTGGCACAACCAAACCTTGACCTTGCTTTAAGTTCTGATAAGAAGAAGCTAAATACCAAATTTGGTGGTCCTAGCTCTTACCGTTTAGGAGTCCTTGTACAGACAGACTCACTCTCTAAAATATATAGCAGAAGAAAGATAGCTGAGCTGTTGTAAAAGACCTCCCCCTTAAATAACCATCAATCCAAGAAAAGAAACCCACATGGTCTGAAAAAGCAGCCATCGCTGTCAGTGTTGTATGCTGTAGCTATTCAGGACATGGCCATTAATTGTATTTCCACTGCTCTAGTGGTCACTGTATCTTGACCCACTGATATCAGCATCAGCAAAGGCAGCTAAGCAACATAAAAATGCAGTTATTTATAACATATGCAGATTGACGCCATCAAAAACCACGCCTTTCAGGTTAGTGTTGAGCTTGTAATCAATATGAACGTTCTCTTTTTACACCGACGTGTCTCTGCACCAACTCCTTTGCCTCCCAGCAGTTCCACCCAGGCTGCTGGCATGACAATCTTTTCCTGCACCAAGCACAGCAGACTATGTCAATTAGTATTACCAACTGTACTCAGCAGTAAATACACCTGAAATTGAGAATTAAGTCATGAAGCTTTTAATTTCCAGAACAAACATGAGTCAGAACCACAGGGCTGAAAGAGACCTCAAGAAGTCATGAGCCCAGCCCCCTGCTCAAAGCAGGACCAATTCCAGCTAAATCATCCCAGCCCTGGTTTGTCAAGCTGGAACTTAAAAACCTCTGGGGATGGAGATTCCACCACCTCCCTAGGGAACCCATCCCAGTGCTTCCCCATTGCCCAAGTAAAATAGTTTTTCCTAATATCCAACCTAGACCTCTGCAACTTGAGACCATGGCTCCTTGTTCTGTCATCTGTCACTACTGAGAACACATTAGCACTAAGGAGGTTTATTTATATAAACAGGTAACTGCTGAAAATTTCAGCAGTTACACAATTACATGGGGGAAAGAAGGGGGGCAATGACTCCCATGGAACGGCCTGCCCTCCCTACCTCCCATGCTGTCATCTGTTTCCGAAGCAAGGGGGGTGAGGTGGAGAGAGTGGGGCTTAAAAGGCAGGTGGCGGACACGGCTCTGCGGGGGCAGACTGGGGGTAGAAGCAGCTGGGCTAGAGAAGCCCCTGCTCATGGCAGCGTGGGGGCCACTCTAATGTGACGATAGTGGGCAGATCAGCCCCTCCCGCTGTCTGGCTCCCGTTCAATCAGTTAACTGGGCACACTTAACATTTAATTAAATGGGATTTAAGATTCCTAGTAACTGTTAAAAATCCTAGCAGTTACACTGTGGGCTCTGCAAGTATAAAGCTTATACTGCAGCACAGTCGGCTCCTCCGGAGCATGGCCAGCAGCCAGCACGCACCCTGCAATATAAGGTTTATAGTGTATAGCCCACAGCACAGCCGGGGAGCTGCTGCCCTGCACTGCAGGTTCTGATACTGCAGAGCTCGCAGCATGGGGAGGCAGCTGGTGCACATCGGCTGAGAGTTTAATTGTAATGGAAACAGTGCTTATCGGTTAACCACTGAAACGGCTAAACTCTTACATCCCTAATTCAGATTTTCTATAAATCTTCACATTTTGCTATTCATTGCTATTACATTTTTTGTCTTTCAGTTGGTCTCACTGGTTTGCACTTTTTCTCTCCCCCATGTATTTTCCCTTTCAGTAGCCTCACAAACCTCTTCATTCGTCTTCTTCCTCGTACACCTCTTTGCCCCCCCCTTTTTTTAAGCTCAAAGCAACTAGATCAGTTGTCTCCAACCTTTTTAACCACAAGATCACTTTCTCAATTTAAGTCCAATGTAAGATCTACCTCAAACCCAAATACTCTTGCCCCACTTCCTTCCTTCCCTTTCTTTGAGGCCCTGCCCCACCCCTTATCCGAGGCCTCACCCTGCTCACTCCATCCCTCTTCCTTTCCCACCCTCACTCACTTTCACCAGGCTGGGGTAGGGCGTTAGGCTGCAGGCTCTGGTCTTGGGCCAAGGGGTTTGGAGTGTGGGAGGGGATCTGGACTTAGCCTAGGGTGGGGAATTGGGGTCCAGGAGCGGCTTCAGGGTGCAAGCTCTAGGAAGGAGTTTGGGTGCAGGGAACTCATTTGGGGCAGGAGGTTAGGTGCAGGAGGCGGTTCAAGGCTGCCATAGGAGTTCAGGATGCAGGCTCTGGCTGGGCACCATTTAACTGAGACAGCTTCCGGGTGGTGGAGCAGTGGGGTTAAGGCAGGCTTACCCCTGCCCTGGCCCTGCACCACTCCTGAAAGCAGCTGGCATGTACAGCAATGGCTCCACGGTGCCATGTGCTGCCCCTCATCTACCGGCACTGAGCCCACAGCTTCTACTGGCCATGGTTCCCCATCACTGATCATTGGGAGCCGCAGGAGTGGTATCTGCAGGCAAGGACAGCATGTGGAGACAATCCCCTCTCCCCCCGCACCGCTCTGCCTCTCCCAGGGGCTGGCAGGACATGCCAGTCACTTCTATGAGCAGCATTTAACATAGGGATAATTACTCCAGGCACGACAGGTTGGGCATTTTAGAATTCACTACGCAAAAAATTAAATTTAAACGTAAGAGAGAAATGAAAATTATGAAATACACAGACCAGTCACAAACCAAAAATAACCCACTCTGCAAGCAGTAAAAGTAGTAACAACAACCTCCCATGTATGTGTTGGGTCGGAAGATGAGAGTGAAGGACAGTGTGTGTTTGTGAGAATGACAGACACACACAGTGTGTGAGAGTGACGGAGATTTGCATTGCCAAGCTCCCCCCATCACCCTTCTCTCTGTGTGGAGATGGGGTACAGGAGTGGGGGGAGGAGGGACACCCAGACATCAGCCCTCCCTCTTCTTCCCCCCATAACCTGCACAACAAGCAGGAGGCTCCCGGGGGGCAGCTCCAAGGCAGAGGGCAGGTGCAGCATGACAGTGGGTGGTGGGGCAAATGAAGTGCCAGTGGTTCATAGCTTCCTGGCCAAACCCCAGTCAGGATCCCCTGTCAGAGGCTCCAAGATCTACCAGTAGATCCCTGAACTAGATTATCCTCTTCAGACCACCCCCTCCCTCCCTCAATAAAGGAAGTGCTACATTTCCCACACCTCTGGTTCTCTTCTCAACACCACCTCTTTTTTCTTTCCTTCATAAATACAGCAAAATCGTAAGGCAAGCAACTTTTCCCTGTTTACACACTACAGATTTGCACACTGTTGCATGTGTATGCCAAGCACGCTGCACAAACCAGGAACTACTTGCATTCTTCTATTGCCTTCTACAAGATAAGGCATACGGCCCTCCCATCACCATTATTTCAGAGACTCTGCAACCTCTCTTCCGTGATGTCACAGGTTCAATATATCATCCGGTGCAGTCCTTCAGCCACATCCTTTCCATACCTGTGTTCTCCACTGCCCACATGGCAAGGGCTCTGTGTGCCACCTCGCTGTCCATAGCATTCCCTCAAACCCATACTATTTTTTATCTGTCAGGGAAAACTTTAAGGGTGTCAACATTTTTAAATAGTACTGAAAGGGCAGAGCTGAAATGGGACATTATGTTAGAAAGTGTTAACAGCTCCCATCAATCAATTCTTTGATCTCTAGACGATTACACAAATGGATGAAACTGATGAGTGTACAACCAGATGCCTGGGTGCCATCTGACCCCCAGTTCCAACTTTAGGTTTTTCCAGCTTTCGTCAAAATCAATATGGAAACTGTCCATGGATGCCTCTGGAACTTCCCTAACATTTTGGACTTCTCAGATGCATTGTTCTAAAGTTACAATGTTACATCCCAACACAGAAATACCATCTAGTTGTGCATTAGAGCTTGCTTTGCTCAGTCAGTCAATTACAGCACTCAAAAGTCAATTTTCAATGGTGTACCAATACCACAGCTTACTTTTGGATTTTTTCCCCAAATTGATTTAGTGCTATTGCCATCAGAAAGTTTACTGGATGAAGAGACACTAACAGCAGAGAATCTTTCACAATGTCATCTCCCTCTCTCTCTCTCTCTCTCCACCCCCTAAAAACCAAACCCTACTAGCGTTACACCACCAAACTCAGTTTCCTATATTCTGATGCAGAACAAATTTGTTTTAACACAAACCAACATCCAAAGGCTTCCTGAACTTCAACGTTTTCTACTGAACAGTAATGATCATTTCATCTGATCCTTTTTCCAAGGATGAAGGCTGACAGAAAAAAAATTCACACAAACAAACTGGATAGTTAACTAAGAAATCCAGTACAGATATGTGGAAAAGACACCATTTCACTATTCGGCTACAAATAAGCACACACAACACTCATGGGAGCCAGGTAAAATGGAATAATAATGAACCTCATACTCCCTCAGACATTTGCATTGTAGAAGGATTTAGTTGTTTGTTTTCTTCTAAATCTATGGGTATGTTGCTAAATTTGCCAGACAAAATGCAAGACAGCAAGATAAAAAACCCTTCTCTCTCCTTCCAGGTTTCATAGCTACAGCCATCAATGAGAAGGCACGAGGGCTGTGATGGCTATACCTCAAATGGCAGCATGGCTCACCATGAAACACAGAACCAGATCACCTTCTTTACCCCTTCAGGACTACAGCTAGGCCTGGCCTCCTTCCCCTAGGGCGGAGGGAAAAAGGTAACATAGCGACCATCATCCCTCCTCCCCCCAAGATGGGAAAAAGCAGCAGCTCCTCCTGTCTCTCGCCATGGAAAAGGGGGGGGGGAGAGGGGGAAAGCAGCATTTCCCTGCCACACCTCCAGGGATGGCCCCCCTCCTGCCCCTCCACAGCCGGGGGTGCAGAGAGCCGCACTTTCCTGGCCTCCCCAGCCCCCCTGCTGCTCCCGCAAACTTCTTTTCTGCATCATCCAGCAGGAATTAAGCAATAGCCAACCCCTCCTCTTGGGAGCCCCGCCCCGCCCCCCGGGGGCCCCCAGAGCCCGCCCCGCCCCGCCCCCCCGGGGGCCCCCAGAGCCCGCCCCGCCCGTCTCCGCAGCGGGAGCCCTGCCCCGTCTCACCCCGCCCGAGAAGCCCCCGCCGCGGGGGCCCGGCGCTTTCTCCCGGCGGCCCTCGCCCTCCTCGGCGCCGCCGTACTCGATCTCGCCCTCCTCGGCGGCGGCGCTGGGCTTGAGGCGCTTGGCCTGGCTCTCGTAGGCGCCGTCCTCCTCCTCCTCGTACTGCTCCCCGGCCGACGAGGGCGACGACATGGCGGCGGCGCACACACAACGGGGGGGTCGCTCGGCCGCGCAGCAACAGCAGCACCGGCAACGTTGCGCGCCGATCCCTGCTCCGGCACCGGCCGCCGGGCAACGCCTCCCTGGCGGCGATTGGCCGGCTGCTGGAGGGGAGCGCTATGACTGGCCGAGCGACATGCCCGTCACGCGCCGCTCTCGACAGCCCCTCCCCTCGTGCATGGATGTCTGGCGACTGCGGTTTGGCAAAGCAGGAGCGGCTGGAGCCGCGCGCGAGGGGGCGGGGCCTTTAGCCCTCGCGGCGGGCGAGCGGGCACGCGCATGGCCAACGGAACGGCTGCCCCTGGCGCCAAGGCTGGGCTCACCCCGCAGCCGCTCTCGGGCGCTCGCCCCCTCACGGCGGTTGGCTCCGCGCGCGCCCGGCTGGCGGGGCAGCTGCTGGGGGCCCGGCCCGGAGGCGCTGCCAGCCGCGGCGGCGCCCTGCCGGCCTCGCACAGCCTGTGGCAGTGAGTTCCACCGGCGCCTGGGCGCCTTTTCAGCGAGCTGGCTGGTGAGAGACCCGAGGCCCCGTCTCATTATGTTACAGGCCTTAGGTGCCAACGGGCCCGTCCGCCCGGGGCCATTGCCGGCGCTGAACAGGGCACTTATCCAGGGACTCTGCCCCGGCCCCGGCTAGGGCCGCCCCGCGCACCCACCAAGTCAGCTACTGGTGGGACAGGTTTGGCCTCAGAGCATCCTCTGGCAGGGCGTCCCACAGGCTGGCTGTGTGCTGGGAGACCTCGCTTCCTTTGCCCCTGCCCCTGCCCCTGCCTGTTCCTGTAGCTGGCCTCCTTTCCGCCTTTCCTTTCTAAGGGGAGCACATCTAATCTCTCTTCCCAGCACACATTTCCCTGCTCCTAATTAGTTTCCCTCACCCATTCACCACCTTGGGCTTCCCTTTCATATCCTGCCCTCCTTCTGGACAGTGCACCTCTCTTCACAATCCAGTTTCAGTACTGCCACCCCCAAGCAGTCAAACATTATAAGGCAGGTCTCCCATAATCATTTACATATAATGCATGCATATAATGGATGTATTTTGGCTGATGCAGTACCTGTGTAGGCACTGCATTGCTTACATCAACCGTTACTGCTCCAGGGCTGACAGACGGAGTGCCACTGTCAGGCCAGGGGTGACAGGGCTCCAGGGGGCTGCCTCCCACAGTGCCCTACTTAAGTCTGTACAAAGTGAGCTGCAGCCCATGAAAGCTTATTCCCAAATAAAACTGTTAGGGTGCGTCTAGACTGGCAAGATTTTGCGCAAAAGCGGCCACTGTCTACACTGGCCATGAGAATTTGCGCAAGAATACTGACTTTGTAATGTACAAAATCAGTGCTTCTTGAGCAAATACTCTGATGCTCCCGCTCAGGCATAAGCCCTCTTGCGCAAGAATACTTGCGCAAGAGGGCCAGTGTAGACAGGAACGTTAATTTTGTGCGCAAGAAAGCCGGATGGCTAAAATGGCCATCGGCGCTTTCTTGCGCAAGAGAGCGTCTATACTGGGCACGGATGCTTTTGTACAAAAGCAAATCTTTTGCGCAAAGACACATGCCAGTATAGACGCTCTCTTGCGCAAATACTTTTAACGGAAAAACTTTTCCGTTAAAAGTATTTGCGCGAAATCATGCCAGTCTAGACGCAGCCTTAGTCTTTAGGGTACCACTGGACTCACCATTTGCTGAAACAAACTAATATGGCTACTCCTCTGAAACAAAATACAAGTACTAACACTTTTCCCATACTGGCAGCTTGCACCCTCCCTTTCCTAAGAAACAGCAGTGAAATTGCAGGAGGACCATATAAGAGGAGGGGAAAGGTTATATAACCATCATAAAAGGGATGCCAGCCCTCACTATTGTTAACAGTTACCAAGGACACATGGACATCCCAGAGAATGGCAAAGCAGGCATAGAGCCAGCTTCTGATCAGACTCTTATGCAACTCTACCAGCCTCAGACCCAGTATTTAGCCCCCATACACTACTGCTCATGTTATATAAGTCTTCTTGATGTTTGTAAAGGTTGAAGGAACTTCTCAAGGGGGTGTGTGCTGAGTAGCCATGAAAATAACTTAAAATTTCTTACGGGTACTGTCCTACTGTGACCTGGTCCCTGCCAGCTCTAAATAGTTCCCTGCTGGCTTTTGCTGCAGCTCAGCCAGCTCTTGCTGGAGCTGTGCACCTGGGCACGCCATCTACTTTCACCTCTGGAGCTGAGAGCCATTGAACCAAACTGTAACCCTATATATGATGGAAATCTCTTGAAGCCAGAGGGTGCAGCAGCCAGAGCCATCCCGTTCATAGGAGGGTTGAAGGTGGCTGACCCAAGCCCTGTGCTTTGGGGGGACCCTGCAGCGGGGGGACCTCAACCATCCTATAGATGGGACCCAGCGGATTAGCTGGGGGCCTGACGCCGGGTAGCAGTGGGAATCACTTCCAACCCCTCACACCTACTGCAGCAGCAGGAGCTGGAGCACCCCGTTAGTCTGCGCTGCTCCATCCTGCTTCTCTCTGTATTTCCATGGTAGCAGGAAGCATGGCAGGGACAGGGCTTGTGGGGAGGGGGCTTGTGGCAAGAGGTGTGTGTGTCCCAGGCCCTGTGCCCTCCTAGGGATGGCCCTGGCAGCAGCACCCCTAGTTCCAGCATCTATGTCTTGTTGTCCCTTCCACCTATACATTTATATGATACTATGAAACGTTGATAAGCCCATACCCATCTTGAATGACTTTTTTGTGCGTGGATGACTGTGCTTAGAGAAGGAAGTCTGTTTGTGTTTAGTGCATGGCTGAGCCTTAAAACACCTTTGGATAGCTTGAAACATCACTTCTTTTACTCCATAACCCATGAAAAATGGAGAAGAATGGTGGTTAAAGTAGAGCAACGGGGGATAGGGAGTTCACACATTTGGTTAGCCTTTACCAACCGGAGTGTGGGTGAACATTGTTGTGCAAGCTTTTTCTTTTTAATTAATCTATTGTCTTTCTTGCCTTTGTACTTTCTGTTTCATTCTATTGAATTGCTTTATTTTACCAGACTATTTATTGTTTGCTAATTAATGGTCTTTATCTGCCTCTTTTAACTATCCAGTCTTAGGTACTTATAAACTATTTGTTTTTCCTATTACATTCCAGCTCAGCTTTCCCCTTGATATTTTTTACCCACTGCCTCTTCTTATTCCCCCCTCTCCCATTTTTCCTCTTCCACCTTCTCTCCCTTCTCCCCTATTTATTTTGGTCCTGGACATCCAACATTCTGGTCATCTGAAGAAGTGGGCTGTGGCCACGAAAGCTCATGATACCATCTACATGTTTTGTTAGTCTTTAAAGTGCTACCAGACTATTTGTTGTTTTTTAAGTTTATCTTATATATTTTTGTTGTTATATGTCTAAACTATACCCCTCTTTCGAAAGAGGGATGTAAATTAGATCAAAATTGCAAATGAAGCTGGCATTTGAATTTCCCACGCTTCATTTGCATAATGGCGGCTGCGCGGTCTTTCGAAAAAAGGCTTTTCAAAAGTAAAACCACCGTCCAGATGGGGTTCTTTCTAAAAAAAAAAAAACCCTGAGGAGTACAGGATCTTTCAAAAAAGGGTTATTTTTTCAAAAGAACCCCGTCTAGATGGCAGTTTTACTTTTGAAAAGCCCAGTGGGGACTCTTGTACATTTCAAATTTGGAATGCCGCCGCTGTGCCCCGACTCCCTCCCACGGAGCTGGAGAAAGCGGGAACTGGCTTTTAAGCCATCTTCCCCCAGCACTCCCCTTCCTTCCTTTGCTGCCTCTTTCTGATAGAGACAGCAAGGGGAAGTAAGCAACTAGTCAATTAGTGTGTCAACTAGTTGATTAGTTGCTTACATCCCTATTCATTACATTCTTCCAGGCTGTTGTCTGCTCCTGTTTTTTATTATAGTCAGGGCTCGACGATCGCGGCGAAAACCATTCGCCAGCCCCGCACTGCGCATGTGCGAGACCTGCACTGCGCATGCGCCAACCACTGGTGAATGGGGCAACCAGCTGAAATCTACTCGCCATGGGTGAGTAGATAAATGGATTTGTTGAGCCCTGAGTATAGTGGCATGCTGTGATAATGAGGTCATGTCTACACTACAGAATTAAATTGACTTAAGTTAGATTGACCTACAACCATGGCAATAATTAAATCTGCTGTTCATGTGTACACTACTCTTCTTTTGCCAGTGGTGCTCATTCTCAGCCGAAGCCTGATATAAGTGGGACATTGTGGGAGGCTTCCCACGGGAGCCCTGCCACTCCTGGGCTGACTGCTGGCAGCAGGATTCCTGTCAGCCCTGAAGCGGTAACTAGTGATATAAGCAATGCAGTGTCTACATAGATACTACATCGGCTTAACTGCATCAATTTAAATGCTTTGCTTTTCATGGAGGCAGAGTTATTAAGTCAGTGTAATGGGCAACAGAAGGAGGTAGGGAGGCATGTTTTATTTTAGTCCTTACAGAGTTAGGTCAAGGTAAGCTACCTTAGTTCGACCTAACTATGTAGTGTAGACTAGGCACAAATTTCTTTTTTTGTAGATATTCTTGTGAATATGAATGATTGTTTGACCAAACTCTATATGGTCGCTGTTTAAGCAGACTGTGCTAACAGGAAATAGCCAGAAAAGTTTCAGTATGTTTCTGTGTAGTTTAAGGATTCAATGAGAACCATTTGGTAGCAGATCCAGCTTTACTGAATGATGCAGTGTTTACATATTCCAATGGAGACTTCAAGATTTTTTTTTCTCACTCTTAAGCTGCAACACTGGTCTCTTTACATCATGCATTTCTATCTTGTTCCTTTAACCTCTGTAAGACAGAGCCTTGGAACAATAACTTTTCTGTTTGTGATTAATATTTTTGAAGGAAAAATATAATGTAAATGTATCCCACTCATTTGCATTCAACATGTATTATCTGAATTAGAAGATGATACTGGCAGATTTTCATTAATCAGCTGCATTGTGACCATGTGTGCAAGAGTTAAATTGCTGTAGGAACAACATTGTTTTTAATTATCAGATTTGTTTCCTTGTATGAGAAGGAAAGCCAAAGGATGCTAAAGTTTTCCAAATTAATTAATAAATAATTATTCATTAATTTTATGCAGATTTGTATTACACAGTAGTATTGATGAAGAGTAGACATGGTTTTCAGTCAACTACACTTCAGTGGAAAAGGACATAAAGATTACTCGCTTATCAGTGTGCACACAAGTGCAGTAACATAATTATACAAACAATATTTGCTCATAGGTTGGACCAAAAGTTGAAACCAATACTCACGAACCATAAGTTGAAACCAGTAGTCAAATCAAACTAATAGTGCACCGAGGTATGAAACCACATAATGCTGTAACTGGGCTCATCTTTGTTGCTGTGTTAGCTACATGAGTATTGCCTCTAATCAGACTGCCAACCACACACACAAATTGCTAGCTCAAGTCAGATGATACTTTGAACTTAAGTAAGTTGCTCTGTCAGGGAGTAGGGAGTTGAAGCTTTCGTGCTGCTGATACACAAATGCAGTATGGAATCTGTGTGCATTTACTTTGTGCTGCCTGCCTGTTACTTTGCAGAGTGGGTTGCTCTCATTTCCGCTAGGCTAACATGAGAAGGTGTTAATTTGAGAGCAAATAACAGCTAACTCAGCAGTGACAGTGTACCCACTAAAAAACAACAAAAGGTCTAGTAGCACTTTATAGACTAACAAAACATGTAGATGGTAGCATGAGCTTTCATGGGCACAGCCCACTTCTTCAGATGACCAGAGTCATCTACTTGTTTTGTTAGTCTACAAAGTGCTACCAGACCTTTTGTTGTTTTTAAAGTTTATCCTGTACAGACTAACTTGGCTACCTCCTGAAGCTAATGTACCCACTGTTGACCTTGTCTTTTCTCCTCTATTGTTTCTTTGCTTATTTACGTCAGTTTGTTATTACTTATATTCAATTAGAAGACTTACCTAGCATTGCCTGGGTGCTTCAGGGCAGGGGGCTGGCATTATGCGGGGTACAGGAGTCAGGACAGGGCACTGAGGATGTGGGAGGCTCAGAGCAGAAGTCTGGGGGCATGGGAGGGTGCAAGAGTCAAGGCAGGGGATGAGGAAAGGCTCGGGCAGGGGGTTGGCACTGGCTTCTCCCCAGGGGTGGCCCAGGGCAATGGGGACTGCACACCCCAGATTGTCCCTGGGAGCCAATGAGGGCAGGGGTGTGTCTCCCTCCTTCCCTGGCCGTACCTGGGGTGGGGAGGAGATCTTTCTCCCTTCCCTCCTGGCCTGGGGTGGGGGCCTCTCTCTTCCCCCCCACCCCGTCTGACCTGGGGGAAGGGGGGCTTTCTCCGTCTCCCCCTAGCCTGGCCTGGAGTAAGGCGGGAGTCTCTCCCTCCCTCTAACCCCTCCCAGGGCAGGGGGACCAGTGGGGGCTATCTCCTGGGCAGAGGGGCCCCATTTACTAGATCTGCAGCCAGCCCTGATGGCCACTCCCTTGGTGATACAGCTGCCCTCAGTGGACACTCTGCATATAGCCTTCCCTTGCGGGCTCGCTGCCTCCACTGGCTACTCATATTGCATCCCACGGCACAGCAGCCCCTTTCTTTGCATGTTATAGAAACTGTCCCTTTGCCAGGGTTTCAGTTTCTCCTGGCACAACCAAACTCTGACCTTGCTTTACATTAGGAGAAGAAGCAGCTGCATACCAAATTTGGTGGCCGGAGCTCTTACTGTTTAGGAGTTCTTGAACAAACAGATGAGCAGACAGATAGACACACTCTAAAATATAGATATAGATTGCACTCTACACTGGATGGTGCCAGGGAGTGTCTCTCATTATGTGTATGTACAGCATCTGGTATAATATGGCTATTACTGGGGTTCATGGGCTTTACTGAAATGCATGTTATAATCAGAGGAACAAAGAGCAAAACTATTTCATTCATTTAGGCATAAATATAATAAAATAATCAACATATATTAGTCTAACATAGCCATAATAGCAGGATGAAAATGAGAAAGAGAGCTCCCTGGGGATCGGAGTGCTCGTAGTTTTCAAATGTGAATTGAAATTATACGCTTTACACTTTGCCATCTGTTGTATATCTATGCAGGGTCGCTAACAGCCTCCATGGACCCCTGGGCAAGGTGGGGGAGGAGGGGCAGCTCCATGCTCCTGGAAGGGGCAGGGCCTTGGGGGGAAGGGGAAGGGCCAGGGAAGCTAGACCTCTGCGCTACTGGGAGCATGCCATGCCAGCCCCCCAGTTCTTAGAGCTGCCCAGAGTGTGCAGCTGGCACTCTGGTGGTGAATTAAAGGGCCTGGGACTCCATCTTGGAATTGCTAACAGGGAGTTTGGAGAGGGAGTTCTCCAGGTGAAAGAGGAGTAAAAACGGGACCCTTGTGGTAAGTGGCTGTCTGGAGTGTGTGTTTGTGTGTGGGGGAGTTATTTGCTGTGTGCAGAGCTTGTGTTTATCTGTTTGGTTGGTTGGTTTGATTGTTTGATTGCTTGAAGGAGCTTCTAAAAGGTTTGAAGTCTAGAAGCCTCTGTTAATTGGCTAAGCCTCAGTCAGGGGGAGGGGCTACCAGAGCTATATAAGCCTGTGACTCAGCGACCAGGGAGCTTGCGAACAGGAATTGCTAACAGGGAGTTTGGAGAGGGAGGTTCTAGGTGAAAGAGGCACTACGGGACCCTTCTGGCCTAAGTGGCTGTCTGAAATATTTGTATCGTGGAGTCTATATTGCTGTGTGCAGAGCTTGTAAAAAGTTAATCCCAGTTTGGATTTAAACTTGATTGCATTGAAGGAGCTTCTAAAAGTTTGAAGACTAGAAGCCCATGAGTAAGTGGGGGCTAAGCCTCAGTTCATTGCGGGAGGGGCTAACAGAGCTATGATTACCTGCCCTGTGGACGGGTCAGCGTACCGTGTGCACCCGTTGCGAACAGGAGCTCCTGACCCTCAGAGACCGAGTTCGGAGCTTTGGAGGCCAGGGTGGCTGAACTGGAGGAGCTAAGGGAGGTTAGAGAGCACTTAGTGGACTTCTGAGACCTTCTCTTAAGACATAACTCTTATCGTAATCTATCCCACCTCCAGAGGTCTTAAAAAGAATCCCAGTTTATACTTAAACTTGTTCATTAGAAAAATGGAGACAGAAGTCTCAAGGCAACAGAGTGGGGGCTATCCTGTTTATTGCGTCGAGTGTAACATGTAGGGATTACCATGCCCTGTGGCGGTGGCGTATGTGTGCACCCGTTGCAAGGAGCTCCTGACCCTCAGAGACCGATGTTCGGGCTTTGGTAGGCCAGGGTGGCTCGAACTGGAGGAGCTACCGGAGGTAGAGAGATTTGTGGATGAGACTTTCTGGGACACTGTAGTACTGTCCCACCTCCAGTCTGAGAGCCCCAGTGCTCTTAGTAGTGGGTGAAAGTCTCAAGGGAACAGAGCATTCAATGGAAACAGAGGGAAACCATCCCGTAGTTGGGACCCTCCTCCCAGAGGATGTTGCGGTATCCTCTCGCACTGAGGATACCTCTGAGGGGGAGAAAGCCAGTTCGGAAGAGGCAGGTGTTAGTAGTGGGTGTTCGATCGTTAGAAACATAGATAGTTGGGTTTGTGATGACCGAGAACCGTATGGTCACTTGCCTGCCTGGTGCGAAGGTTGCGGATCTCTCGAGGCATCTAGATAGACTTATGTGTAGTGCTGGGGAGGAGCCGGTGGTCGTGGTACATGTAGGTACCAATGACGTAGGGAAGGGTAGGAGAGATGTCCTGGAGGCCAAATTTAGGCTGCTAGGAAAGAGACTGAAATCCAGGACCTCTATGGTGGCGTTCTCGGAAATGCTTCCGGTTCCACGCGCAGGGCCGGGTAGGCAGGCAGAGATTCAGAATCTCAATGCGTGGATGAGACGATGGTGTAGGGAAGAGGGGTTTGGATTTATTAGGAACTGGGGACACTTTTGGGAGAGGGGGAGCCTATACAGGAAGGATGGGCTCCACCTAAACCAGGGTGGAACCAGACTGCTGGCACTAAACATTAAAAAGGCCTGTAGAGCAGTTTTTAAACTGAGAGATGGGGGAAAGCCGATTGGTGTGGAGATGCACGTAAATCGGAGGGAGACTACTCTTAGAGGAGAATCCATTGATAGAGATTCTCTAAGCTGTAGTCAGAAAGAGAGGAGGGGAGAGGGCAAACCATGGGCCAGAGCAGACAAACAACCGTGTACAAAGGAATCCAATGCATCAGGGAAGGGCAGACAAATAAGCAGTGGCAAATTTTTAAAGTGCTTCTACACAAATGCTAGGAGTCTGACTAATAAGATGGGTGAACTAGAGTACCTAGTATTAAATGAGGAGGTTGACATAATAGGCATCACTGAAACCTGGTGGAATGAGGAAAATCTGTGGGACACAATCATACCGGGATATAAAATATATCGAAAGGATAGAGCAGGCCGGGTGGGTGGCGGAGTGGCACTGTATGTGAAAGATAATGTAGAATCAAATGAAATAAAAATATTAAATGAATCAACATGTTCAATAGAATCGCTATGGATAGTAATTCCATGCTCCAAAAATAAGAAATTAGCAGTAGGGATATATTACCGACCACCTGACCAGGACAGGGATACTGACATTGAAATGCTGAGGGAGATTAGAGAGGCTACCAAAACAAAGAACTCTATAATAATGGGGGATTTTAATTACCCCCATATTGACTGGATACATGTCACCTCAGGAAGAGAAGCGGAGATAAAATTTCTCAATGGCTTAAATGACTGCTTCTTGGAGCAGCTAGTGCAGGAACCCACAAGGGGAGAGGCAATTCTCGATTTAGTCCTGAGTGGAGCGCAGGAACAGGTCCAGGAAATAACCGTTACAGGACCGCTTGGGAATAGTGACCATAATATAATAACATTCAACATTCCTGTGGTGGGAAGAACACCTCAGCAGACCAGCACCCTGGCATTTAATTTCAAAAAGGGGAATTACACAAAAATGAGGAGGTTAGTTAAACAGAAATTAAAAGGCACAGTGACTAGAGCCAAATCCCTGCAAGCTGCATGGAAACTTCTTAAAGACACCATAATAGAGGCCCAACTTAAATGTATACCCCAAATTAAAAAACATAGCAAGAGACCTAAAAAAGAGTCACCGTGGCTTAACCACCATGTAAAAGAAGCAGTGAGGGACAAAAAGGCATCTTTTAAGAAGTGGAAGTCCAATCCTAGTGAGATAAATAGAAAGGAACATAAACACTGTCAAATCAAGTGTAAAAATGTAATAAGAAAAGCAAAAAAAGATTTTGAGGAACAGCTAGCCAAAAACTCAAAAAGAAATAACAAAATGTTTTTTAAGTACATTAGAAGCAGGAAGCCTGCTAAAAAACCTGTGGGTCCCCTAGACGATCGAACTATAAAAGGCGCAATCAAGGACGATAAAGCCATTGCGGAGAAACTAAATGATTTCTTTGCTTCAGTCTTCACGGCTGAGGACGTTGGGGAGATTCCCAAATCTGCACCGTCCTTTGTGGGTAATGAATCTGAGGAACTGTCCCGGATTGAGGTGTCATTAGAGGAGGTTTTGGAACAAATAGAAAAACTTAATGTTAACAAATCTCCGGGACCGGATGGCATTCATCCAAGGGTTCTAAAAGAACTCAAATGGGAAATTGCTGAACTATTATCTGTGGTTTGTAACCTATCCCTTAAATCGGCTTCCGTACCTAATGACTGGAAGGTAGCCAACGTGACACCAATATTTAAAAAGGGCTCTAGAGGCGATCCGGGCAATTACAGACCGGTAAGTCTAACTTCAGTACCGGGCAAATTAGTCGAAACAATAGTAAAGAATAAAATTGTGAAGCATGTAGAAGAACATAATTTGTTGGACAAAAGTCAACATGGGTTTTGTAAAGGGAAATCCTGTCTTACTAATCTATTAGAGTTCTTTGAAGGGGTTAACAAACATGCGGACAAGGGGGATCCAGTAGATATAGTATACTTAGATTTTCAGAAAGCCTTTGACAAGGTCCCTCACCAAAGGCTCTTGTGTAAATTACATGGCCATGGGATAAGAGGGAAGGTCCTTTCTTGGATTGAGAACTGGTTAAAAGACAGGAAACAAAGGGTAGGAATAAATGGTAAATTTTCAGAGTGGAGAGGGGTAACTAGTGGTGTCCCCCAAGGGTCAGTCCTAGGACCAATCCTGTTCAACTTATTCATAAATGATCTGGAGAAAGGGGTAAGCAGTGAGGTGGTAAAGTTTGCGGATGATACCAAACTGTTTAGGATAGTCAAGACAGAAGCAGACTGTAAGGGACTCCAAGAAGATCTCACCAAACTGAGTGATTGGGCAACAAAATGGCAAATGAAATTTAATGTGGATAAGTGTAAAGTAATGCACATTGGGAAAAATAACCCCAACTATACGTACAGTATGATGGGGGCTAATTTGGCTACGACAAATCAGGAAAGAGATCTTGGAGTTATCGTGGACAGTTCTCTGAAAACTTCCACACAGTGTGCAGCGGCGGTCAAAAAGGCAAATAGGATGCTAGGTATTATTAAGAAAGGGATAGAAAATAAGACCCGGAATATCTTACTGCCCCTGTATAAAACTATGGTACGCCCACATCTTGAATACTGTGTACAGATGTGGTCTCCTCACCTCAAAAAAGATATTTTGGCCTTGGAAAGGGTTCAGAAAAGGGCAATAAATTGATTAGGGGTTTGGAACGGGTCCCATATGAGGAGAGGTTAAAGCGACTGGGACTTTTCAGTTTAGAAAAGAGGAGACTGAGGGGGGATATGATAGAGGTGTATAAAATCATGAGTGGTGTGGAGAGGGCCGATAAAGAAAAGTTATTTATTAGTTCCCTAAATAGAAGAACTAGAGGACACCAAATGAAATTAATGGGTAGCAGGTTTAAAACTAATAAAAGAAAGTTCTTCTTCACACAGCGTGTAGTCAGCATGTGGAACTCCTTGCCAGAGGAGGCTGTGAAGGCTAGGACTATAACAGAGTTTAAAGAGAAGCTAGATAATTTCATGGAGGTTAGGTCCATAAAAGGCTATTAGCCAGGGGATAAAATGGTGTCCTTGGCCTCTGTTTGACAGAGGCTGGAGAGGGATGGCAGGAGACAAAGCGCTTGATCATTGTCTTCGGTCCACCCCCTCTGGGGCACCTGGTGCTGGCCACTGTCGGCAGACAGGATACTGGGCTAGATGGACCTTTGGTCTGACCCGGTACGGCCGTTCTTATGTTCTTATCTGCTGCCACAGTAGTAGCAGTGTCAGCTGGGAATCACAGGCCTCGTTGAATCACCAGGCCCTGGGCCAACTGCCCTCTTTGTCCCGTTGGTGAGCCTGTGTCCATGCAAGTGGCAATAGTAGGATAAGGGGGTCATGGTGGATAATCAGCTGACATGAGCTCCTAGTGCAATGCTATGGCCAAAAAAGGTAATGCAGTTCTTGGAAGCATGAACAGAGGAATTTTGAATAGGAGTCAAAAAATTATTTTTACTTCTCTATTTGATATTGGTGTGACTTCTGTTGGAGGACTATGTCCAGTTTCCATGCTGACAATTCAAGGAGGATGTTGACAAATGGGAGAGGGTTCAGAGAAGAACCAAGAGAATGATTAAAAGACTAGAAAATGTCTTATAATGAGATGGTTAATCTGTTCAACATAAAGAAAAGATTAAGGAGTAACTTATTTACATACTGTATACCTACATGGAGAACAAACATTTGACAGTGGGCTTTTTGGTCTAGAAGAGAAAGGTGTAAGGAGACCCAAAAGGTTGGAAGTTGAAGCTAGACAAATTAAAACGGGAAATAAAGTGTACGTTTCAAACAGTGATGGTAACCATTTGAGCAGCATACCAAAGGTTTGGTAGATTCCCCATTCTCTAATTTTTAATATCAAGACTGGATTTTTTAAAAGATATGCACTAGAACTTTGGAGATGTTCTATGGTCTGTGTTTTATAGGAGGCCTATGCTGGATATTAAGAATAACTATTTCACTAAGAAGGTAGTGAGGCACTGGAATGGGCTGTTTAGGAAGGTGGTAAAATCTCCATCCTTTGAGGTTTTTAAGGCCAAGCCTGACAAAGCCCTAGCTGAAATGATTTAATCAGAATTGGTCCTGCTTCAGGATGTTAACTAGCTGTTAATTTACTAGTTGAGTAGTCGATGGCATTCCTCCTTTGAAATTTAGGAGGACTCCCTGCTGTCCTGCTGACCCCAGGCTACACAGGGGCCAGCTTTGAAAAGTACAAGGGTCTCCAGCAGGGATTCTTGTGCATTTCAAAACCAAAGCACCATCATGGAGCCTGGGGTCATCTGACCAGGGGTTCTGTGCGGCATTTCCCAGCTGATCCCAGGTTCTGCTATAATGCCGCACGGAGCCCTGGATCAGCTGGGCTCTGCGTGGCGCTGCTGCTTTTTAATGCCAAGGCGGCGTTTCAAAGGAGCAGCACTGCACAGCCTCGGCGTTTCAAAGGGGTGATGCTGCACAGCTTATCCCCGGCACAGCTGTGTGGTGCTCCTCCTTTGAACACCACCTGGGTGTTTCAAAGCAGCAGCACTGCACAGCTGATCCCAGGATCAGCTGTGCGACGCTGCTGCTTTGAAGTACCCCCTTTTCCCCTCCCTTTTCTGTCTCTATCAGGTAGAGAGCTTCCAAAGCTAAGTTACCCAAGCTTTGGTTTCAGCCCAAGGCAGTGGGGCTTGAGCGTCATCCTTATTCCCCAGTGACTCTACCACTGGTCTGCTCTCTGATTTATTGTGGTGTACACCCTGGAACTTGCTTGCGGCTCCAGGCCCCTGTTTGAGAACCACTTGCCTAGGGGATGACCACACAAATAACGGATGCCAGAGGGCCATTTTACTTTGGCCTCTTGTCTTGTTTAGTACCTGGATGTCTCTGCACGGGCAAAATCCAATCAGGCATATTTTCTCAACTGCCCCACATCCATTCTCCTAAACCACACACTATTTTTTCTACTTGCTACTCTCTAATGTCAGCCCTGGCTTTTAATCTACTGAATATGAAGAAAAAGATTTGTTATGGAACAGATGGGCCATGGAGCTTTTATAACATATTGGGGGGAGACATCAGAAAGAAGAAGATTGAGAATCCCTGCCCTAAGCTATCACATTGAGCTCTGCCACTGATAAAGAGGCAGTCATGGTGAAAGGGAAAAGGTAGAGATATACAGATAGAGATATACAGATATATATATTTAGCAACTGTGGTACTCAGCATAGCAAGGAAGCAATGGTATTGCATGATCTGGGTTTGAACTAGGGATGTTAGATAATGTTTATTTTAGTAATTGTGTAGCTGCAAAAAATTTTATTCTTTACACAGTTACTAAAATACCCCTGGGGAGTGGGGCCTGCCGCCAGTGCACTCCCGACTCCAGCCTCCTGCCACCTCGCACTTCTGCCTCTGTATCAGAGGCGGCAGCATGGGGTGGCAGGTGGAGGCAGGTCTGTAAGGGGATCCAGTTTGATATAGAGCAGGGGTGGGCAATAATTTTTGGTCAGGGGTCACTTCAGAAATTTTTGAAGTGGCCCTAGGCAGTCCCAAAAGAGGCGGGACCTCAGACGGAAGGTCAGTCAGGGCCTGCGGGCGGGGAGAGCATGTGAAGTCTGCCCCCGCCCTGCAAGGGAGCACCATACTTAGAGTCACCTGCTACCTGAGCAGCAGCTGGCAGTTGACTAAGTGTCGAGCCCCTTGCAGGGTGGAAGGAGACTTTGCACACTTCCCCTAGCCCCAGGGCCAATCAGGGCTTGGGGGTGAGGGCAGTGCACGAAGTCTCCTCCTGTTCTGCCCCCATCCAAGTGCCATGTACTCCTTGCAGGGCAAGAGCAGGGGCAGGGCATGAGGAGACTTTGCGTGCTTCCCCTTGCCCTCAGGCCCTGATTGGCCCTCATTCCTTGCCCTCTGGCACATGGCACGTAGAGTCAACCACCAGGATTGACTGTAAGTGCCAAGCGCTCCCCTGTCCCTAGGCCCTGATTGGCCTGGGGATGGGGGCGTGGCAGGACCTCCATGGGCTGGATCCAACCTGTGGAGGCCCTTTTGCCCACCCCTGATATAGAGGCAGCAGTGCAGGCGGCTCTGTGGAGCCGGCCAGTGCTCAGGGGGCACTGGCTTTTAAGTCTCTGTGGGAGGCAGCAATGGGGGGCAGGCAGCTTTGCGGAGCTAGCATGCACGGAGAGCCAGCTTAAAAGCTGTCTCCCCATGCATATCAACTCCTGCCTCGCCACTCCACCTTCCCTTGCTGCTGCTCCTCTATCAGAGGCAGCAATGCTGGAGTGGGGGGGGGAGGAGCAGGCAGCTCTGTGGGATTCGGTGCTCCCACTCCCCCAAACACTGGCTCCCACCTGCTCCCCTGTGCTACTGCCTCTGTGGGAGGCAGTGAGGGGAGGAGAGGGCAGCCAACTCCACAGGAACCAGCATGCACGGGGAGCTGTCTTAAAAGCTGGTTCCCCACTGGCACCGACTCCCACCTTCCACACACCCCCTTTGCTGCCTCTGATACACTTTCACATCCCTTGTCTGAGTATATGCCCTGTCCGCTGTTCCAAGAAAAAATTGCATACTGCCTGAGGCCCAACTGTGAGCCACTCATTGAATTATATGCTCTTGAAAACTCAGTGGATGATGCTGTGCCCACAAATCCGTATGTGCTGCTCCAATACCTTCTCTTTTTTATTTTTGAAAAGTGGTCCTGAGCCCCAGGGGCTCCTATCACAGCTCCAAACTTGCATCACATCCCAATGATACCTTATGGGTCCAACTCCTTTGCCAGTCCTGCAAGACCTACAGTCCACTCCAGAAGTCCCATGGGAGCTGAACATCTTGTGGAACCCAATCTCTGCTGTACAGTTTACCTTCTCCTATTGTGGGAGCCACCCAGCTCAGCACTCACTAGGCTTGGGGTTCCCTTCTGTTCTGAATCAGCAATTTTTTTGTTCCTTTTCAATATCTAATGTCTCAGTTAAAGAGCACATGTCCTTAAATTGGAATAGCCATACAGTAACCTGTGCTACTTGCTAAGACGAACTAGGCCACCCCTGGAGTCCAAGCTTTTTTACCTTGTGGAAGCTGTGACAGGCACAGCTAGTGACAGGGTCTGTATCTGTCGCCTCTATATGTGGAGTATATGCACCCTTCCCCGAAATTGTGCAGTTTCAGGTTCTTTATAAATGCATCATTACTTCTGGATGCTCATGGAACTGCAGTAGTTGGCAAACCCTTTTTCTGTCTATGTCTCCTTAGAGGATTGCACTTTTTCCTTCCTGAATGTACTTCCTTAGTTACGCATAGCTATCTAACGTGGACTAGTTCAGTGCACTCGAATTACAGGAATAATCTTGAACATTGCAGGTAAACTGGCATAAGGAAGATGCAACTGCCCATCTCCTGAATGTGGTGGGCTAGCATAAGGTGATAACAGCAAGGTTCTGTGCTAGATGTTGGCTATTTATTTGCTTCTCTATGCAGGAAGGAAACAGAAGCATAATTTAACATCTTAGCTTATGCCTATATAATTATACTACCAGTATAATCCCCATGTGCACAATCTTATTCCTATGTTAGAATCACCTTGTTTAGGTTTAGTTGATATCACTTTGGCAGGATTTAATTGTAATAATACTGGTGTAACTGGTAACTTTCCCATCCAAACAAACCCACAGTGCAATTCAAGGCATGTTAAGTTTATGAAGAGATCCGACAGAGATCAAAAGTTACATTTTCAAAATCTGACTTCTAAAATTGCATGCCCAAAGCTGCATGTCTAAATTGTTGCATGCTGTGACGGGGAGAGCATGCAACTGAAGCGGGGGGGGGGGAGGGAGGCGGGCTGGCTAAGACATTGTGGGCAGAGGAAGTCCCGCCCCGTCACCTACACTGGGCATGCTCCAAGTGATGGAGCAGTATAAAAGGCAGCAGAGCAGCTCACTCTGGGCTAGCCAGTGAAGGAGAAGACTCTCCTGCCGGAGCTCCTGAACTGCTGCAGCCAGTCACCCCAATGGTGGGAACCGGAGACCCAGGAGACAGCCATAATGCAACCCTGTGGAATTTCAGGGAGAAGCTGCCACCCGAGAGCTGGAAGGCCCAGCTACCACATGGGATGTTGATCCAACTAAAGCAGTAGGAAGTAACCCAGGGAGGGTGCAGGAGCGGCCTCTTTCACCCAGGTATCCTCGGCGTGTTTCGGCTGGATTCCCCGCCGAGGGAATGGCAGACCGTGCTGCTGCTCACAGGGCCTTGGGTTGGGACCCGGTGGAACAGGGTGGGCTTGGGTCCCCCTACCAGGGCATTAGCCCCCAGCCGCACTGACCTTGGCTATTAGGCCAAACTGCCCTGGACTGAGGGCTATTTAGTGACTTGGGATAGCAAGCTGTACTACCCTGAAGTAAGGGACATTCATGGACTCCCGCTAGTAAGCCATACTACCCTGAAGTAAAGGACATTCATGGACTCCAGCTAGTAAGCCATACTACCCTGAAGTAAAGGACATTCATGGACTCCAGCTAGTAAGCCATACTACCCTGAAGTAAGGGCTATTGGAACACGCTGCTCAGTGAACAGAGCCGCTTGTGGACTCGGGATTACCCAGAGACTAGAGAAGTTTTGCAGATTATAGAGATGGCCAATTGCCCCGAAACTGAGGAGGCGGCATGCACACCTCAGGTTATGATCACCCTAGTGACAAGGAGTGTGTGCGCCGCCACACGTGGTGGAGAATATGGGAAAATCTAGGACCTGCTAAAAGGTCCAGGTAGTGAGAAGGTGGGACCAAGGAACTCCACTTTTGTCCTTCCTTTTTTGTTTTTCCCATGTATAGTTTGTATAGAGATAGATATGGATAAGTTCTTGCAGCTGATGGCGGAAAACCAGCAGCAGCAAGCGACTCAGCACCAACAGCAACAGTCGCAGCTAATACAGCAGCTAACCCACCAACACCAACTACAGATGATGCAGCAGCAGGAACAACAGCAACAGCTGCTCCGTGAGCTGACCACCCACCACCAGGACAGGAAGCACATCTGTTTCAACAGGTCGCTGCTCTGCTGTAACCAAGAGGATCCGCAAGTCCCACCGCCCCGGGGATAGGGCCTGACGACACCGGACTGGGGCTACCCATCCGCTTGACTACGATGGGGCCCGGAAATGACCTGGAGGCCTTTTTAGTCACTTTTGAAAGAGTTGCAACAGCCACAAACTGGCCTCAGGAGCACTGGGCCACCATATTATCCCCTTACCTAATGGGACCAGCACAGACTGCATACTGCAATTTAGACACCCAAGATGTGCTAGAGTATCATTGGGTGAAGGCGGCCATTTTAGATAGTACCGGCATTGGCCCAGAGACGTACCAACTGAAACTGCAGAAGGAAGGATACCTCACGGGGGCATGGCCACAGACTGTTTCCCAAAGGACCAGGGATCACTGCTGAAAGTGGCTGAATCCTGAGGACTTATCTGGACCCCAAGTCACAGAGATGGTAATCTTAGAACAGTTCATACAGATACTCCCTTCAGGTGCCAAAGAGTAGGTGCAGCACCATCGGCTGACCACACTGACAGCAGCAGCAACCCTAATGGAGATTTACCTGGTGGCAGAAGAAACTGGAGTTCACCCTCAATGGGGACAGCCCACAGGGGCGAGAGGGTCCGAAGAGAGGGGGAACCTGGAACACGGAACTGAGGGGCCTCCGCCACCCATTCTATCTCTGGCCGACCTAGATGGTTACGACTGAACTCCAAAGAGCAGTACCACAATACACCCAAGGGAAAGAGAGTTCCTCACCAGGGGAGGGAAGCCTACCCAAGGCCAACCCCAAGCCTATAGGCCCCCAGGACCATTGTTGGGAGTGCGGCCAAGGAGGACACTTCCAGAAAGAGTGCCCCTACCTGGAGTGCAATTATGAACGGGCCTGGATTGCAGGGCATCGGGCACGGGGATTGCAACCCGGAAAATTGGTGATCCCCGTCATGGTGGAAGGCATGGAAGCCATGGCTCTTGTAGATTTGGGGTGTAGCCAGACAATTATATGGGAGGACCTCATACCCGGCCTACGGCTTGCTGAGGATACAATCCCCTCCAATGCATACATGGAGATGTACAACCCTACCCGACGGCCCATATAAACTTGGAAGTTTGGAGCCGAAAGGAACCCCTCCTGGTGGGTATAGTATCCCAGCTAGCATACCCGGTAGTGCTGGGGCAGGACTGGCCTATGTTTAAAGAGGTCATGAAAGACTGTGAGTACTGCCCTCCTAAAAAGTGGCAACCTAGAGTTCTAGGAAGAAAAGTGCTGGGACTCCCCCCAGAGGCCAACAGCCAGGAAGAACCCTCCAGTGGGCCAAACCCTGCAGTGCATACAGACCCCAATGAGGGCTCAGCAGACGGGGACCTCTAGATAGACTTCCTACAGGAGCTAAGGGAAGTTCAAACCCTGAGCAGAGCCTGGGAGCAGGCCCAAGCCCAAGAGACCGAGGACTCAAAGGGGGCAAGACGCCCTCAGGGACTACAATTTGAGATCCAGAAAGACTGGTTATACCGGATAGCAAGGGACCCCCAGACACAAGAGGAGATACAACAATTACTGGTTCCCTGGAGGCTGTGACATGCCCTCAAATATGGATCTGTTTCTTTAGCTGGGCTGTTAGCTGCAGATCTACCTGTTTTTGGCACACAAGTGTTTGTTCACACAAATCTAAGTTTTTGGCATGTGCAAAAAGTTTAGCTTGAAATCTAGAAGCTGGGTTGAGGCCACTTTGCAAATGTGTTGCTCTAATAGCAAAACAAGAAAGGGTCATTCATATACAGGATTTGTTGCTTCTACTTATCGCACATCACCGTCCTTCTCTCTGCATTTTACTGGTTCCCAGTACACAGGGCAGCAGCAGAATGATAAAAAATGCTGCCTGAGACACAGGATGGGGAGAATACCAGGGAAAAGTCAAGGCTCCCTGTCCAGATGGGATAGGATCAGATAGGTTGAGCCACAACCGGGGAAGTGTTTGTCCATGTATGTTTATGCTTATATAACCTTTTTTGTATTTAGGTTTATAAAGATCCTTTCCTGTATGAGAGAGAGTAATAAGACATGGACTTTTCAGCCTGGAAAAGAAATAATTAAGGGGGGATATAATAGAGGTCTATAAAATCATGACTGGTGTGGAAAAATTAATAAAGAAGAGTTATTTATTCCTTCCTGTAACATAAGAAATTAATAGGTAGCAGGTTTAAAACAAACAAAAATAAGTTTTTCTTCACACAATGCACAGTCAAACCATGGAACTCCTTGCCAGAGGATGTTGTGAAGGCCAACACTATAACAAGGTTCAAAAAAGAGCTGGATAAATTCATGGAGGACAGGTCCATCAATGGCTGTTAGCCAAGAGGGGCAGGGATGGTGTCCTTAGCCCAGAGGTAGGCAAGATATGTTTCTGTCCCTTCAAACCATTGGATCCGGCTCACAGAAACCCTGCCGGGACCCTCAGGCACACAGCAGCCACTGTTTCAAGCCTGTGTTTCCCTGTACCTCTCTGCCCTGGAGGGAGGGAGAGGTTTTGTGTGATCTCCCTGCCCCAGCCCAATCCTCAGCTCCTATTGGTTGAAAACAACTGACCAATAGGAACTGACCTCAGCCAATCTCTCAGTTCCTATTGGCTGGAAACCACCAGCCAATAGGAGTTCAGAGATAGGCCTGTGGGGACAGGGGCAGCGCAAGCCTCTCCCCTCTCCCGGAGCTGAGAGTGACATGGAGGGAACTGCCTGCATTTTCAGGCCGTCTGGGGCTGCAGCAGGCAGGGAGCCCAGCCTGCCTTGGGGTTGTTGCAGGGCTGCTGGCTGGGAGATGTTTAGGTAAGCACCTCCCAGCCAAAGCCTGCCTCTGGCACCCTAGCCCCTCCCCCTCCCTAACTCCCTCCCCCAGGTTGCCACCCAAACCCTCTGTACCCCCATTCCCCAGGTCCCAACTCCCTCCCAGAACCTGTAACCCTTCCTACACCCCTCCCCTAGGCCAGAATCGTCTCCTGCACCCATACTTCCTCCCTGACTCAACATCTAATCCCCTGACCCAGGTCACAACCCCCTCCTTCATACAAACTCCCTCTCAGACCCCATACCATCTCCTGCACCCCAGTCCCTTACCCCGTGTGCCCTTCTGTACCCAACCTCCACAGAAAAATGCAGTCCTAGACCACTTTCCAAAATCTTGGCGTGGTCCCCTGTAAGGGTTCTTGTCAGCGGAGGCCATGCTGACTCACTGCAAGCCACTGAAGTTCAGGGCTTCAGGCTTGACTGTAGGTCAAATCGCAGTGATAGAGGCCATGCCCTTGTTCAGAGGCATGGCAGCCAATCAACCTTTAGGCAGTACTCTGCGCTACAGTGTAGGAGCCCAGGCTCTGGATCAGGGTGGGGCGAGAAACAAACAGTTAAACAGTGTGTTTACAGCTTGAGCAACAGTTTAAGGTCAGCCTGTCTGCAGTCAGAGCCACAGTTTGAGAAGGCCGGGCCTGGCGTAAGGATGGGCCAACAATCTATTAACAAGCAGTCCAGAAACAGTTAAGTAGTCCACAGAGTTCAAAGCCCAGGCCTGTCTGCAGGCTGAGCCAGGGGTCGGGTCTCCTTGCTGGCAGAGAGCCGACAAGCGCAAGGGCTTTTTTCCCTAGAGGGGGAACCTGCCACCCAAGGGAAGGGATAGCACGAGGGATGCAGGCCCACCTGCTCCACTGCCTCCCAGCCCAGAGCCCTAGCAATGGTGGCACTGCGGCCACTGAGTTGGCGGGGCCAGGGTTGCCAGTGTCCAGAATTCAACCGGACAGTCCGGTTTTTAGGCCTTCTGTCCAGTAAAAAAATTCAGAAAATACTGGACACGTGCAATGTCCAGTATTTTCTGGTTTTCTGGCTGGGCACCCGACGGAAGCCTAGCGGGGCGGGGGGAGTGGCTGGGAGGCGGGGCGCGATCGGCGCTGGGAGCCTCTGGTTGTGTCTGACATAGGAGTGACGCCTTGGGGAGGAGAAGCCCTGTCCGTGCTCCTGAGCGCTGCTCAAGTGCGTTGTGGAGCTGTAGCTGGACTCGCTCCTGCTTCGCCAGGACTGTGTGCGGGACAGGCAGCGCCCTGGGATCTGCATGTGCCCGGGTCAGTCCTGCTCCCTGCCAGCCGATTCTCTCCCCCTCCCGACCAGCCCCGCTCCCTCCCAGCCAGCCCTGCTTCCTGCTGGCCGGTTCTCCTCCTCCCAATCTCCCCCCCCCCCCGCCCCCACCCCCTGATCTCCCCCGGCTAGCCCCGCTCCCCGAATTTCCCCCAGCCAGCCCCACTGCCCCCGACCCCCCCACACCAGCCCTGCTTCCCGCCAGCCGCCCCCCCCTCGGTCTCCCCCGGCCAGCCCTGCTGCCCCGGCCAGCCCTGCTTCCCATCCCCCCCCTCCTCCCAGCCAGCCCCGCTCCCCTCCCGGCTGGTCCCTTCTTCCCCACTCCCCACCCCCGCCCCCCCGATCAAGTGTGTCCAGTATTTTTTCTGAAGCTACCTGGTAACCCTAGTCGAGACTCCAAGCCATAACGCACCGTCCAGGTTGGTGGGTCTGCGGGGGTCCAAGCCACAATGCGCTGCCCAGCCAACCTCCATTTCTTCAGCCGCCCCAGGGTCGGTTGTCCCTGGGCCACTTCCCTGTTCCCCCTGGGGGCCTACCTGGCTCAGCTGCTGCTCCTTGGTGTTGGCTGGAGACAGAGGTGCCGGCAGCATGTCCATAGGCTTGGGGCCCTGCGCAGGTAAGGGTCCATGCGGTCCAGCCCACTCGGCTGGGCCTAGCAAGGGTCCTGGGGGTCTGGGTAAATCTGTGGGCCCAAGCAGTGGCTTCCGCAGCCTTGTCCAATGATCCAGGTCCGGTAATGGCCGTGGCGGTCTAGGCCCATCTCAGGGCCTGGCAGTGGCCTGGGTGGCCCAACCTAATCCTCCCTCTGAGGGCAGCATGGAAGGGTCTTCCTCCGCTGGGGCTGGGGATGAGCTTCTGCCCTGCTCGGCATCTGAGCTCTAACTGAGCTTGGAGCTCCTCTTCTTATACCCCAAGCCCTGACTTCCTGTTTCTTGTGGGCGGGGCTGTGTGGTTCTAGCACTGCCCACCAAAGGGCATTTGTGGAGTTTCCTCCTCTGGGTCAGTGGGAGGCCACGCTGACTCACTACACCCCCCCCCCCCACCAATAATTATTGCCCACCCCTGCCCTCGACTCTTTCAGACACTGGGAATGGGCGACAGGGGGTGGATCACTTGATTATTACTTGTTCTCTTAATTCCCTGTGGGGTATTTGGTATTGGACACTGTCAGAAGACATAATACTGGGCTATCTGGACCTTTGGTTTGACCCAGTGTGACCGTTCTTATGTTCTACAGAACGCTATCTGCTATTGTGGTTTGCAAAGTCACCCCACCAACGTACAGTCTATTAACTTTGGATACTCCATGACGGTCACCTATTGCCTGATATTCAGAGCTCCTAAGCACAGACTAGTGGATCCAGAGAACCAGGAATTCTGGCTGCTCAGAATCTCTTTGACAGTTGGACCATGTGGATACCCAAACATTGTAGCAACCAATGTTAATGGACACTTATGAAAATGTTGGCTTTAAAATTCTACCCTGAAAAGTAACTGTGAAATTAGCACATTCTTACCCAGTAGATCCTTGCAGTGTTGCTAACTCTCATTATTTGATTGTGACTTTCACAATATTTGTTGTGTTTCATAAAGTATCATATACTAGAATCAGGGTATTAACTGAGAATCTGGGCTTTTATATTTAAAAAAAAAGTTTCTAGCCCTCTTAGAGAAAAAGCTTGAAAATGTGACCTTAAAATACTCAGACACCATGCCTAAAAACCATCCAAACACCCCTACTGAGCATAATATCTTAAAATGCTCATGATTTTGAAGCCTATTTTATGATTTTGGAGGTCTGATGCAAGATTTTTGAATGCTTGGGACTGGCAATACTTTCCTTGAACATATTTAAAGGCATATACTTGCTTTAGTATGAAACAGTAAACAGGTTTTGAGTTGCTTTGTCATTCTGGGCAAGTTATTTCAACCAGATTTTTCACTGATGATCATTAATTGTGATTCTGCAGACTGATCTGCAGAAGTGCTGAGCACCCACAGCTGCAACTGCAGTCATTCTAGCTGTGCTTTAAGTTCTGTGTAATGCTGAATTACTACTCAGAGATATTGGGCCCGAAGTGTCTGAAACTGGACATCCAGGATGTGTGCACACTTTAATCTCTGTGCTTCTGCTCCCCATTTGTGAAATGGAGATACTCCTGGTGAAGGTAGGGCTGGGGGAGGCAAGCTCTCAATCCCATCCTCATCCCCACCCCTTCTGCCCAGGTCCCACCCGCATCATGGAGAGGTAGAGCGATGAGCAGCCTGAGCCTCTCCAGCCCTGGAGGATGGGGAAGGTGGGCAGCGAACAGCCCCAGCCTCCCTGGCCCCAGAGCACGGGGAGGGAGGGCTGCGTGCGGCTCCAGCCTCCTCCCCAGCCCTGGAGGATGGGGAAGGTGGGCAGCGAACAGCCCCAGCCTCCCTGGCCCCAGAGCACAGGGAGGGAGGGCTGCGTGCGGCTCCAGCCACCTCCCCAGCCCTGGAGCATGGGGAAGGTGGGCAGCGAACAGCCCCAGCCTCCCTGGCCCCAGAGCACGGGGAGGGAGGGCTGCGTGCGGCTCCAGCCTCCTCCCCAGCCCTGGAGCATGGGGAAGGTGGGCAGCGAACAGCCCCAGCCTCCCTGGCCCCAGAGCACGGGGAGGGAGGGCTGCGTGCGGCTCCAGCCTCCTCCCCAGCCCTGGAGCATGGGGAAGGTGGGCAGCGAACAGCCCCAGCCTCCCTGGCCCCAGAGCACGGGGAGGGAGGGCTGCGTGCGGCTCCAGCCTCCTCCCCAGCCCTGGAGCATGGGGAAGGTGGGCAGCGAACAGCCCCAGCCTCCCTGGCCCCAGAGCACGGGGAGGGAGGGCTGCGTGCGGCTCCAGCCTCCTCCCCAGCCCTGGAGGATGGGGAAGGTGGGCAGCGAACAGCCCCAGCCTCCCTGGCCCCAGAGCACGGGGAGGGAGGGCTGCGTGCGGCTCCAGCCTCCTCCCCAGCCCTGGAGGATGGGGAAGGTGGGCAGCGAACAGCCCCAGCCTCCCTGGCCCCAGAGCACGGGGAGGGAGGGCTGCGTGCGGCTCCAGTCTCCTCCCCAGCCCTGGAGCATGGGGAGGGAGGCAGGTGTGTGGCCCAGCTTCCCTGGCCCTGGAGCACAAGGGGCAGCAACTCTCCGCCCCCAGTGCGCCTATGGGAGGTGTTCTGGGGGCGGAGTATGTGTGGGGCCAGGTTGGCAGTTTGGGAAGGCAATGACTTCCTCTGTCTAGCATACCCACTGACCGTGGAGAAAATCCCAACTCCTTTCCTCACAGAAATACTGTGAAGATAAATCTAAGTTTGTGAAGAACTCAGATACTATGGTGGAAAGCAATATAGAAAAATCCCTAAAGAAGTTAATAATTCTGTCTTCAGAGTTTGAATATTGTGTAGTAGAGCCCCATGACATTCCTTTTTTAACAATTTTTAGGGAAATTTCATGTTAGTTCATTTTATCCACTTGGTGGGAGGCCAGACAGCTTCTGGGGAAGGAGGGTGAAGGCTCCAGGAGGACTGAAGAGCAAGTCTACACACATGAATCCACAGTGGTGGCTCCTGTCCCACAGGGCTGGATCTGGCTCACCACTCTGGGGCATTGCAACCTGATGCATAGATGCACAGCACTGCTCAGGGTTAGCCCAGCCATCATGACAGTGAGTTGCCCAGGCCAAACCTGAGTGGTACAGAGACCCTATGGGCTGGGGGCTTTGTTTAATATGTTATTTTTCAGTTGACTGGGTATTGTTCAGTATTTTTGAAAAACATGGGGATCTAGTGAACGGTAAACAAAGTCCAGGGCTACACCTTGACTACTGAGGAGAAAACAAAATATTGAATAGCAGCTCATTAATTGAACCACCATTCATCTTGTCCACTGAATGAGGCAAATTAAGGTTGCAAAAGCAGCATTAATTTTAGCATTTCATAACTTTTAAGTACTTGGACTTTTACATTTTAATAATGTTCTTTTAATGTAGCTTTTTGTGTATAGTTTCCTAGGTTGTTTAAAAAGCAGACATGCAGAAATTCCATCTTGGGTCATTGTATTAACATTCATGTGGTTCAGCACCAAAGATGGAATCTTAAGGGTGCATCTACACTGCACCGTTATTTCGAGATAACCAGTGTTATTTTGAAATAACAATGCAAGCATCTACACATCCATTCCATTATTCTGAAATAATTTCGAAATAACAGCCGGCTTAGTCCGAAATCTGTAAACCTCATTCTATGAGGAATAGCAGCTATTTCAAAATAAGGCATGTATAAACGCTCCACTGCTACTATTTCAAAATAGCCCCTCACCAGGGCCATTCTAAGTTATTCCTCCCCAGTGCCTCCATGGGCTTTGAATTGAGATAGCATGTCTACATTAGGAAAGCCCATTTTGGACTAATTTTGAGGCTACGCTGCAGTGTAGACATGCTATTTAGAAATAAGCTGTTCTGAAATAACTATTCCAGAATAGCTTATTTAGAAATAAGCGTGCAGTGTAGATGTACCTTTTAGTTCTTGTTTGAGGAGTGTCCCTGTGGGTGCTCCACCTTAGGTGTTTGGGTGCTGCAGCACACCCGGCCGGAAGATTTCAGTAGCAGGGCTAGTGACAGATAGTTCGCACATGCACAGCACACTCCATGTGCCAGACAGCTAATGTGCATGCACGCCCTATGATCCCTTCAGTTCCTTCTCTGCCTCCGGCGGCGTCTCTTGGAACCCACAGTGCGCTCTGCATTTAGTTTCCTCAGACAGATAATTAGCCTTTTTCTCATAGATTTTAGTCCGCTTTAGCCTTAAACCGCTTCCCCTTTTACTTTACAAGGGAAACAAAACGAAGAATTTTTTTTTTTTTGCGATCTGCCGCGGAGCTGCAGAGAAGCAGAGGCTCGCTGCCTTCTGCTTTCCCCTCATGGGGCTCGCCCCACAGGGGCTTTCTCTCACTCCCTCCACATTTTATTTTGATTTCATTTTCTTTTGAGGAAAATTTTCCCTCGGAAACCTCCTCAGAACACCCCCCCCCCCCAGGCTCTTATACCAAATTATGCTGGGTTCAAGAGTTGTCTATTTTGCCACTTGTATATTCTGCTCTCAGAAGAACATTCATTCTGTATCTGCTGCCTGGGGGAAAATCACAGCGTGATCCATTGTGCTCATTAGAGAAACCTGACAGACAGAGCATGTAAAGCGAGAGAGCTAAAATTAAAACCTATCTCGCTCAGGGGCGGCCCGTGAGCCTAGGCAGACTAGGCGGTTGCCTAGGGCGCTGCCAGCCTGGGGCACCCGATGATGACGTCACAGGGCGCCCAGGCACCCGATGATTATGTCATGGCCATTGACGGCCGTGCAGGCGGGGGCGCCAATCGCGCCTTCCGCCTGGGGTGCCAGCTGCCGCAGCCGGCCTCGTTCCGCTCCTGGTCTCGCTTGAACAGCACTCAGACCAGTCTTAGACCCTGGTCACCCTGCATCACCGCTTAAGCCCTCACAGTGGCAATGTCAGATAAGGCGGCTTCAGCTGCCTTAGCTGTAAGCTCTGCAACCTCTAAACAGTCTAAGAGGCTGCATGCAGATGCTAACAGGGAATCCCCTTCACCTAAGAAAGGGCAATCCCACAAATCCAAGCCACTTCCATCCTCTCTGGGAGCTCCATACAAGAGCTTGCCAGGGCTGCGATCACCCACTGAGCCCCAAGAGTCCCAGGATCTGGCCACAATGCTGAAACAGGCTAATAAGCCAAAGACCTCTGTGGCAGGAAAACCCAGGGCAAACCTGGTACCACTGGCACCCGCGGTACCCGCGCTCCGCTATAGATAAAAATAGTGTTTTCACCAAAGCGCCGCGCTCGACACCGTCAGCGTGTGCGCGTTCCCTGGTATTGAGCAGGTCAAAAGGCACATAGGTGCAGTGCCCTCTGTGCCTCCAATTTGTTCTTTTACATCTGCAGACCAACTAAAAGTTACCTCAGTACCCACAACTCTGCTTTTCGGTACTGATGCCTTCCCGGCACCAGACAGGTTCTCTCCAGCAAATCTAGCAGCTTCTGCACCTCCTTTATCTAGTGAGGAGGAAGCTTCATGTCTCCTAAACACCATGTCATCCAGGCATTCCTCTCCTAAGAGGAAGATGCTTCAGCCACAACCCATTATATCTCAGTGGCAGCCCACCCAGTGGCTACTGCCTCCTATGCCCGTACCTCCCACTTGGCCCTATTGGGATCCCTGAGTGTCTTTCAGAACACGCCAGCAGCACCATCAATATCACCATGCTGAACTGGTTCACTCAAGACCCACATTGGTGACCTCCCTAAATGTGTCCGGGATCAACCGATTTTGATCAGCCTTTCAGCGATGATGATTCTAACACATCATCTCACCCACCAATTCAGTTATCCTCTTCCCCCCCCCCCCAGAGGATGCCCTCATGCCACCATCTCCTTCAGCAGGTGATGATTCTAGGTCTTTCCAGGACCTCTTTAAAAGGGTGGCTGATGTATTAGAGATCTCATTAACTACACAGCTGACACTCAACATAAGCTCACCAGCATCCTATATGCCACATCAGCAGTTAAATTAGCGGTACTCATGGACCCTCCCCTTATGGATCGTGCTAAACATCTGTGGCAAACACCCGCCACCATATCCCTAGTGGGGAAGAAAGCGGACAGAAAATATTACATCTCCTCGCAGGGTGTGGAGTCCTTCTTCTCAGCCCCCCCACCAATGCCCTTATAGTAGACGCTGCCAACCAGAGGCCCAAATATACCCTGGCAAAATCTACTCCGCCCAATAAGGAGTAATATAATAGGCATCGCAGAAATCTGGTGGAGTGAGGAAAATCAATGGGACACAATCATTCCAGGGTACAAATACATATCAGAAGGATAGAATGGGTTGTGGGTATGGGAATAGCAATATATGTGAAAGAAAATTTAGAATCAAATGAAGTAAAAATCTTAAATGAATCAACATGTTCCATAGAAGATGATAAAGTCATTGTGGAGAAACTAAATGAATTCTTTGCTTGAGTCTTCACGGCTGAGGATGTTAGGGAGATTCCCAAACCTGACCTGTCCTTTGTAGGTGACAAATCTGAGGACTTGTCACAGATTGAAGTGTCATTAGAGGAGATAATGGAATTAATTGATAAACTTAACAGTAACAAGTCACCAGGACCAGATGGCATTCACCCAAGAGTTCTGAAAGAACTCAGATGTGAAATTGTGGAACTATTAACTATGGTTTGTAACCTATCCTTTAAATCAGCTTCTGTACCCAATGACTGGAAGATAGCTAATGTAACACCAGTATTTAACAAGGGCTCCAGAGGCGATCCCAGCAATTACAGACCAGTAAGTCTAACATCAGTACCTGGCAAATTAGTTGAAACAATAGTAAAGAATAAAATTGTCAGACACATAGAAGAACATAATTTGTTGGACAAAAGTCAACATGGTTTCTGTAAAGGCTAATCATGTCTTACTAATCTATTAGAGTTCTCTGAAGGGGTCAACAAACATGTGGACAAGGGGGATCCAGTAGATATAGTGTACTTAGATTTCCAGAAAGCCTTTGACAGGGCCCCTCACCAAAGGCTCTTACGTAAATTAAGTTTTCATGGGATAAGAGGGACAGGGCCGGCCCTACCATCAGGCGAACTGAGGCAGCCAGTGCCAGACTGTGGGGGGCACCACTAGGACCCAGAGTGTAGAAAATTGTGTCTGCTGCCAGTGCATATGTATCCCCTCTGCTCTAGATGCACAGAGATGGTGGAGTGCTGTGCTGGAGGAAGGAGGGCACAAGAGACCTTTCAAAGTTTTGGCCTAAGCGAGGGGGCATGGAGGCGTCATTTGAGCTCCCCACCTCAGTGCCAAAATGTTGTGGGCTGGCCCTGAAGAGGGAAGATCCTTTCATGGACTGAGAACTGGTGAAAGGACAGGAAACAAAGGGTAGGAATAAATGGTAAATTTTCAGAATAGAGAGGGGTAACTAGTTGTGTTCCCCAAGGTCAGTTCTAGGACCAATCCTATTCAACTTACTCATAAATGATCTGGAGAAAGGGGTAAACAGTGAGGTGGCAAAGTTTGCAGAGGATACTAAACTGTTCAAGGTAGTTAAAAGCAGACTGTGAAGAAGTTCAAAAAGATCTCACAAAACTAAGTGATTGGGCAGCAAAATGGCAAATGGAATTTAATGTGGATAAATGTAAAGTAATACACATTGGAAAAAATAACCCCAACTATACGTACAATATGATGGGGGCTAATTTAGCTACAACTAATCAGGAAAGAGATCTTGGGAGTCATCGTGGATAGTTCTCTGAAGACGTCCATGCAGTGCATAGCAGCCGTCAAAAAAGCAAACAGGATGTTAGGAATCATTAAAAAGGGGATAGAGAATAAGATGGAGAATATCTTATTGTCCCTTATATAAATCCCTGGTACACCCACATCTTGAATAGTGCATACAGATGTGGTCTCCTCATCTCAAAAAAGATATACTGGCATTAGAAAAGGTTCAGAGAAGGGCAACTAAAATGATTAGGGGTTTGGAATGGGTCCCATATGAGGAGAGGTTAAAGAGACTAGGACTTTTCAGCTTGGAAAAGAGGAGACTAAGGGGGATATGATAGAGGTCTATAAAATCATGAGTGGTGTGGAGAAAGTGAATAAGGAAAAGTTATGTACTTGTTCCCATGATAGGGGCCACCAAATGAAACTAATGGGCAGCAAGTTTAAAACAAATAAAAAGAAGTTCTTCTTCACACAGCTCATAGTCAATCTGTGGAACTCCTTGCCTGAGGAGTTTGTGAAGGCTAGGACTATAACAGGGTTTAAAAGAGAACTAGATAAATTCATGGAGGTTAAGTCCATAAATGGCTATTAGCCAGTAAGGGTAAGGAATGGTGTCCCTAGCTTCTGTTTGCCAGAGGGTGGAGATGGATGGCAGGAGAGAGATCACTTGATCATATCTGTTGGGTTCACTCCCTCTGGGACACCTGGCATTGGCCGCTGTCGGCAGACAGGGTACTGGGCTGGATTGACCTTTGGTCTGACCCAGTATAGCCGTTCTTATGTTCTTATGTCCAAAAATGGCTCTTATCCAGGATAGATGGTGTCCCTAGCCTCTCTTCGTCTGGAGAGGACTGAAAGGAGAGGGATCATGTGAGGATTACCTGTTGTGTTCCCTCCCTCTGGGGCATCTGGCATTGGCCACTGTTGGAAGAAGGGATACTGGGCTAGATAGACCTTTGGTCCAACCAAGTATGGCTGTTCTTATCAGGAAATGCGAGTAGTCGACTACTCGCTACATCCCTAGTCTCAGTAGATTTCCTTGGCTTCTAGTCACTCATTTGATTTGAGCTCCAGTTGGACATCAGTGAATAGGTCCATTGCTATTGAGTCATAGAAGTGTAGGGCTAAAAGGGACCTCAAAAAAGTCATCTAGTCTACCCATTGTACTCAGGCAAGACAAAGTAAATCTAGACCATCTTATCCAGAGTATCTGCTTGCCATCTTTAATAGGGATATAGTAGTATAGTCAATTAACCGATAAGAAAAAACTTACTACACGCATTTCCCCCTCACCTCTTGCCAGCAGATTTTTTAGTAGTCTGGTCAGCAGCCCAGCTCAGTCCCGGCTTGCACTGGGTCCTGGACCTACTCCCACTGCAGCTCTGCATTTAAAGTTTATTAGGAGCCAGCCAGGCAAGCAGCCCAGCTCAGTTCTGGCTCATGCTGGGTCCGGGAGCTCAGACCCCTCCCCCTGGACAGGGGCTGCCCAGGGACCATAGAATAGTTGACTAACTGATAAGAATTCATGAGGTTAACTGACTATTCAATTAACCAATATTTAACATCCCTAATCTGTATGTGCCAAATTGGCCAATCTTTGCAATTCCTCTACCATGTCTGATGGGATAATCCTTTTCTTCTTTCTCCTTGCACTCAGCAAAGCTTTTGCCAGTTCAGACAATGCAAACCCTTGATGGTGCTCTTAGCTTCAAAAACTTTTGGCTTTATTAATACCTGCCACACTGGTGTAGAGTGTACAGTAATTTGTAAAAAACAGATGTAAGAAAAGTGAGAATCAGTCTCTCATATCTGTTCTCTGGGGTTGCGCTGTATTGCATTAGCTCATAAATTCATTCCAAACTCCTGTTCATTTTATCAACTATTCATTTAGAATATTTTAATTTGAATTAAATTGGCTTCCTGGGACTTTTTTTCCTTCAAAGATAAAGGGCTACTGTATTTGTTAGCAAAGTTATTGTTCGTCTCTTTGATGGGTTCCATCCTATCAGTCTAGGCGGATCTTGAACAAACTCATCCACACTTCAGATACAACAGTGTCTTTGTAACCAGGTGGTCAGACACTCCTGACCCATTTATAACAAACTCGTAACTTGTGTTGTTGAACAGACATCACCAGCTATTATCCAGCAAGGGAGCTATGATGCAATTATTCATCCGTATGAGGCCACACCAGGAGAATTGCTCAACTTTGCCTGGAGACTCACCAGTGCCCCCAAATATGCCTGGATTTGTGCTCCCCAAGCCCATGGGACTGAGGGTATAAAACAGAATACGTTGGCCACATGCTCGGCCTTTCTCCAACTCCCACCATGCTACAAACAAGGATACTCTGAAGACTGCAACAGAAAGGACTGGCCCAGGTTTAAGGGACAGACCTGTATACTAAGCACTGCAATATCCAAGAGGGGGTGTGAAAAACTGCTTATTCTTCTTCAAGAGATGTCCCTGTGGGTGCTCCACATTAGGTTGTTGTGCTGCCACACAGCCCTAGATCGGAGATTTCAGAGCAATGTCTCTGGGGCCACACATGCGTGCGTCTGCAGCTGCGCACTTCTAGGTGTCAGACATTGTGCGTGCATGAGCTCCTCTCTCCCCCCGGCTCCTTAGTTCCTTCTCTACCGCCTCCGGCTACAGACGGACCTCAGCAGTGCTCCCTGGCCTCTTCGCACCTAGATACTTATTCCCTTTCAAAACCAAGTTTTTTCTCCCCAGTTAATTTGTTTGTTAGTTGGTTAGTTAAAAAAAAATACAGAATAGGATAAGTTTTCTCCCAGTTCACCCCCTCTTGCAGTTATGGACTTGTTTTAGTGTCGTGCCTGGCTCACCGGGTTTTAAACGCTGTTCCTCATGCAAGGAGACTATCCCCATCTCGGATGGGCACTCACAATGTGTCTGCTGCTTTGGAGAGCAGCATGTCTCTCAAAAATGCCCTCATTGTACAAACTTGAAATCATGGGCGCAAAAGGACAGAGACCTCCATCTCAAGCTATTTTTACTTGAGAATTCTCTCAGACCAGCTTCCAACCCAGGCCAACAGCTCGAGGAACACGAACAGCAAAGAAGCAAAAAGCGAGCCTCCTATTTACCTCGGGACTGTGGCACTGAAACGGTTATCTCCCTTATGGCTGGTACTGAGAACAGTAGTGGCAGCGCGTCTCAGCATGTATGACGCTCCAGGCGTCTTGGGAGCTGCCAGCGCAGCTAACAAAGCGACATGCGTTAAACCATGCTCTGAGGCATCAGGCTTCAAGATGCCTGCCTCATCAGCTTCAGCAATACCCGGCACTGAGCGCGGCACCTACCATATCACCTGGTGCCTCCACCTCCACCACAGAGGCGCCTAATGCAGTGCTAATCAGCTCAGCACCGAGGCACGATTCAACGCCTCAAATAGTGTCCATGCTTCCCACTACAGCACCATCAACACCAGCTGAGCACTACACTTAGCACAGAATCTGCCTTCAACTCACCATTTTTAGACTGATCATGCTCCTGCTATGTTAACATCACAGAGGGGTTTTTCTCCAGAAAATTCTCCATACACAGATCCCACTATTTACTCTTCCAGATCTTACCATAAATTTGGGAACATGCCTCTATATTATGGCAATCCCTGGGTACTTCCACCTATGCCATATCCACATTGGCAATATTGGTGCAGGGGGCAATCTTATCAAAAGCTCCAACATGGCCAGAAATGACACAAAGTGCAATATTCCCCTTCTAAACAAATACAAGAAGGGACCCACCTATACAAGATCAGGGTGCCTGCCTGGACCTAAATGAACCCACCCCAGTGGAGGGAGTGTCCGTGGCTCCAGCTCCAGCTACCTCAGATGATGTTGCACATTTCTAAGACCTTTTTAAATGCAGAGCTGCCGAACTAAACATTCCTCTCCAGGAGGTCGTCGAGAAACAGCATGAACTAACTGGCATATTGCACTTGGTAATGACATTTAAAATAGCACTGCCGATTAATCCAGCAATAATGGAACCGGCAAAGATGGTGTGGCAAACTCTGGTATCAATCTCTTCTACTGCTAAGATAAAAAAGTATTATGTTCCACCCAAGGGGTCTGAATTTCTTTTTACTCACCCAGTACCTAACTCTCTCGTGGTGGAGGCTGCACAACAGAAAACCAAGCAGCAGCAATTCCAGTCCACCCCATCGGACCGTGATAGCAAAAGACTTGACTCTTTGTACGCAAAATATACATGCCTTCCACTTTACAATTTCGCATTTCTAACTATGAGGCTTTATTAAGCAAATATGACTACAGAAATTATACCAGGCTTAATGACTTTATCACAGATATTCCCAAGGCTAAAAGACAACAGTACAAGCATTGGTATCAGAGGGTCACACAATTGCCAGAACAGCATTGCAAGCTGCATTAGACATAGCTGACATGGCTGCATGATCCACTGCAACAGTGGTAGTCATGAAAAGGGCTTCCTGGTTTAACTCCTTTCTGTTCCCCAGAGAGATCCAATCTACAGTAGAAGATATTTCTTTCAATGGTCAGAAGTTGTTTGCAGCTATCACCAACGAAATTCTCCATTCCATGAAGGATTGCAGAGTAGCGCTTCGTTCTTTAGGAATCCACAACCAGGCACCTAGAAGAAGACAATATAGGCATCAGTCCTATCTGAGACCTCAGTACCCTCCTTATACTCAACATTACAGCAGCCAAGACCAACACCAATGAAACAGAGGCAGAGGCACAATTCAAAGACGATGTCCTTCCTTTACCAACAGTCGCAGCAGTCCAATAAGCAAATTTGAACATCAGGTCAAAGTTCATGAGAACTTCTCACCTATTCCAATGCCATTGTCGCAAGTGAACTTGTTCCACCATTGACTGTTACCCTTTTTTAATAACTGGTAATGTATAACCTTTGACAGATGGATCCTCTCAAATAATTGAGAAAGGCTATCTTATTCCCTTCGTGTCTCTACCCCCTTTCCATCTCCCTTCCTAGTCCCTCTTCAGGGACCACTCTCATGAGTTTCTACTTCAACAAGAGGTAAAACACCTCTTGCACATATGTGCGATGAACCAGTCCCGACACAGTTTAGGGGCAAAGGGTTTTACTCCCATTACTTCCTGATGGAAAAAAGGTTGGGAGGTTGGAGACCCATCTTAGACCTCTGGGCACTCAACAAATTTGTTCAGAAACAAAAATTCTAGATGGTAATGCTTGCCACTATATTACAGGCGTTGGAACAGGATGATTGGTTCTCGTCCCTCAACTTGCAAGATGCATACTTTCACATTTCCATCCACCCTGCTCTCACACGCTTTCTTCGTTTCGTTGTAGATTCTCAACACTACCAATACAAGGTGCTTCCATTCACACTCTCTGCGGTCCTGGGGGTCTTTTCAAAGGTTCTGGTGGTTGTCTCAGCATATTTGAGAAAGCAAAGTGTCATCATATTTCCTTACTTGGATGACTGCTTCCTCAAGGTGCACTCAGACGATTCCTGCCGTTCACTGTCAATCACAAGACACCTATTCCAACACTTTGGCCTGCAAGTAAACAAAGTCAAATGAATGCTGTCTCCTACACAAACAATACAATTTATAGGAGCATGCCTTGACTCAACAAGGGCCACCGCATCCCTCCCTATGGACAGTTTCCAAAATATTGTGGCTTCGGTAAACACCTTACGATCCGGCCCCCGCACAACGGCGCTTGAATGCCTTGAGCTGTTTGGGCATATGGCAGTGTGCAATTTCGTTGTCAACAATGCTCACTTTCACATGAAATGCTTACAGGGCAGACTGGGACAGGTTTACAGACCCAATATCCACCCATTATCCAAATCCTTAGTCCTCCCAATGATAGTAAAGAAATCCCTGCAGTGGTGGTTGGAGTCCACAGAACCTTTGTTCTGAGTCCCCTTCCATCCACCAAAACTGTCCGTCTCCATGATGACAGATGTGTCTCTTACAGGATGGGGCACCCACCTACGACATCACACAGCCCAGGTTCTGTGGTCCAGCAGTGACAAGAACCTACATATAAATGTCCTGGAACTCCGTGCAGTTAGGAATGCATGCGCCAAATTCCTCCCAATCATCGTCAACAGTCATGTCAGACTGTACATAGACAATGTTGCAGCAATGTTTTATATAAATTGTCAGGGTGGAGCCTGATCTTGAGCACTTTGCACAGAGGACATAGCACTTTGGAACTGGTACCTGAAATAAAACAAAAATATTACCGCACCCTGAACACAACGGCAGGTGCATTCAGCAGAGCCCTCCCGACCAAACACGAGTGGCAAATGCATCCGCACATTTTGACAGACATTTTCTGACAGTGGGGTCACCCCTCCATAGATCTGTTTGCCACACAATCCAACAAGATATGTCCCCTATTCTGTTTCAGGGCGGGCATCGCCAAGGGATCAATGGGAGATGCCTTCCTCATCAGCTGGACATCCCCACCTAATGTACACATTTCTCCCATACCGTTGTGGAACAGGGTAGTCCACAAGACAAGGAGAGACAAAGCTCACCTAATACTTATTGTCCCAGCATGGCCACGCCACCCATGGTTCCCCTTTCTAATAGCGATGTCCCGCGCTTCACCAGTCCACTTACCTTACAGCCAGGATCTTCTTCCTCCAGGCCCTCATGCCACCAACCAAACCTCCACTCACTACACCTAGAGGTGTGGCTCCTGGATGGTTCTCTGAGCTAGAACTGACTTGCTCACAACAAGTACAAATTATCCTTCTACACAGGAGGGCGCAGAGCACTCATAAGACTTACCTTCAGAAATGGGAAAGATTCTCGACGTGGTGTGTATACGCCACCACGTAGCACCTTCACCATCCTCCTTACCTACCATCTTCGAATACCTTCTGCACCTTAAACAAGCGGGCCTTGCAATAAGTTCCATTAAAGTTCATCTTGCTGCTATTACTACCTTCCATTCTAAGATAGACAACACGTCCATATTTGCTCATCCTCTCACCAAGAGGTTTTTAAAAGGTCTTCAGGCACTTTATCCAGATGTCATTCCACCAACACAACCGTGAGACCTGCATTTAGTATTGAATGTTTTAACTTAGCTGCCTTTCGAACCCATGGCCTCCACCTCGCCAGGGCCAGCCTGAGCCATTTTGGTGCCCCGGGCGGGCAGCGCCGTCCCGGGCGCATGGCGCATACGTGGGCCTGCCCCCAGGGCACATGGGCCCGCCCCCGGGCACATGGCGCGTGCGCGAGCCCGCCCCCCAGGGCGCACAGACCCGACTCCGGGCGCACGGCGCATGCCCGAGCCCACCCCCGGGGTGTGCGGGTGGGCGCATGGCGCATGCGCTGCCCGGCCACCGCCGCTGGTTCGCAGCCTGGGGCCGCCTGGGCAGGCCACGCCTGGCCATGCAGGGCCCCGTGGCCGCAGGGGGAAGGGCACTGTGGGGGTTAACGCGGCCCCCGCCCCAGGCAGCCACTGCAGCCTGCCGGGAGCCGGGCACGTGACGCCTGATGGCAGCTATAAGGGGCGCCATGCGCCCCTTACAGCTGCCATCAGGCGCCCCCATCGATTGGCGCCCCGGGCAGCTGCCCGGTGTGCCCACCCCTTAGTCCGGCCCTGCACCTCACTACTACACTAATCCATGAAAACTGTTTTCCTCGTAGCCATTACCTCGGTGAGACGGGTGGGAGAGATCGCAGCCCTAATGACTGATCCCCCATACACCACATTTTTTAAAGACAAGGTCACTTTTCCACCCCACCCCACCCCACCCCAAATTCCTCCCGAAGGACTCTCGTCCTTCCATCTCAATCAGACAATACACCTGCCCAGGGCCGGACTGAGACATGGGCGAGCCAGGCAGCTGCCCAGGGCGCCAACCGATGGGGGGCGCCTGATGGCAGCTGTAAGGGGCGCGGGGTGTCCCTTACAGCTGCCATCAGGCACCGCGCGCCCGGATCCCGCAGCGCCAGCCCCGCGGCGCCGGCCCAGCAGCGCCCTTCCCCCCACGACCGCCGGGCCCTGCATGGCCCAGCATGCACGCCAGCAGCGCTGGCCGGGCTGGGCTGGGCAGCGCATGCGCCTTGCGCCCCAGGGGCAGGCCCCAGGCTGCGAGCCAGCGGCCATGGCGGGCCTGCGCATGCGCCATGCGCCCCGGGAGTGGTCCCGCGCACCCTGGGGGGGGGGCAGGCCTGTGCATGCGCTGTGCACCTGGGGGCGGCGCCACGCGCCCGGGCCCAGGGCACCAAAAGGGCTCGGGCCGGCCCTGCACCTGCCCACCTTCTTCCTCAAACCACACACCAATTCCTTCAAGATGAAAATGCATACCCTTGACCTGTGCAGAGCGCTCTCTTTTTACCTGCAATGAACTAAACCTTTTTGAGCTTCTCTGAGACTGTTCATGTCAATAGCAAACTGCAATAAGGGCCAAGCCGCCTCATCATAGAACTCCCTAACTGGATTTTGGATTATATTAAGCTCTGTTACTCCCAATCAGAGGTGCCCCCTCCAGACAGCATAATGACACACGCAACCAGAGCTATGGCTACCTCAATAGCATCCTTCCACAAAGCACCCATAAGAGACATTTGCACAGCTGCTACATGGTTGTCCGACCACATGTTTGCAAAGCACTACACACTTATGCAGGGACCTCTCTCCAACATGAAACTTGTTAAGGTGGTCCTTTCCACCACATTTCTGCCTGATCCAAAGTCCCTACGTCCCTAACCAGGAATAGCTTTGTGGAGCACTCACAGGGACATCTCTCTCTCGAAAAGAAGGTTACTCACCTCGATAGTAACTGACGTTCTTCGAGATGAGAATCCCCATGGGTGCTCCACAACCCTCCCATCCTCCCCCTACTTCAGGATTCTGGCCTTCTTATAGGCTTCTTTCCAGGGTAGAGAAGAAACTGAGGAGTGAGGCGGGGAGAGGCTCGCGTCTGCACGGCCCCAGGGACACTGCTCTGAAATCTCTGATATAGGGCTCAGCAGCAGTGCACTGACCTAATGTGGAGCACCCCCAGGGACACTCATCTCAAAGAATGGCAGTTACTATCGAGGTGAGTAACCTCCTCTTCTAGTTGTTTGCCCCATATAATAAAATTGAGAGATTAGACTGCATGTTCATATTTTATTTTATTTTGGTAAATACTCTGACTTTTTTGACTATCACTACTTAAAATCTATTTTTAATAGTCAATAAATTTGTTTTACTGTTTATTTTTACCAGTAAGTTTGCCTGAAGTGTTTGGTAAATTTGCTCAGGGATTTTACAAAGGCTGGTGTATATTGTGACAGATCCAAACCAGCTGGCTGATGGGCTCTGGGTAAACAGTTTCCTCTTCCCTGAGTAACCAGGGCCAAGCCTAGTGCAGCACAATCAGTCAGGCACCTGGGGCCAATTAAGAGCTTGCCAGAAGCAGCAGGCTAATAAGAGCACCAGCAGCCCATTAAAGCCTGCTGTGGTTTGTTTAAAAGGTCTCCCTGCAGGGAGGACAGGGGCCCAAGGTATGAGAGTGAAGAGGTGCACTGGGTGAGAGCTGAGGACTGCAAGTAAGGCAGAGTGCTGTGGAGGAGCAGGACGGACTTGTTCAGGTACCAGAGGAAAAATACTGGGAGGGATTGTTTGGGGAAGAGGCCCAGGGAAGAAGCTGCCAGACTGGGAGAAGAGGAAACCCTGTCTGTTGCTGCTGCCTTAGGGTCCCTGGGCCAGAACTCAGAGTAGTGGGTGTGGCCCAGGTTCCCTCCAACCTTCCCCAGGCCACTACAGAGTCTCTTCCTGAGAGAGGAGACCATGACTATGGAGGAGTTTTCACCTCCAAACTGTGGGCTAGCCTATGATGAGGATGGCTCAGTAGGCAGTGACCCTTTCCTCTAGTAAAGAGAAAGTGGCTGTGTGGAGGGTCACAGCAAGCCTCTGAGACAAACACTATCCCCAGAAGTGCAGGACTCTCGGGGCATGGCCAGCGCTTTGTCACAATATCTGTTTTCCATTGATGAAGGGGTGTACCAATTAATAAATTAGACAGTATATCCTGAGGTACAGTGCTGGAAGCTGGGGGGATTTGGCGTGAGTGCCTTTGTGTGATTCATGAGGGCTCTGGGAGCATTCATTCAATCTAACTGTCTGTGGAGTCTCCACATGTGGTTCTAGTGAGTGATAACAGCACCTGGTGGGGTTACCGCTAGTCACTAGCGAGGCATTGTGAGAGACAGCCCAGGCTGGAGAGAATTCAGGGGCACAGCAACCCCACAGTTCAAGGCTGCACCCTAGGGATCCTGTTCATATAGGTCTTTTAAAAAAATCTCTGTAAAACTTCTCTTCCTGTCCAGAATAGGGCCATGTCACTGGACCATAGCTCCAAAGTTTTACTTTTATGTATTTCTGTGAAAATGTTGTTCACCCCTAGACAATCACTAAGCATCTGCCACCAAGGCCTATAAGGGATGTGAATAGCTGTGTCATCCAATAAACTGAAGGGGCCTTGGTTGAAATGCCTCTGAGGCCTCCTCCCTGGCTGGCCTGAGTGCTTAGACTGCAGCGTGAACAGCTCAAATTTCAAAATACTGGTTCCGTTGCTTTGATTTCATAAGAGATTGTTTCCTTCCTTTAGTTTGCCTCCATCAACTGCCATATTCACAAACCATGTGAATTAAACTGTGTTAATAACTAAAACAAACAGGTATTGAATTTGGGGTTATTTAAAGCATAGTGTTTTAAGATAATTTATTTTAACTGGATGTACATGCAACCCTCCTCCCTCTTATTTGCATGAGTCATTGGAAGCTTGTTAGAAACTCCAAAAATGTGACCATAGTAAATCCAGGATAACAAAAATTAATACCTAGCTTTTACATAAACCTTTTTGTCCATAGAACTCAAAGCACTTTACAAAGGATGTCAATTTCTTTATCCCCATTTTACAGATAGGTAAATAGAGGCATGAAGAATGGAAATTACTTCCTCAGGAACAGGATCACTCAGCAGGACAGTGGCAGAGCTGGGAATAGACCCTAAGTTTCCCTAAAAGATCCAATACTCCAAATTAGAAAACAACCTCACCAGTGAGTAAATATATCAGTTTTCGTCCTGCAGCACCTTAGAGACTAACAGAAATGTAGATGGTATCGTGAGCTTTCATGGTCATGATACCATCTACTTTTCGTTAGTCTCTAAGGTGCTACAGGACCATTAGTTTTTTACATTTTTTCAGTTACAGACTAACACAGTTACCCTTGGAGACTTTTTATCAATACTGTAATTGCTAGGCATTCAAAAATGAGTCAGATTCCCAAACATCCTGAGGGTTGTTTGAGGGGGTACAGGGAGTTTTATTATTTAGGGTGTGTTGTTTCCCTTCTATTTTTTGCGTTACTAGAATCATGTTTGTAAGTTTTTCTTTGCTATCCTGAGAGCTAGAAGCTTACATTTAAATTAAAGCTGAGATTCTTAGCTAATCAAATGACTCCAGGCTCTAGGGCTTCAAGAAATACACCAAGTACTGTAAGATTTGTGACAAAAAGGCTGGAGATAGAAAAACTGAATATGGACCTTGTCGTGTGTGCCTGGGTGTCTGCCCCGCACTGGTCATACCAAGGGTTAAACCCAGCCCTGGGAGAGGGCTGGGGCTGTAGAGCAGTGGTCACCAACCAGTAGATCAGGATCTACTGGTAGATCTTGGAGCCTCTGAGAGGTGATCTTGACTGGTTTGGCCAAGAAGCTATCAAGTGCTGGCACTTCAGCTGCCCCTCCCCGCACTGCCTCGCAACTCCTCACCTTTGCCTTGGCGCTGCCTCCCTCCCCCCCCCCCCCCAGGAGCCTCCTGCTTTCTGTGCAGGGCAGGGAAGGGAGAAGAGAGGTGCTGATGTCAAGTTGCCCCCTCTCCCACCCTGTATCCTATCACCACAGAGCAGAGTGGGGGTATATTGGGACTTGGGATGGAGAGTGCTGGCTGCTTTGGGGAGTGGTGCACGGCCAGGACAGGGAGCCTGCCCTAGCCTCACTGCACCACCACCCAGCAGCCACCTGAGGTAGGCAGTGTCCAGTCAGAGCCCACATCCTGAAATCCTACACCAGTCATGAACCCCCTCTTGCAGCCCAGGCTCCTGCCCCAGCCTCAAGCACCCCTGCACCCAAACACCCTCCCAGAGCCTGCACCTAGAACCCCCTCCTACATCCCAACTGTCGGCCCCAAGGTCAGGTCAGAGCCCCTCTCACACTCCAAATCCCTTAATCCAAGACCAGAGCCAGCACCCCAACTCATTGCCCCTGCCTGGTGAAAGGGAGGGAGGATGAGGGAGGGAGGGAGAATGGAGTGAGCAGGGGCGGGGTCTCGGAGAAGGGGTATAAAGGAGGCGGGGCAAAAGTATTTGGGTTTGAGGTAGATCTTGGATTGCGCTTAAATTAAAAAAGTGATCTCATGCTTAAAAAGGTTGGGGACCACTGCTGTAGAGCAAGCAGCTGTGGCATTAGCAACCAGTTAGGGCCCTGATAGAGCTGTATAAATAGGGGCTTCTGGCAAGGCGGAGCACACTCTTGCTCCTGGCTGCCAGGGAAGCTACAGAGGCTTCCTGAGATAGAGTAGGGTTTGGGAAGGGCAGGCAGAGCTGGGGAGCTCTAGCCAGGCAAACCCCCAGGCTGAGGCCTTGCTTTCAAGGCCTGTGAGTAGCAGGGCTGGAGGGAGGCAGCAGAAGGCAGTAGGTCCACCCCCTTGCCTATGATGAGTGGCCATTTCAGACTGCTGTTTGCTCTTAGGGGAGGGGCTAGATGATGAGACAGTGGGGCACTGAGGCAACGCGGGTATGGGAGGCTGGAGTTCCCTGGGCAGGGAGGACCCCAGAGTGCAGGGGGAATGCCACAGAGCAGTACTGTGAAGGAATACACTGTGGGCCGGGAGGGACATGGGGCCTGCAGTAACTCGGAGAACAGGTAACTGAGGTCAAGACACTGGCCAGCAGAAGATGCTCTGAGGTTGAAGAGCTAATTCCCAAGGAGACCAGCAAGAGGTGCCATGATGGTGGGTCATGCCCGTTACAATGTAATAAATTGCAAGGACACAATTTGCAGAACTCTGAGAAACTGTATTTGTCACAAATCTTAGACTGCTTCACCCAAAATCTGCCCACTGATTTATCTCCACTTTAAGGTAGCTTGCCAGATAAGATTTTATTTCTTACATCAAATGTGGAATTTTCCACCCTGAAAATTACACTGGTTTGAGAGCCAGGAATGTAATACGGAGTGCTACATCAGTGACCTGTTTAAGGCCTGATAAGGTTTCCTGCTTTGGAAGATAAAGATTTATCACCTAGATCAATCGGTTCTTCAGCCCTCACATAGCTTGTCCTGATCACAATGAGTTTTCCATTTTTCTCATATTCTGGCCTTCCTTCTCCATGTGCGGGCCATGTTTTTCGTGATAAAGTATTTCCATCTCTTTGGAGGTTAGCCAATGGGACATTTCAGTTCCCATAAGCACCACTTGGCCACAGCTGCAGTCAGTGTTCCCTTGAAGCTGGCAGCTGATTAATCAGCCCCACCCAGTCAGAGGCTCTGTGCACTGAGCTGCCTGGGCGGGGCTGATTAATCACCTGTGAAGCTGTGTTGCCATGCAGTTCAGAGGGAACACTGGTTGCAGTCCATTGATTGTCAGCAAGCCTCACTATGTGCCTGGCCCATTGTATCTTACTGCACCTGCTCTCAACAACAACATGCTGAACTCCACTCTGCTGCCTGACCACTCACTGGGGACTCGATTGCAGGTTGAAATTCCTAGAATTCTTTCTATTTCCCTTTCTGTGATAGAGAATTGCTGCTCTTCTCTCTTTATCAGCACCCATGTTTCGGTACCAGACAGTATTGCTGGCAGTGCTTTTAAGTTGAAGAGGCTGGTGTGTGCTGCCTTGTTGATTTTTTTTTTTTTGTCTTGGTGCACATACTTGATAGAATTGAATGCACACCAACCTGCTTTTTTCTTTGTGACAGTTCAACTTCCTGATCATGGTGCATGTTAATTTCTTGGCCCAAATAAACATATTGCTCAACATTTGTTTCTTCATCCTTGGTTGTTATTTGGGCTTTTGGCAAAGTACTAGCCCCCATACATTTCATTTTGGAGTGGTTAATTTTCAGTCCGATTTGGCTTTTTGTGTTGATTTCTAATAGCGTTTTCTATAGTTTAATGGTGTTTTCAGTGATCAGCATTATCACCCTTGAATCTGAGATGGTTTAACGGCTCTCCATTGATGTTGATTACACCCTTCCAATTCATCTGCCTCATTACCATTTTGAGGCAGGCTGTGAAGTGTGCCTGTGAAACTGTCTCCTTGTTTCACACCTTTCTTAACCTAGATGTGAGGAGAGCATCAAATAAAATTATATCTGTAGTGCACTCAGAATTTGCTTCCTTTAATAGCTTGATATAGTTTGTGTCGATGCTCCACTCTGCAAGAGCTTTCAACACTGCATTAATCTCTATGCTGTCGAATGCTTTTTCATAGTCAATGACGGCAATACCTACAGCAGGGGTACTCAATGATATTCACAGCACATGCCAAGGGCCTCAACTTAAGTGTGGCTGCATATACATGCAAATAGCTTTTCATACTGACGGGCATGAATACAAAGATTAAGGCAAGACTACACAACACGCAGGCCCCATTTAAGTCAGTTCTGCTGATATTAATAAAATGCAGTAGTTACCCGATTTCCACCCATATTGACAGCACTTTTAATGAGCAATGACAGTCCAGGAATTTAACAATTAAAACCCAAATCAGCAGAGGACAATTATATTGACTCCTTTTTTTGTTGTGGCTCCCACCCGTGGGCCACGTGTTCAGCCCCTGTGACAGGGTTTACCTACCCCACACTGAGGAGCAGGGAGTTGCCCTGGCCCAGCTGGCTGAAAAGGCCCCACCCCCACAGCCCTGCTGGGCATACTCACAGGAGAGACTGGATATAAAAGCCTTTGGAGCCACTCAGTTGGGGCTGTGACCGCCAGAGGGGAAGGAGCTCAGGCCCGAGCTCCAGAGCGGTCCCAGCAACCGCAGCAGCCCCAGCGGCAGCCCCAGCCAGGGATGCCATTGGGGAGGGTCCGACCCACCGAGCAACGGCATGAGAGCTGAGCAGTGCACCGGGAATGGTATGCAGTAGTCCAGGGCAGAGGATTGTCCTTTGGGAGTTCAGCATGTTTTGGGTGGGATCCCCACTGAGTAGGCAGTGGAGCCCACCACTGCCAAAAGGGCCCTGGTCTAGGACCCGGTGGAGTGAGGGGGACCCAGGCCTTCCATCTCCCCACCCCACAACAGACCAGCTCCCTAGTGATCTGAGAGGCTTACCTGTGGACTAAGCCTTCAGGCCGTATATATGCTGATAGAGGGAACTGTGCTCTGGACTAGGCCTCCTGGCCGTATATACCCTGATAGAGGGAACTGTGCTTCAAACTAGGCCTTCAGGCTGTATATACGTTGATAGAAGGAAATTTGCTGTGAACTGAGCCTACGGGCTGTATTTGCCCTGGAAAAAGAGGGCAGTGACCCAAAGTTTGGGGACTTCTGGACCATCAGCAGGGCCTGCCCCTTAACAACTTGGTGGAGAATGTGGGCATAATGCCCGGATCCCATCCCTGAGATAAGGGACTTGGAATAGGACAGACAGCAGCCTGAGGAAAGGCACAAAGAAAGGCAGCCCCAGGACAGTCACCAGTATGGATCTTGGGAAGTTCTTTGAGTGGCTGCTGGAGAATCAATGACAGCAGATGGCCCAAGTGCAGGAGCAACAGAGTCAATTACTACATCAACTGGCTGCCCAACAACAGCTGCAAGCAAAACAGCTGGAGCATCAACAACAGCTGCTCAGGGAATTGGCTGCTCAGCAACAGGCTCAATAGGACAGGTGGCTCCAGCAACTGACAAGGCAGGGGCCAGCAGCTCCTTCCCCAGATACCAGCACATTTGGGGAAGCAACCCTAGGGACCCTAGTGCCTGCCCATCAGCCTGAGCAGAGTGGGACTGGGGGATGACCCAGAAGCCTTTTTAGTGACTTTTGAGCAGGTTGCAACAGCAGCTAGGTGGCCAGGAGAACACTGGACGACAATACTGGCCCCCCTACTTGACTGGACTGGTGCAGCTGGCTTATAGGAACTTAGACCCCCATGACACTCTAGATTATTCCCAGGTAAAGGTGGCTATTCTAGACCAGGCGGGCATCAGTCCGGAGATGTACCGCCAGCGATTCCGCCAGCAGCGATACCCACCAGGGGCCAGGCCGAGGGCTATGGCTCAGAAGCTCTGAGAACTTTGTTGGTGGTGGGTTGAACCCAAAGGCAGATGGGCTACAGATGGCTGAAATGATGGTGGTGGAACAACTTATACAAATCTTCCCCACCAGAGGACAAAGGTGGGTGAGGCGACACCAGCCTAGGTCCCTGAGCGAGGCCATCTCCCTGATGGAGGACAACTTTGCGGCCAGGGACCCACGGGGGAGAGGCAACAGTATCAGGGGCCTGCCAGCTCAGAAGGCTAAGGTGGGAGGGGATCTTCCTCATATCAGGAGGAACCACGGGTCCTCAGGGGTAATACCCAGCCACCACTACCTGGAGAGGGGCTGAGGAAGCCATCAACCACTGGCATCCAGCGAGAGAAGGGACTGATGCTTCACCTGCAGGAGGAGGTGGGAGAATTGTTGGGGGCAGCAGGGGAAGCTAGACCACTCGGATGCTACAAGTGTGGACAGAAGGGACACTTCCATCGCGAGTGCCACTATATGGACTGTAGCTATGGACAGGTGTTGAGGGCCAGGGAGAGGGGCCCTACCAAGGTGCTAGCTGAACTGCGGGTGGAAAGGACCCCGGTCACTGCCTTAGTGGACTCTGGGTATGACCAGACATTGGTTTGGGCAGACCTGGTAGAAGCTGCTGAATAGCACTTTCTTCACCTTTTTGTGAAAGTTGAGCCATGCTCTGAGCTAGTACTGGTCACTCCTGGTGTTACATGATGGTACTACTGAGATGTCTTGTACAGTGTGCTGCTCAAAATATAGTCAATCTCATTCTTTTTGTATTGGGTAGAATCCATGTTCACCTCCTCTAGGCCTTCTTAAACCAGGGTGCAACATTTCTTTCATCTCTTCCTGAGTTGCCAGCCACTCTGCGTGGATTTCATTCACCAGTGCCATACCTTACAATGAAATGTTCACCTTTTTCTCTTCCGTCTTTGGCTTATACATTTGTGATGACTAATTTCAATGTGGATTTTTGAGCAAGGCTTTCCTTGAGCTTCTGATTGAATTCTTCTGCATCATCCTCTTCTCTTGCCCTTGTTGCAGCACACATTTGAATAATCTTGAATGCTGTTCTTGTTCATTTGGAGGTGTAGTATTCCAATGCGCAATGACTTGAACTTGCAAGAGATTAATTTTGAAGATCATTCCTTGTTGATTCCCCCAATGGTTCTTGTGCCTTCTCATTTTCTCAACATGATGGTATCTTCTTCTCTCCACTTCCATATCCTTTCTTCGTCATGTTTTACAGAGACCAAGGATGTCACAGGCTGTTCTTGCCCTCTCCTCCATCAGATGGCAGAGCTAGAAACAGGGAGCTAAATTTTCTGGTGATAAGATACACCAGCAGAGAATATAGCCCAAGAGGTATATGTCAATGGTAAGGGGAGATTCATAGCCCTCAGCAGAGAGGTCAAGAGATCAAATGTTTAATTCATGACATGTTTAGGTATAGAAGAGGTTCTCATGGCTTCTGCTGAGCCGGGTATATTTGGACTGCAATCAAAGCATCTGCCTTTATAGTCAAATGGATTTAAAATAGCAGCCCTAATTATATTCTTTCAAACTTTCGGAAACATCCATTTTCTATGTTAGGGCCTGCTCTAGCTCTTACTGGGGCCAACTGAAAGATTCCCATTCTTTCCAGCAGAAGTTGGATCACTCCTTTTATGTGGCACATACCAAATAAGTGATAGTGGGGCACAATTTGAAGGTTTTCAGCACACATTTAGAATGAGTTGTTGTATAGCTTTCTTGGCTCAACTAGAAAGGAAGAAGGGGCTCGTACCAAACTCTCTCTCTCTCTCTCCCCCTCCCTCTATCTGGCCAGCCCTGTCTTGTAAAAAATGTATCAGAGGAGCTTCATCCATATGGATGGGATTTCCCTGTGATGGAATACTCCTGGAGAAACTCATACATTCCCTGACCCTGGGTTGATGTGGGGGTTTTAGTGTCTTAATTGGATATTTCCAGACATTGCATTGGCAGAAAAGACATCTGAACAACCTTAATTCTGAGGTCTTGTCTACATACAACTTTTGTATCACATTAATGTTGCCTGTATAGTTTAAATTATTTATCCCCTCTAATGTAGATGCAGTGATACCAGTGGTTCTCAGCCTTTTTGGGCTCAGGTCATGAGCATTTACAAATGGGTCCTATCACAACCTGGTAAATAGCCTGGAGGTGGAGGCCCTGGAGAGGTTAGGTCAGGTCCTGCCCCTTGGGGAGAAGGGATCCTGCTCAGTACTTATCCTACAGTGGCGGCTCCTGTACCTCCAGTGCTGTGGGGCTGGCTGGCTGGCTGGGCTTGGCTCTGCTCTGGGCATTGCAACCTCTGGGGTTGCAACTCTGCTCAGGTTTGGCCATCCACAGGCTGAACCAAATGTATGTGAGTGGAGTTGTGGCCTCACTCGGAGTTGTGCCATTCACTCAAATTTGGCTTACTCAGGCTCCTGTCAGCATGATGGGTGGGCCAAACCTGAGCCCTAGAGATTACTGTGTCTAGCTCAGGAAGGCAAACCTAGCTAGCTCTATGGAAGAGGAGCCACGGGAGTTTCTATACGACCCTTTGAAATTTTCTGCCAGGCCACCGATAGAGGAGGCAGAGGCCATTGCCTAGGGGCTGAGGCTATTTCTAAGGGCCCAGAGGGACCCTGCCTCACTAGAGAGAGTCACATGCCTCCTAGGTGCACTTCCCCCCAGTGTTGCACTGTCCTGCTGCAGCTCAGTATTCCTGGGACCCTCCTGCTAGCTGTGCAGAGCAGGGGGTCAAGGGTGCTGATGTCACAGTCAGGGTGTTCCCCTGCCCCTGTACTCAGTCTCTGCAGAGTAGACGACACAGCTACTGCCCAAGTCTTCCTGAGCCAGAGCCTCCTGTTTCCTTTCTACACTGAATGGTAAGTGTGTGAGTGCCCCTCTTAAAGAGGCAGCACGCTCTTTCTGAGATTTCCCCAGGAGCTAGCTCTCTCAGTCTCTCAAACACGGTCTCACAGTCTCCCTTCCCCTGCCCACGTCCCGGCATCTTTACATTAATGTGGATAAATGTAAAGTAATGTACACTGCAAAAAATAACCTCAACTATACATATACTATGATGGGGGCTAATTTAGCTGCAACTAATCAGGAAAGAGATCTTGGAGTCATCGTGGATAGTTCTCTGAAGACATCCACGCAGTGCAGCGGCAGTCAAAAAAGCAAACAGGATATTAGGAATCATTAAAAAGGGGATAGAGAATAAGATGGAGAATGTCTTATTGCCCTTATATAAATCCATGGTACGCCCACATCTTGAATACTGCGTACAGATGTGGTGGTCTCATCTTAAAAAAGATATACTGGCATTAGAAAAAGTTCAGAGAAGGGCAGCTAAAATTATTAGGAAAAAAACCAGCAAGCAAATGGTCTGGTAGCACTTTATAGACTAACAAAACATGTAGATGGTATCATGAGCTTTCATGGGCACAGCCCACTTCTTCAGATGTCCGGAGGGTTTGGAATGTTTAGGGTTTGGAATGGGTCCCATATGAGGAGAGATTGAAGAGACTGGGACTTTTCAGCTTGGAAAAGAGGAGACTAAGGGGGGATATGATAGAGGTCTATAAAATCATGAGTGGTGTGGAGACGGTGAATCAGGAAAAGTTAAAGCGACAAGGAGTTCTGTAGCACCTTATAGACTAACAGATGTATTGGAGCATAAACTTTCGTGGGCAAAGACCCACTACGTCAGATGCAAAAGGAAAAGTTATTTACTTGTTCTCTTAATATAAGAACTAGGGGCCACCAAATGAAACTAATGGGCAGCAGGTTTAAAACGAATAAAAGGAAGTTCTTCTTCACACAGCGCATAGTCAATCTGTGGAACTCCTTGCCTGAGGGGGTTGTGAAGGCTAGGACTATAACAGGGTTTGAGAGAACTAGATAAATTCATGGAGGTTAAGTCCATAAATGGCTATTAGCCAGTCTGGGTAAGGAATGGTGTCCCTAGCCTCTGTTTGTCAGAGGGTGGAGATGGATGGCAGGAGAGAGATCGCTTGATCATTATCTGTTGGGTTCACTCCCTCTGGGACACCTGGCATTGGCTGCTATCGGCAGACAGGGTACTGGGCTGGATGGACCTTTGGTCTGACCCAGTATGGCCGTTCTTATGTTCTTAGGCGGTGCTGGGAAGGGGAGACAGGGCTCAGGAACAGAGGAGGAGAGCATTCAGTGAGTGTCTAATAATACAGCTCAGGCATCTCTCAGGTTTCCAGCCAACACACGTGCATGCACACACATTCTGTCCTGTGTGTCATGCTCACCTCCCTACACATATTTGTGATGGTGATGTTACTACTACTACTTGGTACTTCCTACAATGCACATATATCCTCGGTAATTTCGTTCTTTCAAAGTATGTTTTTTTTAGTGTTTTGACTGGTCTATACATTTGTAATTTGTATTTCTCTTACACTTAAATTTATTTGAGCAGTGAATTCTAAAATGCCCAACTTGGCCTGGCTGGAGTAATTATCCCTATATTATATATATGTTTTGAGTTTTACTGGTGTGCATGTAACAAAACGTATTGCAGGTGTAGCCGCAGCAGCGTGCAAATATCTGGTGGACCGCATCATGGGGGGCCCATTGTCCATTCTGCCCTGGGGCTCAGAATTGCTGTTATCAGGCATGATTCTAGCAATGCAATTTTGTGTCTCAACCCACTGGCTGAGAAACCCTGCTTTATGCCAATAAAGCTTATTTGTGTACAAGAATGGGAATATGCAATATTAGTATAAAATACCTATATACCAGTATAGAGTGCACACATGGCTTGTACTGCTCAACAATAAAGTCAGACACTTAGCTGAAGTAGTTATACTGGTCCAAAACCTGGGTTTATACTTTGCCTAGGTTAACAAAGGTTGTGTGTAGAGGTGTGTACAAAATGAAGCTTTATTGCACTACCTTTAGTCCAATGAAAATATGGTTAACAGCTTTTTTGCACTCTGCAATGCAACTTTCTCCGGTGGTTTCCACAACAATCCTTCCTCCCTGCACCTTTCTGTTCTGTTTTTATTTAAACAGGAACTGTCTTGCTCAGTTTGCTAGCCTGTTTTGCAGCTCATTTATCTCTATGTGAATCAACAACATGTACATCTGTCAGTGAATACTTCTAAGACAGGAAACTTGCACTAACGTAAATCCTTTTCCCACAACCCCTTTCCCTCACCTCACCCCATCCATGGCACTGCAGATCTCAGGCAGCAACAAAGCCAGTAAAGTTCCATTGCACAAGGGCTGGAGGAAGGCAAGAGGTTGAGGCCCTATCTAGGCCATCTGTGTACCATGGATGTGTGCTTGGTGAGGGCTCCAGCACCTCAGTGATAGAGAGCTGAGCTGGGATTGTAGATGTGCAGTGGGTTTGCGTAGGGGCAGAGTGGAGTGTGCAAACTGAGGTGAAGCTACCACTCTTTGGCCTGGGAAGAAGATTCCACCAAAGTTGGAGCAAACATTTAGTTGTAGATCATCTGTCATAGTGTGCTTGCAAAGGGTATGTGTGATGTGTCATGCTGTCTGCAGGGGCTCTTGGCTATGGGTGCCTACCTAAGGGCAGACTGTTTAAAAAAAAAAATGGTGGATACCCAAGCTTGTGGTATGTTCTATAATTACATTCTACCAAGCCCTACCAAATGTGAATTCCTGCATCACGAGAACAGTCTTACCATGGAGACAGACAGTCTCCTTAGACTCTATCTTGCCATTCAGGCAAATTGGAGTTGAGGATAAATGGTCACACCAAAAATCAAACCACATTCAGTTGTTTCCAGTCCCAACAAACCAGTCAGTCACTTAGCCCAAATCAGTTGGTACTTTAGATCTTACTCCAAAGACATCCTCTTATACCCAATTCTGTAATAAAGCTAAAATGTATTGTCTAGGAAAAAGAAATAAGTTATTGACTGGTTAAATGAAGCAAACCTATGTACAACTGAGCTACAAGCTAAATCCTAAGAGCGACTGAGTTGTGCTTTGGCAAGTCAAAGTGTCTTATGTGGCAGATTCAGGAGGCAATCTCATATTCACAGGGTCTCTGTGTTCAAAGTGTTGGCTCTTATCCTGGGTGAATTCAGACGTGGAAAAATGGAATATTTTCCTATGAATTTGGGGTTTTTTTTCTTCATGCAGCTTGCAAGTCACCAGGACAAGCTTCCTCAGGTAGTATTTTCCAAGGTAGGATAGGCCAATTAATCAATCATTTGTATTGCAATGTTCCTTGATGGCCCAACTGATCCAAGGAGGGTTCCCATGCTTGAATTTATAAGTTCAGAGCAAATGTTTTCAAAGATATAAAGCAAAAAAACATATTCTCTTATAGCGTGGAATAGCAACACTGTAAGTGACATTAATGCATGCAGCAACATACAAGCATTTCCTGGAGCATCTAACACTCAAGACATTCTTAAGACACAAACCTATTTTGAGCAAAACGAACATAGATGAATGGGTCTGGTGTCCAGCTATGTGTTTCAGTTCTTAGCTAATGACTGCAGCCTGAGCTAGAGCTAACATCTAGCCTGACAGTGTCACATGATGGACTTCCAAATAGACAGGCATGTACGGCTTGCGCATGCTTCCCGATCCACACAAGTGAGTATGTTGTTATCCTCTGTCCCGAGCATTTCTTCTCCGTAAAGGTGAGCAACCTGATGTTCTCTGAGAGGCCACTCACCCCTTTTCTGCTGTTTGGTTCACATGAAGGTGTTGGAATTATTTATGCAGGATATTACTATGATGGGTTGAGTGACAGAGATCCCCTTGAGACTGTTACTTGATGGGGTGATCAAACCAATGTGCCTGCCTGCCTGCCCTTTTGGGTGCCCGACTACCCTGTCCTACTGAGCCAGAAGCTCTGATCTCCCCTAACAAGGCACAAAAGCACCCTGATGCACAGCCCCAGTGGGATCAGAATCCCAGATAAATCTGTCTTACTCTGTATAAAAGGATTTCATAGAGAAAACTCATGCAGTTTGCCCCCTTTATTAATGAGAGAGATGCACCGCTGTTGTTCTCCTCCAGGTAACAAGTATTTATGCTGGGTTTGATAATAAAACAAAAGTGATTTTATTAAGGATAAAAAGTAGGATTTAAGTGGTTGCAAGTGATAAGACAGATCAAAATAAGTAAATGAGCTAAAATAAAACATGCCAGCTAAGCTTAATATGCTACAAAACTTGTTACATGCAATTTCTTACCCTAATAGTAGTTTTAATGATCTTTTCTCACAAGCTAGGCAGCCTCTTAGCATGGGCTCAATCCTTTCCCCTGTTCAGTCTCAGATGTTTCCAATAGGCATCTTGGTGGTAAGCAGGGGCTGTTCTTCAACTGCCACTTCTTCTTCGAGTGGCTGCTCATGTCCATTCGAATTAGGTGTGTACACCGTGTGCACCGCATCTTTCGGAGCATTTTCCCTAGCGATACCCGTAGCGCCAGCAGGGCGCCCCCTGGAGTGGTGCCACCATGGCGGAGCATAAGTACCGCTGCCGGCGCTCCCCCACCTCAGTTCCTCCTTACCGCCCATGACGGTCGTTGGAGCGTGTCTCGCTCTTAGAGCAGTTAGTGGTTCCCGTTTCTTCTAGTCTTGTAAATAGTTCTAAATGGTTCACTTAGTTAGATAGTTAAAGTTTCTGTGTTTTTTCTTCTCCCCCTTCGGGGGTGAGGAATGCCAGGGCCGCAAGGCTTTAAGGCGTGTGCTGTCTGTGCAAAGTTTATGCCTAAAGGAGACCCTCACGACAGTTGTCTGAAGTGTCTCGGTGAGACCCACCTTACAGACACCTGTAAGATCTGCAAGTCGTTTAAACAGCGCACTAAGAGGGAGAGAGAGAGACTCGTTTAAAACTTCTCCTCATGGAGGCGGCTTTACAGCCGGCACCGGCTGGACACTCTGCGGTGCACAGTGCACCAGCGTCCATGTGCGATGCCCCATCTCGGGACCGGGCTTCGGTGTCGAGAGCTCAGCACTGCTCTCATTCTTTGGCACCGAAGAGATCAAGAACGTCCCGTGGTAGGTCTCCGAGCAGAAACTCCAAGTCGCGTCTACATCGCAGGGCCGAGTCTCCGGTGCACACCTCCTCGTCTACCACGGTGCGGTGTAAGCGAGCGGGTCGGCCATCCAGTCCAGGGCAGCTTCCCTCGCACCGCCCCTCCACGCCGGACACTTTTGAAGCAGCACATGACCGTATTAGCCTCACTACCTCCCCTCCGTCGTCAGTTGAGGCGGAGAGGTCGAGGTCGCCGGAGGCTGTGTTGGCACCGGCTTCCCTGCCGCACCATCAGGACCATACGGCACCGGTCGCCTATGCAGCGGGACCGTCCCCTGTGGGACCAGTACCGCTTGCTCCTACATCAGTGCCGGCCTCAGCACAGGCTGCCAGGCTTCGCTCGACTGGGCTCGACTTCCCTCGGTGCTGGGACCTCTTCCAGACCCCGTCTTGACCGCACCGGTGCCCTATCACCCAGGCCTTGCGGCACCATCTATGGCACCATCATCGGTGCTGGCGCAGAACAGCTTTCCCGGGGTGCGGCTCCAGTCTTCGGCACCGGACCATTCAGCATTAGCCTCTTCGGCACCGATACAAGTTCCGGCACCGCTACAGGCACCGACATCGACCCCGTGGGCCATGCCGGTGCCACTATCACCGATAACGTCGGTCTCTTCGGGATTCGTCTCACAACCGGTACCAAGTTTGTCAGCGCAGCAATGCACCGTGTCGCCATCGCAAATGCAACCGGCACCAACACCGACACCGGTCCTCCCAGCACCGCAATTGGCCCACGTCTCTGCGCCGGGACATGTACTCTCGGCACCAGAAACTGTCTTCCCCTTGCCGCAGCCGGCTCCCCTCCGGGCACCGAGGGCCGTTCTCCCTGTGCCGCAACCGGCACCGGGACCTGTTTTCCCGACGCCGGCACGCCCTCATCACTCGCACACGGGCAAACCTGAGCCTATGGCCAGGTTTGCCCCCCCCCCCCCCCACCTTGGTGGCAGGGCATTCGTCATCTGCACCTCCCTGGCCTGAGTCTGACTACTCGTCAGATTCTGATGCGGCATCACTCAGGTCGGAGTCCTCGGGAGTTTCCTCAAGTCATAGATCCCGTTCCCGGCACCGGCGTGACCGTCCGCGTATGCAGCAGACTTGGCCACCTCAACCGCAATGGCCTTTCTGGATACCGTGGGCTTACCACCAGTGGCAGGGGCCTGTGCCCCGCTCTGTAGTGTCCGGTGTCTCGGGACACCGAGCACAACCGTTGGCATCACTGTCACGACCCCCTCCCTCTCCCGAGAGGTCAGTTTCTGCGGATGTCGCTACTGAGCCACAACCCCCGGTGCCAGAGCCACCTCCGCTAACGGTGCTGCCTGCCTAGCTGGCTCCTCAACCGGCTCCAGCGCTGGATCCGGTACCGATCCAGGAGTCATCCTCATTTTCGTCTCTTGATGAAGCCCTGGAGGATCCTGCACCAGCGTTGCCTACTATGGATGCTCGAGCGCATCAGGATCTCCTTAGGCATCTGGCCTCCAACCTGGGTGGCCCAGTGGAACCAGTAGTGGAGGACATGGACCCCATGATTGATATCCTCTTTGACGATGCCCCCGCCCGCTTGGCTTTGCCACTTAATAAAACCGTGGCCAAGATTACTAATGCCCTATGGCAGACCCTGGCGTCCCTGACCCCTGCCTTAAAGGGAGTCGAGAGGCACTATCACGTTCCCCAGTCGGGGCACGAACACTTGTACTCCCGACCGGTCACGGGGTCCTTGGTCATTCAGGCTGCGGCTCAAAAGGAGAGGCTTCCCCAGCCAGGGCCGTCCCCGAAGGCTAGGGAGCCCAAACGCCTTGACCTGATGGGCCGTAAGGTGTATGCCACTGGCGGGGTGCAACTCCGCATTGCTAACCAACAAGCGATGCTGAGTCGTTACGCTTATAATACATGGCAAGTGGTGGATAAGTTTAAGGATAAGCTCCCTGCCGAGGCCCGTCAGGAGTTTGCGGCCATGACTTCGGAGGGCAGAACCATCGCCCGCACGGCCCTTCAGGCTTCCCTGGACGCCGTTGACTCTGCAGCCCGCACCATGGCGTCGGGTGTAGTTATGCGCCGTGGTACCTGTCTACAGGTGTCTGGAATACCTCCGGACATCCAGACTACGATCCAGGACCTGCCTTTTGACGGCAAAGCGTTGTTTTCGGAGCACACGGACTCCAGGCTCCATATGCTTAAGGACACGAGGTCTACTCTCCGGTCCTTGGGGATCCACACGCCAGCCCCGCAGCATCGTCAGCTGCCCTACAGACAGCAGGGGAGAACTCTGTCCCAGGTCCCCTGTGGGAATTACTGGAGACGCTGTCCTCGTGCCCCCAGTGGGGGTGTGGGGGCGGCTGCGGGCCCCTCATCTGCAAGGGGTCGTCGAGGTCGCCCGAGAGGGGACAACCCCCGTGGGGTTGGTCAAGGCTCCTCCAGCAGCCCAAGCACCAGTTTTGATGGTCTGTTAGAGAGTCGCGCACCAGTCTCCCACCCTGGCCCCTGGTTTGGGGCCAGGGTATCCCGGTTTGCCCATGCCTGGGCAGAAATCACCACTGATGCCTGGGTTCTAAAAATAGTCTCAAATGGCTATACCATCCCCTTTCTGGACTCGCCCCTTCCAACCCGCCCGCCCTGTCCCTTTTCAGGGACACCTCTCATGAAGGCATCCTCTGTCAGGAGGTGTTAGCGCTCCTCGAAAAGGGAGCTGTGGAGAGGGTCCCCTCACATCTGAAGGGCAAGGGGTTTTATTCCCGCTATTTCATTGTCCCAAAACCCAAGGGCGGGGTTCGTCCCATCTTAGATCTCAGGGACCTCAACAAGACAGTGGTGAAATCCAAGTTCAGAATGGTAACCCTGGCTTCTGTCATCTCGGTTTTACAGTTAGGAGACTGGTACGCAACTCTCGATCTCAAAGACGCTTACTTCCATGTGGCAATAAGACCCAGCCACAGGAGGTTTCTCCATTTTATTGTTTCCAAATGCCACTTCCAATTTACAGTGCTCCCATTCGGCCTTTCAACAGCACCCAGGGTCTCTACAAAATGCGTGGCAGTCATAGCGGCATTCCTCCGCAAAAAAGGGGTACACTTCTTTCCGTACCTAGATGACTGGCTGATTCGTGGCCGTTCCTGCAAACAAGTGGAGGCCCACGTTTCCCTCACAAGGGCCCTCTTCGTCAGGTTGGGGCTCGTGCTAAACGAGGAAAAGTCATTGCTGACTCCCTCCCAGCACCTCGAATTCGTAGGTGCCCTCCTGGACGCCAGGGTGGCGAGAGCATTCCTCCCCAGATCCAGGTTTCTGTCCATAGTGGAGCTTGTCTCCAAGTTAACCCGGTTTCCCATCACAACTGCCTGGGTCTGCTCGAGGCTGCTGGGACACATGGCGGAATGTACATACGGTACGCCATGCTCGGATGAGGCTCAGGTCTCTGCAGGCCTGGTTGGCAAGGGCATTCAACCAGTCCAGGGGTCTCTGGGACATGGTTCTCACAGTGCCTCCGGAGGTGATAGCCTCCTTACAATGGTGGACCCAGGAGGCGGTGGTGTGCAGCGGGGTTCCGTTCACTGTACCTCCCCCCTCGCTTACACTGGTCACAGATGCTTCTGACCTGGGTTGGGGAGCACACCTGGGGTGTCACAGAACCCAGGGTTTATGGTCCCCTGCAGAGCAGGCTCTGCACATAAATGTCCGGGAGCTCAGGACAGTCAGGAGAGCCTGTGAGACCTTCCTGTCGAAGCTCTCTTGCCGGTCTGTCCTCGTCCGCCTGGACAACACGGCGGCTGTGTTCTACCTGAACAGGCAGGGGGGAGCCCGGTCGCCTCCCCTCTGCCGCGAGGCTCTATGCCTCTGGGACCTGTGTGTAGAGCACGACATAGTTTTGCAAGCAGAATACCTGCCGGGGTGCAAAAACTTGCTGTCCGATGCTCTCAGCAGGTCCTTCGGAGCCCACGAATGGTCTCTCAAGGATTCGGCCCTTTGTCAGGTCTTCCACAGGTGGGGTTGTCCCCTGGTAGACCTGTTTGCCTCGGCACACAACATCAAGTGCCGGAGTTACTGCTCCCTGTTGGGGCTGGGGGCACACTCCAGGGGGATGCCATGACTGTGCCGTGGCCGGCGGGCATCTTCTATGCTTTCCCTCTGTTTCCCCTAGTTCCCAGGGTTCTAACCAGGGTCAAGACCTTCAGGTCCACAGTCATCCTGATAGCCCCTCAGTGGCCCAGGCAATTCTGGTTCCCTATCCTGGTGGACATGCTCAGTAAGGTGCCTATAACGCTCTCGCCGGTTCGGGATCTCCTGACCCTCCCTTGGGACGGGGGGACCATGGTTCACCGGAATCTCAGCTCTCTCCACCTGACAGCCTGGTTTATCCGTGGCTGACCCAACTGGAAAGGGAATGTTCCCAGGAAGTACAGATGGTGCTCATAAGTAGTAGGAAACAGTCTATCAGGCGGTCGTACACAGCCGAGTGGCAGTGGTTCTCGTCTTGGGCGTCCAGAAGGGGAGTGCACCCGTCCTGTGCACCTGTCCCGTCCATTCTGGACTACCTCTTTGAACTTAGGTCCAGTGGCCTTTCTACCTCCTCTATCAAAGTCCATGTAGCATCTCTCTCCGCCTTCCATGTTGGTTCGGCAGGAATGTCTCTGTCTTCTGGCCCTGTGGTCAAAAGGTTCCTTAAGGGTTTGGATAAGTTGTATCCCTCGGTTAGATCCCCGCTTGGGACCTTAACCTCATGTTGTCTAGACTTGTGTCGCTCCCTCCCCCCTTTGAGCCGCTGGCCACGTGTTCTTTGAAGCACCTCTCTATGAAGGTTGCGTTCATTGTGGCCATTACGTCGGCTCGCAGGGTCTCTGAGCTGAGGGCGTTAACTGTAAACCCGCCCTACCTAGTGTTTTCTGACAATAATGTGAGGCTCCACCCTCACCCGGCCTTTCTCCCCAAGGTGGTGTCACCGTTCCACTTGTCCCAAGAAATTTACCTCCCGGTTTTCTTTCCAAAGCCCCACGCCTCCCCTAAGGAGCAAGTGCTCCATTCCCTGGATACTAGACGTGCACTAGCTTTTTATATTGATAGGACTAAACCCTTTCGCAAATCCACACAATTGTTTATTGCTGTCACTGACAGAATGAAAGGGCTTCCCATATCGACCCAGAGGTTGTCCAACTGGGTCGCAGGGTGTATCAGGGAGTGTTATGCCTTGGCCGGGAAGGTCCCGCCCTGGGTTACAGCACATTCCACCAGGGCGCAGGCGTCCTCTGTAGCTTTTGGGGTGCAGGTTCCAATCACTGAAATCTGCAGGGCGGCCACGTGGTTGTCACTCCATACCTTTACGGCGCAGCACACGCTGGCACAGCAAGCTAGGGAGGACGCAGGGTTGGGCTCTGCGGTCCTCAGCTCTGTATTGTAAATATGTATGTTTTATCTGTACCACATTGCACTTTTCTACAGTTTTTTCTGTGTTCGGTTAGTTGAATAAATATGTTTGGATTGTTCAACTTTCGTGGACTTCTCTTTGAGTGCTCCGACCCCTCCTCCTTGAAGTGGGGTTGGCTTGGGAGTCACCTAATTCGAATGGACATGAGCAACCACTCGAAGAAGAAAAGAACGGTTACTTACCTGTAACTGTTGTTCTTCGAGATGTGTTGCTCATGTCCATTCGATTTCCCCCCCCTACCTCCCCTTCGTCAGCGCGTCCGGCAAGAAGGAACTGAGGTGGGGGAGCACCGGCAGGGGTACTTATGCCCCGCCATGGCGGCACCACTCCAGGGAGCACCCTGCCGGCACTACGGGTACCACTAGGGAAAACGCTCCGGAAGACACGGTGCACACGGTGTGCACACCTAATTCGAATGGACATGAGCAACACATCTCGAAGAACAACAGTTACAGGTAAGTAACCGTTCTTTTCCTATCAAAACTGGTTTCTGACAGAAAATGAAACAACCTTTTTCCTCTGCAAAAGTATCTTTTTCATGAAAATTTTTGACTTTTCATCAAGAAACCAAAGCCTCACATTTTTCAGTTGTCAATGAGAAGTTGAAGAATTCCGTGAAAAATTTCAACAAAAGCTATTTTCTTTTAATTCTTGTCAAAGTTTTCCATGAACACCTTTCCCTCATCTTCTGTTCATTTCTGGTAGAGCAAGTTGCGAAAGCTGCATTTATTTCATATTCCTTGAATGTTCCTGTAGGTATATGGGAAATCAGGCTGTGCAGTAGCGATCTACGTAACTACATGTTGTTAGACAAGTTTTGTTACTCTCATTGTCCTTCCCACCTCTTGACAAACATACAAGTGAATGTGACAGGCAAGTCCTATATCAGACTCTTTGGGGAAGGAAATGTCTACCTTTGCATAGATACAGCACCCAGCACAATGGGACTCCATCTTGATTGGTACCACAAAGCACCTCCTGTTTCAAGGACAAGTCATGATAATGCAAATGCAAAAATAGCAACACAGTTCAGTTATAAAAATCCATGTGTCTCCTATCCATTTCCAAATGCTAGCCATTACTGCAAGTACAGCCCAAAAAATGTATGTGCTAGATGCTGCTGCTTGTTATAAAGACTCTGTGTCCATGCTTCACATATAACCAAGGTTATACTGATTTTATTAAAATTAAGAAGACTTGAATTGCCAAAAGCCTCTGTTTTTCCTAATAATTCTGTTTTTCTGGTTAACTCAGTGCTACAATCCAACCACACCTGCTTGACTTCATGTTAGGACTGCACAAGTTATATTTTTGGGGACCCAAATGCTGAAAATAATGGGAGATACTAATTCAAGTTCTGATCCTGCAACTCATGTGAATGACTCCTTAGCTTTATTCCCATGCATGACCCTTTTGAAGCTACTCATGTGAGTAAAGTGAGGTGTTACAAGATTGGGGCCTAAGGATATTTCAACACTTATTTTATTCCTTTACTACGTCTATACTACGAGTTTTCTCTGCAAAAAAGATGCTAATGAGGGACTCATTTGCGTGATTCGCAATCTCATTTGCATATTTTCTGCCGATCCGTTTTTGCGCTAGGGGCTTTTGCACAAAAACAAACAGGCTACATCTACACTGCAAAAACCCGTGGCGCGTCCATGCCTCAAATGCACTTTTGCGCAAGTAAATCAACAGGCAGAAGAGAGGGCTTTTTCTGGTGTAGGTAAACTTCCTTTTACAAGGCATAACTTCTTTTTGCGCTACAGCTGTTGTGCAAAAAGGCAAGTGTGGATGCTCTAGAGGGGTTTTTGCCGAATAATTGGCCTCCAGGGAAAAACAATGGTGGCCACTCCGGCCAACTCAATCAGAATTCTATTGTTCCCGTCTGCTGGCACCCTTTAAAGCCGCAGGCACCCTGCACAAGATTGTTGCTGCAAGTTTGCAGGGAGCAGGTGCCTTCAGCACACCGCTCTGCTACAGCCACAAATGGCCTCCCACCAAGTTCCCCAAGACCCTCACTAGCCCTTCCAGGGACCAGCCACAGGGGTCACAGGACCCCCTGAGGGGGATCGAGAGGCGTGCCCCCACCAGGAGCAGGCCAGAAATCAAAACCTTCCTTGAGTTGTGGGGCGAGGAGTCCCTGCAGGAGCCCTGGGCCAAGAGGAGGAATGCGGTAATCTACACCTGCATGGCCGTATCCCTGGCGGAGCGAGGTCTCCTTGCCCAGACCATGGAGCAAGTCCGGGCTAAGGTGAAGAAGGTCTGTCAGGGGTATGTTAAGGTGAGGGAGCGGAGGGGGGCGCTCAGGGGCAGGACCCCAAACCTGCCCCTACTAGCAAGAGCTCAACCTTGGGTTTGGCTGGAGCAGGGCCGGGAAGGCAGGAGGAGGGACCATGGGAGGGGCCGTAGGCATGACTGGGGGAAGAGGCCTGGCCATGGGGAAGGGAAGGAGCAGAGGCATGGCAGGGTGGGCAGATGGGTGTGGGGGGGGGAACCCTCTTCTCCCTCCATTGTTGTGGACTCCACGCTGGAGCAGCCCATCCTCCAGTGCCCGGAGCCTGTTCCTGAGCCGGAAGAGATGGTGGGGTAGGTCCAGCCGCCGACGGAGGAGGAGGAGGAGGATGATGATGATGACCAGGACAGTGGGACCATCACCTTGTCCCATGAGCTAGTCCCTGCAAGCCTGGACGTCTCCCAGGCCTCCGAGGAGGCTTGGGAGGGATCCTCAGGTATGTTCGCACGTGCACACACACAGCGGGGGAGGTGGCCGCACAGGGGGCGGGGGGCACAGTGTCGTGCCGACTACTCGGCCAGCACATGCTACTGCAATCTGGGCACGTGTAACCACCTGCAGTGGGAGGGTGTGGCATGCAGTCACAGCAGCCAGCCCCTCTACATGCCTGGGAGCCTGCTGCCAGCCTCATGCATGGCCACATGAGTCTTGCCCCCAGGGCAGAGGTTGCAGCCAGCTGCAAGCAGGCTAGCCACAAGGGCGCAGGCACCCCCCCCCCCCCACACACACCCCCGGAGTGCTGCACACAACACACGGGCATGGCTGCACGTGAGAGGCAGCAGCCGCTCCCACTTGGTAGCCCAGTGAGCTGCAGCTGTGTGTGGGGCAGGCTGCTCACGGCTCCTCTGCTGCCCATGAGGGGATCCACTGTGGCCGTACACTTCCTTTGCCTGCCAGGCCATGGTGTGTGTGGGGGGAGAGTGGGCAGCACAGTCCTCTGGCCACCTCAGGGCCCCTGTGACACTGGGCGTGCTGTGCAGGCCACACATGGCCTTGCACCTAGGACATCCCCCTCCTGCAGGCCGCAGAATGCTGCGGTCGCCGCTCCCACAGGAGGGCACAGCCTCAGGGAATGTGTGTGCAGGGTGGACTGACCGCCCCTCCCTCTTGTGTCTTCTCCACAGCCGGGACGGAGGGCCCCGCCACGCCACGCCACGCCACTGCCGCAGCCACCAGCGGAGTCTGGGGGAGCCGCAGACGAGCCAGGCCTGGGGAGGAGCTGATGCGCGAGCACATAGGGGTGATGCGCGACATACACACCACCCTGTCGTGCTGGCTGAATGCCAACCTCGAGTGGCAACAGCAGGCGTGGAGTGACCTCATGGCGTGCTGCGACACCACGTGCGGCATCCTGTCCCGCCCAGAGGAACAGGTGCCTGCTGCTGCTGCTCCCGTCTTCCACCCTCCTGCCTTCCCTCCTATCCCCATGGCCCACCCGTCTGCCCACCCTGCCATGCCTCTACTCCCTCCCTTCCCCATGGCCATGCCTCATCCCCTAGTCATGCCTATGGCCCCTCCTCCTGACCCCCGCCAACCTTGGACCTGCTCCAGCCACTCCTCCTGCCCACCCCATTGGGGCCCCCAGAGCCGCTCAAGCCTGACGACGTCCCCGCACCCGAGGTGGCTCAGCAAGCCGCCCCACCACTCCTTCCAGTCCTCATCCCCCCTCCCAGTTCAGACAGCCCCTGTCCTCCTGCCCACCCTCCTGTCTGTTAAATAAAACCAGTCATTTTGTTTCAAAACCAAGCAGGTGTGTTTATTGGGAGATTGGGGGAGGGGCAAGGGGACGGGGTGAGAGGGGGAAGGGAGAGAAGGAAGGGTGGAGGCCCTGGGGCGATTTACCGTGGTTCCTGGGAGAACCTCTCCCTCAGGGCCTCCTGGATGCGCACCCAGGCCTCATGGGCCTGGCAGGTTGCAGCTGTCCGGGGCTGCTCAAAGCCCTGGCCCTCATGGATGGCCTCCCTCTTGCGCTCCACCAAGCTGTGGAGCGCACAGCAGGCCCTGTGAGCCCATACCCACCCCAACCCCCGACCAGGCCAGTGTGAGGGCAAGAAGGCACCAGCCTTTAGGGCCAGGGCTTTCCCCCCACCCCTAGTGCACCTCGTACAGTGCCCAGCCCCCTGTCCTGAGGGTCTCCCTTATGCAACTCCTCCCCTCCTCCTGTGCAGGGGCTGCATCCTGTGACCTCCTTACCTGCATGAGGACGGCCTCAACGGTGGACCTCCCCACCCCAAAGTGGTGTGCCACTGAGCGGTAGCTGTCTGGGGTGGCCAGCTTCCAGAGGGCGATGGCGATGGCAACCCGCTTCTGGAGTGGGGTGGCGGGCCACAGGTGGGTGTTGCGTCACTGGAGGGAGGGTGCGAGCCAGGCACAGAGCTCCTGGAAGGTGGCCTTCTGCATGCGCAAGTTCTGCACCCATTGCTGGTGGTCCCACCGCTCCAGGACCAGCCGGTCCCACCACTCCGAGCTGGTGTCCAGCCTCCAGATTCTTCTGGGTATGGTGGGCTGGGGCAGCCAGAGTGGAGCACCCGCAGCCACACAGAGGCTGAGGAGGAAGATCTCGGGGTCCAGCTCCCTCAGGAAGAGGGCCCCTGCTTGAAGCAGGGAGTGCAGCCTGGCCCTGGGGGTCCGTCGCATGCCCAGGGGCAGCTCTGGCTCCACAGCACAGGGCAGAGTAGTGGAAAGCTGTGTTGTCCCCAAAAAGCAAAGGGCTAACACAGCAGGCACTGCTGAGGCTTAGCTTTGCCAAAGAGGCTACCAAGCAGACTCCAGAAATAGAGAAGCGGCTGTCCGGGGGAGGGTCACTTTAAGTGCACATCTCTGGAGGGCTCCGGCAACAGTACTCAAGCAACTGGTGACCTCTAGCCCGGCTAGAACTGGTTCCGGGTGGCTTTTACATGCGGGAGAGCATCCAATAGTGTGGACACTCTCTTGCACAAAAGCGCCTTGCAAAAGCAATGCTCTTTGGTGTGTGGACGTGCTCTTGCACAAGAAGCCTGTAGTGTAGACATAGCCGCAGTGTGGATGTTTTCTTTTTGCGCAAAACCCCCTTTTTCTGCAAGATCGGTATACCTCCTTTTCGGGGCATAAGGATCTTGTGGGAAAAGGGGTTTTTGCGCAAAAAGAAAACGTCCACACTGCTTGTTTTTGCGCAAAAACCCTAATGTAAAAATGTATCGGCAGAAAATATGCAAATAAGATCGCAACTCATGCAAATGAGTCCCTCATTAGCATATTTTTTGCAGAGAACTCGTAGTGTAGACATAGCCTTAATGTCACACTTCCTAGAAATACTGAGCTGTTTACCTGCATGATGCTTAAATAACATATGGCAAATACTAGCACGATATGGGTGCTGCACACACTTGTCTCAGCTTCAGAGGAGTTAAAAGCAGGGTTGCCAATTCTCACAGTTTTATTGTGAGACTGGTGATATTTAGTATGTTTCTGAATCTCCAGCTCCCAGAGTCCGATGATTAAATGGGAATCCCAGCTTTCATTTAAAAATTAATTTTCCAGCCCTCAGTTGTGGAGAAAAGCTTGAGAATGTGTCTGTTTAAAGGCACAAACCCAGGACACAAACAGGAAGCCTCAACATTTATTGTTTTCATAAATCTCATGATCCTGAGCCCTTGGCTCATGACTTAGAATGCATGGAGGTTGGCGGTGCTGAAGAAGAGTGTCCCCGGTGGGATTTCTAGTACATAGCACTTCCAAGGCATAGCCAATGGACACAAACAGCCTACTCCTGCAGACACTGGTTTCACTGTCGGCAATGCTCACACTTCTAGTGCGAGTCTTGCCATAGTGCTGATTTTCTTAACTCCCCAGCTCCCAGAGTCAGGCGCTCATGGAAGAACCTCAGCTTCCTTTTAAACAACAATAAGTTTCTAGGCGTCCTGATTGCAGAAGAAACTTGGACAGGCGATCTGAGCGTACCCTAAAAATCTGAATGCCGAAGGCAAATGAAACGAGCCTGCAGCGTAGTTTGTAAAAGCCCCGTCTGGTGAGTTTGGGGGGCTGGCTGCAGACTTTTGGAGCCCGGCGTTTGACAGTCTCTTCCGTGTAGGCTAGCGCAGGTCTCTAAACTACAGGTCCCAGCCTACATGTCCCAGCATGCTGCCCGCCATCGCACGCCGGACCCCGAGTGTCCCCTGTCGCTGAGCGGGGGAGCGGCTGCCCAGGAGGGGGCCGGGGCGTCGGTCCCATTCCCGGGCAGCCCCTCTGCCTGGGGAGGGCCGTGCGGTTTGCTGGCTCCGAGCCCTGCGCTGCGCCCGCCCCCGCCCCCGCCCCGGCCCCCGAGGGCCCAGCCCGCTGCTGTGGTTTCCCTCTTGTTTTGCAGGGGCAATGACCGAGGTGGCGAGCGAGCCGTTTGGACGCTTGCCCCTGGAGGAAGGAGGCGGGGCTGTGGAAAAGTTTTTGCTGAAATCAGACAGTGTGAAAGCGGAGATTATCTCCTGGGGCTGTACAGTCGCTGCCCTGGAAACCCGAGGCAGGGACGGGCACCTCTCGGACGTTGTTCTGGGCTTTGATCGTTTGCAAGGTGGGTTTCAATCCATTTTTTCAAAACCAGCATTCCTTGACTCAGCTTCTTGGTGGTTTTCTCTCGGATCCTTTTCTGAGGCACCTCTCCCTGAGCCGCCGTTCTTCCCAGCCTTGCCCCAGGCCAGGCCTCTGCTGTAGTGCACGGGAGGTGCAAAACCCTGCCCCATCCCAGCCTTGCCGGGTCCCATCCACCCACGCTGGTGTGAGGGGCTCTGTGCAAGGCAAGGCAAGGGAACGGCTTCTCTTTCAGCGGGCCGGGGCAGGGGGGTTGCAAGTTGCCATTTGCTGCAGGAGCAGCACCATATGCCACAGAATCCCCACCCCAAGAGCAGGAAACTTTCCTTCTAGCTTCTGGGGCAGCACGAGTAGGAAAGGGGTGACTACAGTGGGTGTGTGACAGAGGTCTGGATCATGACTGGGCTGAAGAAAGTGACTAAGGAAGTGTTGTTATTACGGGAGAACGGGATTGCCAATGAAATGACTAGACAGCTGGTTTAAAGCAAGTGTAAAGAAGTACTTCAAACAACACACAGTCAATTCATGGAGCTTGTTGCCAGGGGACATTGTGAAGATCAGAAGTATAACTGGGTTCAAAAAGAATTAGAAAGTTCCCAGAGGAAGGGTCCAGATGGTCAGGGTCCTGACTACATGCGTGCGTGTGTGCCTAAATCTCCAGCTGCCAGAAGCTGGAACTGGACAATAGACGTGGAACATTCAAAACCACCCTGTTCTCTTGGTTCTCTCTGAAGCCGCTAACACTGGCCGCTGTCAGGGACAGAGTACTGGGCGAGGTGGGCCGTTGGCCTGACCCATATGGTCGTTCTTCTGACCATGAGATAAGTTAGTAGAGTTTTGTATAACTGTAGCACCTAGGGGCCCTAGTCAGGAATGGAACCTTGAGAAGAAGGATGGGCTAATGCCCAGGGCACCACGCTGGGACTTCAGCAATTCTGAGTTCAGGTCCCTGCTCTCTCTCAAACTCATTTTGTGACATTGGGGAAGTCACTTAACTTCTCTGTGCTTCAGTTTCCTACCTGTAGAGCGGGATAGGTGCCCTGCCTTGCCTGATGACAGAGCTGTGAGGATCAGTGCAGCAGTGAGGTGCTGACATATGGTGACAGGAGCTGTAAGAGAAACGTAAACTAATTGTGCTAGGTGCTGGACAGGCTCAAACTGGGACAGTCTATGACCCTTACTTGGCTCGGGGTGCTCAGTGCCACTAGATTTGCTCCTGGTTTACAGACCTGTGCAAGCAAGATCAAAGTCAGGCTTGCAAAACTTGAAAATGGGGCAGGGGCCATGGTTTTGTTCTGTTTGTACAGCACCTAGCACAGTGGGGTCAGGTCCGTGGCTAGGGCTCATAGGCACTAGGGTCATCCGTATAATGAATAACTCCATACATGTTAGGCACTTATGGGTCAGTTGGCAGGATGGATGCTATGTGAGAACTGGTAAGGAAGTTGTGGAGACTGACGGCATTGGTGCAGCAGAGCAGGCAGGATTGGTGGACAAGAGGTGGGAGTGGGCATGCAGAATGGGCAGAGTCAAAGACTTGAGAAGTGAAGATGAGTGGCTTGACCACAATGTGGAGAGAGAGGAGCAGGTGGAGATGCTTAAGGAGGGAGCAGACGGCAAGTGATGCAAGCAGCTGTGCTTGTATGGAGAGGAGGGACAGCACTGTGGAGGGTAGAGGCCTGAGAAGACCCCAGGCTCCACACGGTGCTGCTGCTTTGAAGTACCCTCCTCCTTTCCCCCTCCCTCCCTGGTTGCTGCTTCTTTTGAGAGGCAGCAAGGGGGGGGGAGCGACTAGTCGACAGACTATCCAATAAGCATTTGCTCATTGGATAGTCGACTAGTCAACTAGTCCTTAACATCCCTCGGCCACACGCTACCCTAAGGAGATCTGAGCCAGGCATGCAGTCCTGCAGCAAGCAGCCGCTCAGTCGCTGTCGGATGGCAAGTAGGCGCTGTCTTCCTGTTTTTAAGAAAATTATATGAGCCACTTGGAGCATCGTGAAGTGACAGCTGAGGGCAGAGTGCATCAGCTGTCACACGGGGACCATGAGATCTCCTCAGAATGATGAGGAAGCACTTTGAGTGCTCGTTGAGCTCCAGCGGGGAACCCACACTCTGGACCTGCTGACAGCTCCCTGGCAGACACACACCAAGCTGTTCTTATTTTATGCATTTCCTCCTCCTTGTTATTTCTCAAATTTGCATGAAAGTAGGAGGCCAAATTCTGCTTTGCATTCTCAGTGGAGAATCTGGGAGCAGAACAGAGACCACATATTAATCTGTTTTTGTTTTTTGTCTGAGGAATGGAGTAGATTTGGATGAACTGGTTTGATTTCTCTGGCTGATAGGGTATATTTGTTACTATGCTGCTTTCTGTATAGGTTCTAATTTTCTAACCTCTCTGAAATCCGCACGCATAGTTAGAATGGCTTAAAAATTGGCCTGCCGATTCAGAGTCTGGGTAAAGTCTGGGGGTGTGTATTTGGTGACAGTGCATGTCCTGGTCTCTCCCACAGCTTGCCTGTGGGATGCTGAGCAAGCCACTCGCAGCAGGATTTTTTTGGGGGGTGAGAGATGAGTAGAGAACACCTCCCCTCCATGGTATGTAGCAGGAAGGGCTGCCTTGTGGCTAATGTATCAGCCTAGCGCTTCAAGTGGCTACACTGAATGGGAAGTGTCACCTTAGCTGTCCATTTCCTGCGTTTTTAACACATACATCCTATTTTTTCTCTTAGGGCAAATGTTCTTGTAAAGGGATCTTCAAACCTCCATGAATTGTTCTAGGGCCATGAATTCCTTGTTCTAGGGCCACGAATACTGAGGAATGAAGCACTCCCATTCCGGAAGGTGCAGGGGTGATGGAAATGGGTGTGCAGCTGGAGATGCCATCTAGAATTCAAATCTGTAAACAAATGGAGACTTGCAGATACCTTCTAAGTTTTCTATCTTACATTAGGACCCTTGTCTTATTGCCAGGACTGTTATTCCCACCCTGCTCTCTGAGGGTATGTCTGCACTGCATTCTCTTTCGAGAGAGGAATGCAAATGCAGCCAAGCAAAATTGCAAATGAAGCGCGGATTTGAATTTCCCGTGCTTCATTTGCATAATCGCATCCAGCCGCTATTTCGAAATACCCTATTTTGAGATAAAAAACGCTGTGTAGATGCTGTTATTTTGAAAGAAACCCCTTCTTTCAAAATAACCCTTACTTCTTAAAAAATTAGGTTTAACAATTATTTCAAAAGAAGGTTTTGGTTTTTTGTTTTTTTTTTTTTTTTTTTTGAAAAAACGGCGTCTACACTGTGTTTTTTATCTCAGAATAGGGTATTTCGAAATAGCGGCCGGACGCGAAATTCAAATCCATGCTTCATTTGCAATTTCGCTCAGCTGCATTTGCATTCCTCTCTCGAAAGAGAATGCAGTGCAGACATACCCTCTGTTCCATCTGCCTAGCCTTAGAAATCAGGATCAAACTAGAACTTTGTTTTCAATGCTGACTCATTTATTTTTGTTAGGTTACGTCAACAAACATCCCTATTTTGGAGCCATGATTGGGCGAGTTGCTAACAGAATTGCTAATGGGAAATTCACTGTGGAAGGACAAGAGTATCAGTTGGCCCTCAATAACCCACCCAACAGCCTGCATGGAGGGAACAAAGGATTTGACAAGGTACCTCTGCTCATGGTCAAACTGATTCTGATCTCCCTGCTTTTCAATGAGCAGCATCCTGTTAAGCAAGCAGTTGATTTTAGTACACTTCAGCCCTGAGCCATTGATGTTTGAGAACAAGTTTTCTGTACCTTGAAAGTTGACACTCTTTCCCAGTGGCTTTCTGATCAGACTCATATTGCCTTGTTTTGCAGTGAGCTTTCAGATCTGTGCAACTAAAAGACACAATCCCTGCAACATATTCCAATCAGTTTTTACTACTGGTAAAATCTGCCCCTAATCTAGTATGTATTTCCGAGAGTCTGTCTGTCAGTCTGTGTGTTTGAGAACTCCTCCCAAACAGTAAGAGCTAGCACCACCAAATTCAGTATGCAGCTTCCTCTGATCCTAGTTTAAAGCAAGGTAAAGGTTTGGTTGTGCCAGGAAAATGGGATATACCTGTGTCAAGTCACAGGGGCATTGTGCCTAACAGGGTTGTGGATTCGCTTCAAGACAGAGTCGATTAGGGATAGATAGTTGCTTTTATTAATCTCACTGCAAAGACAAACTCAGTACTGCCAAATGATTACACAACTACTACAAAATACAAATCTCACTACAGCACTACCATTACAGGCTTAATACTGGCAAATACACAACTACTGCAAGCTAATCCAAATAATTAGCATAGGCAAAGCAATACATATAAATGAGCAACAGGCACTTAGAAATGCTTACGCCCCTTCAGGTCTGCAGGGAGTTCCGTTCTGGTCACCTCGCACTAGGCCGCAGTGGACGTGGCTCCAGCTGGGGGACCCAGGGCACCTTCCGAGGGAAAAGGTCTCTGGTGGAACTCCCCGAGGGGCGGGACCCCCGGCAGGTGTTCGACTCTGGCTGTTTACTGGGTGTGCACGTCCCTGGCCCATCGCCATTCTTATCACTCTCATGGGCTGAGACCGAGGTCAGACTTGTTTGCTGATCAGTGGTTTCCCAGCTCAAAGCCTGGGTTCGAGCTGATAAAGCCCAGCTGCTGTTCGTGCTTGCAGGATCCCAGGCTCTGCTAAGCTGGGTACAGCAGGGATGGAAACTTCCATCCCAGGCCTGCTAAGCTGCAGGACCCACATATGACTGTCATGTGATAGCTTGGAATGAGACTTCCATATGGTTTACTGAGAAGCAGAGAGACAGAATCACCAGGCAGGTGAAAGGGGTTGGCTGGGGGCCCATCTGCCCTCCTGGCTCTGCCCCAGCTCTAGGCCTCCCACCCCACGAGTCCTTTCCTGCGGGTGGAGAGCTGAAGCTCCCCCTGATTTGCACAGGAACATTGTTGGCTGTTCCCCTTCATCAGGGAGCGAGGGGAAAGTGCAGTTTGCTGCATCCCTCACTCTGGCTGGGGAGCACAGGGGGCAAGCAAACCTGGACCTGTCCCAGCTGGAGGACATGCTCCCCTCCCGTGGCTGTGCCCAATGGAGCTGCAGCGCCATAGATTGGCACTTCTCATCTGGCCCCAGGCTGCTGCGATGAGAGAGGGCTGGGACTGTCCTCTCTCCCCGGGGCAGTCTGCATCGTGAACCCCTCATCCCCAGCCCAGTGATTCAAATGCAGCATGGACATTTACATTTTATTTTCCAAAAACCAAAAATTCATCACATTAAGAACCCAAGCAACACCAGGTAAATCTTCTGGTTAGGAATATTGTCTGATGTGAATTGGCCACCACAGCTGGTCTAGGGCTGGACTCTATCCACTGGGTGACTATGGGAAGCCATTTCTCCTCCCTCTTGTTCACAAAGTGCTCCTCAAGATTCAGAGGGAACAAGCTTTGGTGCTATTGAGAGCTCCAGCTTGGCGCTGCCAGCACTGGTACACATCTCTCCTGGGAATGTCCATGGGAGCCCCAATCACCTTATCCCTCTTCTTGGGCCTGGTCACTCAGAATCACCCAGACATCGAGTCACTGCACCTCACAGCTGGAAGCTCCAAGGCTGGACCTGATGGTCTCCTGCTTAGACCCAGTCAGACAAGTCCTCCTTGTCAGTAGGAAACCCTCGCCCAGGGCTACCTACCTGGCCAAGTGGAAGAGATTTTCAGTCTGGTTGGTGCAACAATGTCCGTCTCTGATGCTTGTGTTTATTCCACTTCGACTAGACGATCTTCTCCACCTTAAGCAGCAAGGACTGTCCATTTCATCCGTAAGGGTCTACTTAGCCACCATTTCACCCTTCCACATAGGCACAGCCAGCCCTGTGGTCAGCCATTTCCTGAAAGGTCTTGGCAGGCTCTACCCACATATCCCACAGCTGATGTCGGCCTGGGACTTCAATCTAGTCCTTTCTAGACTAATGACTCCACCCTTTGAACCACTGTGACTTGTTCTGCTTTACCTCTTCCACAAGGTGGTGGTTTTGGTAGTGATAACCTCAGCCAGGACAGCCATATCCGGTGTTCTCTATAGACAAAGATCAGCTCAGGCCACACCCAGCATTTTTCCTGAAGTTCGTCTCCCAATTTCACATCAACCAGGACGTCTTCCTCCCAATGTTCTGTCCTGAGCTGCACACGAGCGGCAGGGAGCACCAGCTCAGTTATTGGGCTTTCGCAGAGCGCTGGTCTTTTACATCGAAAGAACAAAACTCTTCTGGAAATCCATTAATTGTTTGTGGCTGTTGCAGCCAGAATGAAAGGTCCCTCAGTCTCCTTTCAGTGAATAGATCATGTCCTGCGTCTATAAGTGCTTTAACCTAGCAGAGGTGCCTGCCTCTCCACTCACAGTGCATGCTGCTTCAGCAGTGTTCTTGGGGCAGGGTCCCACCCAGGGAGTATGCAGAGTGGCGATGTGGGCCTCCAGACATCCTTTCACTGTTCATTCTGCAATTATCCAGCAGGCCAGAGGAGACAGGACTTTTGGTAGAGCAGTACTCCACTCAGTGGAGCCCTGAACTCTGCCCCGCCTCCAGGACTTAGGCTTGTGTGTGACCTGATTGGAATTGACACAAACAAGCACTCGAAGAAGAAAAAACGGTTGCTCGCCATCTCATAACTTGTTCTCCAAGGTGTTCTTTATGTCCCTTCCAATACCCTCCCACCCTCCCCTCTGCTGGAGCTGAGTGGCTGGCAGGTCAGCAGGGCCCTATATTGAACTACTCCAGGGGGTGCCCTGAATGACCCAACAGATACTGCCAGGGGACAAATCTTCTGGCTGCTGTACACATGCACACACATCTATCTGATTGCAATGGGCATGGAAAACACACCTCGAAGAACAACACTTAGGAGAAGGTGAGTAACTGTCTTTTCCCCTCTGGACTTCAGCCAGAGTGAATGCCATCCTGAATCCAAGGGATACGCACACTGCTGAACTGAAGAAGGGTGTGATCTTGTAGTCTGAGAAAAAAGGCTGGGAGATGTGAATTTCAGCCCCAGCTCTGACACTGTGATCCTTGGCAGGAGGGGGGAGAAAAAGCTCTGTGCCTCAGTTTCCCCATATATACACCAGTTCCTGCAATCCTTAGGCAAAGCTGGAGACACTGGAGTAGACTGTAGGATTTGTGCTGGTGAGGGTGAAAAGTGATGTGTGTAAATGTTGCGCATGATTGAATACATGCGACATTTGTTGAATCAGCAGCCACTGACTAGAGCTAGCAAATCATGTGTTTGGAAATGATCACTGGTTGCCTAGGCATGGCCAGTAAATGTCAACATGGACAAGGCAGCACAGATGCCACGCTCGCCTTATTTTTATCATGTAGTCCAAGGTTCTCAAACGTCAGTGCACCGCCACTCTCTTCTGACAACCAGAATTACTACCTGACCCCAGCAGTGGGAACTGAAGCCTAAGCCCTCCCAAACCGGCTGCCCCATGTGGGAGGGCCAAAGCCCCATTGTCTTGGGTGGTGGGGGAAGCGAGACAAAGCCAAAGCCTACGGGCTTCAGCCCCAGTCGGGAGGCCTGAAACTTGAGCCCCGCCACCCAAGGCTGAAGTGCTCAGACTTCAGTTTTGGCCCTGCATGATGGGGCTTGGGCTTTGGCCCTGAACCCCAGCAAGCCTAACATCGGCCCTGGCGAACCCATTTAAAATGTCTCAAATACCCATGACCTCTGAGGACAACACTGAAGAGTTGCAGGTACTGAAATTTTAGCAAAGACATCTTTTATCCCAAATACTACTGGTACAGTAAAGTCAGATGGCGTCTACAAAAGCTAAAAAAGGAGTTTTAAATAGTGTAAGTCTTTCCCAGTACTTGTCTACATTTGAAAGCTGCCCAATGTTTAAACTCGGTGGTGCTGAAGTCAGAATGCTGGCCAAAGGTCTGTGGCCAGAGTAGACAAGGACTGGATGAGTCAACAGTGTAACACCTATACGCTACGACTAGCTGAGTGATGTTGAGCAGGCCGCAGTGCTGTGGTCAGCTTTTAGTCATCCAGTTCATGGTCCCCAGGCAGGATACTCTGTAGTTTTATGATCTTCTTTCTGGCTGGAGAGACAAGCAAACAAATCAGCTGTAGCAGTCCCACTTGCAGAAAGGCACATTACAATTGATCTGATTATTTGATTTCTGTGCCTGGGTCAAGACCATGCACACCTGCAAAGAGCAGGGTATGTGCGGTCTCTTTAGCCTTGGCCAGGTAGAGAGCAGGCTGATGTAACTTCATTGCGATTAGAAGGAAGCTGACTAGGGAACTTGGAGAATGAAACTGTAAGGGATATGAGAATACTGTGATTCAACTAAGCAGTAGACCTGGGCTCTGAGACTCGTTGCGGTGTGGTTTTTCTGCAGTGTAGATGTACCCTCACAATCCTGTTACACTTATCAGCGGGGTTTGAGATAGGGATGTTAAGTAACATTCAGTCCTGGCTTGTGCCGAGTCCCCTGCTGTGCCTCTGCCTCCTCTGCCCAGAGACAGTGCTGGGGGAACCGGCTTTTAAGCTGGCTCCCCCCAGCACTGGCTCCTGCTTCCCCCATTGCTGCCTCTGATACAGAGGGGAGGGGAAGTGAGTAGTTCAGTAGTGACTCGACCCCCTGTCGTTTATATACTTAGTCGGAGAGTTATCCCGAGTACTCCGATTGGACTTTCCAGCTTCAGTTATTTTGTTCCTTCAGCTGCTCCTAGTCATTTCAGTTGTCGTCAGTGTTTGTTTTCACTTCCGGACTTACACTGTGTGCAGCTGAAGAGTTCCTGCCCTTGGAGTGAGCTAAGTGACTCCTGGATGTAAGCTGTAGGGTCTCTCTCTGGAATGCAGTATGTAAATCTGGTTTTAGTTTATGTATCTGAAGTATACAGGACCTTGAGCAAATGGGAACTAATACCGATTGGCAGCCTCTTCTTTCCATGTTCAAGTCCACTAGGTAGCACAAGAGAGGGGTGTTGTTCAGTAAAGCATTGATTCATATTACCCTGTCCCATGCGACCCTCAGTCCTGGATCAGAACCCCAGCGTACTAGGCACCCTACAAGCACTGAACACAAAAGGCCCCTAGGCCAAGGAGTTTACTGTCTAACTATGGTTTCTGTGTCGCTGCAGCTGTAAACAAGAATTCTGAGAGACATATTTGCTTCAGGAAATGGAGCTGTGTCATGTATCTTGCATGTGGTTTTCCAGGGGTAGAGAAATGAAGTGAATGTCAACTGATTTGATGTTGCAGGTTCTCTGGACCCCCGAGGTGCTGGTAAATGGCATACGCTTCTTCAGAAGGAGCCCAGAGGGTGAGGAAGGGTATCCTGGGGAGTTAAAAGTCTGGGTGACCTACACGCTTGATGGCGGAGAACTAGCAATAAACTACCGAGCGCAAAGCAGCAACACTACTCCTGTTAGCCTTACAAACCATACCTACTTCAATCTAGCAGGCCAGGTAAGTTAATCACCCTTGGCCCATGACACAATTCATCTCAATGTCTCTTTCGGTCTAGCATGTAGACTCATAACTCTCTCGTGAGCTGTGTTGTCCAGTGATCTTACTTAGCTTGCTGCAGGAGTAGAACGAATACGTTAGTACATGGCGGGGGCGGGGAGGGAGAGGGAGCAAGAGCCATGTGCAGGTTGGTAAGGGAGGGAGAGGCTGGGGCTACTTGTGGTGTGGGTGTTCAGAAAAGCCCAGTCCAAAGGGGTTCAGGGCAGTCGGGGATGAGACATGCCTTGGGAAGCTAATTTGGCATCAGGAGAAACGACTGTGACTCTTTGAGTCTATTTGTATTCCCAAGCCTGAGAGATACAGGACAGTCTGGGTGTTCACCTGGCCCTTTCTGGCCTTAAACTCCCTGACTCTGACAGAAAGTGAAGCTTGGTGGGGTCACCACAAGGCATGGCAGAACGGCTCTTTTGTACTTCCTATTGTTTTGGGCCAGGAGACATATCAGCTAACAAAGGGTTAAATAACTTCTGCTACAGTAATGCAGGTGTCATAGGTACTTCACTTGGAACTGCCATAGCCTTTGTTTTGACCTCATTCTGCTAGTGCCTAGCACCCTGGCTGAGATCAGGGTGCTTATATGGGGAGCTGGAGACAAAGACCAGGTGTGAGCCCTGGCTCACAATCTAACCAGATACCACAGAGAACAGCTGCAAGGAGGGAAAAACAAAGGCACAGAGAGGGAAAGTGAATTTCCTGAGGTCACCCAACAAGTTGATAGCAGAGCCAATGTCACTCTTCCCTGCCAGGTGGGCCACACTGCCTCTCAATAACACCTTGTTTTCATTACATTTATAACCAGGCATGAAGGCAAAGGTAGAGAAAATGATTCTTCCAAGTCCCGCTGTGCAGTGAGGATAGCATCTGATAACCTTGTTTCGGTCTTACAATTAGATAACAAAGCTTTTTGAAAGATGCTAGCTAGAAAGAGACATTTTTAGAATATAATTTAACTGTATCAATGTCGTTGTAACAACTGCAGTGTAATCGTCAGTGTGTATTTAATTAGTTAATGATAAGGTCAAGTAAACAAATGTAATTTTTAGCTTCCTCACATTTTGTGGAGCAGACAAAACACCCGCAGTGTGTGTGTCCCTCTGTGTGGGTAGTTGTTAATCTATTTAGAAACTGATAGACATATTTTAGGGCTTGATCTTGCTCCTATTTTAGCCAGGGATGGAGGTGGTGTAGGTTGTCATTCACTTCAGGGGAAGCAAGATCAGACCTATATTGTACTTGGAAAGAATCCCTACCATGAGAGAAGAAAACTTTCCTTCCCCAGTTCAGAAGGACTTTTGCCCTCTACAACAAGGACTTCCAACCACAGCACACATCATTTGCGATCCTGAGACCTTCTTCTGATCTCCTTTAGTAACAAAATGTACTTTGTTGGGCTACACTTTAGGTTTGGTTGGTTTTTTTGGATGATATGTAAAAGCTTATTTTGGCATTTCAGATTATTTTGCTAAGTTTTTGTTGCTAAACTGATGTTACTCACATACTGAAATAGAACAAATGGTTTGTAAGACTGGGCAGAATGTGCTTTCGTCGTTTATGAAAGACAGCGAGGCTGTTATAAAATTTGGGAGCAAGAGGTAGAAAGTACACTCACCCCCTTCCCTCTGTAAGGTAGATGGTGTTGACTTTTCTTAAAAACAGGCACTGACTGGTGGTCATTGGCAGTATCCGTGCCAGAAAACCATTTTGCTTTGGGATTTACAGGTTTAAAGGGGTGAGGCATTTTGGCTGCACAGCTGCACGAGACAGTTACTTGCCGGCCTGCTGAGGGAGGGCAGGGAAAGGAAACAGCTGCCTCAGGTCCCAGCAATCCAAAAGGGCCTGGGGCTCCCGGCTGCCGCTACCACCACTACTCCAGCAACGGTGGCAGCCAGAGCCCTAGTCCCTGTACCACAACCGGAGCACTGTGCTGCACGCTCCAGGCACTGCTGAGGGCAGGGGGATGGCACAGCACAGCACACTCTGGAAGGCATTGAGGGCTGGCTGCCCAGCCCCGCCCCTTTTTCCTGAGGCCCCACCCCTTACAGAACCACAAAGCTGGCCCCGCCCCACTTTGCCCAGGGGCCGGCAATTCTGTTGGGCCCCCTGGTTACTTGATTTAAGTTTTGATAATTAATAGTAAGCTCGCTTGGCTTTGTAATGGCCAAATTAGAAAACTGCATAACTGAAGTAAGTTATGGATGATTTTTTGTTGTGGTAAAGATTTGATTGTTTTAGCCATATGAGAATTTGTCTGATTTGGAAAAGGATATTGCTTTTATGAGGGATTTTAGTGAAATCATTAACATGTTTAGTCATTAATGCCTGCATATTAGCTTTTTAAATTTTGCAACTTTTTTAGAATACAAACACAGAACAAAAAAGGGTCCCAAAAGCCTTTAAGTCAAAGACCCAGATCCTCAAAAAACAAAAAATCCACAGCGGGGGCTACATGTCTAAATACTTCTGGGGATCTGGGCCCAAGAAAATGTCCAGCATAAGTTTTATATGGCACCTTCTGCCTCGTAACTTCCTTCTGTGTGCTAGGCAGGGTGAAACACAAGAAGGAAGCACAGGTCAGGCAGACAGAGAGGAATGCTGCAGGCGTAGAAGTTACTGTTAGCAAGTTTTTTCAGTATATCTGCTGCACGGGGCATGCAAGCTGTCATCCTGACAGGTCTTCTGTTCTTGGCTGTGTATAGAGCATTGATTAGGCTGCGACTGTATTAAGCAGTGGAGTGTGATTAAAGCCTGGGGATCTTGCTTTTGCCTCTCTCTGCCTGTTGAGTGATGTGGAGACTGCCTGTGCCAGTTATAGGGAAATTCAGAGTCACTCCCATTTGAATGTGTAATCCAGTGACCTGGGCTCGCTCAGCAGGAGTTTGCAGTCAGTGTACATGTAGTTTGATAAAACCCTGCGCAAGCATCTGGACTCAGATACGGAGTAAAGTGTAAGCATAAGCATTTCTTTCATTGTCTCCTAGGGCTCACACGATATCTACGACCATGAGTTCTCCATAGAAGCAGACTCTTACTTGCCTGTGGATGACACCTTGATCCCTACTGGTTGGTGACTTTGAGAATTGCATCTGTTTGAGGGTGGGCAGAGTGGGGATTTCATTGGGAGCAGGATGGGCTTTAAGGCAAGGAAAGTCATTCTGAAATGTAAATGGAGTCTCTTATTCCATTAGAGCCATGGTTTGATCCTTCTGTTAGCAAACAGGCTAATGTGGCATGAACAGGGGTCCAGAGCAATATGACAGTAGCTCACCTGATGGGAGTCCGCTCTGCAGTTGACACTGAACTGACTCCTGTTTCATCCAAACACAGCTGGAGAATGATTCCCTAAGCCAGTGTTTCGCAAAGTGGCCCGCGAAACCACTTTGAGAAAGTTGAGAACTGCCCCCACCGGTGGGTTTACTTACCGGTGCCCTGGCACCTCGCAGCTCCTGTTGGCTCTGTTAACTGTTTGCAGCCAAGGGAAGCCGCAAGGCTCCATGGCTGTGGTGCCAGTGAGTAAATACACCAGCGTGGCCAGTTAGCAGCTTTCTCAAAGTGGTCTCACGGTGCCCTAAGCCCTTGTGTGATTGGCTGTTTGGCCTTGTAGCCCTTGCTGTCCACTGTAGTGCAAGTATCTGCTTCGTGCTTAACTGAGGTTGCAGTGGATGAGCCTGATGTATACATGGCCTTCATTTAAAATCCCCCCAAAGCTACATGTGTCTCCAAACTGAAAAGTCACACGTGGGCCCCATCTGAGCTCCTGCCATCAAGTTTAAAAAGATCAGACAAAGGGTTGATGAATTGTGAAGGGCTCAGTGGCATTCTAAAAGTCTTAATGCTTTTTGCCTTGTACCACACAAGAGAAGCTCTGTGGTCTCATGTGTGTACCAGTTAGTCATGTGTCATCCGTACAGAGACACACCAGTAGATAAAGAGTTCACACACCTAGACCATGCAAAGTGCACCTGGTGAGGGAACACGTCATTCTGGTTTGTCCCAGAGATGTGGGTGTGAAATAGATTACAGTAATTCCTCATTTAACACTAGAGATCTGTTTCAGAAAATGATCGTGTTAAGTGGGTCAATTTTCCCACTGAAAATAATGGAAAAGGTGGGGGTTGCGTTTCAAGTGGTGGTGTCTGTTGGGACCGGGACATAAGGTTGGGGGAGACAGGGGACTGGGTTACAGCAGGGAGGGGAGGTGTTTGGCTCTGTGGAAGGGAAGGGGAGGGGGATTGGGTTGGAAGTATGCCCCTGTGGCGGGTCTGCTGGGACCCGCACTGCATCCGGCGAGGGGGGGGGTCGCCGGGGAACGGCGCGGCGAGCGGTGAACCCTCTGCCACTTCTCAGGGAGGCAGGGGAAGCCCCGTGCAGCCGCCAGCAACGGGCTGGCTGGGGAAATCGTGTTATTCTGGGGATGGTCAAGTAATTCAAAAAACGTTCCCTAAAAAAAAAATCGTGCTATCGCGAAAACGTGTTAAGCGGGCACGTGTTAAATGAGGAGCTCCTGTATACAGCCACGTGTTCCGAGATGGACATTTTCCATATACCACATGCAAGAAGGAACCCTGAGAAGTTGCCTTCACCAGAGGGGCAGAATTAAGGGGATTTGGCCGCCTTAACTGTGATTTTTTTTTTTTAATCTAGCATTCTTGAGAGGTGATGTACATTTAAATAATGGATAGGTGCCTACAACTTTCCTCCGTGAATAAAGCACAATGTGAGAAGCCACAGGCTAACTCAGCACTCTGGGCATGGGGTGAGCATCCCGTGTGGGGCGAGTAAATGAGGTCATTAACTGATTACCAAGGAGGGGGGTTCAGTTTGTTATCAGAGGACCATTAGTTGAGATACAGGAAGAGGGACGAGGCAGGCAAGGATCTCCAGGAGGTGAGAGCTCTTTGCCCCATTATGTCTAGGGAGAAGGGAAAATGCTAATGCTCTAGGGAACAAATCCTGCCTCATCTAGTACCTTGTAAATGAGGCAGGCAGGTTGAGCTTGCCACGGGGTATGCGAGGAATCCGGGGGAGGGACCGCAGCCTGCTAGACACAAGTACGAGTTACTCCATCATACCATCACGGGACTCTGTGCTTCCGTTGTGTACACGAATGGGGGGGGGAAGCCAGTGCTGCCTTTGGTAGGTCTGTGCTGCAGCTGGGAGCGAGCGCCCAGTCTGCACTAGCAAGGTAAAAATAGCTGCGACAACGCTGCAGCTCTGGAGAGGCTCAGGCTAGCCATAGGCCCCCTAGGCTTGAACTGGGGTGGCCAGTCCAAGTCTCCAGCTGAGTCACCACATCCCACAGCTGTTTTGAGAGCACTAACCCAAGCCTCGCCAGCACTACTCTGGTCTGGCCAGCCTGGGAGACCTGCTCCCAGCTGCCTTGTGTTGCTCCACATTATCTCCACCTCCTGCCCCTAGCCCTGTTGCTTGTGCTGTTGCCAGCTGAGTAGCTTTGAGTGCTTGGATCTGGTTCCTTTGCCCCCTTCCTTCCTCCTGCAGTGTCTGGCTTACTCCTGCTTTTGTAGCAGCCGTTTCCGAGGGGAGCCAGGTTAGTCTGTAATCGAAAAAAGGAAAACCCAGCGAATGGTCCTGCAGCACCTGAGACACCCACAAACTAACCATCTGCATTGCGCTCGCCTCTCGGGCTGCAGGGCTAGTTACTGGGTTTTAAGCTTTTTGTAGCCGAGCTCTCCAAGTGAGCTGGAGGTCCTGTTCAAGCTGTGCCTAGATACCTGTGGCTCCAAGCCTGGTCATTGCATGATGGGAATCCCAGTCTGTTTGCTTTTGTCAGACCCTCAACTGGCATCAGTCAGCGTCACTCAGCTGCGGTCTCCCTCAAGCTGCACTGACTGGCACCAGCTGAGGAGTAGGCCCAGGAGCCTCGGTTATGAACTGCCTTCACGCTGAGCAAATGCGTGTTTTAAGCGTGGGTCAGATGCTGAAAGGTTTGACTCGGCTCCAGATCAGTTTTGAAACTAAAAGTCAAATGTCAGAGCAGCCCAGGCATCCGTGACGTGTCAGATGCTGCGGCAGAGAGAGGAGAATGGAGGGCGGGTTCTCCTCAAATTGTTGTTGCCAACAAAGCACTAGCAGCTAAACCTTCATGGAAATCACCAGTGCCCTCCCCATCTAACCTCAGAGATGCTCAAATACCGTGAGCACTGGTGGGTGATGTTCCCACACTCTGTGGATGACTGTGTATGCTCAGATGGAGGTTGAGATGGAAATAGGAGATAGACTTGCTGAGAGTTTCTGGGTAAGAATAAAAGGGAGAAAACAAGGGTGATGCCATGGTAGGGGTCTACTACAGACCCCCTACCCAGGAAGAAGAGGTGGATGAGGCTTTTTTTAAACAGCTAATAAAATCATCCAAAGCACAAGACTTGGTTGGTGATGATGGGGGACTTCAACTACCCAGATATCTGTAGGGAAAATAAGAGAGCAAGGCACAGACTATCCAACAAGTTGTTGGACTGCATTGGAGACAATGTTTTATTTCAGAAGGTAGAGAAAGCTACGGGGTGGGGGAGCTGTTCTAGACTTGATATTGTCAGATAGGGAGGAGCTGCTTGAGAATGTACAAGTGGAAGCAGTGTGGGTGACAACGATCATGCAATGATAGAGTTCATGATTCTAAGGAATGGTAAAAGGGAAAACAAAGATAATGGATTTCAAGAAGATGGACTTTAGCAGACTCGGGGAGTTGGTAGGTACGATCCCATGGGAGGCAAGTCTAAGAAGGAAAAAAACAATTGAAGACAGTTGGCAGTTTTTAAGAGACACATTATTAAGGGCACAAGAACAAACTATTCACTTGCATAAGAAAGATAGGCAGTATGGCAAGAGACAGCCCGACCTTAACCAAGAGATTTTCAATGTCCTAAAAATAAAAAAGAAACCTGCAAAAAGTGGTAACAAAGTTATAAACAAATAACACAAGTATGTAGAGGCAACATTAGAAAGGCCAACCCACAAAACGAGCTCAAACCAGCTAGAGACAGAAATGAAAACAAGAAAACATTTCTATGAATATATTATAAGCACGAGGAAGATCCAGGACAAGATAGGCCCGTTACTCAATGGAGAGAGAAAAACACTAACAGAAAATGTGGAACTGGCAGAGGTGCTTAATGATTTCTGTTTTGGTTTTCACCAAAAAGGTTGGTGGTGATGGGTTACGTAACACAGTGAATGCCAGTGAAAATGAGGTTGCTTCAAAAGCTAACATGGGAAAGAGTAAGTTGAAGATATAACTTGTCCAAGTAATGTGTAAGTCACCAGGGCCTGATGAAATCGGCCTAGAACAGTGGTTCCCAGCCTTTTTTATACCACAGACCAGCAAACTCATTAAACAACTGTTGGTGGATCGGCAGACTCATTTGCATATTCATTATGGCGATTAATTTTACGCTGTCATGTGTTATTTTGCTGACTGCCCACCAGCCATGTGGTTCCTTCTGCCCCGGACAGCTGGAGCAGCTGTCAGCCCGCCCGCCTGACAGCCAGACGGTTCCTCCGGCCCCGAACAGCCACCCGCTCACAAGCCATCTGCTTCCTCCAGTCTCGGCCAGCTGGAGTAGTCGCCCCCCATCCTGCCCACCAGTCACATGGTTCCTCCAGCTCCAGCCAGGTGGAGCAGCCTCCCACCTGCCCACCAGCCAGCCATGTGGTTCTTTTGGCCCCGACTAGTCGGAGCAGCCGCCCACTGGACCGCCATGCGGTTCCTTCGGCCTGGAGCAGCCACCTGCCCGCCAACCACGCGGTTCCTCCAGTTCAAGCCAGCTGGAGTAGCCGTCCTCCCTCCTGCCCACCAGCCACGTGGTTCCTCTGGCCCTGGCCAGCTGGAGCAGCTGCCTGCTTGCCTGCCTGCCAGGCGGTTCCTCCAGCCCCACCAGCCCGAGTGTACCTCCCACCACGCTGCTGCGTGGCTCTGCTGAGGAGGTGGGCAGGTAGAAATTTCCTTTGTGCACACAAGCGCGCAGCTTAGAGGGAACTCTGGCGCCTGGCACGTGGCCCCGCACTGTCACTCGCTGGCCTGGGCGGCCGGGGGCTCCAAGCCCCACTGGAAGGGGAAGCAGAAGAGCAGCTTGTTGCTGTGGCTGCCTGAGCTCCCCAGGTTTGCTGATGGGGCTGGTGCTCTTGCCCATCCCCACCTCCCTGGCAGGCGGAGGTGCTGCCGTCACCACAGCTCCCCACACGAGCTGCAGCCGCAGGCCATAGAGAAAAGGCTAAATATAGTGCCTGTCTATGAAAAAGGGATGTGGGGTCAGGAGGAGGGGTGAGAGAGGGTGCGGGGGCAGGATGGGAGGGGCAGGGGTTGCACTGAGGGGGGGATGGGAGGGGGCAGCGGCGTTTCAAAGGGGCAGTGCTGCTCAGCTGATCCCGGGCTCCATGCTGCGCTGCCCCTTTGAAGTGCCGTGGTGGCGTTTCAAAGGGGCAGCGCTGCACAGGCTCTGTGCGGGGCTGCCCCTTTGAAGTACCCCCCTCTTTCCCCTCCTTGCTGCCTCTGTCTGATAGGCAGCAAGTCGGGGGGAGCAACTAGTCGACTATTCTGTCGACTATCCAATAAGTATTTGCTTATCAGATAGTTGACTAGTGCTTAACATCTCTACGCCTTGTCTCAGTGCAAACCTTTCCGCAGACTGCCAGTTGCTAATGGAAACTCCCTGTTCATCACACAGTTACGCCCCAGCCATTTTGCTGGTGCTGCAGCTGGGGAGAACGGTTTCATTTAAACTATTAATCTTTCTCATGTTAGTTTATCAAACTTCATTTCAAATCAAGTAAAATATTATGTCCAGCACAAGAGGTTTCAACGTTTTCTTTATTCATGGCAGGAGTGAGGAGCCTTTTTTGGGTCGGGGGTCACTGACCCCCAGAGAAATCAGTTGGGGACCATGCAAGTAAGAAGCAAAAAATCTCCTCCCAAAACCCCCAACCCTCACTGATGTGGCCCCCAACTGAGACCCCTCACTCTTCTGCATCCAGCCCCCATGGATCTGACCTGTGGGAGGGATGAGCAGTGATAGAGTGGCATGGTTGTCATGTGTGGGAGAGAGGGAGTGTCTGGTGTGAACTGCATGTGAGAGAATGAGAGAGAGACCCTTCACGCCAAGCTGTGTTCCCCGCTGTCCACGCGGGTTGTGACAGGTGTGTGCATGTATGCATGTGCCCTGTCCACGCAGAGGTCTGATACGTGTGTGTGTGTCCCCCTCCTCCGCTGCATGGCGTGTGCGGTGGGAGTGCCGGGTATGCTGGTGTTTCTTGTCAGCCTCTGCTAACAGAACATAGCTGGAACTGGTAGGTTTTCTTTCCTTGACATTTTTGCACGTCTGCACGGTATGCCTTCTGGCTCTGCTCTGGGCAAGTCCCATTGATTTGCACCTGGGGCAGCGGTGTGAGTAGCTCTAGTGAGTCTACTTCTTACTTCTCCTGCATCTCCTCTGGATCCAGGACCCAGTTCAGTAAGGCTGAATGTAGGCACATCAGAATTCCCTGGGCTTCACACACCAAAGGACATTGACTTCAGTGGGACTGCTGATGTGTAGATTTCAGCCCATGCTGTGTACAAGGGACTTACCTTGCTGAATTGGGACCTTAGTGTAATGTTTAATGGGTGTTCATGTTTTTCAAGCAATGTCAAAGTTAGCAATTACCTGCTGGTTAGATACGTTTTTAATTGCACCTTGGCTTGATATTCCTGTTTTCTATATTTATTTGATTTTAACATTTTGAATAATGAATCCCTTAAGGCAAAGCCCTCGATGGTTATACTGTGCTTGGTGGAGGTTATGTATATTTTACAAACCATTTTGTGTGGATCTCTTTTTTTTAGCATAAGTAGACACCTGAATAAAACAGTTTCTCTTTTTAAAGCGACTCTTCCTCCCCTCTGCTGTATTCAGTAGAGTTCTCTATTTAGATTGGATCAAAAGCCACAAAAACACACAACTTGTAAGATAAAGAGTGATTCTGAGCATTTGCAAAGAACTGGTGCAAAGCAACTGCTGAGCTCTAAGTGAGTAGATGGGAAAAGTCAGGGCAGTCAGCACTGAGGTGAGGAGAGAAATGTCCCTGAACAGAGACTTCTGAGCAACAAAGCAATGAACTGTGCGATGGGAACTTGTCATTCTATTCACAGTTACCCGCAACAGCACTAAACCCCAGCAAATAAAAACCTGGCAGTCGGCAGGAAAAGAGCTGAAATAAAACTTGATCACAGAAGGTAGTGCTGGGCCAGGCAACCAAGGGCTGTGATCTCGGGCCCTGATCCCACATTGCCTCTCACTGGTACACCCGTGCTTCGAAAACTGCTTGACAGCATGTGGCACCGGCTTTGTGGCACCATTTCCTATTGTCAAGGCCTGTGCTGAGTGGAGGGAGAGTCACTTTAAAGAGAGAAACTGTTGTATTCAGGCCTCTGCTTGTGGTAAAAAACCCACAGCCCCTTACAAAATGGTCTTAAAAGTCTGCACAAAGCTCCACCTCAGCCCCCACGCGCAGACTGTGCCTTTAGTGTTTGTGGCAGCACCTGACACCAGCTCTGCGGTATTGTTTCCTATTGGAAAGGGCTGCTGGGCATGGGGGATGACAGCCCTGGGTGCCTGAGAAGAAAGGGCAGCTGGGCACTAAACTTCCATCTGGGCCTCTGGAACTCTCCCCTCCAGTTCTCACGGGCTTGTAATGGGCTAGAAGGCTTTGGGCTCAAATGGCTCTGGAAGAGGAGAGATTGCTCACTGTCACCTCCGCCTCTGTCTGCTGGTTTTCTTGCTAGCGTATCAGGCCACGGCTACATTCTTCTCTCGCTTCGCTCTACTTCTTCCATTGATATAGTGGCTAGAAGACTTGGGCAGGGGGGTGCGGGACTCAGGACAGGGCCTTGGAGATGTGTGGGGGCAGGGCAGGAGGCTGGGAGTATGGGGGATGTGAGAGTGAGGGGTGGGGGTGAAGACCTCAGGTTGGGGGGAGGTCCTAGCCTCCAGGGGCCTTCCCCCCCCCAGCAGCCAGGGGCCTTTTCTCCCCCCCCTGGAACCTCTTGGTTACCAGGGGCCTTCTGTCGCCCCCAGCATTGTGCCCAAGGGCCAGGGGAGGGGGTTTGGAGCGGGGGGCTACTTATCTGGGCTAGTGACAGACAAGATGATGGAGCCCCATCTCCCACTGGCCACTTTCTGGGTGGTGTGGCTGTCCCCCGTGGTCACTCTGCAGGATAGCTCTCCCCTGCGGGCTCGCGGCCTCCAGTGGCCACTTCCCTATTGCATCTCTCCGAACAGCAGCCCCTCTCTTTCTTCCCCCCAGCTGCCAGGGGTCTTTTCTTCCCCCTCTCCCCCCCCCAGTTAGGAAAACTCGTTTTCCCAGCACTTCCCATTTTCTTGGCACAGACAAACCCTGACCTTGCTGTAAGTTAGGAGAAGAGGAAGCTGCCTACCAAATTTGGTGGCCCTAGCTCTTACTGTTTAGGAGGAGTTCTTGAACAAACAGGCTCACAGACAGACAGACGCACATTTCTTAAGTCTATAGATAGATATGTTTCCCGTGATCACCTGTTCATGTGCTGAAGTGTGCATGTTAGGGCTTCATCTCAAAAGTGCTCCTGAGGGTATGTTCTCCTACACTGTATGGATTGTCACCTGTTATGGCACTTACTCCTACATTATTAGTGTTCATCTGCCCGGAGTAGCTTGCTCTGTACTCTGAATGCAGCATGTGAGACATGGTTAATTCCATCCACAGTACGGGCGGAGTTTGGTCCATTGTTTTCCTTGCACTTTTCCTTGATCACATAGCCCTTGGCACTATATGTGGGTATAACTCTTGATGTGCAGAACAAACCATTCAGAAGTTTCTTGTTAATTTCAAAGGGTTTGATGATGCCTGTAAGATCCAGCTTCCGTCCCAGAGATCCCTGGTAATACCCTACTGTGTCTCTTTAAGGAGTGTATCTACACCCCTCACATAGCTAGCTATCTTTGCTGATTGGTAGTTAGGGACGGAGTCATGGCTCTGCATAACCCTTGCTCCTCTGGTGGGAGCCTCTTCTCAGCAGTCCCTGCACTCCAACACACTCCCATGTGATTGCACAAGGCCACAGTCTAGCAGCAATGGTGATTTATAGCAAAGCCGAGTGATCTGAAATAGACAGCGCCTCATTGCAGCCGTGTGTACAGATCCGGCTCTATTCATAGCCGACTTGTGACTTGTACGCTGAAGGTGCTTGACGGTAAACCATGAGCAGTCATCAGGAGACGGGAAATGCTGAGCTTGATGCAACTGAAAGTGTTGCACAGAATGCTGGGTGCTGGAAACTCAACCACAGAGAGAGCATGAAGTTAGATCCTGAGTGAGCCCAGATAATGGTGTGTTTCTAGAATAAAAGGCTACAGTTGGAGGTAGCTCTACCTGGCCTTGGCCCTCGTCCATTTCTCCAATCAGCGAATCACTGTCTTTGTTCGGTGCAGCAATAAGAAGATGGCGGCCAAAGTCAGCTTGTGCTCGTCAGTGGAGTGACGAATATCTAGCAACTTTTTGGGCTACATCCCGAGAGCCAGCCAAGCTGTGTAGGATGCAAAGGGAGTGGGGAATAGTGGCACTAGGTAATGTCTTGTCCCTGCAGAACCTCACAGCCTCAGGATTAGGCGAACAGAGACAGGAACCTTGGTCTACAAGAGGGCGGACACATACCCAGCAGACATGGTAGGCCTGCATGCATTACCACAGTCCCTCTGGAAGTACTGCCTCAGGAGGAGAAGCTAGGGAGTGTCTGTGCAACAAGATGGACTCCCCTGCTGGCTGCAGTGGTGAACATGCCTCTTTGCTTGCTCTGGAACACCTCCTAGTGTCTGACTGCCATTGCTCTGACCACTAGGTAAGACTGCCCATGCCCCAGTCATAGCTGGCTGACTGACTCATGGGTTGTTTATCTCTGGAATTCTCAGGGCTGCTCTAAATTATGCCAGCCACAGTGTTCCTGTAGGGACTGTTTTACCAGAGATCACCAGAGTCCAAGATGCTTCTGGCCTGCCCCCATGTCTCAGCTGGAACAGGTGATGCAGAGCTGGTTGCACCTACTTTATACGGCACACGGGGATTACAGAAGGTACTCTGTCCCCAAGGAGAGCTTTCTCAGTGTCCTGCCCGAGATGTGCCACACAGTTGCATGGGGGCCTGAAGATCTGCTGCATCTAAGCTAAACCGCTGAGGCCTTCACCTGCTCTTTAATTTCAGTATACATTTAAATCCTGGGTTGCTCTCCGTTATCTTTCCAGCCAGCTGTAGGAGATCGCTGTGCCTTGTTCCCAAGGGTTGGCCCACTGGCTCGTTGCATGGCTGAGGCGTGTTTTGCTGCCAGGACACAGGACAGCAGCTACAGGAGCTCTCCGAAGCAGTGGAGAGAAGGGATGTGGAGGAAGTGGCTGTGGGGATATGACTAAGAAAACGTGCAGTGAGTGGGCTTGTATCAACCTCGTCGCACAAGAGCGGAGCATGGTTCACACAGGCCAGGAGGTGCAGGTCTCGGCAGCCTGCAGCAGCAGCTTACAGTGATGGAACTGAACAAGGTGGTTGGAGGCTGTGGTACTTGAGGCTTATGAGGACTGGCTTGGAGCTTGTCACCACTAATGTACAGCTGGGGAGATACACAGGGGAAGTGGCTGCTCCAGGTCACCCTGCCTCTTGTGACTGTGGGAGGGGGAACAAGACACCGCAAACAGCACCACTAGCCCGTTGTGTTGGGAACTGGCACTCGCGTAGGCCTAGCAAGCTGTGGGGGCTGTGCACCTCGCACCTCTCCCCGCTTTGTTATCCCTTCAGCCTAGGTGGAATGGAGAGTTGCCCTTTGTCTGAGGGACAACATGCAGACGCTCACTGGAGAGCCCAGGCCCCACCGCATGGCATGTAGCCTTCAGAGGAGTGGAGGGCGTCTGTCCTCTGACTGAGGGTCTGATCTAGAACCCACCGAAGTGTCTGGAAATACTCTCACTGAATTCAGAGGCTTTGAAGGAGGCCCTGACACTGAGCAGCATTGTGTGCAATATAAAAAGGCCCAGAGGAAGGGGCAGTTTGACACCTTCTCGCACTGCATGGCTCCCAGTGTACAATAACACCTCTGAGACCAGTGGCATTACACCTGTGGGAGTGGCTGGAGAATTAGGCCCGTGGTTCAGAAGTTTAATTCCCTACGATTTAGAGCATTTTGAAAGTGGCTACTAGTTTGGGGTGTCTCTGTTTTTGGGTCCCCAATCTGAGATCCTCAGGGCTGAACTAATGATGCCTGCACCACGTAAAACCAATATGAGAGGGCCATGAGAACAGCTTTACTACTGAGACTGAATGGGCTTGCTCTGAACGGGCATGACTCTTGAGTCAGCCCTGGAAGTTCTGATACCAAATTCCCCCTACTTTGAAGCAAGATGATTTGATGGAGTGTCATTGTGTGCTTGCGGTACTGGGCGGGGAGTAGATGTTCCATCTGCTTAATTATTTTACTGTTGACTGAGTTTAGAAAAATCCTACCTGCTCTTCCTTAGCGTGAGCAGCACTTTGCTTGTTGAGAGACCTGAGTGCTCTTCTCAGTCACCAGTTCTGAGACAGCTGTGTCTGAGAGCCCCTACCTAGAGAAACCACTTACAGCAGTGCTCTTGTTGAAGCAGGTGTGCTTGCATGTTAGCATCTGTCTCCCTTTTCCAGGGGGGTTGCTCTAGGGGCCTTCTGGAGAACAGAAAAGCATGGCAGAACATCAGAGCATGCCCTGAGGAAGAATGGGGAGCTGGAGAATCGTGCGTGCACTTTATGCTGACTTGCTGCCTCATATTTTATCATCAACACACCCACACAGAGCTGGGGGAAAACAATTGACACTGTGTCTGGAAAGGCTGCACCATAACAGGGCATTATTTCTCAGAATCCAGAAATCTAAACCGCCAGCCCAGTACAGCAAGAGACAAAGCAGGCTTCTTTGTAAGGTGGAGAAGCCAGCTCCCCCTATTCTAGGCTGGGTCTCGGTACACTGGCTGCTGAAGACCCAGATGGTGCACTTCCCTCAAAGTCTTGGAACCTGAAGTAATCTCTTGTCATTTCAACAGCGTTGGCAGTACCCTAGCCCTCAGGGAGAAGGCAGTTGGCCTGGTTTTTCTAGCTTCTGCAGAATCTCAGCTTTCCTGTGACAGGAAGAGCATGTTTTGGCCTTTATAGTTGTGAAAGAAACGTGACAAATCTGAAGCAAGTGTACCTAGTGCTGTACTGATCTAGGGGTTGTGAGTAGGGTTGCCAGATGGTTTAACCAAAAATACCGAACACCCGCCCTTCCCCCCAGAAAAAAACACTGGGGAAAAAATTCTGTTGAGGGGAAAAAAAGGGGGGCGGGGGGAGACCAAAGTTGTTGAGCCAAAAAAAAACCCAGCATGGTCCCTTTAAGAAAAGTCTTTAGGCTTTTTGCCGGCAGCCATCTTGTTTTCTTGATCGGAGCCGGAAGGCAGCTTCCCTGTGGAACCAGGGAAGCGGAGAGGGGGGGCCAGGGGCCCGAGAGGGGGGGCGGGGGCTGGGCCCGGTTGCTGAGTGTGTCATAGGGTTGCCAGGTGTCTGGTATTTTTGCCTCCTGGCAGGGGGGGAAAATCAGAAAATACCGGACATTTTAGGACATTTTAGGTGTCCGGTATTTTCGGAATGTTTTTACTTGACAGGAGGTGAAAATACTGGACACCTGGCAGCCGTAGTTGTGTGTGTGTCTCTGGGCCCATTTCTTACTCTAAAGCTTAACAGCAGGGCATGCTGCTCCCTGCCTTGCCTGTGGGAGCTGGCGATGGCTCAGCAGTATGAGCTGACTCTCCCGAGCCGGGTGACACCTGAATCTGCTGCTACGCTGGACCCTGGCACCAGGTGCATGGTGTCTCACAGACAGGGGACGGTGCGTCTTTGGGCGGAGCTCAGCACAGCCCTCCATTGCCCCGCAGCGCTCCCTGTGGGCCCCCCGCCGGGGCAGCCTGTCTTGCAGGGGCTCTCTGCAGCGGTGCCCCCGTTTATTTTCCCCTTGCCACATACCAGAGTCCCCAACCACCTGCCCGGGGTTTAGTGTGCCCCCCCATTCTTCTCCAGGCCAGGAGCTGTGTGCGCACGCTCGTTTCTCTCCCCCCCGTATTACTTGTCCTCAGTCAGTCTGGGAGGTGAGTGTGGCTGAGTGCTGGGCAGTGCTGTGTGAGCGCTGGGGTTATCTGCCAGGCGTGCAGTAGACACCTGCAGAGACGCTAACGCTGTGGCAGAGGCTCCTTTGCACCTCCTGCCCCCTGCTTGTTTTCCAGTCCCCCCCAGTTGGTAGTGTTCTGCCTCAGGGTGCCTAGCACATCCCCTGCAGCTTTGGAAGTGATTGGATGAGAGGGCCTCAGCCCCCCAGAAAATGCTGAGTGTAAAGCCTTGCCCATTTGGCCAGCTGTTATCCACAGCAAAACGGACTGCTAGCATTTCAAATGAAAGAGGTCATTGAGCAGTTTTTAAACTAAGGGCTGGGGGAAAGCCGACAGGTGCGAAGGAGAGCATGGATGGTACAGAGACATCCCTTAGGGGAGGGTCTGTTAATAGAGATGCTTTATGTTCTAGTAAAGAGGAGAGGGTGGAAGATGATAAAATACAGGTCAGATCTGATGAGAGTCAAATGAAAGAGTCCCATTCAATCACATAACGTAACGGCAGACAGCTAAAAAGTGACTCTTTGAAAGTGTGTATATACAAATGCTAGAAGTCTAAATAATAAAATGGGTGAATTATAGACCCTTGTATTGAATGGGGATATTGTTATAATAGACAATAGACAGAAACTTCGTGGAATGAAGGTCAATCAATGGGGCACAGTAATTGCAGGGTACAAAACTGTATTGGAAAGACAGAACAGGTCATGCTGGTGGAGGAGTGGCACTATACATGAAATAAAGTGTAGAATCAAATGAAGTAAAAATCTTAAATGAACCAAACTATTTTGTAGAAGCTTTATGGATAGTAATTCCATGGTCTAATAACGAATATAGCAGTAGGGATATATTATCGACCACCTGACCGGAATGGTGATAGTGACTTTGAAACACTAAAGGAGATTATAGAGGCTGTACAAATAAAAAAACTCAGTGCGGGATTTCTGCTATCCCCATATTCAGGACAGGATGCAGAGAGAAAAGTTTCTCAATGCCTCAAATGACTGCTGCTTGGAGCAGCTGATTCTGGAACCCACAAGAGGAGGAGAAGCAATTCTTGATTTAGTCCTAAGTGACATGCAGGATCTGGTGCAAGAGGTGAATGTATCTGGACCGCTTGGAAATAGTGACCATAATGTAATTAAATTTAACATCCCTGTGGTGGGAAAAATACCAGCGCAGCCAACACTGCAGCGTTTAATTTCAGAAAGGAGAACTACGCAAAAATGAGGAGGTTACTTAAACAGAAATTAAAAGGTACAGTGACAAAAGTGAAATCCCTACTAAGTGCATGGAAACTTTTCAAAGACACTAGATCAGAGGCTGAACTTAAACAAACACTCCAAATTAAAAAACACAGTGAGAGAACCAAAAAAGTGCCACCGCGGCTTCACAACCAAGTAAAAGGAGCAATGAGAGATAAAAAGGCATTGTTTAAAAAGTGGAAGTTACATTCTTCTTCAAGGAGTGTCTCTGTGGATACTCCACCTTAGGTGTTTGGGCGCCTCAGTGCACCCAGCTGGAAGATTTCTATAGCAGTGCTTGTGGATAGCCTGTTTGCGTGTGCACAGTAACCCTCATGCGCCAGGCAGGTAATGTGCATGCGTGAGCCCCGATCCCCTCAGTTCCTTCTGTGCTGCCTCTGACGCCAGTCAGAATGGCAGTGCACTCTGCATTCAGCTCCTCAATTAGCTATCAGAGGGGTAGCCGTGTTAGTCTGAATCTGCAAAAGCGGCGAGGAGTCCTGTGGCACCTTATAGACTAACAGAAGTGTTGAGTGTAAGCTTTCGTGGGCAAAGACCCACTTGGTCAGATGCATGTCAGTTAGCTAGATAGCCTTTTCACCTTAGCGCTTTTAGACTTCGCCTTTTAAAACCATTCTCCTTCACTCTGAAGAAAGAAAAAAAAGAAAGAAGATTTTTCTTTGCGTTGAACCGCGAACAAGCGGAGGCTCACTGCCTGTTGCTTTCCCCTTGTGGGGATCGCCCCGCACGGGCTCTCCCCTCCATGTTTTTACTGTTTTTATTCTTTTAATCTTTTATCCACCCGAGGAGATCATCTATAAGGTCCTCCTCAGACCCTCTCCCCACAGGCCTACGCAGCAGCGGCCGGTGCTCAGACACCACCTATTTGGCATTTGTATATTTCCCACCCAGAGGGGCATTCACTTATCTCCGCTGCCTGCGGGGGACATGGAGTACTTCAGGGCGTTCTTCACAGAGCCCTGATTGCCGCAGCAAATCCAGTGAGACAGCTGTTTTGCTTGGACAGCGATCTGACCAGACTTAATCTCGGGGGTTTTCCTGCATCCCGCTTACCGTCTCTCAGCGGCAATGTCAGACAGAGCGGCTGCAGCTGCCTCCACTGTGAGCTCTGCCGCCTCTAACGATCTAAAAGGATAAATGGAGATACCAGCAGGGACGCCCCTTCACCCAGAAAGGGCGATCCCACAATTCCGTGCCCTGTGGGGGCTCCGGACAAGAGCTTGCCAGGGCTGCGATCATCCACTGAGCCCCAAGGGTCCCAGGACCTGGCTTCAATGCCGAAACAGGCTAACAAGCCGAAGCCCCTTGTGGCACAGAAACTCAAGACAGCCACGGGGCCGCCTACGCAGACCTCACGCTCTGCCACGGATAAAATAGCAGGTTTACCAAAGCCCCACGCTTGACTCTTACCAGGGTGCGTGTCCACCCCGCTGCCACCTATGCCTCAAACCTATTCTTTTACATCTATGGACCAGCTAACGGTGACCGCAGGGCCCACTACTCCGCTGTGAGTACTGACCCCTCTCCGACACTGGCCAGGTTCTCTCCAGCAATGGAACAGCTTCTGCACCTCCTTCATATAGCGAGGAGGAAGCTGTCTCTCTTTGAAATGCTGTCTCACCCAGGCACTCCTTCCCTAGGAGGAGGACCCCTCTGCCACAGCCAATGATGCCTCAGTGGCACCCCGGCCAGTGGCTACTGCCTCTCATGCCCATGCCTCCCGCTTGGCCCTACTGGAACCCCTGCGCCCTCTTAGAATGCACCAGCAGCAGCAACAATACCACCATGCTGGTTACTGCAGAGGGTGAGTAACGCTCTCATCTAGTGAGGAAAATAGAAAGGGACATAAACTCTGCCAAATGAAGTATAAAAATATAATTAGGGAGCCAAAAAATAATTTGAAAAACAGCTAGCCAGAATCTCAAAACCAATAGCAATTTTTTAAGTCCATCAGAAGCAGGAAGCCTGTTAAAGAACCACTGGGGCTCTGGATGATTGAGATGCTAAAGGAGCACTCCAGGTCGATAAACTATATGAATTCTTTGCATTGGTCTTCGCAGCTGAGGATGTGAGGGAGATTCCCAAATCTAAGCTTTTCTTTTCAGGCGACAGATCTGAGGAACTGTCCCTTCTGAGGTCTCATCTGAAGAGGTTTTGGAACAAACTGATAAATTAAATAGTAATAAGTCACCAGGACCAGATGGCATTCACCCAGGAGTTCTGAAAGAGCTCAAATGTGGCATTGCAGAACTACTAATTGTGGTTTGTAACTGATCCTTTAAATCAGCTTCTGTATCCAATGACTGGAGGATCGCTAATGTGACACCAATATTTAAAAAGGGTCCGGAGGTGATCCTAGTAATTACAGGCCAGTAAGTCTAACTTCAGTTGAAACTATAGTAAAGAGCAAAATTGTCAGATACATATATAAACATAATTTGTTTGGGAAGAGTCATCATGGCTTTTGTAAAGGAAAATCCTGCCTTACCAATCCTCTAGAGTTCTTTGAGGGGGTCAACAAGCACGTGGACAAGGGGGATCCAGTGGATCTAGTGTACTTAGATTTCCAGAAAGCCTTTGACAAGGTCCCTCATCAAAGGCTCTTAAGCAAAGTAGAGAATGAGACAGAGAGTATCTTATTGCCTCTATATAAATCCATGGATTGCCCACATCTTGAATACTGTGTGACAGTATTTCCTGTAAGCTGAGCACTTGGGCGCCCACCCAGGAGAGATTCAGGTGCCACACATCTGATTGGCAGAATGCACACAGCCGGCAGCATGTGTTTTTATTGGTGGTGCTCATCTGCACTTGCGCAGTGCCCATAACAAAATTTATTCTGCACATATATGGAAAAATTAGAGGGAACATTGGTGCAGATGTGGTTGCCTCATCTCAAAAAAGGGTTCTTGGCATTGGAAATCGTTCAGAAAAGGGCAACAAAAATTACTAGGGGTTTGAAAAGGCTGCCATATAAAGAGAGATTAAATAATATAATACTGGGACTTTTGAGGTTAGAAAAGAGATGACTAAGGGGAGATAGGATAGAGGGCTATAAAATTATGACTGGTGTGAAGAAAGAAAATGAAGAAGTTATTTACTTGTTCTTCTAACACAAGAACTAGGGCCATCAAATGAAATTAATAGATTTTAAACAAAAGGAAATATTTCTTCACACAGTGCACAGTGAACCTGAGGAACTCCCTGCCAGAGGATATTGTGAAGGCCAGGACTTTAAGGGTACTCGAATATCCTGAAATAGCTATTCTGTGCCTTCACAGTAAGCCTGTTATTTCGGGTCCGCTATTCTGATGTCCCTGTAAGCCTCATTCTACAAGGAGTAAGGGACGTTTTGGAATAGCTCTTTATTTCAAAATTTGGCGCTGTGTAGACAGCACCAGATGACAAAATAAGCTACTGCAAAATAGCATTGAACTAAGATAGGCAATTTACGTAGCTCAGCTTGCGTATTTTATTTTGGGTTACGGTGCTCTGTAGACGCACCCTAACAGAGTTAAAAAATGAACTAGATAAATTCATGGAGGACAGGTCCATCAGTGGCTATTAGCCAGGATGGGTAGTTCCTAGCCTCTGTTTGTCAGACACTGGGAATGGATGACGGGGGAGGGATCACGTGATTCTCTGTTCTGGTCATTTCCTCTGGGCCATCTGGCATGGGCCACTGTGGGCAGACAGGACACCGGGCTAGCTGCGTCTTTGGTCTGCCCCAGCCTGGCCGTTCTCTCTGTGAACTGCTAAAACTGGCTGTTTGCTCACAGACAGGCCTGTGCTATCTCCTCCCCAGGCACGATGGCTGCAGTGCAGGACACAGCTTTTGATCTGAGGAAGCCGGTGGAACTTGGAAGACACTTGCAGAAGTTTCAGCTCCCTGGCTTTGACCATAACTTCTGCTTGGAGCAGTCAGAGGCTCGACACTACTGTGCAAGGTGGGGGCTCAATCGCATCAGCAGCGTAAAGCAGCAGTGCTTCCCGGGCTTCGGGGCCTTCTGGGTTGCACCATTTGTGCTTGCAGCACAGGGGTCATTGTTATGCTTATAACAAGCACGTGGGAAAAGGCAACACGCCACATTTATTGAGAATACAGTAGAAAAACAGTTAGCATCTGCGTCATAAAGACATGCACGCGCATCTTGTCATTGCCATATCCTCTTCCTCTCTCCTACTGGCCAGGCAAGTGAAAGGCGAGGGGGAGGAGTGGAGGCTTCTCTCGGTCTGGACCGAAGCTCCGATGTTGACAAGACCAGACCCGGAGATTCATGCAAGACACCCCCATCTTTGAGAGGGCTTTTCTCCCACTTAGGTCTATGCATTTTGCTTTGTCAGCTCTTAATCAGTCACCATCCGTTCTGCTTAATATCTGTTTATCTGGGAGTTATTCTTTACTCTGACATCAGTATGTTGGTGTCTCCTTCCCAGTGTTATTTCAAGACTGTCTTGTTTGTAACGGAGCGCTTGCTCCTAACACTCCAAGGCCGTCCATATGACTTCCCAATTTATGGTACCCTGATGCCTCTGAGTCTTCCAGCCCCCTCCCCTTTTTCACTGTCTGGACTCTGAAACTATTGGGCCTTCAAGTTGTTCTCTCTCCAAACCCTCACATTCCATTCACTCCCCCTCCCCAGGAACCACACAGTCATTTCACACAGGGGAAAAGGGGTACAATTGTCCATACAAAAGGTGTCAATCCAACTCCTAAGACAAAGCTTCTATTAGTACAAACTTTTAATTCATTGATTATATTTTCTTGATAACACAATCTATATTCTAATTACTCCTAAGAGCAACAGCGTGATCATGCTGAATCACAAGGGTCCTGCTGATCTTTCTCTCTTGACAGCAGATACAGACACAGGCAGTTTGCCTGATGTGTCTTTGTGAAGGGCCTAGAAGACTGTTCGTCCCTGCTAAGCAGACGGCAGAGTTACGGTTGTTTAACATTCATTCTCACACTACCCATTAAGCACATCACATAAAACATTATAAAACTCTGTGGTCTACATCATCGACTGCAGTCTCTGAAGGAAGGTCCCGATCTTTTGTCCCTTCCATCTACAGTAATCCTCAGTAGCTCCCCTCACATGTGAAGGCATGTGATGCAGGGCTGTGCTGCCATCCCCATCCTGCAGATGGGGGAACTGAGGCACAGACAGACTGAGTTGTTAAGGTCACAGTAGAAGTCTTTGAGCAGGGCAGGGAATTGAACCCCCCCCCTTAATCAGTGGACTATCCTTCTCCTTGCCCTGCTGGCTTCTGTTTTCCCTGGCTCTAACCCTCTCCCATGCCTGGTCTTGTGGCTCCCCTCCACTCCCACAGGCCAGCCACTGATGGCAGCCTCCTGTCAGCCATGCCCTGGCCACTGCTTGGCCTCCCCCTTAGCTCACTGCCTGGGCATTTAGACAGTGCTAACTGCCAGGGAAGTCAAGTGCCCTACAAAACTGCATGAGCTGCAGGCTAATCTTCTGGTTCCAGTCTAGCAGGATTCTTATGTCACTGTTCCTGGGGCAAAGAGGGGAGTCTTGCATTGTGACCTGCAAGGCTGAAGAGAAGTAACCAGCACCATCTTCTTTCCTTGTTCTCCAGTTTCCTTCCTTTCCCCTCTTGCTTTCTGTGCTTGCTCCCTGAGTACCAAATTGCCTCTCTTTGTACAGGGCACATCATCCCCCTAGTGGCAGGACAATGGAGGTTTACACCACACAGCCTGGGATCCAGTTCTATACTGGGAATTTCCTGGACGGCTCCCTGAAGGGCAAAGGGGGCGCTGTGTATCCTAAGCATTCAGCCTTCTGCCTTGAAACACAGAACTGGCCAGATGCCGTCAATAAGGTAACTATTGGTATGCTGGCAGTGTGCACCAGCGTGGGGGGAAGGGCTCCCTCGGCTAGTTACATGCATGCTCATGAAAACGCAACAGCTCCTTACGCCTGGTCTACTGAGTTTGGTACCTGTAGATCTGTATGGGTTAGGGTGTGCAACCCTTCATGGAGATGTAGTTACTCCAGTGTAAAGGGGCCATCTACCAGCATGGCCTGGTTCCCTTCCTGTCCAGGACTAGCTAAACCTGCAGAAAGCTCCATTGTACCCCGTGACTGTCCATACCTGGGGGAAGGTGCATCCCTTTGACTTTATGAGGGGGGCTAGTGGTGCAACTCGTGTGTGTAGACAAGCCTTTGAGAAACTGCACCTTTCAGGCCTTAATTCTACAGGCTGTGGCTACGTAAATGCCCAAGGAAGGCAACCCCCAGCTCTTCGGAAGAGCGCCCTGGGAGCTTGCACAGCTGCTCTCCCAGTCATGTCCCACGCCTGAGCACAAAGCGCAAACTGTGCATTGATTGCAGGGTGAGGACAGAACCCCACTAGGAGTGCCACGAACAACACCCCTGCTGGGATCTGTTTGGACTTGGGTTTCCAGGAACGAATTAACCAAATGCCCCACCAGGCCCTCCCCCCCAAGGCGTCTCAGGCCAGACGCTGGGTCTGGAAGGAGGTAGCTGTATGCTTTGCTTGGAGGCGGAGATATTTTCACCTGCTGAATGATTGTCTTAGGGATGTAAACAGTCAGTTAAGTAGGTAACCGTGTAACTGCTGAAAATCTCAGTGGTTACATGTGCTGAGGGCTCTGCAGTATAAACTTCAATAAGCTGCAGCACAGTCTTCACGGGAGCACGGCCACCCGTCCCTGCCAGCTCTGCTGCTGGGAAAGGAGCTTCCGTGCTGCAAGTTACATGCTGGCAGCGTGGCGGCCCCTGCTGGCCCCGCCCGTAACCTGTAGCCGGGGGGCGGGGCTAGGGCAGGCCCACCGTGGATCAGAGTTGCTCTGGCTGGCTAGAGGAGCCCCCTGCCTACGGTGGGCCCTGTGGGGCTGGTGCAGCCCCCTGCTGGGGTGGGTGGGGAGCTGCTTCAGCCCCGGTGGTTAACTGGAACTGGTAAGCACCACCTGTTGGGGCGATGCTTACTGGTTCCCCTCACGGCCCTAGAGTGTATCTTAGCAGCTAGAGGGTTGCACACTTTGTTCCCTTTGTCAGGCAAGTTCATTGTACCCACCAGGGGCTCCCTGCAGCCCTCCAGTCCACCTCCCCCACAAGTGCTCTGTGCGCCACTTTCAGCGACACTGCAATCCTTTCCCTCCTGTGTCAGGGGCTCTGAACTGTGTCTTAAATGAACCTTGGCACGGTAATCAGCCCTGACATCCCTTCACCCATACCCTGCTCCCTGACTTTCTTCCCATGGAAACACAGGTGGCCTCAGGCAGCCAAACTCTGAATAACAATGTGCTGCTCCTTTCAAAATGTTCTCCCCCTTAGAAGAGCTGGGCCTGGACCAGCTGGTGTAAATGCACAAAACACCACCAAGCCAGGAGACTGCAACAAATGTTAAATGGAGCAGTTTGAGGAAGCCTATTTGGTCCCAGCATTACATGTGTCCTTTGTTAGGGAACTGGAAGCTGTGTCAGGTTAACCCAGCTTGCCTTAGCAGGCTATTCTGACATGAAAAGGAGAACAAGGATTTTAGATCTTTTTCCCAACGGTGAAAATGACTCTTGCTGTGCAGTGACAGCACTCACCCCCAAGCTGTGACACTGTCACAATGAAGCTATTGGTTTTCTTTCCACAGCCCCATTTCCCCAGTGTGCTGCTGCGGCCAGGCGAGGAGTACAACCACACAACTTGGCTGAAGTTTACTGCAGCGTGATGAGAGTCACATCTGCAGCCACAAGCAGAAAGTCATCACAAAGCGTGCTGAGTCCCGTGGCGGGGTGGGAGCAGGGGCACTCACTAAAAATAGCTGCAGGAGCATGGAGAAGCCTCCAGCACAACAGGTGGCATGTGCTGGGACCTCTCCTAAGGATGCCATCTGGACACTGGCTTGACAGCTCCCACTGCCATCACTAGTAAAACTCCCCTCCATGTCAGACTAGCACTGAGGCCCACACCCGCCCCAGGGTCCTAGCTGCCACTGATGTCAGTAGGAGTTAGGCTCCTCAGTACCTTTAAAAATCTGACCCTTGATGGCTGCTGAATTAGGGGTGTGATGTAGGAAGGAGGCAATTAAACTGGCGTGACACACGCACTTATTTCCCTTTTATCTCAGTATAAAACAGCCCAGAGAAAGAAATGCCTGTGTGAGGGTAGCTTATATTCAGACAAATGGGAACTGAAGCCAGAGGGGCTACGGACGCATCCTCCAAGGCGTTCAGTTACCTCATGCCCATGGAGTTATTGGACCTACGTGCGGGACTAAGCCCACTCCAAGTCTCCACTGCAAGCTTTTGCCGGCATAGCTAGGTTAGGCGGGGTGTGAGTTGTGACTGACTTAGCTGTGATAGCACTTTTGTTTTGCTTGAGGGGAATGGTGTAAGTTATACCAGCAACCGGGCAGTTTTGCTAGCAACAGCTGCACCCCCACCAGGCGTGGTTTGCCAGTATAGTGGACTGGCAAAGTGCAGCTTATGCAGCTACAGTAGGGCTATGTCTAGACTGGCATGATTTTGCGCAAATGCTTTTAACGGAAAAGTTTTCCGTTAAAAGTATTTGCGCAAGAGAGCGTCTCGATTGGCACGGACGCTTTTCCGCAAAAGCACTTTTTGCACAAAAGCGTCCGTGGCCAATGTAGATGCGCTTTTGCGTAAGAAAGCCCCGATCGCCATTTTAGCCATCGGGGCTTTTTTGCGCAAAACAAAACTGAGCTGTCTACACTGGCCCTTTTGCGCAAAAGGACTTTTGCCCGAACGGGAGCGTCAAAGTATTTGCGCAAGAAGCACTGATTTCTTACATTAGAACGTCAGTGCTCTTGCGCAAATTCAAGCGGCCAGTGTAGACAGCTGGCGAGTTTTTGCACAAAAGCGACTGCTTTTGCGGAAAAACTGGCCAGTCTAGACACAGCCTAGGGCTTTGCAGGAGCAGCTTGACCTTGCGGTGCCTAACTAATCAAAATGGCTGTCATCTGTACCCATGTCCAGCCCCCCTCAACAGAATATTTCTCTGTGAAGATTAAAATCTGCTCAACTTCTTCTGGTGCTAGTAGCTGATGCAGGACTCACGCCTGCTACATACTCTACAAAGATCTTGCTTATTGCTTTCACTGTATTGCTTTCACTTCCGCAATAAAAAATGAATTTTCAAGATGAAACGCAGACACACAAAACCCAGTCCTCAAGCTGAAGCCACAGCGTGGCGGGAGGGGGTAAGGCCTACACATGACCTTTCCAGAACTGATCGATGCTGGCCAATCGCGTAGCTTGAGTGCCTCTGGCTGCCAATGGCCATCAAGGCATTGGTAGTGCAGCAAGTTCTCACTGAGGTGCAGAGATGCCCCAGCTATGCCTCCAGCACTAGCCCTGGACTGCAGAGGGGCCATGCCAGGATCTACTGATACCGTGGAGAGCCTCTCTGACCCAGATCTAGGAGCTTTGTGCTAGAGGAAACAGAGCAAAACCATCAAGTGCAGCCCAGGAGGTGACCCAGAGACTACCCCATCGGTGTCATCTGATCACGGAGCATTTTACCCATGCTGTGTGCATTTTTTTTAGATTCACACATTAAGTCCAGAAGGGTCCATTGTCATCATATAATCTGACCTCCTGCATAACACAAAACTTTCCTGAATTAATTCCTGCTTCAAATCCATTAGCTATGGTTGAACTAGAAAAAGATCTTGTTTTAAATAAATCCCACTGACAGAGAATTCACCACATAGCTGTGTAGGCTGTTCCTTTAATTATCTTCATTGTTAAAAATTTGGGCCTATTTCTAGTCTGAATTTGTACAGTATCACCTTCCAGCCATGGGCTCTTGTTAAACCTTCCTCAGCTAAACTCAAGAGTTTTATCAAGTTTCTGGTTCCTACATAGGTACATGCAGACTGTGATCAAACTGCCCAGTACTGTTCTCTTCAGTAAGAGCATCAGGGTGGCCACGCTGGTCAGACCAAAGGTGCATCTCGCCCAGTGTCCTGTCTGTCCACAGTGGCCAAGGCCCAGTGCCCCAGAGGGAGTGAACAGAATAATCAAGTGAGCCACCTCCTGTCATCCACTCCCTGGCAAACAGAGGCCAGGGACACCATCCCTGCCCATCCTGGCTAATAGCCATTGATAAACCCATCCTCCATGAACTTATCTCGCTCTTTTTTGGAACCTTGTTATAGTCATGGCTAATAAGCTAAATAGATTGGCACCATGAGACTCACTGTAAGGCATGTTTTCAGGTTTTGTAATCATTCTCACAGCTTTTCTCTGAGCCCCCGCCAATTTTTTGAATATTATTCTTGAATTATGGGCATTAGACCTGGACACAGGCTTCCTATAGTAGTTACCTCAGTGAAAACACAGTGTTAATGTAACATCTATAAGTCCATATTCCCTTGATACACCCAAGGGTCACATTAACCTTTTTGGCAACAGCATCATGCTGGAACTTCATGTAGCTGCTTATCCACTATGACCCCAGATCTTTGCTTCTGAGGAGAGTCTGCACTGCCCATGGCTGTCCCCTACTCTGCCTTACCACAGCAGGGGACCGCCAGCCTACATATAAGCTGGTCCCTCATGTAGTCCCAGGACCGTTTAGTGTGCACCACACTGTTCCAGCCGAAGGAAGTGCAGCACTACTGTCTCTATTTTCTATGTTGCTGTGGAGGTGTAGAGGGACAGAAGAGATGAGATGTACCAGGACAGTGATAGACTGTAGGTTTATTGTGGAGTAGGTTGTCTTAGCAGTACAGAAGAAGAAGTGCTTGTTAAATACAGTAGCATCATTTCATGTGGCACTTTTACTAGATTTACTGTAAAACTGCTAGACAGTGGACTGTGTATACTGATGAGTGTCATCCTAAGCAATGATTTCTGGGTATTTATGCTGAATTATTCCAAGAGAATCATACAGTGTTATCATTTCTTGCTCCCCATTTTGCAGTCTTGTTTTATGGACATTAGCAGAATATTAATCACAGTATAATTAGAAATGGGAGCTGATGCTTCTGTTGCTAAGCAACAATGCACTGAATGTATGGAAACCAGACCCCAGAAAAATCAAGAATAGGCATCAAAGCTGGTTTGTCCACTCAAGAAATAAAGCTGCCAAGTGAAATATCTTCAGAACGTGGGGGGCTACTTAGAAGCTCTAACATCTATCTGACAGAAGAGGCTCCTAACACTAAATGAAAAATCTGTTATCTGAAAATTGTGGGTTACCCAAAATTTGCCTTTTGGTCCAAAAGATTGTTTTGCTATTTAAGGTACCACATTAATAACTTTTTGTTTTTAAAAGCTTGTAAACTTATAATCTGTCATTAGCCAGTTCATTAGAGCCCAAACAAGTCTGCTCTTTCAAATTTAGTGGCTGTTAAAAAAAAAACAACCAAAAAACCCCAAAACAGTTCTCCTTAAATGTTGAAACTGACACCTAGCTACATGATATAAAATAGTCCAGATTAAAAAATAGAGCTTTTTAATATCTATTAAAAAGGATGCTGGCATCTAACACTATTTTTGCCAATCAGGTAAGACCTATGGATAGCCAGTCTCTGTTTCAATATGAAATGCCATATTTTCATGCAGCTCCTAGCTACAGACCAATGGGCTTCAGGGAGTTTCACAAAAGATTCATTTTAAGCTCTTCAATCACATATTTGCTGTGTACACTACAGAATTTATCTTACTAATATCTAAACAGGTTTTGTCTACCAACATACAGGCTGCTCTATGATTGCAATGTGTTGCAAAACAGTTTGCAACTGCACAAATCCAGTCAGTTTTGTTCAGTTTTTCCTCAGATTAAACTAAGTGACCCTAAATGGGTTGCGTGGGAAAAAAAGGAGCAATACAGCTACCTTCTCTCTCGGAACACAAACCATTATTGAAAGACAACCTGCAATGCAAACACTATGCTTGTGCCCTACCAAAACATTTACTTTTGGTAAATAATAAGTTTTAGGCATTAGAAATTTGTACTTTCTCTATGCTGGAAGTTTACAGTGAACAGAGATCTCATGCAAATGCTGTCACAGGAAGTTATGGCAACTGAGCTATCAAGGATTTTAGCCAGTGTTTTAAAATTTTGTTAGACAGATAACAAGCTCACATTACTAGAGACTATTTAAAATCAACTGGGAAGAAGAATATGATTGATTTAGGATAGGCTAGTTTTTTTTAAGCAGAACACCACAAGGAGTTTTATAGTTAGAATCACACATTTTATTTGAATGTGTGAATAAAAAAGTGTCAGTAAGAGAGGCCCACATTTTCAGATCACAGGGTGTTAAATATGTACAGCAAAGCAAGTTGTGCACTAGTCTACTGATATAATTTAGCAGATTTAAAAAGATCCAGATCCATACCAACTGCTATCTGATTGAAATACCTTTCTAGAACTAAGCCCTTACCATTTACAAAGACACCACAAAATCCCTTATAATAATGTAAACAAAATAACGTTCTTCCTGGAAGGTTAACTTAGAAATTTCAGCCCATTCTTTCAGGACTTGCACTCCTCCTTCGCGGGCTTCCTGATGGTGAACGACTGGAAGCGGAAAGAAAACAGCTGTCAGTTGGAGTAACTTTAGTATTGATCGGGAACCGCAGGTTCACCACCACCCTTGATATTTAACATCCTTAAGTCCAGCACCCTTGGGACCTGAGCAGTGCCAAACCAGAGAATTTGCTGAACCCTGGAAGGACAGTATTGTCCAGCAACATCACCAACACTCCCACTGCTCACTGGACTCTTAGAAGACACTTGGGGTAAGTTAGAACTAAGTAACAGCACAGAACACAGAGCCAGGACTGGTGGCTGGTTATGGGACCATGGGAAATTTGGCCACCCCCATTGTAAGTGGCCATCCACTAAAATCATGCCAGACCATGGATGTTGCTAGACCAGAGAGTGCCAGATGCTCAACCTGTAGTGGCATTTTAAAGTTTTTAATAATACATAATTTAAGATTTGAAAGCCTTTTCTAAAGTGTCCAAAAGAATAGGAGAAAAAAAGAATGCTATACGCAGGGCCTCAGTGTGGCAGGTCACAAGCCACTCCAGCTCCTGTGCACTCCTCAGGAGATTTTTGCCAACCTTGGAAGAATTGTCTCCCAGTGTTCAGAAAAGATACTTAGGCAAGTTAATGGAGAATGGTTCTAAATGGCTCAGACTAATCACTTGCTTTGTTTTTTCAGTTTTAATCACATAAAATACAGAGGAGTTCTAGTAAGAACTGATCTGGGCTACAAAAGGAAAATGTAGAGAATTTTACCTTGCTATTACCATGAAGGAACAGCAGACTGTATAGCTGTTTTTTAAGATAGAGCCATCAGCAAGGATGAGAGCAGTTTGAGTCCATTCAACCGGATGAGTGTTTGTTAAGAAGTCTTTAGTTTGTGTTTTGCTTCACACATTTCATCTGCTGCCAGCTTTACTCTGGGCCATTTCCATTTTCCTCTATGCTCAGTATTATTCAGATCTTTCCTCTGGCTATAAACATCCCTTGAGAAACTAGGTTCAGTCCTTCTGAAAAAGGTTTAACTGTAAGCCCACTGCACTTTCTACAAAGTCAGTCAGTCTCAGTGTCACTGGAGTTTTTAAAAGAGGCTGTTTAAAATGGATTCTCCCTGTGTCTTTTTGACCGTAAGTTTAATGTGATTTTGCTTATCCTCTTGCATAGAACTCAGTTCAATGAAGCCTTTGCAGAGGAGGGAAATCCTACAGCAACAGCACAAGAAAAGCTTTTCATAGTACACCATGTTCCCACTTTCTTGGGAGCAGTTTACCTCTAGGCGCCTCACTTTAATAATCAGTGTCACATGCATTGAGGAAGCCCACTTCACCCAAAATATTCCTTTTAGTGCTTTCAGTGAACTACAGGGAAAAGCTCTGGTAATCTCAGTACTGGCAAATGCTGACTTTTCAGTAGTGACGACCATAAGGGCTAATGCTGCAACACCCAGCGGTCTTTAGTAGCGAGACTCTACTTACCTTCTTTTTGGAGAGGGGGATCTGGACTTTGATTGGCTACAAAACAGAAAGAAATACTAAGTGACAAAACTTAATACAGTTGCATTACAACAAAACAATTTTGCCCATACTTTAAAACAGTGAGAAAATCTCTTAGTCAGCACTTCACATAGGTGTTACTGACATGTCCAAAATCTTTTAAAGGGTTTTGCAGGGGCATCACAGTAGTCCCCGCCATCTTTACCACATCTGCAGCAAATCCTTTTATGTATTTTAAGAACAATATTAAATGTTGTTGTTGTTAAATGTTGTTGTAATATTAAATGTTAATGTTGTGTTTAAGTATCACAACAATTCTATGATAAGAGGTGGAGGAGGAGAACAAGTTGATTCAGTACTGTGGTGAAAACTAAATAGGTAGAACAAAAAAATGGGGTAGGGAAATACCCCTTCCCCCCGCCCGCTTCCCTCCCCCCCCACACACATACACCTGCAAAGAAATTATTTTCTAGATAGAATTATGTTTCAAGTAAAAAATTCACTAAATATTCATGACCTTTGAAGTAAAAATCCCAACTAATAAACCTTAGCAATAACACCCTTCAAATATAAGTGAAATAATGGTGCAAGAAAAGGGCTTTTTGAATCATGACAAAACAACTCTGACATCTAAAAAATCTAGTGCAGGATTCAGCATTACGAGCTTACCTTTTAGCAGGTGAGCCAGATTTAGATCTACCATGGGACCCAGACCTACAATGGAAGAGAAATATCACTCAGCAAGGCACCAGTGGGATGCATGTAGTGAGGTTACCTAAATCAGGGATAATGGAGGGCTAGTGACTGACAGGTAGAAATCCACCTGTGTGAGGGGTTTTGGCAGTTACACTTCAGAAGACAGCTTTTTAATTCAGTGCCACACATGCTAGATATTACTTGAGATAGTTCACATGTGTACATTCTCCAGTCAAAGAAAGCTATGACTAATATTTTCATAAAAACAATTGCATGCTGTATTCAAGACTCCACTGGGATGGATGTCTTCCACCCGAAAACCAAGCTGTTTTCCAGTCAGAGCTCTCTTGCAACTGAACAATCATCGTTTCAATGTTAACACTTTAGCCACTTTAAATCTTCAACCTTGGTTAAAAGTGTCTGCTGAAAGTGGGACAAATTTTCTAGGTACAGAAAGTTAACTGTTCTGAAAAGACTTCTGAAGATTTCAGTATTACTGATGTTACTCATCAAAGTAGATGAATTTTCTAGATTGTTTCATCAACAGGGAGTATTTTAATTTTCTAGTATTCAGACCTTTCCTCAACTGTTTCAGAATCTCATAAGCTTCAATATGGTCAGGATTGTGATTGCTATGTTTAGATAAACCTTGAACTAGTATATTGAACTCAATCAGCAGAACTCATTGAGTGATTCCGTCACTGCATCCTTTAATGTCCTTTCTAAACCAAGAATGTTGTTACTCTGAAACAGATACAGCATTAGCCAGGTGACACTGCTGTACCTCAGTTCTAACGTTAATTCTTGTAAACAACCTTGAGTTCTCGATCATCAAGGCACTGTGATCAAGAAATTCACAATCTTCTTTCCTTACCAGCTTATCACCCAAATGTTGCTCAGTTGCTTTTGCACAGAGCTTCTTGAAACACAAGACAATGTGTCCAATTAGTTTAGCAAGATAATTCATGAACACAGTAAGCCATACTCTGAGCTTCACTGGAGTAGAAGTTGTCACTGTCAGGTATTTTCAAAAGCAGAATCCTTGTAAAAAGACACTGATAATTCTTTACTTGTAAAAATGTCCAGTAGTGTCAGCAGTTCGTTTTGCATTCCATCTCCTCTGATGCTCATCTTGTCGTGACTGCTGACCATTCCCAGGAGCATGCAGCAATACTCATGTAATGAAATATGCCAGCATGTTTTCAAGTCAGATACAATTAGCTCACTCATATTCATTTGAGTTTCATTTCTCCTATTTCTGCAGAATGGCAACACTGGTGCCATTTTCTTGGTTCAGAAAATATTTCAACAAAAAGAATTAGTATGAGACCAGTGCCTCCTTAATATAACCACCAACAGCAAAAAAGTTCTCCTGCTGCGTGATGTTGTGGTCTTTTAAAACTAGCAGCAGGGTGAGAAAGTTTAACTGGTTCTAAATAAGGATGTTAAGTAGCGGGTATATGACTAATCGTGTACTCGATACAATTTGTATCGAATACACAATTTGTCGTTAAGGTCCCGCTGCAGCTCTGCAGTTTAAACGTAGTAGGAGCTGGGAATGCAGGCAGCCTGGTTCCTGCTATATTTAAACTGCAGAGCCATAGTGGGGATAGGTCTGGGACCCAACGTGAGCCGGGACTGCTTCAGTTCCAGCTCACACTGGGTCCCCAATTACTGCGGCTCTGCCTTTTAAACGTAATAAAAGCCACCTGGCTCTTACTACATTTAAACGGCAGAGCCACTGTGCCTCTGCCTCTCCTGTCGCCACACTTTAACAGCTCTAATGCCAAGCCTTTCCTTTGTTCTTCTGTAAAGAAGCAAGAAGACTCATCTGCTTACTTGAAAGTCTAACAGTGACTATTATCGAGCCCTGCACAGTGAACAATATCCATGTTTGGTTACTTTTCAGTAACTTGAGTCCTGAAATCTTTGTGACTGTGGCCACACAACTGCACTCTTACAGTGAAACAGATACGCCATGAACTAGCTTCATGTTTAAATGGGAATTCTAGGTGTAAAATCTGACGACAAACTGCTGACTCAGTGAAAACAATCCCAGTGCTGAAATTCAATAGCCAGTGGTATGCAGGGTTATTCAAAGACCTCCCTTGCTGACACAAGATGAGCCAGAATAATTGTTCTCTGCACATCGCAGCCATATGCCAATTAAAGTCTGGGCAGATTCAATGAAGGTGAAAGAATGGCCAAGTGAAGAAGTGAACTTGGAGGAACAAGCGTTCAGGCTCACTGTGGCACTCCAGAAGTAACAGAATGAGAGCCCACTGAACAGTAAGAGAAAGCATGTCCCCAGCCTCCCCACACACGGCAGGGCTTCTCACCGCACTTCCTCCCAAATCTCACTGCACTCAGCTCAGTATTTCTCCTCTCTTACCCACTGCCGCCTCCTCTGCTTCTTCCAGTTAGGGATTCATCTCACCTGCCCCACCACCACGCAGGGCTTCCCCTACTCTTCATCTTCCCGAAGGAAGTTCTTACTTTCCCTCATACTTACAACAGGGATCCCATCTCTTGCCATTGCCAGTACCAGAACCAGACTTGTCCTCCCCTCCTGGTAGGGGGCTTTCCCTCTAGGTACTTCTTCCCTTTACCTTCTCTAGACATGCCCCACCCCAAACAGCAGGAACTACTGCTGCTGCTAGAAGAAATGGAAGAGATGCAACTAGGAGAGAGCTCTTTCATTCTACAGCCCTTCAAGACAGGGAACAAATCTCACAGATGTGGACAAGAGCAGAGAATGGAAGAGCACCATCCATAAGGTTCAGACACCCAAATTTTAATTCTGTCTTTGCATAACAGAGAGCAGATCACCTGGTCCACGACTGTCAGCTATGCTGCCCATGGCACAGCTTAGACCTTCTTGTGACAGAAGTATTAATGAGAATTCAGGCATGCAACATTTTACACACAAGTCTTTAAATCTGGTTTGAGACATTTAATTCTTGTAATACATTCAGTACAAAACAATCCTCCATACTATTGAGCTATCTTCCAGTCATTAGGTACAGAAGCTGATTTAAAGGATAGGTTACAAACCACAGTTAATAGTTCTGCAATTTCACTTTTGAGTTCTTCCAGAACTCTTCGGTGAAGGCCATGTGGTCCCAGTGACTTGTTACTGTTAAGTTTATCAGTTTGTTCCAAAACCTCATCTAATGGCATCTCAATCTGGGACAATCCCTCAGAGATGTCACCTAAAAAGAATGGCTCAGTTTTGGGGATCTCCTTAACATCCTCAGCCGTGAGGACCGAAACAAAGAATTCATTTAGTTTCTCCACAATGACTTTATTGTCTTTAAGTGCTCATTTAGCATCTCGATCATCCAGGGGCCCCACTGGTTGTTTAGCCAGCTTCCTGCTTCTGCTATTACTGCTATTACTATTTGAGTTTTTGGCTAGCTGCTCTTCATACTACTTTTTGGCTTTTCTTATTAAATTTTACACTTTATTTGACAGAGTTTATGCTCCTTTCTATTTTCCTCACTAGGATTTAACTTCCACTTCTTGAATGATGCCTTTTTATCTCTGGGTGTGTCTAGACTACATGGCTCCGTCGACGGAGCCATGTAAAGTAGTTTACTCGACATAGTCAATGAAGCGGGGATTTAAATAATCCCCGCTTCATTAAAATAAAAATGGCCGCCACGCTGTGCTGACAGTCAGCTGATCCGGCACAGCGCAGCAGTCTGGATGCAAATCAGTCGACAAGGGAAGCCTTTGTCGACCGATCCGCATCTAGACTGCTGCGCTGTGCCGGATTAGCTGATTGTCAGCACAGTGCGGCGGCCATTTTTATTTTAATGACGCGGGGATTATTTAAATCCCCGCTTCATTGACTATGTTGAGTAAACTACTTTACATGGCTCCGTCAACGGAGCCATGTAGTCTAGACACACCCTCTCACTGCTTCTTTTACTTGGTTGTTAAGCCATGGTGGCACTTTTTTGGCTCTCATACTGTGTTTTTTAATTTGGGGTATACATTTAAGTTGGGTCTCTATTATGGTGTCTTTGAAAAGTTTCCATGCAGCTTACAGGGATTTTACTTTAGTTACTGTACCTTTTAATTTCTGTTTAACTAACCTCCTCACTTCTGTGTAGTTTCCCTTTCTGAAATTAAATGCCACAGTTTTTGGGGTACTGAAGTGTTTTTCCCACCATAGGTATGTTAAATTTTATTACATTATGGTCACTATTTCCAAGCAGTCCAGTTATATTTACTTCTTGAACCAGATCCTGCGCTCCTCTTAAGACTAAATTAAGAACTGCCTCTCCCTTTGTGGGTTCCAGAACCAGCTGCTCCAAGAAGCAGTCATTTAAGGTATCAAGAAATGTTATTTCTGTATCATCCTGAGGTGACGTGTATCCAGTCAACATGGGGATAGTTGAAATCCCCCACTATTATTGAGTTTTATATTTAGATAGCATCTCTAATCTCCCTTAGCATTTCACTGTCACTATCACTGTCCTGATCAGGTGGTCGATAATAGATCCTTACTGCTATATTATTATTATTAGCGCATGGAATTACTACCCTAAAGATTCTATGGAACATTTTGGTTCATTTAAGACTTTTACTTCATTTGATTCTACATTTTCTTTCACGTATAGTGCCACTCCCTCACCAGTACGACCTGTTCTGTCCTTCTGATATATTTTGTACCCTGGACTGACTGTGTCTCATTGATTGTCCTCACTCCATCAAGTTTCTGTGATGCCTATTATATCAATATCCTCCTTTAAGGTGAGGCACTATAGTTCACCCATCTTATTATTTAGACTTCTAGCATTTGTGTATAAACACTTTAAAAATTTGTCCCTATTTATCTGTCTGCTATTTTCTGATGTATTACTCTTTCTCATTTGATTGTTTCTCATCTGATCTTATCCATACTTTATCATCTTCCATCCTTTCCTCCTGACTAGAGCATAGGGCATCTCTATTTATTGAGCCTCCCCTCAGAGATGTCTCTGTCTGATCCATCTGCTTCTCCACACCCATGGGCTTTTCCCCAGCCCTTAGTTTAAAAACTGCTTTACAACATGTGGCCATCTGGCCAGTTTGAGTGTGGCTAGTTGGCTATAGTCGTAGCCACTCTAGTGGCTACTGCTTCAGAACTGGTTGGACACCACACAGTTAGTTGCTTTAATCAATCCTGTCAAAGATCTTACCTGCTTCTTGGCCACGTAACAGACCTCGATCTTGATCGTGATCTGGATCTAGATCTAAGTTTTAAAAGAAACTAATAAAAATCAATCAAGCTCAAGCAGAAAGTATTAAGATGATTACAGCAGCTTATCAAAGTAGCCTTGTTGCTAACTGATACTAAGATATCTGTGAAGATCACAGAACCTACAGGGTGCATAGGACAATCCAAACAGACACCTATATTACACAGAATAAGGCTATAGCTTTCACTGTGTATCCCAAAAGCTCAGTGCTTGCCTACATGGTGGGGTAATGAACTGCATGTTATTTTGTCTGCATAGTCTGTTTTGGTTTAAAATGGCACCAGAGTCTACCCAGACCAATTAATGCTCCATAGAAGTCACACTGTGGTAGTGCACATTTCTGCTGTGTAAACAAGCCCTCAAACAATTCTTTTTACACTATCTAATTTAGCTCAAGAAGAAATCAAGTTAATGCCCATGGCCCGTTTGAGGAAATTATAGTTTGGTTTTGAGGGTTGTCGGTGCCTTGCAGAATCTGCTCTGCAAGCATGTAGGCTCTGAATCCACAACCTCCATAGAAATGTTATCTAGTAGTCCTTGTGCATAACAATTACCTTGATCGTTTTAAAGAACCTGATCGGGACCTGCGGGGAGAGGCAGATCTAGATCTACGAGGAGAGACAGATCTGGATCTGCGAAGGGAAGCTGACCTGGATCTGGGGAAATTTTAAAAATATAATTATGCAATGTTTGATTTCTCTTAAAAAATGGAAGCACAAAGCAGTCTGAAACTCACCTCCTTCCACGGCTTCGGCTGCGTGACCGAGAATACCTTCTTCCTCTGGACCTTGAATGAGATCTAGACCGCGACCTAATGTTAGGTTGGAAAAAGAAAGTATTAGAAAACAATCTTAAGCAATTACTGCACGTGAGCCTCTGCTGAAGTCAAAATTTCAGACAACTAATAATTAGTGTCTGTCACTTGGAAAAACTCAGGGCCTATTTGCTTTGAGTATTTTTACTACCTAGGAAAGATGTTAAGCTGAATTACATTTTAGAATTACATTATAATATAAAACACTGTAATGCGTATTTAAAATAAACCTTGCAAGTTTGCAGGTCGACCCTCTTTGGCCCAAGGTCTAGCAGATCTAGACGATCTAGAAGTATCTATAGCCGATCGCTGCATCTAGGTGTTCTCTTCAATCTAACGACGATCAAACTGACAGCCAAATGAGCCAGGGTGAGGCTTGATTGACGCAAGAAGATTTTTCTAGGTGGGAATGTGGTCAATCTGGTGTTCCTCTTTCTAAACCGGAGGGGGGCCCCAATTGAAAGCCAAATTTACTGTTACGGCGATCACCGTCTCAAATTTTCTGCCCTTTAAGAATAAGGTGAAGCTAGGTGTAGATGGCTCGAGGGGATCTGGCCTCTTATGCTGATCACCTCAAGGTCTAGGAGAATCTTAATTGTCGGATTTTGCAAGGCGCCTCAGCATGATATCTTAAGGCTCGTGACATTCTGAATCAAGGCGACTGACTCAAACGAAGAAACCTGAAAGGTTTTGACCAGGTTGATTATTAATATATTAACATTGAATATGAAATAACAAATTGTAATAAATATCTGTATAATTACAGCATTAAAGTTAAATTAAATTGGTATAACATTTTATGGCTAATGGCTGCACCAGTAACTGGTGAAAAATAGAACCAATCACTCCTTTCACACAATACCTGCTCCGCCTTCGTCGACTATAACGATGACAGTCATAAGCATAATGGCCTTTCTCGCCACACTCATAACACCGGTCATTAGGATCAAATGGTCGCCGCGCGGGAGGTCTGTCATAGCGGGAGCGACGGGGCATGCCAGTTGACAGCTCAACCCTCACTCGGGAGCCACAAATCACCCTGTAATTTGATATATTCAAAATAGTCATTATTAATCTGGTATTTTCCCTCATCTAATACCTATTAAATAAGAAAGCCAATCTCTAAAGAACCACTAAAATGTGAGAACCCCATTGTTGTTAAAGAGCTATAGCTTTTAAGACCTAATACTTAGGTCAACCTAGCTACATTGCTCTGGGGTGTGAAAAAAGCCTGTACCAGTCCTTTTGTAGAAACGTGAGGTTGATGGAAGCCTTGTCACTCGAGGCTTGTATTGTATAGGAAATGGTGTCCCGACTCTCTGTTTCTCTGGAGGTGGATGACGGGAGGGATCACGTGAGGATTACCTGTTGTGACCCCTCCCTCTGGGGCATCTGGCATTGGCCACTGTTGGCAGACAGGGTACTGGGCTGGATGGACCGTTGGTCTGACCCAGTATGGCCGTTCTTATGTTCTTATCTACTACAGTGATGAAGATGCTTGCAGTGCAGTCATAACCTTAGTAAGAAGTTAAGGGCTCCAGAAATGCAACACATTCGTACTTTCCATCCAAACCTCGAACTGCATCTTCAGCATCTCTTGGGTCTTCAAATTCCACAAAGGCAAATCCTGGAGGATTTCTTGCGATCCACACTGTGCGCAGGGGACCATAGTAGCTGAATGCTCGCTCCAGTTCGCCCTTTCCGGCCCCAGTGCCCAGGTTCCCCACATACACCTTGGTCTCTGCATAAGCAAGCCACATTGTCACTGAATGACTGACTAGCTCACCCCCCAGATCTGCAGCATGCCCCTGGTTAAGCAACGTGACGGGTGTAATTACAAATGTAATGTTACTGCTATTGTTACTATTTGCTACTGGGAGCAGTTACTAATTCCTCTGTGTTCTTTTTTTGCTTCCCTATCACAATTTGGTCTCTGCCTTTCCCATACTCCCAGCCTAGATAGCAAATTGTGACAGGAGACAAACCTGTGACAGCTTACTACTTCTCACCTCCCTGAAATGGGGGGGGGGGCGGGGAAGGGGGCCTTTGGGGAAAAAATGACTGAACACATTTTACGCACAAATGAACAATTAGCAAACTGATTCCTTCTGATAGATCAGGTCCCCAGATGATGCTGTGCATTTGACTCTAGATCAGTTCTCAGACTATGGGTGGGTTGTGACCTGATTTTAATGAGGTTGCCAGGGCAATCATTAGACTTGCTACTAGGTCTCAAGGCTCAAGCTCTACCTCCAGCCTCACCTGGGGCAGCAAGGCTCAGGCTGTGGACCCCTCTGTACCCCACCCAGGATGGTGGGGCACAGGCTCTATCGCCTTCCTGGGGTCATGTAGTGACTATTGACAGAAGGGGGTTACAGTGCAATGAAGTTTGAGAACCCTGCTCGAGACAGTGCTGTGCATTTGAAGGATTTCTTTTAAACTTGCATTGCATTATACAAAGTTGTTGCTCTCTGTTCATGAATCCATTTGCTAGGGTGTGCAAAGGGAATCTCTGGATTAGGGATGTTGGATATCATGTAATTGATTAGTCATGGAACTGCATGAAATCTTAGCGGTTACACGACTATTCTCAGCCACTGTACTCCTGGCCCCACTCTAGGGGAGTCCCCTGCCACTCCACATTGCTGCCTATTAGAGGCAGCAGCATGGGGTGGCAGGCGGGAGCTGATGCACCAGGGAGCCAGTTTAAAAACCAGCTCCCTGTGCAGATCAGTTACCTGCTGTCCCACTGCCTCTGATACAGAGGCAGCAGCGCAGGGTGGCAGCAGCCCCTCTCCGTGGGGAGCTCAGAGCCCACATGGACAGAGGCTGCTTAGTCGGGGGAGGAGGCACTATGGAGCTGGTGCTGGGGGGAACCAGCTTTTAAGATGGCTCCCCCCAGCACCGGCTCCTGCCTGCCCCCCCTCACTGCCTCTGAAAGCTGGCTCCCATGCATATCGGCTCCAGCCTGCCTAGGGTTGCCAGATGGTTTAACAAAAAATATCGAACACCCCCCCCCCCCCCGGCAAAAAAAAAACACACACACCCCACACACACCGGGAAAAAATTCTGTCAAGGAAAAAAAAAGGGGGGAGACCAAAGTTGTTAAGCAAAAGTTGCACCACTCCCTCCAGTTTGGGACCACACACTAACCCCCAATGCACCCACCCCTCCCCCTGAGCCAGGCCCCCCAGTCTCCCCATCCCAATGCACTCATTCCTGCCTCAGACCCAGGCCCCCCTAGTGCCGCCCCATCCCAATGCACTCACCCCTGCCTCAGAGCCAGGCTCCCCGCAGTGTCCCCATCCCAATGCACTCACCCCTGCCTCAGAGCCAGCCCCCCCATCCCAGTACACTCACTCCTGCCTCAGACCCAGCCCCCCCCCCCCAACATCCCCCCATCCCAGTGCACTCCCTCTTCCCTCTGAGCCAGGCATCCCCAGCATAGGGAGCCTCCGCCCCAATCAAATCTCCCCCCTTCCCCCCTGCAGAGCCAGGCATGGAGGAACAATCTGACTTTTAAAGTGGGTGCTTCTGCTGCCTGGCCCGGTTCCTCAGCTCGCAGAGTGTAGAGGGAGGCATCACATGGCCAGCTCCCAGTCTCTGCTGGTCCTGTGGGCCAGAGAAGCGTGTGCTCTGCTCCCAGCACAGCCCAGCGCCCCTCTAGTGTGGCGCCCAGCACATGCCCCCTCCTGCCGCCCCTTCACTAGACTCTGCCATGCTCCTCATCCCCCTGCCCTGTCAGATGTGGCAGGGGAAAATTGTCCCCGCCCGGCTTCCATCCCAGGGGAATGGGAAATACAGGACATTACACATGTCTGGTATTTCCTGGGGTTTTTTTAGCAATGGAGCCTGCCAATACTGGACCATCCTGGTGAAAACCGGACACCTGGCAACCCTAAGCCTGCCCCCCCATACCCTACACGCTGCTACCTCTCTAGCAGAGGCAGCATTGCAAGGTGGGGGGGGGGGGCAGGCGGATCCAGTGCTCTTGGGGAGCCTGCTTAAATCCAGCTTTTCACAGGCACCAGCTCCCACTCCCCCTCTCATCCTTTCTGCCTCTGATACAGAGGCATGGGGGAGGATACATGTAATCAATAAGATTAACCAATAATCCTGGGCTTATCAGTTAATCATGTAGTCAACTACACGTTGACATCCCTACACTGGATAGCTGTCTCAAGCATCCAACCAGAGATGGAATTGCTCTGCTCCAAAAAACAGGAACACCTATCACTCTAATAACAGTGTGATGCAAGCAAGCAGTATCTCACTTAAAATGTGTATTACTATATACTTAAAGGGTTTTCTTTAAATCAGTGGGATATGGAACACCTTTCATACGAGAAGAGGTTATTAAGACTAGACCTTTTCAGTCTGGAAGAGTCTGAGAGACTATGACAGAGGTCTATAAAATCATGACCTACGTGGAGAAATAAGTGTTATTTACTCCTCATAACACATGAACTAGGGATCATGACATGAAAACAGCAGGCAGCAGATTTAAAACAAAGGAAGCGTTTTCCACACCACAGGCAGTTTGTGGGACTCCTCGCCAGAGATGTGGTGAAGGCCAAGCCTACACCAGGGTTCAGAGAAGGGGGGTAGCTCAGTGGCTGTCAGCAGGGTGTACAGGGAGGCTGTCACTAGCCCCGGGGGGGGGCGGCAGGGGCAGATATTTCTGAAGTGGCCCTGGGCTGCCCTGGAAGGGCGGGGCCAGGACACGTCTGTGCTTTCCCCTCGCATAGACCCTGACTGGCCTGGGGGTGGGGGAGTTGCCACGTCTGCACCCCCCCCACCTGGCAGTTCCCTCTAGGCTCCCCCCAAGGGGAGGGGGGGCACGGGAATTCTCTCGCTGCAAGGGGGCGCTGCGCTGGCTGAGCCCCTTGCACGCTCCCCCCGCCCCGACTGGACCTATCGCTTGGGGGGGGGGGGGCCGTACGCGGCCCTGTGGCCACCCCTGCGCCAGGCGGCGCTTGGTGCTGCCTGAGGGGCGGGGCGGGGCGGGAATGGGCACGGTGCCAGACGAGAGGCAGCGCATGCGCCCAGCCGGCGCCCAATAGCCACACCCCCGAGGCGCCGCCATCTTTGTTGACACCGCCTCCGTCTCAGGCCTCAGCCCCTCCCTGCACGCCCACCCCGCGCCCCCGCCCCGCTCCACACGCGGGGAGCCGCGGCCCAGGCCCTGCGCGCGCCCGACCGGCCCAAAATGGCGCCGCCCCCCGCGAGCCCCGACAGGCCGCTCCCCTGGGCCCCGACGAGCGGCAAGCGGCGGCCCCTCCGCGCCCGGCCCGACCCGGCCCGGCCCGGCCCGCACCCACCGCCTCCATAGCGCCCGTAGCGAGACATCGCCTCGGCTCCAGCTCCGCGCCAGGCCCGTCGCGCGCATGCGTCGCGAGCGTCTGGTCGTGCGCATGCGCGCGGGACCCCTCCCCAGCTCCTGCGCTTGGGCCGAGGTAAAGCGGGAAGTGGAAGTGTGGTTTCTATAGCAACGCGGAGCGGTGCCTCAGGCCTGCTTCCGCCACGCACCCAGAACTTCCGGGGGGCGGGGCCCGCAATGTGCGTGACAGGCCTGGGCTCTGACCCCGCCTCCTGCCGGTCTCCTGTGCTCGCCACGTCCTGCGGCGGGGCCCGCGTGAGCCGTTACTCCCGCCCCCAACGGCTGCTCCCGCTCGCGCGCCGCCCGCCGCTGGGGCTCGGCCCGGCCAGGCGGGCGCGAGCTTGTGTCTCCGCGACGGGAACGGCTGCCCCGCCCTCCGCCGTCTCCCTTCCCCGGGGCTGCCCGCTCGCCTGGGTAGGGCCGGCCTCGGGCCCCCAGCGCCGCGGAGGGACGCGGGGCGCGTCCTGCCCCGGCCTTGCCGCTCTGCTGCAGCCCCCCCCCCCCCCCCGTGAGGGCAGGGAGCCGCCCCTCCCCCTCCCCCTCCCCCGTAACCGGGGCGGCCGGGCGACGCGGAGCCGAGAGCGAATGGCCCCGCGGCTGGCGCCCTGAGCGCTCGGCAGCGCAGTGGCTGTGCAGAGAGCGTGGGGGGGGGTACCCCTCGCGCAGCCGCAGCGCCCCGGCCAGGCTGCTGCCGGCAGTCTCCGCTCGCCCTGTCCAGCCCCCTTTCTGCGCGCCGGGCCTCGGGCAGTCGGCCCCTTGCTCGGGACCTGTGTCTGGAGGACAGGCGCCTCGCTCCGCGCCCCCACGCCAGTCCAAGGCTGCTTCGGGCCGGGTTGGGCCCCTTGCACAGCGGCGGGCGGGCGGGCGGAAGGAAGGAAGGAAGCGCGGGAGCAACTCTCGGGCCGGGAGGAAGCTGCGGGGAGTCGGTGAGTGGGAGCCGGGCCCGGCTCAGCGCCGCCTCCTGCAGCGCGCACGGGTCTGCGCAGGGGAGGCGGCAGCGCGCTGCTGGCCGGGCGGTGGAGCAGGCTGTGCCGATGGGCACTGCTGAGCTGCAGGGACAGTTGGCAGCGAGCAGCATGCGCTGGGCTGGGGACCCTGTAAACAACTCCTAGCTGCCTTGTGTTTGCACCTCTGAATAATCCGAATCAGTGCAGCGTCCGGCCTGCGAGGCACACGTGTTTGCAAGCCTGAGGGGCGTAGACTGCAGTGTACATTGCATGGCAGGGACACTCTTCCTCTGTACAGCATCTAGCGCATCCGGAGCAAGGCACTTTGCACGCTGGATACTAGAGCAGTGGTTCTGAAAACCAGAGAGGGAACTGCAGGCTTCCGGAGCCAGGTATAGGGGTCTAGGAAGTGCAGGGCTCTCCCTGCCTGCTGGTGCTTTCCTTCCCCAATACAGTGGGCAGGACGTGGCGTAGACACGGTAGACCCCCAGTTCTTCCTGTGTCTGCACAGTGAAAAAATTATGGATGTTAAATAGCAGTTAGTAAGTGAATCGTAGGCGATGAAATTTCCATTGACTACTGGATTCGTTGATAATGGGAGTGCGCTGCGGCTCTGCATTTTTAAATGTTGTAAGAGCTGCCAGGCTGTTACAATTAAAAAGCAGAGGACCGTATCCCCCACTGCGCCTTTACCTTCCCTATCCCCCTGCGGAGACGATGCTGGGGGGAGCTGGCTTTTAAGCCAGCTCCCCCCCAGGACTGGCTTCTCCTCCCCCTCTTGCTACCTCTGATACAGAGGCAAGGGGGGGGGGTGGAGTAAGTGATTAGTTGAGTAATGACTCGAATACCCAATAAGCCTAGTGATAACAGGCAGTCAACCACTTGACTAGTCGTTTACATGCCTAGAAGAAATGGGCTTTCCATGGGTCTTTGGACTCTGAAAGAAAGAGAAAGTACAAGGAAGAGTCTTCATTTCTCTCTTCCACCACCAGTCATTTCCACGGAGGGGCCCTGGAGAAAGGAGATGCCCTCCTGCCCCAACCTAGAAACAGAAGCAGTTCTGCTGCTGCCGACCAATGTCCTTGACGCGGCTTAAGGCAGAGTGTGCATCTCAGCTCCCCTCCCCCCAGGGTAGGCACAAGAATGGTGTCATAAGAACATCAGAGCGGCTGGACTGGGCCAGACCAAGGGTCCATCTAGCCCAGGATCCTGTCTGCTGACAGTGGCCAGTGCCAGGTCCTTCAAAGTGAGGGAGTGAACAGAGCAGGGTATCCTCAAGTGACCCATCCATGTCGTCCCATCGGCTATCACAGGAGGCTGGAAGGCAAGAGCACTGCCCACAGCAGCCAGAGTGACCTGGCCCAAAGGGCAATCAAATGCCAACTACAAATGGAAAATTCCCCCACTGTTATTTTTTATTTAGATAGCCTCTCTAATCTCCCTTAGCATTTCACAGTCACTATCACTGTCCTGGTCAGGTGGTCGATAATAGATCCCTACCGCTATATTCTTGTTATTGGAGCATGGAATTACTACATAGAGATTCTATGGAACATTCTGGCTCATTTTAGATTTTTACTTCATTTGATGCTACATTTTCTTTCACGTATAGTGGCATTCCCCCACCAGCACAACCTGTTCTGTCCTTCCGATATGTTTTGTACCCTGGTATGACTGTGTCCCATTGATTGTCCTCATTCTACCAAGTTTCCGTGATGCCTATTATATCAATATCCTCCTTTAAAACTAGGCACTCTAGTTCACCCATTTTATTATTTAGACTTCTAGTATTCCTGTATGAGCACTTTATAAATGTGTCACTATTTATCTGTCTGCCAAATGAAGTGTAAAAATATAATAAGAAAAGCCAAAAAGGAGTTTGAAGAACAGCTAGCCAAAAACTCAAAGTAATAGTAATATGTTTAAGTACATCAGAAGCAGGAAGCTGGCTGAACAACCAGTGGGGCCCTTGGATAATCGAGATGCTAAAGGAGCACTAAAAGATGATAAAGTCGTTGCAGAGAAGCTAAATTAATTCTTTGCTTCAGACTTCACGGCTATGGATATTGGGGAGATCTCTAAACCTGAGCGATTCTTTTTAGGTGAAAAATCTGAGGAATTGTCCCAGACTGAGGTGTCATTAGAGGAAGTTTTGGAACAAATTGATAACAGTAACAAGTCACCGGGACCAGATGGCATTCACCCAAGAGTTCTGAAAGAACTCAAATGTGAAATTGCAGAACTATTAACTGTGGTTTGTAACCTATCCTTTAAATCAGCTTCTGTACCTAATAACTGGAAGATAGCTAACATGATGCCAATATTTAAAAAGAGCTCAAGAGATTATCCTGGCAATTACAGACCAATAAGTCTAATGTCAGTACCAGTCAAGTTAGTTGAGACTATAGTAAAGAATAACATTGTCAGACAAATAGATGAACATAATATGTTGGGGAGAAGTCAACATGGTTTCTGTAAAAGAAATGCCTTTCTAATCTGCTAGAGTTCTTTGAGGGGGTCAACAAATATGTGGACAAGGGGGATCCAGTAGATATAGTATACTTAGATTTCCAGAAAGCCTTTGACAAGGTCCCTCACCAAAGGCTCTTATGTAAAGTAAATTGTCATGGGATATGAGGGAAGGTCCTTTTGTGGATTGATAACTGGTTAAAAGACAGGAAACAAAGGGTAGGAATAAACGGTAAGTTTTCCTAATAGAGAGAGGTAACTAGTGGGGTCCCCCCCCAGGGTCCGTATTGGGAAAAATCCTATTCAACTTATTTATAAATGATCTGGAGAAAGGGGTAAATAGGGAGGTTGCAAAATTTGTAGATGATATTAAAATGCTCAAGATAGTTAAGACCAAAGCACACTGTGAAGAGCTTTAAAAAGATCTTACCAAACTAAGTGATTGGGAAACAAAATGGCAAACGAAATTTGATGATAAATGTAAAATAATGCACATTGGAAAAAATAATCCCAACTATACATACAACATGATGGGGACTAATTTAGCTGCAACTACTCAAGAGAGATCTTGGAGTCATTGTGGATAGTTCTCTGAAAACAGCCGTTCGGTGTGCAGTAGCTGTCAAAAAGGCAAACAGAATGTTTGGAATCATTAACAAAGAGATGGAGAACAAGACAGAATATCTTATTGCCTCTGTAAAACCATGGTATGCCCACATCTTGAATACTGTGTACAGATGTGGTTTCCTCATCTCAAAAAAGATACATTAGCATTGGAAAAGTTTCAAAAAGGCTCAACAAAAACTATTAGGGGTTTGGAATGGGTCCCATATGAAGAGAGATTAAAAAGACTTGGACTTTTCAGCGTAGAAAAGAGGAGAATAAGGGGGGATATGATAGAAGTCTAGAAAATTGTGACTGGTATGGAAAAAGTGAATAAAGAAAAGTTATTTACTTATTCTCACAAGTTTAAAACAAACAGAAGGGAGTTTTTCTTCACTCAGCGCACAGTCAACCTGTGGAACTCCTTGCCAAAGGATGTTGTGAAGACTAGGACTTTAACAGGGTTCAAAAAAGAGCTAGATAGATTAATGGAGGTTAGGTCCATCAATGGCTATTAGCCGGGATGGGTAAAAATGGTGTCCCTAGCTTCTGTCTGGAAATGGATGACAGGAGAGGTATCGTGAGGTTTACCTGTTGTGAGCCTTCTCTCTGGGGCATCTGTATTAGCCACTGTCAGCAGACAGGATAGTGGCCTAGATAGACCTTTGGTCTGACCCAGTGTGGCTGTTCTTCTGTTCTTATGTACACTGGTTGCTCTTTAGGTTCAGTGAGTGGGAAATATGAGTGACTGGAAGAGGAAAAACCCTTTGGACTGGCAGACTTACATGAACAAAGAAGTAAAAGTCACAGCTGCTGAGAAACATGAATATAAAGGATGGGTCTTAACAATTGACCCAGTTTCTGCGAAGTAAGTACAAACTTGTGATTCGCTCATAACAAAGAGAATGGTGATCTGACAGGGAGAGACTGCTCCAGATCAGCTGCTTCAACGTGCTTGGTGCAGAAATGGCATATGGACGTGGGTCCATAATTCTGTATCTGTGCTACCTGGTGAGGCGGGGGGGTGAGAAAGGGGAGGAGTCATGAGGATCATTCATATGATTTCAAATGGTCATTTTCTTTGCGAGACGGGGGGACAGATGGAACCCAGGAGCTAGGTTGATCTTGATTCATACCGGCTTTGCTGTGGATTTTAAGCAGACATCATCACTGCTTCTGTGTAGTGCTGGTTTTAAACATAAATTGCATTTGGCCTTGATCACATCCAAGAGAAAGCCAAGGGGAAATATTAAAGGGAGCTTAGCACCTTAAAATGCCTATTTTCCTGTTACGTCACCAGTCCTGTATTGTATTCTATCGGGTGAACTCATTTGCAACAATGCAGACCACAATTGAGACTGCAGATAATGAAAAGCAAATTTAAAAAAACTTTTTATATTTCACTTGTGGACAATGGAAGTAGATACATTTGTTTACTGTTCTCGTGGACTGGCACAAGTGATTTTAGGCAGAAAACACCGCAAGGGGATGTTTATATCCAAACAAAGTGTTTTTAGCTAAAGAAAGGATGTAAGAGAGGGGACAGGATGTGTAAAGGCCCTGCATTATTTATCTGGGAAGTGAAAGTCTGCTGCTCTGTGTCTGTATATGTTGAGAAGTAATTGAGGCGGGGGGTGTGTGGTGGTGGGCGGGGAGGAGGGCATTGGCAGGAACTCACCTTTGCTGTGTGTTTCCTGTGCCCTTGGGTGGCTGTTCTCCCTGTCAAGGTGGCTGCAATCCTGTGGTCTTGTGTCTGTATCCTTTGTAAAGCAGTTTGGTATGAAAGGGGCTGTAGAAATTTCAGTTATCCCAGAACATATCATTGGGCCAGGCTAAACCAGGCTATTTTCTTTAGTGGGGCATCTCCCAGGAAACTGGCCTACTCGGATGATAGTGTGTGGTAATGACTCTAGCTTGTGTCTGTGCTAGCACAGAATTCACGTGCCAGGTGGCTGGCAAAGAGGAAAATAGCTTCTGCCATTTTACCGTGAGGTGGGGGGCTGGGACGGGGGACCCAGTATTGTGTGTCTCCTCAACACAAGAGCTTGTTTTGTCTTAGAACAATCAAGTATTTTCTTCACTGTGGGTGTGGTGGGACTCAGGAGATCAGAGCTGGGAAGGGAGCAGTCTGAGCCAGTAACTAGCGGGTCTGGGGCTTGAGTGAGTCACAAAGATCTTTTACCCCCAGCTGTGGGCCAGAACTGAGGTGAATGGGTGTTTAAAACTTGTTCTTTGTTAACAGCAAGACCCAAAACAGCGAGAAGTCCTGTGGCACCTTATAGACTAACTGATTTATTGGAGCATAAGCTTTTGTGGGCAAAGACCCACTGTGTCACATGCATCTGATGAAGTGGGTCTTTGCCCACGAAAACTTATGCTCCAATAAATCAGTTAGTCTATAAGGTGCCACAGGACTTCTCACTGTTCTTGCAGATTCAGACTAACACGGCTACCCCTCTGATACTTGAGCAAGACCCAGGTGCACAAAGATGCTCAGGTGCCTATGTCTGGGGTTTAGGCACCTAAATCCCAGTTTTGGTTCCTCTGAACTCCTGCCAAACCCCACAGGCACCTAAACGTGGTGCCTGTATTTTCAGGGTAAAGGTTCCCTTCTGCCGCTGGGCACGGGCACTGTTGCCAGATGCCTGTCTCTGACCTGTGCCCCAGAGCAGTTCACAAACTGGCAGGAGAGAAGCATCCAAACTCCTACCTCATGGGCAGGGCGCAATTTGGTCAGTGTATGCAGGGGCTGGCTGCCAGCTCAGATCCACTGGCAGCCTGGCTGAAGGAGGTGTTGGTGATGCCCCCACCCCCTTATAACTTAGTCTGGAGGCTAGAGCACTCGCAGGGAATGTGGGAACTAGGTTCAGTTCCCCCCACTGGCAGAGAGGGGAGAGGATTTGAACAGGAGGTTCTCACTGCCAAGTGCTCTAGCTGCTGAACTACAGGGCAGTGAGATGGGGTCCGCTCAGTCTACCCTGTTGAAGCTGCTCCGCTCTGGATAAATAGTGGAGTAGGGGGATGGGACACAGGCTGAGAGCCCTAGGCATAGGACAGAATCATTTCCACTCTTTCCCCAGGTGACTCTGTGCAGCTCTACAGTGGGCTGGAGATAGAGGGACAGGGACTCTATAGCCCAGTGCTTCAGGCACCAGAGTTTGGAGATCCAGGGTCCTCTCTTCCCCTCCCACTCCAATCCCCCTCCAGTTAGTTATTCAGAGTGGCACTGAAAAATCCACACACACGCCCCAGCTATCTGCACTGTGTTCTCAGCAAGAGAATGCTCTGGCTGAGAGCCTGCTGTTCACACGGGCACTTGTGGGGGGAAACTTGTCTTTCGGGGGAGGGAGGACTTGGCTCCTGTGAGCGACGAAAGTTTTGTCGTTCAGTTGCCAGGGTAGACACAGCCTGGGTGTGTTTACTGCCTGTCTCTGAGAAGCAGTCCCTAGGTGACAAGTGCAGACCAAAGCCATAGGCACCTTTTCCTGAGGGAGGAATGGGGCTTAGCACACCTCTCTGGTCAGCATTTCCTATTGGCTGGCTTAGGCCGGGACCTGCCTAGCACGCTAGCTATTGTGGATCACATTCAGAGTCTCCTGTCTCTCCCTGTTGATACTATAGGGAGCCTAGTGTCTGCCTCAGGCTTTGCAGATTGCACCATTGTTTTCATGGTGTTTTTTTCTAGGCACCTGGAAGTTATGCACTGGGATGCTCAGCATGGTAATGCCTCAGGCTGTGTCTACGCTACAGCTCCTGTCTGGCGTCCCTCAAAGGGAGAAGTCACCTCCCTGGGTGATGGAAGTTACAGCCACAGAAGTGCGGCTGTGCACAGCGCAGCATTGGGGAGACAGCTTCTGTTAATGTAGCTGATGCCACTGCAGGGACTAGTACGTTCAGCCAACAGGAGAACTCCCTTTAGAGATCTTGACACATCTGTGCCACTGTAAACTGTCTAGTGTAGCTGGGCCCTCTCGCACCTTGTGGAGTCTGCACTGGATTCCTTCCCACTGCAATTGCTCAGCTCATGTCTAAACTCCACTTTCATTGTGAAAACTTTTGTTGCTTGGGGTGTGAAAAACATCCCCCAAACTACAATGAAAAGCGCCTGTGTGGACACTTTATCAGCAGGAGCCACTCTCCTGTCGATGAAGCGAGTGTCCTTCGTTTGGGGTGGTTTTATTTTGTCGCCAGCAGAGCGCTCTTCCAGCGATAGAGGCTACGCTGTGCACCTTACAGTGGCGTGCGGTGGGAAGGTACACAGAGCAGATGTTGTCTCCGGCTGTACCATGCCTGGCTGCAGTGGTGCCCTTCCTCTGCACAGCCAGTTACACAGCGAGTCTTCCAGGGGAAATGAGACCTGATTTTCCAATGCAGAAACAACCGCCCCACAAAAAGCATTCTGGCACCTTTTATATCATAAACAAGCAGAACAGGCAGAATCTCCCCTCCTTTGCAAACACCTTAACGGGGATAAGTTGACTACATGTCACTGAATGGTAATTACAATGGGGAATTCTAGCTTCTGGCTTTCAACATTCAAGTTGTTAAAAATGAGGGTATAATATTCCTGGGCACTCAGGAACCCTGTGTCAAGTTTGCACTTGCAGCCTGTCTCTGGAATACTTGATTTCCCAACCCTAGCTTTGTTGTATGAGTGTTCTTGTTTTGCATGGAATATTCTGCCATGTGCTGCATAGCGTGTATATACAAATAGATCATAGGGGAGGGCCAAGATTTTCAAAAACAGGTGTCTGAATTTTGCCTGATTATGTGGCATGATTTTAAAGTGACTTCTAATGAAAACTCCTAGTACTCCAATTTTGGCAAACTGGCTATGTATTTATGAGCTATATTCTAAACACCCATTTTTGAACAACATAACTTAGATTTCTCACTGTCTTTTCCTACTTAATGACTTTTATGGAATGGTCTGTGCTTTTTCTTGGCAGTATTGTTCTAGTGAAGCTCCTGGAGGATGGAAAAGTTTCTGTCTCCGCCATCTTGGGTCATGCTGTACAGACAGTTGAAATAGTGAATGAGGGGGATGATGAAGTGAAGGAGCGGCTTGCTCGCCTATTCATGCCGGAGGAGAGCAAAGCTTATGGCCATGAAGAACTGGAGAAGAGGAAGAGCAGCCTGAAAACTTGGCTGGAGACCAATCACATCCCTGTCACAGAACAAGGCGAGTCACAAAGAACGCTGTGCGTGGCCGGTGTCTTAACTGTTGACCCGCCATACGGGCCAGAAGACTGCAGCAGCTCCAATGAAATTATTCTGTCCAGAGTCCAGAGCTTGATCCAAGGCCATCTTGCAGCGCAGCAGTAATGGACAAGTGGGCAGACACTGCTTGTCTAAAACTCTTCTGTTTCAAACGGGGAGATGCCTTTCCCCTTCAGTTAAGAGCTGTTCTCTAGTACTGGTTGACCTGCTCTTCGGTGACGGGAGTGAGGGTGCTGTTGTGCGTTAGCCACTCCGGCTCATTCTGTTTGAGAGGGAATAGATGGTGGAACCACTGGAAGCAGGGAGGGTTTGTGCTACCTAATATTATGTTATCAAAAAACGCTGTTTGGTACAAATGACATTTTAGTCTGTGGAATCCTTATTCTTTTATCTAAAACCACTGTCTCATGGGACACTTGTCTGCCTGGCAGAGTCCCTCACTTCTGTGTCCACCTCTAATTGCTCCCTTCCTACCTGTGGATTCCTAGTAGGTGGATGAGTAAATTCTGAGGAGGAGAGGACAGTCATACGCACGACTTGGCTTGCTTTGAAAGCTGGTGCCAGTCAAACAAAAGGTGAATGAATACAGCCACATGCAGAATTATACCTCAGTGGATATGGGATGCAGGCCATCCCTGCAGAAAGTTGTGCCTCTGAGAAGGATTTAGGGGTCATAGTGCAAAAGCAACCCAACATGAGCTGCAAGGGCAATTCTGTGGCAAAGAGGGCTACTGTGACCCTTGGATGTGTAAATGGGGGGGCAGTGAGTAGGAGGGGGGAGTTGACTGTACCTCTGCATGTGGCACGGATGAGACCAGTAGTGGAGAACTACGTCTAGTTGGGTTCAAGTTTTTAAAAAGTTAAATTGGAGAGGGTGCAGAAGTGCCCAAAAACATTACTGAGGTTGGAGAAAATGCTGTACAATAAGAGACTCAAAGAGGCCAATTTGTCTAGTTTATCTAAAAGAAGACTGAGGTTATATCTTCTGTTCCTGGGGAAGTTCTGCACCCTCCTGCACAGAACTGATAACCTGTGCAGGTTTCTTTGCTTCCCTGCAGAAAAAAGCCTTTCTGGAAGTGAAGGGGAAGCCGCAAGAGCAGTCAGGTACCACTCCCTGGCAGTGCAGGTGCATCCTTTCAGGCACCTGTAGCATCTGGCAGAAGGATAAATCCCCTCTAGCAGGGATTCTGACCCTGAGCTAGGATCAGCTGTTAGGCCCAGCTGGGCTGGAGGCAGGAGGAGAGGGGAGGGGACTTCCTCTTCCCTTGCAAGGAGTGACTGGGACTGTCAGACGCAGCCCCAGAAACTTCCCCTGGAAGCAGGAAGCTCAGCAACTTCTCTTGCTTCCTACCCCCATCACACCTTAGCTCCCCCCAGAGCTGCTCCCCTAACTCCTTGCATCTGGACCGCCCATACCGTGACATCCCTGCCAAGCTGCCCCCATCTGTCTAGATCCCTCCTAACCCAAACCTGAGCCCCCACAGCCAGACCCCTCCACTGACACCCTCAAACCCAGACCCCTATGCTGAGCCCCAACCAATTTCACCGGCCAGTCCCCGAAGAGTCCCAGTGCCCCTGCACCTGAAACCGTGCTGATAAGCCTCTGTGCATCCAGATCCCCCCACACCGAGACTCCTCCCCTGTGCCACCTGCACCCAGGTTGGCTAACAGAGAGCCCTCCCCACACTGAGCCCCTTCACACTTGGATCTTGCCTGGTTGAGCCTGCCCACCCCATCCCATGCACCTGGCAGAAGGACATGGCCCTAGGCTAGGGTGTTCCTGGGGCAGGCACATGCCTCGGGTCAGGGCCAGGTGCAGGGTGTAGCCTCACTGCTGAGCCCATGTCCTGGGGGTGGGGAGGCTGCACCGGGATCTTCCACCTTTGTGCAGCCAGGGACCTGTGCATTTATTTATCGACAAATAAAACTTGCACCCAGAGTGTCTGGGTTTATTCTGCAAGTAAAACTTGCAGAATTTTAAAATACCTTGTGCAGAACTTTCAATTTTTCGGCACAGAATGCCCTCAGGAGTTGTCATGGCAATGTTAGCCCAGGCTCTTACCCAGGTAATGCCCTGACCTGCCTCCCGTTCACAAACACACCCACACCCCTTTTACCTCAGCTGAGGCCAGGTCTACACTGGCAGAGAAAAATTGATGCAAGGTACACAACTCCAGCTACATGAATTGTGTAGCTTGCACTGACCCGCAGCAGGAGGCAAACAGGAGAAGTGTGCCCGTCAACTTGCCTCGTTCTATGTGTTCGCAAGGAGTACTGGTGCCAACAGGGGTGCCCTTGGTGTTCAGATTAGCAGCTCTTTACTGGATCTGTTAAATTGAACTTAGGAAGATTGATCACCAGAGCATGGATCCTCCAGCAAGTGGAGATATGGCCTAGGTGTTGCTTTGCACCTGCACTAGCTGGCCTGGTTGGGGCTACAGGCTGGAGCAGCTTTCATTTGGGCTGGAAATACGCCCGCTTTGCAGTGAGGAGACAGGCTAACTCATCTGAGCACTGACTGTCCTCCAGTGCATTCCACAGTCCATCTCTGTGCCTGGGACAGACCAGTCCTCCCCCCGCTCACCTGGAAAAGATCAGAGCGACTCAGCTTACTGCACAATAAAAAACCAAAAGACATGCCCGAGAAGTCCTGCTGATGCACATGCATGAGTGCAGCACCAATGAGGACATGGTCACTGGGGGATGGCTGAGCTGTGAGACTGACTCTCAGGGCTAATCTGAATGAACTGCACAGCGAAAGAGGTGACCTGATTACACTGTATACGTGTCTTCACAGGAGAAATATCAGACCCGAAAGGGCTTTAATTTATCAGAAAAAACATAACAAATAGCTGAAAACTGAAGCTCCATACATTTCCTAACCTAATCTAATTTCCTACTTTGATAGTGTTGTTAGTGCCCCACCATCCCTGTCAAAAATTAGGTTGGTTTGGCATGATTTGTACTTGACAGAAGATCAAAAGTTTATAGAATCATATGGCTGGAAGAGACCTCAGGAGGTCATCAAGTCCAGCCCCCTGCCCAAGGCAGGACCAATCCCAACTCAATCATCCCAGCCAGGGCTTTGTCAAGCCGAGACATAAACACTCTAGGGATGGAGATTCCACCATCTCCCTAGGGAACCCGTCCCAGCGCTTCCCCACCTGACTAGGGAAATAGTTTTTCCTAATATCCAACCTAGACCTCCCCCACTGTAACTTGAGACCATTGCTCCTTGTTCTGCCATCCGTCACTACTGACAACAGCCTGTCTCCATCCCCTTTGGAACCTCCCTTCAGGAAGTTGAAGGCTGCTATCAAATCCCCCCTCACTCTTCTCTTCTGCAGACTAAACAAACCCAAATCCCTCAGCCCCTCCTCATAGGTCATGTGCTCCAGCCCCCTCAGCATTTTGGTTGCCCTCCGCTGGACCCTCTCCAATGCATCCACATCCTTTCTATTGCCCAGAACTGGACACAATACTCCAGATGTGGCCTCACCAGAGCCGAATAAAGGGGAATAATCACTTCTCTAGATCTGCTGGCAATGCTCCTCCTAGTGCACCCTAATATGCCATTAGCCTTCTTGGCTACCAGGTCACCCTGGTGACTCATATCCTGCTTCTCATCCACTGTAACCCCCAGGTCCTTTTCTGCCAAACTGCTACTTAGCCAGTCGGTCCTCAGCCTGTAACAATACTTGGGATTCTTCCCTCCCAAGTGCAGGACTCTGCACTTGTCTTTGTTGAACCTCATCAGATTTCTTTTGGCGCAATCCTCTAATCTGTCCAGGTCACTCTGGACCCTATCCCTGCCCCCCCAGCGTATCTACCTCTCCCCCTAGCTTAGTGTCATCCACAAACTTGCTGAGGGTGCAATCCATCCCCTCATCCAGGTCATTAATAAAGATGTTGAACAAAACCGGTCCTAGAACTGATCCTTGGGGCACTCTGCTAGAAACCAACTCCAACCAGACATGGAGCTGTTGATCACTATCCATTGGGCCCAATAGTCTAGCCAGCTTACAGTCCATTTGTCCAATCCATGCTCCCTTAACTTGCTGGCAAGAATATTGTGGCAGACCGTATCAAAAGCTTTGCTAAAGTCAAGGTATATCCTATCCACTGACTTCCCCATGTCCACAGAGCCAGTTACCTCATCATAGAAGCTAATCAGACTGGTCAGGCATGACTTGCCCTTGGTGAATCCATGTTGACTATTCCTGATCACTTTCCCCTCTTCCAGGTGCATTGAAATAGATTCCTTAAGGATCTCCTCCATGATTTTTCCGGGGACTGAGGTAAGGCTGACTGGTCTGTAGTTCCCTGGATTGTCCTCCTTCCCTTTTTTAAAGATGGGCGCCACATTTGCCTTTTTGCAGTCAGCCGGGATCTCTCCCTATCTCCACAAGTTTTCAAAGATAATGGCCAAAGGCTCTGCAATGACATTTGCCAACTCCCTCTGTACCCTTGGATGCATTAAATCCAGACCCATGGATTTGTGTATGTCTAGCTCTTCTAAATAGTTCTTAACCTGTTCTTTTTCCACCAAGGGCTGCCCACCTCCTTCCCATACTATGTTACTTAGTGCAGTAATCTGGGAGCTGACCTTGTCTGTGAAGACAGAGGCAAAGAAATCATTGAGTACTTCAGCTTTTCCCACATCATCTGTCACTGTTACCTCCCTCATCCAGTAAGGGTCCCACACCCTCTTATTGCTAACATGCCTGAAGAAACCTTTCTTGTTACCCTTCACATCCCTTGCTAGCTGCAATTCCATTTGCGCTTTTGCCTTCCTGATAACTGCCCTGCATTCTTGAGCAATATATATTCCTCCCTAGTCATCTGTCCAAGTTTCCACTTATAAGCTTCTTTTTTGTGTTTAAGCTCACCAAGGATTTCCCCCGTAAGCCAATCTGGTCACCTACCATATTTGCTTTTCTTGCTGCGCATCGGGATGGTTTCTTCCTGTGCCTTTAATAAGGCTTCTTTAAAATCCAGCCAGCTCTCCTGGACTCCTTTCCCCTTCATGTTAGCATCCCAGGGAATCCTGCCCATCAGTTCTCTGAGGGAGTCAGTCTGCTTTTCTGAAGTCCAGGGTGTGTATTTTGCTACTCTCCTTTCTTCCTTTGGTCAGGATCCTGAAATCTACCATCTCATGATCACTGCTTCCCAAGTTGTCACCCACCTCTACTTCCCCTACTAGTTTCTCTCTGTTTGAGAGTGGCAGGTCAAGCTGCGCATGGCCCCTGGTCGGTTCCTTCAGCACTTGTACCCAGAAGTTATCCCCAACATTCTCCAAAAACTTCCTGGCGTGTCTGCGTACTGCTGCATTGGTCTTCCAACAGATGTCAGGGTGATTAAAGTCACCCATGAGAACCAGGGCCTGTGATCTGGAAGCTTCTCTCAGTTGTCTGAAGAAAGCCTCATCTACCTCATCCACCTGATCCAGGTTTGTCTCACACCAACAGAAGCTGGTCCAGTAGAAAGGACTTGCCTCCTCTCCCTGATCTCTCTAACCAAGGGTACTAACCTTTAAACTGTTTCATAGAGTTCAAGCTATTTCAATCCTATAGCCAAAGTTTGAACCAAAATCCTTTTAAATTATTGGAACCTGTTTATTTCAATTGGCTTTGAATCTGAATAGGGCATTTCAATTGTTTTCACTACAATTGGGTGGGCAATAATTTTTTGCTGGGGCCACTTCGGAAATTTTTGAAGTGGCCCTGGGCCGCACAGGAAGGGGCGGGGCCAAGATATTTCCGGGTTCCCCACCCCCAGACAATGATTGGTCTGGGGATGAGGGAGTGCCTTTGCCCTCACCCCAGGTTCCCCCAAGGTGCCCATGCTCCTGGTATGGGAGGAGACTTCCCTCACTCTCTTGCTGCCCCTAGGCCAATTATGGCCAGAGGGCGGGGGAGTATGCAAAGCCTCCTCCCGCCCTGCCAGGAGCGTGCGGCGCTTTGAAGCACTGTGTGCTGCTCGCAGGGCGGGGACAGAGCAGAGAAAGCTTTGCGCACTCCCCCCCCCCAGGCCCAAATTGGCGGGGGAGCAGCAGGGCCTCCGTGGGCCAGATCCACCTGCTTGGCGGGCTGGATCCAGCCCGCAGAGGCCCTTTTGCCCACCCCTGCTCTAGACATCAGTGCACTGATTCATTTTGAAGAATATCTCACAGCTAGAGCTGGAAGATTAATTTAAAATAATCACATTTGATATTAAATGAAAGAACCAGAAAGAAGTATTACTTAGGCTTTCATCATTATCTTTTCTGGTACCTAAAAATATGTAATTTTAGATTAGTGCCTAATTAGATTCATTACACTCACAGCTGAAAAACTGTTACAATCTATTTCTGGACATAACACTCATAAAACAGAAATATCTTTTGCTCATTGTCAGTTCCAGAATGATTTTTTTTAAGTTAAATAAAGTTCTCTGGAACATAAAATAAGAGGGTAATTATTTTATGACCCAGTGAGTAGACATTTACATGTGTAATGCACCATAACTGATTGCAGCACATTGTACAAGACTCTGAAGTGCCCTGTTTCAAGCCATGACACAGGATGCCCAGAATTTCTTCATACATGTCAAAGACAGAAGTTCCCATTTAGGACTGAAGTCCATGTTCTGCTGTTGGATCTGTATGGCCTCAGGCCTCATCACCCCAACACAACTACATGAGCAGAGTCTCTGTCCAAACCTGAACTAGCAGAAGGAAGCTGTTAAGAAAGTACAGAACATGGCTGAAAAAATGACTCGGTTCTCCCTCCTGGGAATATTCGTTCAAGCACATGCATAACTTTACATGGGCCACTGAAGCCTCCCCCCACCTAGCTCTAGTTTAGTGGAATCCCTTGTTCCCCCCCATGCCTCCAGGAGCTGTACTGAGGCTAGCCACCTCCTCCCCCTGCCAGCTACTGCAGTCCAGCCCCTGTCCCCCTTCCCCGTACTGGGGCTCAGGAGTGGCTTTAATGAGTCCCAGCCCCACGTAGCCCTACTGCCATTCAGCCCCCTCCATACCCCACAGGGGCTCTATAGGGCCCGGCCTCCTCCCCATGCCCCAGGAGCGCTCTATAGGGTCCATACCCCAGAGGAGTGCTATAGGGCCCCTCATGCCCCACGGGGGCTCTAAAGGGTCCATACCTCAAGGGAGTGCTATAGGGCCCCTCGTACCCCAGGGGGGCTCTATAGGGCCCATACCCCAGGGGAGTGCTATAGGGCCCCCTCATGCCCCACGGGGGCTCTATAGGGTCCATACCTCAAGGGAGTGCTATAGGGCCCCTCGTACCCCAGGGGGGCTCTATAGGGCCCCTCATGCCCCACGGGGGCACTATAGGGCCCCTCATGCCCCACGGGGGCTCTATAGGGCCCATACCCCAGAGGAGTGCTATAGGGCCCCCTCATGCCCCACGGGGGCTCTATAGGGTCCATACCTCAAGGGAGTGCTATAGGGCCCCTCGTACCCCAGGGGGGCTCTATAGGGCCCATACCCCAGGGGAGTGCTATAGGGCCCCTTCATGCCCCACGGGGGCTCTATAGGGTCCATACCTCAGGGGAGTGCTATAGGGCCCCTCGTACCCCAGGGAGGCTCTATAGGGCCCCTCGTACCCCACGGGGGCTCTATAGGTTCCATATCTCAGGGGAGTGCTATAGGGCCCCTCGTACCCCAGGGGGGCTCTATAGGGTCCATACCTCAGGGGAGTGCTATAGGGCCCCTCGTACCCCAGGGGGGCTCTATAGGTTCCATACCCCAGGGGCGTGCTATAGGGCCCCTCATGCCCCACGGGGGCTCTATAGGGCCCCTCATGCCCCACGGGGGCTCTATAGGGCCCCTCATGCCCCACGGGGGTTCTATAGGGCCCATACCCCAGAGGAGTGCTATAGGGCCCCCTCATGCCCCACGGGGGCTCTATAGGGTCCATACCTCAAGGGAGTGCTATAGGGCCCCTCGTACCCCAGGGGGGCTCTATAGGGCCCATACCCCAGGGGAGTGCTATAGGGCCCCCTCATGCCCCACGGGGGCTCTATAGGGTCCATACCTCAGGGGAGTGCTATAGGGCCCCTCGTACCCCAGGGGGGCTCTATAGGTTCCATACCCCAGGGGGCTCTATAGGGCCCCTCGTACCCCAGGGGGGCTCTATAGGGCCCCTCGTACCCCACGGGGGCTCTATAGGGCCCCTCGTACCCCAGGGGAGTGCTATAGGGCCCCTCATGCCCCACGGGGGCTCTATAGGGCCCATACCCCAGGGGAGTGCTATAGGGCCCCTCGTACCCCAGGGGCGCTCTATAGGGCCCATACCCCAGGGGAGTGCTATAGGGCTCCTCGTACCCCAGGGGGGCTCTATAGGTTCCATACCCCAGGGGAGTGCTATAGGGCCCCTCGTACCCCAGGGGGGCTCTATAGGGCCCCTCGTACCCCACGGGGGCTCTATAGGGCCCATACCCCAGGGGAGTGCTATAGGGCCCCTCATGCCCCACGGGGGCTCTATAGGTTCCATACCCAGGGGAGTGCTATAGGGCCCCTCGTACCCCAGGGGGGCTCTATAGGGCCCCTCGTACCCCACGGGGGCTCTATAGGGCCCATACCCCAGGGGAGTGCTATAGGGCCCCTCGTACCCCAGGGGCGCTCTATAGGGCCCATACCCCAGGGGAGTGCTATAGGGCTCCTCGTACCCCAGGGGGCTCTATAGGTTCCATACCCCAGGGGAGTGCTATAGGGCCCCTCGTACCCCAGGGGGGCTCTATAGGGCCCATACCCCAGGGGAGTGCTATAGGGCCCCTCGTACCCCAGGGGGGCTCTATAGGTTCCATACCCCAGGGGAGTGCTATAGGGCCCCTCGTACCCCAGGGGGGCTCTATAGGGCCCCTCGTACCCCACGGGGGCTCTATAGGGCCCATACCCCAGGGGAGTGCTATAGGGCCCCTCATGCCCCACGGGGGCTCTATAGGTTCCATACCCAGGGGAGTGCTATAGGGCCCCTCGTACCCCAGGGGGGCTCTATAGGTTCCATACCCCAGGGGAGTGCTATAGGGCCCCTCGTACCCCAGGGGGGCTCTATAGGGCCCCTCGTACCCCACGGGGGCTCTATAGGGCCCATACCCCAGGGGAGTGCTATAGGGCCCCTCGTACCCCAGGGGCGCTCTATAGGGCCCATACCCCAGGGGAGTGCTATAGGGCTCCTCGTACCCCAGGGGGGCTCTATAGGGCCCATACCCCAGGGGAGTGCTATAGGGCCCCTCGTACCCCAGGGGGGCTCTATAGGGCCCATACCCCAGGGGAGTGCTATAGGGCTCCTCGTACCCCAGGGGGGCTCTATAGGGCCCATACCCCAGGGGAGTGCTATAGGGCCCCTCGTACCCCAGGGGCGCTCTATAGGCTGTAGCCAGGGGACTCCTGCTGCCCCCGTAGCTGCCCGGCGCCCCGCCCACACCGCGCGCGGCCGGAAGTTCTCCCGCCCCCGCCCGCAGGGACAACTTCGCGACCTTGGCACGTTACTATAGAAACAGGGGGAAGGGGGCGAGGTCCCCTTCCCGCCTTCCCAGCGCGCGGCGGCAGCCGGGGTGCTGTGCGCATGCGCGAGGGCCGCCGACTCTATATAAGGGGCTGGCGGCGCCTGCGCGCGGGGAGGCAGGCTCGGGCTGACGGTTGGAGCGGGGACCATGTCTCGCTACGGCCGCTATGGAGGCGGTAGGGGCCGCGCGGGGCCGGTGGCGGGCGGGCCTGGGGGGCGGCCGCGTGGGGCTGGGGGAGGGGGGAAGCGGAGCGGGGGCGTTGGCGGCCGACGCCATTTTGCGCACGTTGGGCGCTCGCCGCGCGGATGGGCCCGCGGCGGGGCGGCCAAGATGGCGGCCGGCGGGGGAGGCCTGGGGGGGGCCTGGGGGGGCGGCGGCCCGGGCCCCAGCGACGCGTGTCGCTCTTGCAGAGACCAAGGTGTACGTGGGCAACCTGGGCACGGGCGCCGGCAAGGGCGAGCTGGAGCGCGCCTTCAGCTACTACGGGCCGCTGCGCACCGTCTGGATCGCCCGCAACCCGCCCGGCTTCGCCTTCGTGGAGTTCGAGGACCCGCGCGACGCGGAGGACGCGGTGCTGGGCCTGGACGGCAAGTAGGTGCCGCTCGGTGTCCCCCCCCCCCCCCCCCGGCGGGCCGGGCCGGGCCGGGCCGGGCCGGGCCGGGCTCGCCGCTGACGGCGCTGTCGCATTGCAGGGTGCTGTGCGGCTCCCGCGTGCGGGTGGAGCTGTCCACGGGCATGCCCCGCCGCTCCCGCTACGACCGGCCGCCCGCGCGCCGCCCCTTCGACCCCAACGACCGCTGCTATGAGTGCGGCGACAAGGGCCACTACGCCTACGACTGCCACCGCTACAGCCGCCGCCGGCGGAGCAGGTACGGGCGGCGGGCGGGCGGGGCCGCTCTGCGCGGGGCACACGTGGCTTGTGGAGGATGGTTCTGCCGCGTAACGTAGCGTGAATGCCGTGTTCGTGCAGGCGGGTTTTACAATGTGTTGATATTTCGTATTCAATGTTAATATATTAACAATCAACCTGGTCAAAACCTTTCAGGTTTCTTCGTTTGAGTCAGTCGCCTTGATTCAGAATGTCACAAGCCTTAAGGTTTCATGCTGAGGCGCCTTGCAAAATCCGACAATTAAGATTCTCCTAGACCTTGAGGTGATCAGCATAAGAGGCCAGATCCCCTCGAGCCATCTACACCTAGCTTCACCTTATTCTTAAAGGGCAGAAAATTTGAGACGGTGATCGCCGTAACAGTAAATTTGGCTTTCAATTGGGGCCCCCCTCCGGTTTAGAAAGAGGAACACCAGATTGACCACATTCCCACCTAGAAAAATCTTCTTGCGTCAATCAAGCCTCACCCTGGCTCATTTGGCTGTCAGTTTGATCGTCGTTAGATTGAAGAGAACACCTAGATGCAGCGATCGGCTATAGATACTTCTAGATCGTCTAGATCTGCTAGACCTTGGGCCAAAGAGGGTCGACCTGCAAACTTGCAAGGTTTATTTTAAATACGCATTACAGTGTTTTATATTATAATGTAATTCTAAAATGTAATTCAGCTTAACATCTTTCCTAGGTAGTAAAAATACTCAAAGCAAATAGGCCCTGAGTTTTTCCAAGTGACAGACACTAATTATTAGTTGTCTGAAATTTTAACTTCAGCAGAGGCTCACGTGCAATAATTGCTTAAGATTGTTTTCTAATACTTTCTTTTCCCAACCTAACATTAGGTCGCGGTCTAGATCTCATTCAAGGTCCAGAGGAAGAAGGTATTCTCGGTCACGCAGCCGAAGCCGTGGAAGGAGGTGAGTTTCAGACTGCCTTGTGCTTGACTTAAGAAGTCAGATGACCAATTCACCTTTTTTAAAGGCAAGTATAGTACTATATACAGAAAATCCTGGCCGTTTGTGGTGGATATGTTCCTGATACCACTGCAAAGGGTGAAATCAGCAAATATTAGGTGGAAGTAGAGTGAGTGCTCTGCTTCCTTCTGGCTTGTGGGGGTGGGGAGGGCGGCAGTGCAGGCTGATTGCTGCTGCCCTGCAACAGGCCTTCCCCACCAAGGCAGTGTTTCTACCCCTCCAGCCTGGGGAATGGGGTGCAATGGGGAGGAGGGCAGGTTGGTGGCAGGAACGGGCAGGGCTTGGGGACTGGAGAGATGCATGAAATTGCAAATAACGATTCCATGAATTGTGAGGGTCTCCTGTAACTTCAATTTTTCCACTACAGGTCCAGGTCAGCTTCCCTTCGAAGATCGAGGTCTGTCTCACCTCGTAGATCTAGATCGGCCTCGCCCCGCAGGTCCCGATCACGTTCCTTAAAAAGATCAAGGTAATGGTTTTGTATTATGATTCTCAGCCAACATTCTGTTATGGTAGTGATTGCAGAATATTTTAAGGTCATATGAAATTTATTCTTTGTTTGGGGAATATATTGTGACAGCCTTTAAGACCAGACAGATCAACTTGGGATCTTCCCCTCAAACTGAAGTGAATATTCTAGGAACAGTTCTCATTATTTTTTGTTACTGCATGTTTAGCTAGTCTTAGGTTCTGGTCTACCCTTAATACATTTTGCCAGCTTAGTTATGTCCTTAAGGTTTGTGAAGAAAATTGCACTCTAAACAGCGTTAAGTACTGTGGTCAAAGCCCTGAGCAGTTATGTAAATAAAAATTCTTTTACATAGTATAATGTAAGCTTATCAATGACCTCAACCTGCCAAGTTTGAGTGTTCGAATTCTGATTTTTTTGGAAAAACTGCCTCTGTCTAAAACTGGCAAACAGGCTCCTACTCAGATAATAAAATTACTGCTGCAGTATTGATTGCTTGATGGAATTTTTTACCTAGACCGCAAATGCTGTACATTTCTAACTGTATTCCTGTATTAACACAGGAATTCTTATTGTGGCGCTGAGTTGGTTTTCATTATTTTCCCTCAAACTTTAGGTCTAGGTCCAGGTCCAGATCCAGATCTGCTTTATGGCCACGAAGCAGGTAAGATGCTTGCTGTGATTAATTAAAGCCACTTAATAGTATCTATGGGAGTAGTCAAGTGCATTAGTTCTTTTGGCCGTAGATGCATATCAGGGAAAACTTGCTCATGTATGAGAAATTTGCCTGTAGTTCATTATCATGCACTAAGACATTAGTGTCCTGTAAAAGTAAAGTTGATGCTAGGAAAATATATTGCAAGGAGGATTTATGCCGTTTCAACCCCCAGACTTGTTGGAAAAAACTTAAACAGCACCAAGTACAAATTCACAGTAATGGAAAACTTGAGACTCGTATGGGTGTATGAGAAGGTATTTGTATGCAGGGAGCTATCTCTAGATGCTAAAATACTGTTTCTGTTGCCTCAGTGTTATATTGAAACTCAACATTAGTTCGCTCCCCCTTCAAATATCCATTTAGCCATTCTCCAGTATGCCCTGATTCACTGGTGTATGCTAGGTATGTTCATGAATAACTTAGCCATACTCAGTTTGTCAGGTAGGGAGACTGAAATTAATAGGGTATGTTACTGACCTTTAGGACTCTGTTTTGTGAGTCAGCTGCTCTTTCATGAATGAGGTACTCCTAGAAGTCAAATCATAACACACAGCTTCTTTATGACCATATGTATGCTGTTGAGTGGTCTTGGTAGTGGAGAGATTTCAGGATGGGCGTTTCTGAAAAGTATCAAAGCATTGGCATTGTTCACTGCATGGTTTTCAAGACACTCCATTGAACTTCACCTTCAATCAAGCAGAAGGTTCTAATTGTTTGTTTATAGAAGACCCAAGGGAACTCTTGGTGTAGAACTACCATAGTTCTAGAATCTGTTGAATGTTCATATCTTGTATCAGAGGGGTAGCTGTGTTAGTCTGAATCAGCAAGAACAATGAGAAATCCTGTGGCACCTTATAGACTAACTGATTTATTGGAGCATAAGCTTTCGAGGGCAAAGACCCACTTCGTCAGACGCATGCACAGCTTAGTATGCATCTGACGAAGTGGGTCTTTGCCCACGAAAGCTTATGCTCCAATAAATCTTGTTAGTCTATAAGGTGCCACAGGACTTTCTTGCATATCTTCTTGGTAGTTTTAAGTCTCAAGAGAAGAACTTCATTTCTGATAGTGGTTATATTAAGAAGGTGCTGCTCTCGTGCTAATGGATTTTGTTGAAGGATTTTCTGAGCAGTTGGCACAGAAGAGTTGCCAAGAGATAGAAAAAGGTGTAGTTAAACGCAGATGTGAGCACATGTATCAACATGCTCTATTGCGTAAGTAGTGATGGATTCTGAATTGATCTCAAGAGAACAGGAGAGAGAAATATTGCACGGAAGTCTTTTCAGAAAGAGATGAAGCTCAGATATTGCAACTCTAAGTCACAACTTCAGCTGTTATCCATAACCAAGGCTGAAGACTTGAGTAGTTTTTAAAACATTGCACTGAAGATGGTTGTCTGAAAAGCTAGAGGTTGGCGAGTTAGATTGTTTGGCTAATTTAAAATGGTTAGTTGTATATGTTTAATGAGTTCTGTTACTTGAAAATGTAACTGGCTGTAAAATGTCATAGGCATTTGGGAAACTTTCTAAGTGGTCTCCAGCGTTTTTAACCATGAGATCACTTTTTGAATTTAAATGTTATCCAGGATCCACCTCAAACCCAAACATGCTTGCCCCACCTCCTTTCTGCCCCTTGTCCAAGGCCCCGCCCCTGGTCACTCCATCCTCTTCCTCCCTCCCCCATCCTTACTCACTTTTATCAGGCTGGGGGCAGAGGGCTGAGATGTGGAGGAGGTGGATGCAGACTCTGATCTTGGGCTAAAGGATTTGGAGTGTGGGAGGGGTTCTGAGCTGAGCCTGGGGCAGGGAGTAGAGGTGCAGTAGGGGGTTCAAGGTATAGACCCTGGGAGGGAGTTTGGGTGCAGGGGGACTCAGGGCTAAGGCAGTGGTTTGGGATGCAGGAAGGGTTCAGGACTGGGGCTGGGGTTTGGAGTGCAGGCTCCAGCTGGGCACTGCTTACCACAGGTGGCTTCTGGGTGGTGGTGCAGGGGACTAAGCCAGGCTTACCCCTACTCTGGCCCTGCACAACTACCAAAAGCAGCCAGCAAACTCTCTCCATCCCTGTACTCTTCGCTCTGTGGAGATTGGGTGGAGGGAGGAGCACCTGGACATCAGCACCCCCTCCTCTTCTTCCTGTGCCCTGCACAGCAAGCAAGAGGCTGCCGGGGCTGGAGGGCAGGAGCAACACAGTAGTGTTTAGAGGGGCAGATGAAATGCCGTCACTTGACAGCCTCCTGGCCAAACCTGTCAGGATCACCTGTCAGAGGCTCCAAGGTCTATCAATAGATCCCGGTCTGCTGGTTGGTGACCACTGTTCTACCCCAACTCCATATTTTAACTCTTTTTAGCTTTCATCACCGTACTGATTTACTACATCTATCTTGTTCTGCTCTAGCATTCCTGCATCACAGGATCGTGACTTCAACATTGCTGTTAAATCACCTGAAATTCATCAGTGGTGTAGATCATCCATGATGGCAAATCCTAACATGGCCTCTCTGCAAACTTAGTGCCACCCAAATCTGTCTGTGGCAAAGGGCTTAAGATCTGATTAGATTCAGTTTGTCCATCACTGATCACCTTGTAGCACCACCTAGGCCAGGGGTGGTCAACCCATTAAACGAAGAGAGCCAAAACAGCGGCAGAAAAAATGCAAAGAGCTGCACCAGCATTTTTTTGAGCAATTTTTGTTAAGAAGAAAAAAAGAGGAAGAGCTTCCCCCAGAGTTGTTGGGGCGGGGGGGAGGAAGGATGCTGCCCCTTTAAAAGACAGGCTTTTTGGTCATATCAGACTCCCATCGGCTGACGCCATCTTGGCAATGCCATTTTGAATCGCTGCACTGGCCAGCTCCCCTGCCCCGGTGAGTGCCAGGGACCATTTCTAGAGGCACAGGGCCAGCTTCACGAGCCGCGGGGGAGGCTTTGTGAGCCTCACTTTAAGCGGGGGGAGAGCTGCATGCGAGTTGCAGGTTGGCCACCCCTCACCTAGGCTTTTGGTGTCCACGTGATTGTTGGCGGTGAATTGTTTGGTTTTCCAGTCTTGTATCAATACCACGAAATCCAGTGAAACAGGACCAGTACTGAAGGAGGCATTTGCTCCTGATTTCTGATCCTGTTATATCTCTTGATAATGGAGCAGCTGACAGACAATTAGAATCATAAATGTCAATTTGATGGTCTTCAGCCTTCCTCAGTGCTCATGTTTCACTTCCATTCAACACTGTAGTTGTGGCTTCTGGAAGTTAGCAGCAAGCTTGATATCAGTGTCCACCCAGAAGCAGCTGAAGTACCTGGAACATGGCAACAGCTGCTGTTTATACAAGCGTCTACATGTTTTGAGCATTTTCCAGCACTGTTCATGATTAGGGATGTAACAGTATAACCGTTGAAATGGTTAACTTGGTGTTTACCAATTTTATTTGGCCACGGAACCCGTTTAAACTCGAAAGAATTTTGCTGAACCCCTAATAAGTCTAATATATGGACATCAGCGCTGAGTAGTGACATCATCGTCCCCACTCTGACTAAGCTGGTATTATACAGGGACATTTATCATGGCAAACACAAATGAAAATTGTTTTCAATATAATTCATAAATGCTTAAATATTAATTATTTTTTAAAAATCTTAAAATGTTACTGTAATGGAATTTTCTCGCGGAAGCCTAGGGTTCCGCAGAACACCATTTGGGAAACACTGGGTTAGCTGATAAAGCTTGGGCTCTGTATCAGAGGCAGCAGCACGCAGGGAGGCAGCCGGCTTGCTGGGAGCAGGCCTGCACGCAGGAGATGGTGTGCCAGGTGCCACCTTGCAATGCTGGCTCTGCAGTATATAACGCATAATCTGGAGAGCCTGCAGTGCAGCTGGCTCCCTGTGAGTGGAGCCCAGCCGGCTCTGATCCTGGCAAGCCAGCTGTGCTGCAAGCTCTGCAGGATAAGCTCTATGTTGTAGAGCCTGTAGCATGTCACTGTAATTGCTGAGATCTTCAGAGGTTACATGGTTACCTAATTATCCACTTTTTAACATACCTATTCGTGATGTTGCCCAAATACTTGATAGCTACCATCTGCTTGATGTCCTGTCAGGACAGGTGAGCCTTGAGCTATTTGTGACCTGGAGACGATTTGATGGTACTAGGCACTTTTATCCTGATAAGTGCATGATACTTCTTGCCCACTCAGGCCATAAGTGTAGTGATTCACCAACTGAGTCAGTGACTGTTATCAGCATATTCAAAATCTTGAAGTAGAAAGGTTTTTTGAGCTCAGCAGGACTGACAGCTGCGTCCTCATGTTTATCCATCAGCCATTCAATGCTGATATTGAACAATGATGATGAAAGAACTCTCGCTAAATGCCTCTGGAGATAAGAAACTGTGCAGGTACCTGCTTTAGTAGTAGCGATGGTGAGGGTTAGCTTGATACCCATACAAATCCTTTAAAAGGATTTTTGCAAACAGTGATGCATAGTTAAAATGACTAGGGCTTTTTGGGGGGATTTTTTTCACTATTGTTTTCACACAACTTTATTTTTTTTCTCACTTGTATTCCTATTTTGTAGCCGATCAAAGTCCAGATCACCATCTCCAAAGAGAAGGTAAGTTGAATATTGTGACTAAAGGTTGCTGAGTGTAGAACTAATGTAGTTTCTTCAGAGATCTCTCCTGAAAACTTGTTTGTCAACACTGAGATTAAGTATACAGGAAAGCTTTGGTAAAGCTGTTCCCCTGAAAGTGAGTGTATTGTGAGGATCTTGCATTTGGCTATGGTTATAATCAGGGCTTGACAAACTGTGGCGAAATCTACTTGCTAGCCCAGCACTGCGCATGTGCGTGCCGTCGGTGAACAGGGCGACTGGCTGAAATCTACTTGCCACGGACGAGTAGATAACACTGATTTGTTGAGCCCTGGTTATAATACTTCCATCCTCTCTAAAGGTTTCATCATCAAGTGAATGAGTTAAAGCAGGAAAAATCTTAAGCGCAGGGAATACATTTTAAGCGATTTAAGAACCCCAGTGATCATAATAAGATTAACTAGTATTTTAGAAGGTGCAATGAGCTGCTTGTGGCTTGCAATTAAATCTTTTTCAGGTGAACTGCTGAACCTATTTTCTTAAGGGATGGGGAGAGATGACCAGAGTGTAAAATCTGAATTAGAATAGTAAAGAAATGGCTGTCCGTAAACCTGGAAATGAATTAAATGTGTGAAGAAAACAATCTGAAGACTACTTGTAACAAACACCTATCTGGTTGAATGAAGTCAAACTGTGCAGGCCTTCTTGCTGCTGGCTTATCTTGACTAATAGCTAGCTGTATGGTCTGTTGCAACATGGTAATAGCAATATAAAATTCTTGACGTTTCCCCTTTGTAATACACATGAGCACTTGTTAGAACATTGCCTATTTTATATAATTTATCATTAGCCTTAGTTTTTTGATTTTAGTTTGAGCCATTTATAAACATTGCTCGTCAGCTCAGGATTCGTATAGTCTTTTCAACTCTTGGAAGCAGCTGTTACAAACTTGACTAAAGACTCCTGAAAGAAGGAATGCATAGAAATAGGAATAATTTGTGCTTTGCTACACTGTGTGGCTCACCTCTTGAGGTCCTTGTTTGTAGCCTCCTTTTTATCCCATTCCTGTTATGCTGTCATGGACTTCAGGAGAGGCCTTCCATATTTTCAAGATGTCACTTTTTTAAGAAGTTACTATTGATTCTATAGTAAAGTAAAGATTTCACTTAGAATTTGAGGGTATGTCTACAAGATCTGTTTTAAGAGGAAAACTAATTCTCTACCTTCATCAGTTCAGATTATTGGGTTATCATAGAAAACTAGGGGGCATAGCCCCCTGCTTGCTATGCTCGCCAGCCCCCTGTTTCTGGGGGTAGATATCTGGCTGTGGGGAGGGGGCAGGAGCAGGCTGGGGGGCAGGGGTCTCTGTGGAATGAGTGAGGGGGCTGAGGGTGTGTGGGGGGAGGCCATGTGCTGTGAGGGGGGAGGGCATGCAGCTTCCAACCTGAGGGCGGGAGGAGGCAGGGTAGCTGAGGGCAGAGGCAGTTGCAGATGGTGATGTGATGACATCACTCTGTTTCCCTCAGGAAAAGAGAGATACACACTTGGGGGTATTGCTGTATCAGCAGTTCCAAATCAAAGCTAGATTTACTCTAACTTCTGTTTTCCTTTCACTTTCAGTCGTTCACCATCAGGAAGCCCTCGAAGGAGGAGTGCGAGTCCTGTAAGAATGGACTGAAATTTCAAAGTTAACCTTTTAGGAAGAAAGTTATTTTGTTTGTTACAAGGGATTTTGTGTTTGAGGTAAATGGTAAGGACTTAGTCCTAGAAGGGTATGTCAATCAAATAACAATTGGCCTGGGTCAGGGATCTTCTAAATTGTGACATCGTAAGAGTAGATTAGCGCGCAACTTTTTTGTTGTATGCATTCATATCCTGTGCTCTGAAAACGTGGGACTTTTTTATTGACACACAGAAATAAAATGTGTATTTCTAATGAAAACTTGGTGGTAGCTCTACTGCTTCTGTTAATGCTTCAGTAACTTTAAAGCAAGTCATGTATGCCATTTGTAGGTTATCAAACCAGCTATACTCTTCTCAGCTTATTTTGAATTTTAGACTAGAGTTTTTTAACTTCTGCTTTTGTTCTGAGATATGGATGAGGTGATTCAAGTTAAAGGTGATCTGCAAAGTAGTATTACTAAATTTGCTTTTTCTTTTTTTGATAAGTTTTGATTAGGAAAGTGACTTAAAAGGAAGTGTAACTTTTTGTTCTATAGTTTAATTCAAAATGATCAGGAATGTAAAGTCAATTCCTCCCCAGGCTGTACTGGAGAACCAGTGAGGTATCAAATGTGTTGGATTTTTAACAGCTCAATTGCTACTCCTTTTTACATATAAAGAAGCAGAAAAGGCACAAGCACAAGTGCCTTTTAGGTTATCTTTAAATAGTGCATGCTGAGGGAGGGGAAAAAATACAGCTCTGTCATGACTTTCTCTTCTGCAACCAACTTTGTCTGATTTGACTGGGGGGGGGAGGGGAAATGAATGAAACTGATTTTTTTGGAGTCAAATCTTTCTGCAACATATGTTGCAATCATAAAGCAGCTTGTATGCTATTTAGCAAAATATTTTATGGTACTGGTAAACTAATTCCTGTAGTACACAGCAAATACATGATCAAAGTATATAAAATAAATTGTATATGAGGAAGTATTTCAAACTCTGAAGCCTATTTTGTGATCTCTAATGAGTTGCAAGGGGCTTTACTTCCTATTGAAACAGAGCAAGACTATCCTTTGGTAAAGATGTTGTTAGACTGCCAGGAACTTTTTGATAAACAAAAACCCTGCATCTCTAACATACTGGCTTATTTAAAAAAAAAACTAGGTAAATTCATCGAAGGTATCTATTAGCTGTTAGCCGGGATGGAGTTTCATAGCCTAGGAATGGGTGATAGGATGACTCGTTTGATTCCTTGTTTTGTTTATTCCCTCTGAAGCACCTCTGAAGTCACTGTCAGAAAGCAGGATATTGGCTTACATGGACCTTTGTTCTGACCCAGTATGGCCATTCTCATGCTGTAGTTGATTACCAATTTTAACATTCAAACAGAATACTTTAGAGCACCTTCAGAGTCAGTGAGTTTGAATGAACAGACTTGTTTTTTGGTTCTAATGAAATATCTAGCGGTAGATTATACTTTTAAAAATATAAAGTCTTAGTACAGAAAATTACTTGGACCAAAAGACAAATTTTGGGTAATCCACAAATTTCAGATAATAGGTTTCTTGACTTATATAAGGATGTGAAAGGTTAACCGCCCTGTCTGCGGTGAGTCTGGGCATGTCTCAGGCCCTTGTGACTGGGCCTATACCTACAGTGGGGGAGGGGAAGGTGGCTCCAGCTCCGCCAGCAGCCTTCCTTTAATCAGTCAAACATGTTTACCTGGTTAACCAATGAAATGGAATTTTACATCCCTAGTCTGTTAGGCTTCACTTATTCCCCATGAGACTTCTAGTACTAAGTAGTCCCCACACTCTGAACAGGTCTAGAATGCTCCCTCATTCTCTGCCTTGTTGGTTTAGTCCTTGGCCTCAGGTTGCACCAGTGGGACCGAGCCATAAGCAGTCAGGAGCTCTGGGGCTGTCTGACAGGCAAATACACAACTGTGTGGGGCCACTGCTCCTGCCCCTGGGTGGGGCAATGCATTGTGGAGTCTAGTTTGCACCCCTGCAATAGACCTAACAGCAAATAAGTCTAGGGCCCTAGCCCTTGGTCAGAGCTCAGGTGCTAGCAGGTTGTAGCCCATGCCTCCCAGATCAGGCAGCCCGCAAACACTGGGTTAAAGCAGGGAATAGGCTTTTTTGCATCTCACTTGTGTGGCCCCAGCTGACTTTTCTGGGGTCAGTGACTCCTGACTCAAAACAGGTTCCCTGCTCTTCTCAGAAATAAGGACAATGCAGAAACTTTTTGTGTTTGACGTAGTATTTTATTTAAAAATGAAGCCTGGCCAACAAACCCCCTGTTGGGGCCAAGCCCCCATCTGGCCACAGCATCATAACACTCCTGCACTCCCCTTTCCCCCAGACCCTACATCTGAGCCTATCGTACACTGGAACCCTCTGCCCTGAGCCCCTCTCATACCCCAACCCAAATTCCTGAACCCTCACATCCAGAAGTCTGTGGCTTGCTTAGTACTCTAACCCTACATCTGACCCCAACGCTGCTCGGCCTGGAGCCCCCTCCCTGAGCCAGGGTTCCCCTATCCACCACCTCCTGCATCCAGATTTCCTCCCAGAGCTTGCACCTCTCACCCCTTCCCACACCCAAATCCCTCATTCCCACCCCGGAGCCCACACATCCTGTCTCAGCCCAGCAAGAGTACGGCTAGACTGCAGGAGTTTTTCAGGATTCCGGAGATATCCCAGAAAAACTCTTCTGCATGCAGGGATGCATTTGTTCTTCCACTTTTAGTGGAAAAGCAAACATGATCTTTCGGTCACTTCTATATTCCTCTTTCCACAAGGACTAAGGGGGCTTCCAAAAGAAGGGTTTTTTCTGACATTTGGTCCAGTCTAGACAGGCCAAATGTTGGAAAAACTTCTTCCTACAGAAGAATTGGGGAAAAAAAGCAGCAGTATAAGGGTTGGGGATAGCAAGTGATGGAGAGGAGGAGAATAGAGAGGGTGGGGCTTCAAGGAAGGGGTGGGGCGGTAGATCTTGGCTTGTTCTGTAATTTAAAAAGTGATCTTGGGTGTAAAAAGGTTGGAGACCACTGGTCTTGGGGCTCAGAAAGGTGCTTCCCCCCCCCCCCAGCTGTCTAGATAGCTAGTAGGAGGGTTTGGAACACAGGCTTCTTGGCTAAGGGTGGGGAGTCAGCCATGTTGGGGTAGCAAGAGGACCCAGGCCTACCCTACTCTTGAGTCCAAGCCCAGGTTGTTAAGAGTGGTTGAGTGGTCTGCCACTGGGTCAAGGGGGGGGGTCCAGCTGCAAAATGCAGACCAAAGAGCAGTCAGTCCTGTAGCCAGTCAGTCACCAGCTGCCCTTGACTACTTCCTATTTCCCCAGGATTTGGTACCTCTGGCTTCCACTGATCTTCTGGCTCCTCGGGATATACAGTTGATGGAGTCCTGGTAACTCCTTGTTGGGGTCAGTCTCTATGGCCGGGCACAGCAGCGCTCATGTTCCATTTCTGAGTGCTGCAATAAGGCAGAGGCATCCATCTCCTTCACTAAGTTCCTGCCCAGCTGCTGCAGTGCCTTTTATACTTCCTGCCCTGATACTTCCAGGGGGTGGGGACAGATGAGTTTAGCTCCACCCACCAAGGGGAGTGTAATGCTCCCTTGCTCTACAGTTCAGAGGAAGACCCTGTCTAGCTACAGATTCGGTCCCTAGACATGTTCTCACATGATTCTTGAGCATTAATCGTTGTAGTAGCCTATCTTGGTAAAGTTCTTATTTTGACAGTTTTCATGGTCATTTGCCACCCTTATTTCTTAAATCTGTTAGTCACTTTCCTAGGCTTGCGCTTTAATTTGATTGTTTTGGTGTCTAGTTTCCATAGGTACAGTGGCTTGTGATTTAGCAACAGGAGCCTCTGTTTCCATTGCAAAGTATTCTGAGATTGACATTTTGCTATTCTTTAACCCCCAAAACTGAAAATTGCATGATAAGAACTTGATTAACAGGTATATCTAGCAGTCATTGCTTACAGGTAACTTTAGTGTACAGAAGAGTCTGGGCGCAGAAGAGAAGCTGGAAGTGAGGTCAGTCTAGAGCAGTTGCAGCTTGGCAGCGTGTAAGGGCTTGTGTCCCTGAGTTGCATTGTCTTAACATGAGGTGTGAATTCACTGTGTGGATGCTCTTGATTTTGAGTGAGTGTAAATTACAAGGGAGCAGGTGTGAACTAAACTGCAATAACAAACCCTTACACTGAAATGTATCAGTGCAGACCTTTGCTGCATTAGTGTAAATTCATGCTTTAAGTTAGTGGTGCTCCACCTTTCCAGACTACTGTGTCCCTTTCAGGAGTCTGATTTGCACACTCCTAAATTACACCACACTTAAAAACTTGTATTTTTGTCTGAGTTTTTTGTAAGCAACTAAATTCACAGCACGCTATCCTGAGAAATGGGGAGTCAATTGGAATATAAGCATTATATTTGCATTTGAGTGTGTAGTGTATATAAAGCAGCATAAACAAGTCAGTGCCTGGAATTTTAGTTTGTACTGACTTTGCTAGTGCTTTTTACATAGCCTGTTGTAAAACTAAGCAAATATCTAGATGGGTTGAGGTTCTCCCTGGAAGATCTCTGCATACCCCCAGAGGTACGTGTACCCCTAATTGAGAATTACTGCTATAGATTACCCTATTGCAGTTTTCTTATATAGACCAAGCAGCAAGGGGAAACTATCCCTATGAAGATCCACAGGCCTGGAGCTGAGAAGAGGATGACCTAGGGAGAAAAGTAGATGTACTTTATGTACCAAAATAAAGTAAGAGATTGGGCCAGGAAGGTACTTGCAATGGAAAAGAACCAGACAACAAATTTAGGAAGGGCTTAAAGGAATATACCAATGTAAGGGAATTCAAATGGGGGGAGGAGACTTTGGTTTTCCCCTGAAAAGGGCAACACAAGCACTGTAATTTGTATTAAATGTAGTGGCATTTGCTTTGCAGGTGTGGATCTGGGTAGAAGTGTATCTGTGGACCCACACAATTTGGCAGCATGGTAGGGGTACACTGACAGAACTAGTTCTGCAACAGAGACTAGGTAGTAGGAGAGTAGTTAAGGAGTACCTTTGTGTAGCTCCTTTTTAATCTTATTCCAGCTTTTTCCCTGAGTTATGTGCTGTGGGCTGAATCTGAAAAGTTGTAGATGAGTTACCAGCATTTTTCTTTGACTTTTTCAGATGAGAACAAGACCTCCTGCTCTGTATCCGAGCCCCGGGATACAGTTGCAGATCTCTTCTCTCAGTTGTTTGTCAGGTTTGAGTTTAATAGGTAGCAAACACATACAATAAACCCTTAAGTTTCACTCTATGCTGCCTTTCTGTGTTCTCATGAGCAAATAGCTTGGCTCAGAATGAATCTTATTCTGAATTGTTCATCTACAAATCAGAGGGAAAGGTAATGCACAGCCCCCATGCAAGCTAGTCTTTGTAGGAGGGTGTGTTCACACAATTTATATCCTCAAAGTGTTTAAATAGGTATTTTATTGCAAAGGTATCTGTTTAAAAAGTACTGAGTAAGAATTCCCTGCTTGTTTGACTCATTCCCTACTGCAGGGTGTACTCGGAGAATTCATGTCTCACATTTCTTTGCTTCCCTGCAGAAAAGTGACTGAGACAGGAAAGCAAGAGGAAGCTGCAAGAAAAGTCAGACCACTCTCTAGCAGTGTACCTGGAGCAGCCAGTAGAGAGGTTAAATCACCATGGAGCTAGTGCCTCCTACCCTGAGCCATGATGAGCTGCTGACCTAGAGGCAGAGGAGGGGAATGTGTCTTCCCCTGCAAAGAGTGGCTGGGGTTGTCACTATTGGGAGCTGCTCTCCCATTCATCCCACCTGTGTGCATCTGAACCTGCACCCCCTGTCAAGCTTCACCTGGTACATCCAGACCTCTCTATACCTGAGCCACAACCCCTGCATCTGGGCCTTTCTGCACCTCGCCTCCCTGCTTTGAACACCCTGCTGAGCTCCCTGAACTCAAACCTGAGCCCCCACATCACTCAGTCATACCACTGACCAGTTGGCTGCCGCCAGACCCCAGCACTCAGACCCACCATGTCCTGGGAGTGAGGGGACTGCAAGCTGATCTCCCACCTTCATGTAGCCAGTAGCCTGTGTGCCCCATGGCCGTGCACTTTTATTGCTAATCTTGCAGCATTTTAAAATACTGTGGTCAGAATTTAACATTTGGCACTGAATGACCACGGGAGTGATAGTGTAACCTGGCTGTAGACATTTACTGTCACTTATGCAATTTAGTGATGCTTTGGCACAGCTGCTCTTTAGTGATTGCTCCATTATAAGATAGGGGAATGTCAGTACTGAGTGGGATGCACGGGGAAATGAGGCAGCTGTCAGCAGGACCCTTGGAACAGGTTCCTTGTGCCTTGCTTCAGAAGCAGACTCATGCCACCCTCCGCACTCTAGGACTGTGTGGCTCCCTTTAGAGGCCGTTTGCACAGTTCTCAAGCCCTGTGTACAAGCATCCTTAGCTAACTTGGCCAGTGCTGCAGCTATGATGCACATCTCTCCTGGGAAGCAGCTGTCTTAAATTGTGATGCTTGCATGCAAAATGCTGGTTAAGGCTGCTACACTTTGAGTTGTGAAGTAGTCACACATGGGCCCCTTCCATCATAGAAATGTTTTAACGCATTGTCATTGGAGCTTCTGTTCCACGCTTGTCATCGACATCACAGGAACACTGAGTCCTTGGTGCCAGTCCAGTCCATGGCAAGAGTAAAATCTGGTTCCTCAGCTTCTGCTTAAATCCACACTTAGCATTAATTTTAGTTTATGGCAGTGAAAATCTCTAGCAGCATTTACATCATACTGGCAATAACTGTCTAAGTACTTCTCCTTTGTTCTGTTTTGTCCCCTTCCTCCGTAGGTGTTCTGTGAACACCTTTAAAAAACAATTTCAGTATGTGTGAAGAATAGGTTGACAACTGAAATCTTGCTTGATCGCGGAACATGTGTAAAATACTAACTCCCGTATCTGCTGGGTGTTCCTTGCCCAACTTTGTTATGCTGAAAACCAGCAGGCTACGTCTGCACTGCAGGCTCCTTGCGCAAGAACGGCCATTCTTGCACAAAAACTTGCGGAGTGTCTACACTGCATGCACGTTCTTGTGCAAGTAAATTTACAGTAAAGTGTCGGAACAGAGAACTTCTTGCGCAAGAGTTTACTCCTCTTCCCACAAGGAATAAGCCCTCTTGTGCAAGAGCTCTTGCACAAGAAGGCAGTGTGGATGGGCAATAGGGGTTTCTTGCACAGGAAACCCCTATGGCTAAAATGGCCATCAGAGCTTGCGCAAGAGAGCATCCACACTGCCATGGACGCTCTTGTGCAAAAGCACATGGCAGTGCGGACATGCTCTTGCGCAAGACCTTTTGCACAAGAAGCTTGCAGCATAAATGTAGCTGCAGTGTTTAGGGGAAGTGGGGACAGTAAAAGATCATTCCCTTTCCCTACTTGTTTCCTAATATCTGGGGACCACCTCATTACAGCAAAACTGCATCCATCCAAATAGCAAGGACAGCCGCACTGCCTAGGGATGTTATCAGACCAATGGGAACAGACAGGTGCTAAGAACTGTTGCTAGCCACATGTGGCCTTGTGTTTAGCTGTGCCACTGAGCCTTTCCCAGATCTGTTACTCAAATGCTGGTGTCATCCCCAGAAGTTGGTCCAGTCCAAGTGATCAGCTCTTTGCTCTTGTGTCCTTGCTGTTTCGAGTAATTTCTCCCAGACTAGAGCTGTTTCTCCCTACAGTCTCCTGGACTCTAGGCATGTGTCCTACGAACAGTCCTATGTCTAGCTAGGAGATTGTTTGTCTCTGAAGTTACGTGTGGGCTCCAGCGTTCTGCTCTAATGTAAGTCCCTCGATCTGCTTGGTTTCATGTAGGGGAGCAGCCAGCAGTCAGTGTCCCTCTAGCAGTGCTGGTAAGGAAGCTCCCCTCTCTGCACTGATGGGGTTTGGGGATATTGGTGCTGGGAAGGGAGGTGGTGTGGGGAATGCGTCAGCTTTGGGGCTGGGTGAGGGGTGGTCAGGAAAAGAGGTCCCTGACTGCTGTGGCTGTTAGTGTGGGAGGGGGGAGCCACCCAAGGTGGCTGCCATTGGGGGCAGGCCAGAGCTAGGGAGCAGATTGGAGGCTTATTGTCTCTTGGCTGCTCTCTGCTTGGCAGGGGGAGGCCCCAGGAACATGGCTTTGCCAGCAGGAGCCTCCTTGCTGACCTGGCTGCTGTCAGGCTCTTGAGCGAACCAAAGGTCCATCTAGCCCAGTGTCCTGCCTTCTGACAACGGCCTATGCCAGGTGCCCCAGAGCAAGTGAACACAACAGAGAATCTGAGTGATCCCTCTCGTCGCCCATTCCCAGCTTCTGGCAAACAGAGGCCAGGGACACTGTCCCCGCCCATCCTGGCTTAATAGCCATTGATGGGCCAAGCCTCCCTGAATCTGTCTAGCTCCTTTTTGAACCCTGTTAATGTCCTCGTCTTCATGTCCTGTGTGTGTGTGGGGGGGGAGTTCCATCCCCCTGGAGCCCTGCTCCAAGCCCCTTGACCAGAACCACTAGCACAGAAATGAGCATGACAGGATCTGTGGTGTTGCTCATTACTGCAGTGCTGTGCAAATGAGCCCCAAGTGCACGAACCTTGCCCCACCCCTTCAGTCTGGGTCACGGACAGGACCCAACAGGTCAGTGCTGTTCTCAGACCAGGCCAGGGAGCTGCCTCCAATCCAGTCATTCCATGCATCCGAACTGCCAGTGAACTAGCACTTGGCCTGCGTGTGAGCAGTGACCCCTTGCCTGGGGTTGCTGGGTCATCGCTGGGCATTTGCTCCAGCCAGCCCTGCATACCTACGCCTCTCAGACCACAGCCCTCACCATCAGCCACCTGGAGAGGCACCTCCGTGCTGAGGGACTGGGTGACTCCCAGCTGGGATGTGCAGGGCCCTGGCGAAGGCCATGAAACCTGTTGGCTCCTCATCCCCTAACTCTCCTTCCCAGCGCCCTGTCCCCAGAGAAGAGGGGGAGTCGTTAGAGGACTCCTCATCCGGCCTAAGGAGCCGAGGCACAGGGCCACTGGGAGGTGTTGATGATGACTTCGTTGTGTGACAGCAACAAACCCAGCAGTGGATGCTGCTAACCACAGTGCATGCGGAGCCCTATGGGGAACAGTAACTAGTCCATGCTGATTGCTTTACCCCTGCTCCTGCAGAGTATTCAGTCCCTCTGCTGACGGGGGTGCTCCTCCAGGTTCCTATGCCAGGCACAGGGGCCTTCCAGCACCATCTCCTACCACCACCAGACTGTCCCAACCACTCCCCTGCCCTTCCTGTGGCTTTAGAGGCTGGAACATTAGCCTAAGGGGTCAGGACAGGGAGGATCCAGTCACTCCATGCACCCAAGTCTCTCCCCCAGTAACAGCCCCCTTTGCTGGCCAAAGGTGCTTCAGTTTGAGTTGGCTTTTTAATTCAGGGCCTTTCCCTTTATTCCTTGTGTACCGGAGCACTACTTCAGTCCAGCATAGCCCCTGTCTATCTGCCCCATGCTTGCTGCCCGGAGAACACCAGCCCTCTGCTAGGCACAGAATTCCGCCCAATGGAGAAGAAAGGAGCAATGACCTGTTTGCATTGGCTTTTGAGGGCTCCCTTTCCCACTCCTGCAGCATCTCCCCAAAGAGGATCCCTCATGGCGCCTGGCTGTTGCAGTGATCTCCGTCACAAGGAGCAGCTGTGGTGGCTGGGCAGTGTGAGAAACAGCACGAGCTTTCATGAGGCACTTAGTTCTGGGGATCTCGCTTCTCTCTTCCCACGAAATTGCCACTTTGAGAGTCCGGTGGCAGGAATGGGACTGCCCCCATTGGGAGGGGGGTGCCCCTGTGTGCTGCACTGCAGCTGCTGGCCTGGTGTGCCTGCTTGGGGAGCAGAGCCGGAGAGGAATTTCCCGGGGTGACAATAACAAGGAATAGTGGACATGATGAGGAAGTACCTTGCTGGGTCTAGGACCAGTGAGTCAAACAAAGGCCTGGCACAGAGGACCAAGAAGAACACTGAGGGAAGGTTCCTCTTTATTTCTGAATTCTAACCTGCAGGAAAAGTCTCTGGAGAACTCCACTAAGAACCTGTTCTGGGAGCCAGTGGCTGAATTTGTCGTCCACTCCCCACATGTGCTGTCCAGCTGTGGTTGGCGAGTCCAGAGATGGAAACACCATGGAAAGTGTCTGGTCTGCTTCTGGTGAGGTCTCTTGCACGATGTACTGGTGTGCCATCTCCACACAGTGAAGGAGTGTCTTTTTATGGGTACCCTGTGCAGTCCTCACCTGCTCCTAGGTGGGGATTAGGCAGTACAGTGACTGCGTCTCAGTGGAATGCATAAAGGAGAAGTCCTCAGAATAGCTGTGGAAGCACATGTAGTGCTATCCACATGAGAAAACTGGGCCATTTGTCCCTGAGCAAGTAACCAAACTCACTTGATGCCAGGGCGTGGGAGCCCCTGCCTGGATCCAGTCACTGAGCTGCAACAGCAAGGGTCCCTCCAGCTTGACTTCCTCCTCCTCCAGATCTCCTGGGCGGTCCGTCTGTGCACACACGGTCAGATGCCAGCACAAGTGCCAGACCCCACCTCTCCAGCTGGTTCTGTACGCCGCATTCCTCGGCCTTCCAGGCTATTTGAGGCATTGGTTCTGCCCCCCCCATATGTGTATTATAAATCACTGACCCTTGTCCCGGAGGAAGAGGGATGTGAGTGTTAGACTCTCCCTCTCAGCTTGGCAAAGCGCTGCACACTGGGCTCTGAGCACGCTGACGTCCTGATCTCTGAACTCTTGCTGTGAGCTGGTAATGTGCCAGCTGCGTTCCCTTCATGGTGTCTGCCTTCCCATCCCTCCTATAACTCAACAATGGTGCTGCGGGGAAAGTTTGTGGAAATTCATGCTCAGCTGGGACAGCTGCTGCCCAGCTAGGGACAGAACCCGGCACTTGGCTAGAAAAACATCAGACTCCCCCTTGGCCCACGTGTGTTGGGCTGCAGGGATTTAGCTCAGTCGGGTGTGTCGGGGACCCCCCTGCTCCTGCACCCCGTCTACAGCAAGATGAGACTCCGCCAGCCAGTAGAACAGAGAGGGTTTATTGCTTCTCCAGGATACAGCACAGCACAGATGTGATGTGGACATAAGGAGTCCCGGCTGGCAGCCCTAGACCCCTTGGGGCAAGGGTGCCTAGGCCCCTCAACTCCCAGCACTCTGCTTAGTCTGGTCTTTTCATGGTTTTCCAGCCAAAAACTGCCTCTTCTCCCAGCCACCCCCTTCCTTTGTTCAGCCCCTTCCCTCGTCAGGTAAGAACCGGTTGGGTCATTGTCTACAACGTGCCCTGAGGTTCCTCAGGGACCCCCCGCTGGGCAGTGCTCACAGACACAGGCCAGTAGGGTCACCCCCAGCACACAGCAACCAGTGAATGCCCAACCAGCGTGGGCCTAGGGCCACTAGAGTACACAGCCCCCCAACTATGTCACAGGGTGAAGCCCCAGTTACAGTGTCTGGGAGACTCCATTGACCTGTGCAAGTGAAATCTGCAAACTGATGCCACCCTCCCCTTCTCCCCGGCTCTGGCACAGACCCACCAGCGCTCCATTAGCCGGTCCTAGGGGAGAGAGTGCCCCATGGCAGCGGGTCCCAGGGGAGAGAGCGCCCCATGGCAGCGGGCCCCAGCCATAACCGCCTGGGCATTGCCTCTCGAGGCTCTGAGGAGAGCTCTCCGGACATGCTTTAGCCCCATTGTAACCATGAGTCAGGTTTTCTGCCAGGAGCGTCTCTCACGGCAGCGCCATTGGCACTTGCTGTCTGACCTGGAGCCATCGGACGAGCAGGTGGCACTCTGGGAGACAGGCAGACGGGACAGAGAACTTGTCCCCCAAGTTTGAATTGCTGGTGCCATGTGGGTCTCGGACCCGGGTGTGCATCCAGTGGCGGCTTGCTATGGGCCTGCTGGGATGCACAGGCGTGTTCAGGGGCAGAACACCCAGCCTTTGTCTACTCAGCAGTGTTGCCTGTAAGCTGAGTGCTCGGGCAGCCGCCCAGGAGAGATTCAGGTGCTGCCCAGCTGATGGGCAAAGTGCCCGCAGCCAGCAGCATGTGTCCCTAGTGGTGGTGCACATTTGTACCTGCTTTGGTGCACAGAACAAAATGCATTCCACGCATGGATGGAAAAAGTTCGAGGGAATCTTGGTGCTCAGAGCTGGACTCCTGTTTCTCTCTCCCCCTCCAGGTGGTGAGATGTGCAGAGATCCTCAGTGCTCCAAGGGAGCATTGCAGGAAATTCCTCCCCACTGCTGCCAGCCCTGTGTTGCCTGGTGCCTGGAACCAGTCAGCCAGGCGAGGTCAGCTCTTTCTCCTCCTCCTTAAGGCTCCACTGAGTATTTAAATCCTGGAAGGGGGCCAGCAAAGGGCCCAGCCTGTGGTGGAAGAGGCTGGGGGGGGAGCGGGGGGGCAGGGCTACCTTGACCGGCTTGCTGCTATGTCATGGAAGGGCTGCCATCATGGAGGGACAAGTGGCGGATGCTTTGGGACTCTTGGTGGGGAGGCTTTCCAGCGGGGGCGAGTAATAAATAGGCCCCAAGGAGAGCCAGGGTTAGCCCCCAAATCTGGGGCCCAGCAGGTCTAGAATCCAGGCCTGCAGGGTTGGTTAGCAGCTAGCAGTGCCCACAGTAGCTTTAGCGAGCTTGCTGCACTCACCATGGCTGTGTGCATGCAGACCATGGGGACTCTCAGCTCAAGGGGCTGACGGGCAGCGGCACCTGGCTCTGGATGGCTCGCTGCCCTGTGTAAACCCAAAGGCTGTTCTGGGAAGTGTCCTGTAGCTGCCATGACCAGTCCCGCTGCTGGCTTTGACCTTGGCTTGATTTGGACTTTGCCTCCTAACCCAGAGCCTGGGTATCCACTCTGCCCTGGAACCCGACTGCAAACTCCTTGGTTGCTCCCACTTCAGGTTTGCCCCTGCTCTGACCCTTAGCCCTGACTGCCCTTTCCAGAATCTTGGCATGAGAGGTGTCCTAGGATTCCTGGGGTCTCTGAAGGAGGGAAACTGAGGCAGGTGCATCTGTGGGTAGAGATGGGGCGCTTTGGATTGGTCTCCAAGAACAGGACAGCATGTGTGGAAATGATGCTTTTCCTCCTTGCAGGGATCTTGTCTTTGTTCTGCAGAGTTCCCAGGCTGCTTGAAGTGATGTGAGAGATACCTCGGGCCGCCTTGTTTGGCCAGCTCAGTCTGTCCCTGCCTGGATGCATGAAGGGAAAAGGCTGCAGCAGGTAGGCGGGGCAGCAGGTGGGCTGTAGGGCTGCCAGAGGGCAGATGGGGCACACAGACAGAAGTTGGGGACCCTGGCCCGGCCCGGCCCGTGCTGCAGTGACAGAGTCACAGTGCAAAGCACAAAGGCCTTTCCTTGGTGGCTGGAGCTGACACTGGGCCAGGGTGCCTTTGTGCTGAAGAAGGAGCAGCGGGGGAAGGGGCAAATGAGCTTTAAACTTCGAATCAGCTGAATCCCTTTCCTGGCTGGGTCACCCTGCAGGGTGAGTCTGGGACGCCAGGCTCTGCAGCTGGCTACGCTCCTTTGGCAGGCCGAGAGTGTGGGGCTGTCAGCAGTGTTCTTGCATTCACTGGCTGTGCGAGAGGCCAGCCTGGGGAGCGCGCGGCCAGTGGGCTGTAGAACTGTTCTCCCGGACATGCCTGCGAGTTACCGAACTGGCCAGCAGGGGGTGGGGTTGCTCCACTGGAAGGCGAGCAGAAAATCAGCGTCCTGGCTTCTCCTTCTCCTGCCCCCCCCCGGCTTTTTCCACTTTCCTAGAGTCACTTCCACAGTTGAGTCCATTCCCCCACCATGCTGCAGGGCTTTCTCTCACCCTGGCTGCCGGGGGATGAGGGACAGATGGGGCAGCATTAGGGCACCAGACAATGGCCATTCGGGCTGGATGCTTTCTTGGGAGTGGGCGGTGGTTTGGCAATTTCAAGGGGACATACTTAAAGCCAATTCTGTAGGTCAGTGAAATCACTTCTCAGAGCAGGGTCGGCTTTGTGCATAGAAACCCCGCGAATGTGATTGCTCAGCTCGTCGGCACCCACCTGGGCACCAGGGCTGGGAGCTGCAGACCTCTGCTCGCTGCTGAGACTCCTGCTGCAGCACACGCATGGTGGCACTAAACTAGGGATGTGAAGGGGTAACCGGTTAACCAGCGCCTGGCCGGAGCAACCGCTTGCCTGCATTGCACTGGGGAGGGCTGATTTTAAGGGGATTTTACGTCCCTATACTAAACCTGTGCAGCCAGGCTGGGGTCCTGGCAAATCCATAACACCAGCATCATGGCAATTTCATTACGCAATGTTAAATACACTTTCGTAACTAATGCTCTTGGTTGGGGTTTGACAGCTTTAAACAAAAGCTTTTCATCACCTAGTGGCTACAGATTCATACCGATCCTTTTCTTAAGCAGTTGCTAGGTTTCCTGAGAGGCAGCTAATACACAGCGAGTGCCAGACACTCATTGCAGTATCTCAGTGTTACCTTCCATGCTAACAGGCTCTTAAAAATACAAGTTCTCACCGTCAGGCTGTCACCTGTGAACCCTCACATCCTGTGGTATTGTCAGCGCCTCTGCTTTGTTCTCAGCAGCTCAGGAATGGAATGAGAACCCGGAAATCAAGATTAACCCTGGGACCACGCCCTCTGCATTTCCTTAGCACCCTCTCCCCTGCCCCGGTCTGGCTTCCTCCTGCAGCGGCAAAGAGCCAGCGCTCCCCGCTCACAATCGCCATGTGGCAGCGGCTGTCCCCCAGCAAGGCTTGGCCAGGAAAGTGCAGTCAACAGGCAGGCGTTGCCGGAACTGGAAGCCCCTCAAACCGCCTGTTCTGGTATCTGCTGTGGGCAGCTCGTGGCCACATCTGCAGCTCCCTTGTTGACAAAGAGCAAAGCATTGTGGGCATGCATCCCGCAGTGCCTTGCACCACCTTCACGCGCTGAGCGCTATGGGAATGCGCAACATAGTGCCAGGCCTGGTGGTGGGAATGGGAAAAACGTCCCCCAGCCACCTGCTTTCCTCCCAGGCATTGCCCAGTGACACCAGGGCTTGCAATAGGGGTGGTGCTGGGAGAGCAGAGACGCCCCTGCCCCAACCACAGTGCAGTCAGACTGGCAGGGCCATGGGCGCCATTCTGGGCTTGGCCAGCAGTGGCAGGGGGCTCCCTGGCTCTGGGCTGCTCCTTTTGTGTGGCCACAAAGCAGCTGGCGGCGCCGCGCTGACCCGGGCTGGCACCAATGCTGCAGGGCCTCTGAGCCGTGCAAAGCAGGCAACGGGTCTGGGTAGGGCACCAAAGCAGTGGCGTGGAGTGGGGGTGCTGAGCTGCACCCCTCACTGCTCCCTAGAGACACCCCCGCACAGCTCCACAATGGGCTCTGCTACCAGCCTGAGAGATGCTGCAGCCAAGCTTATGCTGCAGCATCTCGGGCTAGTGGGTGGGATTCCCGGCACCCCCCCTCGGGCAGCCCTATGACCACGGGAGATGCCTGCTGCTGTTGGAGTGTGGGGCTCGGGAATGTGGGGAGTGTCGTGGGCCCCCCACAGGCCTGGCTCTCCTTGGGAGTGTGGGGCATGTCTTGGGCCCCCCCGCCAGGCTCTGGTGTGTGGGGCCTGTCTTGGGCCCCCCCGCCAGGCTCTGGTGTGTGGGGCCTGTCTTGGGCCCCCCCGCCAGGCTCTGGTGTGTGGGGCATGTCTTGGGCCCCCCCGCCAGGCTCTGGTGTGTGGGGAGTGTCTTGGCCCCCCCGCCAGGCTCTGGCCCAATAAAGGTTCCCCACCCCCATTGTAAGGGCTTCATTCAGTTGCCCCCGCCTGCCCCTACTTTAAGGTGCCCATTCAAAGGGCCCTTCAGGGACTCTGCCAGGCATCTGGGCTGCATTCGCTATGGAGGAATGAGTCCTGCCCCACCCACCCCTCAGAGCTTGGCTGAGTCACTGTCCTAAGGCACCCACAGGGCCCCTGCGGCCAGGCCTGGCCCGGCCCATGAGCTGGCAGCTCACCACAAGCCATGGGCCAAGAGCAGCCGTGCGAGGCTCAACTGCCGGCTGGGCCGCTCCTCCCATGCTCTGGGAACATGGCTAACCCCAGCTCTGCCCGCTGACCCCTTTGGGCTCTGGAGATGAGACTGGCTGTGGGCCCGTGGCAAAGCGACCCTTCCTAGGCAGCTCACGTCAGGCACCCGAGCACCGTGCCCCCCACTGCACCTCTGCCACCGCCAACCCTCAGCAGCCCCTCGCGCTGGAGAACGGGGGTCGAAAGCTGCCCGGGCTCGCTGGAACGGCAGCAGCAGCCTGGAGAGTCCCAGCGAGTAACAGCAGCAGGCGTCATTAGATCACTGGGCTGACCTATATTGCCCCCCCCCCCACCTGCCCCGGGAGTCCCGCACTACAGCCCTGCCCCAGGGGGAGCTGGGAGGCCGCTCTTACATGCCAGCTCTTGATTTAAATCAGCCCGGAGCCCACCGCCGCCCGTGGCAGCCTGTCACGTTGGTGGGTCGCGCTCAGTGCTAAGACCAGGAGCGCTCTGGCCACGGGCCCTCTCACGCTCAGAGATGCCGCCACTGGGGACGTGGGTTCCTCCTTTCCCAGGGCAGGCTTGTCCCCACTGCGTTCCCAATGCTACCAAGCCATGGTGGTTGGCTGGGGTAGCGCCCGAGGCTTTGGCAGCTGCAGTAGATGCTGGGTACTAAGGGGCCCCTGGAAATCTCCCTGTTCTCACGGGAGCAGCTGTGGATGCAGTTCTGGAGCAGTGGCAGGGCTCAGGTCACAAGCCAGGGCCAGGCCCGTGGGGGGTGTAAATCAGCTCAGTTCCACTGATGTCAATAGGGTGACACTGCTCTACCCCAGCGGAGTACCTGGGCCCTGTCCTTTGAGTTCTGCTCTGGAGCATTTCATTCCAGCCCCCTTTGGGCCAGCAGGTCTCCACCATTAACTCCGCTTGGCCCAGGAGATCTAAGGCTAGATCCAAAGCTACAGGAAAGTTAAAATCTAACACTCCTCTCCCGCCTCCTCCCCGGGCTTACAAACATAACTGGCAGGTCTGTCAAATGAGCTGGCCACACCTATGTTAGTTCCTTCCCTCTAGGCAGGTTGATCAGTTAAGAATTCACCTGTCTCAGAGGTGGAGGCTGCATTTGAAAGCCACATCTGCTCCCAGTTGCAAGAACCAGAGTGTCTGCGGTGGTTCAGCTGAAAGACGAAGATGTCATCCGCAGCGACTGCAGTGTCCTTGCCTAGCGGCTTCTCTGTCCTGGCCACTTTTCCTGATCTCCTCTTTATCCCGGAATTTGTAAGTTTGGGCTTTTTTATTTCCTTGAATTGTAGAAGCAGCGTGACCATTAGGATGGTGCCCAGAGACCTGAATTTGCAGATCTCAGAGTAAAGTCTCAGGGTGAAGCCATATGCTGGGATGGCGCTGTGCCCCTCTCGCTCATGGCTTTGCACTGCTGCAGTGCACACCCCCCCGGGGCTCCTTCCAGGATACAGCCGGAGGCATGAGTTCAGGGGGGCGGATGTGGGCAGAGCGTTTCAAACCACTTTCTAAGGGAGCCTTGTAGTTGCACCATGGAGGAGTGAGTGGGGGACATCAAGCTGAGCTCTGCAAAGCACTCCTGGCACTTGGGCAGCCAAATCTGAGGCAAATTTCCAAATCGCAGCCTGGACCTGTGCACAATTCCTTGCTCACTGTGTCTGTACGATTCTGGCAGCACAGCAAAGAGAAGTCAGTAAAATAGGTAAACTGAGCCTGTTGGCTGTGAAGGCGATTTCCTGCTGAGACGTCCCTAGTACAAGTTTTCCTAGGGGCAGGGCAGAGGCTGAGCTGTTGGCCACAAATCTAACTCAGCTGCAAATGGCAGGGGCCTATTTAAATGAGTGGATTTTGACTGTATAGAATGTGGAAGGCTGTAAAAGTGGCCAAGCTTAGACTTTCCAATAAAGGGCTGGCATGACCCCGGCTCACACAGCACTACCAGATACTACGCGTACTCTGGGGTCCATCGACGGACATGCTCTTCAATGGAAGATTAATCTTTAATTTATGGAGAGTGGATTGGCGACCCTGCACCTCTTGGAAGGTAGCAGGTGTCCAGCAGTTTCGGATGTCTGAAGAGTCATTTGAGACCGTGGGGTTACAGATGGTACCGAATGAACAGGCACAAGGACAAAGAATTAGGCTGATTATGTAACCGGAATATTACAGTGAGAAAACGGTAAGGAGTCTCCAGGCATTTAACAACAATTAATTAAAGATGTAAGTGAGGCCGCCTGAAAATTTTCCATCTAACCTGTTTTTTAACAGAAAAGTGGAACTTGGACTAAATGAAAACTTGTGCGGAGTATTTGTTTTCCTTTAAAAATTTAGGTGTTTTTTTATTAAAAAACAAACAACCCCCCAAACCTGAGATTTCTTTTCAGACGAAAATCAATAATTCAGATAAAAATTGTAAAATGACTTGTTTTGGGATTGTAAAATTGTAAAATGACTTCCCTCTTGGTGTAACAGGCAAACCGGAGTTCACAGGGTGAAAGGCTGCTGGCCCGGGGCCAGCGTTTCACCTGAACAGCTTAAGGGATTTATTCAAGGTCTCGCAGGGCAGAATAGTGATAGAGATGCAGCTGTGTTAGTCTGGTCTAGCTGAAACAAAAGACAGAACTATGTAGCACTTTAAAGACTAACAAGATGGTTTATTAGGTGATCACCACTTGTCATCACCTATAGCCCCCAGCTTAAACCCATCCAACGCATTATCAATAAACTACAACCTATACTGGAACAGGATACTACCCTCTGAGAGGCTCTGGGAGACAGACCCATAGTCTCCTATAGACAACCACCTAACCTCAGGATGATTCTTACCTACAGCTACAGGACATACCACACTAATACCAACCCTGGAACTTTCCCTTGCAACAAACCCTGGTGCCAGCTTTGTCCACATATTTACTCTGCTGACACCATTATTGGACCTAACCATGCCTATCACAAGATCAAGAACACATATTCCTGTTCATCCAGAAATATAATTTATGCCATCATGTGCCTAAAGTGTCCGTCTGCTATGTACATTGGACAAACTTCTCAGACACTTCGCCAAAGAATCAATGCACACAAAACAGACATGAGACTCTCTCACAGAGAGAAAGCTGTTGCTTGCCATTTCAGCCAGACTGACCATTCCCTCAAGGACCTTAAAACATGCATATTGCTTCAGAGAGACTTTAACTCCAGACTTCAACGAGAAGCTTCAGATTTGTCATTCATGCTTAAATTTGACACTTTATGTATGGGTCTAAACAAAGACTCTAATTATCTCACCCATTACAAAGATAGCTTTCCCAATTATCGCCCCTATGTCATTACCTCACAGACACTAACCTTCCCCCCTCACCCGCACTCTGTTCTAAAATTTGATTTGTCAATTTCACATGCGTTCATTTTTTTGATTGTATCACTTTGGTATATTTGGTCGTGCCAATTTTCTTCCACAAATTGATCTGAGGAAGTGGGTCTGGCCCACGAAAGCTCATCACCTAATAAACCATCTTGTTAGTCTTTAAAGTGCTACATAGTCCTGTCTTTTGTTCACAGGGCAGAGGCTCCTTTGTCTCCCGAATCTCCGCTGCCCCCTGCTCTGTGCAGTTTGCAAACAGCAGGAAACCAGGGATAATGTTACATGGCTGATAAAGCACTTGTTTGAGAAATGTCACTGGACAAGTACAACTGGCTGTGCACCATTGGTCAGCCAGTAAATGGTGCTGTCTGACCAATGACAGCTCAGCATCAGTAGGTCATGCAGGGCCCGATCCTGCCCAGGGGTTAGGCTTTGTCTGCACTTTGGGTACGGCTAGACTGCAGGGTCCCAACAAAACTCCGCCACGTCCAGGGATGCATTTGCTCTTCCGCTGTTTTTTAGCCGAAGAGCAAACGGGCTCTTTCGGAAGCCCCTGTATGCCCCGTTCCACAAGGAAGAAGGGGGCTTTCGAAAGAGGGGGGGGGTTCCTGAAATTTTGCCCAGTCTAGATGGGCCAAATTTCGGAAAAGCCTCTTCCGAGAAAAGTATCAGAAAAAGGTATGGAAATGCAGAGGGCAACTTGTGTATCTTTTCCCACTAGACCCTCGCAGTCCAGCTGTACCCTGGCAGCTTGAAGCGCAGCTGCGCTGGGACGGCGCTGTTGAGTGAGAGAGGCCATGGCAGGAACGGCGGGAGAGAGAGCTCCCAGCGCTCCATGTAGACCACCCCGATGAGAGCAGCTCCCAGGGCTGGAGCCTGGTTCCCACGGGTGCTCTACTGCGCTGTAAACTGCTGGGCCAGGGGGAGGTGTTTTTTCACACCCCTGGCTCCATGGGCGGCAGGAGAATGCCCCAGCCCCACCCTCACCCTCTCTGCCCAAGGCCCCAGCCCAGAGCCAAACCCCACCCACCCCCAGCCTGATCCTTCCTGGCTGTGTGGCGAGCTGGGGCACTGAGCCAGGCAGCCACCACGGCCCCAGCCTCCGCTGGCAGCAGCCCCTGCCTGAGGCGGCCGGTTGTGTAGGCGGGTTTGGGAAGGCCGCGGCTCCCTTGCCCATGTTGCCGACTGCCCGTGCCTGGCCCAGACAGTTACAAGGCTCTAATGTGTCTGGTTCCCACTGAAGTTGGTCTCAGGGTCTGGGAAAGGCTAGGGCCTCCTGCGAGTCATTCAGCCTCCTTCACCCCCTCAGGAGCGGGAGGGCTCAGCACTTCGCAGGCCTGGGTCCAACAGCACAGATGCAAGCAGCCCTCGTATTGCTCAGACCTGTGGTTGGGTTGTGGGGGGCCTTTCTACAGCCCCCCCATCCAGCAGCCTCTGCAATAGACTCTCCTTTGCTCCCCCAGTGGCCCTAGCACACCCCCCTGGGAACCGGTCCCCACCCCTCGGCAGCCACCCGCTGGAGGCGGCTGCACAGCCTCACGGGGGGAGGCCCCCAGGGACAGACACAGCCCACGTCCAGCAGCCCCTCCCTCTGGGGAGGAGTGGAGGGGACGCCCTCCTCACAGGGCCAGGGTTAGAGCAGGGTCGGGGGGGGTGGTAGGCATGTCCCTCCCGTGTAGCCCGAAGCCTGGTTCTGGGAACAAGCGCCCCCTCCCTGCACAGACAAGCTGCGGGGAAAGAGACCCCTCCCTATGGGGCCTGGAATCCCCTGGCTAGGCCTGGCCTCCAGAGACCACCCTGGGACCGAACATCGCCCCCCTGGCCAGCCCCCTCCCTTCTGCCGTAACTGAACAAGGACGCGTCTCCTGGGAGCAGCCCGGGGGATGGGGAGAGGAAAGAGCCTGCAGGCGCGGCCCAGCGCCCTGGGGTAACAGGACGGGCCTGCATCTCCCCCAGGCAGAAGCAAGTCCCGCCCAGCTGCCACGGGGGTAGCCGGCGCGAGACAGCGAACGGGGTGGGGGAGGCGGGGGCAGGCAGCTGCAGAGGGCACATAGGGGCCGGTTTCTCCCTCTGCCGTGACAGGAACCTGCCAAAAAAATCTCTGAGGGGGGTGGACAGTCCAGCTGCCCTTTGCTGCAGCGTGCAGGCCCCTGCTGGCTTCGTGCAGCCACTGGGCGGGGGCCTTTCAGGCCGTGCAGCCTTCCCTCAGGCAGATGCCGCCTCGCAGCAGCGACGGGGGAGATGCAGGCAGCCCGTGGCCCCATGGACTGTGACTCCTTTTGGTACCTGGCCAGTGACGTTCCAGCTGCCATGTGGCTCCGTGCAAACAGCTCTGACAGGCTCCAGTCCTCGCTCCAGCACGTGTGAGAACGGGGGGGCTCAGTGGGGCTCTCGGGCAAGAGGGTCCCGCCCCGAGCCAGGACGTGGCCAGGCAGCCTGTGTCTGGGGGGGTGCAACAGTTCGGAGTGCTGCTCACGGTGAGCAGCAGGACACGGGGCCCGAGCCTTAGCTGCTGTAAGTCAGGGTCACTCGTGGTTTGCTTCCCTACCCTGGGGCCTGGACCTGGGGAGAGGAAGAGGAAAATGGCAGGGGAAGGGCCGTGTGTGCAGTGTGCTGACAGGCTGCTCCCCAAACTGTCACAAGGCGAGAACAGGGGTAACTTCTGTGCTGAAAGGCACTGGCCAGAGGGACCTGGACACATTAGAGGGTTGGGCGAAAAGAAATCTGATGAGGTTCAACAAGGACAAGTGCAGAGTCCTGCCCTTGGGATGGAAGAATCCCAAACATCGTTACAGGCTGGGGACCGACTGGCTAAGCAGCAGTTCAGCAGAAAAGCCCCTGGGGATTACAGTGGATGAAGAGCTGGATATGAGTCACCAGGGTGCCCTTGTAGCCAAGAAGGCTAATGGCATATTAGGGTGCATTAGGAGGAGCATGGCCAGCAGATCCAGAGAAGTGATTATTCCCCTTTATGCAGCCTTGGTGAGGCCACATCTGGAGTATTGTGTCCAGTTCTGGGCCCCCCACTACAGAAAGGATGTGGACGAATTGGAGAGGGTCCAGCGGAGGGCAACCAAAATGCTGAGGGGGCTGGAGCGCATGACCTATGAGGAGGGGCTGAGGGATTTGGGTTTGTTTAGTCTGCAGAAGAGAAGAGTGAGGGGGGATTTGAGAGCAGCCTTCAACTTCCTGAAGGGAGGTTCCAGAGAGGATGGAGAGAGGCTGTTCTCAGTGGTGACGGATGGCAGAACAAGGAGCAATGGTCTCAAGTTACAGTGGGGGAGATCTAGGGTGGATACTAGGAAAAGTTATTTCCCTAGGAGGCTGGGGAAGCACTGGGATGGGTTCCCTGGGGGAGCGGGGGTGGAATCTGCATCCCTAGAGGTGTTTGTCTTGGCTTGACAGAGCCCTGGCTGGGATGATGAGTTGGGGGTTTGTCCTGCTTTGGGCAGGGGTCTGGACTGGATGATTCCTGAGGTCCCTGCCAGCCCTAGGGCTCTAGGATTCTGTGTTCTGCTTCATACGTGCTGTGTGTTGAAAGCTTCGGCTTGAAAGGGATCCGTTCGGTGAGCGTGAGCGAGTGTTTGAGCTGGATCTGGTCGGGGTGTTTCATGTTCAGAAACTCTACCACAAAGGGGAATGTTTCAGAAAGCGTTTGCAAGATGCCTCTTCGCTCTTGCGCGCCCCCCAATGCTAGTGAAGCCTGTTCACGGCCAGTCGTGCGGTGAGGAGTACGCAGCTGTTGACTCGCTGGGAAGCATGGGATGAGGGTGGAGAATGAAACAGCCTGTAACAAAACCTCAAACAGAAACAGGAGCAGAGGGAGGGTAAATACTGTCAGGCCTGGGCTGGAGGGAATATGGGCTCCCCGTGCCCCTAGCGCTGGAGCCAAGCAGGATCACTGAGATTACACTGAGCTGGAGCAGAAGCGGGCAGGAACGGACTGGCAGTCAAAATAGGCCTGGGAAATGGTTGAGAACGGCCCTCCCCATGACGTCACCCCTGTGTGCATCTCAAGCTGCGCCCCGTGTCATGTCCGGCACGCGGTGCAGGCGGTGGGTCGGGCTCTGCGTGCTGCATATAGCGCGGCCGCGGAGCTGCTCGCAGTGAGGGGCAACGGCGTGCGGACCCGACGGCCCACCAGGAAATTCCCGGTATCCCTCCAGGCCAGCCTGCCCCTGGAAGTGGGCAGGCAGGGATCCAAGAGGCAGGCAAAGCGACGAGCCCCCCCCGTACACCTGGACCCCAGCTCGGCCGTCTGGCCCACGCTCCCTTCACCCCTGGCGCCTGTGCGTGTCCACAAGCCCCAGGTTTCTCTGGTGTCTTTTCCTGGCTGTGCTGGTCCCCCAGCGCCTTGCCTCACGCCCGCTCCCGGTGCCCCCTCCCTGTGCCAGCAGGCCAGAAATGCCCCAGAGCCCCCGCCCCGAGTCTGGGGCTCTGCTGGGAGCCGGCTGCTCTAGTCTGGGAGCCGGGGCTCCTGCCCCATGCTGTCTCCATGGCCCCCCAGCACTCTGGGAGAGTGGGTCAGGGTCCTCCCCCTCGTGCCTGCTCTGCACGGACTCTTGTCCCCACGGGAGCCCGACCGAGTCTCCTGGGTGTCCGGGGCGCCAGGGTGTGGCTCATTGCCCTGCCCTCTGAGGAGGCTCTAGGGAAGGTGGCAGCCCCCCTCCCAGTGCCCGCGCTGGTCAGACCCTGTCCTCTCACCTCCCAGCCCTGCCCTGTTCCTGCTGCCACACTTGGCCGGAATCCAGGCCCCATAATAGTGCCAGGCCCTGGGCCTCCCTTCCCCCACCCATTCCCGGCTTTTGCCTGCCCTGAGCCCTGAGCCCAGAGCCAGAGGGAAAGGCGGCTCCTCCCAGGCAGGGTGGGGATGGCCGCTGCTTCCCCAGGGCTGTCCCTGCCCCAGGGGCATCGCTCGACGCTGGGGAGCTGGCGCTTCCCAGAGCGAGAGGCTCCCGCAGCGGCCGGCCCCATGCTACTGAACGTAGCTTGGAAGAGTCGCTGGGCAGCTCCAGCCCTTCGCTCCTGAGCCGGGGGAGTTAACGTCCGGCTGCGGCAGGTCCCTGCCTGGGTAACTGATTCCCTCGCAGCTGCAGCTGGGACCCAACCCCCCCCGGCCTTCCACCTCCATGAGCCGCCCTTGCTGGGAAGCCGACCCGGGCGCGGCTCCTTTTGACATTCCCTGGCCTCCGCCCTGCTCAAAGGCAGCACACGGGGCGGGCGGACTTGCAGGTTCACCCGGGCGGCCGGTCTCCTGCTATCACCGCTTCCCTGATTGCCCCGCTGCACACTGAGCAGCCTAATCCTGTCTTGGAACCAGCCCGAACTCACTCCTGGCGGTTACGCCTCGGCCCTGCCCCGCGCTCGCTTCCCTGCTGCTGGGACTCAGCCAGCGCACAGTGCAGCCCCTGAGCACAAACATGCAGCATGTGGGGAGCAGCAGGAAGGGGAGAGTTAGCCCCGCTCCTGGTTTGCAGGGGCCTGATCCCAGCTGCCTTTGCCTGGGGGATGACCTGACCGTGCCAGTGGAGGAGACGCAGGCCCCCAAAGCTTCGTTATGCTAGATGAGGCAGGGCAGGCTTGTGGGTGGCCAGCGCTTCCTGCTCCTAGGCCTGCTTGGCTGCAAGGCATTCTCAGGCCAACAGCCCGATAATTGTAGATATCAATTGTCTGGAAAACTCCTATGGACGTTTTATCGCTCCCAGCTGTGTGCTTAGGGGGAGTCACATACCGGCAACAACATTTGATTAAAAGATAAAGCATTACCCAGCCCAGTGTGAAAGCTGAAACTGCCTTCCCTGGGTTGATAAAGCAGTGACATTTATCAGGGAAAACATTGACATTCGATGCATTTATGCAACGCTTATTGTGGCAAAAGGTCCTGAGACGTGATAGTATGCTCATGACATCGGGTTTTGCCAGTGGGAACTCGTATGTATTGCGGTGACCAGGGATTTAATGATGGTTTGAGGCTTTGTATTTTGTATCATTTCCACAGATATTTATTGCTGAGGCATTTTTTCCCTCTTTTAACAATTTAAATATTCATGGTTGTAGGAAGCTGTCGGGGTCAGACAACGGGAACGGGTGTCAGGTAATTATTTAATGCCGGGAGATGTCGACCTAATAAAAGTTAAAGCTTTATAACCATTGACCACAACTTGGCAAACTCCCATGTCTAAGGCGCAACATGAATCTCCCAAAGGGCGTGTCTACACAGCAGGGCTTTACTCGAAATAAGCAACGCAAATTGAGCCATGTCAATTGTGGAGCTTATTTTGAAATTGAAATTGGGTGTGATTACACAGCACTTATTTTGAAACAGCCTCTTCCTCCGCCTTCCCTTCCTCCTCCTACAATGAGGGTTACAGGAGTCAAAGTAAGATGTTCTCCAGCTTGACAGCATTTCGAAATAGCTGCTGGCTGTGTAGACATGGACTAAGTTATTTGGACATAATGCTAAGTATTTTGAAATGCCGTTGCTGTGTAGACAGACGTACCCTAAATCTACTCAAAGGCCTCAAGCAGCATTTCTTTTACTTTGCCTCTCCGTGAACGTTGGTGGTTATCGATGGGCGCGTGTGAGGTGAAGTCGACATTTACTGACGTACAACGCTAACCCAGCCTCGCCGAGGGACAGACACTGGCTGTTCGGCGCTGTCCCGCAGCCGTGCAAGCGGCAGCTGCCAGCCACGTGGAGCAGGCAGTGCTTCGAGCTGGTGAGGCAGCTGCCAGTCGGGGGAGATATGCCCGGGCTCGCGCCAATTCCACCTGTGGCTACACATGGAAAGCGAGCGGCGGTGGTGGGAACAGGCCCGGGGGGAACTGCCCTGAACATTGGCCTCGCATTTGGGATGGCACATGTCCAATCTGACCCATGTTTCCTGCTGCTCGTGCCGCGGTGTCTGCGCTCGGCTTTCAGGGCGCTCACATGGGCACCTCAACGCCCCTTCAGCTCAAAGCAGACATGCCTGGAGAGAAGCCAGCCTCGAGTGTGCTGGGCTGTGGCTCTTCTGGATGCCATGTGCCAAAGGAGGTGCTGCTCAGACCGTGGTGTCTAGTCCCACAAGAGGGTCCATTCTGGCAGCCCCTTTGCTCTCAGTGCCCTGCCAATTGGGGCCTTCCCAGGGCTTTCTGGAGCTAGCTGAGCAGTTTTATTTCACCTTGGTGTTGGCTGCCCTGAGCGGCCGCAGCCTGCATGATCCCCGGAGTCACTGGCGTTGTTGTTTTACTGGGGTCATAAGGGAACAGGTTTCCTTTGGTGCAGCTACAGAAATGCCCCCAGGCTGCCAGGGAACCACCTGAGCGCGTCGAGAGGGAGCCCATCCAAAGAAGGTGGCAGGAGCCCAAGTTACATGCCTGCTTGGTTTGAAAGCGTATCCATCAGCCCGTGCAAACTCAAGGGCCAGATTCCTCAGGGTTCGCTGAATCCCGACTGTCAATTTCATCTCCCAGCCCCAAACCTGGCGTTGGCCGTTCTGTTTAACTAGCCACAGCCTGGGTTCCTGTGCAGCCCCGAGGGGAGCCCTGCTGGGAAAGCTTGGTTGCTTCCCCTCCTAGGTGCCCGGCTAGGCTCTGATGCGTGTGCCTGATCGGAGGTGTGGCCGGCATGGTGAAGCTGCATGAAGCAGCAGGTTTCTGAGGGCAGAAAACATCAGCAGCGCCCTCCTGGCTGCAGTGCATCATGCCGGGCTCGGGCTCAGTCTCCGCCAGCATCGACCCCGGCCTGCCCCAGCATTGCCCTCTGCCGCATCGGCCAGACCACGTGCCCATCACCCTTCCCACAGCCGGCTCTCCCCCCGCTCCCAGCACGATGGCATCGCCATGGGAATGTTACAGGAGCCACATGGGCTGACTTGGCCACTCCAGCGGCCCCCAGCAGGGTGGGGCAAATGCTGCTGCGTGCTGGCAAGGCCCCCGAGCGCCCATGCTGGCCTGGGATCATCTATCACTGGGGCATCCCTGGGTTGTCCCGTCCCAGGCCACCAGCAGGGGGGCAATGTAGCCCCAGCCCCACACGCTGGGGACTGAGCTGCTCAGAAAGGGGAGGGCAGGGGAGAGGGCAGGGCTGGAGCTGCCTGGGGATGCAGAGAAGGAGGGAGGAGGAGAGAGAAGCTGGGGTGGGGCGGGGAAGGTGCTAGCTTTGCCAGGGTGAGAGTGGGGGAGGGAAGGAGAAAACACGGGGTGGGGGGGAAGGCGATCTGCCCCAGCACGACTGCGGGGCCGTGCCACTAGAGTGGGGGCAGGGCCCTGGGAATTAGGGTTGCCAGGTGTCCAGTTTTGAACCAGACAGTCCAGTATTTGAGCTTTCTGTCCGGGAAACAAATTGAGACAATAGAAGTGTTGGGTATTTTCTCAATCAGATGTGATGTCGATTGTGATGGAATGGCAAGTGTGTCCGGGATTTCTGCTGAAACCATCTGGCAACTCTACTGGGAATAGCCCCTGTGTGTGGGGAGGGGGAGGGTCTTTCCACCAGGCTGGGGGGGGGGGGCACATCCTGGAGATGAGCCAAGATGTGTGCAGCATAACCCAGCTGACAACAGCATCCTGAGGCTGGGCAGGGGCAACTCTGAGATCCATCAACTAAAGGAATAAGGCTGGTGCCCCTGGGTTCCTGCACTAGCCCTGGCACTAAGCCAGCGTGAGTCCCCCGCCCCACTGCACTCTGTCCTTGGCTCCGCACCCTTATCCAGTGCAGTGAGGGCTCGGCACGGGTTCTCCAGCGCAGTGAACTCTGTCCTTGGCTCTGCACCCTTATCCAGTGCAGTGAGGGCTCGGCACGGGTTCTCCAGTGCGGTGAACTCTGTCCTTGGCTCCGCACCCTTATCCAGTGCAGTGAGGGCTCGGCACGGGTTCTCCAGTGCGGTGAACTCTGTCCTTGGCTCCGCACCCTTATCCAGTGCGGTGAGGGCTCGGCACGGGTTCTCCAGCGCAGTGAACTCTGTCCTTGGCTCTGCACCCTTATCCAGTGCAGTGAGGGCTCGGCACGGGTTCTCCAGTGCGGTGAACTCTGTCCTTGGCTCCGCACCCTTATCCAGTGCAGTGAGGGCTCGGCACGGGTTCTCCAGTGCGGTGAACTCTGTCCTTGGCTCCGCACCCTTATCCAGTGCGGTGAGGGCTCGGCACGGGTTCTCCAGCGTGGTGAACTCTGTCCTTGGCTCCGCACCCTTATCCAGTGCGGTGAGGGCTCGGCACGGGTTCTCCAGCGCGGTGAACTCTGTCCTTGGCTCCGCACCCTTATCCAGTGCGGTGAGGGCTCGGCACGGGTTCTCCAGCGCGGTGAACTCTGTCCTTGGCTCCGCACCCTTATCCAGTGCGGTGAGGGCTCGGCACGGGTTCTCCAGCGTGGTGAACTCTGTCCTTGGCTCTGCACCCTTATCCAGTGCGGTGAGGGCTCGGCACGGGTTCTCCAGCGTGGTGAACTCTGTCCTTGGCTCCGCACCCTTATCCAGTGCGGTGAGGGCTCGGCACGGGTTCTCCAGCGTGGTGAACTCTGTCCTTGGCTCCGCACCCTTATCCAGTGCGGTGAGGGCTCGGCACGGGTTCTCCAGTGCGGTGAACTCTGTCCTTGGCTCCGCACCCTTATCCAGTGCGGTGAGGGCTCGGCATGGGTTCTCCAGCGTGGTGAACTCTGTCCTTGGCTCCGCACCCTTATCCAGTGCGGTGAGGGCTCGGCATGGGTTAGCCAGGGTATGTCTACACTACCACCCTAGTTCGAACTAGGGTGGCTACTGTAGGCATTCGAAGTTGCAAATGAAGCCTGGGATTTAAATATCCCGGGCTTCATTTGCATCTTGTTGGGCGGGCGCCATTTTTAAATCCCCTTAGGTCAAACTCCGTGTCCGCGGCTACACGCGGCACGGAGTAGGTAGTTTGAATTAGGATCTCCTCGTGGAACGAGGTGTACCGGTAGTTCGAATTAGAGATCCTAATTTGAACTACCTACTCCGTGCCACGTGTAGCCGCGGGCACGGAGTTCGACCTAAGGGGATTTAAAAATGGCGCCAGCCCAGCAAGATGCAAATGAAGCCCGGGATATTTAAATCCCGGGCTTCATTTGCAACTTCGAATGCCTACATTAGCCACCCTAGTTCGAACTAGGGTGGTAGTATAGACATACCTCCAGTGTGGTGAGGGCTCAGCGCGGGTTCTCCAGTGTGGTGAACTCTGTCCTTGGCTCCCACACCCTTATCCAGTACGGTGAGGGCTCGGCGTGGGTTATCCAGTGCGGTGAGGACTCATCGCGGGTTGTCCAGTACGGTGAGGGCTCGGCGCGGGTTATCCAGTGCGGTGAGGGCTCGGTGCGGGTTGTCCAGTGCGGTGAGGGCTCGGTGCGGGTTATCCAGTGCGGTGAGGGCTCGGTGCGGGTTGTCCAGTACGGTGAGGGCTCGGCGCGGGTTGTCCAGTGCGGTGAGGGCTCGGCGCGGGTTGTCCAGTGGGGTGAGGGCTCGGCGCGGGTTGTCCAGTGCGGTGAGGGCTCGACACGGGTTATCCAGTGTGGTGAGGGCTCGACGCGGGTTGTCCAGTGCGGTGAGGGCTCGGTGTGGGTTATCCAGTGCAGTGAGGGCTTGGCGCGGGTTGTCCAGTACGGTGAGGGCTCGGCGCGGGTTATCCAGTGCGGTGAGGGCTCGGTGCGGGTTGTCCAGTGCGGTGAGGGCTCGACGCGGGTTGTCCAGTGTGGTGAACTCTGTCCTTGGCTCCACACCCTTATCCAGTGCGGTAAGGCCTCAGTGCGGCTTGTCCAGTGCAGTGCGTCTTGAATGGAAGGGGCACGCGAGAGGGGAGCGCCGCGGGCCGTGTGTGCAGAGTAACAGCAGGCCCTTAGGTAAGAGCAAATCCTGTTTCTGCTGAAGTCAGAGCTCCAGGACCAACCGGAAGTGTGTGGGGGGGATTCCTCTGCTGGAGACCAAACCGCCCAACTTTGCATCTCTTCCTGAGAGGTCCCGCAAGCTTTAGCCAGGGCGGGTTCCCGGCTGGGTGACGCCGGAGGTCTGGCTGCAGGGTCTGGCGAATGCTGCTGGCCTTGAGCTCTGTGATTCGATCGGCTGTGGTCAGGCAGCACCTGAGAACATGGCCCAGGGCGCTGGGGTCCTGGCCGGCTTTTGTACCAGGCCCGATGCAAGTGATGGCAGCTAGTGACTGGGCGCCAGCGTCCGTGAGGGGGAGGGCAAAGGCGCACGCAAGGCATGCTGGGAGTGCGGCTGGGGAACCCGCCATCCCTGGGGCTCAGCGTGTCCAGGGCCTGGGGCAGGCAGGCTGGTTCTGGCGAACAAACACGCAGCCGTCTGCGCCCCGCGGCCCCGTTGCCAAAGGGAATGCTGGGTTAGCAATGTCAGCTCCAAACCCCCAAGAGCAGCAGAGGAAGTTTGCATCAGAACTACTAACCCAGGGCTTAGCAGGGGCCTTCCCCGCCGCCGAGCCCGCAATGGGGCGCCACAGCCAAGCGGGGGCGTAACGTCGCCATCGATTAGCTAGGCGAGGAGTGGATGGAATTTCCATTGACTACTCGATTAGTCAATGCGGGGGGCACTCGCTGCGGCTCTGCGCCTTCAGTGAGGTAAGAGCTGGGTGCAGAGCCGCAGCGGGGTTAGTACCGGGGGCGGTGCGAGCTGGGACTGAACAGGCCTGGCTCTCACCGGCTGTGGGACCGCTGCAGCTCTGCCTGCCCCCTTCTCCTTCCCCAGTACTGGCTCCTGCTCCTTTCTCACCTGTGAGACAGAGGCAGCAAGGGGAAGGGAGCAGTCGACTAGTCCCGTACGTCTAGTGCACAGTGGCTGGCTGGACGCAAAGCCGTCGAATGCCAGGGTGGCGCTGAAGGAGAAGGCCCATTTCTGCGCTTTGCTGGGCAGCCAGCTGGTGAGACACAGGCCAGGCCAGAATCACTTCCTCACAAAGCAGAGACAGAAGGGAGCCGATGCCAGAGGGTGGGGCTCGAATCCACTGGCCAGGCCTCAGCAGCAGCAGTAATGGGCATTGTGCAATCCCCCCCATGAGACACTTGTCTGGAAATGGGCGTTGTGTGAGCCAGAGCCGGATTCTCTCCACAGCGCTTACAGCCGCTGTCCGGGGGGGATAGGATGTGGGGTTTGTGTGCCGACCAGGGCGCCGAAGCAATGTGTGTGGGGGGGGGGGGGGACGAGAGCCCGTGACCCAAACAGCAAACCCTGGATACGATGGAAACCACGTCATGCTGGGGCAGTGCCTGCTCCCATGGCACCAAATTCACATGGGGGTTGGGGACCCCCCAAAATAGCACCGAGTCGGTTCCCATGCACACTAACTGCTCCCCACACAGCTCAGGGGAGGGCTTTCCCCATAGCGCGGCTGCAGCCCACACCTGGGATGGGCACCAGTGCCCAGGTACGACTATGCCCACACGAAGGGCCACCCTCCGCTAACTACCCCACGGGGGCCCCTCTGCTGCAGCTGTGGGCTGGGGCCGGGTCGACGCGCTGCGAGCAGAGGGGCGGATGGGTGGCACTCTGCGTTGGCCTATTTCAGTCAGGCACAGAGCGGGTGTGGGAGGGGGCAGGCGAGCCAGGCACTTGGCAGCAGGCGGGAGGCGAGTGCAGCTTGATTTGTGGCCCAGAATTGTGCCTGCCTGGGAGAGGAGCTAAATTACCCAGCCCCGGGCCCATGGCTGTGAATGTGCTGGGCACGGTTAGAACAGCTGCCTGGAGGGTTTGACAATCGTCCAGGAGGCTTTGGGGGAAGAGCAGGGCCCCCGGACCGTTCTCTCTCCCCAGACTTGACAGACAATTGGAGGGGGCATCCACCAGGCTGCTCCGCTCTTTGCTTTACACGTGGGCAGAGCGATGGGCTCAGATCATGGCCTCGCCTGGCGTGCTTGGTGGGATTTAGCGCAGCCAGCTATGAATGGTGGCGATGGGGTTACAGTGTCATGCGGAGGTAATGTGTGTTGCACTCACTCCAGAACTGTGCGTGTGCCATGTGCACACGTGTGTAGGCCATGTGTGACGGACCGGGCCGGGTCTGGGCACAGCCGAGGGCATCCGCTCAGGGCGAATTGCTCAAATTCGGGGCTCCTTACAGCCCCCAGACTGGAGACCTTTCCTAACAGGCCACAAACCAGTCCCAGAGCGCTTCAGCTGCCTGCCTGAAGCCTCATGAGCAAAACCCCTCCGACACCCCAGCAATATCCGTGCCCCAGATGGCCCCGGGCCTCATACACAGGTGAGGGGTCTTAGAGCCCAATCTCACCTTTTCCGAACAAGTTCTGTCCGGTTCCAAGAAACCAGCCACAGATCCCAGGTCAATTTACTCTCTGGATCTTACCCACAAATCACGCTGAGCCAATCCTTTAGAATCTACCATCTAAAGGTTTATTACTACAAGAAAGAAAAGCATGAGAGTGAGGTTGTTAAAGTATCATACATTACGTGCATCGAATCTCCCGGTTCTCGATGCAGGCTTGCAGCAGAGATGTTATAGCTGTTGGCTTAAAAGTCCTTGGTGCACATCCTATGCCAGGATGGGTCCACAGTTCTTCCCGGCTCGTGAATCCCTGTGAGGCCGCATCTGGGGTCAGGAGCAGATCTGGAGACCAAGATGGAGTCGGCCACATGGCCTATTTATACCTCCTTCCTGGCTCCTTCCAAGCTGGAGACAGTCACGTGGTCTGTCATTCCTTCATAGGTGGGTCTCGGGTACTTAAGAGACCTATTGTCCCTAGAACCTTGTTAATTAGCACGTCCATAGGCCGAGCCCATTGCTCAACCACATACAGAGAAACTTCCAGTCTCCATACAGAGTACATATTCATAACTCCACCCCCAGACATTATACAGATATATGAAGAGCATATACAGAATCAGTAGAAAGTAAGCTTTTGTTTGACACCTCACATGGCCCCCTTTGTACCACTTTTGGGGCGAACACCCCCCCCATGGGTGCAGCAGTGACCCGGCTGCTCCCCTCAAAATCCAATAATGTGACACCATGTTGGATGCGTGTACACTGCAGTTAGACACCTGCAGCTGGCCCATGCCCACTGACTTGGGCTCAGGCTACGGGCAATTGAGTTGCAGTGAAGTGCCGTTGTAGCCCTGCTGGTCCGGATGAGCTCTCACCCCAACGGATGCTGGTCCAATGAAGGGTGAGTGCTCCCCCACCTGCAGTGTGGCCCATCAGGCTCGGGCAGGAGCCTGGAATTTGCCTGCACCATGGGGTCACAGAGCTCAGGATTCAGCCGGAGCCCAGACATCTACAGTGCAACTACAGAGTCCCTTGGCTCAAGCCCAAGTCAGCTGGTACGGGCCAGCTCCGGGTGTCCAAGTGCAGTGTAGACATAGCCTGTAGGGCACACTGGCTGAAGGATTTATTATGCACTAACTTGTGTAGACAAGCCCTAACTGCTACACTCTTACAGCAGGAGAGCCAGACGCCTGTGGAAAGCTGTGTGTCTGCTGTTGCAAGTGCACTTACAGTGACCATGTGCACCCCAATGGCAGCTGCACCGACAGCCAGAAACCCAGCGCCAAGCTCACAGGAAGGGTTAAAAACCTCTTCGTTTTGAAAGTCAGCAAATGCAAAGTTGAGCTCAGTTGCTGGCCAACACCCAAGATGCAGACACAATTTTGTATTGGAATTTGTGTTGCTTATGGCAAATCTAATTTTCAACAACAAATGTCATAAAAAACCCCGGAAAAGTAAGAAAAAGGTGACCAGCTGTAGGAGTAGGATATGAACATTAGATTGGCATGTTGGTTGGACCCCCTGGGGAAACACTTCCGCTTTTCATCATCAAGTGCTTTGTTTTGGGACTATTAAGTATTTACACATGCCATGGTGCCCCCCCCCCCCCCCCCCCCCCCCCCCCCCCGTCTCCGTGAGAGTAAATTGCTGAGCTTGGTGATTTCTTGTCACCTCGGTTTCTTTGAACTGATGTCTTGCGAATGGCCGGAGAAGAAGGGCAATCGAGGTGTGGAACTGCTGGGTTTATTAAGACAGGGTGTGGTAAATCCAAATCCCTATTTTCCTTCTTGCCTCAAGAAACAATCTTGCTGTACAGCTTTCAGGGTGAGGCGGCAGATGCCTTGTGTCTCCTGAGACCATAACGTGACCCAGGAATTGATCTGTTCTCTCTCCCTTTTCCTTATTCCTTGTAGGTCTTTGGCGGCCTTGTCTGGATTCTGGTGGCCTCGACCCATGTGGCTCATGCAATAGTCCAAGGCTGGGTGATGTTTGTCTCCGTGTTCTGCTTCACTCTGTCAACGCTCCTCATGTGCCTCTATTTCTGTGGTGCTCACGGTGGGAAATCTTCTTGGCTTGCAGTGGTAAGCTGGCCTGTCTCTGTGGGGCTCACTGAGCATGGGCCGAGCCCGGGGCCCCGATCCAGCCAACACTTTGGCATGTGCTTGAATCAGTGGGGTGTTCACCGGTGCCAGGTGACGTTAGGCACGTGTGCTGTGGGGGATGGGCCTCTCGCTGTGCGCCGGCAGGACTATCGAAAGCTGCTCTCCGGCCCTGGACCCAGAATAAGCTGCCTCCATTGCTGCTGGCTCAGGCAGCCCAGCTGCTGTGCATGTTGTGCCTGTTCAGACAAGCAATTGTTCCCCCTTGCCGCTGAGCGATGCTGAGTCACCACAGCCCCCCCATGCCATGCCTCCCTCTCCCTCTGCCCCCCCAAAGCCCTGCATCTCCGGGCAGCCAGCGATGGGCTGGGGCTCCACATGCAGGCACAGGCTGGTCTTAGGGGCCAGCTGTTGGCAGGGGACTTGGAAGATCAGAGCTGCAGCTGGTTGGGAATGTTCCACCAAAAAGATTCCCACTGGAAATAGTTTTTGCACAATTAAAGTTTTCCACAAGATCATTTTGAATTTGCTGAAAATTTTCAGTTTTCTGCCAGGAAAATCAAAAGAAAAGATTTTGCTTTGGACCAATTCACTACTGAACTGCATTTCCCAGTGGGGCACCATTGCTCCATGTCTCCATTTGCTTATGGACTGATCCCCCTGACACGTCCCCTGGTGCAACACAGTTTATCCTCTGAGCCACAGGGCACACTGTTTGAGACACATGATTTCAGGTGTGTCATGGAAAATGAAGCATGGCCAGGGAGCTCAGCCCACAGGGAGAAGGGAGGCCTGGAATTCCCAGACTGCAATCACACTGAGCAATCACATGAGCCAGGCCCTTGTGCCATTCAAGGCAGTGCCAGGTGTGGATGTAACTGCTTTGCTCTTGCCTGGGGCCACTGGGCATGTCCCATGGGCATGTTGTAACAAGGGGTGCTCTGGTGGGACACCAACTGAGAGTGTCAACACTGGGTGAGCTTCTTGGAGACATGGTGGCCACAGGCCAAGATTAGGGTCCCGCCACTGTAAGGCACATAACAATGGGCGAAAAGAGAGCATCCATCTCACCACATTGGCTAACAGGAGGTCACACAAGCTGAACCACTCTCCTCCGGCACCCTGGGGACCCGAGCAGTGCCAAACCAGAGAGTCTGCCAAACCCAGGAGGCCAATATTGTCCAGCAGCATCACCAGCACTTCTGCTGTTTCCCGGGCTCTGAGAAAACATTTAGGGGTAAGTTAGAGCTAAACAACAACACAGAACACAGAGCCAGGACTGGGGGCTGTCAACAAACTTTATGGGACTGCAGGAAACTTGCCCACGCCAGTGGTAAGTGGCCATCCGGTTCATTAAATCATGCCAGACCACAGATGTTGCCAGACCAGAAAGTGCCGGACTAGAGAGGTTCAACTTGTGTTTAGGCCTAACAGGGAAAAATACATTTGTACAGTCCATGCTTCCGTGTAAATATAACTCACAGACTGGGCCCTGCAGTGCTGGATGCTGTTCAGATACAGAGTCCCTGCCCATCTTGGTGGGATCCGTGGGTTTCCAGTTACCCAAAACCAGCTGCCTCCTGCGTACTAGAAGCTTTGATATCAGTGGCGATGGAGTCACAGGAAGTGATGCAAAGACCCAGATCTTCAACATTTTTGGGGCTCCCAACTCCCTTTAGGAGTGGCTCATGGGAGTTAGGTGCCTAAATATCTTTGAGGCTCCAGGGCCCAATGCTGCTCCTCTGCCACAGTCAATTGGCCAAAATGCCAGACTAGCACAGACTCCCATTTGTACAAACCACACTGGCCTGAGTCTTTGGCTCAATGAATTTGTTGTGTGCCCCTTGTTGCTCTGCCGGGGGGTGGGGCGGGGAGACAGAGTGAGCGTGTGTGTGTGTGTGTGTGTGTGTGTGTGTGTGTGTGTGTTTAAAATACCGTCTGTCTCTGGCTGGAATGGCATTCTTGGAAGCGATGGCTAATTATCATTATTTCCTAGGATGCCTTCTACCATTCAATGGCTGCGCTGTTTTACCTGAGTGCTGCTGTTTTACAAGCCTACGCCACCATTGCAACCTATAATTTATACATCATCAAAGGCGATGCTGCTTTATTTAAAATTTACCAGGAAAATATCTCAGCAGTGGTGAGTATCCAGTAGCTTTCACCCCATCAGAAGTGCCGTTGGGGGGGGGGGGGGGAGAAGGCAACAAAATGTGCCAGGTGTGAAAGCTGAAGGGCCTGGGGGCCTCAGACCCAGCATGTCCACGAGGGGGGCGGGGAATAGCCAACATACACATCCACTCCAGGAGCTCCTTCTCTCTTCACATGCCTACTGGTTTAGAGGGTTGCCAAGTGTCCACTATTTGTGGCCGCTGCCTGGTTAAAACCCCCCCCGAAAATACCGGACATGCAAAATGTCCCGTATTTTCTGGTTTTCTCAGATGGAAGCCTGCTTGGGACATTCTACCCCTGCTGCAGCTGGCTGGGTGGGTGGGTGGGGCGGGCAGCGGTTTGTTTTGCTCAGCAGCCATTGGTGCCCCGTTTTTTTTTTCTCAACAACTTTGGGGGTTTTTTGGTTTTTTTTTTTTTGCTCAACCAATTTTTTCCCCGCCATGTTCGGTATTTGTAGTGAAAGTATCTGGCAAGCCTACTGGTGTAACAGCTTTGGAAGTATTACTGAGGGCTCCGCTCCAGTGGCTCAAGTGACCTTTTCCCCCATAGCCCAGCTGGGGCTTTGTCCCCACTGAGCACAGGAGAAGCCAGTGAAAATCTTTACTCTGAGACAGCTTCTCCGCTACCCACAGACTGTAGGGAACATGGCGGCCATCTTAACTGAGGGCCAACTGAAAGAAATGGCAGATGGCAGTCATTTTGGGAAAGAGTAAAAGTGAGACTAAGACACCACCTATTGTGAGACTTGCCCTGGGCCTCACAATATTGTTTGGGAAAGATTTTCAAAAGCACCTAAGTGACTCAAGAACTTAATCCCCATGTTCAAAAGAGACTTCTGTGCTTCAGAGCCTGTGCCTTTCAGTGGCTCCTAAGATTCGAAATCACTTAGGTGACTTTAGCAACCCTGGCACGGAGCCCTGGCGTTTGGGCTCCAAGCCCTGTGCCGGTTGGTATGAATCCTGCCGACTGGGCAAACACAAACCACAACGTGCACGGCCCGTCTAAGCACACAGCCCCGTTAGCAGTTAACCAGCAGTTACCTCCAGCTGTGTGTCCATTGTAGGTATTCGCATTTGCAGCCACCTTGGCGTATGTGATCCACAAAGGGTTCTCTCTGCTGAGATGGAAATCGTCATAAACCCTCCAGCGCGTCCCCAAAGGAATCCAGTTTGAGCGACCTCCCCAGTTACTATCCCAGCAGCATGCGCCGTTGCCCAATGTCTCATTTTACACTGGTATACGGTGGTGTACAGACTCCCCTACACTGCTTTGTACGTGGTGCCATGATGATGAAGAAAAAAATCAGCCTGGAGATGCCTGTTTTTCAGCAAAACGGTTTCTTTTCGGTGTCTTGTAAGTCAGACACAGGTCTGTTGTGGGCAGCTGGGGATCCGCTTTGCTGATCGGCTTTGTCCTAGCTCCCTGGGACTGGGCCAGCTGCTGGAATGAATCAAGGGCCTTTCTCAGCCCCCTGCCAGTGAAGGAGGCCTCGGGCTTGGGTGGAACTTTGGTCTCACAAAAGTTCAGCCTCTGGAGAACTGAAACACTTTAGGGTGTGTCTATATGGCACGATTATTTCGACATAACGATGCGAGCATCTATACAGCCATTTCGAAATAACAGCCGGCTTATTCCGAAATCTGTAAACCTCATTCTACGAGGAATAGCAGCTATTCCAAACTAGGTATTTCGAAATAAGGCGTGTGTAGACGCTCCCCTGCTGCTATTTCAAAATAGCCCTTCACCAGGGCCATTCTAAGTTAGTCTTCCCCAGTGCCTCCTGGGGCTCTAAATTGAGATAGCACGTCTGCATCAGGAAAACCTGCCTTGGACTAATTTTGAGGCTTCCCTGCAATGTAGATGTGCTATTTCGAAATAAGCTATTTCAGAATAAATATTCCGGAACAACTTATTTTGAAATAAGCGTGCAGTGTAGACGTACCCTTAGGCTAACTAAAGTCTTTGGGCTTAATGTCGGGGCATCTGGGTGCAAATTAATTGGCCTGTGAAATTCAGGGGGCTCAGAGTAGATGATTTAGTCCATTCTGGCCTCAAATGCTCTGAAATTTTCAAAGCAAAGCCTCCCGGCTGAGTAACTTGATTCATTCCTGAGGCCTACGAATGAGGCCATCTGCCTCCACTGGCCCATCTATCTCTTTGCCGCCTTCCTTTCCGGTCGCTTCCTGGGGTGTATTTAGTTTCACACAAGCCACATGCAGAGGCGCTGAAATGGCTCCACTCCTGCAGTCAGCTCCACGCAGAACTCGCTGGCTTCCCGGGCTCTGCCCAGCCGCAGGGATCTGCCTGCAGGATGGGGCCGCATTCTGTTGCAGGCGTCAGGCAAGGAGGGTGTCAGTTGGCGCCTGAGGCAGGACAGCTGGAAACCAGTCGCTCTGACGCGTTGGGTCGTGTTTGCGACGCTGGGCGCGAGCGTAGAGCAGCAGCTGATGGGCAACGGGCACCAAGCTGAACGGAAGTCTTTCGCCTGCATCAGCCTCTACAGGGATCCCTCTGCTTCTGTCTGTCCGTGTGCGTAAGGCCGTGTGTTATGTGCCCCAATATGGAAGTGGCATAACACGAGTCATTCCGCACCTGGGCAGTGTGTGATGGGGGGGCCAAGGGAGGGGGATGAGGGCACTAAATGGGGGGGGAGGGGGGCTCTGGGCATGGGAGGGGCTGAGGGCTCCAGCAGGGGGTGGGGGCTCTGGAGTGGGCTGGGGATGAGGGGTTTATGGTACAGCAGGGGCTCAAGGCTGGGCATGGAGCCGAGGGGTTTGGATACAGGAGGGGGCTGTGGGGTGAGGCAGGGGTTGGCGTGTAGGAGGGGATGAGGGCTCTGGGTGGGCCTGGAATGAGGGGGCTTGGTTTGGGGAGGGTCTCTGGGCTGGGAAGGGTGCAGTCTTTGGCTGGGGGGTGTGCGTTTTGGGCTAGGACCAGGGATGCAGGGTTTGGGGTGCAGGAGGTGGCTGTGGACTGGGGGACTCAGGGTTATCTGGCGGCTCCCGGTGAGCGGTGCTCAGGGATGCTGGTTAGCGGGAACTGAGGGTCACAAATGAATACATGGTGCTCCGACACCTGGAAGCCAATAGGCCAATTGCCACGGACTCCAAAGGAAGCCGGTTCTAAGTACGCAGACTCCTGCTCCTCTGAAAGCCACGTGCCATGTTTTCCAGCTTTGCTGCCCAGTGTCAGACACCCAAACCATACTTGGGCACCTGAATTTGAATAGTTTAACCCGATTTTCTCATCTTGACCCAGACGGCAACAGACCCGGTACAAGACACACACCTCTGAGCTTTACTCATCTTAGGGCGTCTGCTTAACAACTGTATCCGCTTAACTTGTTTTGCAACAGAACAGTATTTCAGGCCATCACTGTAAACGTTCCCGTCACGGTGCAGCAAGAAACAGGAATAACTTCTGCTTCCCTGGGGGGCAATGTGAATTTGTGCAGCCGTTAAGGATATTCTTGAACTAACAGTAATTCTTGGGTGTATAATTTGCTCTCTTGTCTTAATCAGAAGGGGGGAGATGATCTAGTGTGCTGTGTAGTTTGTAGGCTACTTTTAAACGAATGATCACCACAACCGGATGCTAAATTATTCTCAAATAAATGGTTCGGTTTGTTCATTAGGAAGAATTCAATTATTTTTAAATGTACAAATCCTGCTAATAAACATAATAATAAAAAGAGTTTGCCAATGGTTTTCCAAAAGGGTTTGCCTCTATCTTCTTCATGGCCCGTGCAGAGACTTGCAGGCAATTCCACGGGAGCCGTTACCGTGAACCCGGTGTTGCTCACAGATACATTTTCAGTGGACATGGAGCCCCTGGGGACGCTTCCAAAGGGGACTTGGACTTGGTTTCGAAAGTAGCTTGGCCACGCGGGTCGTGGCTGCCCAGCCCATGGCAGCGCGATGCAGAGCCCAGCTGTACACGCTTGGGCTGCACCGAACATAGCTGTGTGGGTGCTGGGGCCCTGGTGCTGAATGCCCCCGCCCCCAGGCTGCAGAGCGGGACACACGCACCCCCAGGTGGCAATGTCTTTGCAGCAGGTTTTAGTGCGGCTCATGGCATGCGTGCTGCTCGCGCAGGTTGGCACACGGGGACGGAGCCCAGCTGTATAGGGGTGCGCTGAGAAGCCTACGCCTGACAGTAAGTGGGCGTTAGGCTCCTAAGGACAAGATTCACACGGGGGACTTAGGTGCCTTTTCGGGGCTCTGCTGCGGAGGGGAGGGCGTGTCCCTGAGTGAGGGGCTTGGGGCTCCATGACGGAGCGCTAAGTGCCCAGAAAAGCCGAGCTACCCCTAGGAAATGTGGAGGGAAGGGGCAAGGCCTCCAAGTTAGGCCCTAATTTAAGGTGGCAGAAGACACCCCTGCTCCCCTGTTTTGGAGGCTTGATCATGATCCCCCTGGAGTTAGGCACCCAAGCCAGTTGCCCCCTCCCCCTTAGTGCTTACTGGGCAGAGGGGGGAGCACACAGGAGTTCGAAGCTTCCCTCTGCCTGATTTGGAGCAGCACCTGGAGCAGGTTGTAACCACGGTCCCTTGCCATTGACAAGGGCACGGGTACGTACAGCCAGGGCAGCCTCCGCGCAGGAGCGAGGCACCGTGCACGGTGCGTGGGGGGGGGGGGGGGGCTTGCTCCCTCCAGCTTGCTAGCTGAGCAGCCCTGCAGCCCCCAAACCTCTACCGCCAGACCTGGAGTAACAGGCTGGAGGCAGCCAGCAGCGCGTCCATCACTCGCTGCCCGACCCCTTTGCTAGCTGGGGGGGTGGGGGGGATTGGGGGGGTGGTCGCTTCAGCCAGGCGCAGTCAGACCCATCAGCCGCCCCCCCTCACAAGCACAATCTCATACCACTTCACAGCAGGTGGGGTGGGCCAGTCCCTGCAGGGCAGTTGCAAATACTGCCCCAGCTCCCAGTCGCGGCCACAGCCTCCCTGGGTAGCATGGGCCTCCTGCAAGGCAAGTCCCGGAGCCACACAGCGCCGTGTGCACCAGGCGGAACAACATCTCCCTGCCTCAGGGCCCCGCTTGAACACACGACAACGCCACGAGACCACAAAGCCCCGGGGAATGGACCCCACCCTCCGCACGCTGGGCAGGCAGCCACCCCCAGCCCAAAGGCAGCCCCGAGGGACCTCGCTGGGCCCAGCCACGATGGTCACCATAGGCTTGTACCCAGCCCTCAGCCTACACAGGGCCCGCAGTGTTCCTTCAACCGGCCCCGGGGCCTGGCGCGCGGTCCTTCAACCGGCCCCGGGGCCTGGCGCTCGGTCCTTCAACCGGCCCCGGGGCCTGGCGCTCGGTCCTTCAACCGGCCCCGGGGCCTGGCGCTCGGTCCTTCAACCGGCCCCGGGGCCTGGCGCTCGGTCCTTCAACCGGCCCCGGGGCCTGGCGCTCGGTCCTTTATAGAAGCGCCGGAGCCTAGCGCGTGGGGTGGTGCCCCTCAGCTGTGTTACGTGCACTCTGTGGAGAGTGTTGCGCCAGGCGGCTACTTGTCTCAGTGGGCCGGGCCGTGATCCAGCGTCAAGCCACAGGCTGCGGGCGCTGTGTGCTGGCGTCGGGGGGGGGGTCCCCCTCGGGCCCTGCAGTGCCACCCTGTCCCCTGGGCCCAGCAGTGCCACCCTGTCCCAGGCACACAGGCACCGCCGGGGCGGAGGCGTTAGATCAGCGTCTTGCCGCGAAGGTGGCCAGGGACAGGCACCTAAGCTGGTGGGTGTGTGAGCTCAGGGGACACAGACCCTGCCACGCAGGCTAGGGTGGGTGGAGCCAATTTGTGCTGCCACCTCCCTCCCCCCCTGATCCTGGCCCCTTCCCCCCCTCCCCCCGGTGCAGTAGGTTCCCCCCACCTGTCCCCTGCCCAGCGACTCTGCCGCCCACCCTATCCCCCTCCGTTCTGCCCCCTGCATCTTCCCAGCCCCCCCCCTGCAGCTCTTTGCGCCCAGCCCTCCCCAGGCAGGTGCTGTTGGGAGTGGGGGTGCGGGGGATGCAGAGTTATCATAGAACCATAGAGCTGGAAGAGACCTCAGGAGTCATCAAGTCCAGCCCCCTGCTCTAGGCAGGACCAATCCCAACTAAATCAGCCCAGCCAGGGCTTTGTCAAGCCGAGACTTAAACACCTCTCGGGATGGAGACTCCACTACTTCCCTAGGTAACCCATTCCAGTGCTTCACTACCCTCCTACTGAAATAGTTTTTCCTAATATCCAACCTGGACCTCTCCCACCACAACTTGAGACCATTCTCCTTGTTCTGCATCCGTCACTACTGAGGATGTTTCTGTCCCTTCTCCCTGTGCACCGAGGCACCCTGAGCATCTGGCGCGGGCTCGGCCGCTTTGCCTGGCTCTGGCAGCAGCTCAGCGTGGCTGTTCCTCACCCCCCGGATATGAGACAGGGGGAGGGGGGTGGCTACTGCCCCCCCCCACCCTCCCCGCTGAGCACGGAGCATCTTGCTGCGTGGGTGACTAGCAGAGCAAGGGCCGCTCCCCTCCCCCAGGCGGTAACAAGGCTTGTTTGCCAGGCCCCAGCGCCGCTGAGGGGAGTGTGATGAGCCACACGTGTCACAGGGCAATGGCACCACACGGGGCTCTCCGGGGCACTAGCCATCTGCAGCCAGCCACGGTGCCCATCTGACATCCATGACCCTGTTGCCACCAAGGGCCAGTGCCGCTCCCGGCTGTGCGGTACCAGAGCCCAGTGGCGGGGCGCACAGTGCAGCCCCCTAGATAGCCGTGTGTGAATGGCAGACACAGCCCAGCCCTGGACCAGAGGAGGGCAAACAGCACAAGCACGTCCCTGACGTGGTGTTGCTGGCTGTTGCACACGTGTAGAACGTGTGTTAATGCTGCTACACGGCCAAGCTGTCTGCCTGGGGACTGACCTAGCAGCGCAGAGCCAGCGCAGGGGGCCTGGGGGCCGGAGCGAGGCAGGCGTGCTGAGGCGCTGCTGGTGCCGACTCTGCGCCTGGATGCCAGGTGAAAAATCCCGTGCTGATGCTTCACACCAATCCCAGTAACTCCTGGGTGCATGGTCCATATAGGCCACTGGGCAGGGCCTGGGCGTGCAGCTGGGTAGGACGCGGCCCACAGACCTTAGCGTAGCAGGGGACACCCATGTGACACATTGTCTAGTGCACCACGTACAGTGGCCAGGCAAGCCCCTCCCCTCCCCCCAGCACTGTGGTCACAGCGTCCCCCCCTCCCGAGCAGCCCTCACGCCTGGCCCTGTGCTCCAGCCGTTGCATCTCTGTGCCCCCCGCATGCCCACCGACTGCCCCCCCCCACCCTGCCTGTCCCTGATACAACAGGAGCTCTGCCCCCCTCCCCGCAGTAAAGGCACCTTCATGCTGTGCCCCTCCCTCAGCCCTCTCCGGGGTCTTGCTGGCCCTCGCCCTGCCCTGGGGCCTCGCTCCTTGGTTTCCGCCCCCTCGTGCCGGCCCAAGTGGCAGAGGTGCCCAAGGCCTGGGATACAAGCAAGCGACCTCTGGCCAAGGCACCAAGCCGTGTCCGGCCAGGGCAGTGGGCTCTGCAGGGCCAGAGGAGCTGGGGGGAGCAGACGGAAGCTAGCAGGCGGTGGGTGGCCCTGCAGCGAACCAGGGCGGCCGGACCGGGGCAGAGCTGGCCTGAGAGGCAGCCCTGGGCCTGCTGAGCAAGGAACCCGCCTGCTGCTGCTGGGCTCTCCCGTGTGCCGGGAAGGGCCCGTTTTTGTGCGTATGCACGAACGTGCCTGACTCACGTCCTGGGTGTCATAGCCTCCCAGCACCCCCTCGAGCCCCCGCCCCACTGCCTGGCACGCAGGGGCTGCATTCCTCCACGCACTGGGGCTAAAAGGGGAGCTCACGTCGTTTATTGCGGGTGTTGCGTGGCCCGCCTGTGGCCAGCAATGACAAGTATGTGGCAGAACCAGCCGCCCCATAAAGCGCCCTTTGTTTGGTGCTGTGCCCGGGGCCAGGGCTGTGCGCTCATCTGGCGAGAGCAGTGCGCGGCCACCCACAGAACGGGGTGCTGGGAGGGGTGCCGAGCCTCACCCTCTGGTTTCATGGTTGATCAGTGCACGCCTGTGCCCTTGGCCACGCCTGGCGGGCGTGGAGTCGCTGCGCCTGCCTCACTGCAAGGAGGCATGAAAGGAGCAAAGCAAAGCTGCAACGAGCGAGCTCCGTCCGTGCGCGGCCCACGCGGCTGAGCGGGGCGGAACGGGCGCACACAGGGCAGGCTCGCTTTGGGAGCAGCGCTAACGGGCTGCGGGGCTCACTGAGCCATGGGCCTCCAGGCCAGGGCTCCTCAAGCTTTAGAAAAGAGGCTCTCACCTGCCCCCCCTCCCCAAGCTCGGGAACGGGAGCCTTAGCGCCTCCTGCTGACTGAGCCCTGGAGAAAATCAATGCGCCTGCTACTGCTGCTGGAGTGCACCGGTGACGCTTTAGATCAGGCCATAGGGGAGGCTGGGGTCTGCACGCCTGGGGTCAGCCCCTAGGGTTGCCAGATGGTTTCAACAAAAAAATACCGGACACACTTGCCATGACATCACAATCGCCATCACGTCTCATTGAGAAAATACCGGACAGGTCTATTTTTTCATTTCTATTTTCTCAATTTGTTTCCTGGAGAGAAAGCTAAAACACTGGACTGTCCAGCTCAAGACCAGACACCTGGCGCTCCTACTGGCCCCAGTGGGACTGGCTGGAGCAGTGCGCATCAGCGTGTGACCCAGGCCATTTCTCAGCCTGGCACGGGTGCTGTGGGGACCACAAGCACTGGGAGGCCAGCTAACGGGCAGCCAGCGCTGGGTTGGGAACTTCTCCCTCCACCTGCTCCTGCCACTGCCATCTGGGCAGAGCCAGGGAAAGGAAAACGAATTTCACTCTCCCAAGCCCCAGCCGTCCTCTTCCAGCCACGCGGCACCGGGCTGCTTGCCCTAATGGCGCCGGGAAGAGGGTGGCAGCGCCAGTGGCCAGGTGGTTCCCTTGGGTGCAGACGTCAGTGCTGCCCCCTGAGATCCGCGCTCGCTGCGATTTACAGACAATGTGCCCCGAGTTCTGCCCCCCAGTCATGGTGGTGCCAAGTGGCAGGCTCGGAAATTCCCAGGTCTGCCCCTCAGCAAGTGCTGTGCTCAGGAGGCTGCGTGTCTCTGCTCCCTCTTGGGCTCACACGCCTGATGCTTCGCCGGGCCTCAGTCAACACGCAGGGCGCTGCAAAGCCACCTCCGAGCGCCTGCGCTGGCGGCCGGGAAACTCGTCCCACAGGATGACTGCTCTGCCATGTCCTCGGGCAGCCTCGCCCCTGCTGTAGCACATGCCCGCACAGGGGTTTAATTGCATACAGCACACTCAGGATCTCCAAAGGTCTCCCTGGGCAGCACGTCCCAGAAGGGTCCCTGTGGGCACAGAACCGGCCGCCGGGGGAGGCTAGTGAGCGGGCGCGGAGATTGCCAGCAGTGGCTGGTGTGTGCTGGTCGGCTGGGAACTGAGGTCTTAACGAGCCATCCCTTCGCTGTCTGCTGGCTGGGCCCAGGCGTTTCAGTGCGGAGGCCCTGGGTGCATGTGCACAGCCTGGGAGCGGCCTGCTTTCCGGTGTGTTCCTGTGGCAGGTGGCTTCCGTCAGGCACCTGAACCCGCTAGGCGCGTTGCTAGGCAACGACCCGTTCCCGGCCCCTCTGAGGCATTGTCAGGCACCAGAGCGATGGGCCGGGCCCGATGATGGATTAGCTCTGGGACCTGGACGTGAACCAGGGTTTAGTGCGGCACTAAGCACACGCTCGGCCACACTGCGGGTGGTCCCAGGACAAGCCACGCCACAGATGGAATGCGGCGTGGCACCTGGCGCGCGTTCGTGCCGTGTCTCCGTGTTTCCTCAGAGGCTGCCGTGACGCGGCCACAAGGCCTGTCTGGCACGCAGCCAGGGACTTTACTGGCGCGGTTCTTCCCCGCGTTGCAGCTGTGTCTGCTGTGTCCATGCCACGCCAGCGAGCAAACACTGCGCCGGGTGCTCACGCCAGCAGCTCACCGGGGCGCTGGGTTCCTTCTTTCCAAATGGAGCCGCTCCCAAAGCCCAACGGAGCAGGCCGGCTTTCAGCCCACACAGGGGTAGCACAGTTCAGCGCCCCCCCTGCCGTGCCACGGGCGGGGTGCCTTCCACCGCGCGTCCTGGGGCTGCAGGAGAGGGGTATTGCGGCGCCCTGCGGGGTCTGCACTGCACGCAGGCTTTTCACTGCCGGCTCGGCGCGAGGCTGGCGCGGGGCAGGCCTGCAAGATGCTGACCCGGCTGCAGGCGCCCCCGCTCAACTGGCCTCAGTCCCAGTGCTAGCGGCAGGCAGGCCTGGGCTCTGGGCTCCCTGCTGGCCTGGCTGCCACTGCCCCCGGAGAGTGACCTAGGCCTGTGGCAAGCTGGCTGCATGGGGGGGCCCCAGCACAGGCACAAAGGGGGTTTGCAGCTGGTGGGTGAACCCCTCCCCTGACCAGCTCTTGAATTCCAATCTCAGCTCCAACAAGGAGCACCCAAACCCGGCCTCTCACCCACCTCTGGCCTCCCAGCACTGGCTGCACCCAGCCCCAAGCCCGCCCGGGGCCCCCCACCAACCCCAGACCTTAGGGCATGGAAATTCCCAGCGATGCGTCTCCAGCCTCCTCGGCCACCCACTGTCGGTAACACGCCCCCCGGCACGAGGCTTTCACCGTCAGACGCCAGCAGGCACCCTGACTGCAGCCAGCTCCACCGCCAGCCTGCTACCCTGGAAACACCACCCTGCACACCCGGCGAGCGATCACGCGCCCTGCTGGCCTGCTGGGAGGTGCGGCGAGGCTGGCGGTGCTGGGTCGGCGTCTCTGGTGGGAGGGGCAGTGAACGCCCTAAGGAGCGTTAGCGAATTCGCAGGGAATCCCAGCCCTGCCCCCCCAGCCCTGGTGCAGAATAGTGAGGGGAAAGCATGGCATGCTTCGCATTGGGCTGCAACAGGGCCCTCCTGGCTGCCTGGTGGGATGGGCGTAGGGCTGCCAGGCACAACGGGACATGGTCGCAAAGAAGGGAGAAGTGAGGGCTGCTGTACAATGGGGCACACACGACATTGCCGGGGCGCAGTGCTGGAAGCGTCCAGAGCCCCTCGCTCCCACGCACAGGGAGGTGGGGGGCGATGGTATTTGCCCCACTCGCAGGCACAGGGCTGGGAGTGTGGGAGGGGTTTGTGGGGTGGTAGGGCCCTGGAGGTGTTGCGCCTGCCGTGGCCCTGGTCCGAATGCCTGGGGAGTTGTGTTAGCGCCCCAGGGCGGAGGGGGCGCTCTGCAGCGAGCACATGGCTGGCGGCATTTTACAGCTGTGAGCAGGCGCCTGGTGGGCAATGTTTTTAGCTGGCCCGTAAAGTGGCAGCCCTGTGGTTTCCCACCATGCACACGAGCCTGCCCTCTGCCCGCCAGCTGTGCTTGCAGCATAGTCACCCCACCTGACTGATTCCAGCAGGGGGCGCTGCAGAGCCCGGGGCTTTTTAAGGCCCTGGCTGATTTTGTTCGTCACATTCTCTGAAGCCCCCGCTTGTGGGCACCCCAGAAATACACTAACGGGCTGGAGGCCCCGCCTTGGCCGTGGCAGAGTGAAACCCCAAGGGTCCGGGCTGAGTATTAACCGCTGCCCTTCAAAAGAGCTGCTATTCCCAGGCCATGCTTGGGAAAAAAGGACTTTTTAAAATAAAGAAAATGTTCTTTTTGGTGACCTTCATTTAAGGACCAGGCACCACAGGGAAAAAAACTGCAGCTTTCAAAGCTGAACACTGGCTCAGATTTGGGGTAGTTTCAGAACCTGCCCCCCCCCCCCCCATGCTGGGCCATCGTGCCTTTGCAAACCGTTTGTGTGACGCTCACTTATTTGCACAGCGCTATTCCAACGGGACTGAAAGCACTGCCTGCTTCGCAGCATGGCAGCGAGGCGCGGACAGAGGTGACGTGCAGAGTGGTGCACGTTACAACCATTAACCAGAAAACTCTGCCCATCCCTCGACAGGGTCTTACGATCGGACTCAGCATTTAAGCTGCCGCCTGCACAGCTGAGTCATGCGGATGAAAACGAACCCTTTTTGGCATCAGCATTAACAGTTTTCTATTCCAAGTGCCCCAGGAGATGGGCCCGAATGCTCCGGAGGGCCTTTCCCACATTGCGGATCCTTCTCACGGCCCCAGGCCAGTCAGTATTCGATGCACACGGGCAGGCCGCACCGACATGCAAACGAGCTGCTGCTTCTTAGATCCCCTGAAAAGTACCTTGAGTTTAGTGGGTTTTCCATGTAAAAAATGTGTTTTGTCACCTTCTTCCCAGGCAAAGCCTGCGTGGGGCTTCGGGAAAAACCTCACCTTTGGGCAGAGGCCAGGCACTGCACCCAAAGCCCACAGCAGCTGATGGAGCCTTCCAGTGAGTCCCTTGGGCGGCGCGTCAGGCCCCAAGGGTGCGAAACCTCCACTGGTGACTGCCTGGGAGTGGGACGGGCGTGTGGAAACGGTAGGGTTGCCAAGTGTCCGGTTTTGAACCGGATAGACCAGTGTTTGAGCTTTCTGTTCAGGAAACAAATTGAGACAATAGAAGTGTCGGGTATTTTCTCAATGAGACGTGATGTCAATTGTGATGTCATGGCAAGTGTCCGGTATTTTTGTTGAAACCGTCTGGCACCCCTAGGAAATGGGCCGGCAGGGAAGCACAACTGGAGCTATTGCTGCCCCGTCACTGGGAGTGCGGAAGGAGCCGGTTTCCCTTCAGTGGGCTGGGGCCCAGGCGGCAGGGAAGTTGCATTCCCCCGGCACTCGCGGCTGCATAGCCCGCCTGCCCTCTCCTGGCCTCGGTGCACAACTCCCGCAGTGGTTTGAAAGCAACAGACTCTCCTCGAGCAGAGTCCTGGGCCCTTCCGCTCTTCCTGCGGCCTCCCGCTAACACTGCCGGCAGCGGGTTTCATGTGCCCCCTGACCCAGGCCTGCCCGTGGCAACAGCAGGCCCTGTCATGGGGAGCCTCTGCGGTGCCCAGCTGGGGCCCATGTCAGCCTGTCCTGCTGCAGCCCCCGCTGGGCTGCGAGTAACGAAGCTGCTTGCTGCTGTGCGGGGCCTGTCCCTGGGGGCAGCAGCCACTCTCAGCGCGCGATGAGCGAAGGGACGAGCTGACAGCCGGCGCCTCGCTGAACGCAGCCCCAACTCCAAGCCCCCATCCGCGCCAGAGCAAGGGCAGGGCGGCGGCTCAGAGCCGGTTGTGTCGGCCCAGAGATACAACACAAAAGGGGAGGGCTCCGCGCTGAGCAATGGGACAAGAGGCCAGTGTCAGGACCACAAGAGCCCAGAAACACACAAGGCAGAAAACACGGTGACTAACACCCGGCGCGGCCGCCCAGCGCACCGGCCTCTGGGACACTGGCTGGAGCGTCCTCATTGTGCCCTGCTCCTGCTCCCCCAAGGGCCCAGCCCTGCCCTGCACCGTGACACTGCTGCCTCCAAGGGCCGAGGGTTCTGGGCAACACCCCCGGCCTTACCTCTGACACAGAAATGCTCCTGTGGGGATTTGCCGATGTGTGGTAGTCACATAACTTTATATTGCACCAGCCGGAGCTCAGCCCCTCCCTGGCTGGGGACACCCCACCCCAGTAGGAGGAAACGGCCCACAAAACACATGCAGCAGCCACAGGCCAGCGCTGACCTGGGACTGAGTGAAAACAAACAGCGGCGTGTGTGAGAACCGGCATGGAGGGAATTGTCCCACGGGGCCTGCTGTTCTCCTCACATCCGTGGTCCGCGTGGAAACCTGCAGGAAGCGTGGAGGGAGCCGCAGCAGTGGCAAGCCTAGGCAGCACTGGAAGTTGGTCTGCGTGCACATGGCTGGCGTGCTGGCTGCAGCGTCTCTGTGAAAAGCGCTCACACTAACGGACTGGGTGAGGAGAACGTCCCTCGCAGCTGGCCCACACTGGCAGAGCGGTCTGGTGAGCTCAGCTGAGCTGTGAGAAGCAGCTCGTGGGAATGCTGCTCCCTCCTCTGACACACACTCACCACATCGCCTTGGGCCTGTCCTTTAACTTCTATCTTGTCCCTTGCCTGCTAATGGGCTGAGCCACCCAGACCTCCAGCAGGGGCAGCCTCTGTTTGTCCTCACCAGAGCCACTCTTCTGACCCTCGCAGCTTGGCCCGCAGCCAGCTTGGCCTCCGTTCCCACGCACCCAGCCTCCCTCTCTCCATCGCCTCTACAAGCCGCCTGTGCCCACCCCCAGCAGCTCTTGCTCCCCTCCTCCAGGTCAGGTGCAGAGCCCAGGGGGCCAGCTCCGGTGCCAAAAGGACCTGTCTCCTAAGGGAGTTCCGGCTCCTTCCCTGGAGCAGCAGGCCCGGAGCTCTGCTGGAGACAGGAGCCTGGACCAAGGGGCCTTGGTCTGACCCAGTCCGGCAGCTCTTGCCTCCTGAGCCCCAGGTCCTCAAATCCCACCTACCTGCTGGAAAGCACAAAGCCCTGGGGACGGTTTTGCCCAGGGCCTAGGAGGGGAGGAGTCTGGGAACAGCTGTCTCCACAGCCGTTCCGATTTCCTCCCTTGGCTGTGTCCCACAGCTCAACCGCGCCTTGGCTCCGGGTTTCGGACAGCGCTCACCCGCTCCGGGAGCCGCGCGCAAGCAGGCAGGGCTTACGCCCTGGGGCTTTCCGTGAGGGTTTCGTTCCCCGCCCCAGGGGCAAGGCCAGCAGAGGTCCCAGGGCGAGGAAGGAACAGCCCAGCCTGCGCCAGGCATGCAGACTGGACGGACAGGCTCAGCCAGCCCCACCCAGATACCAGCTCCCGCTTTGCTGCACAGGGGGGCAGCTTGGCCACCGGCTTCTGATGCAGCCCTTCTGCCAGAGCCCTGCCCCACCCAGACACCCTGCACCCGCCCTGAGCTCTTCCAGCCCCACAGACCCCAGTGGTGGGTGGCCCCAGCCAGCGAGCAGCAAGGAGGAAGGAGCCTGGGGGCAGAGTGTGGGGCAGGGCCCGGTGGGGCTGTCTGGGGAGTGGGGCCGAGCGCCAGGGCGCGTGTGGGGAAAGCTGCCCATGAACCCTGGCCCCGACAGGCCCCAGGAACAGGCGGGTTCCCTGTAAGGCGCCTGCGGCTTGGCTCGGCAGCTCGGCGCGTCCCACAAAGCGAGCCTGGCGGGAGCCAGGAGAGGAAACGGAGCATCGCGAGAACATGCCAAGCGCCGCCACACCTGGGCCCCGCCGTCCAGAGCCACCGCGCGCTCTTCCCCTCACAGCCGCTTCTCTGGGCTGAACAGGAAACCATCCATCTGACTCCCAGGCTTTGTCTGAAGGGCCTTGGCTCACACACACGCCCGCGGTGGGGGGGAGACAGGCGGGGGGGGGTTCGCTCACAGACACACCCGCGGTGGGGGAGAGACAGGCGGGGGGGGGCGTTCGCTCACAGACACGCCCGAGGTGGGGGGGAGACAGGCGGGGGGGGGCGTTCGCTCACAGACACGCCCGCGGTGGGGGAGAGACAGGCGGGGGGGGGCGTTCGCTCACAGACACACCCGCGGTGGGGGAGAGACAGGCGGGGGGGGGCGTTCGCTCACAGACACGCCCGAGGTGCGGGGGAGACAGGCGGGGGGGGGCGTTCGCTCACAGACACGCCCGCGGTGGGGGAGAGACAGGCGGGGGGGGTTCGCTCACAGACACGCCCACGGTGGGGGAGAGACAGGCGGGGGGGGGTTCACTCACAGACACGCCCGCGGTGGGGGAGAGACAGGCGGGGGGGGGGGCGTTCGCTCACAGACACGCCCGCGGTCGGGGAGAGACAGGCGGGGGGGGGGCGTTTGCTCACAGACACGCCCGCGGTGGGGGAGAGACAGGCGGGGGGGGCCTTTGCTCACCTCAGACATGCCCGCGGTGGGGGAGAGACAGGCGGGGGGGGCCTTCCCTCACCTCAGACACGCCCGCGGTGGGGGAGAGACAGGCGGGGGGGGCGTTCGCTCACAGACACGCCCGTGGTGGGGGAGAGACAGGCGGGGGGGGACCTTCGCCCACCTCAGACACGCCCGCGGTGGGGGAGAGACAGGCGGGGGGGGGGTTCGCTCACAGACACGCCCGTGGTGGGGGAGAGACAGGCGGGGGGGTTCGCTCACAGACACGCCCGCGGTGGGGGAGAGACAGGCGGGGGGGGTTCGCTCACAGACACGCCCGCGGTGGGGGAGAGACAGGCGGGGGGGGTTCGCTCACAGACACGCCCGCGGTGGGGGAGACACAGGTGGGGGGGGTTCGCTCACAGACACGCCCGCGGTGGGGGAGAGACAGGCGGGGGGGGGGTTCGCTCACAGACATGCCCGCGGTGGGGGAGAGACAGGCGGGGGGGGCCTTCGCCCACCTCAGACATGCCCGCGGTGGGGGAGAGACAGGCGGGGGGGGCCTTTGCTCACCTCAGACACGCCCGCGGTGGGGGAGAGACAGGCGGGGGGGGGGTTCGCTCACAGACACGCCCGCGGTGGGGGAGAGACAGGCGGGGGGGGGTTCGCTCACAGACATGCCCGCGGTGGGGGAGAGACAGGCGGGGGGGGCGTTCGCTCACAGACACGCCCGAGGTGGGGGGGAGACAGGCGGGGGGGGGCGTTCGCTCACAGACACGCCCGCGGTGGGGGGGAGACAGGCGGGGGGGGGCGTTCGCTCACAGACACGCCCGCGGTGGGGGAGAGACAGGCGGGGGGGGACCTTCGCCCACCTCAGACACGCCCGCGGTGGGGGAGAGACAGGCGGGGGGGGGCGTTTGCTCACAGACACGCCCGCGGTGGGGGAGAGACAGGCGGGGGGGGCCTTTGCTCACCTCAGACACGCCCGCGGTGGGGGAGAGACAGGCGGGGGGGGCCTTCCCTCAGCTCAGACACGCCCGCGGTGGGGGAGAGACAGGCGGGGGGGGGTTCGCTCACAGACACGCCCGCGGTGGGGGAGAGACAGGTGGGGGGGGACCTTCGCCCACCTCAGACACGCCCGCGGTGGGGGAGAGACAGGCGGGGGGGGGGTTCGCTCACAGACACGCCCGCGGTGGGGGAGAGACAGGCGGGGGGGGGTTCGCTCACAGACACGCCCGCGGTGGGGGAGAGACAGGCGGGGGGGGCCTTTGCTCACCTCAGACACGCCCGAGGTGGGGGAGAGACAGGCGGGAGGGGGGGACCTTCGCTCACAGACACGCCCGCGGTGGGGGAGAGACAGGCGGGGGGGGGCGTTCGCTCACAGACACGCCCGCGGTGGGGGAGAGACAGGCGGGGGGGGCGTTCGCTCACAGACACGCCCGCGGTGGGGGAGAGACAGGCGGGGGGGGGTTCGCTCACAGACACGCCCGTGGTGGGGGAGAGACAGGCGGGGGGGGCGTTCGCTCACAGACACGCCCGCGGTGGGGGAGAGACAGGCGGGGGGGGGGTTCACTCACAGACACGCCCGCGGTGGGGGAAAGACAGGCGGGGGGGGCCTTCCCTCACCTCAGACACGCCCGCGGTGGGGGAGAGACAGGCGGGGGGGGTTCGCTCACAGACACGCCCACGGTGGGGGAGAGACAGGCGGGGGGGGGTTCACTCACAGACACGCCCGCGGTGGGGGAGAGACAGGCGGGGGGGGGGGCGTTCGCTCACAGACACGCCCGCGGTGGGGGAGAGACAGGCGGGGGGGGCCTTTGCTCACCTCAGACACGCCCGAGTGGGGGAGAGACAGGCGGGGGGGGTTGCTCACAGACACGCCCGGGTGGGGGAGAGAAGGGGGGGGGGGTTCGCTCACAGACAGCCCGCGGTGGGGGAGAGAAGGCGGGGGGGGGGTTCGCTCACAGACACCCCGGGTGGGGGGGAGACAGGCGGGGGGGGGCGTTCGCTCACAGACAGCCCGCGGTGGGGGGGAGACAGGCGGGGGGGGGTTCGCTCACAGACACGCCCGCGGTGGGGGAGAGACAGGCGGGGGGGGGTTCGCTCACAGACACGCCCGGGTGGGGGAGAGACAGGCGGGGGGGGGTTCGCTCACCCAGACACGCCCGCGGTGGGGGAGAGACAGGCGGGGGGGGGTTCGCTCACAGACAGCCCGCGGTGGGGGAGAGACAGGGGGGGGGGGTTCGCTCACAGACAGCCCGCGGTGGGGGAGAGACAGGCGGGGGGGGGTTCGCTCACAGACACGCCCGGGTGGGGGGAGACAGGCGGGGGGGGGGCTTCGCTCACAGACATGCCCGCGGTGGGGGGGAGACAGGCGGGGGGGGCTTGCTCACAGACACGCCCGCGGTGGGGAGAGACAGGCGGGGGGGTTCGCTCACAGACACGCCCGCGGTGGGGGAGAGACAGGCGGGGGGGGGTTCGCTCACAGACACGCCCGCGGTGGGGGAGAGACAGGCGGGGGGGGGTTCGCTCACAGACACGCCCGCGGTGGGGGAGAGACAGGCGGGGGGGGGTTCGCTCACAGACACGCCCGCGGTGGGGGAGAGACAGGCGGGGGGGGGTTTGCTCACCCAGACACGCCCGCGGTGGGGGAGAGACAGGCGGGGGGGGCGTTCGCTCACAGACACGCCCGCGGTGGGGGAGAGACAGGCGGGGGGGGCCTTCCTCACTCAGACACGCCCGCGGTGGGGGAGAGACAGGCGGGGGGGGGTTCGCTAACAGACACGCCCGGGTGGGGAGAGACAGGCGGGGGGGGCTTCGCTCACAGACACGCCCGCGGTGGGGGAGAGACAGGGGGGGGGGTTCGCCACCTCAGACACGCCCGGTGGGGGAGAGACAGGCGGGGGGGGGGGGTCGCTCACAGACACGCCCGCGGTGGGGGAGAGACAGGCGGGGGGGGGTTCGCCACAGACACGCCCGCGGTGGGGGAGAGACAGGCGGGGGGGGGTTTGCTCACCCAGACACGCCCGGGTGGGGGAGAGACAGGCGGGGGGGGGACCTTCGCTCACAGACACGCCCGCGGTGGGGGAGAGACAGGCGGGGGGGGGCTTCGCTCACAGACACGCCCGGGTGGGGGAGAGACAGGCGGGGGGGGGTTCGCTCACAGACACGCCCGCGGTGGGGGAGAGACAGGCGGGGGGGGGGGTTCGCTCACAGACACGCCCGGGTGGGGGAGAGACAGGCGGGGGGGGGGCGTTCGCTCACAGACACGCCCGCGGTGGGGGAGAGACAGGCGGGGGGGGGGTTCCTCACAGACACGCCCGCGGTGGGGGAGAGACAGGCGGGGGGGGCCTTCCTCACCTCAGACACGCCCGCGGTGGGGGAGAGAACAGGCGGGGGGGGGGGTTCGCTCACAGACACGCCCGGGTGGGGGAGAGACAGGCGGGGGGGGCTTCGCTCACAGACACGCCCGCGGTGGGGGAGAGACAGGCGGGGGGGGGGTTCGCTCACAGACACGCCCGGGTGGGGGGAGAGACAGGCGGGGGGGGGCTTTGCTCACCCAGACATGCCCGGGTGGGGGAGAGACAGGCGGGGGGGGGTTCCCTCACCCAGACACGCCCGCGGTGGGGAGAGACAGGCGGGGGGGGCCTTTGCTCACCTCAGACACGCCCGAGGTGGGGGAGAGACAGGCGGGGGGGGCCTTTGCTCACCTCAGACACGCCCGGGTGGGGGAGAGACAGGCGGGGGGGGGGCCTTCGCTCACAGACACGCCCGCGGTGGGGGAGAGACAGGCGGGGGGGGCGTTCGCTCACAGACACGCCCGGGTGGGGGAGAGACAGGCGGGGGGGGCGTTCGCTCACAGACACGCCCGCGGTGGGGGAGAGACAGGCGGGGGGGTTCCTCACAGACACGCCCGCGGTGGGGGAAAGACAGGCGGGGGGGGGGTTCGCTCACAGACACGCCCGGGTGGGGGAGAGACAGGGGGGGGGGATTCGCCCACCCAGACACGCCCGCGGTGGGGGAGAGACAGGCGGGGGGGGGTTCGCTCACAGACACGCCCGTGGTGGGGGAGAGACAGGCGGGGGGGTTCGCTCACAGACACGCCCGCGGTGGGGGAGAGACAGGCGGGGGGGGTTCGCTCACAGACACGCCCCGGTGGGGGAGAGACAGGCGGGGGGGGCCTTCGCCCACCTCAGACACGCCCGCGGTGGGGGAGAGACAGGCGGGGGGGGGCCTTTGCTCACCTCAGACACGCCCGCGGTGGGGGAGAGACAGGCGGGGGGGGCCTTCGCTCACAGACACGCCCGCGGTGGGGGAGAGACAGGCGGGGGGGGGTTCGCTCACAGACACGCCCGCGGTGGGGGAGAGACAGGCGGGGGGGGCGTTCGCTCACAGACACGCCCGCGGTGGGGGAGAGACAGGCGGGGGGGGGCGTTCGCTCACAGACACGCCCGCGGTGGGGGAGAGACAGGCGGGGGGGGTTCGCTCACAGACACGCCCGCGGTGGGGGAGAGACAGGCGGGGGGGGGTTCGCTCACAGACACGCCCGCGGTGGGGGAGAGACAGGCGGGGGGGGCCTTTGCTCACCTCAGACACGCCCGCGGTGGGGGAGAGACAGGCGGGGGGGGGCGTTCGCTCACAGACACGCCCGCGGTGGGGGAGAGACAGGCGGGGGGGGCCTTCCCTCACTCAGACACGCCCGCGGTGGGGGAGAGACAGGCGGGGGGGGGGTTCGCTCACAGACACGCCCGCGGTGGGGGAGAGACAGGCGGGGGGGGCTTCGCTCACAGACACGCCCGCGGTGGGGGAGAGACAGGCGGGGGGGGCCTTCGCTCACCTCAGACACGCCCGCGGTGGGGGAGAGACAGGCGGGGGGGGGGTTCGCTCACAGACACGCCCGCGGTGGGGGAGAGACAGGCGGGGGGGGGTTCGCTCACAGACACGCCCGCGGTGGGGGAGAGACAGGCGGGGGGGGCCTTTCGCTCACCTCAGACACGCCCGGGTGGGGGAGAGACAGGCGGGGGGGGGGTTCGCTCACAGACACGCCCGCGGTGGGGGAGAGACAGGCGGGGGGGGGCGTTCGCTCACAGACACGCCCGCGGTGGGGGAGAGACAGGCGGGGGGGGGCTTCGCTCACAGACACGCCCGACGGTGGGGGAGAGACAGGCGGGGGGGGGTTCGCTCACAGACACGCCCGCGGTGGGGGAGAGACAGGCGGGGGGGGCCTTCGCTCACAGACACGCCCGCGGTGGGGGAGAGACAGGCGGGGGGGGCGTTCCTCACAGACACGCCCGCGGTGGGGGAGAGACAGGCGGGGGGGGCCTTCGCCTCACCTCAGACACGCCCGCGGTGGGGGAGAGACAGGCGGGGGGGGGGTTCGCTCACAGACACGCCCGTGGTGGGGGAGAGACAGGCGGGGGGGGCGTTCGCTCACAGACACGCCCGCGGTGGGGGAGAGACAGGCGGGGGGGGGTTCGCTCACAGACACGCCCGCGGTGGGGGAGAGACAGGCGGGGGGGGTTTCGCTCACAGACACGCCCGGGTGGGGGAGAGACAGGCGGGGGGGGCCTTCCCTCACCTCAGACACGCCCGCGGTGGGGAGAGACAGGCGGGGGGGGGCCTTCGCTCACCTCAGACACGCCCGGGTGGGGGAGAGACAGGCGGGGGGGGCCTTCGCTCACCTCAGACACGCCCGCGGTGGGGGAGAGACAGGCGGGGGGGGGGCCTTCGCTCACAGACACGCCCGCGGTGGGGGAGAGACAGGCGGGGGGGGCTTCGCTCACAGACACGCCCGCGGTGGGGGAGAGACAGGCGGGGGGGGCGTTCGCTCACAGACACGCCCGCGGTGGGGGAGAGACAGGCGGGGGGGGGTTCCTCACAGACACGCCCGCGGTGGGGGAAAGACAGGCGGGGGGGGGTTCGCTCACAGACACGCCCGGGTGGGGGAGAGACAGGCGGGGGGGGGCGTTCGCTCACAGACACGCCCGCGGTGGGGGAGAGACAGGCGGGGGGGGGGTTCGCTCACAGACACGCCCGCGGTGGGGGAGAGACAGGCGGGGGGGGCCTTCGCTCACCTCAGACACGCCCGCGGTGGGGGAGAGACAGGCGGGGGGGGGGTTCGCTCACAGACACGCCCGCGGTGGGGGAGAGACAGGCGGGGGGGGCCTTCCCTCACCTCAGACACGCCCGCGGTGGGGGAGAGACAGGCGGGGGGGGGGTTCGCTCACAGACACGCCCGCGGTGGGGGAGAGACAGGCGGGGGGGGCCTTCGCTCACAGACACGCCCGCGGTGGGGGAGAGACAGGCGGGGGGGGTTCGCTCACAGACACGCCCGCGGTGGGGGAGAGACAGGCGGGGGGGGTTTCGCTCACAGACACGCCCGCGGTGGGGGAGAGACAGGCGGGGGGGGGCGTTCGCTCACAGACACGCCCGCGGTGGGGGAGAGACAGGCGGGGGGGGGCCTTTGCTCACCTCAGACACGCCCGCGGTGGGGGAGAGACAGGCGGGGGGGGGCGTTCGCTCACAGACACGCCCGCGGTGGGGGAGAGACAGGCGGGGGGGGCCTTCGCTCACCTCAGACACGCCCGCGGTGGGGGAGAGACAGGCGGGGGGGGGTTCGCTCACAGACACGCCCGCGGTGGGGGAGAGACAGGCGGGGGGGGGTTCGCTCACAGACACGCCCGGGTGGGGGAGAGACAGGCGGGGGGGGGCCTTCGCTCACCTCAGACACGCCCGCGGTGGGGGAGAGACAGGCGGGGGGGGGCCTTCGCTCACCTCAGACACGCCCGCGGTGGGGGAGAGACAGGCGGGGGGGGGCGTTCGCTCACAGACACGCCCGCGGTGGGGGAGAGACAGGCGGGGGGGGGGACCTTCGCTCACAGACACGCCCGCGGTGGGGGAGAGACAGGCGGGGGGGGCTTCGCTCACAGACACGCCCGCGGTGGGGGAGAGACAGGCGGGGGGGGGACCTTCGCTCACAGACACGCCCGCGGTGGGGGAGAGACAGGCGGGGGGGGGTTCGCTCACAGACACGCCCGCGGTGGGGGAGAGACAGGCGGGGGGGGGTTCGCTCACAGACACGCCCGCGGTGGGGGAGAGACAGGCGGGGGGGGGGCCTTCGCTCACCTCAGACACGCCCGCGGTGGGGGAGAGACAGGCGGGGGGGGGTTTGCTCACAGACACGCCCGCGGTGGGGGAGAGACAGGCGGGGGGGGACCTTCGCCTCACCTCAGACACGCCCGCGGTGGGGGAGAGACAGGCGGGGGGGGGCGTTTGCTCACAGACACGCCCGCGGTGGGGGAGAGACAGGCGGGGGGGGGGTTCGCTCACAGACACGCCCGCGGTGGGGGAGAGACAGGCGGGGGGGGTTCGCTCACAGAACGCCCGGTGGGGGAGAGACAGGCGGGGGGGGGTTCGCTCACAGACACGCCCGCGGTGGGGGAGAGACAGGCGGGGGGGGCCTTCCCTCACCTCAGACACGCCCGCGGTGGGGGAGAGACAGGGGGGGGGGGCTTCGCCACAGACACGCCCGCGGTGGGGGAGAGACAGGCGGGGGGGGCCTTCCTCACCTCAGACACGCCCGCGGTGGGGGAGAGACAGGCGGGGGGGGGGTTCGCTCACAGACACGCCCGCGGTGGGGGAGAGACAGGCGGGGGGGGACCTTCGCCCACCTCAGACACGCCCGCGGTGGGGGAGAGACAGGCGGGGGGGGGTTCGCTCACAGACACGCCCGCGGTGGGGGAGAGACAGGCGGGGGGGGCCTTCGCTCACCTCAGACACGCCCGGGTGGGGGAGAGACAGGCGGGGGGGGCTTCGCTCACCTCAGACACGCCCGCGGTGGGGGAGAGACAGGCGGGGGGGGGTTCGCTCACAGACACGCCCGCGGTGGGGGAGAGACAGGCGGGGGGGGCCTTTGCTCACCTCAGACACGCCCGCGGTGGGGGAGAGACAGGCGGGGGGGGCCTTCGCTCACCTCAGACACGCCCGCGGTGGGGGAGAGACAGGCGGGGGGGGGGACCTTCGCCCACCTCAGACACGCCCGCGGTGGGGGAGAGACAGGCGGGGGGGGGCTTCGCTCACAGACACGCCCGCGGTGGGGGAGAGACAGGCGGGGGGGGCCTTCGCTCACCTCAGACACGCCCGCGGTGGGGGAGAGACAGGTGGGGGGGGACCTTCGCCACCTCAGACACGCCCGCGGTGGGGGAGAGACAGGCGGGGGGGGGTTCGCTCACAGACACGCCCGCGGTGGGGGAGAGACAGGCGGGGGGGGGTTCGCTCACAGACACGCCCGCGGTGGGGGAGAGACAGGCGGGGGGGGCCTTCGCCTCACCTCAGACACGCCCGCGGTGGGGGAGAGACAGGCGGGGGGGGGACCTTCGCCCACCTCAGACACGCCCGCGGTGGGGGAGAGACAGGCGGGGGGGGGCGTTCGCTCACAGACACGCCCGCGGTGGGGGAGAGACAGGCGGGGGGGGGACCTTCGCCCACCTCAGACACGCCCGCGGTGGGGGAGAGACAGGCGGGGGGGGTTCGCTCACAGACACGCCCGAGGTGGGGGAGAGACAGGCGGGGGGGGACCTTCGCCCACCTCAGACACGCCCGCGGTGGGGAGAGACAGGCGGGGGGGGGTTCGCTCACAGACACGCCCGCGGTGGGGGAGAGACAGGCGGGGGGGGTTCGCTCACCCAGACACGCCCGCGGTGGGGGAGAGACAGGCGGGGGGGGGGACCTTCGCCCACCTCAGACACGCCCGCGGTGGGGGAGAGACAGGCGGGGGGGGCGTTTGCTCACAGACACGCCCGCGGTGGGGGAGAGACAGGTGGGGGGGGACCTTCGCCCACCTCAGACACGCCCGCGGTGGGGGAGAGACAGGCGGGGGGGGGCGTTTGCTCACAGACACGCCCGCGGTGGGGGAGAGACAGGCGGGGGGGGGGGTTCGCTCACAGACACGCCCGTGGTGGGGGAGAGACAGGCGGGGGGGGCGTTCGCTCACAGACACGCCCGCGGTGGGGGAGAGACAGGCGGGGGGGGGTTCACTCACAGACACGCCCGCGGTGGGGGAGAGACAGGCGGGGGGGGCCTTCCCTCACCTCAGACACGCCCGCGGTGGGGGAGAGACAGGCGGGGGGGGCGTTCGCTCACAGACACGCCCGCGGTGGGGGAGAGACAGGCGGGGGGGGCGTTCGCTCACAGACACGCCCGCGGTGGGGGAGAGACAGGCGGGGGGGGTTCGCTCACAGACAGCCCGCGGTGGGGGAGAGACAGGCGGGGGGGCCTTCGCCTCACCTCAGACACGCCCGCGGTGGGGGAGAGACAGGCGGGGGGGGGCTTCGCTCACAGACACGCCCGCGGTGGGGGAGAGACAGGCGGGGGGGGGCCTTTGCTCACCTCAGACACGCCCGAGGTGGGGGAGAGACAGGCGGGGGGGGCTTCGCTCACCTCAGACACGCCCGCGGTGGGGGAGAGACAGGCGGGGGGGGGACCTTCGCTCACAGACACGCCCGCGGTGGGGGAGAGACAGGCGGGGGGGGGTTCGCTCACAGACACGCCCGCGGTGGGGGAGAGACAGGCGGGGGGGGGGTTCGCTCACAGACACGCCCGCGGTGGGGGAGAGACAGGCGGGGGGGGCCTTCGCTCACCTCAGACACGCCCGCGGTGGGGGAGAGACAGGCGGGGGGGGGTTCGCTCACAGACACGCCCGCGGTGGGGGAGAGACAGGCGGGGGGGGCCTTCGCTCACCTCAGACACGCCCGCGGTGGGGGAGAGACAGGCGGGGGGGGACCTTCGCTCACAGACACGCCCGGGTGGGGGAGAGACAGGCGGGGGGGGGCGTTCGCTCACAGACACGCCCGCGGTGGGGGAGAGACAGGCGGGGGGGGGCGTTCGCTCACAGACACGCCCGCGGTGGGGGAGAGACAGGCGGGGGGGGCCTTCGCTCACCTCAGACACGCCCGCGGTGGGGGAGAGACAGGCGGGGGGGGGGTTCGCTCACAGACACGCCCGGGTGGGGGAGAGACAGGCGGGGGGGGGCCTTCGCCCACCTCAGACACGCCCGCGGTGGGGGAGAGACAGGCGGGGGGGGGTTCGCTCACAGACACGCCCGCGGTGGGGGAGAGACAGGCGGGGGGGGCCTTCGCTCACCTCAGACACGCCCGCGGTGGGGGAGAGACAGGCGGGGGGGGGCCTTCGCTCACCTCAGACACGCCCGCGGTGGGGGAGAGACAGGTGGGGGGGGACCTTCGCCCACCTCAGACACGCCCGAGGTGGGGGAGAGACAGGCGGGGGGGGGACCTTCGCCCACCTCAGACACGCCCGCGGTGGGGGAGAGACAGGCGGGGGGGGGTTCGCTCACAGACACGCCCGCGGTGGGGGAGAGACAGGCGGGGGGGGACCTTCGCCCACCTCAGACACGCCCGCGGTGGGGGAGAGACAGGCGGGGGGGGGTTCGCTCACAGACACGCCCGCGGTGGGGGAGAGACAGGCGGGGGGGGTTCGCTCACAGACACGCCGCGGTGGGGGAGAGACAGGCGGGGGGGGGGACCTTCGCCCACCTCAGACACGCCCGCGGTGGGGGAGAGACAGGCGGGGGGGGCGTTCGCTCACAGACACGCCCGCGGTGGGGGAGAGACAGGCGGGGGGGGACCTTCGCCCACCTCAGACACGCCCGCGGTGGGGGAGAGACAGGCGGGGGGGGCGTTTGCTCACAGACACGCCCGCGGTGGGGGAGAGACAGGCGGGGGGGGGTTCGCTCACAGACACGCCCGCGGTGGGGGAGAGACAGGCGGGGGGGGCGTTCGCTCACAGACACGCCCGCGGTGGGGGAGAGACAGGCGGGGGGGGGGTTCGCTCACAGACACGCCCGCGGTGGGGGAGAGACAGGCGGGGGGGGCCTTCCCTCACCTCAGACACGCCCGCGGTGGGGGAGAGACAGGCGGGGGGGGGGTTCGCTCACAGACACGCCCGCGGTGGGGGAGAGACAGGCGGGGGGGGGCCTTCGCTCACCTCAGACACGCCCGCGGTGGGGGAGAGACAGGCGGGGGGGGGCTTCGCTCACAGACACGCCCGCGGTGGGGGAGAGACAGGCGGGGGGGGCCTTCCTCACCTCAGACACGCCCGCGGTGGGGGAGAGACAGGCGGGGGGGGTTCGCTCACAGACACGCCCGCGGTGGGGGAGAGACAGGCGGGGGGGGGCTTCGCTCACAGACACGCCCGCGGTGGGGGAGAGACAGGCGGGGGGGGGGCCTTTGCTCACCTCAGACACGCCCGAGGTGGGGGAGAGACAGGCGGGGGGGGGGACCTTCGCCCACCTCAGACACGCCCGCGGTGGGGGAGAGACAGGCGGGGGGGGCGTTCGCTCACAGACACGCCCGCGGTGGGGGAGAGACAGGCGGGGGGGGACCTTCGCCCACCTCAGACACGCCCGGGTGGGGGAGAGACAGGCGGGGGGGGGACCTTCGCCCACCTCAGACACGCCCGCGGTGGGGGAGAGACAGGCGGGGGGGGGTTCGCTCACAGACACGCCCGCGGTGGGGGAGAGACAGGCGGGGGGGGACCTTCGCCCACCTCAGACACGCCCGCGGTGGGGGAGAGACAGGCGGGGGGGGGGTTCGCTCACAGACACGCCCGAGGTGGGGGAGAGACAGGCGGGGGGGGGACCTTCGCCCACCTCAGACACGCCCGCGGTGGGGGAGAGACAGGCGGGGGGGGGTTCGCTCACAGACACGCCCGCGGTGGGGGAGAGACAGGCGGGGGGGGCCTTCGCTCACCTCAGACACGCCCGCGGTGGGGGAGAGACAGGCGGGGGGGGGACCTTCGCCCACCTCAGACACGCCCGCGGTGGGGGAGAGACAGGGGGGGGGGCCTTTGCTCACCTCAGACACGCCCGAGGTGGGGGAGAGACAGGCGGGGGGGGGACCTTCGCCCACCTCAGACACGCCCGCGGTGGGGGAGAGACAGGCGGGGGGGGGGCGTTCGCTCACAGACACGCCCGCGGTGGGGGAGAGACAGGCGGGGGGGGGTTCGCTCACAGACACGCCCGCGGTGGGGGAGAGACAGGCGGGGGGGGTTCGCTCACAGACACGCCCGCAGGTGGGGGAGAGACAGGCGGGGGGGGGTTCGCTCACAGACACGCCCGCGGTGGGGGAGAGACAGGCGGGGGGGGCCTTCGCTCACCTCAGACACGCCCGCGGTGGGGGAGAGACAGGTGGGGGGGGACCTTCGCCCACCTCAGACACGCCCGCGGTGGGGGAGAGACAGGCGGGGGGGTTCGCCACTAGACACGCCGCGGTGGGGGAGAGACAGGCGGGGGGGGGCTTGCACCTCAGACACGCCCGCGGTGGGGGAGAGACAGGCGGGGGGGGGTTCGCTCACAGACACGCCCGCGGTGGGGGAGAGACAGGCGGGGGGGGCCTTCGCTCACCTCAGACACGCCCGCGGTGGGGGAGAGACAGGCGGGGGGGGGGTTCGCTCACAGACACGCCCGCGGTGGGGGAGAGACAGGGGGGGGGGACCTTCGCCCACCTCAGACACGCCCGCGGTGGGGGAGAGACAGGCGGGGGGGGGCGTTTGCTCACAGACACGCCCGCGGTGGGGGAGAGACAGGCGGGGGGGGGTTCGCTCACAGACACGCCCGCGGTGGGGGAGAGACAGGCGGGGGGGGTTCGCTCACAGACACGCCCGCGTGGGGGAGAGACAGGCGGGGGGGGTTGCTCACCTCAGACACGCCCGCGGTGGGGGAGAGACAGGCGGGGGGGGCCTTCCCTCACCTCAGACACGCCCGCGGTGGGGGAGAGACAGGTGGGGGGGGACCTTCGCCCACCTCAGACACGCCCGCGGTGGGGGAGAGACAGGCGGGGGGGGCCTTCCTTCACCTCAGACACGCCCGCGGTGGGGGAGAGACAGGCGGGGGGGGGGTTCGCTCACAGACACGCCCGCGGTGGGGGAGAGACAGGCGGGGGGGGGCGTTCGCTCACAGACACGCCCGCGGTGGGGGAGAGACAGGCGGGGGGGGGCGTTCGCTCACAGACACGCCCGGGTGGGGGAGAGACAGGCGGGGGGGGACCTTCGCCCACCTCAGACACGCCCGCGGTGGGGGAGAGACAGGCGGGGGGGGGTTCGCTCACAGACACGCCCGAGGTGGGGGAGAGACAGGCGGGGGGGGGACCTTCGCCCACCTCAGACACGCCCGCGGTGGGGGAGAGACAGGCGGGGGGGGTTCGCCACTCAGACACGCCCGCGGTGGGGGAGAGACAGGGGGGGGGGGTTCGCTCACAGACACGCCCGGGTGGGGGAGAGACAGGCGGGGGGGGGACCTTCGCCCACCTCAGACACGCCCGCGGTGGGGGAGAGACAGGCGGGGGGGGGTTCGCTCACAGACACGCCCGCGGTGGGGGAGAGACAGGCGGGGGGGGACCTTCGCCCACCTCAGACACGCCCGCGGTGGGGGAGAGACAGGCGGGGGGGGGTTCGCTCACAGACACGCCCGCGGTGGGGGAGAGACAGGCGGGGGGGGTTCGCTCACAGACACGCCCGCGGTGGGGGAGAGACAGGCGGGGGGGGGACCTTCGCCCACCTCAGACACGCCCGCGGTGGGGGAGAGACAGGCGGGGGGGGGCGTTCGCTCACAGACACGCCCGCGGTGGGGGAGAGACAGGCGGGGGGGGCCTTCGCCTCACCTCAGACACGCCCGCGGTGGGGGAGAGACAGGCGGGGGGGGACCTTCGCCCACCTCAGACACGCCCGCGGTGGGGGAGAGACAGGCGGGGGGGGGTTCGCCCACCTCAGACACGCCCGCGGTGGGGGAGAGACAGGCGGGGGGGGCGTTCGCTCACAGACACGCCCGCGGTGGGGGAGAGACAGGTGGGGGGGGACCTTCGCCCACCTCAGACACGCCCGCGGTGGGGGAGAGACAGGCGGGGGGGGTTCGCTCACAGACACGCCCGCGGTGGGGGAGAGACAGGGGGGGGGGACCTTCGCCCACCTCAGACACGCCCGCGGTGGGGGAGAGACAGGCGGGGGGGGTTCGCTCACAGACACGCCCGCGGTGGGGGAGAGACAGGCGGGGGGGGGCCTTCGCTCACCTCAGACACGCCCGCGGTGGGGGAGAGACAGGCGGGGGGGGCCTTTGCTCACCTCAGACACGCCCGCGGTGGGGGAGAGACAGGCGGGGGGGGGCCTTCGCTCACCTCAGACACGCCCGCGGTGGGGGAGAGACAGGTGGGGGGGGGACCTTCGCCCACCTCAGACACGCCCGCGGTGGGGGAGAGACAGGCGGGGGGGGGGTTCGCTCACAGACACGCCCGCGGTGGGGGAGAGACAGGCGGGGGGGGGTTCGCTCACAGACACGCCCGCGGTGGGGGAGAGACAGGCGGGGGGGGCCTTCGCTCACCTCAGACACGCCCGCGGTGGGGGGAGAGACAGGCGGGGGGGGGTTCCTCACCAGACATGCCCGCGGTGGGGGAGAGACAGGTGGGGGGGGACCTTCGCCCACCTCAGACACGCCCGCGGTGGGGGAGAGACAGGCGGGGGGGGGCCTTCCTTCACCTCAGACACGCCCGCGGTGGGGGAGAGACAGGCGGGGGGGGGTTCGCTCACAGACACGCCCGCGGTGGGGGAGAGACAGGCGGGGGGGGCGCGTTGCTCACCTCAGACACGCCCGCGGTGGGGGAGAGACAGGCGGGGGGGGGGCTTCGCTCACAGACACGCCCGCGGTGGGGGAGAGACAGGCGGGGGGGGGACCTTCGCCCACCTCAGACACGCCCGCGGTGGGGGAGAGACAGGCGGGGGGGGGGTTCGCTCACAGACACGCCCGAGGTGGGGGAGAGACAGGCGGGGGGGGGACCTTCGCCCACCTCAGACACGCCCGCGGTGGGGGAGAGACAGGCGGGGGGGGGCTTCGCTCACAGACACGCCCGCGGTGGGGGAGAGACAGGCGGGGGGGGTTCGCTCACAGACACGCCCGCGGTGGGGGAGAGACAGGCGGGGGGGGGACCTTCGCCCACCTCAGACACGCCCGCGGTGGGGGAGAGACAGGCGGGGGGGGGCGTTCGCTCACAGACACGCCCGCGGTGGGGGAGAGACAGGCGGGGGGGGACCTTCGCCCACCTCAGACACGCCCGCGGTGGGGGAGAGACAGGCGGGGGGGGGGTTGCTCACAGACACGCCCGCGGTGGGGGAGAGACAGGCGGGGGGGGGGTTCGCTCACAGACACGCCCGCGGTGGGGGAGAGACAGGCGGGGGGGGTTCGCCACCAGACACGCCCGCGTGGGGGAGAGACAGGCGGGGGGGGGTTCGCTCACAGACACGCCCGCGGTGGGGGAGAGACAGGCGGGGGGGGCCTTCCCTCACCTCAGACACGCCCGGGTGGGGGAGAGACAGGCCGGGGGGGACCTTCGCCCACCTCAGACACGCCCGCGGTGGGGGAGAGACAGGCGGGGGGGGACCTTCGCCCACCTCAGACACGCCCGCGGTGGGGGAGAGACAGGCGGGGGGGGCGTTCGCTCACAGACACGCCCGCGGTGGGGGAGAGACAGGTGGGGGGGGACCTTCGCCCACCTCAGACACGCCCGCGGTGGGGGAGAGACAGGCGGGGGGGGTTCGCTCACAGACACGCCCGCGGTGGGGGAGAGACAGGCGGGGGGGGACCTTCGCCCACCTCAGACACGCCCGCGGTGGGGGAGAGACAGGCGGGGGGGGGGTTCGCTCACAGACACGCCCGCGGTGGGGGAGAGACAGGCGGGGGGGGCCTTCCCTCACCTCAGACACGCCCGAGGTGGGGGAGAGACAGGTGGGGGGGGACCTTCGCCCACCTCAGACACGCCCGCGGTGGGGGAGAGACAGGCGGGGGGGGGCCTTCCTTCACCTCAGACACGCCCGCGGTGGGGGAGAGACAGGTGGGGGGGGGACCTTCGCCCACCTCAGACACGCCCGCGGTGGGGGAGAGACAGGCGGGGGGGGGGGTTTCGCTCACAGACACGCCCGCGGTGGGGGAGAGACAGGCGGGGGGGGGCCTTTGCTCACCTCAGACACGCCCGAGGTGGGGGAGAGACAGGCGGGGGGGCCTTCCCTCACCTCAGACACGCCCGCGGTGGGGGAGAGACAGGCGGGGGGGGGTGTTCACTAAGACATGCCCGTGGTGGAGGAGAGACAGGCGGGGGGGGGCCTTCCCTCACCTCAAACACGCCCGCGGTGGGGGAGAGACAGGCGGGGGGGGGCATTTGCTCACAGACACGCCTGCGGTGGGGGAGAGACAGGCGGGGGGGGCATTCGCTCACAGACACGGCTGCGCTGGGGGAGAGACAGTTGTGGGGGGGGCCTTTGGCTCACCTCAGAAAGCCCGGGTGGGGGAGAGACAGGCGGGGGGGGGGGGTTCCTCACAGACACGCCCCGGTGGGGGAGAGACAGGCGGGGGGGGTTCCCACCTAAGACAGCCCGGGTGGGGGAGAGACAGGCGGGGGGGGGGTTCGCTCACAGACACGCCCGGGTGGGGGAGAGACAGGCGGGGGGGGCCTTCCCCACCTCAGACACGCCCGCGGTGGGGGAGAGACAGGGGGGGCGGGGGGGGGGGCGGGGGGTTCCTCACAGACACGCCCGCGGTGGGGGAGAGACAGGCGGGGGGGGGTTCGCCCACCCAGACACGCCCGCGGTGGGGGAGAGACAGGCGGGGGGGGGGTTTCTAAGACAGCCCGGGTGGGGGAGAGACAGGGGGGGGGGCCTTCCCCACCTCAGACACGCCCGCGGTGGGGGAGAGACAGGCGGGGGGGGCTTTGCTCACAGACACGCCCGCGGTGGGGGAGAGACAGGGGGGGGGGGTTGGCTCACCCAGAAAGCCCGGGTGGGGGAGAGACAGGCGGGGGGGGTTGTTCACAAGACAGCCCGGGTGGGGGAGAGACAGGCGGGGGGGGGTTTCCTCACAGACAGCCCCGGTGGGGGAGAGACAGGCGGGGGGGGCCTTCCCTCACCTCAGACACGCCCGAGGTGGGGAGAGACAGGCCGGGGGGGACCTTCGCCCACCTCAGACACGCCCGCGGTGGGGGAGAGACAGGCGGGGGGGGACCTTCGCCCACCTCAGACACGCCCGCGGTGGGGGAGAGACAGGCGGGGGGGGCGTTCGCTCACAGACACGCCCGCGGTGGGGGAGAGACAGGTGGGGGGGGACCTTCGCCCACCTCAGACACGCCCGCGGTGGGGGAGAGACAGGCGGGGGGGGTTCGCTCACAGACACGCCCGCGGTGGGGGAGAGACAGGCGGGGGGGGACCTTCGCCCACCTCAGACACGCCCGCGGTGGGGGAGAGACAGGCGGGGGGGGGGGTTCGCTCACAGACACGCCCGCGGTGGGGGAGAGACAGGCGGGGGGGGCCTTCCCTCACCTCAGACACGCCCGAGGTGGGGGAGAGACAGGTGGGGGGGGACCTTCGCCCACCTCAGACACGCCCGCGGTGGGGGAGAGACAGGCGGGGGGGGCCTTCCTTCACCTCAGACACGCCCGCGGTGGGGGAGAGACAGGTGGGGGGGGGACCTTCGCCCACCTCAGACACGCCCGCGGTGGGGGAGAGACAGGCGGGGGGGGGGGGTTCGCTCACAGACACGCCCGCGGTGGGGGAGAGACAGGCGGGGGGGGGCCTTTGCTCACCTCAGACACGCCCGAGGTGGGGGAGAGACAGGCGGGGGGGCCTTCCCTCACCTCAGACACGCCCGCGGTGGGGGAGAGACAGGCGGGGGGGGTGTTCACTAAGACATGCCCGTGGTGGAGGAGAGACAGGCGGGGGGGGGCCTTCCCTCACCTCAAACACGCCCGCGGTGGGGGAGAGACAGGGGGGGGGGGCATTTGCTCACAGACACGCCTGCGGTGGGGGAGGGACAGGCGGGGGGGGCATTCGCTCACAGACACGGCTGCGCTGGGGGAGAGACAGTTGTGGGGGGGGGCGCGTTGGCTCACCTCAGATAAGCCTGTGGTGGAGGAGAGACAGGCGGGGGGGGGTATTCACTCACAGACACGCCCTCGGTAGGGGAGAGACAGGCGGGCGGGGTGTTTCACTAAGACATGCCCGTGGTGGAGGAGAGACAGGCGGGGGGGGGCGTTCGCTCACAGACACGCCCGCGGTGGGGGAGAGACAGGCGGTGGGGCCTTCCCTCACCTCAGACACGCCCGCGGTGGGGGAGAGACAGGCGGGGGGGGGGCGTTCACTCACAGACACGCCCGCGGTGGGGGAGAGACAGGCGGGGGGGGGTTCGCTCACAGACACGCCCGCGGTGGGGGAGAGACAGGCGGGGGGGGGTGTTCACTAAGACATGCCCGTGGTGGAGGAGAGACAGGCGGGGGGGGGCCTTCCCTCACCTCAGACACGCCCGCGGTGGGGGAGAGACAGGCGGGGGGGGCATTCGCTCACAGACACGCCCGCGCTGGGGGAGAGACAGTTGTGGGGGGGCGCGTTGGCTCACCTCAGATAAGCCTGTGGTGGAGGAGAGACAGGCGGGGGGGGGTGTTCACTAAGACATGCCCGTGGTGGAGGAGAGACAGGCGGGGGGGGGGGTATTCACTCACAGACATGCCCTCGGTGGGGGAGAGACAGGCGGGAGGGGTGTTCACTAAGACATGCCCGTGGTGGAGGAGAGACAGGCCGGGGGGGACCTTCGCCCACCTCAGACACGCCCGCGGTGGGGGAGAGACAGGCGGGGGGGGACCTTCGCCCACCTCAGACACGCCCGCGGTGGGGGAGAGACAGGCGGGGGGGGCGTTCGCTCACAGACACGCCCGCGGTGGGGGAGAGACAGGTGGGGGGGGACCTTCGCCCACCTCAGACACGCCCGCGGTGGGGGAGAGACAGGCGGGGGGGGTTCGCTCACAGACACGCCCGCGGTGGGGGAGAGACAGGCGGGGGGGGACCTTCGCCCACCTCAGACACGCCCGCGGTGGGGGAGAGACAGGCGGGGGGGGGGTTCGCTCACAGACACGCCCGCGGTGGGGGAGAGACAGGCGGGGGGGGCCTTCCCTCACCTCAGACACGCCCGAGGTGGGGGAGAGACAGGTGGGGGGGGAACTTCGCCCACCTCGGACACGCCCGCGGTGGGGGAGAGACAGGCGGGGGGGGCCTTCCTTCACCTCAGACACGCCCGCGGTGGGGGAGAGACAGGTGGGGGGGGGACCTTCGCCCACCTCAGACACGCCCGCGGTGGGGGAGAGACAGGCGGGGGGGGGTTCGCTCACAGACACGCCCGCGGTGGGGGAGAGACAGGCGGGGGGGGGCCTTTGCTCACCTCAGACACGCCCGAGGTGGGGGAGAGACAGGCGGGGGGGCCTTCCCTCACCTCAGACACGCCCGCGGTGGGGGAGAGACAGGCGGGGGGGGTGTTCACTAAGACATGCCCGTGGTGGAGGAGAGACAGGCGGGGGGGGGCCTTCCCTCACCTCAAACACGCCCGCGGTGGGGGAGAGACAGGCGGGGGGGGGCATTTGCTCACAGACACGCCTGCGGTGGGGGAGAGACAGGCGGGGGGGGCATTCGCTCACAGAGACGGCTGCGCGGGGGGAGAGACAGTTGTGGGGGGGGCGCGTTGGCTCACCTCAGATAAGCCTGTGGTGGAGGAGAGACAGGCGGGGGGGGGTATTCACTCACAGACACGCCCTCGGTAGGGGAGAGACAGGCGGGCGGGGTGTTCACTAAGACATGCCCGTGGTGGAGGAGAGACAGGCGGGGGGGGGGCGTTCGCTCACAGACACGCCCGCGGTGGGGGAGAGACAGGCGGTGGGGCCTTCCCTCACCTCAGACACGCCCGCGGTGGGGGAGAGACAGGCGGGGGGGGGCGTTCACTCACAGACACGCCCGCGGTGGGGGAGAGACAGGCGGGGGGGGGTTCGCTCACAGACACGCCCGCGGTGGGGGAGAGACAGGCGGGGGGGGGTGTTCACTAAGACATGCCCGTGGTGGAGGAGAGACAGGCGGGGGGGGGCCTTCCCTCACCTCAGACATGCCCGCGGTGGGGGAGAGACAGGCGGGGGGGGCATTCGCTCACAGACACGCCCGCGCTGGGGGAGAGACAGTTGTGGGGGGGCGCGTTGGCTCACCTCAGATAAGCCTGTGGTGGAGGAGAGACAGGCGGGGGGGGGGTGTTCACTAAGACATGCCCGTGGTGGAGGAGAGACAGGCGGGGGGGGGTATTCACTCACAGACACGCCCTCGGTAGGGGAGAGACAGGCGGGGGGGGGCCTTCCCTCACCTCAGACACGCCCGCGGTGGGGGAGAGACAGGCGGGGGGGGCATTCGCTCACAGACACGCCCGCGCTGGGGGAGAGACAGTTGTGGGGGGGCGCGTTGGCTCACCTCAGATAAGCCTGTGGTGGAGGAGAGACAGGCGGGGGGGGGGGTGTTCACTAAGACATGCCCGTGGTGGAGGAGAGACAGGCGGGGGGGGGGGTGTTCACTAAGACATGCCCGTGGTGGAGGAGAGACAGGCGGGGGGGGGGGGTATTCACTCACAGACACGCCCTCGGTAGGGGAGAGACAGGCGGGAGGGGTGTTCACTAAGACATGCCCGTGGTGGAGGAGAGACAGGCGGGGGGGGGGGTATTCACTCACAGACACGCCCTCGGTGGGGGAGAGACAGGCGGGAGGGGTGTTCACTAAGACATGCCCGTGGTGGAGGAGAGACAGGCGGGGGGCGGGGGGGAGAATACGACTTTTGTTGGTGTCTCTGGAGCCCGGGATCACTGGCTTGCGCCGTGGGTGGCAGGATCACCTCGGACCCTCGCTAGGCATAGCGCGATCGGGGAGGCCCGGGAGGAGGCCGAGTGGCTGGTTGTGGGGTGCGAGGAAAGCCGAGAATGAGCGAGGCCGGGAGGGGTCCAGGGAACGGCGAGGGGGGTACGAAGAGCGGGTAAGCCCCATGGGCGGGCTGGGGCCAGGGGAGGGGCTGATTTTGCCCATCACAGGTCAGGGGAAATTCAGAAAGTCTCCTGCTGACTCACTGCTGGGGCTCACGGAAGGGGGCGGCAGGGAGACGAACCGGGATGCAAGGTGGGGCAGCAGCCTGGTTCCTCTTCCTTGTTATTTTGTTCTTCATTAACTTCTGGCTGTTCAGCCTCTGGGTTTAATGGGCACGATTACAGCTGTTCCTGGGTTGCACTGACGGTGCCTGTTTTGTTTGGACAAATTGCTTCTTTGGTTTTCTTCAATCTTGTAACATTCAACGCCATGAACGACTTGACCTCTTCTTGTGGTTAATTTCCAGGTTCTTGTAACATCTTAGGAGCCTTCACTCCCTGTTTTCATTGAAACTTACAACGGGGTACATTTTGTACGGCCAATAGTTACCATCATCCCTCTCTTATGAATCAGTTATATCTTAGGTCAGACACTGGCTCATAAAAACACAATTACAAACAAGATGTAATATTGCCTGGACTTAAATTGGCTTGGCATTATCGCTAGTCAAATAGGAAAAGTCATATCAGCACAACTATTTTCATTTTAGTGAAATCAGAACAAATCGAGCATTGCATAACTTCCGCCCAAGGTAGGTACTATGGTCTTCCCTGTGCAGCCTGGATCAGTTTAACATTTTTTACAAGACCAAAGTCATTTGCCACATTTCAAAAATCTAACTCCATTTGGAGTAAGAATGATTTAAATCTAGACTTGGTTAATACATTAAAAAAAAGACAGCGAACTTGTAGCACACGTGTTTTATTTTGCCATTTCTTTAAATAATATAAAAGGTAGCTTGGACTAAGGGAGTTTACTGAGATAAACTGTGCAGGGGTGGGAAAGTTTCTAGTTTAAAAAAAGAGATGCATTTTATTGATGTTTTAGCAAGACGAGCTGCTAACCCAAAGCCCAGAGCTGAGTTAGTGTCTGTGTCCCAAGCACTGGAGCGGGGATTGGTGGATAATTGAGGCTTAGGAGGGAAGGTCAGGGTCTTGCAGACGGACTCCACAGGAGCGGAGGTTGCAAGAAAGTGACATGGAGGAGACACATGCAGAGAGACCAGGAAATGCTGAGTCCGTGACCCTGCACTCTGGGTTCAAGCTCAGCCTGGCGAGGGGAGGGTGAGCGGGGAAGGCTGAGAACAGCTGACCCCAGTTCAGCACTGTGACGGACCGGGCCGGGTCTGGGCACAGCTGAGGGTGTCTGCTCAGGGCGAATTGCTCAAATTCAGGGCTCCTTACTGCTCCCCGACTGGAGACCTTCCCAAACAGGCCACAAACCAGTCCCACAGAGCACTTCAGCTGCCTGCCTGAAGCCTCACGAGCAAAACCCCTCCGACACAGGAGCAGCTAACAGGGAGTTTGGAGAGGGAGTTCTCCAGGTAAAAGAGGAGTAAAAACGGGACCCTTGTGGTAAGTGGCTGTCTGGAGTGTGTGTTTGTGTGTGGGGGAGTTATTTGCTGTGTGCTGAGCTTGTGTTTGTGTGTTTGGTTGGTTTGTTTGCAGGAGCTTCTAAAAGGTTTGAAATCTAGAAGCCTCTGTTAATTGGCTGAGCCTCAGTCAGGGGGAGGGGCTACCAGAGCTATATAAGCCTGTGACTCAGCGACCAGGGAGCTTGCGAACAGGAACAGCTAACAGGGAGTTTGGAGGGGGAGGTTAGAGGGCACTAGGGACTTCTAACCTTCTTAAAAACATAACTCTTATAATAATCGATATTCCAGAGGTTTAAAAAGAATCCCAGTTTCTGCTTAAACTTATTCATTAGAAAAATGGAGACAGAAGCCCAGCAGCAGAGTGGGGGCTATCCTGTTTATTGCGTCGAGTGTAACATGTATGATTACCTGCCCTGTGGGCGGGTGGCGTATGTGTGCACCCGTTGCAAGGAGCTCCTGACCCTCAGAGACCGGGTTTGGGCTTTGGAGGCCAGGGTGGCTGAACTGGAGGAGCTAAGGGAGGAAGAGAGATATGTTGATGAGACTTTCCGGGACACTGTAGTACTGTCCCACCTCCAGTCTGAGAGCCCCAGTGCTCTTAAGGAGGATGAAAGTCTCAAGGAAACAGAGCATTCAATGGGAGCAGAGGGAAACCATCCCGTAGTTGGGACCCTCCTCCCAGAGGATGTTGCGGTATCCTCTCGCACTGAGGATACCTCTGAGGGGGAGGGAATGCCAGTTAGGAAGAGGCAGGTGTTAGTAGTGGGTGATTCGATCGTTAGAAACATAGATAGTTGGGTTTGTGATGACCGGGAGAACCGTATGGTCACTTGCCTGCCTGATGCGAAGGTTGCGGATCTCTCGAGGCGTCTAGATAGACTTATGTGTAGTGCTGGGGAGGAGCCGGTGGTCGTGGTACATGTAGGTACCAATGATGTAGGGAAGGATAGGAGAGATGTCCTGGAGGCCAAATTTAGGCTGCTAGGAAAGAGACTGAAATCCAGGACCTCTATGGTGGCATTCTCAGAAATGCTTCCAGTTCCACGCGCAGGGCCAGGTAAGCAGGCAGAGCTTCAGAGTCTCAATGCGTGGATGAGACGATGGTGTAGGGAAGAGGGATTTGGATTTATTAGGAACTGGGGACACTTTTGGGAGAGGGGGAGCCTATACAGGAAGGATGGGCCCCACCTAAACCAGGGTGGAACCAGACTGCTGGCACTAAACATTAAAAAGGCTGTAGAGCAGTTTTTAAACAAAGAGATGGGGGAAAGCCGATTGGTGCGGAGATGCACGTAAATCGGAGGGAGACTTCTCTTAGAGGAGAATCCATTGATAGAGATTCTCTAAGCTGTAGTCAGAAAGAGAGGAGGGGAGAGGGCAAACCATGGGCCAGAGCAGACAAACAACCGTGTACAAAGGAATCCAATGCACCAGGGAAGGGCAGACAAATAAGCAGTGGCAAATTTTTAAAGTGCTTCTACACAAATGCTGGGAGTCTGACTAATAAGATGGGTGAACTAGAGTACCTCGTATTAAAGGAGGAGATTGACATAATAGGCATCACTGAAACCTGGTGGAATGAGGAAAATCTGTGGGACACAATCATACCGGGATATAAAATATATGGAAAGGATAGAGCAGGCCGGGTGGGTGGCGGAGTGGCACTGTATGTGAAAGATAATGTAGAATCAAATGAAATAAAAATATTAAGTGAATCAACATGCTCAATAGAATCGCTATGGATAGTAATTACAGGCTCCAATAATAAGAAATTAGCAGTAGGGATATATTACCGACCACCTGACCAGGACAGCGATACTGACATTGAAATGCTCAGGGAGATTAGAGAGGCTACCAAAATAAAGAACTCTATAATAATGGGGGATTTTAATTATCCCCATATTGACTGGGTACATGTCACCTCAGGAAGAGAAGCGGAGATAAAATTTCTCAATGGCCTAAATGACTGCTTCTTGGAGCAGCTGGTACAGGAACCCACAAGGGGAGAGGCAATTCTCGATTTAGTCCTGAGTGGAGCGCAGAATCAGGTCCAGGAAATAACCTTGGGAATAGTGACCATAATATAATAACATTCAACATTCCTGTGGTGGGTAGAACACCTCAGCAGACCAGCACCCTGGCATTTAATTTCAAAAAGGGGAATTACACAAAAATGAGGAGGTTAGTTAAACAGAAATTAAAAGGCACAGTGACTAGAGCCAAATCCCTGCAAGCTGCATGGAAACTTTTTAAAGACACCATAATAGAGGCCCAACTTAAATGTATACCCCAAATTAAAAAACATAGCAAGAGACCTAAAGAAGTGTCACCGTGGCTTAACCACCATGTAAAAAAAGCAGTGAGGGACAAAAAGGCATCTTTTAAGAAGTGGAAGTCCAATCCTAGTGAGATAAATAGAAAGGAACATAAACACTGTCAAATCAAGTGTAAAAATGTAATAAGAAAAGCAAAAAAAGATTTTGAGGAACAGCTAGCCAAAAACTCAAAAAGAAATAACAAAATGTTTTTTAAGTACATTAGAAGCAGGAAGCCTGCTAAAAAAACCTGTGGGTCCCCTAGACGATCGAGATATAAAAGGCGCAATCAAGGACGATAAAGCCATTCCGGAGAAACTAAATGATTTCTTTGCTTCAGTCTTCATGGCTGAGGACGTTGGGGAGATTCCCAAATCTGCACCGTCCTTTATGGGTGACGAATCTGAGGAACTGTCCCGGATTGAAGTGTCATTAGAGGAGGTTTTGGAACAAATAGAAAAACTTAATGTTAACAAATCTCCGGGACCGGATGGCATTCATCCAAGGGTTCTAAAAGAACTCAAATGGGAAATTGCTGAACTATTATCTGTGGTTTGTAACCTATCCCTTAAATCGGCTTCCGTACCTAATGACTGGAAGGTAGCCAACGTGACACCAATATTTAAAAAGGGCTCTAGAGGCGATCCGGGCAATTACAGACCGGTAAGTCTGACTTCAGTACCGGGCAAATTAGTCGAAACAATAGTAAAGAATAAAATTGTGAAGCATGTAGAAGAACATAATTTGTTGGACAAAAGTCAATAAGGTTTCTGTAAAGGGAAATCCTGTCTTACTAATCTATTAGAGTTCTTTGAAGGGGTTAACAAACATGCGGACAAGGGGGATCCAGTAGATATAGTATACTTAGATTTTCAGAAAGCCTTTGACAAGGTCCCTCACCAAAGGCTCTTGTGTAAATTACATGGCCATGGGATAAGAGGGAAGGTCCTTTCTTGGATTGAGAACTGGTTAAAAGACAGGAAACAAAGGGTAGGAATAAATGGTAAATTTTCAGAATGGAGAGGGGTAACTAGCGGTGTCTCCCAAGGGTCAGTCCTGGGACCAATCCTGTTCAACTTATTCATAAATGATCTGGAGAAAAGGGTAAGCAGGTGGTAAAGTTTGCAGATGATACCAAACTGTTTAGGATAGACAAGACAGAAGCAGACTGTGAGGGACTCCAAGAAGATCTCACCCAACTGAGTGATTGGGCAACAAAATGGCAAATGAAATTTAATGTGGATAAGTGTAAAGTAATGCACATCGAGAAAAATAACCCCAACTATACGTACAGTATGATGGGGGCTAATTTGGCTACGACAAATCAGGAAAGAGATCTTGGAGTTATCGTGGACAGTTCTCTGAAAACTTCCACGCACTGTGCAGCGGCGGTCAAAAAGGCAAATAGGATGCTAGGAATTATTAAGAAAGGGATAGAAAATAAGACCCAGAATATCTTACTGCCCCTGTATAAAACTATGGTACGCCCACATCTTGAATACTGTGTACAGATGTGGTCTCCTCACCTCAAAAAAAGATATTTTGGGCTTGGAAAGGGTTCAGAAAAGGGCAACTAAAATGATTAGGGGTTTGGAACGGGTCCCATATGAAGAGAGGTTAAAACGACTGGGACTTTTCAGTTTAGAAAAGAGGAGACTGAGGGGGGATATGATAGAGGTATATAAAATCATGAGTGGCGTGGAGAGGGCCGATAAAGAGAAGTTATTTATTAGTTCCCTAAATAGAAGAACTAGAGGACACCAAATGAAATTAATGGGTTGCAGGTTTAAAACTAATAAAAGAAAGTTCTTCACACACCGTCAACCTGTGGAACTCCTTGCCAGAGGAGGCTGTGAAGGCTAGGACTATAATAGAGTTTAAAGAGAAGCTAGATAATTTCATGGAGGTTAGGTCCATAAAAGGCTATTAGCCAGGGGATAAAATGGTGTCCTTGGCCTCTGTTTGTCAGAGGCTGGAGAGGGATGGCAGGAGACAAATCGCTTGATCATTGTCTTCGGTCCACCCTCTCTGGGGCACCTGGTGCTGGCCACTGTCGGCAGACAGGATACTGGGCTAGATGGACCTTTGGTCTGACCCAGTACGGCCATTCTTATGTTCTTATGACACCCCAGCAATATCCATGCCTCAGACAGCCCCGGGCCTCATACACAGGTGAGGGGTTTTAGAGCCCAATCTCACCTACCCCAAACAAGTTCTGTCCGGTTCCAAGAAACCAGCCACAGTTCCCAGCTCAATTAACCCTCTGGACCTTACCCACAAATCACGCTGAGCCAATCCTTTAGAATCTACAATCTAAAGGTTTATTACTGCAAGAAAGAAAAGCATGAGAGTGAGGTTGTTAAAGTATCACACATTACATGCATCGAATCTCCCGGTTCTCGATGCAGGCTTACAGCAGAGATGTTATAGCTTCTGGCTTAAAAGTCCTTGGTGCACATCCTATGCCAGGATGGGTCCACAGTTCTTCCCGGCTCGTGATTCCCTGCGAGGCCGCATCTGGGGTCAGGAGCAGATCTGGAGACCTCATGGAGTCGGCCACATGGCATAGTTATCCCTCCTTCCTGGTTTCTTCCAAGCTGGCTAGAGTCACATGGCCAGTGACCAGGTGTGTCTTTGGCCTCCAGAGATCCATTGTTCCCCGGAGACTTGCTCATTAGCATGACCATAGGCAAACATTCCTGGCCCAATACTCAACCACATACAGAGAAACTCCCAGTCTCCATACAGAGTACGGATTCATAACTCCACCCCCAGACATTATGCAGATATGTGAAGAGCATATACAGACCCAGTAGAAAGTGAGCTTTTGTTTGACACCTCACATGGCCCCCTTTGTACCAACTTTTGGGAAAAACGCCCCCCCCATGGGTGCAGCAGTGACCCGGCTGCTCCCCTCAAAATCCAGTAACGTGACAAGCACCAGGAGTTGTTTCAGGCCAAGCAGCCTTAAGCAGAGAAAAGGAGGCTCTGGAGTCCACCCACGGACACTGAGAAAGGAAACAGTCGGGCGATGATGAGTTGCGCTACAGTTTCTGCCACCGTCACTTGTGTCACTCAGGTGTGAATCAACCCTCCGCCGGAGCGATGTTCACTACCCGGGCCTGCCACTGTGGGCGGGAGCGCAGGATCCTTATGCTGAGGGGCGAACTTAGGGTTGGCTACCAGCTCGCTCCTTCCCTGGGCAGGGTGCCCACTGGGCCCTGGACGCACAGAAATGCTGGGTAAAGGGCTCAAGACTGAGCCAGCCAGTGCAGAGATGGACGCAATGATGGAGAGAGGTGGCAGGAGACCCGCTCTTTGGAGTCTTGGCGCTCCTGGGCGGGGAACTGGGTGCTGCTGGGCGCTGGGCGGGGAGCTGCTGGGCGCTGGACAAGCGGGCGTCACCGCACCAGGGGAACGCTGAAGACCAACAAGAACTGGAACCTGCCTTTTTGCGACCCACTGGCCGGTGAGAGAGGAGCCCAGAATCAACCCGCAGGGAGCCCCGGGGAGGGCGCTGAGGCCTGAACCACCTGGCCGGGAGGTTTCATGCACCAGGGTGGGTGTTAATGGTTCGTACCCGACTCTGCAAAACCGCCCGCACGAGCGCAGCTGGAGGGGTCGCTCCCTGGGCCCGGCTACAATCGTTCTTAGCGCGACCGTCTGCTGGGACTGCAGCGCAGATGGCACCGCTGCCCGCCGCCGGCCGCTCCACACTCCCGCCATGGGCTCTGCAGCATCACATGGCTGTGGTGGCACCCCAGGGACACGGGGCGTCGGGGCGAGCCCGTTCGGCGCTGCCTCAGCGCGAGGAGCAAGTTCTAGGCGCGTCTGCGGCCAGGGATTCAGTGTTGTGCACAGACCCCACCGCCCGCCCTGACCGGACCAGGGAACCCAAACGGCCCTGACCCGCGTTGTCCAGCCTGCGCCTGCACACGCTGATTCCATGGCCCGTGGACTGGCTCCCGCGCTACCTGCAAGCGAGTCCCTCCCCTGACTCCTCCGGTAGCCCCGCTTCTCCCCTGCGGGCGCATCTCCTCTTTGATGTGAAATGCGGGGGGGGGAGGGCAATTTGGGACTCCCCTCCCCCCACAAGTGTGTTCCGTCTCATTGCACCCTGGTTCCATCCAGTGCAGCCACCTCCCAGGCCAGGCCCTGGGCCCCACTGAGGACTAAATCGGGAATCGCCGCTCCCCTGGCAGGCCCCCAATGGCCGCAGCTAGCGGGAGAGGCGTCGGCCTGCTGGTGACACCGCCTAGGCCGAGAGGGAGCAGGCGGAGGCTGCAAGATGCGCTAGCCCCGTCCTGGGGTGGGCAGCTGAGGCGCAGGGAACTCCCCCCCCCCCACGGCGCATTGGTCTCCCGGGACCGAGGTGAGGGCAGAACAAGCAGCAATTGCCTCGCTCTCTGCCCCAGGGCTCTGCCAGGCCCAGGGCCCCGCTTCGGCCACCGAGCCGCTCACGCTTGTCCTTTAGCCGGGCACGCCTGGGGGTGGCAGCTCCTGGCAGGGTTGGCGCCGCCCGGGGGCTGCTGCCCTAGAGACCTGGGGCCCCCCGCGCATGGCGCCGTCCTGCGGACACGGAGGGTCACTAGCCGGTGGCTCTGTGACGTCGTGCCAGTCTGACCCGGCTTGACAAACCATCAGGCTTTGTGTGAGCCTCCTGGCGCACAGGCGTGAAATCCTTCCTCCCCGCTGGACGGACTCTGCTGGCGCCTGAACCAGCTCCTCTGCAATTGGAATAAACGTCCCATCCCCACCCCCGCGGGATTTCAGCCACCCCGTGTGCTCCGCCCCGGGGCCGCCTCGCAGGGCAAGCCAGCAACAACCTGGCCTGGGGCAGGAGGCCTGGGCCTGCAGGGTTTCTGGGCCCAGTGAGAGTGCGGGGGAACCTGTCTCACCTCTTCCCCCACTGATCCTGGCTCTAGCTGTTCCTGTTGCTTCCCCACTGGCCTAGGTGCGAATGCACCCGCCCAGGGAAGGGAAATCAGGTCTGGGCCTACCCTGCATGACTCAGGGACGGTGTCATCCCCGTCACACTCACCGTCACAGGGTCCAGGCACCACAAGGGGCGTCTCCTCCGGGCTGCTCTAGGATTAGCTCTTTCCACGCCCAACACCCCTCCTGCTGCCCCCAAATGCCCTGCTGCCTCTGCCCCTCCCGGGCTGCCTGGAGCCCCCACCTGATCACCATGGTCGTCGCCTTCCAGCTGCTCTGCCCACAGCTCCGGTTCCACGCCAGGGACACCACACTGCTCCCCCAGAGCCCGGTGGCCCTTTCCCTGTTCTGCTTCCTGTAGCTCCTGGCTCCGTTAGCTGGTGCACGAGCTCAGGCCCTGCTCCCAGGGACTGACTGCAGCCTGGTGTCCTTGCCCCGCCTGTTCCCTCTCAGCTGGGTGCCAACCCCAGGCCGTAGGCACCCGGCTCCCCTCAGCCACGGGTTAACTGGCCCCTTCTCAGCCCGTTAACTCTGCAGGCTGGCCTGGGGAGCCCTGTCACAGGGTCGACTGCCCGTGGGCGTCCCCCCAGAGCACAGCAGGCTTCCCTGAGGTAGCACCCCCTGCTGCTGGCCACTCCAATCCACCCCATGCTCTGCCCACCAAACTACAACAGGAAGTCCCCCCACAAAAAGGACCTTCTGCCCCCTCCTCGGTTCCTCCTCGGCCCATCCTTGAGACTCTGTGTTCAGGCCCCTGGGACCTGCAGGCCCCTTCCTGAGGGCTGGGGGCAGAATCTGGGCCCAGCCCCGGCTCCGGGTGCCAGTCCAGGCCCCTGTACTAAGCGGTGGGGTTTGTGCCTTCAGGTGCCACTGGCTGCCCAAGCCCCTTGTGCAGCCTGCGCTTAGCACGGCCTCTCCTCTGGCTCCCAAGCCTCTGGCTTTCCCCCAGGCCCTGCCCGCTCCTCTCCTGCCCGAACCCCTCAGGGCTGCCTCGCAGCGCTGCTGGGCTCCCCGCGCTCTGGCCAAAGGGCGAGACAGTGGCTGAGTGGTTAGCAATGGAAGTCACGTGCTGCAGCAGGGACCTGGACCCGCCCGCTGGCCCACGCCGCTAGCCGAGGCAGCCGGCGAGCTCAGTGCCAGCCTGAGGCTGAACACAGGAGCTGTCAGGGCAGACAGGCTCCCTGGGGCCAGGCGCAGCCCACTGCCCAGCACTGCAGAGCGCAGGCTGTGCCAGACCATCCCCCACTTCAGGCCCCGCTGGCCTCAGTCACCCCGCTCTGGCCAGCGTGCCGTGCAGAGTCTTCAGTAGCCTCCCTTCCAGCGGGTGGAACCAGAAACACCAAGCTTGACTCTCCTCGTGTGCTCATGGATCTGGACTAAAACCACTCACAGCATCAGATTTCAGGTGGCACAGATCAGGGGTACATGAGTGCAGGATCAGGGACCTTTGCAAAGGCTCTTCTGGCTGCCCACTTACTAGGTCTCTCTTATAGAATCACAGAATCCCAGGGCTGGCAGAGACCTCAGGAGTCATTGAGTCCAGCCCCCTGCCCAAAGCAGGACCAACCCCAGCTCAGTCATCCCAGCCAGTGCCCTGTCAAGCTGGGACTTAAACACTCTAGGGATGGAGATTCCACCCCCTCCCTAGGGAACCCAGCCCAGCGCTTCCCCACCCGCCTAGGGAAATAGTTTTTCCTAATATCCAACCTAGACCTCCCCCACTGTAACTTGAGACCATTGCTCCTTGTTCTGCCATCTGCCACCACTGAGAACAGCCTCTCTCCATCCTCTCTGGAACCTCCCTCCAGGAAGTTGAAGGCTGCTCTCAAATCCCCCCTCACTCTTCGCTTCTGCAGACTGAACAAACCCAAATCCTTCAGCCCCTCCTCATATGCTCCAGCCCCCTCAGCATTTTGGTTGCCCTCCGCTGGACCCTCTCCAATGCGTCCACATCCTTTCTGTAGTGGGGGGCCCAGAACTGGACACAATACTCCAGATGTGGCCTCACCAGAGCCGAATAAAGGGGAATAATCTCATCTCTGGATCTGCTGGCCATGCTCCTCCTAATGCACCCTAATATACCATTAGCCTTCTTGGCTACCAGGGCACCCTGGTGACTCATATCCAGCTTCTCATCCACTGTAACCCCCAGGGCCTTTTCTACCAGACTGCTGCTTAGCCAGTCAGTCCCCAGCCTGTAGCAGTGCTTTGGATTCTTCCATCCCAAAGGCAGAACAGAGAGAGGAAACCACAGCAGGCCTCAAACACTAATAATGTGCCAGCTTCATCCTCTGGACCAGTTTTCTGCCTTTCGGGGACAAGCCCTGGGTTTGCAGCCGCTTGCTGCGCTGCCGCACGGTGCACACACTGAGCTGCGCTAACACTGATGTCGTGGCCTTTCCAGACGGACGGACACCTTGCCAGACCTGGCTACCAGCCACCTAAGCATGCGGCCCGGTGGTGCTGCGCTCTTTGCAGTGAGAGGAAGAGATGGTGGCTGCCAGGAGGTGTTTACATTCCAGATTACCGAGGTCGGGGCAGGGAGAAGGATAACTTCACCCACAGCTTATGGGTGGAGAACTGAGGCACTGGGCAGTGACATGGCCAAGGCCATGGCCACACAGAGTCTGCGGCCAGGACCAACCCAGCTCTCCCATGTCTCGGCCCAGTGCTTTAGCCACAAGCCACCCTCTCTCCACTCCGCCCCTTCCTGTCGTCTGCAGGCGGAAGGACCATAGGCCTGGCGCTGAGCCCAGGCTCTCGGCAGTTCAGCACAGCTGACCGTGCAGCGGTTATCTGGAGTTTCCCAGGACTCAGGTCCCAGAGCCCTTTGGCAGAAGGATCTCTGAGCTGACAGCATCCTGGCCCAGCTCACAATCCCGAACAGCTGGAGAACAGCACCCCCTGCTGGCAGAACCAGGTGCGGGCTCAGCCGCAGCCCGTGGAGGGCATGGAGCAGCTCCTGATGCAGCTGACAAAGCAGCCGCTTCTAGACTCACGCGGTGCTGCCTGAGCTCTGGGACAGACGCGAAGGCCTAAACCTCCAGCTAACCAGCCGCAGCCCATCCATCTCCTAGGCGCGGGGCCGATGCTTGCGGCAGGCTGCTGCCGTCCATCACAGTGACAGCTGGCTCCCCGAGCCTCACTGCAGGCGTCGTAAAGCTCCCGATCTCTGCCGAGGCACTACTGTCCAACGCCGAGCCTGTGCTCAGAACCCACCGCTGCTCTGGGCGTCCAGAGTCTGCACTTCCTAACCCCCCCCCTGCTCTGGAGCCCTGTAATCATGTTACGAAGACCCTCCCACACAACAAGCACTTGCCTAGACCGCAGCACAGCAGTGACAACGACTCACCGCTGTGGCTGCAGGCAGCAGAGCGTTGTGATTTTGCACAGTTCAGTTTCAGTTGCATTGGCCCCTTTTTTCCTGGGCTCCCAGCTGGAGTTCCAAAGAGGACACAACTGCGAGGGAGACCCGCACACCCTTGTTTATTGGGGAAATCCCCAAGCCACCATTTAAAGGTACCCGGGCTCTGCTTTACAAAAATCGCAACGGCTCTTTGGTTTGGAGCAAGCCCGGAAGGGTGACCTGGGTGCGCAGCTCTCCCTGCTCTCTGCCACCTCCGTGGGACTGGTTGCTAATCATGGATTACGCTCCCATGGCCAGTTAGTCGGGACTCCTGGAGAGCACAGACCCAGGAGCTACCCCAAAAATATTCCCAGAGCAAAGCTGGTGGAGAACCAGCCGATCTTGGTTTGCCACCAGTGATGGAGAAGCCACCACAACCACTCCAATGGCCACGCCAATGGTTAATTATCCGCCCTGCTTAAAACGTGGCCCTTGTTTCTAGTTAACGTGTCGAGCTGCCACGTCCAACCACTGGCTTGTGCTAGACCCTGCTCTGCTGGGCTGCAGAGCCTATTATCAAACACTTGTCCTCCCAGGCAGGGCACTTACAGACTGAACAACTCCCCCCTCAACCATCTCTCTGTGGGGCTGAGTCAGTTGGAGCTCTGCACGTCTGTCACCATCAGGCAGGTTTTCCAAACCTCAGATCCTTCTCAGGGCTCTTCTCTGAATTCTCCCATTTTTCAGCAGCCTCCTGGAGAGCTGCAGGCACCAGTGCTGGACCAGGCTCCCAGCAGGGTCGCACAAGCGCCAGACGCAGAGGTGAAACTGACATGCTATTTCCAGTCATTCCACTGTGCTGCGCAGCCCAGGGTCACTTCCGGCCTGGCGGCCGGCATCCTAGCGGGCACGCGTGGCCAGCTGACTGGTGTCATTAAATCAGCCGTAGGCTTTTTATTTGGTCAGCTGGGCATGCTGCTGCACCCTCAGGGCGTGCTTGGGGCAGACGGGGTGTCCGTGGGGACAGATACAGAGGTCACAGTGCAATGAGCACGGGGCCCGTTGAATCTCAGGTCCCATTATACAACTCTCGACAGTGTAATAAATGGCCTTGCCTCCCTGCTTGTCTCATGTCTCGGACCAGCACAGCCCCAAGGCTGCCCACCCCCAGACCAGCCCGAGGGGAGGCCCCAGACATGTACTGAAACACAAGAGGTGCTAGAGCAGCAGCAGCGATTCGTCAGGGAAACTCACAGGGCCTTTTGCTTGAATTCGCCACTTGGAACACACAGGCTTGGGGCCTGTTCCAGTCAGCATGGATTCCGACCAGCGCTGAGAGCCCTGGTGTTCTTGTAGGGGGTGATCAGCAGGAGGAGCTATAACCCCAAACCAGCAAACGGCAGATTTTGTTGAAGTACCACAAAGACAGCAACAATGCAAATGTCAGGCCGTCTCCACTGCTACAGTGTCTTGCCTGAATTTAATGTTAAACGCTCACTGTATTTAAATGGCAGGGCCATGCCTTTCAGTAGCGACTGCAGGACAATTTTCTGGTGTTGTCGACATGTTGGAAAGCCACTGTGATTTGTTACTATCTGACTGGGGACGGAACCTGAGCTTCTCACATGCTCCACTTTCCTTTTCTCTTATCTGGCTGAATTAAATTGTTTTTGGTTCCAATACACTTAAAAGCAACAAACTGTTTTCATATCAGATCTCACAGCCTTAATACGTCAGCTGACAGGCTGCAGCTATAGAAACCACTAAGTACGTGCTGGTCGTTCCCGGAAAATTAGAAAACAGCTTTTTTATCGTAATCTTAGCCTCACTGCTTCACACCGGTATGCAAATGTGGTACCCACAATCCCGTCTATTGAAAAGCTAGCTCTCCATTAGAAATGCCTTTAGGGAAGAAAGGTTGAATTAAGCCCTCCACAATCTTCTCCTGAACGGCAAAAGATTGCTCAGAAAATTAGATCCAGCTCCCCGGCATGTTTTGGGTTATTGATGAATCCCATTTTACAGTGAGCTTTATCTAGGAATAGCAACTGGCTCACGGCTTGTTCATGAGGTTCATAAATCAGCACCACAAGCCTGGTGCAATGGGAGATCTGACAGCAAGAGATCAGCTCTAAGGCGGGGTCAAAGGCCTCACAATCGCCTGGGTCTTTCACAGCCATAGGGTGGGTTCCCCGGTAGGACCCGGATGCGTGGTTTGCTCCAGTGACGCAGCCCCTTGAGCAAACAAGGGGAGTGCACAAAGCAAACATTTCTGGACAAACAGCTTGTTCAGTAAAACAGACAGTTCTGGGTCAGCCAAAACTATTAGCGAATTTGATAAACAGCTTCAGTTAAAAAAAACCCCACAAACCCGTTCAGAAAGCCAAACCAGTTATTCCGACATTCGCCAAGTGCAACATTGCAACTGTTCATTTCAAATGCTGCTCGATTTCAAGGGTGAACCTCCCCCAATGGAGCTTTCAGTTCGTGGGAGGGCGGTGGATTCCCACTCTCCAGTCCCCACGAAGTGCCTGCAAAGGCTGTCTGCTGCACAGTTCTGAATATGGGGGCTGCAGAGAAAGGAGCGACTGCCTCTCCCAGGCTGAGGAAGGGACCCAGATCTGGCTGCTGAGGAGGAGAGAAGTGGAACAATTCCTGAGGAGGAGCGGATGTCTGCCATGGGGATTCCACACTGCGGCTGTTAAGGACTAGTCGACGTCTCCTCCCCGCCTCTATCAGGCGTCTCAAAGCGGCAGCACCACATGGAGCCCGGGGTCAGCTGGGGAGTCCCGGGCTCTCCGCAGCAGAACCCAGGGTCAGCTGCGGAGTCCCCAGCTGACCTGGGCTCCACTTGGCATTTCAAAGCGGCAGCGCTGCATGGAGCCCGGGGTCAGCTGGGGACTCAGTCCCTCAGCGAGCTCGGGCTCCATGCGGGCGCTTCCACTTTGAAATGCGCAAGAGCCCCCGCTGGGGACTCTTGTACATTTCAAAGCTGGCACCCGTGTGCAGCCTGCAGTCAGCAGGGGGCCCTGGTACATTTCAAAGGAGGAGTGAGGTAGTGCCTATTGACTAGTCGATGGAAATTCCATCGACTACTCGACTAGTAAACTAACGACTAGTTAACATCCTTATCCCACACTCCCCAATACAGTCAGAAATGGGGGGCAGCTGATTGCGGGGAACTCCAAGGACTCCCTGGGGAAATCTGATCCTCAGCTCTCTCTGTGGAGACACGGGAGCGGCCAGACTCATCCGAGTCTGCGAACGGCTCTGCCGGCAGCAGTGTGCTGTCAGTGCTGGAGCTCTCCTGCCAGAGGGGGGGCAGCCAGACTGCTCCTGGGACACTGACCTAGTAGCCTGCTCTGGTGTGGTCACATCCCTCCGCAGGCTGAGCCGGGAAGCAGGGGAGATGGTGACAAGGGGGGGACAGATCTGGTGCCATGCAAGTCTCTGTAGGTCCCGGCGTCCGGAAGATCTGGGCAGGCGTCTGCTGGAACTGTGGTGTCCTGGGGCAGTGCGGCCCTTGAACAAACCAGGTGGCCTTAACGTGTCTGCAGAGCCAGCAGATGTGGGTCCTTCTGCTCCAGCACCAACATGACCAAGGGAACAGGCAGGTTTTGTCCCCCTCCTGTCCAGGGGTTTTGAGCAGAGCCCGTTCTTTGGGGTCTGGCACCTGACCTCAGCGGGCTCTGTCCGCACAGCACCTCTGTCCTCATGGGAAGCCCTGGATGAAGAGTCTGTGGAACTGGGTATGGGCCGCTCGGCTCCTGAGCACACACTTGGAGGGGCACTGCTGAGGCCAATGCACCGAGGGGAGTGCATCCAACTGGCTCAGACTGAAGAGGGGTCTCGTGGCCTTCCCCAGGAGAAGCTTCGCCTGAGGAACGAAGACGACTCTGGAGTTCCGGGTAGGGACAAACAGCTCCAGCCTGCAGAGATGGGCTCTCACCCGCTCACAGGCAGGCAGCGCTGATGTTCGCTGCTGATAGGGCGGGGGCAAGGGACGCAATTCTTGAAGCCTGGGACTCGGTGCACAGCCCCAGACCTGGCCAGGGCCTCTGCAGAAGGGGGGGAAAGTGCCCTGTGCTCACTAGAATATAAACTGTCACTAGCTAGTAGGCTCAAGGACAAGGCTATTCACAACCGTACGTACAGGGCTTACAACGGAGCTGAAGGGAGGACAGGATTCCGACTCAGGCTACACGGTGGCGGCAAGGCGGCACTGGCCTGCTCTGCCCTTCATACCTTTGGTTGGAAGCAGAAGGGACCGAGTGCATGTGGGGCCAACAGACATTGTTTGCAAGAGTCTCTACATGTGGGTGCAGGGCCATGTGCAGAACACGCCCTGGGACCTGCGGACCATTAGCTCCTGCTGGTGATCTCGGAGCGCCTCTCTTGGGAGGAGTGGGTGCCCTCAGGCGTCTGTGCTCTTTACCACGTGTGAATGTCCTCGTGTGTGCTTATCAGCAAATGCTTATCAGGTCGTCGACAGGATAGTCGACTGGTCGCTCCCCCCCTTGCTGCCTCTATCAGATAGGCGGGGGGGGGGGAGGGAGAGGAGGGTTCTTCAGAGTGGCAGCGCCGCACTGAGCCCCGAGTCCCGTGCTCCACGCAGCGCTTCCTCTTTGAATCGCCACTGCAGTATTTCAAAGGGGCAGCGCTGCTCAGATCCCGGGTTCTGTGTGGCGCTGCCCCTTTGAAACGCTGGCATTTCAAAGCGGCAGTGCCGCGTGGAGTCCAGGGTCAGCTGGGGAGTGGGCTCCCAGTGGTGCTGCCCCTTCGAAATGCCACATAAAACCCCAGGACAGCTGGGGAGTGGATCCCAGGCTCCACCTGGCATTTCAAAGCGGCAGTGCCACACTGCGCCTGGGGTCAGCTGGGGAGTCCTCAGCTGATCCCAGGCTCCAAGTGGTGCTGCCGCTTTGAAATGCCAGGTGGAGCCCAGGATCAGCTCCCCAGCTGACCTGGGGTTCCACGCTCCCCAGCTGACCTAAACGGGGGCTCTTGTGCATTTCAAAGAGGAAGTGCAGCATGGAGCCTGGGGCCAGCACGGGACTTTGAGTCCCGCGCTGACCTGGGGCTCTATGCGGTGCGTCCGCTTTGAAATGCGCGAGAGCCCCTGCTGGGGCTCTTGTACATTTCAAAGGCGGAACGCGGAAGTGCCTGTCAAGTAGTTGATGGAAATTCCATCAACTACTCGACTAGTAAATTAATCACTAACATCCCTCGTGTTAACACAGCTGCCCAGGCTGGTTCCAAGACTGACTTACTCCCTGATTGCATTACTGACTGTCAAATAACTTCTCCGGCAGCTCATCTTTTTGCCCCATTACTCTGATCTAGAGCAGTGTTTCTGGTAGGTCACGAAAGGCAAGCGTCAGGAATCATTTAACAATTTATTACAATTCTAAAGCAAAGAAAATCCAAATTCTCCACTCCACATGCGAGGTCAGGTATTCTCTGTCATCCTCCCAAAGCACGCACACAAATCAAGTGCGCTGGTTTGGCACGGACAGCAATCTTTCACAGGCAATGTCCGGGGGCTGGGAATTATTATAAACTTTGACTGAGAGGTCACCAGCTGGCAAAGTCAAGGCACTGTAATGCCTCACGCTGAGTCACCTTACCTCACTCTGCTGCCCTCCCCCATCACCATATCCCTCTCCCTCACCTCTCTCATGCACGGCTCAAACCTTCCTGTCAATCTCCTCCCCAAGTCAGTCTCCTGCTTCACCTCCAGCAGCTCTGCCCAGCCTCACTCCTTCCCACCAGCACTTCTGCTCCTCAAATTCCACAACTAACCCACCCTCCTGCTCTGGCCTCGATTACACGCAACGAGGGCAGAGAGCCGAGGTGCTAGCATCTCTCCTCGCCCTGCATGCTGCACTCTGAAAGCACAGACAGGTGGCTGAGCACATTACCAGAGCAATCTGGTTTGATTTAATCCATGTTTTTAATAGTTTCCCAAGTATCTGTAAAGGGAACAATTAGGGATTCCTGATTACAAAGCAGCTGCGAGAGAGCAGCAGAGCACTGGCGTGTCCGAAATCATGTCGCTGCAGTCAGATTGGCTGCTGGCTGAACATGGATGGCCAAAGAGGCTGCTGAAAAGCCAGCGAGGCCGCTGAGCATGCAAGGCAGTGCAGGCGCACGCCTGGCCAATCACCCGCTGGAGCTGCTGCACTGTCTGGCATGGGCAGGCCCGCTCTTCACCACATGGTCCTTCGGACATGTGCCCAGGGAGAACGCTTCATTCCCTGGGCAGCTCTCACTTCGCTCCACTCCAGCTTGATGTCGGGAACCTCGTCCACAGGCTCCGGTTCCTTCCTGACGGCGCCACTCGGAGCAGCAACGACGATGGGCAGGGGGCCACACTCCTCCCGGAATTCGACCACGTAGAGGCTCCTCTTCTCTGCTAGCTCCTGGTGGGTTTCCTGTGAGAGGGGTTAAAAGGGTGTCTGTAAACGCTGTCACCAGGAGGCTTAGCTTGCCCTGATTCAATTCTATGTGACCTCCCTACAGAACGCCCTTGCTGTGTTCCCCTCCACATTGGTGCCGAGCACCGCTTGCCTCTTTCAGCAGCACACGTGGCAACAAGAAGTGGCAGGTTTCAGGCAGTGCGTGTACTCTAAAAAAAACCATCCGTGGAGCATCCAGTGCCCTGTGCCAACAGCAGGAATTCTGCTGTGAGCTTTTGGCAGGGCTGTGAGCTTTTGGCACGACCACCGATTTGCTGCTTTCTGGAAAGGCAGTGGGACAGTCAACTCACAGTAACCAGTGATGGCAACACCCCAAAAGCACGGGGCATTCTCTGGGTGACAGGGCTGCATAGTTCTGTCCCTGCCAAGAACTGACTGAAGATGAATTCAATCAAATGAATAACCACCAGGAAGTAGATCTCGCAGACGTGCAGGTAACGGGACGCTAGCGGTCATGTGGCAAGCTTCGTGTGGCCCGAGTACCATTTGCCTGATGGTACAAGGCAGCTTGCCAGAAATCTTGTGGCTTTAACATCATTCCCTGCACACAAGTCTCAAGGCGGTAACTTCTGTAACTGCCCCTCATTCTGCGAACTGCGGATTCACTTGGAGCAGCAAGCGCCACTGCTGCCCCTTCAGCGCACCGAGGAACGTCTCTCGAGCGCTGCTGCACCCAACGGGCCTCTCTCGCCTTTCACACAAGCCTCTTGCCGCTTTTCCGCCCTGCCAGCTCCGGAGCCTATTTCTAGCCACTCGGGCTCTTGCTCCTCAGCCAGCGTGGCTCATTGCAGTGCCGCAGGAAGCTCCTGCAAGTCTCTAACTAGACTAGCAGCTGCGGAAAGTAGAAATGTTAGACAGGTATTTTTTCAGACTACATTTAAAATGTCTGATGACTATGGACTGGCCCTCAGCTGCCAGGATTACAGCCTCCTCCTCACTACTTCTCAGGCCCTGTAGCTAGACTCTCAGGAGAAGCAGTGATTGCGTTCCATACACCAACAGAGAAAACCCAAAATGCGACTGGAGAAATAACACCAATAAAAGCAGGATTAAGGCTTTCTCTGTTTGTGCTTTTTAAATGTCACTGACAAAAGCAAATTAATCCCACAAATTCATATTTCCCCTGGAGGCTCCTTCTGCTTGAATTCCTCAGAGTTACTGATGGACAGCTGAACATGACTGATGAGGGGGCGGAAAGAAGAGATTGAAATTCCAGCTCTGTTCTGTTTTCGCCTGGAACTGCAGAATTCATTTGAACTTTGTTCCTTTTTGAACCTAGAATTCACTGTGTTAGATCACAAAGCATCGATTTTATTCTACCTTTTGATCTTCAAAAATAAGACTGCAAACATGGATTGTAAAATTTACCTGTCGTGCTAGTCCCTTAAAGAGAGCTCGGGTGAGGTTAAGTAAATTGTTGGATCCAGAAAGCTTGGCATACATGTCTGTAATCCCAATTAGCTTGCAGATGGTAATGATGGCTCGATGGCAATGAAGACCATAGCCTGGAAAAGTCAGATGTACATGACATTATGTGAATGCTAGTAAGATCATTACAACATTAATTAAACCGCCTCCCCCCCAAGGATACTGCACGCTAGCCGGTAGTAGCCTAAAAATGGCATGGAATTAGAATTAGATTGTGAAGATTGAAAGCGTTCAGATTCTTCTTTTATCTAGTCATCTATCCTCCAATGGTGGCCAATGCCAGGTGCCTCAGATGGAATTAACAGAATAGCTAGTCATCAAGCGACCCCTCTCCTGTTACTCAACTCCCAGCTTCTGACAAACAGAGGCTATGAACACAATCCCTGCCCATCCTGGCTAATAGCCATTGATGGACCTGTATTGATCTAGCTCTTTTTTGAAGCCTGTTATAGTCTTGGCCTTCACAACCTCCTCTGGCAAGGAGTTCCACAGGTTACCTGTGTGAAAAAATATTCCTTTTGTTTGTTTTAAACTTGCTGCCTATTAATTTCATTTGATTAACTATTTCTGGTGTTATGAGTAGACCTCTGTTGTATCTCTCCCCACCTCCCACAGTCTCTTCTCCAAGATGAAAAGTCCCAGTCTTTTTAATCTTTCCTCATATGGCAACAATTCAATTCCCCTAATAATTTTTGTTGCACTTCTCTACATCTTTCCCCATTCTAACATACTTTTTTTGAGATGGGGTGCCCAGAGCTGCACACAGCATTGAAGACTTGGGCATACCATGGATTTACATAGTGGCATTATGGTATTTTCTGTCGTCTTAGCTATCATTTTCTCCATGATCCCCAATATTCTGTTCACTTTATTGACTGCTGCTGCACACTGAGTGGCTGTTTTCAGAGAACTAGCCACAGTGACTCCAAGATCTTTGAGTGACTATAGCTAATTTAGACCCCATCATTGTATGTGCAGCTCTTCAGCATCTGCTTGGGACTTAGCGATTTTGAGTAGTTTTGTATCATTTGCCAGTTTTGCCACCTCAGTGTTTACTCTCTTTCCAGGCCATTTAATTAATATGTTAAACAGTTCTGGTTCTAATACAGACACCTAGGGAACACCACTAGTTACCTCTCTCCATTCTGGAAACTGATCATTTAGTCCTACTCTTTGTCTCCTGTCTTTTAACCAGCTATCCAGCCAGCAGAGAACCCTCCCTCTTATCCCGTTTGTATTCAGTTCACATTTGGAATCTTATCTTCACAATCCCAAGGGGAGAAACAATTTATTTTTAAATAGAGACTTAAATGCTACAGAAACTGATTTAGGCATCAGACGCTGAAGACATCTCCTCATTCATCCCTGCTGAATGGGCAAGCACGTGGATTTATCAAGCTCCCCTTGATATAACACAAATGCATGATGGAGTGAGTCTGTATGGTTGAATAAACAGCTTTCTACCCAGTGTCTTTGGAACAGAAGTCTCCCAGAGAACACAAAAATCATCTCCCCTCTGCCAAATTACATGTAAAGGTAAAGAATGAAAGCCATGCAATTGCAAACTGACTGCCTTGGCCAAATGGCTCACATGCCTGGATTCTTTGCAAACACCCCCATCAACTGATCATCAGACTAAGACAACTCTTCCCCGACCACAGCAATGAGAGAGACATTAGCACGATCCCTGTACTTTGTCACAAATGGTCCCATGCTACAGCACACGGAAGGATCTCAAGGCAACAGTAGCTAGAAACGTAAAAATCAGAAGCCTTGTCTGAGCAGACAGGAAAGCAAACAGAGAACTAAGCAATAGCCACAGAGGCCTAGAGCACAAGAGGCAATATGGGAATTGGACATAGGGACACTGGGAGTGTCAGAAGGTGTTTGCTCTCTGGCACAGCATTACTGGCAGCATGTTGAAGAACTGGAAAGGGAAGCAAAGATGGACACATGGATGATAAAAAAATCACAGGTACAGAAGCTACATGGAGAGGTTAGTAAAATAATTGCTCTATTTGGATTGTATACTCCGTGAGGCAGAGATTTACCTGCCTGTGACGGGACGGGCGGTCTCCTCCCCGCGGAGGCAGACCCGCCCCGCACTGACCCCGCAGTCGCGCTCGCGCTCCTGGGGGTGGCCCAGGGAGTGCGGGTGGCGTGCAGCCCTTGTACTGCTGCCGCCGCTCAGCTGAGAGGCGGGGGCGGGGCCGGAGCGGAATGCTGGCCGGCGTGCAGGAGCCGGGGCCCCGCATGTGACCCGTGACGTGCGCAGCGGTCTACGTCATGCCGGAGGGATGCCGGCGCGGGCCTTTTAAAACTCAGAGAAGAGGTGGGGGAGGGGGGCACTGAGAGAGAAGGCGAGGAGGGAGCAGGTAGTCGGGGAGGGAATAACCCGGGGAGGGAGCTCACTCCAGGGAGGGGTCACCCTGGACGGTGAACCGGACCCGCGGAGAGTACAGTGGGTCTAGGGAGTGACTGTGGGGTAGGAAGTAGCCCAGGGCGGGGCATGGAGCCGGTGCGTTGCGGGCGTTAGCCCCTCCGGCTGGACAGGTTCCAGTGAACCTGTCCTTAGGGCCCTGGGCTGGGGCCCGTGAGAGAGGGCGGGCCCGGGCCCCCCTACCCCACGCCCCAGCGATACCGAGTGGACAGAGCACGTAGTAATGGGCCTGAGAGCCCGAGAGACACTGGGAACCTACCCCGGGTCGGGGAAAACGCAAGTGGGGGTGGCTTAGTACGTACCTGACGGAGCAGGGCTGCCACCCCACTTGTACACTGCCACTCTGTACAGCGCAAGTACAATGGGGTGCTGTTCTTGATGAGCTCTAAGGGTTACTTCCATACTCAATATTAAGAGTAATAATTTCTAGAAAATACATCATTTTAAAGGATTCAGGGTTGAACTGCTATGAGAGGGTTACTATCAGGGTTGAAATCAAATGAGCATGAACTGAAGGCAGAAAGTGCTGCAAGTTTAAGATTTTTAGGCTAATTTTCTTTATGCAGAAGAACACCACATAGATGAGGCTACAAAAAGTTAATATTTAAAATCAATTATTAGTGGGCATATAGGAGGAAAACACATTCAGAGAAAAACCAGCTGAGTAGCTGGGTGGATGGACGGAAACATTGTATTGCTTCTATTGCAGAATTATAGTGCCTCAGTGCTAACTGCAAATGTCTTATTAAGACTAGCGTATTTTACTGAAAGGTTTCCTTCTTTTTAAAATTTTGCACTAGTTCCCCAGTAAGATCTATTTCATGTGACCTACGTCTATGAATCTTTAAAAGCCTGTGCGAGGTAGATTTAATGCATTTTATTTAAAACCTGCCAAGACAGCTCTTATAGATTACTCCACTCTGAGGGGCAGCCTTGTTGCTAAGTAAACGGGGGGAAAATCTATTACAGTACTGCAGGCTTTACTGCACTAACATTTTCTTCTGCTTTTAACCTATAATTGGAAAACAAATTATAATATTCTGAAGCCATTCCTCTGCCATTTGAGAAAGTGTTGGTTTTATGCTCAAAGACTGAATCAAGTTTTCAATGCAATTACATCTGAATGATCTTTTGAGAGGTTATTCATCATTTCCATTTGTTAATGGCCCATAATATTCCATTTCCACAGCTTTGTTCTTTGTCTTTCCCCTCACTTTAGGCAAAGCACAGCTTTCTGCAGGTTTGTAATGGATGAAAATCACAGTCTTGCAATTTAGACAATCAACTACTGGCCAAGATTTGTTCCCAACCTAAACTGAGCACAAGTATTCCATTTGCAAAGTGGCAGCTCTGTACACGAGGGGGGGATGGCTCTGGAGAGCTCGCATTATGGTACTGCAGTTTAATTCAGTGGAGCCGCTTAAAAGCATAGCTTTGAAAGGAGCCTAAATCCATATGAACATTTTTCACATGTCAAACAAAGATATAAGCTAGTCATAAAATGAAGCCAGTTTAAGTTAATTCCTGCTAGTAAAATAAACCTTCAGGGTTCTAACTAATAAAACTCAAGTAAAACATGTGACTGGAATAACCTGTTACCTTCTCTGGGTAACTAACTAAATGCAGATCAGAAGATAATGGCACCCTCAAATATAACAAACGTATTTTTTAAAAGCAAAGTTTGCATTTGGGTTTTAAGTGTTTCCGTAATAAAAAGTTCTTTAACCAAGTTTTTTGATTGTCTAATATTTACTGACAGACTAGGAGAATTAAATGTTACAGACATGCTATAACAAATTACAGCTATTAAGATAGCTTAGCTGAGGAAAATAAGAAAAAACCTAACAAACAAAATAATACAAAGCTTAGTTTTATAAATTTGGTACTTAATCTCAAAATCTTTGTCTTTTATGACCATTCATTGAGAGAAATGCTATAAATTGGTGAGGAAGTAGTTTATAAAGCACCTCATCAGCTTTAATACTGCAAAACAAGAGGCTTCAGGACGTAGAAATAGGAGCTAGTGTGTGACTGCCCAAGGGCTGCTGCTATACTTCAAAGGCAGAGGCGCTCTATTGACTAATCTAAGGGCCGATGCAAAATGCATTGACTATTTGATTGGTCAATTACTTGAAATTTAACATCCCTAATATCTACTAGCCTGGGTCCCCCATGCCTCTGATAGACACTCCTCACATTCCCCTCACATTTCTCCTTCTCTACGTCAGTGAGAGGTTTTATTTTTTTCCTTCTCATGTGCGTGTGGCCCCTGACTGATTTTTTTCTGAGAGTCAGCAGCACCAACCCAAAAAATGTTCCTCACCCCTGACCTAGAAGATAAAGTGGGGTCACAAAGTATAGCCAGCCAGTCCAGAAAAAAACATGCCAAATCAACCATTACCTTCTTTGATAGAATTACTGACCTAGTGGATAGGAGGAAAGCTGTGGACATGACGGATCTTTAGAGAGCTGCACATTTGCAGATATCCACATATAATTTTTGTGGCTGAGCTCGATGTACCTTAATTTTTTATTAGTAAGAGTTTTGACAGTTTCAATTGATGTTCATATAAACTAATGAAATATTGTGCAGATGATGTTACCATAAGGAGGATACAGAACTAGTTGAAAGACCATACTCAGAATATTTATCAGTGGCTGGCTGTCAGACAGGAAGAATGTATCTAGTAGGGTCCCACAGGTATTAGGGATGTAAAGGGTAACCAGATAATTGGCTACTCGGCAAGCATTGGCCCCTCCTACCTGTAGCACAATGTGGTGAGCGATTAACTGGTCAAACACATAGTTCAGTTTAGAAAAGAGAAGACTAAGGGGGGATATGATCGAGGTCTATAACATGACAGGTGTGGAAAAAGTGAGCAAGGAAAAGTTATTTAGTTATCCCCATAACATAAGAACTAGGGGTCACCAAATGAAATGAACAGGCAGCAGGTTTAAAACAAACAAAAGGAAGTTTTTCTTCACTCAGAGCAGTCAGCCTCTGGGACTCCTTGGCAGAGGACGCGGTGAAGGCTAGAACTTTAACAGGGTTAAAAAAAGAGCTAGAGAGGTTATGGAGGTCAGGTCCATCAATGGCTATTAGCCAGGCTGGGTAGGAATGGTGGCCCTGGCCTCTGTTTGTCTAGAAATAGATGACAGGAGAGGGATCACATGAGGATTATCTGTTGTGTTCCCTCCCTCTGCAGCATCTGGCATTGGCCGCCGTCGGCAGACAGGACACTGGACTACACAGGCCTTCGGTCTGACCCCGTCTGGCCATTCTTGTGCCAAGTAGGGAGAAAAGGTACCTTAACGGAAGATGAATCTGGATATGCCTAGCCTCATGACTTTGCTATTACACTGGAGATTCAGAAGTGCTGTAGCTTTCTCTCTATATTAAAGGTGGCCGTAAGCCATTGGCATAGTGCTGCATGGCTGCATTTTACAAATTATTTAGCATTTTTTTCTGTTCAGTTAATCTTCAAAATTAGCTTTCAAGTCACACACCTATTTCACCACGACTATTCTTGTAGGTTACAATTATGACTGTTTTAATGGGGAAGAAAGCATACTTAGTTACTGCTTTGGATTTCGTTTCTGTAATGCCAATCATGGGTTGAAGTAGGACTTTAAAAATCTAGAACCCCACAGATATCCACTAGTTAATATGGCCAAGGAACCACAGATGTGTGATTTGCAACACTGACAATGTAACTATATTACATATAGATACACACACTTGAGCTAATATTTTAAAGGTTAATTAGAATCATATATCTAAATGAATCCCAAGTGTTTTTTTCCAGAACACAGTAGCCACTAGAATGAATGTTTCATGCAGCATTGGAAATGCATAAAGAAATGCGTGACCCAGACCAATCAGTTAAACAGGAAGAGAATACTGTTTTCTCTGGTGAAAGAAACTTGTATAGGTATGAACATTCTGTGTGAGTAGAATTACTGACACAATAAAAGAAAAGACATCACACAAAGCACATGGTATAAAAAAAAAAAAAACCAACACAAAGCCATAACTGGATGAGATGGAAAATGAAATCTTGCGTATTTAAAAAAAAAAAAAAATCAAAGAGAGGTAAATGTCCTGTTGGGTTATGCTTCAGAGTAAAGAATGGATAACGTATTGATAGAGCAATAGTGAAACCAAACCCTTGTGTAATGCAATGAGCGACATTGGTTGACAGCTGAGGGAATACTAAAAAAGCTGTCTGGCTGTGCATATCCACAGGATGAAATGTCACATGGACAGGCCAAAGACAAGAGAAACACTCTATAACAGTGGTTCTTAACCTGAAGGTAATTACTCCTCGAGGGGTAATTTGCATATTTCAGGGGGTAATACATTTAAAATACAAGGTGTTCAATTCTGTTCAATATAATGTATGAGAAAACAAAATACTATAAAAATGATTAATCGTAATTTTCTTTTTGTCGATTGCCATTTTAAAAAAGAGGAAGGGTAATTTTGGTTTATTGGTTAAGCTTAAGTGGTGACAGTGCCAAAGAGGTTAAGAATCATTGCTTTATAATCTCGCTCTCTTCTTCTGCCCTAGGGAAAATAAAATCAGAGCTAGTTTTTCTAAGGTGTGCGCTAAAACTTATTTCTTAATGAAGTTTGTATTTCTGGTACATTTGCTGTAAACTGCTAATAAATGCTGATTTTGCTCACTATAAATGGAACAGGGCCTTGATTTTTATAACCAGATCTAGAATTCTTCTACAGAAGCATTATGGAAGGACTAGGAGGTACCATTCTGGGGTCAGGAGGCGAGGGAGCAAATGATTCAAAGGTACAAAGCATTATTATGGATTCACGATCTCATCCTATTGGGAAAGACCTGGTCATACTGCTCACCGTGGAACATGGGCGGATGTCCTCGTTTGGGGGGAGGTCACTCGTAGTGTGGCTATTCCTGGCTATAGGGCATTTTATGTTTTGTTTCACAACTCTGAAAATACTTGTGCTGAATTTATGAACCCAGGCACAGGAACCGCCCTCTCCTCAGTACAGGAGGCCTATCAAGATTGAACAGGCCAGTAAGGAACACTGTGATACAATGGATGGATGAGTGGCCCTATCCCACCTTGGAAATGCTAGTGAAGGGAGCTCCTCTCCACCTGGCAGGCCTGGGCCACAGCGCTCCAGCTGTGAGCCTGTGCCCAGCTGACAGCTTGGGCTGTCAGGGTGTGTCTACAAAGCAAAGTTATTTTGGAATAATGGCCGTTATTCCGAAATAACAATGCGAGCGTCTACACAGCAATTCCGTTATTTCGAAATACCTGTGACATCTGTAAACCTCATTCCATGAAGAACAACGCCTATTCCGAAATAGCTATTTCGAAATAAGGCGTGTGTAGACGCTCCACTGCTGCTATTTCAAAATAGCCCCCTCCAGGGCCATTCTAAGTTATTCCTCCTGGGGCTCTAAATCGAGATAGCCCGTCTACATTAGGGACTAATTTTGAGGCTTTTCTGCAGTGTAGACATGCTATTTCAAAATAAGCTATTTTGGAATAACTATTCTGGAATAGCTTTTTTTAGAAATAAGCGTGCAGTGTAGACATAGCCTCAGTGGCAGGGGCAGGGCCCAGCTGTGAGCTCCGCCTCCAGCTGACTGCTTGGCTGTCTGTGCTGGGGTGGGTGAGAAGACAGGAAGGAGCAGGTGGAGTGGGTACCTGCGAGCCTGGGCTGACAGCCAACAGCCAAATGAGCAAAGCAGTTCGGCAACAGGGTTCGGCAACTTTTTCAAACCAAAGAGCCAAACCACATCAAATTCAGAACAAGTGAGCAACAAAGAGCCAGTATAAGAATGCCTATTTGCATGCCTGAAAATATACAACTTGATATTACTAATAACTGATATGATGATTAATAATAGCAAAATACTCAAAGACTTCATTGGATGGGACTTCTGCTGCTGCATCTTTTAGTACATTTCTTTGAAGTTTACATCATAACTAGTCAAATTCAGCTTTGTGCACACATTCAGGCTGTCTTCCGTCAATCTTAAGCACAAATTTTTACCTTTGGTGTGATTCAAATGAGAGACAGACATATAGGTGGAGCCAAATATTAAAAGTAAGGCCAAGCTGACATTCTGCATGGTGTTGTACGTGATGGGAAGTTCTTTCCAAGTTTGCAAAATCAGATTATCATCATGCTCCAATTTCTCCATGTCAGCCCACTTGTGCAGTTTTGTCAATTCTGCATGTTCTAAATCAGAATTCAGCTTGATGAATTTTTCCACCCAGATATCTGACTCCTTGAAATCTGTTATTTCCATATTGCTGAGATGCTTGGAATAACCGTCAAATCCAGTTTTTCAATGGATGCTTTATGTGGACCAATCAAACTTAAACACTGTGTTTGCAAATGTCAACAAAAAACGAGACATGAATGCCATCAGGAGCTCAGAAACAAACCCGGCAAGCTGCTGCAAATCAAGGTTGTTATTTGGAGTGTGTCTGATCCGAATCAGGAAACATTTGTAATCTTTCAAAATGGGCCAGTCTGCCCATCTTCATATCTTTGATGAAAACAGTCAATTTTTATTCAAAACCAAACACTGCCTGCTGCAGAGTCAGGCCTGTATTTCCTTCCCCTTGTAACTTAACAGTCAACTCATTCAAATGATTGGTAATGTTGATGAGATAGTAAAACTTTAGCAACCAGTCAGTCTGAAAGCTCGTGGTGTTTGACACCCTTCATATATATAAAAAAAAAAAAGGCCTAATCTCGTTAATGCAGGTGGCAAAACGAGACAAAACTTTGCCACGAGATAACCAGCGAACACTGTGCATTGGTCGATCGATTGGAATCTACGTCCTTGAGCAGTGACTGATATCGATGATGATTAAGGGCTTAGGCAAGAATCCAACTGACAGTGTGACCGACCAGTCCCATTACATTTCCAAGTTCAGTTCCACAGGCTTACGCACAATGCAATGGAAGTTCAAAAGTGGGAGATTCAGCTGTTCTGACAAGAGTAAGGAATCCCCTGTATTTGTCGATCATGCTAGAAGTACCATCCGTACACACAGACACAGGATTATCCAACTGTATTTTTTTCTCATTCACAAAGTTCATCACAATTTTAAGGATGTGTTTATCTCGTTTGATTTTTCATTGGTAATATCTCAATCATTTCTTCGTCCCAAAACACACAACTTATTAATGTCACATATTGCGGCTGTCTTGTCCAAAGCAAACAAAAAATAAGTAGCTGAACTCAAATTTTGCATTTGTTCCTTGTCGATTTGATGGGCCATTTTCACAGCTGTGTCATGGACTGTTTTTGCTGCTAATGGCATGTCTTGAATTTTCTGTAAGATTTTGTCCTTGTCGTGAAACTCATCAAATAGTTCATGGCCAATGCACCTCTTCATGTAATCCACATCAGCGAAAGGCCTCCCCTCTCGAATAATGCTTTATGAGCCTGCAAAACTTGTGGAGTTTAAGATCCCACCTTTTTTTGACCATATCAGCAGGCTATTTTGTCCAATGTTCATTTTTTGTTGCAGCTTCTCACGGGCTTTTTTTCATGCATCGCCCTCAGGGTACTTTGTAGCAAATGCTGCAAGTTTTGTCATGAAATTTGTTTGTTTGAGAACAATCTCTCACTCCAAGTGAGACAGTGTGGAGACCCAGACCTCTCCACAAATGTATACAAGAGTCTGTATGATCCTTCTGAAAATTTTGGTACTGTCATCTTTCTTTCTCTTTGCCTTTTTTACTGTTAGGGGGATTACAGAGTTCACCATCACGTATGATGATGGAAAGATTTCTTGGCTAGTCAAATAAAAAAAGAATATGAGTAGTATAAGGGCCCTACCATCAATCAAACGTTAGCCCCGCCCCCTGACCACGGAAGTCCCGCCCTTGGGGGTAGTACATCCGGTGTCAAGAGGGACAGGTGACTGGAAGTGGGTCATGTGACCCCTCTAAGAACTCGCCCTGCCTCCCTCTACCAATCAGGAAGGGTTTTTCCCCTGTAGGACCGCCCCGCGAACCGCTTTGACAAATCAGGGGGCAGTTCCGGGACCGGTTGACCAGACCGGAAGCGGGTCGTGTGACTCCTCTAAGAGCTTCCCGTGACACCCTCTGCCAATCAGAGCATAGCACTTCCCCATAAGTTCTAGCGCCGCACAAAAGAGGCCATCTTGTTCCAAGAGCGCGTGTTTCAGAGATCGTGCAAACGCTGAGCGGAAACATGGACTCCTTCACCACCCCCACCAGAAGTTTGGACTTTGCTTTGGTGCTGAGGGCCTTCCACCGCATGAGAAGAAAGTGCCATATCAGCGATAGTTCCGAGGAGGAAGGAGAAGTTGAAGGGAGCCCTTTGGCCCAGCCTCTGATGGATACACCAGTATCTGATGCCGAAACCCAACCGCTCATGAGGCAGCCTGAAGAGCTAGACGACCTGGAGGAGGAAGGTGCCCACGGCTCCCAGGAGTCGGACAAGGTGAACGGAAAAGAAGTCAAACAGGTAAATGAAAGATCGAAGTTGGGGCATCATGGGGTTAGGAAACCGGGATTTTGTAAACTTAAAAAAAAAAAAATGACCAGAGGGTCTTACATTATTTCTTTCTGGCAATCTCTCGACAGCTCGACGATGCCTTTCTAGCTGACCTTAAGACCCAGGACAGCATTGCATCAGACAAGGAAGATGAACCGGGCCCACCTTGTTTTTGCTCAACACCAATACAAAGCATTGAAGAGAACGCCAAGGATGACGGCCATGAAGAATTCAGGAGGTGGCTTGGCATTGACCTAGCTGAGCCAGTGCCACATCATAAGCGTAAAAAAGTTATGCGCTCTATTGTACGCGTTGGTGTTTATACCGTCCTTAGTCACTGTCTTAGGGAAAAGCTTTTTGAGGACTGTGAGGGTTGTGTCATAGATGCGCCAGCCCAGCGGCACCATGAATGTTTGACTTGGACTTCAGAGGATATAAACTGCAAGCTCCGGGGCCTATGTGCTGAACTGTGTTTGGAAGGCTTATTAAATACTGTTATTGCCGTAGGTTATGCTATGCAATGTCTGTGCTTAACTCAAGAACACTTAGCGCAAGGGGTGACTTTGGTAAATGCAGTGCAATTCAGTCAAGATCCTCACAGTGTTTTAAAGACCATGACCAAGCCAAAAGACGCCTGCTTAGAGCGTTATATTGAACGTCTGGTGCGTACAAAAAGTTACAGAACCCTGCTTAAGAAAAAGACTATTTGTAAGATGTCTAAAAGGATGAAGTTAGAGAATGGTGAGGGGACACACATGAGATATAAAACTTGGTAGCTGTAAATATCTGTCAGAAGGTTTGTGTGATCCTTACATGAGTAAAAGTTTTGGTGGAACACAAGGCCTATATGTCTTTTAAATAAAATAATTTAAAAAAATCAAGTTTGTGAGAATCCATTTTGTATAAAGGGGCCCATTTATTGAAAAACCCTGAAAGATGTATGGTAGAAACTCAGGGAAGGAAAAACCCCTCCAAGATGTTTTGTTTTTTAAATAAAAGGAAAAAATCAAGCCCGCCTCCCAGTTAGGATTTATTAGACATGAACTCAATGGTTTCACCACACCTCACTGAATAGCCAGGGGGCTCTAGTCAATGGTTAGGTTTAGGTGTGACCACTTACCCTTGTTGAGGTTAATGTTCAGTAATTAAATTTGATGGGTTGGATGGGTGGGCTCTGATGAATATCTAATTAAATAACACCTCAGGAGTTTGCAGATGCTATTGGACAGTTTAAATATAACCCCTGGGGTTGGTAGAGCACTATTGGACAGTTTAAAGACACAGGAGTTGGTAGAAACGCTACTGGACAGTTTAAATATGACCCAGGAGTTGGTTGAATGCTATGGGCTACTCTTTCTAGCCATTAAAAGTTAAAAAAATTAAGGGTCTAACCCAAAACTGAAATGTTTCAAACTTTTACCATACTTTAGAACAAGCATTTGCTCTAAAGACAATCAAACATTTAAAAGCATTTTATTTAAACCCCAAGCCTTAAGCATGAAAGAAACATGTTTAAAAAAACACACACACCAAGACATTTATTGATATCTGCAAAGGGTCTCCACATGGAAATGGGTACAGCTACATTAAGGATTGGTGCTTTTACTGTTAATACTGTAAGAAGGCACTACAAAAAATGTATTTTAACTAAAAGAAAAAAATTTAGCCAAAACACAACTCCGGTTCCTCAGCGGCCACTGCCACACCAAGCCCTGAGAAAACTGTGAGCGAAAACGCCCACATTCACAAACCCAGAGCATGCACTCTAGGGGTTCTGAAAGTGCGCAAACCACACACATTCACAAACCCGGAGCATGCGCTCTAGGGGTTGTGAATAAAAAACCAAGGACTGACAAACCATTCTCCCAAAACCATAAGCTCATCATAGCTCCCCCATATTCTAGTATTGGGGAAGAGTTTGATGCTTCATTCAGAAAACTGGTGAACTCTGTATCCTCAGGGGGCCTAAAAGAAAGGGGCCTGGGCAAAAGGAGCATCCTCAAGGGTTCCCATCAGGTAAGGTATAAACAAAAGGGGGACAGCATTTGGCGGATAAACGGGTGGCTGCCAAAAAGTTCCAGGCCAAGATCACTGCAAAATTTTTAAAAAAGGCTAAAGAGAGGATGAGGAAAAAATACCAAAAAGAGATGCCACCTACTGGAGGCTCACAAAATGGCTTATCTGACCTGCGGGGTGGTGATGAGTCTGTAGACGGGTCCCTGGCTAGTCCTGATGACTCTCACAGAGACCGCTCTGACTCTGAAATAGCATCTGAGGTAGAAGATGCCCCTGATGGTCCTGTAGAGGAACCCCCAAGTACCCCTGAAAATCCAGAGTTGTATATGGAGAGAGTGAGAAGTTGGCAACGTGAAGTACCTAGATTTGGAGGGTCAGTGTATTGTGAGGAATTTCGTTTTGTAAATCTTGAGCAAATAAATTCAGCTGAACAGGTTGTTGAAGCCATACATTGGGGGATACAGTTAGTGGATGACGTTAATGGAAGGATAGGTCCTGATGATTATGTTCAGTTGCGTTTAGAGAGCCGTAATTTAACTGACCCCTTGTTTTCAGTCAGAAGAACTAGGGATGAGCTCTCAGCTGGGGAGAGGCCATCTAGCTCTTCAGGCTGCCTCATGAGCGGTTGGGTTTCGGCATCAGATACTGGTGTATCCATCAGAGGCTGGGCCAAAGGGCTCCCTTCAACTTCTCCTTCCTCCTCGGAACTATCGCTGATATGGCACTTTCTTCTCATGCGGTGGAAGGCCCTCAGCACCAAAGCAAAGTCCAAACTTCTGGTGGGGGTGGTGAAGGAGTCCATGTTTCCGCTCAGCGTTTGCACGATCTCTGAAACACGCGCTCTTGGAACAAGATGGCCTCTTTTGTGCGGCGCTAGAACTTATGGGGAAGTGCTATGCTCTGATTGGCAGAGGGTGTCACGGGAAGCTCTTAGAGGGGTCACATGACCCACTTCCAGGCAGGTCATCCGGTCCCGGAACTGCCCCCCGATTGGTCAAAGCAGTTCGCGGGGCGGTCCTACAGGGGAAAAACCCTTCCTGATTGGTAGAGGGAGGAGGGGCGAATCCTTAGAGGGGTCACATGACACCTTTTACTTCCGGGCACCTGTCCCTCTTAATCCCGGATGTACTACCCCCCCAAGGGCGAGACTTCCAGTGGGGGGGGGGGGAGGAGGGGAGAGAACGGGATGGTACTTCCGGGGACGGGAGCGGGACTTCTGTGGTCAGGGGGCGGGGCTAACATTTGATTGATGGTAGGGCCCTTATACTACGAATATGCACGACCCCCAACGAGTGGAGAGGAAGGATGGTTGTTAAAACGAACAGTTAAAGATGAAATGGACAAAAAAATCATCTTAACATGAGAAATTATGAGTTTTTAAAATTTTGAATTAAATTTTCATTTTAATTTAAACAATTGTGTGTATTTCAAATTTTACTTATTTATAATCTTACAACCTCATTAAAATCAATGGGGCTGTAGGAATCTAAATGAAGGGGATAATTTGACTCTGTATCTGCTGCTTTATAAGAAATATTGTAATCTGCATGATTTCACTGTCTCACTAACAGAAATCTTACTGAAAAAATAAAAGTTTTTCACACTAGAAAAGTAGTTTAGGATTTATACTGATTTGTAGATGCTAATACAATGCATGTTATGCTAATAACTTTGCATATTAGCTATTGTAACATGACAGTACAGATCATGCAAGCAAAAAAAGTAGTGTTCGCAAGGTGCCAGTTTAAAGCAGATGAACAAAATCAAAGGACAGTATTTCTGGACTGCAGGCGTCTGTTTCACCGTGAACCAACCTCGGAGTGACTTTTACTACCCGGGAAATATAACACCGCTTGCAAACACATTGGTAGTTAGTGTTTAGTGCTATAGTGAAATCGGGGTTAAATTCAAAGAAGGGACCATATAGATATATTTGTAACCCTGCTGTGTATTAAAGTTAAAGCACCAATTAGGCACTCAGCAGTGGTGTAAACCTGCCTACCGTGAATGTGATTGCATTTACTGGCTGCATTCTTCAGCTCTGACAGCAGCCAAACAGCCCAGAAAGCTCTTCCAGATGAAGCCAGGTCCATGCCAGAAACTTTAAATTTGGCCTTCGCTGCCAACTTATGACAGGATTAGTTTTTTTTTTTAAACAGAAGGCACTTAGACTATAAAAACGGAATAGGTCGAACCCACACACAGTAAGGTGAATGGCTGCATGTGAAGGGTTCATACACCCCCCTGCCTGAAGGTGTCTGTATTGTAGCCTATGTTAGTGAGACATCGGCACCCAGGGCTAGAGTGCGTGTAACCAGGGTCAGGGGCTGGGAGGTAGGCGCGTCATGAGAGAGAACTGTTCCCCTACAAAGCACTACAGGCAGCACGGATCCTGCAGGGGTGCCTCCACCCTGTGCATGCGAGATCAGAATCTTCTGCATCTGTCGTGGCGGCACGTAGCTGGTGCCTCCTGTTGGGAGATCAGAGGGGGCCTGGCTCTCCCTGAGGGCCCTGGCAGACTGAATCTCAGATTCTCTGATACTCAAGGCAGGGACGGAAGGCAGGCTGGGGGCCTACACATGCAACCATGTCTCGCAGGACCAGTCACTGCGGGGTAAGCGACACTTTCCCTTCCGGCATGCGTGAGCCTGGCTCTCCAAGGGGTCTGGGAGTTCCAGCTGAATCACCCCGTTGAAAGAAAGGCAGCTCCCAAAGGAGTGGCAGCCTTCAGACTGGGAGGCATGTCAGAGCAGCTTGCCATCAGCACCCTGCCTGTGGGAGGTGCTGGGTGTTCAGGGGAGGAGAGTGACAGTGGGTAGCCTCTCGGTCAGTATTTGTGCTGTCAGCTCTAACAGCAAGAGCATGGCCTCGTCAGGGCTGGTATTTGTGTGGTTTTTGATTCAGCAGCTGTTTTCCTAACCACCTAAAACAGGCACAGCCCTTGAGTCTTTCAGCAAATGAACTGCCTGTTCTGCTGCTAAAGACTTCCTGCTCCCTTCCAAGGGCAGATCCCCTCTGGGGCCTGGATCGCTATTGATACACTGGATGTTAGAACCACAATCTTGCCTCATCACAACAGACGCAGCCACTGACCTTGCAGTTGTGTCGGATGGCGACCATGGTTTTAGTGATCATTTGGCCCACTCATGTCGTCTTTTAGCTTCTCTCTGTTCTCCTGGGGGAGCTGAGACTGGAAGGGAATCCCCTTTTCTCAAGTGAAGAAGTTCTAGTTTGCAATCAAGGCAACTGGGCATGGCAGTGAGGCAGAGGAGAACGCTGTGTGCCCAGAGAGGTCTTTACCTGTAGCTGCGCCCTCTGCAGACTAACTTCTCTGGCACCGATCCCTGCAGGCATCTTGGGTTTGAGCGGACCCAGAAATGTTCAAAGCCCTTCATGATACTGGATCTCTCTTCTGCTCATTTAGGTGTGGACAGAAGCCCTTGGATGGCTCCCCTACACCCTCTCTGATAGGGAGGGTGAGCCTGGACCGAGTTATAGAGCCGGGATGATTGTGGTTTCAATGTTCAGACCCCTGAAATACAGGAATGCCCTAAGTTCATCAGTTCTCAGCCTGGGCAAGTTGCCACTGCTTTGCCAGCCGATGAGGCTGGGCCTTCAGGTAGAGATGGGAGTTGCAGCTGTCTCTCCACTGCCTCCCAGCTGGCTCTTGTGTGGGCGGCCTGGCTAACGATGCCCGTGGAGAACAAGATTGCTTCCTCCTCTGGGACGAGCAAAACCAATCTGCTCCAGCAGCCAGACCAATATGACCAATGTTGCCAAAACTGAGGTTGGCTGGCCCAGTGTAGCTCATGCCTTATCTGTGGGGCTCTAAACTAGGGGTTTTCTGCACCCTCCTTGGGCTGACCCCTAAGGGCGGGGGAGAGGGACACCTGCTTGATGTCAGTGAGGAGCAGGAGGTCAGCGAGGATGGAGAGGAGCACATCTCTGCAAATGCTGGTGCCAGCAGTGACACAGCCGTAGTGTTCGTCCACATGCTGGTGCAGAGGATGTCCTCTCCTGAGGCCAATTCCTCCACCAACAGCTCTTGGCCCCAGGCTGGCTTTGGCTCTCTTGGAACCATGCCCGTGCCGGCGGAGGGCTTGGAGAAGTAGTGCTTTGCACCACTGTGCCTGGCCTTCACATTGTCCGGCTTGGCCTCTCGGTATCCGCCTTCGCGCCATGACCGCAGGTGCGCCATCTGCTGCTGGCCCTTGTGCCGCTTTCCCTGCCTGAGCCCAAGCGGTGGCGTGGGTTCCGGCAATGAAGGTGGCTGCTCATTCTAAGCTCGGCTCTTGTGGCTGCTGTTTCCTCTGTGTTCGTGACTCTCAGGAACTGTGGCAGCAGATGTAACTTGAGCTGAGTGTCCTGGTGGGTCCCTGAGGACTAGCAGAGGGATATGGCCCTTCCTGGGCAGGAGAAGCCCTGGCTGTGCCTGTCAGCGAGGGAGACGAGTCCAGCACAAGATGGATAGGAACCGCGATGGCTTAGACTCAACACGAGTTATGGTGGGCAGCACGAGGCCCCACTGCACAGGGGTACTGGAGAGTTTCTGCTGCTTTGTTCTGGAAACATCCAAAGAGCGGAAGCAGGGTGAAGACAAAGTTTCTTGACCAAATTAGTGACAAAAAGGAAGAAGTTTTGAAGCTCAAACGACAGCAGCTTCTGGCACACTCACTGGGTTCTCTCTCACTGCTTCGGTCAGGAACAGGGACCTGATGAAGGGTGGCAGGGAGCCACCCTGCCTGTTATGTCCTCACATGGAAACACAAGGAACAAGGTGAATGCGTGGCCCTGAGGGACACTCTTATTGTCTCTCATGTGAGGCACACCCAAATCTCAAAGGAGAGTAGTAACGTGCCTGTTCTAAAGAAGGGGAAAGAGGGACAAATAACTCAGGTGATACGTTATGAGAGCACAAATTAAGTGGGTACAGCACCCCCACTAGCTCTCATGGGCTTTGTCGCTAAGCATTTCCGGGTGGAAAACGGCCTGAAACCCCACCAGCACTAGAGCAGCTCCCACGCCCAGGTGGCTTGGAGGGCCCCTCAGGAAGCTGGAAGGAGAAAAAATTAAGGTAGCTGGGGAAGACAAATGGGCCCTGGAGGAAGAGGTTGGGACTCAGGGAAGGAAAGAGGACCAGGACAAGAGCAGATCAATGATTTAAATATACGACAGTGATACAGTAATGGCTGGGAGTTCCAATGCACGGAAACAGCAACCAACAGCAGTTACAATACGATGGACCAGCATCAGGCTGCCGATTTCCGAGAGCCTTACAGCAAAGAATAACTAGCTTCAGTACGTACGTGTTTCCTGTGTCACCAAAACATTAATGATCTGCTAAATAATGCTGAGAACCTCCAAGCCAGTTGTTAGTTACCTTTGTTTTGCTTTTTCATCCGGATGGTTGTTTTTTTAAAAGTCACTGTAATATCATGATAAACTGAAAATAAAAATAATCTTGTTATAGTACAAATCTCTGAGAATTATTCAGTTCAATTAAATTAGAGGATATCAGCATATGCAGAGTCCAGACCTCCGATAAGGGATTATAGCTTATTCTCTTTTAGGAATCTCAGCAGAAGGGTGCATCTAGATAAAAATCTGATACTGCAATGCTGTAATACTGTTAATTTTGTATTACACAGGCAGAATCAGCAGTCATTTGCAAATACAAAGGTTATAAGAGCAGGTTCTCATTCCACCCTGTTTTGCACAGTGTTTATATACTGTGAAAATTCACCTCCTTCCTGGGATTCAGATTTAGTGGTATCAAAAACAAACAAAAGCCCCCACCCCAAAGCTGAAAACTTCTCATCTTTCTCCCCAGCTTGGCTGTTCCTCCCCGCAGGTTATCTACTTGCCAAGTATTTAGATTGCTTTGCTCCTTAGATACAATCAAATCCCCTTTCTGCTTGGCTGGAGCTAGTGCCTGGGGAACAGCAACCCCTATTGAGACCAAGCCATGTTTTCTTTGTTGATCCTCCTATAATTGTTGATTTGAGACAATGAAAATAAAGTATAAACTGGAGATTCATCCCAGATAATGGTGACTACTCCACTGCAGCTGGCATGGAACTGTCTGATGTGATCAATCTGTCTAGCCAGTACAGACTGGGCCTGGGACGTAAGACAGCACTCTAAAGAAATGAAATACAAGCAGAACTACAATGCAATGTAGTCAGGCGAGAAAAATGTGAGTAAATATATCTGGTTTTGCCACAGCTGGCTGCAGACTGGTGTATTTAACAATTGAAAACTTTTAAAGGAGTCTAAAAAAACCCCTCAATACTTACTTGTGTGGTTTTGGTATCGCTCTACATAGTGTAAATAGTGAATTGCTCTGTTCTTTGCCTAGAAAAAGCAAACAAGCAAAATATTTCTTCTTACAATAATTGACTGGAGTACCTCAAATCTTCAGCTAGTCATCCAAGCACAACTACATTCAGGAAATGATAGCTACTTTTTGTCCACCTTGATGTCATACTGAACATCAATAACTAATAAAATAAAATGTTTGCAACTAAATGGATAGTCCCAGAGAGATTTATCTGAACTTGGTAACAGAGGCGTGCATTAAAGTTTGGTTATTTTATCATTACTGGTTTGAGGACAGCTGAGCTGGGCACTGTAACATCTGAGCAGGATTCCGGGAAACAACACGTCACTCTTAGGGAAGGCTCAAGGAAGCAACTGTGCTTCAGAGAACACCAACCTCCCTCCCCCCTCCAAGCTGACTAGGGTGCCCGAGCATGAGAAGTCTGACCCAGTAACATGAAACTCCAAAGACAATGATATTTGTCCTAAAAAAAAATGAACAAAACCCAAACCAAAAATGAAAACACACACAAAAAAAGCAGTAGGTAGAAAGTTACATTTAAAATTAGATTTTTAAACAAATATTTTTCCGTCTTTCAAAGATACAACAACTCTGAAAACAACTGGCAACAATATATATAAAAAGTTACCAGAGCTATTCTGTTCATGTATTTTTTTCAAAATTCAACATGTTAATTGCAAAAGCCAGTGTGTATCAATAGTACCCAGTTTGGAACAGCCACGAATAAGTGACGGGAGTGTACAATATAACACACTACCAGCTATTGTCTAACAAGATGAACAAAACTATTTAGTTTGCATATAGGAAAAACTCTACTAATAGCATGTACTAAATACTGATATTTTCAAATATTTCTATATTCGATAACTATAATAGGCATGAAATATTTACATTAACTTTTTATAATTACATACTTTTCTTAAAGCTGTCATCCTGTCACTTGCTTTCCCCACTGCAAAACCTGAAAGACACCAAGTCGATGTGTTATTAGAAAAATACACAAATGTAAACAGTACATACTCACTCTTACGTGGGTTCAGAGAAAACTGTGACTACATGGCATTTCCACTCCACTGAATTAGACATATGTAAGAAATGGACCAGAAAAAGACTCATAAAAATAAAAATGTAACGTTTACAAATAGCTAACAACTGTATGAAGTTCTGTTGTATCCAAGTCGAGTTGAGTTGGCCAAGGAAAGACATTTCCCACATCCATTTGTTCCAAACAAGCACTACAGCCTCACTGTTGTGTCCAAGAAGCACTGCTTAGTTGAAAGAGCTTCAAGACACCTGCCAACTTTTTGTAGGCAGGGGGAACAGAAAACAAGACAGACATCACAGCTGTAACAGTAAAAACCCATCACACAAGAGGTAAGCATGGCTAAGCAGCAGGGTGACTGTACAGTGCCAAATACAGGGAATATGAAAATTAAGTTTTACCAGCAGAGAGAAGTAGGAGCAAAACACAAACATGATAAGAAACACTGAACCTTCAGCTTACATTCTACATTATTATGCTTAACACAGAACAAAGTAACAACTTCACTGAACTCCTGGATCTAGTTGTATTTACTATTAGTATTGTGATAGCGCTCACTAGCCAATGCATGTCCTACAGAGCTCAGAGTTCGCGTAAGAGAAGACAACTGTGCACGACAGACAAATGAAGAGAAGGTGAGGGCTATATAGACTATATTACATTTACACAGGCTGATAACGTGCACAAGTCATGGCTCCACAGTAATGGATTTGGGATATTTCGGGGGTCTTGTTGTTGTTTTGGCAGGTGATGGGTCGTAACTCTACTCTTCTGGTCCTAAAGTCAGAGTGATCATTAGGTCACTGACTTCTTGCATGAACCACAGCAAAGATGGTCTTGAGGATCTGAAGCAGGGTGTAGCACTGTGGACTCATATGGGGTAGAATGGAAAAAAGTGTGGAGATAGATATGGGAGAAGAGAATATCAGATGGTCAAAGCTGGCACCATTGACAGGAAATCATAGAACTCTAGACCAGGCAGGGACCTCGAGAGGTCATCGAGTCCAGTCCCCTGCCCTCACCAGGACCCAGCACTGTCTGGACCATCCCTGACGGGTGTCTGTCCAACCTGCTCTTAAATATCGCCTGTGATGGAGATTCCACAACCTCCCTAGGCAATTTATTCCAGTGTTTTAACACCGTGACAGGTAGGAAGTTTTTCCTGGTGTCCAACTTAAACCTCCCTTTGCTGTCATTTAAGACCATTGCTTAATACAATCACAATCTGAACCCATAAAAACTTAAACAATGAATAGCAGCACCTTAGAGTAACAAAAACATGTAGATGGTATCATGCGCTTTTGTGGGCACAACCCACTTCCTCAGATGAATGGAGGTAATAAAAGTCCAGTTCCAAAATAAACAGGGAATGGGGGGAGGAAGGGAAGGAGGAAAAAGGGGGAAAGAAATAGTCCATTAGAGTGTTTATGCCACATGAAGCTGACAGAGAAGGTGCAAATTGTTCTTAAGTATCCATTGTTTGTCAATAGCATGTGGAAGGTCCTGTGCTAGCCAGGTGATGTCTTAGTTCATACCTTTGTGATGGTCTCAGACCTGTCAATGAAGTTAAGTTCCAAGGGTTTCCTGTGTGTTTGGCTTGTGGAATTGGCCTGACAACATGGTGACTTGGAGATCCATTAATGAGCAGAAGTCCTGGATGCACCTTAATACCGGTATTTCCTAACGTTTGAGCACTGGACTTTGCTACCTTAATGTTTGTAAGAACATAAGAACAGCCAGACCAAAGGTCCATCTGCCCAATATCCTGTCTTCTGACAAGTAGCCAATACCAGGCGCCCAGCGGGAATGAACAGAAAAGGGAATTGTCAAGTAATCCCTCTCCTGTTGCCCATTTGCAGCCTCTGACAAATGGAGGCTAGGGATACCCTCCCTGCCTGTTCTGACTAATCGCCATTGAAGGACCTACCCTCCATGAATCTATCTAGCTCTTTTCTGAACCCTGTTAAAGTCCTGGCCTTCACAACCTTCTCTGTCAGGAGTCCCACAGGCTGACTGTGCATTGCATGAAGAAAAACTTCCTTTTATTTGTTTTAAACCTGCTACCCATTCATTTCATTTGGTGACCCCTCGTTCTTGTGTTAGGGGAACAAGTAAATAACTTTTTCCTCATTCACTTTCTCTGCACTGGACATGATTTTATAGCCCTCTATCCTATCCCCCCCCTTACTCTCCTCTTGTTTAAGCTGAAAAGCCCAGGTCTTTTTAATCTCTCTTCATATGTCAGCATTTCCAAAACCCTCATCATTTTTCTTGCCCTCCTCTGAACTTTTTCCAGTGCCAAGATCTCTTTTTTGAGATGAGGTGACCACATGTGTACACTGTAGAGGCTGAAACTCCATAATCCAGAAGTCCCTGGTCCAACATCACCCCTGGTATGGGATCCTCAGGTGTCCCCATGAGAGCAACCATGGGGATAAGCCGCTGGGCTGGGGCCAAGAGTGTTGCCAAACTAGGCGGGCAAGATGGAGCCCTGGGGCAGCAGATCAACTGGGAAGAACGCAGAGACCCTTGACCCTGCGGGGGGGGCAATCGCTCCGAACACGGTTGAGAGCGGCAATACATTTACCAGCGGGGAGTGTGGCGCCCCCGGCCATAGCGAGGGTGCTAGGGGAGGAAGCGCAGAAACACTGGAAGGAGCACAGAGGCCCCCAAGTGGTAGCAGAGCTGCTCAGTGGAGCACGGAGCTCCGATGTGGGGCAGTGGGGCTGCTGGGCAGAGCGTGCAGCTCCCCGGGCAGCGGCAGAGCTGCCAGATGGAGCGTGAAGACCCAGGCAGCAACAGGGATGCTGGGGGGAACGTGGAGCCCCAGAGCTGCTAGGGAGAAACAGCAGCCCCGGCCACCAGCAAGAGCACAGAGCCTGGGTGACAGCAAAGCCAATGAGGGGAGAGTGAAGCTCCAGACGGCAGTGGAGTCCCCTGCAACTGTGTGGAGAGTGGAGTCCCAGGTGGCAGCTAAGCAGCAAGTGAAAAGTTGAGCTCCCTTCCCCCAGGGAGAAAAGAGCCCTGGGTGGCAGTGGAGTTGCCTGGGGAAAAGTGGAGCCCCTGAGGAACCAGGGGGAAGCGGTCCCCTCCCCCACTACATTGATCTCTGCCGGTCCAGCAGATTCCCTGGTTCGGGACCAGTCAGGTCCTGAGGGTGCCGGACCAGGGAGGTACAACCTGTAGGCGTACCAAGGATTTACACCAGAGGCAATAAGATGCTGTCTTACTCTCTATCCCTTTTAAAACGACATCTTAAAATTCCGTTTGCTTTTTTGACTGCCACTGCACACTGAGTGGATGTTTGCAGAGAACTCTCCACAGTGACCCCAAGATCTCTCTTGAGTAGTTGTAGCTAAATTAGTCCCCATCATATTGTACGTACAGTTGGGATTATGTTTTCCAATCGGCATTACTTTGCAGTTATCCACATTAACATTCATTTGCCATTTTGTTGCCCAGTCGCCTAGTTTGGTAAGATCCTTTTGAAGCTCTTCGCAGTCGGCTTTGGTCTTAACGATCTTAAGCAGTTTGGTATCACCTGCAAATTTTGCCAGCTCACTGTTTAACCCTTTCTTCAGATCATTTATAAATAAGTTGAATAGGATTGGTCCCAGCAGAGGTTTTTTTGTAAGAAAAAGGGTGCCGGTACTCCAGGCTCAAAGCTGTTGAGGAAAGAAAAAAAAAAAAAGCAGCTGAAATGCTGTTATGGCCCCTTTAAGAGCCACGTGTTCAGAGCATGTCCGTTGGGAGCCAAGCTGCCCCAGGAAAATGCTAATAGGTGCCGGTATGCCAGAGGGGAAGCCCATTCAATTAAAGTATGATGGGAAAATAGGTGCTGGTATGCTGTCCCAGGGCGTACCATCACAAAAAAAGCCCTGGGTCCCAGTATGGACCCATGGGGGACACCACTAGTTACCTCTCACCATTCTGAAAACTGACCATTTATTCCTACCCTTTGTTTCCTGTCTTTTAACCAGTTATCAATCCATGAGAGGACCTTCCCTCTTACTTTACTTAAAAGCCTTTGGTAAGAGATCTTGTCAAAGGCTTTCTGGAAATCTAAGTACACTGTATCCACTGGATCCCCCTTGTCCACGTGCTTGTTGATATCCTCAAAGAACTCTAGTAGATTAGTAAGCATGATTTCCTTTTACAGAAACCATGTCAACTTTTCCCCAACAAATTATGTTCACCTATGTGTCTGACAATTCTATTCTTTACAATAGTTTCAAGTAATTTGCCTGCAATTGACATTAGACTTACTGGTCTGTAATTGGCAGGATCACATCTAGAGCCCTTTTTAAGAACTGGCATCACATTAGCTATCTTCCAGTCATTTGGTTGGTTCAGAAGGTGTTTTAAAAGATAGGTTACAAACCACAGTTGTTAGTTCTGCAATTGCGCATATGAGTTCTTTCAGAACTCCTGGGTGACTGCCCTCTGGTCCTGGTGACTTGTTACTGTTAAGTTTAACAATTTGTTCCAAAACCTCCTTTAATGACACCTCAACCTGGGACAATTCCTCAGATTTGTTACCTAAAAAGAATGGCCCAGGAATCTCCCCAACATTCTCAGCTGTGAAGACCGAAATGTAGTGCAGTTCTATATTTGTATATTAGACATACATCAAGGTTGTCAAGTCAAGGCTTCAAAAGCTAGGAAATGCAAGAACCAACAGTGCTGTAGTGCATATGCATTACGGAACAATCTTTAATTGCATGATCACAAACTATGTTGATTGCGGAAGGGCTAGACGTACATATCAGGTAACCTTAAATAATAGGTGGGACTAGCTGCTCTGGCCGTAACAACACGAGACCGACTCTTCACTTCTGTGATGTGAACTTTCGGCGTGTGTCTCCAAAACTGAGCTGCTTTTGCTGCAGCCATGTAACAATGCAAGCTCAATGTCCTGTCTGCTGTCACGTTGCTACACGCCTGGGTTTCCCACTTCCTGCCACACAGGAGTGTTCTGGATGATTTAGCCAAATCATGACCTTGCACTTCCTAGTGTGACAAAGCTCCCTCTCTGCCTCGGTGGTCCCACACGTTCAGGTAGCCTCCGAGGCTCATGGCTGCCCTCGGGTTAGACATTTTCCTGAGGGCACAAGCTTGCCATTTATTTAGCCACCCTCACCACTGGTCAGCATAGGGAAAGTGGAGGAGATCAACTCCCATAGTTTCTGCTGCCCCTTCAAGTGATTCAGGGACAGGACAGACCCTTTTCCAAACTAGTCTCCATTAATGCGCTCCACAGTCCAGATCAATTCTCTTCCATGGCATAATGGGAGTTGGGGGCAGGGGAACCCATGTTCACCCTCTACTCCAGGTTCCGGCTACATGACAGCAGCTGTCTATGTCGTCTCCAGTGCCAGCCACGTGACAGCTGAGATTCCCTGGGCCAATTCCCCATGGTCCTCCCCAGCACCTTCCTTACCACAGGCTCCTCCTCTTGGTACCTGCTAGCATGTATCCCTCCCAGACCTTCCACAGCACCATCTTACCCCAGCTCTTTGCATGCTGCGGGCTAACAGACCGGGAGTCCTTTTTAACCAGTACTAATGGGCTCTTCATTGGCTCCAAGTGTCCTGAGTAGCCTGTCCCAAATGGTTCTGGAAAGTCCCCAATTGACTTCAGGTGTCTAAATTGGCTTGTCTGCCCTAATGGATTCTGGCAAGTCTCTCTGTTCTGGATTAGCACTTTTTTTAGGTTACCCTGGAAAAAGAAACCTATTTAATCTGGGGCTAATATACTTACCTTCTACCCTCTCCTGTGGCCATCTTGCCTGACCGTGTCACACTACGTAAAATCTCAGTTGAATTCTGCCCATTTCTATTTTCTACAAGTGTCTCTCGCATTCCAGTTACAGCTCAATATATACAGGTAACTACCCACAAGACAGGGAGGAAATAAAAGAAAATGTTTTTTGATGAAAACTGACAGCATTGTACTTTCAAGAATGCTTGTTAAATAAAACTTATCCTGTATGTAAAAGGTTAACTCTTTCACTATATAATTTAAAGAGAACATAACAGCTAGACTGGGTCAGACCAAAGGTCCATCTAGCCCAGTAACCTGTCTGCTGACAGTGGCCAAATACCAGATGCCCCAGAGGGAGGGAACACAACAGGGAATCATCACGTGATCCCTCCCCTGTCATCCATTTCCAGACAGAGGCTAGGGACACCATTCCTACCCATCCTGGCTAATAGTCATTGATGGATCTAACCTCCATGACTCTTTTTTGAACCCTGTTAAAGTTCTATACCGCCCCTGTATAAAACTATGGTACGCCCACATCTTGAATACTGTGTACAGATGTGGTCTCCTCACCTCAAAAAAGATATTTTGGCCTTGGAAAGGGTTCAGAAAAGGGCAACTTAAATGATTAGGGGTTTGGAACGGGTCCCATATGAGGAGAGGTTAAAGCGACTGGGACTTTTCAGTTTAGAAAAGAGGAGACTGAGGGGGGATATGATAGAGGTATATAAAAATCATGAGTGGTGTGGAGAGGGCCGATAAAGTTATTTATTAGTTCCCTAAATAGAAGAACTAGCGGACACCAAATGAAATTAATAGGTAGCAGGTTTAAAACTAATAAAAGAAAGTTCTTCTTCACACAGCGTGTAGTCAGCCTGTGGAACTCCTTGCCAGAGGAGGCTGTGAAGGCTAGGACTATAATAGAGTTTAAGGAGAAGCTAGATAATTTCATGGAGGTTAGGTCCATAAAAGGCTATTAGCCAGGGGATAAAATGGTGTCCTTGGCCTCTGTTTGTCAGTGGCTGGAGAGGGATGGCAGGAGACAAATCGCTTGATCATTGTCTTCGGTCCACCCTCTCTGGGGCACCTGGTGTTGGCCACTGTCGGCAGACAGGCTACTGGGCTAGATGGACCTTTGGTCTGACCCAGTACGGACGTTCTTATGTTCTTATGTTCTAGACTTCACAACATCCTCTGTGTGCTGAGTGAAGAAAAACTTCCTTTTGTTTGTTTTAAACCTGCTGCCTATTAATTTCATCTGGTGACCCCTAGTTCTTACATTGTGGGAATAAGTAAATAACTTCCTTATTCACTTTTTCCACTCCAGTCATGATTTTATAGACCTCTATCATATTCTCCACCTTAGTCTTCTCTTTTCTAAAATGAAAAGTCCAAGTCTTTTTAATCTCTCTTCATATGGGACCCATTCCAAACCCCTAATAATTTTTGTTGCTCTTTTCTGAACCTTCTCAAATGCCAATATATCTTTTTTGAGATGAGGCAACCACATCTGTACACAGTATTCAAGATGTGGGTGTATCATGGTTTTATAAAGAAGCAATAAGATATTCTGTCTTATTCTTGATCCCTGTTTTAATGATTCCCCGACATTCTATTTGCTTTTTTGACTGCTGCTGCACACTGAGTGGATGTTTTCAGAGAACTATCCACAATGACTCCAAGATCTTTCTTTGAGTAGCTGTAGCTAAATTAGTCCCCATCATATTGTGTATATATAGTTGGGATTATGTTTTCCAATGTGCATTACTTTACATTTACCAACATTAAATTTCATTTGCCATTTTGTTGCCCAATCACTTAGGTTTGGTGAGATCTTTTTGAAGCTTTTCACAGTCTGCTTTGGTCTTGAGCAATTTGGTATCATCTGCAAATTTTGCCACCCCTCTGTTCTGATTCGGAGACAATTTGTATCTTCAAGTCAGCAGCCCAGCCATGGGCACCCGCATGACCCCACAATATGCGAACATCTTTATGGCTGACCTTGAACAACGCTTCCTCAACAATTGCCCTCTAGCACCCTTACTCTACATCGATGACATCTTCATCATATGGACCCACAGGAAAGAGACCCTTGAAGAATTTCAACTTCCATCCCACCATCAACCTCAGCCTGGATCAGTCCACATGAGAGATACACTTCCTTGACACTACAGTACAATTTCACGACGGATGCATTTCCACCAACTTATACCGGAAACCTACCGACCACTACACTTACCTTCATGCCTCTAGCTTCCATCCCAGACACATTTCTCAATCTACTGTTTATAGCCAAGCCCCAAGATACAACTGGATTTGCTCCAATCCCACAGACAGAGAAAAACACCTACAGGTTCTTTACAGAACATTCTTAAAACTGAAATACCCACCCGAAGAAGTGATAAAATAGACCGACATAGCCAGAAGAGTACCCAGACATGAACTACTTCAAGACAGGCCCAAAAAAGAAAACAGCAGAATTCCACTTGTCGTCACCTACAGCCCCCAACTTAAACCCCTCCAGCACATTATCAACAATCTACAACCTATCCTGGAAAATGACCCCTCACTCTCACAGGCCTTGGGGACAGGCCAATCCTCACCTACAGACAACCCGCTAACCTCAAACAAATTCTTTCCAGTAACCACCTTCATCATAATTATCCAAGAACCCAGCCCTGCAATGAGCCCCAGTGCCAACTCTGTCCACACATCTACACAAGCAATTTCATCACTGGACCCAACCACATCAGCCAGTACATCAGGGGCTCATTTAACTGCACATCCACTAATGTGCTCAATGTCATCAAATGCCAGCAATGCCCCTCTGCCATGTATGTTGGCCAAACAGGACAGTCTCTATGGGAAAAAATTAATGGACACAAATCAGATATCGGAAAACGCAACACACAAAAACCTGTTGGAGAATACTTTAACCTGTCCGGGCACTCATTAATGGATCTCAAAGTCACTGTGTTGTTTCAGACCAATTCCACAAGCCAAATATGCAAGGAAGTGTTGGAACTTAACTTCATGTACAGGTTTGGGACCCATCACAAAGGTATGAATAAAGACATTACCTGGTGAGCACACGACCTTCCACATGCTAATGACTTAAAAACAAACAATGGGTGCTTAAGAACAATTTGCACCTCCCCTCTCAGCTTCATGTGACATGAACACTCTAAGGGTATGTCTACACTGCCACCCTAGTTCGAACTAGGGTGGCTAATGTAGGCATTCGAACTTGCAAATGAAGCCCAGGATTTAAATATCCCGGGCTTTATTTGCATGTTCCCGGGCGCCGCCATTTTTAAATGCCCTGTAGTTCGAACTCCCTGCCCGCGGCTACATGCGGCATGGAATAGGTAGTTCGAATTAAAGCTCCTAATTTGAACTACCGTTACTCCTCCTAAAATGAGGAGTAACAGTAGTTCGAATTAGGAGCTTTAATTCGAACTACCTAGTCCGTGCCGCGTGTAGCCGCGGGCAGGGAGTTCGAACTACTGGCCATTTAAAAATGGTGGCGCCCGGGAATATGCAAATAAAGCCCGGGATATTTAAATCCTGGGCTTCATTTGCAAGTTCGAATGCCTACATTAGCCACCCTAGTTCGAACTAGGGTGGCAGTGCAGACATACCCTAATACACTATTTCCCCCCTTCCCCCCCCCCCACTTCCCCCTATTTATTCTTGGATCTGGGCTTTTAATACTCCAGTCATTTGAAGAAGTGGGCTGTGCCCACGAAAGCTCATACCACCATCAGCATGTTTTGTTAGTCTCTAAGGTGCTGCTAGACTATTCGTTGTTTAAGTTTTCCCCTTTCTCTAGATCATTTATAAATAAGTTGAACAGAATCGGTTCCAGGACAGACCCTGCGGGGACCCCACTACTTACCTCTCTCCACTGTGAAAACTTATCATTTATTCTTACCCTTTGTTTCCTGTCTTTTAACCAGCTACCAATCCATGAGAGGACCTTCCCTCTTATCCCATGACAACTTACTTTACTTAAGAGTCTTTGGTGAAGAACCTTGTCAAAGGCTTTCTGGAAATCTCTAGAGTTCCAGTTCTGAAGATAATTAAGAGCAGGTTAGATAGACGTCTATCAGGGATGGTATAGATGGTGCTTGGTCCTGCTATGAGGGCAGGGGACTGGACTCAATGACCTCTCGAGGTCCCTTCCAGTTCTAGTGTTCTATGATTCTATAGTCACTATCACTGTCCTGATCAGGTGGTCGATAATATTTCCCTACCACTATATTCTTGTTATTGGAGCATGGAATTACTATCCATGGAGATTCTATGGAACATTTTGGCTCACTTAAGATTTTTACTTCATTTGATTCTACATTTTCTTTCAAGTATAGTGCCACTTCCCCACCAGCATGACCTGTTCTGTCCTTCCTATATATTTTGTACCCTGGTATGACTGTGTCCCATTGATTGGCCTCATTTTACCAAGTTTCTGTGATGCCTATTATATCAATATCCTCCTTTAAAACTAGGCAATCCAGTTCACCCATTTTACTATTTAGACGTCTAGCATTTGTGTATAAGCACTTTAAAAATTTGTCACTATTTAGGTCTGCCATTTCCTGATGTGTTAGACTCTTTTTCATTTGATTGTGTCATCTGATATGACCCATACTTCCATCCTCTCTTCCTGACTAGAACACAGAGCATCTTTATTAATAGAACCTCCCCTAATAGATGTCTCTGTCCGATCCATGTGCTCCTCCGCACCTGTCGGCTTTCTTCCATCTCTTAGTTTAAAAACTGCTCTACAACCTTTTTTACGTTAAGTGCCAGCAGTCTGGTTCCATTTTGGTTTAGGTGGAGCCCATCCTTCCTGTATAGGCTTCCCCATTCCCAAAAGTGTCCCCAGTTCCTAATAAATCAAATCCCCTCCTCTCCATACCATTGTCTCATCCACGCATTGAGACTCTGAAGCTCTGCCTGCCTACCTGGCCCTGTGGTGGAACTGGAAGCATTTCAGAGAACGCTTCCATAGAGGTCCTGGATTTCAGTCTCTTTCCTAGCAGCCTAAATTTGGTCTCCAGAACCACTCTCCTGCCCTTCGCTATGGCACTGGTACCTACATGTACCACAACCACCGACTCCTCCCCAGCACTACACAAGTCTATCTAGAGGTCTCGAGAGATCCACAACCTTCGCACCAGGCAGGCAAGTCACTGTACGGTTCTCCCAGTCATCGCAAACCCAGCTATCTATGTTTCTAATGATCGAATCCCCCATTACTAACACCTGCCTTTTCCTAATGACTGGATTTCCCTCCCCAGGAGAGGTACTGTCAGTGCAGGAGGATACCTCAACATCATCTGGAAGGAGGGTCCCAACTATGGGATGGTTTCCCTCTGCTCCAATTGAATGTTCTCCTTCCCTGAGCTTTTCATCCTCCTTATCAGCACAGGGGCTGTGTGACTGGAGGTGGGACAGTTTTATAGTGCCCTGGAAAGCCTCATCTACATACCTCTGTGGTTCCCTTAGCTCCTCCAGTTCAGCCACCCTGGCCTCCAAATCCTGTACGTGTCTCTGAGGGACAGGAGCTCCTTGAACTGAATGCACACATACGCCACCCACCCACAGAGCAGGTAACTGAACATGCTACACTGGGTGCAATAAACAGGATAGCCCCCACTCTGCTGATGGGCTTCTGCCTGCATTCTCTCTCTCCTATAGATAATTAGATTATTGATAGGGTTTTTATTTAAATCAGGTAGTTTTGGTTTTAGTTTAGTTTAAAAGTTTTAAAGAATGTCAAGTGTACCTAGCCCCCTTCGAACTCCCCCTCTAAACTCCCTCATGAAACTCCTTGTTAGCTGCCCCTGTTCGCAAAGCTCCCTGGTCGCTTACTAACGGGCTTTATAAAGCCCTGGCCTTTCTGATAAGAGTCAAGCTCAACAGCTAACTCCCATGAAACATAATTGGCAAAGAATAAATAATCTCAGCATAGGAAAGGGCAGCCATGCAGTTTGTTTGGAGATCTCATCACAATAAAAAGCTAAGTCTGTCTAGTATTACTTTGTCTTCACAGTTTAGTCCAACGCCCCAGTAAATGTCTTGCCCTGGCTACTGAGGGGAGAAGGCACTGTTAACGGACAAATATGTTTTAACATTTTTTGTAACTGTCAAGAACCGTTAGAGATGAAACTTGCATTTATTTAGAGAGGGTGAGTACTTTTCTGTCTCAACAGTGTAAGTTTACTGTCTGCTGGTATCTCAGTTTCAAAAACACAAAAAGTGAAAGATGAAAGTGTTTATAGACATAGGTGCCTTATGGAACGTTTTCCCCTCGTTTTACATAGAAATGTGCTATAAAGAGTACTCTGGTTCATTTTTTTCTTATAAACAATTATTTTGCTGGGGCAAAGCAAACTGCCTAGGAAGGCTTGTCTATGCAAAAAGTTGAATAGTGGTATCGTTCAAGTAGTACAGCACCCTACTGTACATATAAAAGGTGCACTAAGGTGCTTTATATCCCTAGCTCGATTCCCATATGGGAAGGGAAATAAGAATAAACCCATGTAAGGTGCTTTAATATCTGTGTAATGGAATCCACACTTCAGGCTGGATTGGTTTAACCAGATCAGGAGAAATCATCCTCCTACATGGCAATGAGAGCAGTACAAAAAGTGTGTGCTCACCAGGCATCAGAGTCAATTCTATTCACGAGGCAGTGACACCAGCACTGGGGCTAAAAGGGGAATATTTCTTTGGCCATGTTTCATGAGAGGATTTTTGAGGACACATGGCACCCAGTTCCCCAGACGCCCATTCACACTACACAAAGTGCTGGACAAACTGCCTTTGCCCACCCTATAGTTAGAAAAAGGCTTATTTCTCCAGTCCTGCTGAGGTAGCAGGCACTCAAGCGCAGGCACGTCTCAAGTGGATTTCAGCATTTATTAATTAGCCCTTCTCCACAGTAAGCTCAAGGCAGTGATGAAAACATCAGAAACCATCAGGGCTGCATTAGGGCCCCTATCAGTGCTAACAGTGGTTCAGCTTCACTGGTGGCTTATTTTCCCTAAGATGCTCTCATTTGCATATGGCCAGAAAGGGAGATTTAATACACTAGATCTCTTCCCTTTTGCTTTGCAAAGACGACGTCGTGCAACTGGGGCCATGTCTGTCTTAAGACTGCTAATGCCTCCTTCGAAGGCGTCATCATGACATTAATGCCGCACTTCTAAAACATTTGGAAGCTAAGTCCCACTCTGAAAAAAATTAAGCCCACCACATCCCTCTAGCCAGCCTCTTGTCTTCCGCTCTTCTTGCATTGAGAAGCTTGTAAGAACGTGTCTGCAAATGCACCTGTCCACAGCCAATAATTATTAGACTTCACAATCTGATGTTTCTATTTTTTTCAGTTTTCTTTGTACAACTGACAGCACTTTATCTACAGTTAGTTTCCGCTGATGCTCTAATACATCGTAATTTTCTTCCATGTTGAAGAAACCGATATAAATATCTGCAGAGGAGAAGAAAAACACAAATGGTAAAACCTCGAGCTGCTGACGTCAATGGAAGTTTTGCCATTGACTACAATAGGCCCAGGGTTTCATCAAGATATTTTATTTTTCAATAAAATTCCTGGATGTACTATCTAAAAGGAACTCCATCAGAAATGGGATTTTTTAAAAAAAAATAAATTTCTACAAAGGAACAAAGCTTATTGTGAGCAAGAAGGTAGCTTAGAACATGTTCTAGACTTATCCTAATCAAGGTAGCTGAGAAGATCATTAGTAAATCAGGCATTAAACTTCAGCCAGAAGAAATATACTTGGGTCAGGTTATTCTGAGGTACAGGGTGAGAAAAACAAGGCAATTGGATAAAAGTTTGTTTCTAACTAGGAAAAAATTCATAGGAGTACAGAAATCAGTGCTACCAGCCTGCCATATACTGGTTACAGCAAGCGTGGCATATACTAGAGAAGGTAAAATCTATTTTAAGAGCATGGACATTCATCTCAGTTTGGTCTCTCCATCTTAATGGCTTTAATCGTTGTAATGACCACTCCCAGCTCTGGAGGTCCTTTTTAATAATAAACATTATGATGTCCCAAAGCAAAAAGGAACAGCATGAAAAGGAAATCAAACATAATCCATTTTGATCTGCCAAGGAGATAGGCTTTGTCATTCAGGAATTAAGAGTGGCTGTTGTAACTGATTACACTGCTCTACAGCCAAAATGCTTCTGAAATAAATGTAGTCAAACTTTACTAATTCTGGGTCACTGAGAACGAAAATGATGCTTAAAATTGTTGATTGGCTCTAGTTTTCAAGATATGGTATTGGGTCAGTATATACGACCCTTGACTTGGGAATGGCGGAGGATAAGTGAGTTATAAAGGGAAGGGATCTCAATTTAAACCAGAAATTACTAAAATACATCTTTGACTGGATCTATGAATAAATCTATGACTGGGTTTGGACAGTACTTGTCTTTTAGGCAAAACAATGAATGATGCAATCATACATGATATGAATTGCATATGTTATTCCTAGAAGTCATGGATGATGCAATCATAACGAAGCTTACATCACTCTGCTGAACAAATTGCCCTATATCAGCTCTAGAAATCATACAGTGTCATGCTCTCTTATTTGTCAGTGTTTGATTTTGCAAAGGGACACATTTCTGTTTAGCCAAAGTAAGCAGAGATGCCTCGTACTTGTGTGAACAGTGCAGATAACTTCTGCTATGTTTGTGGTGAAGTGACTTTTGCATCACAAAAGCACAGTATAACCACTATGGTTAAGAAAGCCTATCACCTTTATTTTGGCTGCAAAATTGGAGATCAGGACAAGAGGTGGGCCCCACACATATGCTGCAACACTTGTGCAACAAATCTTCGCCAGTGGTTGAACAGGAAAAGGAAATCTATGCCTTTTGCAGTGCCAATAATTTGGAGAGAGCCAACAGATCATACCAGCAATTGTTACTTCTGCATGGTGCCTCCAGTTGGGAAAGGTGTGTCAAAGAAGAAAAAGTGGACCGTGCATTATCCAACCATTCCATCAGCTATACGCCCAGTACCCCACGGAGAAGGACTGCCGGTTCCTGATGCACCAGAATCATTCTCACTTGAGTCAGATGAGGAAGAGGATGAAACTTCTGGTCCTGAACCATCAATGTCACAGGACCCACATTTTCTCCCATCCTCCTCCTCTGAACCACACCTCATAACACAAGGTGAACTGAATGACCTTGTCAGGGATTTGGAACTACCCAAGAGTAAGGCAGAGCTGTTGGGCTCCAGACTACAGCAGTGGAATCTCCTGGCAGGTGATGTTAGGGTTTCCATGTTCTGTGACCGTCAAAAGGATCTTGTCCCATTCTTCTTCATGGAAGGTGATCTTGTAACCTGCAACAACATCGATGGTGTGATGGCAGCCCTCAACATCGTTCACGATCCAGATGAGTGGAGACTGTTCACTGATTCATCGAAGACGAGTCTTAAAGCTGTTTTGCTGCATAATGGCAATGTTTTGCCATCAATTCCAGTTGGTCATGCAGTCCATATGAAGGAAACCTATGACAACATGAAACAACTTTTGAGGTGCATAAACTATGACCAACATCAGTGGCAGCTTTGTGGCGATTTGAAGGTTGTTGCTCTCTTGCTTGGTCTGCAGACTGGATACACAAAGTACTGCTGTTTTCTCTGCGAATGGGATAGTCGTGCAAGAGATTCCCACTACATCAAGATAGATTGGCCACTCTGACAGTCATTGGAGCCTGGGAGGAAAAGTGTTCAGCATCCACCACTTGCTGAATCAAGGAAGATTTTGTTACCACCCTTACACATCAAGCTGGGTCTGATGAAGAACTTTGTCAAGGCCATGGACAAAACACAAGCAGCTTTCAAGTACCTCTGTGGAAAATTTCCAAGGTTAAGTGAAGTTAAGATAAAGGAAGGTGTCTTTGTTGGTCCTCAGATTTGAGAACTTCTTCGAGATGATGCATTTGACCATGCACTGCGTGGCAAGGAAAAGACAGCATGGAAAGCCTTCCAGTTAGTGGCAATAAATTTTCTCGGAAACAACAAGGCAGACAACTACAGGTTGTTGGTGGAAAACCTCCTCAAGGCATACAAAAGCCTTGGTTGCAACATGTCACTAAAGATACATTTTTTGCACTCTCATCTAGATTTTTTTTTTCCACTGAACTGCGGAGCAGTGAGCGACGAGCACGGCGAGCGATTTCACCAGGACATTGCAACAATGGAGAAACGCTATCAGGGCAAATGGAGCCCATCAATGCTTGCAGACTATTGCTGGACAGTGACAAGAGATGCTCCATTTAATGAATACAAGAGACAAGCCAAGAAGCGCTGAGTAGACACTGAATAGGAATAAACTATGTACATAATAGTTTTTTGCCTTTTGTTTCATAATAAATTTTATTTATATAACCCTTTTGCTGATTTTTAAAGTGTTACATAAACAGGACAGGTGAAATATTATCATGTAAAGCAACCATAAACACATGAAAAGACCTAGGTTTACAATTTATGATTAAAACTCTACTATCTACACAATATACATAGACGTAAAATGTAAAAACTTACATACCTTGGAAACAGTAGCCAATCAGTTGTTTTAATTGTCATATTTGAATTCAGCACATCAAAATACATAATAAATAGCACATTTTATCTCTGAAGCAGACGACTTCTAAAAAACTGTAGACCAGTGTTATTGTACTCTAACCTTATTAGTATATTACTTTGTATTGTGTAAAAGAAAACAGGAGAGACGTGTCCCTGATTGACTTTTTTTAAAATCATCAATGATTGTATATTCCCACTGCAAACCTCGATTCTACTGTTCTCTCTCGTGGTATATTTGTATGTATGTTAATATTCCCCCACCCTGAAATGAATGTGATTTAAAAACAAATCAGATTAATAAACAACATTCTTCCCACAGCCCTACCCTGAGCATCATTCACTTGGCATCTTTCAAATACATTATTACACTTACCTGCTGCTCCATTTCCATTTCCAACAGCCACTAGAGCACTAATGGATTTTTTTCTTCCTTCCTTTGCTGTCATATTAAATACATTTTTCACCTAAAGGGAAAAAACCCAAAGCAGTTTGCTATGAGGCTCTTAGTCACTTTACTTGAGAGAGATTTGTAAGAGAGATACCTCAGACATACTACATTTTGGGAATGAATATTATTTGGAATGGGAACTGATTTTAAGGCATAAAGATTTAAAGTCTGCTAAAAATCCTGTTACCTAGTGCACAACATAAAACAAGCAATACAGTGAGGCACAACTAAAACAAAATGAACATTATCTGTGATCTCCTCTGTACTGTTTAGTTACATAATAAATGAACACCCTGTATTATGATCAGCTTTGCACTTAATCTGAAGTACCCTGCTTACGAAATATCACAGCAAAGAATAAAAATGAAAATGTGAAGAGACATTAACATCTTGCTTCACACAAGTTTAGAAGCTCAAACTCACACAGTTTAGAAGCTCTCTAATATACAGTGCTCAAATCAAGTTATTGATTCATACCATTTGGAGACTGGGATCCCAAACTACTTACTAAAGCAGTGGCAGCTAAACTGATTTCCAGGGGCAAAGATATGAATACAAACTCTGCAAATACTTCCGAGTACAGTGAAAATGCCACTTATTCTGGAATAGCTGGATATAAAAATCCTCAGGAGAAAGGCAGCCTTGTGGTCAAGTACTGCAATGGAATCCAGGAGAGCTGGGCTCAATTCCTGGCTCTGCCACCAACTCCCTCACAAAAGTACTTGATGTCTGTGCCCAAGTTCCCATCTGTAAAATGGGGCTATAAGTCCTTTCTCCCACCCTTTGCTACTTGAGGGTTTTTTTTATTTACCTACTGGTATTTCCTGATTAAGTATCTCAATATTACCATGATGCACAGACAGAGGGCTTTTTTGGCAGTTCATTTACCATGCAAGGCTTTTCCTTGTCCTTTTGGAAAAAGAGGTGCAAGAAGACGACGACACCTGTACAAGGGTATGCTTTCTGGAAACACCCATAGGCAGGGCTTGACAAATTAGTCAATCTACTCACCTGGGGCAAGTAGATTTTAAGCCAGCACGGCACCACAGCGTGATCAGTGCATACGCAGCATGCCAAACTGCGCGGCTGGCGAGCAGGGCTCGCCGCCGCTTGTCAAGCCCTGCCCATAGGATTCCTTTACAGTATGTCGGTAACAGCTGAATTACAGTTAATAAAGCATATTTCAAGAAGTGTAGGCCTTTTAATTCTAGCATTGGTGCCTCAGGAAATCCAGGGCCGGATTAAGGCATGGGCTAGCCGGGCAGCTGCCCGGGGCACCAACCTATGGGGGCCTTACAGCTGCCATCAAGCGCCACGCGCCACGCGCCCAGCTCCCGGATCGTGGGCTGCAGCAGCTCCCAGCGGCCACCCTGCAGCGATCGCCCAGGGCGGGGGCCGCATTAACCCCCACAGCACCGGCCAGCAGCGCCCTTCCCCCCGTGGCCGCGGGGCCCTGCACAGCCAGGCTCGGCCCGCTCTGGGCGGCCCTGGGCTGCGTGCCAGCGGCGGTAGCCGGGCTGGGCCAGGCTGGGCGCATGCGTCCTGCCGCCGCCAGCTCCGCGTGCCCTCCCCCATGCGCTGGAAGGGGTCGGGGCCGCACATGCACCCTCTCCCACGCGCCCGAGGGGGCAGCGCGGGGCTGCACATGCGCCCTCCCCCATGCACCAGCGCGGGGGCGGGGCTGCGCATGCGCCCTCCCCCATGCACCAGCGCGGGGGCGGGGCCGCGCATGCGCCCTCCCCCATGCACCAGCGCGGGGGCGGGGCCGCGCATGCGCCCTCCCCCAACCCGGTGCGCAATTAAACTGTCTGCCCGGGGCGCCGGAATGGCTTGGTCCGGCTCTGAGCACAACATTTGGGTGAGGACTGTAAAAAACATGTGGCACTGGCATCATTCTGTTCCCACTCACAAACAAAAGAAAACTCCCATCGGTTTCACTGGGAACAGACTGAAAGTGACAGTGAGAACTTCTGAAAACCTCACCCCTGGTTTTCATTACAGTAATTATGTTAAATTCAACACACATTCTAGAGCTGCATCATCTTTATCTTCTCTAGGCTTTACGAATAGCTTATCCCAAAGTCAACAAGGAGTCCAGTGGCACCTTTAAAGACTAACAAATTTATTACAGCATAAGATTTCATGAGTTGCAACTCACTTCATTAGTTGCACAAAGGGAAAGAAAAAGAAACAGAAAAGAGGGGCACAGAGATGGGAGTGTTACACCCGAGCTAATTCAATCAGGGTGGATGTGGAGAATACCTCAAGCAGAAAATCACCTATTCCAATGGGACAGCCATTCCCAGTCCTTGTTCAGACCCATTCTGATAGTGTCAAATTTGCACTTGAATTCCAGCTCAACAGTTTCAAATTGCAGTCTGGTTTTGAAGTTTTTTTGCTTGAGAATGGCAATTTTCGAGTCTGTAACCCTGTGTCCAGGGAGGTTACAATGTTCCCGTTACCATTCTTGATATCTGATTTCTGTCCATTTATGCTGTTGTGTAGAGACAGTCCAGTTTGTCCAATGTACGTGGCAAAGGGGCATTGCTGGCACAAGGAACTTGTGATGAAGTCTGAAGTGGATCATAAGGATTTCATTTATTATGTAACCAATTGCTGGAGACTATACACAGTCTCAAAAAGATGGCATTTTGGAATTATAGGATCCATGAAGACCTTGTTCCTCCCTTATCCAGGAGGTGGCAATCATGACACATGGAATGGGCTCTTTAAGAAAAGCAATTTCAAAAACCACTTGTCAGCTGTTTCTGAGCAGCTCTGAAGGAAAATGTGTTCAGTCACCCATCAGAATCAGAGCTATCACATCTCCCTTCCAACTCTGTAAATGCCTTTCAAGCTCAATAATGTGCACAGACAGCCAGGGCTGTTAGAACATCCCTGTCCTCAGATTCTATCTTCTTCCTTGGACTTACTAAATCAAAGAACACAGCCCACAGTATATTTCCCTTTCTGCTCAGGCATTAGACTATGCAGCTGAAAGCACATAATTAAAATACAACAGAATTAATTATTACAGAATTAACAGTTTGCTACTTTAATCAAGAGCACAGCTCAAAAAAAAGACTGAAATCAAATCTCAATTACCCTTATTTACCAGACTTTGATTCAACTGAGTTTTAATGCTAACCCTTAAGCTGACATATGTTCACCCTTACTTACAGTGAGTGTATCTTGAACTAATTCGCCTCAGTTTATTCATTATTCAGTGCTAACAAATTTAAATTCAGCTTTCACTGGAGAAATGAAAAAAACTAAGAGCACCTCTTTGAAACCAAACCAAATCCCATAAAATATTTATAAAAAAGGAAGGAAAAGCAACAGTTTCAAAGCAGGAATTATGGCAGTACAAATTGGGATGCTGTAGCCTAAGGCCACATGTTCACTAGCTGCGTCAGAGATCGATCTTCTGGTGTTTGATTTAGCAGGTCTAGTTAAGACCCGCTAAATCGAATACTTAGGGTGGCTCCAGTTGGTGCCAGTACTCCACACAGTTATGAGGAGTAAGGGAAGCTGATGGGAGCATCTGCTCCCATTGGCTTCCCTCTGTGAAGACAGCACCAAGCTTGGCTTGAGGTAAGCCAACTCCAGCAACGTATTTTACGTAGCTGGAGTTGTGTATCTTAACCTGACCTTCCAGATCTAGTGTAGACCTGGCCTAAGAGAAGTTGCAGAATTGACTTGTGCTCTTATTTGGGTCTTGCCCTTAGTTCCATCCACAGAACAAACTTCTGACCCAAGTGTGGAGATGTTCTCAACTCAGGCTAGCTGGCCTGAGTGGGATAAAGCCCAAGGCTGGTAATTCCTACACTCTGCAGTGACGGTTCAGGCCAAGCTAGCTGAATGCTGACAGTCCTCCAATGCCTTTCTATGATTCCCCGGTGTGCCCAACACAGACAAGTTCTCCGAGAAAGAGTGAGAGCGTCTAAGCTCACTGTAGCACTAAAAACTGCCTAATGTGCCCACTAAAGCCCAGGAGACACGAGCATGGGGCCAGTAACTCGAGCATAGCTGGATCACTCCTGAGCTGGGTAACCATCTGGTGACTGTGCAATGAAGCCATACCCAGAGAAGGAATATCAGAAATTGATTTGGTTTATTTTTATAGAAGGATCTGGGAGTCAGATCTAGGGATGCCTCCATGGTGCTGCCTGCACCCTCCATCCCCTGCACTGCTGCCTCTATTAGTGCAGCTCCATGGAGTTCACATGCTGCCAGTGGCCACTGGCTTTTTAGCCATAGAATAGTCTTGAACCTGCTCTCAGCTGCTGATAGTCGAAGTGTGGGAAATTGGGAACTTTTAGTGTGTGTCACCAGGGGCTACACTGGACAGTTTCTGCACAACACACTAGCATGCACTAGAATTTACACTTTCCACTGCAAGCTAATGCAGACAAGGCCTAACTTATGTCATAGCAAACTTCCTTTACAGAGTACAACATTTGCAGGTTTGCTTTCTACTATATACAGGATTGGCTTCGTGTGATGTTAATAGCCTTGTGTTACTGCCCGTGCACTTTATTTTTTTGTATAATATTATCTATATTCTGAGTACCAGACTGCTTGGAAAAGAAACATCACTGCACTTTGTGTAATCTTCAAATCTGTATCGCACTGAAAAGGAGAAAGATTTCTATTGTCTGAAGAGAATGAGAAGAAAGAATCTAAAATTGTGGAGGGGCTGCATGATTGATCTAGGACAGCTTAAAAGGTGTCCATACTTATATAAAATTCCTCAAGTGAACTGACAATGATTGAAGAGAAGCAACGAAAACTCAAACGTTTGAAAACGAGAGTAAATGACCAAAAGGGGCACACAGTTTCTAGTAGGGATGTTAACGAGCGTGTATTTGTGTAAATGTGTAGACCGTTGATTTTTTTAGTGGTCACACGTTGACATGCAGAGGAGCAGGTGATCACTGGCTCCTGCCTCCCCCTTCCCGCTGCCTCTGATAAAGAAGCAGCAGCACAGGGGGCCAGCGGCTCCGTGAGAGCTGATACACATGGGGAGCCGGCTTCAAAGCTGCTTCCTGCACGTACCGGGTCCTGCCTGCCGCCCCCTCCCTGTGCACTGATGCCTCTCTACCAGAGGCAACACTGCAAGGCAGGGGAGCCGGCTTATAAGCCCGCTCCCCACAGGAACCAGATCCCACTCCCCACCACCGCTGATACAGAGCCAGCAAGTGGGGGCGTAGTTGTTAAACCTGGGCTTATCGGTTAATCATGTAAACGACTACACACTAACATCCCTAGTTTCTACAAATAGAGGCAGCTTCAGTGTCAAGCAAAATACTCAGTCTGTCCTTGATCAAGGGCATTTGTTTATTACTACACACGGATTCCTTCTAGAGCTTTCTTTCTCCTGTGTGCAAGAGTCAAAAGAACTCCAACCTCACCTTACAAGCTTTCATGCCAGGCTGATTTATTAACGTTCTAGGTCTCGTTTCCCAATTCTCATCCTGCTGAACTGCAAGGCGCTGCAGTACACTGTTATGCATTGCTTTGGTTAAGTGGCCCCACAATTCACTGAAGGCCTCATTGTGAGGAAAGAAAATGATTTTATTGTAGGTAAAAGAGAAGAACTCTTGCGTTTACAGGAGCAAAACCAGCACGTTATCTCTGTCAAATGTAATGTAGCTATTAATCCTCATTAGCTCAACCCCTAAATAATGAGCCACACTGTTCCATTTGGCTTTCTTTGAACCTTACTCTCTCAGACCTCAAAGCATTCAGCAAACAACAAGGTGAGCCTGGAAGTATTATTGACACATGAGCAAAGTGACGTACAGGATAGGGATGCTACATATCGATTAACCTCATGAATTCTTATCAGTTACTCAACTATTCTCTAGTCCCCAGGGTGGGACCGGCAGCCAGTATACTACAGCCTCACTCCCATGAAGACCCCTGCCACTCTGTGCTGCTGCCTCAGAGGCAGTGGCACAGGGCGGCAGCAGCCCCTTTCCAGGGGAGTGGTCTGAGTTCCCAGACCCAGTGTGAGCCGGAACTGAGCCAGGCTGCCTGCCCAGCTGGCTCCTAATACACTTTAAATGCAGAGCTGCAGTGGGGATAGGTCCTGGACCCAGCGCAAGCCAGGACTGAACCAGGCTGCTGGCCAGCCTGCTAAAAAATTTACTGGCGGGGGGGGGGGGAGGGGGAGGAGGATGCGTGTGGTTTATACTATTAGCCTATCAGAATCTGCGTATCGGTTTATCGACTCCACTATTACACCCCTCGTACAGGATGGGGTTTCAGTCAAAAGCTCCAACTCACCCAGGAGGGCCAGGACAAGAAATCCTACCTTGCCGCACACAGCCCTATGCTTCAGCATTCGGAAGAGGCCAGTTTGTCTTTGGAATGACCTCTGGGCTGGCTCACTGGAATCCTCAGTATGTTTGTGCCTTAATCCACATTTAGGGAAAAGTTAAGGCAGATTTTTCTTTTTTTAAATTGCACCACCTCCAAATGTTACTGCTCTGCTCTGTTTCAGTAGCTAAACCAGACAGTCTTCACAAACCACTGGTAAGAGCAGTCTCACTTCCACAGAAGTGCAGACAAAAGCAGGGCAAATGCAGGACAAACTCGGCAGCCTTGCAGGTTAGCTTTCATCCTGGCAGCAGCACAGGAGAACACTGACTGACAAAAATGGGCAATGCGTACAAACAACACACTGGGTATGCCATCTATTTAAAGTATGGCTACTAACAAGGCTTGTTTATTTCAAAGCCCATAATCCTGACCATATAAATGATGGGACTCAATTATCTACTTGAGTTCACAGCTGGCCTTGGATGCCAGCAATCTCTGCTGCCGCTGACAGATTTCAAACAACCCACAATTCTTACTGTTATCAGCTGAAATCCATAATACTCTATTAAAACCACACAGCCTTCTGCTTCTCCTAAAAACATTTCTGCTGTTCAAATATAATGTAGCAGATAGAAATGGACTTTAACTGCTCTAGTACTTACTGTACAGTGCAATGGTTAGTTTTATAACTCCATCTAATAGTTACACCTTGACTATTTAAAAAACCCCTCCCCCATCTATCAGACGGAAGGCTCCAATGTTACCCAACACCTGTGTGTAGTATCTAACCTGGTGATCATCTGGGACAGAGCTGAAAGAGCAAAAGCCACTTGCAACAGCATACCATAAAGCTACACAAAAGCAAAGATCCCTTGGGTGCTCTTAGAGTATTTTAGTTTTAGTTACTGCAACGGAGATGTGACCAAATTGAAATGCACTCTTTTTGGACACTCTAATTAGAGAATAAACTTCGAAATCCACACTCTTCCATCCATGGAAAGATGCAGCTCATGGCTTCTAAGGGTTTTGTGCTTTGCCGACAGCAGGCTTCTCATGAACAAAACAGCCCTAGGAGAGGGTGTAGTCTATTTTGTTGCTACAGAGGAGGGCCACCTGGGCCGCGATGGACCAGCAAGGAAAGAGATGATGCCTCTCCCCCTCCCCCAGCGATGCTGGGAAGTGCTCCTGGCTTGGCAGCAGGTGCCTCCATTCCTACAGAACTGGGCAGAGCACAGAGAAGTCAGGGAAGGCTTCAGCTGTGCGAGCACAAAGGGGACAGTTCCCTCTTCGTTTTGGCCGCTGGAGTAACTGTCCTTTCTGTCCCCAGAGCTGGACATTTCCTACCAGGTATCTCTTCTTTTAACCACAATTCGGCCTGTCGGGGTGGCTCCCTGCAGGGAGTTTTTGACCTCTCTAAGGGACCTTGGTTTACTTGCAATGAAATTTGGATAAACTTAAAAACCAACAAATGGTCTGGTAGCACTTTATAGACTTACAAAACATGTAGCTGGTAGCATGAGCTTTCGTGGCACAGCCCTCTTCTTCAGATGACCGGGTTCAGCAGAATGAGGACAAGTTCACTGGTTCATTACTTGCTGCGTGAGTATAAATCAGGGGGGCTGCAGGCAAGCAAAGCTGAGGAGTGAGACTGCATGTCACCGCCCTCCTGGGGACCCTTAGCGCTCGGGCTCCTCTTTCCTGAAGGCCGTCCATCACACACCAGGGAAGCTTCACAGAGTGCGAGACGCTGCCCATATGGAAGGAACCTGAGGAACTCAACAAGGACTCAGTGGTAGCTAGTCACCTGTTCTTCTGGACTTCTCTTCGCTCACTAGCTAAGGCCTTTCAGACTGCACCTTCCTGCTTATTTCCCTTCAAAGCATTGGTGCTCTGGGCGGTGGGCATCCTAAACAGATCAGCTGCCATGACCAATGTCTCCTGTGAATTTATTCTCAGCAAGAAAATCTGTTTACTTCAGGCAACCACTCTGGAGCAAGAATTGCCTTCACAAAGGAAAAGAGGACATGAAAGTTAAAGGGAACTTCTGCTCATCCCCATTCCATGGGGGAAAACAGATGGAACTTAACTGTCTAGCAATTATTGTAACCCAGAAAAACAAGTCTGAAATTTGCACTGAGTGGTGTAAAATATGACTTAACGTGCAGAATGACAACATCTGGCATATGATTTATTGATTATATCACGGTCTATGGTGAACCCTCAGTTAGTTTACTCACAACAACAAAGATGAAATATCTTCAGAAAACAAATTCTGCAAAACTTCACCAGGGCTAAGTGAATTAAAACTCAGCGAAGCAACTCTTTGGACACACATCATCTATCTAAATAAAGCAAAAACCTATTTTGTGTAAGCCTACAAAACACCACAACACTTTAATCAATCAAGACATTCCAAGTCAGCCGTGTAGGCTGACAATCTGAGCCAACGAAACATTTGTGAACTTTTATACATACACAGGCTTTTTTTTCCTAGTGAAGAAAGAGGAATGGAACAATTCTAGGATTATTTCACCACCTAGCAGGAAAGGTTTGTTAATGTTTCCATAGGAGAAACCCCTGTCCAGAGTTGAGACACAGCTACTCAAGTTCATCGGAGGTGCAAATCAATTCTAAAATGTTTCCAGCTCTGGGGTTGTGGATTTTTAAATTTGCTCCCTTGAAACAGAGAAGGAAGAAGAATGGTCTAGTGGCTTATTACCAGGGCTCGACAAACCGCGGCGAAATCCACTCGCCAGCCCCGCACCACGCATGCGCCAGACCCGCATTGTGTATGTGCGTGCCCCCGGTGAACGTGGCAACCGGCTGAAATCTACTCACCATAGGCGAGTAGATACATTGATTTGTCGAGCCCTGCTTATTACTATAGCGCCTACGAGCCCTGGCCTGAATCCAGGACCACATCACAACAGGTGCTGCACAAACTGAACAAAAGAATAGTCCCTGCCCCAAAAAGAGAATCATAGACTCATATAACACTGGAACTGGAAGGGACCCCGAGACATCACCAAGTCAAGACCCCTGTCCTCATGGCAGGGCCAACCACCGTCTACATCATCCCTGACAGGTGTCTGTCTAACCTGCTCTTAAATATCTCCAGAGATGGAGATTCCACAACCTCACTAGGCAACTTATTCCAGTGTTTAACCACCCTGACAGGTAGGAAGTTTTTCCTAATGTCTAGCTGAAATCTCCCTTGTTGCAGTTTAAGCCCATTGCTTCTTGTCCTATCCTCAGAGGCCCCGGAGAACAATTTCTTCCCCTCCTCCTTGTAACACCCTTTAAAATCCCTGAAAACTGCTATCATGTCCCCTCTCAGTCTTCTCTTTTCCAAACTAAACAAGCCCAATTCCTCCAGTCTTCCCTCATAGCTCATGTTCCCTAGACCTTTAATCATTTTTGGTGCTCTTCTCTGGACCTTCTGCAATTTCTCCACATCTTTCTTGAAATATGGTGCCCAGAACTGGACACAATACTCCAACCGAGGCCTAATCAGTGCAGAATAGTGGAAGAATGACTTATTGTGTCTTGCTCACAACACTCCTGTTAATGTATCCCAGAATCATGTTTGCTTTTTTTGCAACAGCATCGCACTATTGTCTCATATTTTGCTTGTGATCCACTATGACCCCTAGATCCTTTTCTGCAGTACTCCTTCCTAGACAGTCGCTTCCCATTCTGTATGTGTGAAACTGACTGTTCCTTCCTAAGTGGAGTACTTTGCATTTGTCCTTATTCAACTTCATCCTATTTACCTCAGATTATTTCTCCAGTTTGTCCAGATCATTTTAAATTATGACCCTACCCTCCAAAGCAGTTGCAACCCCTCCCAACTTGGTAACAGCTCCAAACTTAATAAGCGTCCTCTCTATGCCAATATCTAAATTGCTGATGAAGATATTGAACAGAACCGGTCCTAAAACAGACCCCTGCAGAACCCCACTTGTTATGCCCTTCCAGAATGACTGAACCGTTAATAACTACTCGCTGAGAATGGTTATCCAGCCAGTAGCCCCATCTAAGTTGTATTTACCTAGTTTATTGACAAGGTCATACGAGAGCATGTCAGATGCCTTACTGAAGTCTAACTTTAAAGTCTCAGAGCTTACACTCTAACTGGAAGAGAGGACAGATGGGGACAGAGTAGGGAATACAAGTGAACCAGGAGACAATATCAAGTCAGGATTCTTAAGGCTAATCCCATCTCTGCCACCTACTCAATGGTGATACAGAACAGTCACCTACATTTTCAAAAGTGGCCTCTGATTTGGGATGTCCAACTTGGGCTGGCTTTTCAGATGTGCAGACCTTCATAACTCCAACTGAAGGGAAGCTGTGGTACTCTGCATGTCTGAAAAAACAGGTCCCAGGTCCCCCAGGAGACCTCCCACGGGAGCAGAGGAAGAGTCCAATAGCTGGGGAAGTGATAGCAATAACACAGATAGCAGGCCATTTTCCCACAGGATGATCCTTTCAGCCAGGACAGGAGGAGGAGGGGGAATTAAGTGCAAAGAGCAGTGGCCAATTTAGCAGAGGGCAACAAGGACCATCAGATGGCTGCTCAGGAGTACAGCTGCCACTGCAACCCTCAGTTAGCTGCACATTTTGGGGACGCAGGGACTAGTACAATGGGGAATTGCTTTTGTCTCTTTCTTTGCAGAGAGCTAAAACAGGTTGCAGGGCTGCTTGAAAGAGCATTTTAATTGGGACTGCTATACTTGTATATCATTTTCAGATTAACCAACAGTGATCTGCTAGTGTGTTAACTCAGACGTAGTTTTCAATCACACAGGACATCTCTGTCAGTTGCCAAGGTAGTTCTAAAATGCTATTTCAATATTAGCCAAAAAAAAAAAAAATTGGTTCCGCCCCTCCCCCCCAATCTGTCTACCCAATGCATTTCAATGGAGTTAGGAGAACTTCCTATTTTCACCTCAAATCTCCCTCTCTACTTTTCAAATGCCGATGAATTCCAAATTCAACATTTCTGTATGGAAAAATATATCACAAAATGGGCCAGTGCCATTGTAACCAAGAGGCAACCGGGTACAGATATAGAAGAGGTGACACAAAGTGGACAAGACAGGGAGGCAAGAGGCAGCTAAAAACAAAGACAGAAAATTGCCTCTTGCACCCATGGATGACAGCCCTGGTACAACAGCAAGTATTTGAAACTTCTGCTTCCAGGATGTTTTTTTCAACCACTAGATAAATACAAGCAACGTTTGGAAATCTTTGTAAAGGTATCATTAAGACATTTTGTATTCCCTATCTCAAGTGTTTCTTAAACCAGAGGTATGTTTACTATGGGGGTTGCCCAAAGGTCTTCCATGTGGTACATCAACCCATTTAGATGTTTGCCTAATTTTACAACAGGCTACACAAGAAGCACTAGTGAAGTCTGACATTTCGTACAATGACTCTCTATACTATACACTGAAATGTAAGTAAAACACTTTTATTCCAATGGATCTATTTTATAATTATATCGTACACAAAAGGGAAAATAAGCTATTTTCAGTAACAGTGCGCAGTGAGACTTTTGTATTTTTAGGTCTGATTTTGTAAACAAGCAGTTTTTAAGTGAGGTGAAACTTGGGGGTACGCAAGACAAATCAGCTGCCTGAAAGGGGCCTATCAATAGTCTGGAAAGGACCAAGGTGAGGGGCTTGATGGGGCTATGACAGCGCAGCCAGCCCTGACACTGCTGTCATGAGAATCCCTGTTAGCACTGGCAATGTAATGCACCCGAAGAGGAAGAGCTTCTATTTCAAAGAACTTACAACTGAGTTACAGAACACAGCAGTCAGGCTGCCGTGGGAATTGTGGAGGCAGGGAGACTATATCTTCCAAGGCGCTGGGTTTATTTATACACTTGTCGCCAGCCTGCTGCAGCTGTTTTTGTTTTGAGAGAGACTTACGTGACATCAGGGTGGTAGCTCCAGCATGGAAAAATGCCCAGAAGGAGCAGGAAACGAAACAAATAGGGCATGGAGAACAGCTCCCTATCTGCCAGTGTCGAGCGTTCCAGGACACATGGTGGAAGCTCCTGAAGAAAGCATTCTGCATGGAGGTCTACTAGCTACCTGACCTGTGGGGCTGACTTACCTGCTCCAACACTACGCTAACCATCTGTGCTGCATGGGTTCACATGCACAGGCCTGCACATTTACTACCCAGACACACTTTTTTCTTGATAATGGGTGCAGCTGAATCAATGTTATCTGAGCTAGCTGTGTGTTACGAAATGGATGCACTTCCTAGGAAGTTTAAGCTTGCACCGGGGCACCTGCCTCTTTCTTTAAAGTCAGTGTTAAGAGAGGGAAAAAAAAAAAAAGGCATCACACTGGGCAGTCTTAGTTTCTGATGCTGCCAGTCTGGGTACTGTGCTACTGTTTTTAGGAACCGGTTAGACAGCTGTCAGGGATGGCATACTGCCTGAGCACAGGGCCTGCAAGGGCCCTTCCAGCCCCATGGTGCTTCGGTTCTATTAAAGCACTGTTTCAACGGTGCTCACAGGAAAGAGCTAACGCTTTTATTTGATTGGCCGCAGTGGCCCCATGAGGGTTCAGAATCTGCTGAATCTCAGCTTTTATTAAAAAATATGAATAGGATTTTTGGTCCTAATGGTTGTGAAGATGACTTCCTAGGGTGAACAGGGTTTACACCAATCCAGTGTTATCTTCAGACTCCGCAAACAGCCTGAAGCAAGAAACCACGTGAGGCACTCTGTCACCCTGTTCATCTTCCTGGGACATTAACTGCAAAGCCCAATGAAGACGCGGGTGTGGGCATTTAACTATTTCATGGCTGGTCATGTTCGCATATAGAGAGGGAAGAGTGCAGGGGGAAGCGGGAGCCACTGTTCAGGGGAAAGCACAGAGAGAGATGGGCTTAGACACAAAAGGCAGAAACACAACAATGGTCCTAAAAGCAAACCTCTTTTCCCGCTGAACATGACAAGACGCTTCGTAAGTCAATGGTTAGGTACAGTATAAGCAGAATACTGCTACAGGATGAACCTCTCTACTCCAGCACTCTGGGGACCCAAGAGGTGCCAACCCAGAGAGTCTGCCGAACTCCAGGAGAACAATATTGTCCAGCAGCATCACCAGCACTTCCGCTGATTCCCGGGCTCTGAGAAAACATTTAGGGGTAAGTTAGAGCTAAACAACAACACAGAACACAGAGCCAGTACTGGGGGCTGTCAACAAACTTTATGGGACTGTGGGAAACTTGGTCCCCCCATGATAAGTGGCCATCTGGCCATCGCTAAAATCATGCTGGACCACGGATATTGCTGGACCAGAGTGCTGGACTAGAGGTTCAACTTGTATTTCCCAGGCCCGAGAGCTCTCAAAGTGCTACCCACGGTGAGAATCACTCCCTTTCACCCTTACAGATTTGGAAAGTGAGGCCCAGGGTGGGAATGTGACTCACCGAAGCAGGCCAGTGGCACAGCCAGGACGAGAGCCCAGGTACAAGGCTGGATTCCATACTTGATCTTTGTGCACCTCTCGCAAAGACTAAAGGAGACCTGCTGTGGTTTAAAGAGAGCGTAATGTCCTAAGCTTTCCCCAGCTCTCGAAACAGGGTTAGAAATGGAGTTAGATGTTTACTGCATTAACTAATGGAGCTGCTGGATAGTAACAGCGGGGAATGGTGGCTCTCGGAGAGATGCAGCCTTTTCATTGGGCGGACAGTCTAAGAGGCCAATTCACAACTCTATAGTTAAAGTCTCAGCTGCAGGAACTCCTATGTACTTAACTGGCCAGAAGTCAGTGAAGCACCAGCCTGCCTTTTAGGACATTATACTCCCCTTAATTCACAGCAAGTGTCTCTGACGTCTTTGGGAGATTTGCACAAAGATCAAGTGTGGAACCTGGCCCTTGTATTCAAGTCTATTGCTGGAAGATGCATCAGGAGAACCTTTAGCCTGGAGCCAGAGATAAAATACTGAACGCATGCTACGTACATATCACTATATTATTCATATCCCAAAGCTGGGCTAATCACATTCTGCAGGGCCCAGCCAGCATCACAGAACCTCCCTGGTTGGTTTTGCACCGCTTTCTGCTGCTGCCTGCAGCCACCTGCCTTCACACAGCATCACCCCACTCTATGGAGACCCCTTCATCATACACGGAGATCACACTTTACTATTTCACTGACAGGGATGTGAGATCCCATCACCATACACGGAGATCGCAGTGTTCACTGTTTCAGGGAGAGGGGATGGTACCAAAGACTCTGCTATTCCTTCCCTGGTAAATATCTCAGTTACATTGATCTGATCCGTCTTCCCATTGGGCATTTATTTGTCTGGATTCTTTACCCTCTAAGCAGGGAGCCACTCCCACAGGACAGAGAGAAGGCTTTCCATAGGGCGCCCCACAGTGTGTGAGTGAGTGAGAGAGTTCCTATGGCATTTGCAATCACATACAGAATTCCAGTGGGAGTGAAGAGGACTTATCTGTAATTAAAAATCAAAGATTCATGCATGAGCACAGCTCCTGTTGCAGGCCAGTCGGCTTCCATTATTCACCTCTGTTCTAAGGGGCATATAATTGAGGTGTAACCACCAAGTTAGCTTGGGACTGAAGCTACCGTGTTAATAAGCACTTTTACACCTTAAAAAATACCAGCTGAACATTTGCTTGAAAGCGGTAGCAGAAAGTTTATGCTCTCGCAAATGTGCACCTTTTCAAACACAAGATTTTAGAGGCCACCATAGTGGTTTATGCGTTTGGAGTACCTTTTCTTTCCCAGTTTCCAGCTGGAAACTCCCTCTGAAGAATTCCCTGTGCAGCCCTATGAAAGGGTGACTCTCACAGCTCACTGCTTGGAAAAGCTGCTCATTTCATATGGCCCCCAGGGCTGGCTCACAAGTCTCTGAATGTGACCCCAAATCTCTGGCCTCCTGGAAGCTGCCGCAAGCAGCACATTACTGACCCTTCCCTCCGTACCCGGGAGAGGGAAGCAGAATGATTTTGGAAGGGAAACATTGGGCCAAGACTTCCACAAGCGATCAGGGATCATGTGAGCCAAGTGTCTGGCTGCCCACCTTGAGATCAGCTCCAGAGGCAGTGGGCTCAGGCCCTCTCCAGGGCTCAGACACTCAGGGCACAGCTGTCCAATGGCTACTGAGCTCTGAAGGAAGCTGAAGGGGCCAGGCTGCTACCACTGCCCCAGCCTCACTGCAGACAGGGGAGAAAGGGTGGAGCCTGCTCTTGGGGGGATGGGGGAAAACCAGTTGCTTCCAATCTGAAGGACACAATACTTGCATGTGAACGGTGGGAAATGAGTCACAGACATCGACTTTGTTCCATATCTAAGAAGATTACTACATACGGCCTAGGCAATGTCATTATTTCTATAGCAACTAAAGCATGTTGAATGAAACAGAGAGCGATTAATATAAGAGGAGGCATAAACATGATATGGGATGGCATGTGCTGGGCAGCGGTAAGTGTTAACATCCACTATTTTTGGTTGAATTACATAATTCATTAATAACGCCACCATTGATAAATAATGGGGTCATTCCAGACCTGTGCAATAAAACCTTTATATCTTCCCACCAGAGTCTCCAGTTCTGTCATTTTTTTTCAAATTGAAATTAAGTTTTAAATCTTTTAAAATAACTTTCTCCTACCAGTTCCCGAAAACCATGGCTGGTGAGGAATTTACATGAATAACACTTAGTAACTAATACCACTTCTCATTACTTCCTCACTTGGCACCCAAGGATTACAATGAACTTTACCAAGGTTAACTAATTAAAAGTCTCACAACAGCCAACAACATTTTCCATAGAAATACACACAGAAAAGCAGACAATAAGCAATTTAACAATTGTACAGATTTCATGCAACTTATTTTTGAGAAGAATATTTAAAATCGCTTTAAGGCCTTTCGAGGTGAATTCTTCGATACAGGTCATAATTACAGACAGCGCATGTAACTTCTGTCGTCAATAACAGTCCCCATTTAGAATCATTGCTCTATCGCAATGGTGGGCAAGCAACAGCCCGCAGGCAGGATCCAGCTCACCAGGGTTAGCTCCTGGCAGGCCATCGCCACTGTACTCACCTGCAATCCACTTCCTGCAGCTCCCATTGGCTGGGAATGGTGATCCGTGGCCAACAAGAGCTGCAATCGCCTGTACCGGCGGAGGAAAATAAAGCAGTAGCAGCCTGCCAGGGCTTAACCATGGCAAATGGCCACCGTCTTATTGCCCGCTTCTGCTCTACCTCTACAGGCAAAAAACACAAAACCAAAACCCACCAATGTGATGTTGTGTAGAAGTCTAAAAAAAGCATTTACACTCTGTGTAGTTCCCTGATGTGCAACATTTGACTGTATTACTGTTCTTGTTTCTATCTTCCTCACAAGCGTTAAAGTGCTGTGGTGAACTCAAATAAAAACTTTAGTTTTTGGATCATATTTGGATCACAATTTTTTATAAAGTAATCTGAACTCAACTGCCATGCTAACATTCACCATAATCAAAAATGGCGAAGGCAACTGGGAACATTTTCGTAGCATTTGCTAAGTACTTATGATATACAGCATGCACTGTAACGTAGCAACTCTTCCAAAATTCCAAGCTTGTAGAAAAGGAGCAACCAATCATGAAATCGAAAAAGATGCACAATAATTCCAAAATATTTAACCATGACTAAAGACTGAGAAATAGGTCTGAGGGAATCTACAGAGTCAGTACTTAACTAGCCCGGCACTACAACCAGTGTTGTAGCTTGCTTATCAAGAGGAGGAGATAAAAAGACCAGTGAAAGTAAACAGTTAACACCTTTTCCTCAGTTGAAAAGGTGCTAAAATCATATCCAACTAGAGAATACATGCTAATCTCTATGATTACGGCTGCAGTATTATCAGCCTTCGGATTGTGGTTACCAACACCACCTTCCTCAAATTTCACATGCTTGGGTTTGTACCAGATGCGAGTATCCCCTAGTACATGGGGGAGGCAACCCAGCCCCCCAAGTTTTGCTGCTATTTGATCAGTTCCTTTTTTTTGCTCAACAAGTTTTGCTGCTGGGGGGGGGGGGGGGAGGGAAGGGGGCTTAAGGGTTTCTCAAAAATCAAAAAGGGGGCGTTTGGGAACCACTGCCCTAGTAGGTCTGAGGCACCTAAGGTAAGGCATTTGGGAGATGAAAAAAGAAAAAACAAAAACCACAACTTTTGGGTTTTGTTTGGTTTTAAAAAGAGGGAGAGGAACAACCATGCACACCTCCTGTAATTGACTTGTCTTTTTGCTTCTGCTTCTTCACACATGGAGCTTGAGGATTTGCCAGGCGCTCTCAAACTTCATTGCTCCGCACCCCCCTTCTGATAAAGTTACTACAAGACCCCAGGGGGTGGGAGGGAGTGGAGCCCTGGGGTCGCGACCTACAGTTTGAGAACCACTGGTACTTGCTATAATGAAGCTTTGTTTTGTAGTAGGAGATAATAAGAGGACGAGTTCTGTCTTCAAACAACTTAGTTTTTCCTTAAGCTAAAGCATGCACAAGCTTTATCGTCAAACATTTGTCTTTTCAATGTCATACAAAGCTGCCCCTGAACGAGATACTATCTGTATAGCATAGAAGATCAAACATCAGTTAAAAGAACGGCAGATTTTATTGTGCATATGAAACAGAAGATTGTTTCATACTTCCCTTGCTCAATCTAGCTCCCATCACAATAAAGTGGATTTATCAGAGGCCAATAATTAAAGTGCAGGATTTAAACATTATTTATATTTGAAAATGTAAGTCCTTGAAGATTTTTACAACGCTTACCTCAATTACCCGGGAGTCGAAGTCTTCGTAAGTTTCTATTGGAAGAAAAGAAACAGACATGTACTTATTTGCTCCTAATTATCAATACAGCATACAGCACTAGGATGACCCGGGATGACAGGTGGTAATTGATAACCCCTGCAGGATGCAGACTCTGTAGGCATGGCTTGCAACTGATATACACTAAATTAAAGTGCATTGCTTGTTTTCTTTATGGTGGTCTGCAAAGATACTTTAAAATTATCACATTTATTTGGAAACGTATGCTCCCTACATTCAAAATAAGATAGTCATTCAGCACATTTATAGGGTAACATGGAACTTTATTTTTCTCGGGTACACACATTTCAGATAACACACTTGCCATACAACCTCACTGGAAGAAGCCTAACAAGACAAGATCAATCCCAAAAAGTGTTCCCTATTTGCTTACAATACTGCACAATTCTGTAAATTTCTTAAATATTCTTATGTTATCTCCCCTTGGGTATGATGAAATAAACAGGTTTGGAACTACGCAGTATGAAAAACAACACGGAACTTGGCTTGTCAGTAAGGTTCTGATGGATGATGTCAGAAGCAAAGCGCATACTGCGGTATCATACACAGCAGAAGATGGGGATGGCATGGTGAATCTAAACTTCATTGAGTTGCAGTGAAAATGAGACAGAGGTGCCATAAAGATACTAACCACTTATCTCATTCCAATTACTTGGGGCACTCAGAATACATTTCTACACTGAGAAGAGCAGCTTCTTCCTGCAGGGCATGGAAGCTCTATTGTTGCACAAAGATGTCAATACAGAATAAATTTCTCCACTGAAGTTAGTGGTGCATTGGAACTACGGTGACAACTGCCTACAATGCTGTTACATATTTCAGCGTCAAATGTCAGCATTTGTCAAATGTCAGCAAATATAAGCTTTTTTATTTTTTTTTGTAAAAGCATGGAAAGTTCTAATTCTAAATTATCCTGAAAAGTTAAAATGAGAGTTAGTTGACTCTGAATTGTGAAAGCAAAAAACATATTCCACGCTCCTCCATACTCGTAACAACTCAACAGTTAAAGAGATTTGGTTCCAACTTCTTAACTTATCCGCTACACCCTCCCAGAAACCTCTGGGCTGAGCCCTAGCTTGGAAAATGTCAGATCAAATGACAAACCTATCAGTAAGTTATTGTAACTAAGTGCTATAATTAACATTTGATATCTCTCTGAAACAATTTGTTTTATATTAATGTCTTGAGGCTCCAACCAAAACCAGGATCCACTGTGTAACTAAGAGATGGTCCCTGCCACACAGTTCTTATAAATTAAAAAAGCTCAGACAGAATGGAGGAAGGAAGTAGAATTATTTCCATTACAGAGATGGGGAAAAGCAGTTACATACCTTCCTGTTGTGGCCTGATTTTTAGATCGAGTATAATTATATAGATTACTTATGAATATCCAGTTATCACCTTCAGGGTTGACAGGTCCTTTGTCCCAGGATCAGGCCCAGCGTTTACATTATTCTGTGGCTGGGAATCCTGATGTGCACAGTTGCAACACTCCCACTCTAGGAACGCTCATATAGTTACAAATATAGTTTATTAATACATTTAGCACAGCGCCAAACACCCCAGCTTCACAAGGGAGATAGGGAATGTACATCTACATATCCTTAGACTCAGGCAATTCCGTCTAGAACAACCTGAAGTGTTAGCCATCATCTTCCTCATCCCCTTCCCCTTCGTCACCAGTGGCTATCATTCTGGCATCTCCCAAGGACTCCATCTTCTTCTCCTACTGCTTCCTCTCCTATTACCTGGGTGAAAGGTCCCAGGCTAGCTTAGCCTTAGTACTACATCAGGCGTGGGCAAAAGGGCCTCCACGGCCTGCGGAGGCCCTGCTGCTCCCCTGCCCTCAGGCCAATTAGGGCCTGGGGGAGGAGGAGGGGGAGTGCACAAAGCCTTCTCCTGCCCTGCCAGGAGCACATGGCGCTTTGAAGCGCCGCACACTGCTCGAAGGGTGGGGGGGAGAGTGGAGGAGGCTTCGTGCGCTCCTTCGGCCCCAGGCTAATCAGGGCCTAGGGGCGGGGGAGCTGCGTGAAGCTTCCTTCGCCCTGCCCCAGCTCTGCGAGGAGCCCGCGGCACTTCAAAGTGCCACGGGCTCCTTGCAGGGCGGGAGGAGGCTTCGCACACTTCCCCGCCCCCAGGCCCTGATTGGCGTGGAGGTGGGGGAGCATGCCAAGCCTCTTTCAGGGCACAGGTACCTGGGAAGGGGGGCAAAGGGGCTCCCCTACCCCCAGACCAATCATGGTCTGGGGGTGGGTAGCTCTCCCCCTTCCTGTTTAGGCCCCACTCTTTCCCGGGTGCCTGGGGGCTACTTTAAAATTTTTTGAAGTGGCCCCTGTGCAAAAATTATTGCCCACCCCTGTACTACATACAGGATGTGACCTGTACGGCCCTTGCGTTACAAACTACTTTAATATAAAACCTACTGTAACCAGTGTTCCCTCTAAACTGTGTGGCAGCAGCCCAGCTTCACAGGTGATTAATTAGCCCTGCCCAGTCAGTCAGCTCTGTGCATGGAGCCCCGAGCCTCTGGCTGGGTGGGGCTAATTAATCACCTGACACACTGTATCATCTGTATACATTTGAGAGTGTTTTTCTCTCTGTTCAAGAACTCCTTCTAAACAGTAAGAGCTAGGATCCCCAAATCCCGTATATAGCTTCCTCTTACCATAACAAGGCAAGGTCAAGGTTTGGTTGTGCCAGGAAAATAGGATGTGGCTGGAATGGAATTGCTTCTCATAAAACCAAACAGAAAAGAGACAATCACCTGGCATGTGAAAGGGGCTGGGTGGGGTGCCCCCTCCCTCCAGCAAGTTAAGGAAGTCTGGATTGGATAAATGGACTATAAGGTGGATAGAAAGCTGGCTAGACTGTCGGGCCCAACGGGTAGTGAACATTGGCTTGACGTCTGGTTGGCGGTCGGTTTTAAGTGGAGTGCCCCAAGGATTGGTTCTAGGGCCGGTTTTGTTCAACATCTTTATTAATGACCTGGATGAGGGGATGGATTGCACCCTCAGCAAGTTTGTGGATGACACTAAGCTAGGGGGAGAGGTAGATATGTCCGAGGGCAGAAATAGGGTTCAGAGTGACCTAGACAAATTGGAGGATTGGGCCAAAAGAAATCTGATGAAGTTCAACATCTGATGTAGAGTCCTGCAGTTGGGATTGAAGAATCCCAAGCATCGTTACAGGCTGGGGACCAACTGGCTAAGTGGCAGTTCTGCAGAAAAGGGTCTGGGGATTCCAGTGGATGAGAAGCTGGATGAGAGTCACCAGGGTGCCCTTGTTGCCAGGAAGGCTAATGGCATATTAGGGTGCATTAGGAGGAGCATTGCCAGCAGATCCAGAGAAGCGATTACTGCCCTTTATTTGGCACTGGTGAGGCCACATCTGGAGTATTGTGTCCGGTTCTGGGCCCCCCACTACAGAAAGGGTGTGTACACATTGGAGAGGATCCTGCAGAGGGCAACCAAAATGCTGAGGGGGCTGGAGCACATGACCTATGAGGAGGGGCTGAGGGATTTGGGTTTGTTTAGACTGCAGAAGAGAAGAGTGAGGGGGGATTTGAGAGCAGCCTTCAGCTTCCTGAAGGGAGGTTCCAGAGAGGATGGAGAAAGGCCGTTCACAGTAGTGACGGATGGCAGAACGAGGAGCAATGGTCTCAAGTTACAGTGGGGGAGGTCTAGGTTGGATATTAGGAAAAACTATTTCCCTAGGAGGGTGGGGAAGCGCTGGGATGGATTCCCTAGGGAGGTGGTGGAATCTCCATCCCTAGAGATGTTTAAATCTCGGCTTGACAAAGCCCTTGCTGGGATGGTTTAGTTGGGGTTGGTCCTGCCTTAGGCAGGGGGCTGGACTGGATGCCTCCTGAGGTCTCTGCCAGCCCTAGGATTCTATGAGTGCTCAAGCCCTGACTGTCCTTTCGCACGGTGACACTTCTGGCTGTTTCTCCTTGCTCCCTGACAAAGGGGAAGTGCAGTTTGCTGCATCCCTCACTCTGGCTGGGGAGATGAACCTGGACCTACTCCACTAGGGGACATGCACCCTCCCCCCCGCAGCTGTGCTCGCTGGAGCTGCATCGGCCATGGAGAGGCACCTCTCACTTGGCTCCAAACCACTGCAAAGAGAGAGGGCTGGGGTTGTCCTCTGTCCCTGGAGCAGCTTGAATACTGAACCCCTCATCTCCAGCCCCACTTCAGAGAAATGAGTCAAATGAAGAAAAACAAAAATTGAGTTGAGGCCCAAGCAACGCTGGGTAAACCATCTAGTAATAAACATATAACCAAACCCATAGATATATTCTTAGAGATGTATGATTTCCTATCTGTAGGTGAGCAGGCTAGCCCTATAGGCCACACTGTAACTGTTCCGCGAGATGAGCTAGGTGTATGCCAATTCCACTGTAAGTGTGTGCGCACCCTGTGGACAGATCTCGGGCCAATGGATGCTGCTCGTGAAAATCTCTGGATTCAGGCGCATGCTGATCCCATCCACAGAATTCTCACAGGGACCAGCACTCCAAGAATTCTATTTCCTTCAGGGATGTGTTCAGATCTCAGGTCTAAACCAGGCCTGAGCGCCCCTTTTGCTTTGGGGGTGATGAAGTAATGGGAATAGAAGCCTTTTCCCGGGGGGGCGGGGGGGTGGGCGAGATTGGAACTTCCTCTATGGTCCCTGCTGGAAGGAAGACCCACAATCATCTCTGGCGGGGTGCTGTGTACAAAAACGGAAGTTCTTGGGAGGCTTTGCCTGTGTGACGGCTCTGCTTCACCGTGCTCTCTCACTCTTTTTAAACAGGGCTTGCCACTTTTCCAGATGCGACATCTGTCACTAATGTTTCAAGCAGGATGGATGCCAGTCACTGATTAGCACAGGCTTTGTGCAGACCCTGCAGAACTTAAAACCCAGTAAGCAAGATATTGTTCCATTCCCACTACCAAGAAAAAAGGGTCAAAAGAGAAAATAAGGACACCTACCCCTAAAACTATCAACATGAACTGAAACTAACTATGCCCGGCCCACTGCTAGTTTACAGCTATGTAGAGAGAGGAGTGAAGGAAGTAGCTGATTCACTCAAGCCTGGATTCGCTGTGGCGTTAAGGAGAAGCAGAGATAGGTGGCTCCACTCTTATACCAGCACGCGGAGGTGCCTGACCCACCCTCACAGACATTGCTGAGGAAAGATAAATCTGACATCTGTGCCTGGCTGTGCACATACCGACAGTGGAACGGACAAGTGAAATGGTTACAAGAAGTAGTGCGGCACAGAGAGGTTAAGTGATTTGCCCAAAAGCTGGAAACAGAATCTAGGTATATCATGAATCTCAGTCAACCTGTGGAACTCTTTGCCAGAGGATGCAGTGAAGGCTAGAACTTTAACAGGGTTAAAAAAAAGAGCGAGATAGATTCATGGAGGTTAGGTCCATCGATGGCTATTAGCCAGGATGGGTAGGAATGGTGTCCCTAGCCTCTGTTTCTCTGGAGATGGGTGACAGGGGAGGGATCATGTGAGGATTGCCTGTTGTGTTCCCTCCCTCTAGGGCACCTGGTATTGGCCACTGCTGGCAGACAGGACACTGGGCTGGATGGACCTTTGGTCTGACCCATTATGGCCGTTCTTATATTCAGTAAACTGCCTTGCTGACAAAACCAAGCTTCCTCTCTCAATTACATCTCAAAGCCTTGGGGCACCATTACTCAATTCTTGAGTGAATCACAGCTCGGCATTTATTCCGGGACCCAAGTCACACACTATTCTTCTGAGCTCTTCACTGCTGAAGCAGTGCTGGGGAGGGTGGGGGGATAAATAGTTGGGCACAGTATGTTCAAGTGATGATCCATTTGTATATTTTATCTTTTGCATGCATGAGATGCCTACTGCCATAACCATCACTCCAACGACTACCCTGAGTGACCTGAACATACATGCTTTGATTGGAGACTGTCATACCGCTAGAGGAATAATATTTCTATAAATGGCTCCCCTCCATCATGTCTACACTATTAACTAGCATTATTTGAGGCTATTTGGAATGACAGAATATTAGACAATTTACAATGATTCAAGCAAACAACCATGAGACAGTTCTATATAACTACAGGAAAAAAAACCCCTTGCCATTTCAAATCAACCATAATATCTTAGTTCAGTACTTTAAAGGGTATTCAATTTAAAGGGCTTCCTGAAACATTTCTCTGGGAGGGGAGGGGGGAAGACCTGGGGCTGGCCTGGCCTCAGCCCTGCCCGATGGCCAGGGGGAGGATGGGAGCCAGGACTGGCTCAGCCTTGAGTCGGCCCGGCCTCTCCCAGTGGATGGGGGGGAAGAGAGCCAGGCCCGGCATGGCCTTGGCCCTGCCCGGCATGGCCTTGGCCCTGCCCAACGGTGGGGAGGCGGGGGAGAAGCGGAAGCGGGAGAGAGGGCTGGTCCAGCCTTCCCCAGCAGCCAGGGGGAAAAAGCCGGGGCTGGTGCGGCCTCAGGCCTCCCTGCCCTCGCCCCGGTGGCTGGGGGGAAAGCCCAGGCTGCCTACCCCCCAGGGAGCACAGCTCCTAGTTTAAATAAAAAATGTGTTTTGGATATTTTAAAAAAAGTTTACTTTTGTCTAACCTGGACACAAACTTGGAAAAAAAAAAATCACATTTCTGTCTGTAAAACACTGTTCCTTCTGTAGTAACAACCAACACTTATAACTACAACTCAAAGTTTGTGGGGGAAAAATCCCCTTTCCTTTCTCGGTTTATTTTGTGCACTTGACAGCACTTTGTCTGTAGCAAAGTGCCTTTGTTCCCTCTAGGACTATAATAGAGTTTAAAGAGAAGCTAGATAATTTCATGGAGGTTAGGTCCATAAAAGGCTATTAGCCAGGGGATAAAATGGTGTCCTTGGCCTCTGTTTGTCAGAGGCTGGAGAGGGATGGCAGGAGACAAATCGCTTGATCATTATCTTCGGTCCACCCTCTCTGGGGCACCTGGTGCTGGCCACTGTCGGCAGACAGGCTACTGGGCTAGATGGACCTTTGGTCTGACCCAGTATGGCCGTTCTTATGTTCTTCCCTTCAATCTTTCACTCAAATTTCTCCCTATAAGAACATCTGTGTGTGTTTAAAGTGTAGGACTAGCCAGATTACTGGCTCTCTGCTCTACTGCAGATTTCATGAAGAGCTTGTCTAATTCTCTTTCCCAACATCTGTAAAATGGGGCTGAGAGAGAGAGAGAGAGTGTGTGTGAGTGTGAGTGTGTATTTATCACTTCCCTTTAGTGAAGATGCACCTTTGACTTAAAGTAGAACTGAAGAGAATTACAGCATCTCTTTCAGTGCTTTCAAGGAATTCACAGAGTAGAATGAGTTCTGCACCCAACTCAGAACAAAAAAAATACAGGCCTAGAGAGACTGGAAAGTGGGCAAATGAGACTCACTTTATAAACATGCAGGGTAATGTGTCTGGGAAAATTAATCGGAAGACAGAGATTCCCATTGTATAGTTTCTGTAGTCTTCAGAAATGATTATAAATAATTTCAACACTTGGAGGAAACCCAAGAGCAGTGATGCTGAAAGAGATTTAAGGAGGGCAGTGGGCATTAAAATTACACTGTCAGTTGCAGGTAAGTCTGGACAGACAGACACAGGGAATTTATGGTTCCAGTTTCCATGGCTTTGGTGCAAACGCACCCTTGGAACTTCGCATGGCATTCCCCATGCAGCATATTATGTGAAAATATTGGCACACTGGAGGGAATTTATATAAAACAAATACTAAAACCCCCCCAAACTGATTGGGGGTAGGGACTGAGTATTAGAAAACCTCAACACGTATAATTTGGTAAGGGCTCCCTGTGTTCTGCAGCCATTAAATCTGCCACAGAATCCATCCCTTGCTGCAGAAATAGGCTCCAGAAGCCAGACTTTGTTTAGGAAAAGAAATTATGCTCTTATGGCTCTGAAATAAACTTTCAAACCATCAAGCTTAATTGGCTGAATGACATCTGAGTCTGCAGACAGCTTGAAACAATCCTGCTGAGAAATGTGAACTATCTGGTAAACCTCAGTGAAATAGCACCAGAAAAACCCAACCATGACAATATAAATGTCAAAATTAACTGTTTCACAGGCATTACTCTGCTGACTGCTACTTGTTTTCACATTTGTTGATAACTTTTTTGTTTTAAATGAAGCTGCCACAGACTTTCTAGTTACCACAAAAGACTGTTGCAGAGAACCCAGGACACAGAATTTAGGCTCACCTTGCCATGAAGGGCCTTGAGTCTGTGTAAGAGGTTTAAAAATGCAAGTCTTATACTTATCTCCTATAACTTGTATTCCTAATATGACGTTATTTGCCGCTCCTTCCTTGTTTTTGCAACACATGAAATATTTATTTCTGTTACTAAGCTAAAGGGAACACTACAAATATGGCTACATCTTGTATTGAGGGCTGCTGACGTCAGGCCTACATAAAGCAGCTTCACATTTAAAGACTAACAGGCTAAACTGAGAAGCAGTCAATCAGTGCTGAGCGTTAATATAACAATTGTCAGTATAGTTCAGATGACAAACTCTTTAGTTTAAATACCGACCAGATAGTGTTCTTCGAGTTCCTAGAACAGAATGCGTATAAGGAAATGTCCGACACTGGGGAAACATGGGCTCCTCCCCCCGGCCTCTCTCCCAGAAGGAAATTACATTCACTCTTCTTACCTCCATTGGGACCTGGGTCAGGTGGTCCCAGACTGATGCCTCCCCAAGAATTTCCAGTCCAGCCTCTCTCTCTCTTCACCTTTGTTTTTCTTCTCTTCTCCCACTCATCCCTCTTCCGGATAATTTCAGACTGTACCTTCTCCTGCTCCTCTTTGTCGCGCTGACCTATTGTCTGGACTGCTCCACTTTTCAGCAGAGGAGCATTGAGGCCAGGCCAAAGGAAACCAGAACGTCCTGAAGAAACACAACACGTGAAAAGATTGCCCGACACTGAATGGGAAATTGAAGGTTAAAACTCAGCAGTGCACAGGGTGAATCTAATAAAACAGAAGTTTGAAATGGTCACTTCTATTGCTTCACACAAGACAGAATTGGTCCCAAAAGCTGGAGCTATGTGAAAGAAGTATCACCACCACAAGCACTTAGTGTAAAGAAGAGAGGCTCATCTAAAGCTGGCATGACTGCGCAGAAGTTATGCCCTTGTGCTCACTGCACCATGTACAGGAACTACCAATAGAGCTGCCACGTGTCCGTTTTGTGAGCAAACACTAGACTGAAAGGAACAGTGGTAGCTCTGGTCAGCACTGCAGACTGGGCCACTAAAGTCCACTTGGTGGCATCCCCGGGCTATGACAGGCTCTGTGCCTGCTCTGGCTCCCCATGGTTCCTGAAAGCAGCCAGCATGTCTGGCTCCTATATGCAGGGCTAGACACCGGGGCTCTATTCGCTGCCGCTGCCCCTGCCCTGCGCACCAGCTCTGCAGCATTCATTGGGAGCAGGCTGAGGTAAGTGCCACCCTGCACTCCCTAACACACCTCAACTCTCTGCCCCAGCCCGGAGTCCCCTCCTGCATCCAAGCTCCCTTCCAGAGCCTGCAATCATTCCTCGTCCATCCCAAACCCCTGTCCCTGACTTGAGCCCCCCAGAGCACTGGAGGGAAGGGGGATGGAGTGAGTGGGAGTGGAGCCACAAAAAGGGGCAGGACAGACACGGGACCTCAGGAAGAGGCAGAGCAGAGGGCAATGCAAGGGTGCGATTAGAAAGCTGGCAACCCTAATTCCAAACCCAAAACACTATGAACAGTAAGAACATCATATTTACTAGTCCTGTGATTATTTATGCATTTACCTTCACCAATGATCTGGCCTCTATTGAGATCCCTCTTAAACTTTTTCTTGGTTCGCTTTCCTCTTCCCTTCCTTGCTCCAGCACCGGACTCTGCCAAAACCCCTTTCCACAGCTCATCAGCTGTCACTGTAATGAGATGGCTTTTGTAAGTGTGGTACCACAACAGTTAATACTGGTAACATTACTGACCAAAATAAGACACTAACCCTTAGCTGCTCTGTTCTGGGAATTCATAACAACTCTCCCCTTCATTAATGCCCAATTAGAAAGCATGTATTCTGCTCTCTATCATTCTCTCCACATACCCCCGGTCTCTTTTTGGTCCTGTGTACATTGGGTCTCAAAGCAAATGAATCAACTGTTTAAACACTGTTCAAAACAACAGTGGTTCTAACATGGTTAGCACTGGCACTGCAGAGGCGGCAAAACCACATAAATACTGTGGCAAGGGAAGTACCCAGGTGAGCACACACTTTAAAACAAGGCTACTCAACATGTGGCCTGTGGGTCGCATGCGGCCCACAGTGCAGTTTGGATTTACGCAGGACTCAACATGCGGCCCGCAGATGGGAGCCAAAGCAAAAAAGAGTCAATATAATGGTCTTCTGTTGATAAGCATTTTACGAATTAAATTCCTGGACTGTCAGTGCTGTCATATGGGTGGAAATCGGGTAAATATTGCATTTTATTAATAGCAGCAGAACTGACTTACATGGGGCCTGCGTGTTGTGTAGTCCTGCCTTAATCTTTGTATTCATACCTGTCACTGTGAAAGAAGCTATTTGCATGTATATGCAACTACACTTAAGTTGCGGTCCTTGGCACATTCTGTACCATTATGGCCCCCGGAGCTTCCAAAGCTGAGTAGCCCTGGTTTAAAATCTATTTTGAATGTTGTCGTTAAACACACCGCTCCTAGCCAGTGTGGACAGTGTAATGGATGAGTGGCCTTGGAGCACCAGACAGGAACAAAACAAGATCATTCATTAGCCACTGAGAGTGGCACAGTAACTGCTCTCTGTGACAGAACCAGTGCCAGCTGGCAAAGGGCTCACTGTTTTGTAACAGCAACTCCTAACAGGACACATCAAATTACTACACCTAGCAGACTGTTGCCATGGGATTGATTCCTAAACAGCGTCATGTGAGAGCTCTCCCGATAGCTTGGGGCATACTGCTCCTCTCAAGCACCGTGAGAGACATATGGATGATGTTTAAGGAGCTGGGTATAGGAACTGAAAATACATTTTCAAGTCTGTGTCCAAGGAAGAGTCAACTAACAGGTTTCTGCAAGACAAACGCTGGATAGTCAGCTATCTGCCTTGGTTCACGTGCAAGTTGAGTATCGTAAGCTAGCATAACAGAAGCCCAGCTTGCATCCAAAGAGAACATATGGAGGAAAAAAATCAACATGGAGTCAGCACATCAGGGAATAAACCACAGGGGGTTTGACTCTGAGGACAAACAATGACTTTGGGGGACTACAGGCTACAATATGTAGATAGGGATACTAGAAAGGCTGCAAAAGGGTTATTTATTTATTTGTGGTTTTATGTAGCTCAGTTTTTAAATTTGCCACCTTGAGATAGCAGACTACCTCCATGTCACAAGCTTTGGAAAGGGAGGAAGATTAGAACACAAATTACTGCTGACACCAAGCCATTATCTAAGACCGGTTTTCTGCAAACATCACCACAATTTTTAAATCCAATCTCTCACAGCCTACCAAGAGTAAAGGCACAGTTTAGCTCATTTGGAAAAGAAGAACCCCAGCTCCCCCAAAGCAGAAACAGAGAAGATGAACTGGGGACGTGGAAGGAAGCACACGCGTATCAATATTAGTATTTGTGATGTAAAATCCCATTTAATGAGTTAACTGGTTAACCACTTATGTGTAACTGATTAGCCGATTAAACAGGCAGTGAGCACCCCCACCCCCCACGGGCAGGGGCTGCTCTGGCCAGCCTGAAGCTCCCCTGCCCATGCTGTGCTGGGCCAGGCCTGCTGTGGATGGGGGCTGCTCTGGCCAGGCTGGAACATCCCCCACCTGTGGCAGGCCCTGCTCCAGCCCCCATCGATTAACCATTCACATCCCTAATTAGTACTGGGGAGAGGAGGAGTTAATTTCATAGAATGATTAAATATTGTTTAATAGGCTGAATTTTTTCCACTTAAAAACAAATTTTGCTGAATACTGCCTGATGCCAAAAGAGTCACTTACCAGATTTTAACAGCAGGGATTCAAAGAAACTAATATTATTGATACATTTTTCAAAAGGTAAGTGAACATGCCATGATAAAATGTGTTTTATCCCAGCGCCGTAATGCTTGCTAGTGCCATGGTAGTTAATCTGTATTATCTATACAATCTTCTTTACAGAGACTCTATAATAAATGTGTATTTCTAGGCCAACCTTATCACCTTCAGCTGAGAATATATTTTTTATGGACAAATCTCCGTTAGTGTACAAATATGTTAACTCTTGTAAATCAAACACACAAACCCCCATGTATTTTTTTTCCCCATTTCAAATACTTTGTCCCCTCAAGCAAATAAAAACAATTAAAACGTGCAGGTTGTTAGCTGAAGTTATGACATAGCAGATTTAGAGCAGCGATGGGCTACCTAGGTTAGTGAGTGGGCTGCAGGAGCAGCCCTTTCGCTCAGTAGGCCTCAAGATTATCGGAACCAAGACGGTCTCGTGGTCTAGGGCAGTTCTGCTCACGGCGCTTGTATCCCTAGAATGCGCAGGGGTGCTGACTGAACCGTCGCCGCGCTCTGACTGGATGCTGAGGGACTGCATGGCCCTTACAGTCAACGTTGTATGCAATCAGCACATGCCCTTGCTTTAAGCGTGTGTCACTTTAGTAACACTGGTAGGAAAAACCCACACAGACAGAAACCAGAAGAATGTGGCACTCACAGTGTGTGACTCACACACTGTGTGAGTCCAATGGCAAACAAAATCTCTATTGGGCTGCACACAGAACCCCATGGGCCACAGGCTGCTCACCACTGATTTTAGAGGCAAGGGGTTGCTTGCACGATTTGTAATGCGAGAGAGACTCTTTAGGTAACTGATACTGATTTACTCTGAGTCCAGATGTATAGCATCAAAGACAAGACAGAGCTTTTTCAAGGGCTGGCCCAATCACAACAAAGTATCTAATACAGGAGGCCCTCGACTTGCAATGCGATTGGTTCCAGAGGACCTAAGTCGGGGGTTTCCAGCCCCTTCTGCACTTACAAAAATGGTTGTAAGTGCGGGAGGTAGGAACTTGGGCGGTCGCATCTTGGGAGCCTCCTGTATTTAAATCAGAAATGAAAAGCTCTCTGTCATGGCAGCCCCACGGGTGGCAATAAATGCAGTGAAATCATGTTACTAAAAAAACCAACCAAACCAACAAGGGTGCTGAAAAGATGATTATATTTGCTAGAAAAGGCAAAAGCAAAAGTTGAAAGGAAAATCAAAACAGAGCTAACGAAATCCACCCCAATAACGTACCCGATTTCTCATTTGATTTTTCACTTAGCCAGAGCATGCACTCCCACACAAAAATCAGAGCAAGAAATGCAGTATTTGCCATTAGTAGCAAAAGCATTGCTAGATGTGGTGTTCCCACAAGCAGCAATAAGGCTTTTTATCAGACTACGGTGTGCAGAGAACACCGCTTTAAAACTTAAATAACTCCAGAAAGGCACAGATGAAAAAACACTTGACTTTAGAATGTTTAGTCTGAATTTAACAGCATTAAATTCATATAAATGTTGCATTGACATGCACGTTTAAAAAAATTAAAAGAAAACTTCCATAAAAGACATCATCATTTTAAGGTACAAATGACCCTTTCCCACTCTTTATTGTAACAGCTTTTAAAAACTGTTTCAGCTAACATGAATTTGCCAGCAATTATAAACAGGACCCTACCAAATTCACATGGTTATAAGATTTTTAAAATTGTAAATTTCATTTTTCCCCGCTATTTAAATATGAAATATCACAGTGCTGCAACTGTCAGAACCTTGAGTCAAAAAGGAGATGCGGAGGGAGTTGCAAGATTATTGTATGCGAGGCTGCAGTACTGCTACCCTTACTTCTGTGGTGCTGCTGCTGGCAGTGACGCTGCCTTCAGAGCTGGATGGCCAGAAGCCAGAGTGGCACCAAAAGCAGTGCAGAAGAAAAGATGGCATCGGAAAGCCATGCTTACTTCTGAGCTGCTGGCCCCTCTATAAATACCATCACTCTTTAGCCACCCAGCTCTGAAAGGAGGAGCATAGGAATAAGGGAAGTGTGGTATGGTATTGCCACCCTTACCTCTACACTAGTGCTGGCAAAGCACTACCTGCATTTCTAGGTGCCTGGCTAGAAATCCCCACTCTCTGGCCACCCAGCGCTGAAGGCAGGGTGGAAAGTAAAGGCGACAATACTGCCATGCCTCCTACAACTCCCTTTTGGGTCAGGACGCCCAATCTGAGAAATGCTGGTCTCCCCCTGAACTTTGTCTAAGGTGAAAGCAAACAAGAGACCAGAGTTCATGGCCTCTGATACATTTTTTATGGCAAAGAATTTGATAGGAGCTGCAATCACTGGTACCTCCGGCCATGCAGGTAAATATAGCGGTGGGTGCTCCCCAGGAGCTAACTCTGGTGGACCGGATCTGGCCTGCAAGCTGGTATTTGCCCACCTCTCAGCTAATCACTCACCTGAAGCCCCACTCCCCTCAGCACTGCAGATGGCTAAGTACCATTTTCAGACTGACACAGGCACTCAGGAATCTAAGCCTAAGTCACTGAAGTCACTTTTGAAAATGGAAGTTGGACAAGTGAACCACTTCAGGTTTGCAATGTTAAGCAAATGTAGAATGCCTTTCTAATCCAGGCCTTTGCTTCTGTGCTTCAGGTCCCCATTCTCACTCAGGAGATGCCCTTAACATTCGCATTTGTAAAGCATTTTGATTTCTCTGGATAAAAGGTGCTAGGTAAATGCAAAGTATTATACAGATCATCTGGCACGGAACCAAATCCTACATCTCTCAACTGAATAGACAAGAACAATTCTGAAGCAAATGATTTAAGTGTGATTTTCAAATTGCACGTGAAATGCTTATTTGCAAGGAAATACTTATGAGAACAGCTGGTTTTATCAGGAAGTTTTATCATTTAATCACTAAACGTCTGACCACAGAACAGAAGCCTACCATTAAAAACAGATAAAGATGTGGATTGCCTCCATAATCCCGGGGTAATAACCCAAAATGGTCTGCAGAATTCTCTGTGCAGATTTGAGGAAGGATAAGTAGAGGTCTATCCTTTAGAGGATTTTCAAAAATTTAGCCAGCTGCATCCATAACATCAACTCCTCTCAATTGGTTTAGTCCCAAAAGCAGCATTAAGTAGATATCTTCCGAACTAGACTCTTACAAAATAGCAATCTAATTGTGAAGCATACTCACAGTGTTTAAAGATGCTTGTGGAAATCTTTAAAATACTTGAGCAGATTGAGAGGCGCCCTGGAGATAGGCGAGTTGGAGAGCAAGCATGCAATGCACTTGCCCACAGCAGCAGTTCCTATGCCCCTCCAAACATCCTCCAGACGATAGCTTGCTAATAAAGCGTACCCTGATTGCCAATGGCTTCTCACAGACGGACAAACGTTGCCTTCTCTGCATTCTGATCAGGTCTCATGGAGCCAACTGATAAACCTGCCTGTTTACAAAACTTTAGTGATGTCACTTACAAATAAGTGGATTTCTTATTGAGTCACTGAATAGCCACAGAGTAGGTATGGTTGCTGATGTGTCTAAAATAGATGCACTCTGTACAAATCTAGCTGATTACTGTTTCTACATTACCTATGGGAAACTGTTCCCACTGAGTTGTGGGCAATTTCCTGATACCCAGAAGCTACTTCCTACTTACAACTGTGCTGTTTGATGGGCTCCTGGAGAGGACTTTAGAGTTGGAAAAAGCTATCCTGAAAGATGCTTTCCTGCTCCTGCATGCAGCACAATGAATAATCTTGCTCCACTGTAGATGAACAAGACTTAGCCCCTTCCATAGTATGTTCCATTTGAGGATTTCAAAACTCATTATATACATTAAAGGTTCAGTGATTTGCGCAAGGGAATGCTATGAAGAGACTGAATTCTTAACCTAAAAATGTAAAGACTGAAAGCATGATCCAAACCCTGAGCAAATCCAATCACAAGCCTATCTGGCTATATGCTAACTCTTGTCACTTTAATAACAAATGAAAACTGCTATGAACACTTTAGTTTGTCAAACAATGGAAAAATGTTTTTACTTCTGAATAGCAGCTTAAAATAGAAAATGGGATCCTGAACTTCACTAATGGATGCTGTACTTGTGCTATAGCACTTCGAAGGTCATGCTGGTTGACCTCATTACAAAAAAGATGGTTAAAACTTTCCAATGTTAAAGAGTCTTTTTAAATAAAGGGTGACAAGGAAGTGATCTCTGACACCAATAAGGAGATTTGGGCACTGAGCATTACTCGGGTTTGCAAAGCGGTTCCTTTTCCTTAAAAAAAAATCTGAAATGCACAGAACTGCTAACACAAAGTTAGTCTGCATAGGTAAAAATCAGACAGGAAGTTCAGGGCTCCAACACAGTGTAATTAACTCAGCTATAAACATGTAATTTTCTATTCCTGCTTTTCTGATTAGACATACAGATTTTAGTCAGTATTTATAACAAAGCATGCAGGTTGTTCAACATCACTGTAGAAATTTAACTTTGGCTTTTCCTGGTTTTAGAGATCTTCAGCATTGAACAAATATAGGTGTTTATATTATTATAACCACCCATAAAAGTAGTCAATCCCTGTCTCTCTTCGCACTGGAACAATTTAAGTCCATCTGGAGTAGACATGCTCTTATCTCAAAAGATCTTTCTCCTTTTAACATAGAAAGGAACAGTTACTATTCTCACAGATTCTATTCCTTACTTTGGGCAGACACACATGAATGAATTAGCCCACAGAAAGTTCATCTGGACCATCGGTTCCCAAACTGGGGGGTGCATGCCCCCCGGGGGGCCGCGAGGCTGAGAAATTTTCATAACGAATTTTTTTTTTATCAGCGTAAAAAAAATTAATTTTCAAAATTCACACCACGAAATGCAAGTGTGTGTATATATGTATATTTTGCCTTTCGATGTGTAGGGGTACTGGTTTGGTCGGTGGGGAGGCCGAAGAACGATGTAGAAGGCGATTAAACTTTTTCGAACTTTCTAGCATGTTCGCGGGAGCGTTTGGGACTGCTCTATTGTAGGAGTAGGTAGCCAGTCTTGCGCGGTGACTGGTGATGGGGTATATATAAAGGCAGCATGTATCTGTACGTAATAGTAGTAGTAGTAAATAAACATTCACGATAACTTATCAAAGTAACTTGCGTCCGTTAAATGTATTCGAATTAGGAAAATTATTTTTATAGATTTTTTTAAAATTAATATATTATGGCCATGATTAAGAAAAGGAAGTATGACGAAAACTACATTAAGTATGGCTTCACTGTCATGGAAAAAAACCGGGACTGATCATCCTCAATGTGTAGTATGCCACAACAATTCTCTAGTTGTCTTGAGCGACACTTGATGAAGAACCATAACGCTTTGACAGACAAACCAAAAGAGTTTTTTGCTGCTAAACTTCAAAATTTGAAACACATGAAGCTGGACACTACTGGAGCTTTTCAAGCATTGGCCAAAGTGGTAGAAGCATCTCATGAACTGTCACTGCTCATCGCTAAAGCCAAGAAAGCGCACATAATAGGATAAACTGTTGTGAAGCCTTGCTTGTTGAAAGCAGCTGATATTGTGCTTGCTGTTGAAAGAAATTTCGCTTTCTGACAATTCCGTGAAACGTCGCATTGATGACCTGGTGAAAAATCTTAAACTTCAAGTTGTGGAGGCAGTGTTGGCTTCTCCTTTTTTCGCAATTCAGTGCGATGATATATAGCACAATGCTGCCAGTTGCTCGTCTATGTTCGATTCATTAAAGATGTTACTGTGAAAGAACTGCTTTTTTTGAAGGAATTGATGACCACATCAAAGACTTCTGATGTTATGAAAATGATTTCCAACATTTTTGAAGAAAATAGACTTTCATGGGGAAAACTGGTTGGTGTATGGACAGATGGTGCTCCAGCGATGCTTGGCTCTCGCTCTGGATTTGTGACATTGGTGGAAAAAAAAAAAAAATCCAGCTGTAACCATGACTCACTGTGTCATACACAGACAAGCGTTGGCTGCTAAAACCATTCCAGATGACCTACCTGACTCGTTGAATTTGGTCATCAAAGTTGTCAATTTTGTGAAGAACAGCGCTTTAAATACGAGACTTTTTGCTGCTCTTTGCATGGATCTGGGAGTGGATCATAAAACTCTTTTGTTTCACATGGAGGTACGATGGCTTTCCAAAGGTAACATGCTTTTGAAATTATTCAAACTGAAAGACAAAGTGGAAATTTTCCTCAAGCAACAGAAGAAAGAAGAGTTATATTGTGCATTTACGGACCAAATGTTTCAACTTTCACTGGCATACTTCGTGGACATTTTTAAATCTTTGAACAACCTCAATTTGAAGCTGCAAGGAAACAATACTGCAAACAGTATAGCACAACACGATGCCATCAAAGCGTTTACGGAAAAAATCCAGCTTTGGAAACATCGAACTCAAGCTGAGACGCCTAACTTTTTGTCTTTTCCGACATTTTCATCACCCGCTGAAAATGAAGGTTTCCAAGAACTTTGTAAAGAGGATGCAGAGAACAAAATTGTGTTTCATCTGACTCCCTTGCTGACGAATTCATTCGCTATTTTCCAGACAACTTTTCTGGCAACCCCATTCATAAATTAGTACACAATCCATTCAATGTTGATGTCGATTCATTGCCAGAAGTATTGCAAAAACAAGCACTTGAAATATCATTCAAGTGCAAAAGATAATTTTGAAAACTCAAGCATGAAGGAATTTTGGATAAAATATTTCCCAATTTACTCTAAAGTTCAAGAAGTGCTACATATTATTCTTCTGTTTTCGCTGACATACCTCTGTGAAAAAAGCTTTTCAAATTTAGTCATATTAAAAACGAAACAAAGAAATTGACTGCATGTCAAAAACGATTTGCGTTGCGCACTTTCATCTTTGAAACCTAGGATTTCCCAACTCATGAAGAAAATGCAGCATCAACCTTCACATTAAATGTGTTTTGTTTCTACTATTTCTTATGTTAAATTACATTTTTATTAAATTTTTGTGCCAAGAAAAACTATTTGTGCTTATTTTTAATTTGAAATAAATTTTTATACCAAGTTTTTGTGTTTATTTTTAATTTTAAATTACGAATTGAATTTTTTGTTAAAAGGGGGTGGTAAAAGATGATGGTAAAGAAGAGGTGGGGAGGTCTGAGGATTTCTCAAAAATCAAAACGGGGACGTGATTCCAAAAAGTTTGGGAACCGATGATCTGGACAAAGAAAAGGAGCTAGAGTATAATAAGCTAATGAAAAAGTAGATCCATGGACTGAGGTTTCTAGAAAGAACCCAAATGCCAAGTTTTATACCAAGTAAAATGCCCTTCAGTTACCACAGCCTCCTAAACCAGTGATTAGTATCTTCAATATAATTTTACATTACTGGGTTGATTTATTCCCACTTGATTTAGGAACAAGGGAAGTAGCCACCATCCTCACCTATTATATAGCCACAGGAGGTTAGGGTTAAGGTTCCGCAATGCAAAGCTTTAGAATCATAGAATCATTAGAATCCTAGGGCTGGAAGAGACCTCAGGAGTAAGGATGTTAAGTATTGACTGACTGACTATCAAACAGTCAATGCATTTTTGCATTGACAATTCAATTAGTTGATAGGGCAGCTCCACCTTTGGGCAACAAAATGGCAAATGAAATTTAATGTGGATAAATGTAAAGTAATGCACATCGGAAAAAATAACCCCAACTATACATAAAATATGATGGGGGCTACTTTAGCTACAACTAATCAGGAAAGAGCTCTGGAGTCATCGTGGATAGCTCTCTGAAGACATCCATGCAGTGCATAGCGGCAGTCAAAAAAGCAAACAGGATGTTAGGAATCATTAAAAAAGGGATAGAGAATAAAGACGGAGACTATCTTATGGCCCTTATATAAGTCCCTGGTATGCCCACATCTTGAATACTGTGTACAGATGTGGTCTCCTCATCTCAAAAAAGATATACCGGCATTAGAAAAGGTTCAGAGAAGGGCAACTAAAATGATTAGGGGTTTGGAATGGGTCCCATATGAGGGGAGATTAAAGAGACTAGGACTTTTCAGCTTGGAGAAGAGGAAACTAAGGGGGGAATATGATAGAGGTCTATAAAATCATGAGTGGTGTGGAGAAAGTAAATAAGGAAAAGTTATTTACTTGTTCCCATAATATAAGAACTAGGGGCCACCAAATGAAATTAATGGGCAGCAAGTTTAAAACAAATAAAAGGAAGTTCTTCTTCATACAGCGCACAGTCAGCCTGGGGAACTCCTTGCCTGAGGAGATTGTGAAGTCTAGGACAATAACAGGGTTTAAAAGAACTAGATAAACTCATGGAGGTTAAGTCCATTAATGGCTATTAGCCAGTATGGGTAAGGAATGGTGTCCCTAGCCTCTGTTTGTCAGAGGGTGGAGATGGATGGCAGGAGAGAGATCGCTTGATCATTACCTGTTCGGTTCACTCCCTCTGGGACACCTGGCATTGGCCGCTGTCAGCAGACAGGGTACTGGGCTGGATGGACCTTTGGTCTGACCCAGTATGGCCGTTCTTATGTTCTCATGCAGTATAGTAACAGCCTAGGGCTGTTGCTACACTTCGAAGGCAAAAGCGCCGTGTGGAGCCTAGGGTCAGCTAGACTCCCCAGCTGATCCCAGGCTGCATGCGTCGCATGCAGCCTGGGGACACCCCAGCTAGCCCCGGGCTGCATGGGGCATTTCAAAGAGGCAGCGCTGCGTGGAGCCCAGGGTCTGGCCTCAGGCTGCTGCTTTGAAGTACTCCCTCCCTCCCCTTGCTGCCTCTTTCTGATAGAGGCAGCGAAGGGGGGGAGCGATAAGCATTTGCTTATCGGATAGTCAACTAATCCTTCACATTTCTACTCAGGCGGCCATAGAGTCCAACCCCCTGCCCAAAGCAGGACCAACCCCAACTCAATCATCCCAGCCAGGGCTTTGTCAAATGGGGACTTAAAAATCTCTAGGGATGGAGATTCCACCACCTCCCCAGGGAACCCATTCCAGTGCTTCCCCACCCGCCTAGGAAAATAGTTTTTCCTAATATCCAACCTAGACCTCTCCCACTGTAACTTGAGACCATTGCTCCTCGTTCTGCCATCCGTCACTATTGAGAACAGCCTCTCTCCATCCTCTCTGGAACCTCCCTTCAGGAAGTTGAAGGCTGCTATCAAATCCCCCCTCACTCTTCTCTTCTGCAGACTAAACAAACCCAAATCCCTCAGCCCCTCCTCATAGGTCGTATGCTCCAGCCCCCTAATCATTTTGGTCTCCCTCCACTGGACCCTCTCCAATGCATCCACATCCTTTCTATAGTGGGGGGCCCAGAATTGGATGCCCTTTTCCATCTTCCCTACGGATGACAGCAATCATTTTATACACACACAAGAAAACCCATTTGTATGTAGCACAGTAGTAGTGCACTTGGATACATAAGCAGATGTTGTGGAACGTGTTTAGTCCAGTAACTGAAGAGGTATGGCTGATTGGGATTGAAGTCACCCTGTACAAACATAATGCTGGATTAAATGCTGATATTCTCTCTGGGTACTTTGCCAAGAAGCTAGTGTTCAGGATGCAAGTACTTGCCTTTGTTGCTTTTACCTTCATCAGCTCAAGACCCATGGTCTTTAAACCAGTTCTCTATCATATGAGAATTGTGACTTGTTAGAGAAAACACAATGCAGTTGCAGAATCTGCTTTGTGGACTAAAATACAGTATAATGCATTTGCTTGCTGCTGTTAAATATCACTCTCCTTTTATGAAGAGCTGCAAGGGGGAAGTGTCCCCAGAACATACCAGGCTGAGCGTTTACTGACGTTACACATGTCCGAGAGTTTTCTGTAAGCTTGTGTGTGCATCCAGAGTGTTGGAGCTCGCGGCTGTTCCGGAACACGGACCTGTGTGACAACTGGCTCATGTTCTCGGTAGCAGAAGCTCAGCGGCCAAGGGGGTCTGCTCCCACACGGTGATAACTTACAGAATTTCGACTATATTATGCACCTTGTTTCTGAATGATCTGCTTTCTAGAAAGCCTGACAACACTTGGAACTTTTTCCTTGCCACAAAATAATCAACTTCAGTGTTACTACTTAAAGTGCTATCATCTTTTGAATTTCTAGTTCTTTTCACCAAAAGATCTGAAAGCACCTTACAATTAACTGAGATCCCTGTGAAGTAGGTAAAAATTAATTCCCTTCCTTTTACAGAAAGGAAAACTGACAGGCTTGTTTAGGGTTAGACAGCCATGCTCCTGACACCCTGTCTCAATTTCTAATCACTGGGCCAGGCTGTCTCCTCATTGTTTCCAGAGCTGTGCTTGAAGAGTGGTTAGAGTGGACCTTGTAATGATGACAGAAGCAAATTGTGTTCAAGTAATAATTTCCATTTGGTATCTGGATGGCACCACCACCAAAGGCTTTGAAAGGGTTACTATCTAGAAATGCCGACATAACGCACACAGATTTTGACCCACAAGGAATATTATCTGTTTTGAATAAAGAGGCTCAGTTTTGTACCTTCAAGTTTACACATTAGTACTGAGTAATAGCTACAGGCAACCTCAGACATTGGTATAAATCTGAGTCCAAGGGTTTCAATAGATTACAAACATCCTCCTAAAGAGATTCTATGCACTGACAGACAAGGATAGTGGTAACCTAAGCTCCGAACCCACACAGCCACCCCATAGTATGGCAGGAAAGCAGAGACTCTTCAGGCCTTGCACTGACCTACCAGTAGCCATGACAGCGAGGTAATGTACACAGACACTGCTGATCTAGAGAGGCTCACATTCTGGGTGCCCAACTTAAGATACTATAAATGGCCTGGCTCTCTGGAGGCAAGCGTCCAGTACTTTCTGAAAACCAGATCCTTCCAGAATGTCTCAAGATGGGCAAGCACAATCACTAGGCACACTTGCGTATTTAGACCTAACAGCTTTCCAAGGGGAAAAAGCAAAACTTGGGACAACACAACTTAGATGTGCCACTGGACAGGGAGTCATAGAATCCTAGGGCTGGAAGAGACCTCAGGAAGTCACCGAGTCCAGGCCCCTGCCCAAAACAGGACAACCCCAACTAAATCATCCCAGCCAGGATTTTGTCAAGCCAAGACTTAAAAACCTCTAGGGGATGGAGATACCACCCCCTCCCTAGGGAACCCATTCCAGTGCTTCACTTAGAGAAACCCCCTAAATGCTGTATGGTCAGAAAGGGACAGCCAGCTGTCTGGATTTGGACTTCCAGCTGTCTAAGATAATTGCAATTCCTCTTTCTTAAATGAGAATTACTATTCAAAAGGTCAGTCAAGAGGTAGAGATGACCTTGCTAACAGATTGTTAATGTTTATAAAAATCTGTGGTGAGAGAAGTAACCCTTTAATGAGGAGACAGCACAGCACAGTCTCTTCCCGAATTGCAGATGGCAGTCATTTGGGTTGACATTCACTTGAAAAGTGTGTTTTATACGAAGTGTTTATACTTCATTTTCAGTGTTATTTCTAATGCACAGACTGCCAAAGGATTGTTACACGTATAAAGCACATTCATCAGTTTGAATTTTAAGGGTGTTCTGATTAAGCAAATCGAGGACATTTTCTAAAGAGGAAGAGGCAAAAAGATTTATTGGGAGAGAACTACAGGATCAGCAGCCATCTACTTTCTTTTCCAGAAACAATATTTTAGGTGCATTAGGCTCTAAGTTCCCTCTAAGCTGTGTGGCTTCACAGCTGCCTATTAAGCCCTGCATATAGGGCTCAGGGTTGTGGTGGAGAGAGGCGTCTCTGACCGCCGGCCCCTGAGCACAGCTACTGTGACGGGGGCTGGGTGGGGGAGAAGCACCTCTGCCCACTGGCTCCAGAGCAGAGCTACTGCGAGGGGGGGGGGCGGGGGAGGTGCCTCTGCCCGCTGGCCCCAAAGCGGAGCTAGTGCGACCAGGGGGAGAGGCACCTCTGCCCACTGGTCCCAGAGCGGAGACCTGCCGCAGCTGCGGTTCCCCGACTGTGGCCTCCACACAGGCTAGCCCAGATGTGCTAGGGCCACAGAGTGGTGCCCTTCACAGGAGCTGCTACGGTCATGGAGAGATACTTCTCACCTGACTCTGAGCTTCTGCAGTGAGATTGTTGGGGACAGTCCTCTCTCCCCCCAGGACAACCTGTACCCCATCCAACCCTCTCACCCTCAGCCCCACCCGGAGCACTGACTCTCCCTCCGCATCCTATTCCTGAGCCCCTTTCTGCACCCCGATCCCTAGATCCATCCCAGAGCCCACACCTGACCCAGAGCCCTAACCCCCACACCTCAGCCCTCTGCCCCTGCCACATTCTCAATCCCTTGGCCCACCCCCACCACACATGGTCCACGTGTGGAATGAGTTTTGTGATGTGCACCAATATGGACGTTGTGTGTCACACATCACCTCCATATTAAGGCTCATAACAAAATGCATTCCGCACATGGACATAAAAATGAGAGGGAACCCTGGTTAGGGTACAAATGAGCTGAGAGAAAGTTCACCACAGCAAAGCATGCTACTGGTAGCTTGACGTCGGCAGGGATGCGCTTGCGTTACTGACAAAGAGGCAATAGGAGGCAGTCTGGCACGTCTCCAAGGCCTATACCATTAAAGGTCTCACCAATTGACAGGACCAACTTAAAACTCCAATCATCTCTTTACAGAGCCACCAGACTGCAGGCATCTCAGGCCATACCTACACGTGTAGCTCCCCTCAGATGTTAGGCACCTTGCTGAGCTTTAGGAATGATTGTAACTGGAGCTGCTGGCTATCTGAGACCACCCACGGCTTCCGTTCCATCAGACACACGAAGGGATTACGTGCGTACATTCTCGGGACTCTAGACAAGACAATCATCCCTCACTCTATATTAGTTACTGCAATTATTTTTGAAAGGTCGAAGTTCAGTTTGTCTAAGAATGTCCAGAGTCAAACAGGAAGCTGTCATAAAACAGTGTTTTTCTTTAATCCAGTTATCTAAAGACTGAAATAGGGGGTGGAAAGCTTTCAATCCTAGAAAACATCTAAGCCTGGATTTATATGGAACCAGTATGCAGAAACAAAGAAAATATCTAATTCACAAAATAATCATGCTGTCACTAATTGCTACATTACATCTTTATCATACTAATTCCCTTAAAACAGGTTAAATAAATATATCATCTTACCTGACAAAGTATATAGCTAAAGAATGGAGACAAGCTGACCAGTTACTTGAGACATGAACCTGTGAACACTCGGGCAGGATTAACTGAATGCCCAGTGAGCAGTTCTGTTGGCTGCCATGGAACTATTCAGTGTGTCTAGTTAAGTAAATGTGTAAGTCTTTGCAGAGTAGGGGTCTAATATTGCAGCTGTGCAGATGATTAGATGGACACTGTCACTTTTTTTAATTGACTAAAAATGAATCTAAGGCTTCACTGGGAGTTGGACTGAACTCTGACTATACAGGGGAAGCTATTAAATCAGATAATGTTAAATGTACAAGATAAACAGAAAAAAAGGAAAAGAAAAATGTTTCCCATCCCATTAGCTTTTCAGTTGCAGTTATCTTATCTGATGTTTACAACTATAGTATATGCAAAATGTTAGTACAAAATGGGATTTTCATGTTGACAGAATCAGTATCAGAAACAGAAAAGAGTTAGACAAACTTTGCTTGTGTTATAAAAACGTGGTTTTTTTCCCAAGACTTACATTTGTTGAAAAAACTGCTTTGCCTGCATTGTTGTATTGCCACGCTACATGGAGCAGAAATGTAACAGTGCGTCTCTACAGCCCATGCCAGGTTCGTATAGCGACAGCCACTCCTATTCACTGGTAACGAGACAGAGCCTGTGGATGAAGATATGTTTATTTTCAGGTTGAAAGTATCAGCCAAAAGATTTTAAAAGATTGATTTTTGTAGGAAGCCCACAATTATCTCAGCCAACTTCTACCTTCTGTCACCGGACTGCATGAGTTGAGGAACTTGGGGTGAAGGGAGAGCAATGATAGGTATCACACAGAACACACCAATTTTTATTTTTAAACAGAGGACTTCTTCCATATCCCTGGAAGAGGATTAGAGAAATATTCTCCATCCATCAGGTACCCTCTAAAGAAAATGTGTGATATATGCACCCTCTAAAGAAAATCTGAAGACAACTGTCAATCTGAAGTCAGGTAACTGAAGAGAGCTACTCTAATGCCTGCCTAAAGTGTTAATGAGGATCATGTCACAGTTTAGTGAGGAATTTTATAAGCTGCATATGGTAAGGCAGGTGGAGAGGAAACATTTAGAAAGTGCGGCAGGAGAATGTCTGCCCATAACTGAAAGGCCCTTCCCAGCTTCTGTTACTTTTGGATGTGTTTCCAGATTCTCAAATGCTTCTGGAGCCTCTGGCAGCATAAGTGGCCAAAAAAGCCTCCCCCCGTATGTTTGGTACAAAGGTGATTGTTGTCTCTCCGGCAGACGCAGCCAATTATCCATGTCCCTGTCACCCGCAGACCAGATTAATACGATCCATGACATAAGGACCATTCAGAAGGTGCAGCTTATGCAGAAGACAGCAGCTGTTTTATTAATTGTGCTAGCTACAGAGAACATATTACATCAGTACTGCAGGGAGTACTCGGGCCTTACTTGGTTATCACTACAGTTCAAGATGCTGACACTGACTGTTAAAGCCCTCCATTGTTTGGGTTCTAGATACAAGAGAAGCTGCCATCCAGAAACTGACAGCATCTGATCTACTCTAAGCCTCTGGCTTGGTCTAACCTGAAAGTTAAAGCTGCACAGCTACATCAGTCAGGGGACGGAAAAAAACTCCTACATTTCTGACTGGCACAGCCACCAACATAGATGTAGTCATGTCAATGGAGAAATGCTTCTGCTGACATATCTAATGTTTTACTTCTACGCTAACAGAAAAAAACCTTTTCTGTTGCTGCACCTACACACAGGGCTAGGCCTATCCAGTATCTGTAGAACAGACTGGTCTGCCCCCCGAGTCTCCAGGTGAGAGTGTCTGGTGTAAGGGCAGAGCTTTTTCAAAAGAAGGTATACGACTTGAATTCACTTCGTAAGTTCGCTGACTTTCAGGGTACAGAACGTTTTGTTCACTCAGGCTTTTGCCCAAAGCAATGGAAGTTGAGTGTATTTTTATTTATACCCTTGTGTGGGGTCACATTTCTTGACATTTGAGCTGACATGGGTAATTTGAATTTGCTATTATTTTTTACTAAAAAATCTGCATAAATGAAAACAGTATGTTTTCTGAAGAGTTTAAAATACAAATAGCCACACAGCATACTGACCTTGAAAAAGGTCATTCAAATATAGCTATTTATAAATCATCTAAATCCCAAACTACTTCCTCATAAATTGGATTCTTAAAATTCAATCTTTCCTACTAGAGTTAAAAGCACAAAATAAGCATTGATCATTGCCATATATTGTTATTTTCTAATACAGGTTGGACCTCCTCGGTCTGGGCAACAGCTCCTGGTCCTGATTGGTCCCGAACAAGGGAATTTGCTGGACCAGGGGAAGCCAGGCCTCTGAGCTCCGGGGGGCACCAGCCTCCCCTTCACAGCCACCAGGCTGCTGCCCCTGGCCCTGCAGACTCTCCACTGTCGCCAGCCTCACGGGCTCCACTGCCCCACCAGTTCCACTTGACTGGCTCCACTGCCCCGCAAGGTCTGTAGCCCCACTGGACCTGCTCCGCTCTCAAGCCACCCACAACCTCTGCTGCTGGAGCAATCTGGTCCAGCAACATCCGTGGATTGATCTAGTGGTCCATTTCTCAAAGTGAAGAGATTAATTAATTCTCCTAGACAAATGACAATTTATTAATTTCACTTGGCCCTGTATCAGCAGATGTTTTAAAAATTCCCTTAAAATATTAAGTTTTATTTAAATTAAAGTAAATTATTTCTGAGAAAAGTCTGACTGCTAAAAAGTCCATTATGAAAATAGTCTGAGCTTCTCTAAATTTCTGTAAAATAAAAACTTGCCCAGATATTGATACTAAAAAAATAAAAGCAACAGAAAAGTGACTTGTTTATTCTTAAAATCCTGGTTAATTCATTGGGGATTCCTTTATAAATCAAACTTTAAAATTAATATTAAAGTATAATAATATTCAGTTCAATAATCTGTTTATTAGAACCTGAACTATACAGAAATCCAAACTTCTGGTTTAAAGTTTTGTTCTTTCAAGCTGCTGCTCCCCCCATTTTTTTTAAACAACAAGCAGGAAATCTACATTACATGAACAATTAATTTTGGAACAACTTTTCATGGTAATTATATGAATGATTCATTTTAGCTTTGGGTATTATGCACATTAAAAAGTCATTTAAAGTACAAATTTAATTTCATATTATGTTATAATATTTCCAATTTCCTTTGTTACACTCCTAAGTCTTCCACAGCTGCAAATTGATAAAGGAAATAATTTCAAAATGGTTTGCAGAATACCATCCTGCCTTAACTCATTTATTAATCTAATCACACCTCAAGCACTACTTCACCAGTAAAACAATTCTTCTCCAACCTTTACAATTCTTCCAATTCAGTAATAATGATCTTCCCATATACCTGAGCATCTTCTCAATTGACAAAAATAATTCCGCAGCAGCAGATGACCAGCATTTAAGTAAACTCAGATTCTTCATGTCTATGAAAATGCTGCCTCGTTTGTATGATCTGTACCCACACAATCAAGAATATTTTATATTTAATCACACTAAAATGTCTAATCAACAGAGAACAAACCTGCTTTTAGGACCTAGGACAGCACAGACCCTGGGGGCTAGATTTTGATCTTAGTTGCATAATGCGTATCAAAGTGAATAAGCTGCTGTGTGGCACTGGTCATTTGCATGTTAACTAATTTGGTTGTAAATGTCCTTCATGAACCAAAATGATCATGGTTACACAACATGAAACTGTACTGTACAGCACAGTAAGAAAAATGAAAAACATTCATTTGAAAACAAAACATAGAAGAGCAAAGAAAGCACATTCATTAGCAAAAATGTCCTTGCTGTGTTTCTTTGCTTTTGTACATTCTAAGTCCATTAAAAAAATTCCACACACTACATTACAGTTTGCCTCGTTCCAACTGTAAAGGGATCATGGGAGTCCAAGAACATGAATGCAGAGACAACAAGATCAGGGAATAACAGCCCACAACAGTTCCAGAGAGGCATTAAAAGTGAACAGGATAGTTAAACCAAAGAAGACTCTCAACAACTAGATTAGGAAGCAACAGCAGCAGGCAGTGGAACCAGACAGGTTACCAATAAGAAAACTGAATTTATCTAGGATAGAGGAGCAGGATGTAGATAAATCGAGCCCTGCAAATATGCAGATATCCACTTTATATCCAGAGGTATCCACGGCTCATTACTGCAGACATGGATGCAGATTCAAATTTTATATCTATGACTAGGGATGTAAATAACCTTTAAAATAGTTAACAGGTTAAACAAATACAATTATATCATTTAACAGGTTAACGGTTGCAGGCAGAACCCGCCCGAAGGCCCAGCGTGGCTGGGGGCCCCACCTGCCCCACTCTGGCATGGTCGGGGTACCACCTGGCCGGCCCCAGCGCAACCAGATCCGGAATCCCTACCTACTTTGACACAGCCAGGGTCCCACCTGATCATCACTCCAGCACAGCCAGGGCTGGGGTCACTCCTGGCCACCTGGCCTGCCCTAGCTTAGCCAGGGCCGTGGTCTCGCCAGCCCACCACAGTGCGGCCAGGGTCCCCACCTGGCTACCTAGACCACTCCGGCATGGCTGGGGCCAGGATCGCACTGGCCCATCCCGGTGTGGCCAGGATCTCTTCTGGTCACCTGGCCTGGCCCAGCATGGCTGGGATCCTGCTGACCCATTCGAGACACTCTGGCATGGCTGGGGCCCTGTGAGATCACCTGCACCATTCTGCCACAGCCAGTGTCAGGCCCCACACAGGCACGGGCCTGCCTGCTGCCCCCATGTGGCCGCCAGACTCAGTCAGAGCTGCTCCAGCCTGGTGCAGTTGGCTGTCCAACTGGCTACCTGGTAAGCTCTCTGGTAAGTCTGATGCTTGCCGGGTAACCGCTTAACCTTTTACACCCCTATCTAGAACCCGAAAATTTGTGGATATCTGCAGATGTGGATGCAGATAACCAAGGATCATTTTTGCGTCTGCGGATACCAACTTTGTATCCACACAGGGCTCTACAGATGGAGTACGTCAGTCAAGCATCAAAAGAGGAAAGGAAAAAATACACCAGATGAACACTGGAATCATAACAATAAAAGTCATGGGAAAAGTCAGATTGGTGTCAGGAGGCCTAGGGATCAGGAACCAGCTGCCAGGGCACTATACTCCTAGCCCTTTCTACTCCTAGCAGTACGTTCTAAGCATCCTGGGTGAAATTCTGGCTCCCCTGACATGAATGGCAAAACTCTTATTGTCTTGAATGTGGCCATGATTTCACCCCCCTGCCTACAACACTATACACAGAGACAGCTAGCAAGCTGCAATTTATAAGAACTAAGCCTGGTCTACACTAGGGACTTACTTCAGTATAACTAAGTCGCCCAGGAGTGTAGAACAGTGGTCCCTAACCGTTTGTGGCTGCTGGGCACCCGGAGGCAGGGGCCGTGCATGCATCGGGTGCCCGGGGCCAGGGGCACAAGAATGGCTCAGTCCGGCCGTGGTCACTAGGTGGGCGCACATAAATGTCCTGGCGGGCGCCATGGCGCCCACGGGCACCGCGCTGGGGACCACTGGTGTAGAAAATCCAGTCCCCTGAGCACCATAGTTCTACCAACCCAATGCCTGGTGCACACAGTGCTATGCTGACGAATGGGCTTCTCTCGTCAGCATGGGTAGCATCTGCACCAAGTATTCCTGCGGCAGTTACCCGGTGCAGCACTCCATGTGGACACAAGCCCTTACAGCTAGAGAATTCCAGCCTGGAGCTGAAAAATCACACTTAGCCATCTAGGGACCCAAAGCAGCTTTGCTGACAACATTCTGACTATTTTGGTCTCTGAATTGCAGTGGAAGAGAGGAAGATACAGCAGAAACCCACCATTCCCACATTCTGAATCTCTGCCTGCTGGTATTTAATATACCCACGCACTGCTGTGCACATACTCCCACCAAGCGAATGGACATTTTAAAAAGCACAAATATTTATGGAGGGGAAACAGTTTGGAAAGTCATGCATCTCGATACAAAACCCACTTTGCGATGCAAACGCATGCATTACTTGCACAAGTTGCTTCCTATAACTTTTCCAAAAGGCAGCATCTAAGTCTGGATTTGCTCTAAGAATGCACATAATGGGTTATCTGCTCTGTACTAAAAACGCCAAAAAGCATCTTGCCTCTGCCTTCTTCTAGAGTGCAGACATGCTAGAGAGCAATTAAGATTGTGCACTGATTTTAAGGCCTGTCTTCACAGCAACAGTTAGCTCAAGTTGGTACACTCTAGATCAGAGTTAGTCAGCAGGCAGACTGTGGGCCAATTCCAGAATACAAGACACTTGAGTAGACTAGGAAATATCATCACTGCTGTTATTGCACTGTGAAAAATGTGTTTCTGGAGTCTGGATCTTGACAAAAAACATGTTTATTGGTGAAGGAAGCACCTTACCAGGCATTTTTAGACTTCTAATATTAGTATACAAGCACTTACTAAATATTGACACATTTTATAAGTGCTTGTATACAAATGCTAGAAGTCTAAACACTAAGCTGAGTGAATTTGAGTGCCTCATTTTCGAGTGCCCCGGCAGAAAGTCAAAGCCCAAGTCCTACCACCAGAGGCTAAAGCCAAATCCCAAGTAACTTGGTTTCACTTGAGCCACGGGAGGAAATTGCCCTGCTTGCTATTCCAAAATGGTGGCCCTAGCTTTTAATCTACTGTATATGCAGAAGAATAGTTGTTGTGGAAGAGGTGGAACTTTGTAGTATGCTGCCCTTATTTTTAATAATACATCAGTTTAACACTTAGAATCTAGGAATGTGATCATAAGGACTATGACCCATGTCCGCAGATTGGAAATTACTACCATTTGCTTTCCATTCTAACTTACATCCTAATATATTCTTGAGAGCGAATGAACTTAACATTTAAGAAATTTATTTCACCATGGAATGTGGTGTTCTGCAGAACCTGAGCACTAATTAATTTTTATAGTCAGCGGCAGTTTAATAATCCCCTTTGCTGCTGTAATTATTTTCTACACAATTTAAATACAGAAAAGCATTCTTAAAGTCTGTCCTTGCAAGAAAAAACACTGCATGAAGCAGGTTTAAGCAGCATGATCTGCATTCATAAGATTTATTTTTCGAAGAACTATCAAGTTAAAATTGGTGAGTGTAATTCAGGGGTTCCGAATGGAAAGCTCGAGTCTGAAACAACTCCGGTGTTTGAGAAGTTAAGGTATGGAAATCACAGATGTACTGATCAAATTCCAAGATAGCTACATAGAAAATATCAACTCTTACTTAACTTCTGTTGGTCAATAAACTCATTTACCTTGTGTTTTCCATTCCATACTTCATTTGCATAGAAACCAATATGTGACCTGTTTCTCACCTAATGTCATAGACTCCAGAAAGTCACAAGTGCTCAGTGTGAAACTCTGAGCCTACTGGTACACCCTTTTAATTGAGAACATGAATTTTTATGATGAAACTTGGGCTAAGCAATTTGCCTTCTTAGGAAATGCAAGTTCAAAAGCATTGTGACAGGGTAAACCACCTGTGTGGGTCCAAAGGGAGACAAGAAGATGATCAGGTCAGAAAACCCTGGCACTCCATGATGAGGCAAGTGTTGAACAGAAGATCTAGGACACAGTTACAGTCTTTCAGCCTTTCTAGACTACCTCTAGAAAAGAGGTCTGTCCCTGTGATCAGAAACACAACTGGCCTGATTGTTTCCAGCTTTGCTATAGGATGGGCATTATTTATTTTACACTGTTCTGAGGAACAAAGAGCAGAAATTCACTAACAGCCTTCATTCTGCTGGAAGCTTCCAGAGGACTGCCAAATGAAGACGCTGAACTGAACTCAGAGGGTGACCCCATCAGTGCCTGTACTTCTGCTCCTCATGAGGAGTAAGCAGGGCTTTGGAGCGGAGCCCGGAGCTAGAGCGTAAAGCAGTGGAGCTGCAGGTTTTTGCCCGGAGCTGGAGCGGAGCTGGAGCACAGAAAATCTTGACTGCTCCAGGCTTTTTCTTCATTTTCAATCCAAAATGAATGATATTTTGGCAAGAAAGTCCTACAGGTGCCAAAAAGTTTCAGATTGTGTAACAATTGATATTAACATCTACTTTACCACTTTACGTAATATGTCTCAGTTATTCTCACTTCGGCCAAAATTAAGATTTAATGTACAGATACAAAATTACAAAGTTTTTTGGAGATATGTTTTATTAAAGAATCAGATAATTATCAGACATCCGGCAACACTGCAGACTGCTCCCACCCTTGTGCCAAGGTTAAGCGAATACATATTCGCGCAGATTAGTTAGATAGTTAGATTAGTATGTGTTTATTTTCAGCCTTGTAATGTGTAGCCTCGTTACTTCCCAACAATTAATGTTGTAGAACAGCGATAGCACGTACTAACGCTACGGCACATGCCAAATTTCATTGATATATCTATATTAAAGCGTTTTTGAGATATTAATTAAAAACTTGGAAAATATTTTGAATTTTTACCACAAAATTTCATAAGAAAAACTTGCAATTTATAAATAAAAATTTATATTAATTATGTATATTAAAAATACTTCTTACTTCATTAAAACTGCAAAAAACATGTTAAAATATTAAAATATACTTTAATAATAATTTTGTGTAAAAAGAAAATGCAATAATTTTTGTCCAGAAAATCCAAAATAAATTCAAAGTACCTTAAGTGGATAAGATATCACAAGCAGGTACACTATAAAAAAAAGTAATGCTTTTCAAAGATCATAACAAGAAACATTTGGATGTGGTAGCAGCACAAGAAGATTTGGCCATGGCTTCAACAAAAAAATCAAATCTGCCTCCCATGATTGATAGCCGATTTACAGAAAAGGATCTCAATGACGTCTTTACTTTTGAATTTGAAAAGCCCAAATTTGGGCTTTTGGGAAAGGCAAAGAAGAAATCAGCAACGTGTCAGGTGGAAAAGGAAGTGAATGGCAAGCTCAAACCATGTAGCTTCAAGACAAGTGAAGCAAGTGCCGTGAAAAGTTTCAACCTTTGGCGGCATGTAAAACGTAACCATCCTGAAAACTATGTGACTCTGGTTACAAAAAAGGACCAGGAAGATGAGGCAAAACAGAAAGCTGACGTGGTTAAACGACGTTCATCTGGCTCTTTGAAAACTCCCGGAGAAAAGATTTTTTGCGGAGCTTCATCTGAAAAGAAACCCAAAATTCAGCAAACAAAACCTGACTCATATTTGAAGTCCTCAAAGGTTACAGTCACCATGGATGCCAATACTTTCCGTGAAGGGCTGATAGAAATGGTTTGCTTGAGTTCAACACCGCTCACTATCTTCAGGCTAAAGAACAAAGGATTCCAAAAAGTTGCAGGTGAAATGGGTTGGCAGCTTGGCGTTTCGACGGGGCACGATGCGGTTTGTCATTTAGTTGTCAGCACAGCTGAGTCTGGTCGTGAAGAGCTCAAGAAAGCTTTGGAGCAAAAATTATGCTACCTGAAAATGGATGCGGCAACCCGTAGAAACAGAAATTTCCTTGCAATCAATGCTCAGTACTACGAAGAAGGAAAAGATAAAGCTGTGGTAAAAACCTTGGACATAATCAACACTGAAGGGCGTCAATTCTTCCCACATGAAAAGTCAAGTAAAAGCTAATTTTAGAAAAATTTGGGATCAGTGAAATGCAAGTGCTGAGCAGCTGCGTTGACAATGCAGCAAACATGACGTGTGCCGTCAAAAATTTCAGCGAGGACAATGAAACCATTTCTACCTCTGAGAACAGGGATGTGGACAGAACTGAAGCTATTTTGCCTGATGAAGGAACTAAAGGAATGGATGCAATCGAACTCAACATGGATGCTGCTGCACAATGGGTTAATGACCCTAGCCTCATACTTCCAACATGGCTTCATGAGGACGACTCAAAAGTCCAACTGATGAGGTGGGGTATTCACACTCTTCAGTTGGCAATCTAGGATGGACTGAACAAAGAACGTGCGAAGAAATATCTGGCAAAAATTCGACAAGTTGTCAAACTATGAACCCCAAGTATTCGAAGTGTTCTGCTTGATCTACATGGGGTAACTCAATCATTGGATACTGTGACTCGCTGGGGTTCAACATTTGCGATGATTGATCTTACTGTGAACAAGTGGCTGCTGCCGGAACAAGAGACCTCAAGTTCACAAAAGCTGAATGGGACGAAGTGACAAACCTGCGAGACCTCTTGGCAAAGCCAAACCAAACAACCGTGAATCTTCAAGCTGTCGATGTAACCCTGGGAGTTTTAATGAAGGAATGGCGAAAACTGTCAAAATTCTTGCAAGAAAATGGTGGACAAATTGCAGAAGGAATTCTATCCTCCATGCAGAAACGCGAAGAGAAGCTTTTTGACAATATTCATTTCCTCGCTGGAGTTTATGTTGACCCACGGTATCGGATTCTTCTTACCTCAAGGGAAATACCAAAGGCAAAGGAAGGGCTCCTTGATATTGCCCGACAACTCGAAAAACAAAATCTATTGCTACATTTGAACTCGGTGAAAGAGGTTGAAGAAAACAAAACACAACAAAAGGAGTTTTGCGGTTTCGGAAAGTTCACATCCTTCAGAAATAGCAGGCTGTTCTCAAACTTCTGTCTCCACTCTGAACTTGTTCGAGTGTCCATCCCTGAGACGTCTTCAACCATCACAGGGAAATGGAGATAATTCAAGCACCAATTCTTCAGAAGATGACGACTTCGAAAAGGAATTGGATAAACAAGACAGACACCGGCAACTTCCTGCGATTCATAATTGTAATGAAGCATTATTCTAGAGAAACTTTTGGGAAGATTGTGAGGCAATGGAGTCTATTGGTAGGCTAAAAGTTAAGTCTGTTTTTGAGGCCATTCACAGCTACCCACACCGCGTTCAGGCTGCCTGTAGAATTGCTTTGAGCATGCCAACAACTCAAGCTAGTGTAGAGGGACTGTTTTCGGCTTTAAAGTTAATTTTAAATGATCTGCGGCAGGCTATGAAAGACGACTTGATTGCTGCAGTAATTTTTTACAGATTGAATTATGAATGATTCTAGTTTGTATCATTGTTGATGACATTTAAATTGTTTTAAAACTCTGAATAAAAATAATGTTTTTTCAAAATTACAATATACACTTTTTTATTTAGTTAAAAATTAATTTGAGTCAGAGCAGGGAGAGGAGTCAGAGCAGAGCTGGAGCAGTCACTATTGGTACCAGAGCGGAGCTGGAGTGGAACAATTCAAAAATTTAATTGCTCCAAATCCCTGGGAGTAAGGGAAGGTGACAGGAACATTGGCCTGATTGCAAGCCTTCCTGCTGTGTGGATGGCACGGAAACTCAATTTAAGATACGTAGCTGGAGATGCGTATCTTAATTCGACCTTCTGCTGTAACGTAGACCAGGCCTAAGTGTATGTGTGGAATGTTTATGATGAGATTTAATTGAAACATTTTTAAATGAGAAATTTAGTATTTTATTGATTTGAAAAATTAAAAATATCCAATTTAAATAAAAAAATAATTGATTTTTATCCATCCTGGAAACTCATGGTTGAGAAACCTAGAAATGTTTAAAATACACAGCATAAATCATGTAACTTTGGTACTTCCTGAGACTAAGATAAAGACAGGGAAGCCTTATGTGGAAGAGAACGCATGAGAGTAGAAAATGATAAAGGTTGGGGACTCTTCCCTCTAAGACAGAGGTGGGAAATCTAAGCCTGGGGGCCAGATGTGTTCCCTGGCTTGCCTGGATCTGGCCCCTGAGGCACACGGCTCCCCTGTAGCATCAGGGAGCTCATGCTGGCGCAGAGCACACAAAATTAACGAGCCACCATTTTTGCAGAAGAGACTCTTGCGCCAGAAGGAGCTGTCTACACTGCCCCTTCTTGAGCAAGAAAAGCCCTCTTGCGCAACGCTGCTACGCTGATTATTTTCAGGAATAACGGCATTGTGTAAGAAGGGGCAGTGTAGACAGCTACTTCTGGCGCAAGAGCCTCTTCTGCAAAAAAATGGTGGCTCATTAGGTATGCAATGGTGAGCTCCCAAGGGGGGGGGAATAGGTTAGGGCTGGGAGAGGGGGAACTAGAGATGGTAGGAAGAAGAAGGTGGGGCACATGGCAAAGGGGAAGGAAGGGGGTATGGGACGAGGAACCGAAGGGGATTCAGGAGCCTGGCATGTGGTATCCCCTTGGCGGCGGCAGCAGCAGGACGACAGCTATAGGAGCACAGGAAGGTATCAGAGCAGCCATAACGCTGTACCAGCCTGTGCCTTAGCTCCCAGCCTCAGATCGCCACAGCAGCAGTGGGCCTCCCTCACTAAGCTCCTTCCCATCCAGCACCAAGAGCCCAGGTACCACTTCGGGGAGGCACAGTGAGCCAAGGCAATAGGCTTCAGCATGCACGTGTCTTTGCTTTGCCTCCCCAGGCACAGCAGTCACACTATGCCTATGCTCATGTCCTGGCTTCCTTTCTCGTCCTCAGTCTTCTCTGGCGCGGGGGGAAGGCGTCCTCGGCCTTGTTCCCACTGCAAAGCAGCTGCCCGGGACCAGCCTAACGCGGTGGCGCGCCCAAGGCCTTGGACTAGAGGGAGCGGTTCACACCAACTCCCCTTCCAAATCAGACAGGGTCTGCTCCTCCCCTGAACCCGAGCAGCGGGGTCCCTTCGCCCACGGCGGCTCTCGGAGGGTTCATGCCCAGCGGGGACGTTTCCACGCTTACGATTTTGCAGGTACAGAAGTGACGCTCCGCAGCCACGGGCAGCGCAGAGCGGCTGACGGGCCCGGGGCCCGGGGGGGCGGCGCGGGGACTGGCGCTGGGCTGACCCCGCGGGCTGGCGGGCCCCTACCGGCCCCTCGCAGGCCTCGCGTTTCTACCCAACGGCAGCGCCCCCCCAGGCGAAGGCGGCGCGAGGAGCCGACGGACTCGCCCGGGCAGCCCGGCCACGCGCCGACACCTCCCGCGAGGGCGGGGGGGGGGGGCGCTGCCGTCCCGCCAGGACGCGGCGCGAGCGGCCTCACCTCTCCAGGCGGCTCTCAGGACCCCAGCGCCGCACAGCCGCCTAGCCGCGGCCGCCGCCATCTCCCCGCGGCCGCCGTAGGGAGCGGCCGCCCCACTGCCTGACAGGAAAGAGGGTTTGGCGGGAAGGGCGAGCTGATGTGCGTGGCAGAAACTGCCACCGACCGAGGAAGAACAACGGGTCACACAGCGGCCGGCGTTTTCTGGGGCTGTGCCCGCTCGGCGCTATAGGCAGCGGGGTGGGCAGCCCCGCGGGGGCCTTACATCAGGACCCCACTAACCTCCTGCTGAGGCGCGCTAACGCTGCCGCGAGCCGCACGCTCAGCCCTCCCTCATTGGGCGAGGGTGAGGGGGCGGGGCCGGCTCTCATTGGGTTAGGGGGAGGGGGCGGGGTCTGGTGCTCCCCCCCCCCGTGCCCAGAGCCATGCGCGGCAGCCCCCGAGTGCCTGGAGCCCAGGGCGGCCAACGCCCCACGTGGCCAGCGCCTGCTGCTCACTCCCTGCCTCTGGCAAACAGAAGCCAGGGCTCCCAGCCCTGCCCAGCCTGGCTCATAGCCACTGATGGGCCTAGCCTACGCCAATTTATCTGGTCTGCTGTTTGAACCCTGTTAAAGTCTTGGTCTTCACAACATCCTCTGGCAAGGAGTTCCACAGGTTGGCTGTGTGTTGAGTGAAGAAAAACTTCCTTTGGTTCATTTTAAACCTGCTACCTATTAAACTCTTAGGCCAGGTCTATACTAAACCTAGCAGCTTGACTTAAGATATACAACTCTACATAGAGCTGCAGTAATCTTCCTTTTAGTGTAGACAAGGCCTTAGCAAGGAAGGGAGGAGAAACAACTCCAACATCATTAACATAAAAATACAGATTCTTCAAACGGAGTATGCATGTAGAGAATGGGAAGAGAGAACAGGTCAAATCTGACTAGGCAGGAAAGGGGATATAGTCTCCCAATTCAATTAGATCTAAACTAAGCTAATCTTCCCTATCTCCTATGGGGGGGGTGTGTGAAAATTGAGCCCCTGCTTAGCAAGATTCTTTTTGCTAATGGTGAGCCTTTGCATGTGGAATAATTTAGAAATGTGCTGCTTTTCTGTCTTCCCACAAAATTAAACGTATTTTACCTATCCCTGCATTTAATACAAACATAGTTGGTGTTCGGACACAAATTATGTTGATTACAATGATCAAAATACCACTCCATCTGTTGAATATCTAACAAACTTAAGCAAAGCAGGAGCAAACTGTATTTACATAGACACACCCAGGGTTTCTCTCCCATTCCAGCTAGCTGTCAGGGAAGCATTCCTTCAGATCCTACTTATACCCAGTAGTGAAAGTAACTTAACATTTCTTACAGGCACTGTCCGACTGCAACCCGGTCCCTGCCAGCTCTTTAAATAGCTACCTGCTGGCTCCTGCAGCAGCTCAGACAGCTCTTGACAGAGCTGCGCACCTGGGTGCACCCACTTACATTCACTTCTGCTTACACCTATAATATCTAGATACCATTACTCCAGTCCTTTAAATACTTATGTAGGCGAATGTAAAACAAATGTGCTCATCAGAAATTATAGCAGCTGTTTTCACCTCCGTACTTAATTTCAGTTATTAATTTTGATATATAAATTCATTTTCCTTTCTGATTAATAGTGCACAGGCTATCCTACTGGAAAATCCATGTGCTATATATAATTTAGTTATAGGAGAAAATAGATTGTCTTTTGCAAAGTAAGTAAATACAAAATGTTGCAGCCTGCAAAATGGATGGTTAAATACTCTGCACCTTGTTATACTGATACAGCTGTGATGCCAGGAATACAGAGGTGACCGTATTTTGTCTTGTGTTAAGGAGAATTACTGTATATTGTTTTCTTAGCTGGTCTCTTGTCACACTATAGATCGTATATGAAAAATGGAGGAAGGGCTTTGTTCAGCCTGGAAATCCAATCCCTTGAACAATTCTCTGTGTATTCAGCTCCAAGAGCAGGGGTGGGCAATAATTTTTTGAATTATTATAATTATAATAATTATAATTTTTTGAATTCAGAAATTTTTGAAGAGGCCCAAGGCTGCACAGGAAGGGGGCAGAGTATCGAGCAGAAGGGGCGTGGCCAAGACATTTCCAGGTTCCCCACCCCCAGACAATGTTTGGTGTGGGGGTGAGGGAGTACCTTTGCCCCTACCCCACATTCCCCCAAGGTGCCCATGCTCCTGGCATGGGAGGAGACTTCCCTCGCACCCCTGCCCCTAGGCCAATTAGGGCCTGTGGGCAGGGGAGCATGCAAAGCCTCCTCCGCTCTCCCCCCTGCCTGTGAGTAGCGCATGGCACTTCAAAGCACCACATGCTCCTGGCAGAGTGGAGGAGGCTTCGCACACTCCTCCGCCCCCAGACCCTAATTGGCCTGGGGGCAGGGGAGCAGCAGGGCCTCTGCAGACCGGATCCATCGGCTTGGCGGGCTGGATCCGGCCCGCAGAGGCCCTTTTGCCCACCCTGTCCAAGAGGCAGCTTTAGAAATTATTCTTCAAGTGAATATTTCTGCTTCTGTCGTGCAACAGCATGACCCGAGCAGCAGCACAGGCAACCACCTGGTAAACCCAGCACACCTGGTCCCGCCACAGGGGCACAGCTTAGGCGTGGGGGGAGAACAGCTACGCAGTGAAGGGCCAGGCCTTTCTCCGTGCCTGTGAGGATGAAATACTCCTAGGACAAAGAATCCCCATGCAGCCACTGCCACACGGCACAACCTGAGACAAGGCAGAGTTTAGCAGCACGTCGGTGAGAGCTGAAGAGTCGCCCAGTCTCACATGCTAGACTGGTTTAGCATCTCAGGGTCCTGCATGCACTTCAGTGGTGGTGGCTCAGTGGAGTTAGCTTCACAGGCTTGCAAAGCCCAGGCTCCCCTGTAAGAAGCCAGCTGTTGCCTGGGGGGAGTTAGGTTCATCCAGCTCACCTTGCAGAGCAGCTCTGGGGATGGGGAGCAGCATAGCTCCTGTCCTGTCACGGCTGGGTAGATGACCAGGGGGAGGAGCATCGCGTCTGGCCCTCGGGAGGCCTGCTGAGCATTCTGATGCTGTCAGGACAGGGCGCGCGCGCCTGCATGTACGTACACACCCAGAAAAGCATTCGATCCCCATCAGAACTAACATAGACCAGACTCTCCAATATGGGGAGTGCAGGGAACTCATGGTTATTATGGGGAAGTCAGAGCGGCTCAATATGCCCCCACTCTCATCCACAACTGCCCCATTATTCCCCCCCCCCATAAATACCTGTCCACCTCCATTCATGTCGCTTGGCTTTAGGGACGTCAGCCTCCCACAGGTTTAACTGGGCTGAGGCCCTTTCTGTTGTTCTGTTCTGTACGGCATTGGGAGGAGGCTCTCTCATCCAGCCCAAGATGGGCTGTGGAAAGAGAGGGCAGGTTGCCACTCAGAGCTGTCGGACATGCAGAGACACCTGTAAGGCACAAGGGGAGAAGCTGCGGGTATGTGGCACCAGCCCTGTCTTCAGCCGTTTGTTTAGTGAATACTGAAATAGTGTGAGCACAATTATGTTATCATGTTATTATGTTATTTATTTTCAGTAGACTGATAGATGGAAATTCATTTACCCTTGATGGCCTGACAATATGAAAAACTAAATCAGTTACAGTCGGGTTATTGTTTGGGCATATAACTTGCAGTTGAGTTTGATCTAATATTTTAGTGAAAATTGAATTGCTCTATAAATTTAAAACAGTATTAATGATTGATGTGTGAACTGTGCTTCCCAAGAGAGCAAGACAACAGAGTGATAATGGAGCCTAGACAAATGTTCAAAGACAGCCTGTCTTTCCATTAAAGAACGAAGGGTGGATGTGAAATGCCACCACACAGCAGTCAGTGAGAGTTGGATTAGGCTTTCAAATGTCTTAGTAACTCAGTTGTCTTTCCCTCCTCTTTGCTCTGGCAGTTTGGTACATTTTTGACAGCTGCTCACGTTAATGCTCCTTTGTATTGCATAGTGTCTGTAAATCTGGATGTTGTTTTAAAGCTATTTCCTGAGGAATACTTTTCTGTTATCAGTTTGCAAACGAGATGTATTATGCTGCCTTTGTTTTCCTCATAGCAGTTTGAGGTGTGTAAGACGAATGTAGCCTCTCCAGACTGGGCTTGGGCTAAGAGGCACGCTCCTTGACTCCAGGCCCTTGGAAACTGAGATGGAGATGAGGGAGGGTTCAGTTTCTTATGAGGCCATGTGTACACCACGAGATGAGGGCGAATTTATCAGGGTTGATTTCTTACCCCCAATTTGTACAGTTGTAGAGCCATGTCCCGTAGTTCAAGGTAGTGCGGCCCGGTGGGGAGCCTGCCCATGACTTTGAGAGCAGTGCACTGTGGGTGTCCATCTCCCAGTGCCTGTGCTGCTTTGCACCTTTCCTGGCCCCGGGCCAGCTTCCCTTAAAGGCGCCACCCCCCTGGGATAACGCTTCTGCTTCCTCCTACCGTGTTCCAGTGTTTCCTTCACCCACAGGACCTGGCTAAATACCTCACCCCAGAATTAGGTCCCACTTGTCAGCATCACTGCCACCCACAAGGACCAGGCTCGCAGTGTGAATCTGTATCTGCAGCGGACAAAGCCTAGCAAAGCTTATGCCCAAATAAATCAGGACTCCTCATTGTTTTCACAATGCACAAACCTCCTGTTCAGCTGCCTCCTCACTCGGTGGGCTCCTATCCTCACTTAGCATCTAGGGGTTTGTCGGAAAAGCCCCCCCACTGTCTGCGTGGCTCCCTCGGCGCATGCCCACTGCTGCCTTATAGCCCAGGGTTATGGCAGCACCCAAGCTAGGGGAGACCCGAGTTCAAATCCCCCCTTGCCTGAGGAGCAGCAGGCCTTTAACAAGGGCTTTACCGCTTCTCAGGGCCCTGCCTCTCGGGCGACAGGTGCAGGCTGGCGTGGGGCTGCCTCAGTCTCTCCTGCCAAACTTGAATTGACTAATGGTACACGCAATGGGCTGTCAAGCAAGAGAGTCACTGTGCAGCCCAGAGGCTGCCACACTCACCTAGGCAGCAGATCCCTGTTCAAATCCCTCCCCCCGAGCCATGCAGGGAGTGGAACTGGGCATCTCCCAGGTGACCACCCTGGGCTGAGAGGGGGAGGCCTTCCCTCCCTCCTCTCCTGGCCAGGGGTGCCAGCTCTCCTGCCATTTGTGGCAATGGCATCCGGTCCAGGAGAGTTGGGAACCCTACTCCTGGCTGTTTTATCTGGAGCTAGGCAGGCTCTGAGCCCACCCTGCACGTGGCCTGGGAGGAGAAACATCCACCTTGCCCTGCTTCGTGGATCCCTGGCAGAGCAGGGCTCAGCCGCTGAGACCAGGTGGCAGGGAAGCCCCTCTCTCCGGCACGCCTCTCCCCTCAGCAGCTCCCACGGGCTAGTTAGGTGGCTCCCTGTTAGGTCTCGCTCCTCACTCATCGTACAGGGAGCCAGGTGCCCAGCACAGGCCTGTGGGTCCCAGTGTTGTTCCTGGGATTTTCTAGATGCCTAAAAGTCAGGCAGTACCACGCTCTGCGCCACGAGTTCCTTTGTGGCTCTTGGCTGAAGCTCGTCTGTTGCTGCACGTGTGTACAGCCCCTGGCCCGCAGGGAGTGGGTCGCAGTGAGGGCCTCTAGGCGTTACCAGGGTACAAATAATTCATAAGAAGATAGTGAATCTGGCCGTGCACACATTGCTGGTGAAGTGCCTGAGTAAAACAAAGTATCGCCATAGAAGACCGTGTGACGAGCGACAATGGACGTTCTTAGGCAGGAGAGGAGGCAAGATTTGACCTGCCATGAGCCATGTGTCACCCCCATCTCGGCTTAGACTGATGCAGGGTTCAGGCCTTCACCGACACTTTGTGTTAACTGAAACACAAACGAAAACCGCCAGTCCCACAGTCTCCCTGGAAAGTCACACAGCGTCTGTGAGCGGCGTGGGGTCTGCAGGCAGGTACGATTCCATCACTCTCGCCCCAGGAGCGTGCACTCCGTAATGGAAGGTTTCCATAGTTACACATTCCATTTCCTTCATTTAACAAGAGAGAAAAATCAAATCTTTGGGTTGAACTGGAATAAATGATGGTTATTAAGATTCATACAATACAGTTTGCCCACTTGCAATCAAACAGAGTGAAATTTAATCAGCTGTTTAGTAAATGAGGGCTGCTAACTGCAATTCTTAGAACGACAGTTCCTAGACTCTTCATGTCTGGAGGTTGGCTCTTGGTGCAGAGTGTTCAAAAGATGGCTGTACAGCAGCTCACTGGTACCATGGGGCTGTCCATGCCTGGAAGGTATGAGGCACATTTTCATAGCTTGCTACCCAACAGAACATTAACCACAGTAGTCATGACTTAGCCCCGGCTAAGTGCTACCACATATCATTAACATGCAAATTGCCTTTCCATGAATCAAACAGAAGAGAGCTAAGGGCTAGTAAACAAATGGTATTCAGTACTTAGACTCTCAGTCTTCTCTGTTATTTATTAAATACTGAACTTCGTAGAGCAGCGTTCCTTAAACTTTTTAAGACTGAGAAACACCAAACAATAATTTTTTTTTATGAGAAACACCAAGGATTTTTTGTTGAGGGGGGAAAAAAAAAAGGTCGGGCGAAAGTTATTGAGGGGAAAAAATAAAGGTCGCCTGCCTCTATAAGGGTGGCCATTTTGAATTCTGTTGTTCTCCGTGGCACACCTCCGACTGCCTCGCACCACACCATGGAACACAGTTTAAGAACCACTGTTGTAGAGTATCATTATTAGAGGACAAACGCACGCAGCCTAGAACAATAATTGTCAATCCATCTTTCTTATGGGCACTGGGGTGTGCCAAAGCTGTGCAGTACCAGCTCCGATTTTGAACTCTGATACGGTCATGTCAGTCCACAGTTCTGCAGGTCTTTGGGTCATTCGCCTTTGTATCAGTGTAAATGGCGTGTACACTGCTCCCATTCTGCTCTGACCCTGACCCCGATGTAAATGATTCTGCAAGGTGCTGGGAAAGAATGAAAGGGGCCTTAACACTGCATTAAATCCAGGGGGCTAGCTGGGATTCACAGTAGTGCAGCCCACAGAACTAGCTGGGAATGGTTTCACAAAGTCTTTGTGCTGAAAAAACATTGATTTTCTCCCAAACTCTGTACGGGAAAGGGCAGGTTTGACAAATTCCCCCGCATGAACACTGTTGGAAAAAGGCTTCACACTGTCACAACAGGGCATTTTGACATTGCCTAACTGAAAGAACAAGGGCCGAGGGGGCAAAACACAAGGCAGGGCGACTAAAAGGGGGACGGGCGGCAGGGACGAGCCGTTAATCTGCAGTGCAGTCAGATGGGGCTGGCGCTGGGCCAGGTTCCGGAGACTCTGGACCCCGAGAGGCGAATGGAGGCGTCACTGGGGCTGTGCTTGCGTCGCGTCTCTCCGCCCGCTGCACCTCTGCCTGGGATGGGACAGCGGGAAGAGCCAGCAACTCCTGTGCCAGCCCATGTGGGCCTGGGACGGTTTCAGTAGCCAGGGGGAGGAACAACCTGGGAGCAGAGCAGCCCCAGGGCCTGTCAGGGGAGGAGGGGGAACCTGGGAGCAGAGCCCCAGGGCCCGTCAGGGCAGGAGGGGGAACCTGGGAGCAGAGCCCCAGGGCCCGTCAGGGCAGGAGGGGGAACCTGGGAGCAGAGCCCCAGGGCCCGTCAGGGCAGGAGGGGGAACCTGGGAGCAGAGCAGCCCCCGGGGCCCGTCAGGGCAGGAGGGGGAACCTGGGAGCAGAGTCCCAGGGCCCGTCAGGGCAGGAGGGGGAACCTGGGAGCAGAGTCCCAGGGCCCGTCAGGGGAGGAGGGGGAACCTGGGAGCAGAGCCCCGAGGGGGGTGCAACGTCAGCTCCCAGACAGCCTTGCCACCTGCGCCTCCTCCCTGCACCTTCTGGCTGCCCAGTGTCCGGGAGGGGAGCCCGGCTGGGTCCCGCAGGACCCTAGCTAGGAGGAGCAACCTGCCCTCCCCCGTGGGGAACGAGCAGGGCCCAGGCAGAACAGTCCCTGCCACTCCAGCTGTGGGCAAGTCACCAGTACCTGGTCTCCGTGCTGCCGAGGGGCTGACGGCGTCGGCAGGGCTCTGGCCTCCTTCCGGCGCCAGGAGACCATCATCCACCAGCGCCGGTGCCAGCCTCTGTGCCTTGTCCAGCTCTGCAGCCAGCCTGCGCCTCTGGCTCTGTGCCGTGGGCTCTCGGTGCAGGTGGAGCCAGGCCCCCCAGGATGGATTTGGGTGGCAGCCAGGCCATCAGCCGCCCATGCTGCTACCCGCTGGGCACAGACACTCTCCATCGGCACGGCCCCCAGCACCCAGTGCACCGGGGCAGACGAACTCTCCGGAACACAGAGGCTGTTTCTGCACAGTGCCACGCGTGGCAAAGGCGGGGTTTGCCCATTGCAGTCACCGCGGCCTGCAAGCGAAGTGTCCTTCAGCGCCTCCCATCAAACCTCCCGGGGCCGTGAGCAGCCGGTCAGACAGCTGTGTGCACTAGGGATCATGCATGTTCCTCTGTCCCCGAGGCTTGTGCTTGGGCAAGGGAAACAGAGGGGGTAACTCTCCATCTGCCCGGCGGGCCGCAGCCAGTACAGATGCTGCAGCCCGATTCCTCTGCCGCCACAGTGGCTTGTATCGCTGCCAGGAATGGGACAGACGGGCCAAGCTACCATACACCTCCCAGTAGATGCCCTTGGGCTGGCACAGCCACTGTGGTCGCTGGGAACAACTCAGCTCAACATTTAAACAGCCACGTTCATCCGCCCCCTACGGCCCTGCCCCCAGACAGCCACTCCCGAGTGCTGGGCTGGGCTGGCATAGGACCCTCTGAGCACAGGACCATGGGGGCTGTGCCCAGCTCACTTGCCGTAGCTCCAGAGGCAGGAAGGTCACACCGTAGGTCTGCCAGAGAAGGCCAGTTCCTGGCTCCTCCTCCCCGGGGCGCACCCTGCTCCCTGGCCACTCGCGGGGGAGCTCCTGTGCTAATCTGCCTGCCAGATGTGGGGCTGAGGCCAGGGCAGGCCCTGAGCATGCAGGCCGGGCAGCCCGAGGGAGCGAGCCAGGTGGCAGGGGACCAGTGCGCTGGAGGGATGGTGCGAGAGAAGTGGAGAGATGCGAGGATGGAGCAGGAGGTGGAGGGAGGCGAGGACGGGGCAGGAGGCGGAGGGAGGAGAAGGGAGGCAAGGATGGGGCAGGAAGCAGAGGGAAGCAGAGGGAGGCGAGGATGGGGCAGGAGGTGGAGGGAGGTGGAGGGAGGCGAGGACGGGGCAGGAGGCGGAGGGAGGAGAAGGGAGGCAAGGATGGGGCAGGAAGCAGAGGGAAGCAGAGGGAGGCGAGGATGGGGCAGGAGGTGGAGGGAGGCGAGGACGGGGCAGGAGACGACGACAGGGCGGAAGGCGGAGGGAGGCAGAGGAAGGCGAGGACGGGGTGGGAGGTGAGGATGGGGCGGGACGTGGAGGGAGGCAAGGACGGGGCAGAAGGTGGAGGGAGGTGGAGGGAGGCAAGGATGGGGGGGAGATGAGGATGGTGGGGGAGGCGGAGGGAGGCGAGGATGAGGCAGGAGGCAGAGGGAGAAGAGGACGGGGCGAGAGATGGAGGGAGGTGAGGACAGGGAGGGAGGCTGTGACGGACCAGGCCGGGTCTGGGCACAGCTGAGGGCGTCCGCTCAGGGTGAACTGCTCAAATTCGGGGCTCTCTCTAGCCCCCAGACTGGAGACCTTCCCAAATAGGCCACAAACCAGTCACACCGAGCACTTCAGCTGCCTGCCTGAAGTCTCACGAGCAAAACCCCTCCGGCACCCCAGCAATATCCGTGCCCCAGATGGCCCCGGGCCTCATACACAGGTGAGGGGTTTTAGAGCCCAATCTCACCTTCCCCGAACAAGTTCTGTCCGGTCCCAAGAAACCAGCCACAGATCCCAGGTCAATTTACCCTCTGGACCTTACCCACAAATCACGCTGAGCCAATCCTTTAGAATCTACAATCTAAAGGTTTATTACTACAAGAAAGAAAAGCATGAGAGTGAGGTTGTTAAAGTATCATACATTACGTGCATCGAATCTCCCGGTTTTCGATGCAGGCTTGCAGCAGAGATGTTATAGCTTCTGGCTTAAAAGTCCTTGGTGCACATCCTATGCCAGGATGGGTCCACAGTTCTTCCCGGCTCGTGAATCCCTGTGAGGCCGCATCTGGGGTCAGGAGCAGATCCGGAGACCAAGATGGAGTCGGCCACATGGCCTATTTATCCCTCCTTCCTGGCTTCTTCCAAGCTGGAGACAGTCACATGGTCTCTGACCAGGCACCTAGATTCCTTCATAGGTGGGTCTCAGGTACTTAAGAGACCTATTGTCCCTGGAGCCTTGCTAATTAGCACGTCCATAGGCTGAGCCCATTGCTCAACCACATACAGAGAAACTCCCAGTCTCCATACAGAGTACATATTCATAACTCCACACCCAGACATTATGCAGATATATGAAGAGCATATACAGAATCAGTAGAAAGTAAGCTTTTGTTTGACACCTCACATGGCCCCCTTTGTACCACTTCTGGGGTGAACACCCCCCCATGGGTGCAGCAGTGACTCAGCTGCTCCCCTCAAAATCCAATAACGTGACAGAGGCAGAGGGAGGCGAGGATGGGGCAGGAGACGGAGGGAGGTGGAGGGAGGCAAGGATGGGGCAGGAGATGAGGACGGGAGGCAGAGGAAGGCGAGGACGGGGCAAGAGGTGAGGATGGGGCAGGAGGCAGAGGGAGAAGAGGATGGAGTGAAAGACGGAGGGAGGTGGAGGGAGGCAAGGAGGGGGCAGGAGACGAGGACGGGGTGGGAGGTGGAGGGAGGCAGAGGAAGGCGAGGACGGGGCAGGAGGTGAGGATGGGGCAGGACGTGGAGGGAGGCAGAGGGAGGAGAGGATGGGGCGGGAGGCAGAGGGAGGTGAGGACGGGGTGGGAGGCGAGCAGGGGGTGGGAGGCAGAGGGAGATGAGGATGGGGCAGGAAGCAGAGGATGGGGCGGGAGGCAGAGGGAGAAGAGGATGGAGTGAAAGACGGAGGGAGGTGGAGGGAGGCAAGGAGGGGGCAGGAGACGAGGACGGGGCGGGAGGCGGAGGGAGGCAGAGGAAGGCGAGGACGGGGCAGGAGGTGAGGATGGGGCAGGACGTGGAGGGAGGCAGAGGGAGGAGAGGATGGGGCGGGAGGCAGAGGGAGGTGAGGACGGGGTGGGAGGCGAGCAGGGGGCGGGAGGCGGAGGGAGATGAGGATGGGGCAGGAAGCAGAGGATGGGGCGGGAGGCAGAGGGAGGTGGAGGGAGGTGAGGACAGGGCGGGAGGTGGAGGGAGAAGAGGAGGGGGAGGAGGCAGAGGCGTATCACTGCACGCAGACAGCGCCTGTCTTTGATGCAGGCCGTGGCAGTGCAGGAGACCGATGAGTGTGCCAAGGGCTGACGGAAGCTCTGGATCTGCATGTGCTAGATCAACAGCCCGCTGCTGTCAGCAGTTTTCCTCCGGGGAGGTAATTACAAGCTGCCATCATGCTGCCTCCTGCCTTCACCAGTCTAAACACACTGAGCTGCCACGTCTGGGCTGTGCCCACGAAAGCACACAACGCTATTTAGATCGTTGGGTTAGTCTCTAGGGTGCCACAGGACCACTGCTGTTGGTTACGTTATTTTGTGAGCCTGTTTCCTGGCCTCGACTGGTTCTTGCACCGACTCTCCTAGGACCGCTCCCCCAGGAAGGCAGGCAGTCCCCTGACCATCGGTCCACAGGATGGGGCCTCGTGACTGAGGTAAGAGCACCTGGAGCTGGGCCTGCCGGCGGTGTGCGTGAAAGGCACTGGCTGAGCACGGCAGAGGCCACTGACCAGTGATTTCTCACTGCGAGGAAGACTGTGACTGCACGTACGACTGCTCTTATCCTGCAGGGAAACCCGGGTTGCTTCCGTCACCAGTGGATTGATCCCTGCGGAGAGGAGTGTTTGGCGGCTGCGTTTCCCAGAGGCTATTCCCCCTTTTGAGAAGGGAAGAATCTGAAAACTCTCCTAGTGGAGAATGAGGCTGGTTTTTTGCTTTGACGCAGGGAAGTTTTAGCTGGAGGCTCATTTAATCAGCGTACATTGGTGATCCTGCCGCTGAGGGTGATAAATACTGCAGCTAAGTTATCCATCTCACTCCAGAGCACATTGCCATGGAGTGTGCCAGCCACTGCGCCCTGGGGCGGGAGCAGACATTACAGCACATCACTTCAACATTCTCCTTCTAACCAATAAACAGTCAAGGGATTTCAACCCAGCACGGATCCTTGCAGGGTGATCAAGCAACAAACTTCCCCCTCCCAGCAACAGCAACACGCTCTGCTTCCACCTTCCCTGCCCCTGGGCAGCCTGAGCCCGCTGCCACTAGGGAAGGCCAGAAAAGTAATGGCTAGACTGTCTGCCAGTCTCTGCTTGCGCAGAGTGAGACATTTCCCTGGAGACCAGGGATCGCCCATCAGACGCGGTCAGCACAGTCCTGAGGGCTTCTGTTCTCTCGGGTCAGGCTGCTGCTCCCTCCAGATTGTCAGCTTGCTGTACAGATCAACGGCAGTGAAAGTGCAGCTAATCCGACTGTCAAGAAATCAGGACCAAGCTTTTTGTTTTGTTTTGGATGTTGTTTTATTTGTACATTACTGGTTTTTAAATCATATGGTAGCTGGTTTCACAAAACACTGATGTACAACTGAAATTAAAGAGCTAAACAGTCTGTTCTGGTAAAGTTTTAATTAACCTTATCAAAGTGCTTCTTTCTGATTTTTTTAAAACAAAATGTCATCCAAATCACCACAATCCTATGGAACATTTTGACTTTGGCATCAGTCTTTCCATTGGAAAAATTTTGACCGGCTCTAGCCCTTAGTGAGTAGCTTTGTGAAGAACTAACAGTAAAGGCCCAGTGCTTCGGACTGCTCATTTTCTACCCTTTCAAATGAATAACATAGGAATTCTTGAAACTTGCGCAGATTGTTTTCAGCCACGCCTGTCTGTGTCCTGGACCAGCCTTTCTAATGTAGTGACATGAAATGTTCATTTTTAAAGTAAATAATGGATGCCTGGAAATTGCTTTTCAATTCATTCACTCACCAGGATAGGAATGGGTCCCAGGGTAGCAGGTTTGGTCATAAGATAACCGGCATATTTTAGAACCTTTAATAAAAGATTTTATTCTTTAAGCTCTCTGAAAAGGGAACACCCCAAAGGACGGCATTTACCAAGGCTTTCCTAGCTACGTTTTCTTCTTCTTTCATATAGTCCAGCCCTGAGGAACCTTTGGGAGAACGATACTTTCATGTTTACAACATGCAGCATCTTCAAAACATTAGTAATCTTCCTGAAAATACCATTCTGGCCACCATGGATGTAGAAGCCCTTTACACCAACATTCCACATGAAGACAGATTACAGGCCATCAAGAACACCATCCCTGATGACAACACTGCACAGCTGATTACAGAGCTCTGCGACTTTGTCCTCACCCACAACTACTTCCAATTCGGAGGCAATTTCTATCTCCAAGTCAGCGGCACAGCCATGGGCACCCGCATGGCACCACAATATGCCAACATCTTTATGGCTGACCTTGAACAACGTTTCCTCAGCTCTCGCCCCCAACACCTCTGCTTTACTTGTGCTACATCGACGACATCTTCATCACATGGACCCATGGAAAAGAGACTGTTGAAGAATTCCACAAGGATTTCAACAACTTCCATCCCACCATCAACCTCAGCCTGGACCAGTCCACACGAGAGATCCACCTCTTGGACACTACAGTACAGTTAAATAATGGACAAATCTCCACCACCCTATATTGGAAACCCACCGACCACTACACTTACCTCCATCTTCCATCCCAGACATGTTTCTCAGTCTATTGTTTACAGCCAAGCCCTATGATACAACTGGATTTGCTCCGACCCCACAGACAGAGACAAACACTTACAGGATCTTTATAGAGCATTCTTAAAACTGAAACACCCACCTGGAGAAGTGAAAAAACCAATTGACAGCCCAAAAAGTACCCAGACATGAACTACTCCAAGACAGACCCAAAAGAGAAAATAACAGAACTCTTGTCGTTACCTACAGTCCACAACGCAGACCCCTCCAATGCATTATACACAACCTACAACCCATCTTGGAAAATGAGCCCTCACTTTCAGAGGCCTTGGGAGAAAAGCCTATTCTCGCTTACAGACAACCCCCCAACCTGAAATGAATTCTTTCCGGTAACCATGCCACAAAACCACATCATAAACCTCCAGGAACCTAGCCCTGCAACCAAAAACGATGCCAACTGTGCCCACGTATCGACACTGGCGAATTCATCACTGGAGCCAACATAAGCCATCAAATCAAAACATCATTTGACTGCACATCCAGTAATTTGATCTATGCCATCAAATGCCAGCAATGCCCCACTGCTATATATACTGGACAAAGTGGACAGTCTTTGCAGGAAAGAAGCAATGGACACAAATCAGATATATATATATAAAGGAAACATACAGAAACCTATTGGTGAGCATTTCAATCTGCCACATCACACTTTGAAAGATCTCCAAGTAGCTGTCTTGTCACAAACCAGTTCTACAAGCCGGATCCACAGGGAAGCATTGGAATTACAGTTCATCCGCAAATTCAATTCACATGCTAATGGACTCAATCGTGATGAAAGTTGGTTGGGACATTACCAGTTTAACATAAGAACGGCCATACTGGGTCAGACCAAAGGTCCATCCAGCCCAGTACCCTGTCTGCCGACTGTGGCCAATGCCAGGTGTCCCAGAGGGAGTGAACCCAACAGATAATGATCAAGCGATCTCTCTCCTGCCATCCATCTCCACCCTCTGACAAACAGAGGCTAGGGACACCATTCCTTACCCATACTGGCTAATAGCCATTAACGGACTTAACCTCCATGAGTTTATTGAGTTCTCTTTTAAACCCTGTTATAGTCCTAGCCTTCACAACCTCCTCTGGCAAGGAGTTCCACAGATTGACTATGCGCTGTGTGAAGAACTTCCTTTTATTTGTTTTAAACCTGCTGCCCATTAGTTTCATTTGGTGGCCCCTAGTTCTTATAATGGGAACAAGTACATAACTTCAATTAACAGCCATTGAAGGTGCAAACAGCTCTCTGTGTAGCATCCTTCCTGACATGGGAGTCTATCTATTGACTTTGATTCTTATCTGCTTCAGTTTAACTACCCAATCTTCAGATACTTACTGATGCTCTGTCTTCCACTTCTTCCCTTTTTCTTCCCTCCCCCTCCCCTTCCCCTCTCCTATTTATTTCAAGTGTACACACCCTAAATTCATAACTCCAGTCATCTGAAGAAGTGGGCTGTGCCCACGAAAGCTCATGATCCCATCGACATGTTTTGATTGTCTATAAAGTGCTACCGGACCATTGATTGTTGTTTTTCTGTAACAGACTATGACAGGGCGTCGGGCTCTCTGCCGCTGGAGCCTGCCGACTCCCGCACTCCCCAAGACGCCACAGAAGTGCTCTGAAGCCAAAAGACGGCCCCGCGGCGGTGTGGGGTTTGCTCAGACGCTGCTCTGAGAGCATGTGTGGGGGCACCAGCTGGTGAGTGCCATTTCCGGGCACCTACGCCAGCGTGGGCGTGCAAGGGGGAGGAGCAATGAGGCATGGGCCCTTCAAAAGGTCAGTGCCGGATGCCGAAAGGGGCACGAACAACCTGAGTGGAGGAGACGGAGGAGGATGGAGAAGAGGAAGTGGCCCAGGATGGGGCGTCTGGAAACCCACGGGTTGGTGAGTTACGGGGTGTGTCCCCACCAACCGGACAGGGGAGTGCCCCCCTGTCCTTAGGGTCCTGGGTCGGGACCTGGAGTGAGGGAGGGCCCAGGTCCCACTCCCCTCCGAGGGTGACAGCGCCATTCCTGGGAACCGGGAGCTGTGAGCCGCAACTAAGGACTGAAGGACGTTTATCCTGAGCGAAGAACTCAGTTAGGGCACACGGGGACACAGGGAAAAGGGTTTAGGTATGAACGGGGTTCAAGGCCAGCACGGGGAGCGCTCCTGATGATGAAGTCTGAGGGAGTACACCCCAGGACACAGACTAACTCGGCTACCCCCGGAAGCTTCTTAAATTAATAGACAGCTTTGGACGTTCAGCTCCTGGCTGGCTCCAGCCCCACTTTCCAGGCAAACGGCTGCAGGGACAGTAGAGCGAAGGCACATTTCAAGTGCTGATGGGGTAAAACTTTCATGGAATGTGTTCTCCCTGCTCCATTATTTGAAGTGGCAGCTGGCACCAGGAGCTGAGGCGGCGCCTGACATGGCGTGCCCTTGTTTAAGCGAGCAGGCGGGTTCACTCCCCGCAAAGGGACTACTTGCCTGACTGATGAGTATATATACACCTGCCAGGGCTTGCAGGGCCAGTCCGCAAAGGCCAAGACTAGACTGCACACCTTTTTCGACAGACACAGTCGACAAAACCTCTGTTGAAAAAGAGCGTCTAGACTATGATCAGTATTGTTGACAAAGCGAGCCGCTTTTTCGAAAGAGAGTCTAGACGCTCGCTTTCGAAAAAGCACAGTTTGCATGCAATAGCGCCTTTGTTCAAGAGGACTTTCGAAGAAAGGCGTTATTCCTCATAAAATGAGGTTTGCCGCTGTTGACAAAACTGCCGCATTCTGTTGACTTACTGTCGACAGAACACGGCGGTAGTGTAGACACAGGGATAGTTTTGGTGACAAAAGCCAACTTTTGTTGACAAAACCCTGTAGTCTAGACACACCCTCAGACACGTGGAACAGCCTCCGAATCAGTGGGACTTCTCTGATTCCTCAAAAAATAGAGAGAATAAAAGAACTTCTAATAGAAATGTTAAAATTCGCATTTAGAAAATCTGTCGTTTTAACCATGTAAACCAAAGGCGTTTCTCCTATGAAATGTGCGCAAGAGCCAGAACACTGCTGGGTACCGCGTTGGGCGCTTACTGTGTGTTGTGGGCGCAAGAGCCAGAACACCGGGGGTGCTGTGTTGGGCGCTTAGTGTGTGTTGTGGGCATAAGAGCCAGAACATGGCAGGTGCTGTGTTGGGCACTTAGTGTGTGTTGTGGGTGTAAGAGCCAGGACACTGGGGGTGCCGTGTCGGGCGCTTAGTGTGCGTTGTGTTTCTTGTGGTGGCGCCTAGGTCTCCCTGTCACAGCCCTGCACCAGGTGCAGTACACACACCAGCTCCCTGCCCCAAAGGGCTGACAGGGCATATCTCTAGTTGTGTCCTCTGGCTCCGTGCAGACGGGACCAGCTGCCGTAAGGCTCCTGCAGGGAGCCGGCAGCCAGACGGGAACCAGGACAGCTACCAAACAGGACATGGCTCTGAGCGGCCGCTCCCCAGCAGCAGGGCCTGGCCCTGCTGAGCACTGATCTCCAGGCAGATGGAGGGAGCGGCATGAGATCAGCACAGGGCCTGGAGCACGGAGGCAGCTCCCTTGGGCGAAGTGTGCGCGCCCTGCTCATGTACATAGCTGGCGCTGGCTCAGGAGCTCCCTCTGAGGGTGAATAGCCCCAGGGCCATGGCACCACGGGCCACGGCTGAGTCGGCTTCGGGCGAGTAAGGACTTGGCCTGGCTCGGCCGGGCCTTCCCTGCTGTCAGCCTGGCCCCGGCCGTGCGGGGACTGTGCGCGCTCTCCACATGCTCCCATGGAGACGGGCCCACAAGCAAGGGCCTGGCTAGTGGCACAGACGTGGCCTTACGGACCGGCTCTGTTTCGCCACGTGGTCTCTGAAGGGCTCCAGGGGGAAGAGTGTCGAAGACACAAAGAGCAGCCCCCACAGGCACAGGGCGCCCACCTCCCCGTGTGTCTGAAACTGTCCCCCCCCCCGGCCCCTGGCCATAGTGAGGGTGCGGAAGGGGCGGCGGGACCCAGTCAGCCCTGGAAAGCCTGGCTCACGGGCCTGGTTTCACAGCTGTGCCTCTGCCATGCGTGGTTTCTCCTCAGTGGGGGACGGGCCCGCCTCGGCTGGGGCGACGGGGAAGCGGAAGGCAAGGCAGAGGCAGCATGTTGGCAGGCACAGGGCAGAGGGGGCTTTTGGAGGCAGCGGCAGGAAGGAATGAACCCCAGCAAGGCCCCCCTCTCTCTGGCGTCTCCAGGGTCGGGTGAGGCAGGGCAGCCGGGGCCAGGCCTGGGCAGCTCCTCCCAAAGGGCCTGGCCCCGCCGGGGGCACTTTCACACGCTGCCATGGCCCCATGCCCGCCCAGCTCAGCATGTCCAGTGGCCAGGGAAGGGCGTAGAGGGATGCAAAGGGCGTTTGCCTGCAGGCCGGGGCAGTGAATGGGCAGCTGGCTCCTGCGCTTTGCCAGGGCTCATTTATCCCTCATGCAGCGAGACTGTGGCTAGGTTTCCCCGGTACGCGGTGTGTGACCCTCCTTCCCACCCCACCCAGGCCCCTGTGTGTCACGCCCAGGGCTTGCCAGGGGAGCACTGCCTAGCAAGGGCTGCCGGGGGCTTCCGGGAGCCCAGAAATGCCGCGTGGGGCAGTGTTGGGAGGCACTCATGGCTGTGCAGGCCCAGGCCTCGTTGCTACTGCTGGCCCCTCGGAGAAGGGTCCCGGAACGGACCCTCAGCTCTTCTGCAGAGCAGTTTTCAGTGAGACCTCAGCAGCAACGGCCCCTCTGGCCTGGCTCACGCGTGCAGCCGGGCCATACTGTAACCACAGGCCCTAACTGTGACATGAGCCCAGGCCCCCCACCCCAGGGCTGGCTGGACTCAATCTGCCAGCATGCACTGCACACACGGGACTTCCATGCTGCACTGTGCTGGTCCAAGCCGATGGGAGCCCGAACTACAATTCCCATGAAGCACGGCAGCAGGACAGCTGGAGGGTAATGCTGAGAGGTCCCAAAATGAAGTTTTGTTTCTATTTTGAAAACCTCATTGTTGCCCGAAACTTTCTGCTGATAAATTTCAGATTCAGGGAAAGGACATTTTCTACTTCCAACCCCAGAGATTTTGAGAGAAAATTCACAAGCACCTCTGATGGGTGGACAGCTCATTCATGACCAGTTCAGCCTCTGAATATCCTAGGCACTCAACGGCAGGATTTTCCTTTCCCTTCTTTTGGGGATTCACTGCATTGCGGCCACTGGGCAGCAGGCGCAAGCTCGTCCTAGGGTGCAGCATGACCTACCGCACGAGGCTGACAGATCTCCACGGAGTGCTTCCCTCCCACGCAACATATCATACCGTGCCCGTCTCTGGGCTGCGGCCTGGCCCTGCTCGCGCATGCGCTGGGCGACCCAGCCCGCTGATCACGCTGGGCCCAAGCCGGGCAGGGCAGCACCGCGGGTTAGCAGAGCTGGCTGGAGCACAGGGAGAGAGGCACTGAATGGATCTGAGGGAGAGAACAGCACTTGCACTAGCACCAGTGTGAGGAAATGGTGCTCCTGTAACAAGACCAGGCCTGCCTACAGAGGGGGGCAAAAGGGGCAACTGCCCTGGAGCCCCCGGCGGTTCAAAGGGCCCAGGGCTCTTGGCCCCGCCACTGTGAGAATGACGGCAGCTGGAGCCCGGGGCCCTTTAATCACTGTTGGAGCACCGTGCAGCACGCACCGCGCTCCTCAGGGCTGGTCAGGGGGCACACTGCACTCCGGGAGGCTGCCCTGGCCCTGCCCCTTCCGCCGGTGGCCCCACCCTTTGGGAGCATGGAGCCCTCTTGCACCGTGTCCAGGGGCCCAAGGAGACTGTGGCTCCCCTGCTCAACACCAAGGGAAGTTCTGCAAAACTTCAAATGCATCCTTCTCAGGGAGGCGAGATTTGTACCTAAAGCACCGACCTGTGGCAGCATCCTCGGCATTCATCAGTCCTGCCCCACGCCTGGCCCGTTGGCCCGGCAGAGCTGTGCTTGGACTGCTAACTGTCTGAGCAAGGGACATCTGGGCCACCAGACCGTCTAGTCAAGGCCGCCAGACCATAGCAGGGCTGCCAACAGGATGCAAGTGTGCATCTCCTAGGCCCCTCTAGGCACCAGCGCACGCTGCCCCGGAGCGGGGTATCTGTCTAGCTTGCTGTCACACGCTGCCCCGGTGGCTCTCCGGCTCTCCGGACAGCTGCCCCCATTTCCAGAGGCTGATTTGCCTCGTGCGCCCCCAAGTTTCACCCCACTGAAAGACTCCTTGCGTATAACAACCAGGCAAACACAAGAGTGTCACTGCGCCCGGCTCCGGAAAAAACGGCCGACTTCCTCCATTCCCTAGACAAGAAACCAAGTCCAAACATGGCACACCGAGCAGCATAGGGCCGTCCCTGCAGCCAGTTCAGCAGGTGCCGACTTGGCCAGGGCCTCCCACCGAGCCGGGTGTCAAACTGGGCAAATAGCCAGGAGGTGACGAGCCCCTGAAGGGCTCTGCCTGAGACAGGCTCTCCCGAGGGGCCCGCTCGTCAGAAGCAACGTGCGGGGGCAGGGGTCACTCCCACCAGAAGCTGGGTGCGTCAGGGGCTGGAGGCGACACTCCTTTCCAGGGCCCTGCCTGGCCTTGCTGCTTGCTCCCCAAATGTTCCTCTACACCCTCCGTGGTGTGGCCGTGCCCGTTTGAAAACCTCCGTGGGGCAGGTGTGGGCCCCTCCCCCCACGCAGTCCTGTGCCCATGGGCAAAGAGAAAGGAAACCTCAGTGCCAGTGTCCCCACTGATGGCCACGCACCTGCAGTCGCTGCTCAGGGGAGCTGGGTGTCCTTTCGCAAAGCACAGGGCGCTCACAGCAAGGGACTTGGGGAAGGCGATACCTCTTCCCGGGCCAGCTGCTGCTGGGGAGGGAGAACCGCTCGCCAGCTCCACAGAAGCTGCTCCAACAATAACAATCGAAAGGAACAACGAATGGCCACACAGCACCTGGAGACGGTGTCGTGAGCTTTCGTGGGCCGAAGGCTTCGTGGGCAGATGTGGGCTGTGCCCACGAGAGCTCACGACACCGTCGACGTGTTTGTTAGTCTCCACGGTGCTGCGGGACCATTCGCTGTTGTGTCAGTTTTCCCAGTGACGGAGCAACACAGCTCCCCCTTGGAGACAACAGAAAGGAACCCTACGCGCTTCGCCTCTCCCTTCTCCTGGGGCCAAACCCGGCTGCAGACAGTGCAAACCGCCGGAGACGTGATATTAGCCAATCAGGCCACACGCAGACCTCTGGGTTCTGCCCTCCCTACCAAATCAGGGCATGGACACACCCCTGCCAGCTCACATCTCAGGCACTAGCGCCCGCAGGGGGAACGGGCACTCCTCTGGCTGTCCTGTCCCAGAGCCACTGCATTCACATTCAATACAGCTCACTTGGCGTTGGCAGTTCTGGGCATTAGCTCCCTCCAGGTCTGACACCCCCTTGTGCTGCTCACTCACACGCCCCTGGCCTCTCCTCTCTGTCTCAGGGTGCTCCTTCTTCATGCTTTGGCCATTATTGCCCTCCCCTTCCAGGGCAGCGAAGTCCTGCCAGGCGCCTGCCCAGTCGGTGCCACTTCCCCAGTGACTGGCAGGGAAACCCGGGTCTGCCCGCTGGGTTTCAAGGCCATGGACCCATTGTCCTTCCTACCTCTTCTCCCTCCCCCTTCACCAGCCAGGCGGGAGAGGCATGCTCGGATTGCAGGCACTTTCCCCTCACTCCTTCAGCGTCAGGGGAATGGGATGAAAAGCCAGTCCCGTCCCGGAGCGCACGGCGGCTGCCCCACACGCGCCCAAAGTGGCGTCCTGTCTTGCGCCATTCACAGAATCTCTTGGGAATGCTAATGACAAAACCCTCCTTCACAAAGAGGCCGTTCTTGGTTGTCTGAATAGCAGGGACCATGTACGTTTACACCCTGCAAACCCCTGCCGCACGTTTCTTGCTTCCCTAAGAGCACCGGCCACCAGTGAAGCGTCATGGAGATGGCTATGCAGCTGGTTCGTGGTTATCAGCATCCGTCATTTCAGCGCCTCGGCAGGAGTTCACGTTGCAGCGTGCTGCTAGCTGGGAACAGGTAAACGCCTTCCAAAAGTCACCCTCTCTCTGGACTCCGTGCTATTGGCATCAAACACTGCAGCACAAGCACACACCTACATGGGGAAAACGAAGGTTGTTCAGGCAACCCAGTTTCTGCCTTTGCCTCACTTTTGAGTGCTTGGTGCTGCAATACAACCGTCTCGTAATACAGTTTCTCATGGGTCTTTACTATCTAGAGCCAAGAACATAAGAACGGCCAGACTGGGTCAGACCACGGGTCCATCCAGCCCAGTGTCCTGTCTGCCCACAGTGGCCAGTGCCATGTGCCCCAGAGGGAGGGATCACAACAGGGAATCCTCACGTGATCCCTCCCCTGTCACCCCCATTTCCAGAAACAGAGGCTAGGGACACCATTCCTGCCCATCCTGGCTAATAGCCATCGATGGACCTAACCTCCATGAATCTATCTCGCTCTTTTTGCACCCTGGCTGACTGTGCACTGAGTGAAGAAAAACTTCCTTTTGTTTGTTTTAAACCTGCTGCCTGTTAATTTCATTTGGTGACCCCTAGTTCTTATATTGTGGGAATAAGTAAATAACTTTTCCTTATTCACTTTCTCCTCACCCCTCATGATGTTATAGACCTCTACCATATCCCCCCTCAGTCTCCTCTTTTCTAAGCTGAAAAGTCCAAGTCTTTTTATTCTCTCTTCATATGGGACCCGTTCCAACTCCTCAGCATTTCTGTTGCCCTTTTCTGAACCTTTTCCAGCACCAATTGGAGATAAGGCGACCACAGCTGCACTGTGCGCTGTCAGCAAAGCAAAGTGGGCCTCGCACACCGCTAAGGGTTGGTCTCCGACTCCCCTGGTGAAGTGGCATTGGTGGAACGCCGTTGATTCAATCAGTCCAGGTGAACTCACGCGACCCTGTACTGCAGACGCACTTCAACGAGCTCACTTAACATTGCTTTGGTAAGATTCGGTTTCGAGGCTAGACCAGTTTAACTGTAGCTCAGGCAGGGTTTGCCCGGGTTTCAACACATCAGTTTTGAATCTGTTGTGTTAAACCCCTGCCAGCCACAACGTATGCCAATTCTCAACATGGCCCTTGCACAGGCAGAGATGAAACGCCGGGGGCAGGGCAATGGATAATCAAGACGGGAGTGCTTGGCTCTAGCGCTGCCACACCTAGACAGGATTAAAGAACCACCGTGCAAGGAGTCCCGCAGCGAGGGAAGGTCCAAACAGTCAGAACGTTTTCTTAATAGCACCTGCAAAATTTGCAAGTGCAGTTGAGCATGACCACGGGAACTCTGGCCTGCAGTTTCTAGCGATAACAGAGCTTATGTGTCATACACGAGCAAAGCTCAGATGGGTCAAGCCAGTACACGCTGCAGAGCAGCTCATGGGATTCTAGCACCGGGAAGCATTTGGGCCTCCTGTAGGCATCAGAGCTATGGCGCTTTCGTCCCAACGAGCTTTGGCACTAAAATACCCTTGGAAATCACGCCCGTTAACTTTGCGCCCTGACCCAAGCTGCACCAGGGTCCCACCGTCGGGGACTGAAACACAGCGATGAATCATAGAATACTAGGACTGGAAGGCACCTCGAGAGGTTAACAAACATGCAGACAAGGGGGATCCAGTAGATATAGCATACTTAGATTTTCAGAAAGCCTTTGACAAGGTCCCTCACCAAAGGCTCTTGTGTAAATTACATGGCCATGGGATAAGACGGAAGGTCTTTCATGGATTGAGAACTGGTTAAAAGACAGGAAACAAAGGGTAGGAATAAATGGTAAATTTTCAGAATGGAGAGAGGTAATTAGCGGTGTCCCCCAAGGGTCAGTCCTGGGACCAATCCTGTTCAACTTATTCATAAATGATTTGGAGAAAGGGGTAAGCAGTGAGGTGGTAAAGTTTGTGGATGATACCAAACTGTTTAGAATAGTCAAGACAGAAGCAGACTGTGAGGGACTCCGAGAAGATCTCACCAAACTGAATGATTGGGCAACAAAATGGCAAATGAAATTTAATGTGGATAAGTGTAAAGTAATGCACATCGGGAAAAATAACCCCAACTATACGTACAGTATGATGGGGGCTAATTTGGCTACGACAAATCAGGAAAGAGATCTTGGAGTTATCGTGGATAGTTCCCTGAAAACTTCCACACAGTGTGCAGCGGCAGTCAAAAAGGCAAACAGGATGCTAGGAATTATTAAGAAAGGGATAGAAAATAAGACACAGAATATCTTACTGCCCCTGTATAAAACTATGGTACGCCCACATCTTGAATACTGTGTACAGATGTGGTCTCCTCACCTCAAAAAAGATATTTTGGCCTTGGAGAGGGTTCAGAAAAGGGCAACTAAAATGATTAGGGGTTTGGAACGGGTCCCATATGAGGAGAGGTTAAAGCGACTGGGACTTTTCAGTTTAGAAAAGAGGAGACTGAGGCGGGATATGATAGAGGTATATAAAATCATGAGTGGTGTGGAGAGGGTGAATAAAGAAAAGTTATTTATTAGTTCCCATAATAGAAGAACTAGAGGACACCAAATGAAGTTAATGGGTAGCAGGTTTAAAACTAATAAAAGAAAGTTCTTCTTCACACAGCGTGTAGTCAGCCTGTGGAACTCCTTGCCAGAGGAGGCTGTGAAGGCTAGGACTATAACAGAGTTTAAAGAGAAGCTAGATAATTTCATGGAGGTTAGGTCCATAAAAGGCTATTAGCCAGGGGATAAAATGGTGTCCTTGGCCTCTGTTTGACAGAGGCTGGAGAGGGATGGCAGGAGACAAATCGCTTGATCACTGTCTTCGGTCCACCCTCTCTGGGGCACCTGGTGCTGGCCAGCGTCGGCAGACAGGATACTGGGCTAGATGGACCTTTGGTCTGACCCAGTACGGACGTTCTTATGAGTCCAGTCCCCTGCCCTCATGGCAGGACCAAATACTGTCTAGACCATCCCTGACAGACATTTATCTAACCTACTCTTAAATATCTCCAGAGATGGGGATTCCACAACCTCCCTGGGCAATTTATTTCAGTGTTTCACCACCCTGACAGTTAGGAACTTTTTCCTAATGTCCAACCTAAACCTCCCTTGGTGCAGTTTAAGCCCATTGCTTCTTGTTCTATCCTCAGAGGGCAAGGAGAACAATTTTTCTCCCTCCTCCTTATGACACCCTTTTAGATACCTGAAAACGGCTATCATGTCCCCCCCTCAATCTTCTCTTTTCTAAACTAAACAAACCCAATTCTTTCAGCCTTCCTTCATAGGTCATGTTCTCTAGACCTTTAATCATTCTTGTTGCTCTTCTCTGGATCCTCTCCAATTTCTCCACATCTTTCTTGAATGTGGTGCCCAGAACTGGACACAATACTCCAACTGAGGCCTAACCAGCGCAGAGTAGAGCAGAAGAATGACTTCTCGTGTCTTGTTCACAACCCACCTGTTAATGCCTCCTAGAATCATGTTTGCTTTTTTTGCCACAGCATCACACTGTTGACTCATATTCAGCTTGTGGTCCACTATAACCCCTAGCTCCCTTTCTGCAGGACTCCTTCCTAGACAGTCGCTTCCCATTCTGTATGTGTGAAAATGAAGCCACACGCTGTTCTAACACTGGGCCACAAAATCAGTCCAGACTATTGCAGCTATCTCCAGTGCTTCGGTCCTTGCAAACGTCTTCGGTTCTTGCCATTCCTCTTGTCACCTGGCCTCTAATCCCCCACAACCACCTCCAGCCCCCCCCATACCCGGCCCCCGCTGTGACCCACCAATCAACCACCGTGCCCCATGCTCTAAAGACAACTGACCTCTCTGACCCCCTCAGACTGTAACCACCCCCCTAGCTCACCTTAGGCCCAGACCCCAGTCTCTGTCCCGCACTGCCCCGGCAAACCTCCCCCTCCCCCTCAGGGTCCTTTGAGCCAGTCATTGCCAGTTACCCTCGGCTTCCGCAGACCCCCCCTTTTAGCAGCCTAGGCTGCTCCTCAGCAGGCGGGGGAAGCTGCAGCACATTCATCGCGCTCAGCTGGCCTCATACTGCGCTTCCCCGGGCGAGTGAGAGGAAGAAACCCAAGGCCAGGCCACGCCGGCAAGCCCGAGGGACGCCCTTGCAGCAGGCCGGAGCCCCGGACTCCCTGGCAAATGGAAACGGGACCCGTCTGGTTCGCACATGGCTCAGAACAACAAAGACATTGAGGCGCAGAGCTGCCGTCCCATGGCCAGTCCCCAGAGTCAGGGCTTTAGGAGCTACCTGCGGGCCTGTGTTGTGACTGAAGTGTGCGTCTCACAACCATACACTCTGCAAACAGAACAGTCGCTCACAAAGTGACTTCATGTCCCAGTTCGGAGCAAGGGGGGCGGATTTCAGCTGGAAAGGGATTGGATAAAGTTCCACACACTGGAAAATGGGCTCACAGCCTGCAAACTGGCATCAATTCTGCTACCTGGCTGGTTGCAACACACCAAGGACTGAAAGCGTGTGCCCCTGACAAGGGTTGGCAATCCGGGATGCTCAGAGAGACCCAGGAAAGCTTGGAGGATGCACACCTGCAGATCCACGCACCTGTCCACCCCTCACAACCTGGCTAAGGAATTTCCATCAAGGGGTTACAAGACGGGTGGTTTCACAGGACCTGGACTTGCAATCAGGTAAGACCCTGAGGGATTTGCCTGGAGACCCGGGCAGGGTTGATGACAAGTTAGAGCATGCTCAGGGTGGTGGGGAATGGAAGTAGCCGGGAGAAGCACCCTGCAGAAAGTGAGCCCTCCAGATTCGGCAGGGGGCTCACTGTGATGAATTAATAGGAGGAAAGTGCTCTGGGAGTCTGGCAGTGAAAGGGTTAAAAAAGGGAAGCAGCGAGTTACAAGCAATCAGGCCGGGAGAGGCACCTTTACACAACCCAAGAGCCTGGTCTTTATCCTGGGGCTTGAACACGCATAAGGGAGCTGGGCTTGGCCCTCCAGCAAATCTCCCTGGGACATCCCCGGGAGCGTGGCATGAGCCAAAAGAGCAGAGTTAGGCCTTAACAGAAACTCCCACTGTAATCACTCCATGGTGCCTTTAATTGCCATCTAGTCGAAAGCCCAATCCCTCGGGTCTGCCACCTGTTAGGCCTTGATGTGGGAATCAAGTTTATGTACGGGAGCTCTCTCAAAGACAGCTCGGAAGACCAGCTTGCAAGCCGAAGGGCAGGACTCGTTCCACAGGATTAAGTGGCACGACACTGCGGAAGCCATGGCTTTCATGCAGCAGTTTTCCAGCCTCTCGTGAAAGACAAATTTTACATTTTACAATCTTTCTTCCATGTGTTAAGGTACCGGAGCTTCCTGGCTACCAGCTGACCTGTGGGAATCCGGCTGTAATTCCTGCCTGGGGTTTCAGGACCCCCACACTGACCAGCAGATACGGGGTGTGTTGTAAACCATCCGCAGCTGGCCAAGCAAGTTCTCAGAAGCTGCCAGCCCGGCGGAGATCCACCTTTTTCAATGTCACTTCCTCTCTGCAGGGAAGCCACCCAAGGGACATCACTGATGAATCCGCCCTGTGACCCTGATTCAATGGAGTCTGGTGGCCCAGCCTAGCAGCAGTACCAGCCTCAGCCAAGCCCGGCACTGGAGCCTGGAGCTGCCAACGGGAGGAGCGAGAGTGGAAAGGCCCTTCCGGCGTGCTGCAGCGCCTCTGTCGCGCCTGCCTTTGATGAGCGGCGGGGGGTGGAGGAGCGGCAGGACACAGATAGCGATGCCACTCCCTGTTCGATCTACTGCTTGGTAAAAGGCCAGAGCTGACTGCCCCCCATTTTTCCTGTCATGTAGAGAATGGGCAGCGGAGCCCTGGCACTTCTTAGTGATTCTAAACAGAAAGAAAATGAAAAACAAATCCAGCTTACCTGCTGGCCAGGAGGAAGAGGCACCGCTGGCATAACAGAGCTACCAGGACACGCTGGAAGAGGGTCGAGGTCATTCCTGCTGTGTCCAAACAGTCGTGCTAGGCTCGTTTGACAGACTAACTTACATTTTCTAGGGTGACTCTTTTTTATCTTAGTTGCACATTGCAGACAGCTTTCACTAACAGAGGTAGAATTAAAATGCTCAGACAGGAACCCTGCAAACAAATCCAGTTACTTAACACACAGAACATGAAATTTTTGAAAAAATTAAAGTCCTAATCTTACAAACACTCACATGCGTGTTTGCCTCGCCTCGCCTGAGGCAATCTGTTGGCATCAGAAAGGCGAGTGCCATGAATACAGTTAAGCATCTGCATAAAATGTTGACAGGAGTGGGGCCTCATGCAAGACAGTCGAGGGCAGAACAAGCCATTACATAATGCTGGACATGTGTTTCTCTCCCTGTCAGAAGGGCACATGCAGAAATTAAATAACCTTTGCTGGAAGTTTGCAATAAAAACCCCTTCGAATCCAGAACTCAGAAGAGAGACAGAAGAGGTTGTTCCCAGATGCAGAGAGGCATGACTCACCCCACGTTACTCTAGGTCTAGGCCAAAGGTGGACAATAATTTTTAATGGGGGCCCACTCCAAGAATTTGTAAGTGGTCAAGGGCCGCACTCTTCCATGATATTAATGCAGGAGGTGCAGGCTCTTGGGTGGAGCCTGGGTGCACAAGGGAGCTTGGGGTGCCAGAGGGGGCTGTGACCTGGGACAGGGGATTGGCATGCAGGAGCGGGTGCAGGGGTTTGGGTTGTGACCCAGGGCAGGAAAGGGAAGTGACACGGGATGGGGATTGGGGTGCTGAGGGTTTGAGTTATGTGGGGTCAGAGGGCAGAGGCAGGCTCTGGATAGGAGACACTTACCTGAGCGACTCCCACTCAGCAGCTCAGCAGGTTCCCTGCATGGCAGACCACTCAGAACAGCCAGCTGTGGGGCCATGTGCGTCCGAACAGCTGCGAGCCCGTGGGGAGGAGGGGTACTTTGCACGCTTCCAATTCTTCAAACAGGTAGCTCCCATTGGCCCGAAACCAGCCAATGGGAGCGGTGAGATTGTGCTGGAGACTGGGGCTGGATCCAGCAGCTTGGCAGGCCACATCCAGCCGGCAGGCAACATTTTACCTGGCTCTGCTCTAGGCTGATCCTGTTATCAGTTTCCCCGCCCCCCAAAGCACAGCCCCTGCTGCTGCCACTCCAGACCTGCCCAAGGCTTGCATCTGGAGGCGGCAATGCTGCCCTCTGGCCCCCAAATTAGGCCCGTTAGAAAGCGGAGGGCCTGGCCCCCTGATCCCTCCATTTCGGTGGCCTCCTGCTTTTACAAAGGCTCGGGTGCCATGACAGCAGCACAGGCCTCTCCCATGGAGCCAATGGAGCGCCCCTGCGTGGGCGGAGGCAGCGACAGCCGCAGGAGCTGCCCGTGTTCACAGGCGACGCAGCCACACAGAGCTGGTTTCCGTGAGGCAGCCAGTCTGAGGCTCTGTCTGCACGGGAGCAGGAGGGTGGAAATTCCAGCCTGACAAGAGCATGCGCAGGGGCGGTGCGAGCAGATGGCTGCCCGGAGCCTAGTGAGGCGTTCAGTGGGGAGTGTACTCCGGGGGGATGGCCGCTCCCTCAGCTCACCATGCAGGCGGCCACGCGGCGCTCTGCACTAAGCAGGGTGGTCAGTCAAAACAAGGTTCCGGGCAATTTGCAAACTGCCAGCAACGGGGAAGCTTTTGCTGGTTCCAGTGAGGAGCATCTGGAAGTGGCCACAAGTCCCCAGCTGCCTCTTTGGCTCAGTTATTACCTTGAGCTCTGCTTTGACCCAACCCGGTGTCTTGGCTTCCTGCTTCCTTTGGCGTTCCGAGGCCTGCAGGCCTCCCCCCTGCGCAGGCGTGGGAGGGTTAGACTTTCCGGGGGAACGCGGATTTCACTGCACACGCACGAACGGGGAGAAATAGGCCCAGCGATGATCATCTACCAACAGGAAAGGAAGAGAGATGTTGCTTGAGGACGTGTTGGGGTTTGATTAACTGTGCGCTTTGACGTGGTGCTGGCCGTCATGCTCTATTGTTTGAAAGCTTCAGCTTTTTGAATTTCAGCCCCTTTTCTCATTGAATAATTGTCTGACTGCCCCATCATTTCCTGCAGCTCTGGAAAGTTTAAATCAAATACTGAAATAAGCAAATTGATATTATCTGCTGGAATGATCCGTTTAAACCAAAAATCAAATCCTGACAAGCTTAGTTATGGCATCCCGACAGTCTCCAAGCCAAATCTAAATATTTCAACCTTTGAGTCTAAGGCCTTTTCCGACAAGTGTCTTTTTCACGGGCTTGCCCCTTTCTAGCATTTCTCGTGATCCTGTAGTTTTTGGTGCCTTTCTTTCCAGGAGGATGCTGAACGTCAGTATGTTGTGGCCATGGTTTCTTAGTGGCTCAGCTGAAATAACTCCTGTAGGAAAAGCAGCAAACGACTCTGGTATCTGATTATACTCATTAGCAGAATTTGATGATGATGTTTTATTAGATATTTGTTACCACCTGCTGCCAGATGGTCGCTTCTGTATTGAATACAAAATACAGACAAGCCATGTTCCAGGGAGCTCACTATTTGCATCTGGATAAGGTCATTGTGGGCACACGCTGGTGCTGTTGGCCTGGGTACAGAACACAGTTCTGGAGCAATGGGAGATACTTATTTTGAAGCCCATAACTTCTTAAAAAAGATTCTGCTTTGAGCTGTTTTTTCTCTTCTTGCCAAGGAAGCAGCAGATGTTATTAAGGTACGTCTGAGAGAGGTTTCAGGAAATAATCATGGTGTTTTATTCTTTGTTTTGCTAGATGCAATTGCAAAAATTGTTTTGGGTTTGGTTCATTAAACTGATTTATTCCAAGATTAGACTTTGCTTCAAAAGATCTATAAATGCCTTTTTGAATAGATGCCAGAAATAAACACTGGAATGCAGCAGAACATATGTTTCCATTAGAACTTTACAGTATTTGCTTTTGAATGCTTCTTACAATCTCAGACTTTCAAAAGGTCAGCAAAATTTGCAACTGACTTACCGGATCCACCTACTCCTTTCTTCCCACTGCTTCCATGTTTTTCAACTATTGTACATGCTTTCACCTCTGGACACTGGAAAGGATGCAGATCAGAGGTTCCATTAAGTAACACACATGCTTTTGCAGAGTTTTCTTGCTAGCTCAAAAAAGGAGGTTTATTAAATGGAGCAAAGATATTGCAGTTGAGGGTGAAATCTCAAGTGTTGGCCACACAGAGCTTAAAAGCTTGTCTCTCTCCACAACAAAGGGAGGTCCAGGAAAAGATATTACCACACCCACCTTGCCTCGCTAAGCCCTGGAATTGACACGGCTGCAGTTACAGTGATTGGTTTGGCAAATCATTACCGATGAGTGACTTTTTCTTTGCATAAACCGTGCAAACACACTGCAGCTTCTTTAAAGGAATTTAAATAGTCTGACTTTTCTCACTTAGCGTCTGGCCTGATTGCAGAGTTCAGTGCCCGTTTTAAGTTATTCCACGTTTGATAATAAAGCTGTGTTGATGAGTTGTGGTTGGTTGCACAAATCAGATGCTGGTGTGTCTGTTCTCTGATTGGATGAGTGCAATTTCTCTGGGCCCTGATGCTATGGACACACTTGTGCTAAGTGTTTGCAGGATCACTTTGGACATGAACACTCCCTATATGCAACATGTACACTCGCTTTTCAACCACCGTTGGAGGTGAAAATATTGTCACCCAAGATGTTTGAGATGGAAAATGCAAGAAGAGCACCCGGAATGAAATCCCTTTAAAACAGGAACAAATATTCACAGAGAATACTTTGCAGTGTTTGCCCTTTCCACAGCCTGTAACTGGAAAGGGTGCAGTGGGCAAACCTGGTTATCAATAGCAATGGATTTAGAGCTTAAGAACAAGGGTGCGTCTTTGCTCTAACCGCGACTCAAAGGGGACAAGATGAATCCATCCCTGCAACGTTAGAGCTGATCCGGCTCTGGGCCTGGATGGCACAGAGGAAAGCACCATCCTGGCCTGTCAGCAAAAGACTGCTGTCAGCTGCCAATCTTGGTTCTCTCCCTGTTCAACCTCTGCTGTACTATGGCGAGGAGATCGTTCCTTTCCCCCGGGGTTGGCCTCGACACATGCCTTCGCATTTCTGTTGCTGGACTTGCCCAGAGCGAGCCGCAGGCCTGGTGTCTGGACCTCTCCACATGGCACAGTGGGCACCAGGCAGTGTCCCGTGAGTCTCTTGTCTGAGAGACAGAGGCGGGAGCGGAGTCAGACGGTGGCCCTGCTCCGACTACAGGGAGGAGCTTGCAGTGCTGATACGTCTGGTTTTGAGAACCGGAGTGAGACACTTCTGCACTGGTTTCACTCTCCCTTCGATTCAACATGCGGCTTGAAAGGTGATTCAAGGAAACCGAGGAGGCGTCTGCCCTTGCGCTGGCCCATAGCAGCTCATATGGCCGTGCTGCAGAACTCCCAAAAGCCGTGCCAAGGGAGGCAGCATGGAACCGTTACCAAACAAAGCACAATGGCTCGTTACATGGGAATATCTTTAGAGGCCTGGCCTCTGCGTGGCCCTTTTTACCACCTGCTTACAGTTCTAGTGGAAACAACAAAAAAGGCAAGAGGGGAGCAACACAGGACAGCAGCAGGCAGCATGAAACACGGCATGGCAGAGGGACTGGTCGAAGACTTGTTAGTAGGTCAGACCGGTTGTGACCTGTTGTACATTGGAAATTTGGACCGTGTTAGGGCACCATGAAAAGCAACAGTCTAGCTATTTGACTGTCCTCGTGAATGCACTAACCACAACAAGCAGAATATTGGCTAAACAAGGGAGGCAGAGTCTATAGGATCCCTCAGCATCAGAGCCAAACTGAGCAGGCAGGCCTGGTACCCCAGCTTGGCATGGATCACTGTGCTGTGTGTGCTGTTTTCATCACAGATTTTGATTAATAAACCAAAACTAAGATAGCCCATTTGTAATCTGGGCTCGCAGCCCGCGAAGGAACTCATGGCTTGGGGCGCAGGGCAATTAAAAACAAGAAAGAGAAAGAAGAAGTCATTCTGCGTGGCCTGGTCCATCGAGTGGCAACAGAACAGGCCATTGTCCAAGGCAGACAGAGGGAGTTGTCAACCGAGTCTGGGGGAGGGAGGGGGGAAAAACAGTATTTTAGGGGCAGCAGAACACAGCCGTGGCAATGGTGCATTCCTGTGGCTGGGTTTCCTTGTGGAGGCAGGAAGATTTACTACCTTGTCTCGCTTCAGTACAACAGTGATCTACAAAGAAGCAAGAGCCTAATTCTCTGGGCAGGAACGAGGGGTGAGAAAAAGGGACGAGAATGTTGCAGAAATGCCTTTTCTTTCTGGTCATGTCTGCAGTCAGCAGTTGGGCATCGTTTGGTGGAAGCTGACCTGGCCTCCCTCTCGGAAAGACAGGAAACAAAGGGCAGTTTTCAGAATGGAGAGAGGTAACTAGTGGTGTCTCCCACGGGGCTCTACTGGGCCCAGTCCTATTCAACATACTCATTCATGATCTGGGGAAAAGGGGTGAATAGTGAGGTGGCAAAATTTCCCCATGATACAAAATTAGTCAAGATAGGTAAAGTCCACAGGAGACGGCAAAGAGCTTCAAAAGGATCTCACGAAACTGGGTGAGTGGGCAACAAAGTGGCAGATGAAATTCAGTGTTGATAACTGCAAAGGAATGCCCATTGGAAAACATCATCCCAACTCTGCCTATAAAACGATGGGGTCTAAATTAGGTATTATGACTCAAGAGCGATTCTGGAATCACTGTAGCTGGTTCTCACTAAACACCCACTCAGTGTGCAGCAGCAGTTGAAAAAGCAAACAAAGTGTTGAGAATCTTTAAGAAAGTGATAGATAATAAGGCCGAAAATATCATAATGCCTCCTTACAAATCCCTGGGACGCCCACATCTACTATACTGTGTGCAGATGCGCTCGCCCATCTCAAAAGAGATGTATTGGAATTGGAAAAGGTTCAGAAAAGGGCAACAGAAATGATGAGGAGTTTGGAACGGCTTTTGTATGAGGCAAGATTAACGAGACTGGGACTTTTCAACTTTGAAAAGAGATGACTAAGGGGGGATATGATATAGATCCATAAAATCATGGCTGGTGTGAAGAAAGTGAATAAAGAAGAGTTATTTACTCCTTCCCATAACATAAGCACTAGGGGTCACCAAATGAAATTAATGGGCAGCAGGTTTAAAACAAACAAAAGGAAGCATTCTTCATGTAACACCTAGTCAACCTGTGGAACTCCTTGCCAGAGGATGTTGTGAAGACCAGGACTTTAACAGGGTTCAAAAATGAACTAGATAAATTAATGGAAGTTAGATCCATTGATGGCTATTAGCCAGGCTGTGTAGGAAGGGCATCCCTGGCCTCTGTTTGTCAGGGCCTGGGAATTGGCAAATGGAGAGGGATTACGTGTTGATTCCCTGCTCTGTTCACTCCCTCTGGGCACCTGGCACTGACCACTGTGGGCAGACAGGACACTGGGCTGGATGGGCCTGTGGCCATTCTGATATTCAGACTGCACCTTCCAGCGTGCCCTGCAGTCCTGGGCCCTGGCCATTCCAGCTGCCCACAGGGTGAATTGTATTGAAGAACCCCACATCCCTTTCGGAGGCCTCCCCTCCATTGTATAGTGACTGGCAGCAGATGGCACCTGCCATGCAGCACGTGGCTTTGCAAGGAAAGTCGTGAATCGCCGAAGACTGGGGCGGAAGGGACCTCAGCTCGGGAGCTCACCCAGCCTTGTCCCTGCCCTGCTTGCGGGCTCCCCGTGAGCAGAGTCACCAAGCTCTACAGCCTGCTCAGCCGGGGGGAGTCTGTCCACGCGCCCACCTGTAGGAGCCACTTCCTGGCTTTGAGCTCCCTCCCTCTTCACTGGCTGCAGTGCTGCGCATGGCTCTCTGCTCCCCTCCACCAGGGCCTGGCCCGTCCAGCCTGCAGCCCCAGGGGCTGGCTCGCCTGCGCTCAGCGGGCCGAAGCGCTTGGCACGTGGTGATTTCAAAGGGGCTGAAGCCAAGCAGACGTCCCGGTCCTGCTCTCTGGAACGGGCACACAGCATCCACGCCCCGCGGGCGGCCATGAGAAATCCAGCCTGGCTGGGACAAGGGCTGAACGTGGCAGGGCGCCCTGGGCTTGGAGCAAGGCGAGAGAGGCGTGTTCAGCTGTGTGGTCTCACGGCCCAGGAGCGCTGAGCCCATGGCGAGGTAGATGAGGGCCTTTGGAGTCTGGGAGACGGGACTGGAGGGAGGGGCCGAGAACAGGTTAGGTTGGAGAAAGCCCAGGTTAGCCTGATTCGCGGTAGTTCAGAGGCCACATCGGATGCGAGACGAAAAATGGAAACCCCACAGCTTTGACCCTGGTGGGCGGCTTTTCCCCTGCCAGCGCCAAGCCGAGGCTTTCACTGGGCTCCCCACTGAAGGCAGGAGGAAGACAAGCACAAAGGCAGACGAGGCCCCAGGACCCTCTGTCCCCAGCATGTGCGAAAACTCCTTGCCGGTGGAGCGGATGAACCAGCAGGTCTCCGGGACGGGAGGAGACTGTGGCTGGGGGCTATGGAGCTATGAGCGGTGACCTGCAGAGCTGCCTGCTCCTGGGGGGGCGGTGTACGGAAGGGGAGTGCTCCCGGTCTGGGCATTCCCAGCTCCACACTCGTCACCCCCCACGCAGGGACCCCTCTCCTCACAGCCCCCTTGGGGCAAGCTCGGCTCAGCTCCCTGCCCTGCCTGCGAGCTCGTCCGGGCAGGAACCTCCCAGGTGGGCACCGAGCACAGCCAGGCCCTGCTCCAGGACGCCGGCTCCTGGCACTTCCTTACACCCGCCCAGCACGCAGTCACCAGCCTCCCTTTCCCGCTGCCCGTGCCCACCAGCCTCTGCCCCAGTGTCCCCGCCAGCCCCACTGCGGTGGGCAAGTCGAGGTCTGTCCGCCCACCATCAGTTTCCTCCTCGCAGGGCCCAGACTCTGCTGAGCTCTGGGGTGCGTGAATGGGCGCAAGGACCTGCACTGAGATCCTCGTGCTCTTCCCAAGAGCGTACGGCAAACACGCGGGTGCAGTCGAGGATCCTTCGCCACGACAGCCGCCGGCTCCCTCCTGTCGGTAGCAGCACGTCCAGCGTAGACAGGGCGCCGGGGCTCCCGTCTTCTGAGCGCTATTTCACGGACCACTGCTCAGACGAGGCCTATGCAAAATGAGGCCCGGCTCAGGACAGGGCACTTAACTAGGGACCGATCTACGCTCACAGCTTCGTTTTCAGCGTGTACTTACATCACACTGGACACGAGGGAACTTGAGCGCAGGCACGAGCGCTCTCCCGCGTAGGGCCCTGCTGTGTTTTATCCCGTTTAGTGATCCTCTTGACAGTGCAAACTGGCGCTGACAGAAAAGGCTCCAGGCGGGCGGATTTCCATACGGTCTGCACGACGGAGGATGTGCAAGGAAATGCTCCCTGTGGAAGTGGTGGTGACCTTTTTGCTCAGCCCTTGCCTGTGGAAGAGCCTTTTTAATTAAAGGAGGTGGAGGCCAGTGTGCTTGGGGGAAAGGCCACAAAGGCAGCTCTGCGGTAGCCTCACGCCTGGCGCTGTCTAAGGGGAAGGGGCACATTCATCAGGCCCAAGCCAGAAAGCACCACTGTGATCGAGTCGGCCTCCCGCACGCCCCACGCCGAGGGAGGCTGCGTTCTGGTGCGCTGCGTCTCACGCCAAACCTGCGCTACACAAACTCCACTGCAGCATCCATCTGCTGGGGGCGGAGGCGCCGCAGTGCAATGCTGAGCGACAGGGGAGAGGAAACGCCGGGCCACTTTCAGCAGGACACAAGGAAGCCAAGCCCATTTGTTGAGACACTCGAAACGGAGACCCCCCGGAAGAGTTTGCTTTGGGGAACTGCCTCTCCCAACAGTTCTAACTGTGAACCGTTGTGCACTAGCCCGGCCTGCAGGAAGGCGGGACGCCGGCCAGACACAGGATGGCATAGACAAGGTGGGCAGGGAGGCAGCCCGAGCCTCCGCCTGCCAGGAGCCAGGACTTGACAACTGGCCGGATCCCTGGAATCAGCCCTGTTCGTTCCTGCCCAAGCGCTTGGCGCTGCCCAGGGCCAGAAGGCGGCACGCGGGTAAGTGCCTTGCCCCAGCACGGCCACTGCTCCAAACCGACTCTGCTCTGCTGGGGCGGCCATGCGCCCATGCACAGAGCTGGGGGCCGTGTGTAGGGGGGGCTGGATACAACGGGCAAGGCGTTGCGTGCACCCTGTGTCAGAGGGACGGGGCGCCTCTTGCACCAGCACCAGTCTGTGCCCTGGCAAGCCAGGCGGGGCATGGCCTGCAGGGCAGGAGTCCTAGGGAAGAGGGGTCAGAAGGACTTTGTGACGCCAGGGAGCCTGGCAACAAGGCTGCATTGAGGGGGACAAGCCAGGCCCAGCCCCCCCACTCCCTCTCCCGTTGGAGATGAGCCCCACCCCGCCCTGTCCTGCCAGCCGGGGAAGAAGAGGTGGCGGCAGAGCTGGCTGCGGCTGGGTCTCCCCTGGGGCTGCAGAGGTGACGGATGTGATGCTTCATCTGACAGCTCTAGAAACACACGGCCTCAGTGGCTCCAGCTGTCAGCTCGTCCCTTCCCCGGCACTGGAGCAAATCTAACTGCTGCCAGGAGGTGTCACCTGTGCTCCCCCCCCCCCCCCCGTACCTCCGGCTGTACTGGTACTGGAGCAAATCTACCGCTGCCAGGTGGTGTCACCTGTGCTCCCCCCCCCCCCCCCGTACCTCCGGCTGTACTGGTACTGGAGCAAATCTACCGCTGCCAGGAGGTGTCACCTGTGCTCCCCCCCCCCCCACCTCCGGCTGTACTGGTACTGGAGCAAATCTACCGCTGCCAGGAGGTGTCACCTGTGCTCCCCCCCCCCCCCGTACCTCCGGCTGTACTGGTACTGGAGCAAATCTACCGCTGCCAGGAGGTGTCACCTGTGCTCCCCCCCCCCCCCCCGTACCTCCGGCTGTACTGGTACTGGAGCAAATCTACCGCTGCCAGGAGGTGTCACCTGTGCTCCCCCCCCCCCCACCTCCGGCTGTACTGGTACTGGAGCAAATCTACCGCTGCCAGGAGGTGTCACCTGTGCTCCCCCCCCCCCCCCCCGTACCTCCGGCTGTACTGGTACTGGAGCAAATCTACCGCTGCCAGGAGGTGTCACCTGTGCTCACCCCCCCCCCCCCCCCGTACCTCCGGCTGTACTGGTACTGGAGCAAATCTACCGCTGCCAGGAGGTGTCACCTGTGCTTACCCCCCCCCCCCCGTACCTCTGGCTGTACTGGTACTGGAGCAAATCTACCGCTGCCAGGAGGTGCCGCCTGTGCTCTTGCCCACACCTCTGGCTCTACCACCACTGGGAACAAGCATGGTGGTGGGCCGCTGGGGGTTATGGAACAAGGTGCCGCCCCAAAGCAACAGCTCTCCAGGTGAGTGCCTGCAGCAAGGAGGCACCGGCTCACCCAGCTGCAAGAGTCAGTCCCCCCTGGTGCAGCTGGAGGGAGAGACACGAGTGGGGGGCGCGGGACTGTCTGGCATGGGACTGAACAGCAGGATTTACTGCCACCGAGCCTCTGCTTGATGTGCCCGGGGGAGCGAAGCTCGTCACAGCAGATTTTTGTTCTTCCCAGAATCAGCATTTTATGTCTTGCTCTCCGCCCGGAAAGGACACCCCCTGGGCCATCGGCTACCAGCTGGCTGCTCCACCGGCAGTGACAGCGCCGGGAGGAGTGGGAACCTTGGTGCAGCTCATGAATTCTGGTTTCTCCGGGGCCACTGGAGCACATTCCCTGTGAAGATGGGACTGGTTTGCCGTCTCTGTGTGAGCTCACCCCACAACAGGAGAAATTCCTGCAGCTGGCACAAAGCCACCAATGGAAGGCAGCTAGACTGCGGTGATCACCGAGTTGACTGGAGCAGCCTGGGTATCACATTACTGGATTTTAGGGGAGTAGCCAGGTCATTGCTGTGCCCATGGGGTGTGTTTGCTCCAAAAGTTGGTACAAAGGGGGCCATGTGAGGCGTCAAACAAAAGCTTATTGTCTATAGATTCTGTATATGCTCTTCATATTCCTGTATAATGTCTGTGTGTGGAGTTATAAATATGGACTCTGTGTTGATGTTGAAAGATTCTCTGTCTGAGGCAGAGCAATGGGCCGGGAACGTTTGCCTATGGACATGCTAATGAGCAAAGGTCCAGGGAACAATGGACCTCTGGAGGCCAAAGACACACCTGGCCACTGGCCACGTGACTCCTTCCAGCTTGGAAGAAGCCGGGGGGGGGGGGGGGATATAAATATGCCATGTGGCCAATTCCATTTTGGTGCTTAGCTCAGCTCTTCATCCCAGAGGCAGTCTTGCAGGGATCAAAGAGCTGGACAGAACTGTGGACCCATCCTGACATAGGACGTGCACCAAAGATTTTTAAGCCAGCTGTTATAACATCTCTGCTGCGAGCCTGCATCGAGAACTGGGAGATTCGATGCATGTAATGTATGATACCTTAACAACCTTACTCTCGCGCTTTTCTTTCTGGTGGTAATAAACCTTTAGATGTTAGATTCTAAAGGATCGGCTCATCGTGGTCTTGTGGGTAAGGTCCAGAGGGTAAATTGACCTGGGAACTGTGTCTGGTTTCTTGGAACCGGATGGAACTTTTTTGGGGAAGGTGAGATTGGGTTTTAAAACCCCTCACCTGTGTTGGGCCCGGGGCTGTCTGGGGCACAGAGAGAGCTGGGGTGTCAGAGGGGTTTTGCTCGTGAGGCTTCAGGCAGGCAGCTGAAGCGCTCTGTGCGACTGGTTTGTGGCTTATTTGGGAAGGTCTCCAGCCTGGGGGCTGTAAGGAGCCCCTAGTTTGAGCAATTTGCCTTGAGCGGACGCCCTCAGCGGCGCCCAGACCTGGCCCGGTCTGTCACACTGGGCAGAGGTGGCCGACGCGGAAGGCACACCTCGTTTTCACTCCCAGCTCCGGGGGGAAGGCAGCCAGGGACCAAGATCTCCTGCCAAGGCAGTTCAGGGGCCACTGGACAAAGGGGGCTAGAGGATGCAAGATCTGGCCCCAGGCAGGGAGAAACACTCCCTGCTCCAGAGCACCGGCGGGCCATGCGGACACGCGCTGCACACCCAGGCGTGCGGCCCCCGGGGCACGGAGAGCACCGTTTGGTAGGAAAGCGGCATCCTCTGCCCAGCGTGACCTTGCGCCTGCAGCGCATGCAAGGGGAGGCCCATGGCTTGCGAAGGTGGCGCTGCCTGCCTGACGGAGCCGGCTGTGGCACGCCCCGCGGGCGGCTCAGTGCAAGGCCTGAGAAAGGGCCCTTGCTGCCCTGGAGCTAAGGCAGGGAAATGCCCACGGGAGACTCTCCAGCGTGTTTGTGCTCCCCAGGGCACAGGGGGCTTGTGTTGAGAGAGGGCCCACAAGGGGAGCTCTGGGAAAGGGCTGGGGAAGCGACCGAAGGCCGGGGGAGGGAGTCAGCCCTGGCCCCACCTCCAGGAAGGCGTAACTAGGAAGTGTGACCGGGAGGCCCAGGAAAGACTGAGGCAGCTTGAGGGGTCCAGCCAGGGGTAGGGGGGTGCGTGCCCAGCCAGAGGCGGCTGTGCGAGGGCCACGGGACAGATTAACACAGATTTCCTCCACCCAGCAAAGGCAACACACAACAGGAGCGCAGGCACAGGCGCATTGCAAAGGATGCTGTGAGGGCAATTAGCCATTCTCACCGGTTACCTAGGAGAGTGGCAAGCTGCTCAGCCCGTGAAGCGATCCAGTCCCGATTGGTAGTAGAGAGGTAGCCGTGTTAGTCTGATCTTGCTAAAACAACAGGAAAACTGTGCAGCACTTCAAAGACTAACAAGATGGTTTATTAGGTGACGAGCTTTCGTGGGCCAGACCCGCTTCCTCGGATCAAATTCTGGAAGAGAACTGGCATGACCACATATACCAAAGGGATACAATGAAAAAAGTGACCACATTATTAAACTGACCAATCAGATCATTTAGTACAGAAGGTGGGGCAGGGAGAGGCGGGGAGGGAAGCGCTATTTATGATCCCGATTGGACGTCTCCCTCAGGACAGGCTCAAAGTCAGGCCGCCCAGCAGAAGGGGGCGGAATCGCTTTGCGCTGCGTGAAGTGCCTGGGCTTGTGTCCCGCAGGCAGTCGCCCGAGAGGCTCAAAGCGAGCCGTTCGGCTCTCCCGGGAGTCTCTGGGTGAACAGCAAACAAGCCGACAAAGGCTGTGTGCGTGAGAGGCGGAGACAGGAGACAGACTCCCAACAGCCTTTTAGACACGGCTCCAGAGCTCTGTGCTTCGCTTGTCATGTCATTTGACAGGGGAACTGAGCTTACTCAAAAGAACATCGGAACAGCCAACGGTCCATCCAGCCCAGTGTCTGTCGGCCGACAGTGGCCAGTGCCAGATGCCCAGAGGGAGGGAACAACAGGGAATCCTCACGTGATCCCTCCCGTCACTCATTTCCAGCCTTTGACAAACAGGCTAGGGACACCATTCCTACCCATCCTGGCTAATAGCCATTGATGGACCTAACCTCCGTGAATCTATCTAGCTCTTTTTTGAACCCTGTTAAAGACCTGGCCTTCACAACATCCTCTGGCAAGGAGTTCCACAGGTTGGCTGTGCGCCACATGAAGAAAAACTTCCTTTTGTTTGTTTTAACAAGTGCAGTGAGATTCACAGAGGCTAAAGCAAGACACAGAGACCCAGCATTATCTGTCAACCCTTCTCTCTGCTAGGATAACCCAGGTCCTGAGAAATTCAGTAGTTCAATGGGGAAGCAGCTGGCTGGCTTAGTCACAGCCAACGACTAACCTGGGATGAAAGGCTCATGAAGATCTGCCCAGTGGGGAGGAATAGAGTTTACCCCACCTGCCAGGCCCCTTTGGCTGCCAGAGCGAGTCCAATGGCCTGGCTGTAAATCAGACTCGGGCCGGAGATGTGGGCAGGGGCATTAAGACAGTGGCACTTTTCACAGAGCCGGGGTCCTCCTCTAGCCAACGGGTGTGTCACCAGGGTGCCCAGGGCCCTCATGCTGGATCAGTCCCTCTTTGGGCTCGGGGCCTGTCAGAAATCGGGGCTGCCCCACACCACCCTCTCCCGGCTGGGCTCGGCCTGGTTCTTGCTGAGTCGGCGCCGTCCCTGGGCCTCTGCAGCCTTGGCCTTCCCCACAGCTGCGGGGGGACAATTCGAAAGGGCTCCCGGCTGCCGCCGCCGCGTCCACTGGAGCCCCACGCTGCACGCTCTGGGTGCTGCGGCAGGCTGGGAGCTGCACCGTGCTGCGGGCGGTGCCGAGGGGTGGGGGCATGCTGTGCTGCGGGTGCTGAGGGGTGGGGGCCATGCTGTGGGCAGTGCTGAGGGGCAGGGGGGCCATGCTGCGGGCGGTGCCGAGGGGTGGGGGCCATGCCGAGGGGTGGGGACATGCTGTGCTGCGGGTGCTGAGGGGTGGGGGCCATGCCGTGGGCAGTGCTGAGGGGTGGGGGCCATGCCGAGGGGTGGGGACATGCTGTGCTGCGGGTGCTGAGGGGTGGGGGCCATGCCGTGGGCAGTGCTGAGGGGCAGGGGGGGCCATGCTGCGGGTGGTGCCGAGGGGTGGGGACATGCTGTGCTGCGGGTGCTGAGGGGTGGGGGCCGTGCTGAGGGGTGGGGGCTGCACTGCGGGTGGTGCTGAGGGCGGGGGCTGCGCTGAGGGCGGGGGCTGCGCTGAGGGGTGGGGGCCATGCCGTGGGCAGTGCTGAGGGGCAGGGGGGCCGTGCTGCGGGCGGTGCCGAGGGGTGGGGACATGCTGTGCTGCGGGCGGTGCCGAGGGGTGGGGGCCATGCCGTGGGCAGTGCTGGGGGGGGCCGTGCTGAGGGATGGGGGCTGCACTGCGGGCGGTGCTGAGGGCGGGGGCTGCGCCGAGGGGTGGGGACATGCTGTGCTGCGGGTGCTGAGGGGTGGGGGCCATGCCGTGGGCAGTGCTGAGGGGCAGGGGGGCCATGCTGCGGGCGGTGCCGAGGGGTGGGGGCCATGCCGAGGGGTGGGGACATGCTGTGCTGCAGGTGCTGAGGGGTGGGGGCCATGCCGTGGGCAGTGCTGGGGGGGGGGCCGTGCTGAGGGGTGGGGGCTGCACTGCGGGCGGTGCTGAGGGCGGGGGCTGCACTGAGGGGTGGGGACATGCTGTGCTGCGGGTGTTGAGGGGTGGGGGCCATGCCGTGGGCAGTGCTGAGGGATGGGGACATGCTGTGCTGCGGGTGCTGAGGGGTGGGGGCCATGCCGTGGGCAGTGCTGGGGGGGGCCGTGCTGAGGGGTGGGGGCTGCACTGCGGGCGGTGCTGAGGGCGGGGGCTGCGCTGAGGGGTGGGGACATGCCGTGGGCAGTGCTGAGGGGCAGGGGGGCCATGCTGCGGGTGGTGCCGAGGGGTGGGGACATGCTGTGCTGCGGGTGCTGAGGGGTGGGGGCCATGCCGTGGGCAGTGCTGGGGCAGGGGCCGTGCTGTGGTAACTCTTGAACCGTCCCCCAGCACTGTCCAGAGAGACCAGAGAGCCAGCTCCTGCCCCAGAGCAACAGACCAGGGGAACAGCTGGAGGGAGCACAAGGGCACAGTAAGGGCCAGCGTGCCAGACCCCGTGCAGAAAAACCAGATGCGCCTGATTCTTCTCTGCCTCACGTTTACTCCTGCGCTTAGTGCAGCGTGCGTGTGCACAGAACAGCCAGCTATGGACTCTCCCAGGTGGACACAACCCCCAGCACGTGCTAGAGTTTGGCGCACGCTGAGGTGGGACATGCCGCTCTCTCCTCCAGGTGAAGGGGTTCATAATTCCTCAGCCGCCAATCTAAGATTTGTCCTTTTAATTTATATTCCCTGCTTTTACAGTGAGCACTTGGCTTCCCAAAATGAAGCCGTGGGGATATTGCTGCTGTCACTTAAAACCTCACTGGCGTGTGGCCTACAGGTTTTGGACAGCGCGCTCTGCCCTGCCCAGCATGGCACGATTTGAACCTGGGAACCCCACCACGCAGAGAAACATTCACACGTGGCTGGTTTCTGCAAGTCCTTCCTTGCTCAAAAGGCTTTCTGGCAAACTTTGGTTGCCACGCTACTGTGACGGCACGTCGGGGTCCCCTGACTCCTGCACCCCCCGTAGTGGCACGAACAGACTCCACCAGCCCGTAGAATAGAGGGAGTTTATTGCTTCTCCAGGATACAGCACAGCACAGATGTAATCTGGTTACAGGGCAGGCCTAGGGTGCCTCAGCCCCCCTTGAGATGGGGGAGACTGGGCCCCTAAATTCCAGCCCCTTCCCTAGGCTGTCTCCTCCATGATCCCAGACAGCCACTAAAAGACCGTCCCTTCCAGCTCTGCCCCCCAGCCAGGGGCGGCATTCCACCTTCCTTTGTTCCTCTCCCTGGGAGGTAACTGGTCGAACAGGTTACCTCCCTGTCCCGTCAGCTACTCGGCTGGGCCGTACAGACAGTAACCGGGGGGGTCACCCACAGCCCAAGCCCAGCAACCAGCAAGGTACCAACACTACGTCACAGCTACACGGCTCCATTTCTTGATTAGAGCTCTCAGTTTACACTGTGGCTTATTATTCATTTGATCTCCTGTTTAACCCAGTGAGGAAAAATAAGTAAGCAGTTATGATTTATTAATTTCATGCGGGAGATGGAAATTATTTATTACCCTCTGGTATTGATATTAGAGTGCAGGAGAACTTTATGCATCTTTAAAAAAATTAAGAAATGGAAGAAGCGGGGTTAGTCATAATGCCAGTAAATGAATTTGTACGTCTGGCACTTCCTGTGGGATCTACTCAAACCAGGAGACGGAGGAGCAGAAACCTGGACCGTGTTGTTAACGTAGTGAAAGTCTCTGTGACAAATGGTTGCATTATCTTACAGTGTGACAGTGCTGTTCATATGTGAGACAATTCGGCAGGCTAAGCCGCTGCACAGCTTTGATTTAATAGGGCACAATCTGTTCAGCCAGAGCGTTTGGCTTCTAGGTATGCGAGCGTGGAAATATCTGATCCTTACCCTCCACAATCCTGTCTGCTTTCTAAACCTGTCCAAATGCTCAAACCCAGTCTCAGTGGTCCCTGGGTTTACCCCAGATGGCCCCATTGCAAACAGTCATGACCCACGTGTGCGAGGAGCCTGAGATGAGCATAAAGGTTTCCTGGCCAGCCGTACGTCACCCAGCTCCTCTGGCTGCAGCCTTGACCCAAAACTGCTGCTTTTCAGCAATATCCTGAGACCGACACTGCAACCATGACGGTGCTTTCAGCCAAGTGAGACAGCGTCCCATCTGCCAGGATCCAGACTGTTACACGGCCCTTCTCTCGGCTGCCCGACGTAGTTCTGTGCTGGGGTATACAGGGCTGCTCCCTGCATCTCCCCAAAAGGTCTGTGCGCGCGCATGGATCTAGCACGCCAGCTCAGCAAGGCTGGGCCTATTCTGTAGGTCATATAACAAGCCGTGTGCACGTCTCAGCACGGGAGGACGGCAGGTCCAGTGGAGCTACTTTGTGCACTCTGATCCCTGGTCTCCTGCGTCTTCAGTCACAATGTGACTCCCTGCCTGGGGCGGGCATCCCCCTCCCTCTGCACTGGTGTGCACTGGAGCTGCACAGAGGGACCTGTGCCACCAGCAGGTTCGCTGCCCCCAGTTGTGGGGCAGGAACTAGGAGAGACCCCCCATCTCCAGCCTGGCCCTCGCTCTGCAGCTCCAGCCTCCTTCCAGGGTCTGTCGGAGCCCAGGAACTCCTCTTCCCTCTCCAGGGCTCAACAGCAGACCCCCGGCAACGCCCCTCCCCAGTGGGGCAGCTCCCACCTCGGGCCCTAGGCCACGACCAGACAACAGGTCCTGCCCCAAACTCTGCCCAGGTTACGCCGAAAACCCTGTGCTCTGTAGCCAAGGCCTCAGCCTGCCTGGCTCTCTGCCTCTCCACAGAGCCACCGACTATCTAAAGCACCACAGGTCCCTAAGGCCTGGGAGCACGAGGGGCCAGGCGGTACAGGAGGGACTGTCCTCACTGGCCAGCACCATCACCCAGGGCAGCCAAAGCTGCTGCTGTCCCTCAAGAGAGATTCCCTGTATACGGCTCTCGGAGCCCACGCCGCGGGGGTGAGGAGTGCGGCCCGGCAGGAGGGGCAGGTGTGTCCCAAGCCAGGAGGGGCACCCCGAGATTGCTGCATGCCCAGAGTCACGCAGCAGGGCAGAACAAGGCCGAATGGACGATTTCTACAGCTTAAGGCAGCCACCCTCTCAGAGGCTGACTGAGTTTAGTCAGAGGAAGCACTGACCCAAACCACAGAGCAAGTGCTGGGCCTGCCCTGGAGCATCGCGAAGGGTCACATGATTGTCTCGGGGGCTCAGGGTTGGAGCCACTTTCGGCTACGCTGGGACGGACAGGAGAGAGTTGCACGTAAATACAGATAAATGGATCTTGTGCCACAGACAGTCAAGTCACCCCCAAAAGCTCGGCCCCCTTATGGCGAACATGGGCAAGCCTCTGACTGGGATGGAGGGGGACGCACCGAGCCTCTTCTCTCCAAATGCACGCTTGGACTTACTGTCAAAAGGCAACAGTCACTGAATGTTCCCTCCTTGGGATTCCTTTTTTGGAGTTTGTAGAAAAGTGCCCCGGGCGGCCCCTCGGCACCCTCTCGGCACATCATGCTTGCCACAGCCCCTCGGCAGTCCCATGGCCGGTCTCGGCTCACCAGCACTTGCCACGGCCGGTCTCGGCAGCCCCTCGGATTATCTCGGCACATCAGTGCTTATTGTGGCCATTGAGAGAAGAAGGTCAGAGCGCAGAAGACAGAGACGTCACTAAGTCCAAGTGTAGCCCAGCCTCCGGCACGGTAGTTTTTCTAGTCATGGCTGCAACAATTCCTTCCTGGAGAGGTCAGAGCCAGTCACAAACCTACACCAGAAAGACGGGCCAGGTTTCCTCTGCCAACATGAACGTCACATCCCCAGTGGCCAAGCACGCCAGAGACGCTAATGCTGAGGAGGAGCATAAGGGCCAGTGGAACCCTCCAGTTTGCAGAAGTCTCAAACCAATCGCATTTCCCATTTTCTGAGCAGTCAAAGGATCCCTGAAAGGTCTGGGGATGACGATACCTGAGGGCACCCCTGGACATCTCACAGCCAGGCTAGATACTTTGTACTAGAACAGACAGAAATCCACAGTCTTGGTGCAGGAGAAACCCGGTAAGTCCACAAACAGCAGAGCGGGGAGATTTTCCAACATGCTTAAGAGCTTTAGGAGCACATGTTGGCTTGCCCTTCACTGGGACGTGTGTTCATAGGGCCCTCAGTTTGTTTGTTTTTTAAATCCTCCCTCCCCCAGTGTCTGCCCCAAGGAAAGGCCTTAGAGCACAGGATGGATTATACATCCCTGCTGCGTGACTGACCAGCCCCCAGCAGGAGAGATTTTTACTTTCCCTGTTAAGGTAACAGGGGCTGGACCCAAAGGGCATTGTGGTCCACAGGAGGAATTTTCCCATTGACTTCAGTGCGCTTTGCAGCCTCAGGGAACCAAGCACAAACAAGGCTTCCTATGGGTTGAGGGCAGTTGTTGGGACAGTTGTGGCATCTGGTAACCTACGGGTGCTCACTCACGGTTCTCTCCGCTCTGTCCGACGTGCCCATCTCCTGCCAGGAGGAGACTCAGCCAGAGCTCTCCAGCTTCCTTGGCTTCATGTTCCAAGATTTTACATTGTTGTGATTTCCCCTCTTAAAGAATTTCCCCGTTCACGTTAACTAACCTCTCCACAGGCTAGAAAACCAAGTAGTTGTTGTTTAAAGTGTTTTCTAGCCAAGAGGGTTTCCCAAGCTTCCCTTTCTCTGTATGGGCATTTCAGGACTACGTTCGTGCAGCTGTTCAATCACCAGCAGCAAAAGCATTCAGACGTAACCCTCAGATAGAGGGAAATGAAAATGTTCATTTTCTGAGTCACTGGTCAAGTGCATGGCCCAGTTTCTCTTGGAAGAGGTGTCAGCTGAGGAACCTAACCAGCTGAAACCCACCATGGCGTTGCCGCTCGCCGATCCCAGCCATAAGCAGCTCAGCAGTAGTGACCACAATGTAATTACATTTAACATCCTAGTAGGGAGGAAAATACCAAAGAAACCCACCTCAGTAGCATTCAGTTTAATGAATAGGAACAGACCGGGGGTGAAATGCCTGCAAGCTGCATGAAAACTATTTAGCACCATAATGGGAGCTCAAACTAAATATATGCCCCAACTTCAAACAATGACAACAATTATAACAGGACCAAAAAACCACCCCTCAAAACACCCCATCACGAAGTCACCCGTAGAACTTGTGGCCAGAGGATGTTTGGAACAGCCAGACTATACAGGGCTCTTTTCTGTACTGCAAGAGGCTACCTACAGCCCTAAGGGAAAATCCAGTCTTTGCAGCTGAGCACTTTAAGATGGTTTCAGCACCTGATCTTACTAATTCTCCTCATGTCCCTGTGGGCTAGCCGGCCCCAGGAGCACAGCCAACTGCATGCTCAAGACGATTTGGATAGAAAAAGGATTAACCATTACAGACAGGCTCTTCCGTTCCATGAGTAACACACACCAGCTGCTGCTCTCTCTTTCCTTCTGTGACTGTGCTCGAGGCGTCATGCACAGATAGGAGGCGGCAGGCTTGCTCTATATCTTCCCTAGGGCTATGTCTACACTGCAAGTTTTTGCGGCAGAAAATATGCTAATGAGGGACTCATTAGCATGAGTTGCGACATCATTAGCATATTTTCTGCCGATCTGTTTTTGCACAAGGGGTTTTTGCGCAAAAAGAAACAGGTAGCCACTCCCGTTTTGTGCAAAGGGGGTTTTTGCGCAAGATCCTTATGCCTGATCCCTGGGAGGCACAAGGCTCTGGCACAAAAGGGGGTTTTTGCGCAAAAAGGAAACGTCCACACTACATGTTTTTGCACAGAAACACCTTGCACAAAAACGGATCGGAAGAGATTATGCAAATGAAGCATGCAAAAATGCTAATCAGCGCTTCGTTTGCATTGCCTCTTCCAGCAAAGTGCGTAGTGTAGACGTAGCCTATGTACGGCGGCACTGCAGAGTGTTTGTTAAGGCTACAGCGGTAACACCCACCGAGTGCCGGAGATGCACAGAACCACGTGCCAACCTCCAGACCTGTAAAAAGTCCACGTGCGCTGGACATCTACAGTCAGTACTCCCCCAACAACCGCTGAGTGTCACTCGTCTCTCCTTGAACGTGCCTGGTCGGGGGCGCTGGGTGGGTGAGGGTACCAGGTCACATTCAGAACTGAACTGTGAGGGCGACGCTAGCGGCTAAGGGCAGTGCTGAGCAAATGGATGCTGCAATTCCTGCCTCAGACACAGGCGGGCTTGGGAGCACTCAGCTCCTGCGTTACAGAACGACAATACTAGACGCACGTGTGTAACTGGGTCAGACTCACCGCCACAGCGCCTCTGCCCAGTCACACTGGGAATTGGGCGTCCTCCCCTCTGGCCGCTGTCTCACCCGTCCGCTCTCCAGGCTCTCACTCTGCTCCGGGCACGCTGCCCTCCGGCTGTGCCCACCACACTGGTCTTGGCCCCTTCTGGGGGTACCAGCCGTCCCCAGCCTCATGCCTGCCCCCATGGCCAGCTGCAGCCTCAGGGGCAAGTCGCAGTCCACAAAGGCCACCCCTCAGCGTGGCAAGGTGCGGTGCAAAGGGGGTACCCAGGCCCAGCTACTACTCCAGGTCCTGGCCCAGGGGCCCTCTGGCAGCAGCCTTACCCTGCCCTCCTCCTTTCCCCTACTGCCTCCTGGGCCATGTCCCCTGTCACCCCCGCACCTCCCTCGCCCTTGCAGGCTGGAGCTTCCCTCTCCAACACCCCTGAACCTGCCCAGCCCTGCTCTCGCCAAGGTGCTTCACTAGGACACACTCCTGCACCCTCCCTGGTCAGGACCCAAGTGCTCTCTGGTGTGCTGAGCAGCCCCTTTTATACAGGGCTGCCCCTGCAAACTGCCCTCTGGTTGGCTTCTTACAAGCCTGTCCCTGATTGGCCAGGGCTCTGCGCAGGCTCCCTCTAGCCCCTTCTGGCCAGCGTGGCGCAGCTGTCCCACTGCAGCTTGGAAGAAATAAGAGGCCACCTGGCCACACATGAAAGCGCTGCAGCCTTTGCGGTTCGGTGGCCGTTCACCCTTGGCACTGGTGGGCCGTTTGCTTGCTTGCGGGGCTAGCTCTCACGCGAACAGTCAGAGCCCGGCATGGCTGGTCTGGGGCTGCGTGGGACAGGGAGGGGGCTGATGTCTGCACTTTAGGATTTCAGCGTTGTCTCCACCGTGTACTTGGAGCAATACGGGCTCTTCCGTTAGACACTCAGATTTCGCACAAAAGCAAGACCGGCAAAGCTTTTTTTAAAGTGCTTTCTGATGACAAACCCTTTCCCCCAAGCTGGGCTCATCTGAGCGCGATGAGGGGTCAGCTCAATGGGGGTGGGGGTGGGGGGCTGAGAAAGAGCAGTCAGTGACACAAGCCTCGCATATTCTTGGGGGACCGTCTTTCAGGTACCACGTCCTGCTCCGCAGAGCCCGGCAGCCATAAACAGCAGGCAGGTTGTTTCCTCACAGCTCCCCAGGCCTGCCCCTGCAGCGAGCCCGCCTGCTCTGCTTTTTGCCAAGGTCACAGCTGCCTCTCCGGGATGAGGGGCCGGTTTTAATTACCCGCGCTGCTAAACGGGCTCCCTGGAAGTGTGAATGGACCCAAACTGAAATGCACCGAGGCCCGTCCTTGCATTCGCAAGTAGCTTTGGTTTTCTGGCTGCTCCAGTGCGCCATGGTGTGTCCCGGCTGCTCTGGGGTGACACGCTCGGGAGGAAATAGCGATGCCCTGTCTGCTCTCTGACAGCCTAGTCAATATTGCACCAGAGCCAGCTAATTCAATGACGTAGGGCTCGAGTCAGGGCAAAAATAAAGCACAAAGCAACGACAGCCCAGCCTGCTGGCAGAGTGGCGAGAGATTTCCTGGCCTCCGACGCCCGTGCCGAGGCGAACGAGCTCGAACCCACCGATGGCGGCCGGTTTCACAGGTGCGGACAGCCTCACTTTTCCCACAGCCTGAGCATACCTAACCCAAGCACCGGGAATGGGGCCGCGGGAGCCCGTCTTCTCCCCAGGCCCTGCACGCTGGTCCTCTCCGCCTGGCGCCGCCTGCGCCAGCGGGAGATGCTGCGGTACCATGCGGGCGAGCGGCAGGCATCTCCCGTTTGGTCCACTCAGCATACGCCCCCTCCCCCCCCCCGGAAACTCATTTCCTCGCTTGTCAGATGAGGTGATGCGGGGCTTGTGCCGCTGCCATGGAAACGGGCAGCAACAAGGAGCCGGTCCACGTGTTGCCAGGCGCGGTGTGAAGCGCTGGCGTTCATCCATCCCCCAAGCGCTGCGCCTCTCTGCAGCGTGTCAGGCCGCCCCGCCGGGGTCTCTGGGGGCCCTCAGGCACCCTGCACAGGGAGCCCAACGGAATCCCGGTCGGCGCTGCCACGACTCGCCCTGCCGCCCGCGGCGGGTGGAGCGGCGATGCTGCTCCCCGGGAATCGGGCACCGTGGCCGGGGAAAGTCCCGGGTCGGGGTGCGTGGGCAGAGGGCTGCAGCTGCTGAGCCCGCTGGGGAAGGAGTCGGTCCCCTCAGAGCGGTTGCCTCACCCCCTTTGTCTCCCGGGGGGTTTCTCTTGGGGATGGGCGGGCTGGCACCTGCTCGGGTCGCGGCAGAGATTATTGGGACTCCAGGCAGTTGATGTCTCGGGCATGTTTGCGTGGTGAGTGGGGTCCGGAAATGCTCCAGGTTTCTCAAATGCTGCTCACTGGGGAAGAGACTCCGATTGCCCGGCAGCGTACAGGACTTTCCGCCCCCAGGCTGCCGGCATCTTTCTTGTGACGGGACGAGGGGCAGACCTCCCCTGGCGCACCAGGCTGGGCCCTGACCGCGAGGTGCTCTTGCCTCCCTCCGGCGGATGCTGCGCACAGCCCCTGTGATCCATCGCCCTCCTCCAGGGGCACCTACGGCAGCAGCTTCCCCATCTCCTGAGGGGGGGAAAGGGGAGAAGCAGGCTGAGCTCCCCTTGACCACCCTGACCCCAGCCTTTCTCGGGACACCTGGGCCATGTCTACACAGCAGCATTATTTGGGAATAACATTGTGCACAGGTCTGCACAGCAAGCCCCTTAGTTCGAAATAAATTCGAAGGAACAAGCTTTTTACTCTGACTCCCGTACCCCTGGGCGTACAAGGAGGAAGGGCAGTTGAGGGAGGAGTGAATATTTACCACCGACCATGGGGAAGCAGCACACGGTGAATCCAGGTGACTAAATGTCAACACTCCAGGCCAAGAATTTCCCACTGATTTTAATTTCAGTTCCAAGTCCCTGAGGCAGTTCTGAAAGTCCCCCCCTCCCGCCGCAGATCTGCGTGGGAAATACAAGGGGAAACTGGCGCCAATGAATTGAAAACAGCGGCTCAAGAGGCAAGAAACTTGACCATGCGCTTAAGGGATCGGCAGTGAGCGAACGCGGGCCCCGTCGGTTGAGTGTGGCTGTAATAAATGACCAGTGAACACCCGGGAATTAAAGTGGCAGCGGTTAACCAAACACGGTGCAGCTGGCAGCTGTGAAATTGGAGAAGCAGCAGGAGGCTTGAGGAAATTAATAGGAGATGGCATCAATCCATCAAAATGGCCCAATTCATTACAACGCTTCCTGTCTCATTTTAATCACGTTAGTGACAGGCCACCAAGGTTCAAAACAAGGGTGCTAAAAGTACCGTCCTCGTGCTGCGAAATGCCGCCTGTAATCCAGCTGTTCCGGGTTGCTGCTGGGACGCTAAATTGCCGGTTTATTCTGTGCAAGCCCACCTCAGAGCAGGCTGGGAACTGGGGTGCAGGCTTCAGCAGGTTCTCAGAGGGCTGGAGACCTCACTAGTAGTGGCAGAATAATGAAGTTTTTGGTTTGGGGACCAAACCAACAAATCGGGGGGAGGGGGGGGATCTGTTTTGATTTGAACTGAACCAATTACAAAAAATTCATGGGATGCTGATGCCCTAGAGGGAGTGTCACAAGTGGGGTTCAAACCTGGCATCCTGGGGCCTTAATACATGGGTCTCTCCTGCCTGAGTTAAAGTGCCCCAAACCCCATCACTAGTTAATTCAGCCTTTTGGGGTGCTTTTCACCCTTTCCGTGTTTTTGTTTTTTAATTGGCCTCATTTGAATTTGCAATGTTACTTCACAGGAACAGCTGAAACAACCTTTCAAAGTTGTCAAAATGTTTCAACATTTTTTGTTTGGCCAAGATGAGGAGCGGCATTTCCCCGGAGCACTGGGAAACTGGCGCACTGAAAAATGCATTTCTTGGGAATGAGCTATTGGCCTACTGGACCGCTGGACGGCTGTTTCCAGTCCTGAGCTCCAGAAAGCTGCTTGTGCTTTCCAGCGGGGAGAGGGGTGATGGATTTCATGGTCAGTGCCCGGTGACGAGAGCTGCCTACGCTGCAAACTTTTACACGGTGATGCCGAGCAACATGGAGTCCGCGTCCCTTTGCCGTTCTGTTTAAGACTGAAATGACACTAGCAGAGGAGCAAACCACCTGCCTCAGCTGCCTTTGGGGCTCTGCTGTGGTCCGTGGTGCACAGACGCTCGGGCTAGATGCTCCCAGCGCTCTCCTCTGGCTTGGACGTCTGGGTACATGGACACGCAGCAACAGACAGCCCCCGCCCTGAGCCTTGCCCCCTGCCCCCCGCCCTGAGCCCTGCCCCCTGCCCCCTGCCCCTGCCCCCGGCCCTGAGCCTTGCCCCCTGCCCCCCGCCCTGAGCCCTGCCCCCCGCCCTGCCCCCTGCCCTGACTGACTCCTGCCCCCCGCCCTGAGCCCTGCCCTGACTGACTCCTGCCCCCCGCCCTGAGCCCTGCCCCCTGCCCCTGACCCCCGCCCTGAGCCCTGCCCCCTGCCCCTGACCCCCACCCTGAGCCCTGCCCCCCGCCCCCCGCCCCCCGCCCTGCCCCCCGCCCTGATGCCTGCCCCCCGTCCTGACTGACTCCTGCCCCCCGCCCTGAGCCCTGCCCCCTGCCCCTGACCCCTGCCCTGAGCCCTGACCCCTGCCGCTGACCCCCGCCCTGAGCCTTGACCCCTGCCCCGCGCCCTGAGCCTTGACCCCTGCCCCTGACCCCCTCCCTGAGCCCTGACCCCTGCCCCCCGTCCTAACTGACTCCTGCCCCCTGCCCTGAGCCCTGCCCCCTGCCCTGACTGACTCCTGCCCCCCGCCCTGAGCCCTGAGCCCTGCCCCCCGCCCTGACTCCTGCACTGCCCCCTGCCCCCCACCCTGCCCCCTGCCCTGCTCCCCGCCCTGCCCCCCGCCCTGCCCCCTGCCCTGACTCCTGCACCCCCCACCCCAGCCCCCTGCCCTGACTCCTGCCCCCTGCCCTGACTCCTGCCCCCCCACCCCTGCCCCCTGCCCTGACTCCTGCCCCCTGCCCTGCCTCCTGCCCTGCCTCCTGCCCCCCCCACCCCTGCCCCCTGCCCTGACTCCTGCCCCCTGCCCTGACTCCTGCACCCCACCCCTGCCCCCTGCCCTGACCCCTGCACCCCCCCACCCCTGCCCCCTGCCCTGAGCCCTGCCCCCCGTCCTGCCCCCTCCCCTGACTGACTCCTGCCCCCTGCCCCCTGCCCTGACTGACTCCTGCCCCCTGCCCTGAGCCCTGCCCCCCGCCCTGCCCCCTGCCCTGACTGACTCCTGCCCCCTGCCCTGACTCCTGCCCCCCACCCCTGCCCCCTACCCTGACTCCTGCCCCCCCCAGCCCCCTGCCCTGAGCCCTGCCCCCCCACCCCTGCCCCCTGCCCTGACCCCTGCCCCCCCACCCCTGCCCCCTGCCCCCTGCCCTGACTCCTGCCCCCCACCCCTGCCCCCTGCCCTGACTCCTGCACCCCCCGCCCCTGCCCCCTGCCCTGACTCCTGCACCCCCCGCCCCTGCCCCCTGCACCCCCCCACCGCTGCCCCCTGCCCTGACCCCTGACCTCTGCCCCTGCCCCCTACCCTGACTCCTGCCCTCCCCTGCCCTGACCCCTGCCCCCCCACACCTGCCCCCTGCCCTGACTCCTGCACCCCCCCACCCCTGCCCCCTGCCCTGACTCCTGCCCCCCCACCGCTGACCCCTGCCCTGACCCCTGACTCCTGCCCTGACTCCTGCCCCCCACCCCAGCCCCCTGCCCTGACTCCTGTCTCCTGCCCTGACTCCTGCCCCCCCCACCCCTGCCCCCTGCCCTGACTCCTGCCCTCCCCTGCCCTGACTCCTGCACCCCCCGACCCCAGCCCCCTGCCCTGACCCCTGCCCCCCCCAGCCCTGCCCCCTGCCCTGACCCCTGCCCCCCCACCCCTGCCCCCTGCCCTGATTCCTGCACCCCCCGACCCCAGCCCCCTGCCCTGACCCCTGCCCCCCCACCCCTGCCCCCTGCCCTGACTCCTGCCCCCCCACCCCTGCCCCCTGCCCTGACTCCTGCCCCCTGCCCTGACCCCTGCGCCCCCCCACCGCTGCCCCCTGCCCTGACCCCTGACCTCTGCCCCTGCCCCCTACCCTGACTCCTGCCTCCTGCCCTGACTCCTGCCTCCTGCCCTGACCCCTGCACCCCCCCACCCCTGCCCCCTGCCCTGAGCCCTGCCCCCTGCCCTGACTCCTGCCCCCCCACCCCTGCCCCCTGCCCTGACTCCTGCCCCCTGCCCTGACCCCTGCACCCCCCCACCGCTGCCCCCTGCCCTGACCCCTGACCTCTGCCCCTGCCCCCTGCCCTGACCCCTGCCCCCCCACCCCTGCCCCCTGCCCTGACTCCTGCCCCCCCACCCCTGCCCCCTGCCCTGACTCCTGCCCCCTGCCCTGACCCCTGCGCCCCCCCACCGCTGCCCCCTGCCCTGACCCCTGACCTCTGCCCCTGCCCCCTACCCTGACTCCTGCCTCCTGCCCTGACTCCTGCCTCCTGCCCTGACCCCTGCACCCCCCCACCCCTGCCCCCTGCCCTGAGCCCTGCCCCCTGCCCTGACTCCTGCCCCCCCACCCCTGCCCCCTGCCCTGACTCCTGCCCCCTGCCCTGACCCCTGCACCCCCCCACCGCTGCCCCCTGCCCTGACCCCTGACCTCTGCCCCTGCCCCCTGCCCTGACCCCTGCACCCCCCCACCGCTGCCCCCTGCCCTGACCCCTGACCTCTGCCCCTGCCCCCTACCCTGACTCCTGCCTCCTGCCCTGACTCCTGCCCCCCCCACCCCTGCCCCCTGCCCTGACTCCTGCCCCCCCACCCCAGCCCCCTGCCCTGACTCCTGCCCCCTGCCCTGACTCCTGCCCCCCACTCCTGCCCCCTGCCCTGACTCCTGCCCCCTGCCCTGACTCCTGCCCCCCACCCCTGCCCCCTGCCCTGACTCCTGCACCTCCCCACCCGCCCACCCCAGCCCCCTACCCTGACTCCTGCACTCCCCGCATTCCCAGCTATCCCAGCCTGGAACCCCTGATGCCTCCCACTCCCCTGCCTGAGCTCCCTCACACCCACTCCAACCCCTGCCAGGAGCCCCCCCGCACTCCATCCCACACTTACATTTTTACAGTATGTCCTATTGTGACGTGGTGGGGGTACCTTGCTGGTTGCTGTGCTGGGCGGTGGGTTGTCAGTGACCCCCACTGGCTGCTGTCTGCAGCACGGCCCTCAGCAGGGGATGAGTCATTATGCAAAGGGGGCTTGGAAACTCGTCAGACAGGTATCTCCCATGGAGCGGAGCAATGGAAAGGAGGGGAGTGGAGCCCTGGAGGGAAGGAAGAGTTAGTTTTCTGTCTGGGATCATGGAGGAGACAGCCAGGGCCCAGAGGGGCTGGAATTTAGGGGCCCAGCATCCCCCATCTCAAGGGGGGTTGAGGCATCCTAGGCCCGGTTCCTGTAACCAGATGACATCTGTGCTGTGCTGTATCCTGGAGAAGCAATAAACTCCCTCGATTCTACTGGCTGGTGGAGTCTGTCCGCGCCATTACGGGGGTGCAGGAGTCGGGGGACCCCGACGCGCCGCCACACCTATCAAGCCCCTCCCACTCCCCTATCAAACCCCTCCCAACCCCCTGCCCTGACCCCGCCCCCCGCCTTGCAATATGACAGTGTCTGTAAGAAATGTAAGTTACTCTCACCCCTGAGGCGGTAGAGCCACGTCCAGCAGGGGCCTCAGGGCCTGGTCCACAGCAAGGGGTCAGTATTGTACAGAGGCCCCTGCACACCACCCCACCTCCGTACCGCAGACACTCGTCCATGTCTAAGAAGAGGGCCCGGGGCGCGTGGAGGAGCTGCTGCTCCTGTTCGACAAGGGTGCGGCTGCGGCTGCGGCTGGAGAGCCCAGGTGGGTTTTCGTTCAGACTTAAGTTCTCCTGATGCTGGTGGCTCGCACTGAGGGCCCGGGCAGCTGCATGGCCTGGTGCTCCCAGGAGGGGCCCGCGGGCAGGCAGCGCAGGGTGCTGAGAGAACGGCTCCCGGCCCAGGGGCGCGCAGCGTCCGCACGTGGCTGTGTGCGGGGGGTGGGGGTGTGAGCACAGCGGCCAGTCTCTGGGTGCAGAGGATACTTAGACGGAAGGAAGGAGAAACAAACCTCCAGTCCCTGGTTGCCCCTTGGCACCCGCTGGCAGAGCATCTCCAGCCTGTGCGAAGCGAGCTCGGTGACATGCGCGCACACTTGCTTCATCCACAGCTACGGGTCTTTACAGCCCTCGCTTGTCCATAGGTTGCGTCAGGCAGCTGCAAGCCCCTGTAGCCACGTGTGCAGGCAGCCGCCCGGGCTGCACGTGGAATTGAGCATGTTTTCACCTGTCACTTTCGCTCGGAGCGGCACGTGGCCACCTGGCAGTCCCCGGGAAGCGAGAGCGAGAGCTCCAAGTTGGCTCCATCGGTGCGCGGCTCCCCCTGCTAAGCATGAGAGAAGCGACAAGTGCTGCTAGCAGAGTGACAGACCCGGGGGAGGTCCCTGTCTGGGGCGAATCAGCAGCCCCGTGCCTGTGGCCCCCCATCGACTTCACTGGTGCTCCCCCGGTTACGCCAGCTGAGTGTGCCCGGCCCTCAGAAAAGCCCCTGGAGAAACAAGATGCCTGAGGACAGTTCACACAAGGAAACTCACCAGCGCTCTGCTAGTGCAGTGCACCTCTTGGAAGCCACCCCCCCCGGAGAAGTGGCAGGGTGGGCGTACAGGGTTTGCAGCTCCAGCACAGAAACAGGGTCTGTCCTGCTTAGAAGCCAACGGGCACTGTTCAGGAACCCCCTCGCCTCTGCCTTCATGACCAGAACCATGCACTAGCGCCTCTGCACGCCAGGGCCAGAGGTCGCTCCGCCCTTTGCTTTGCGCCGGAGCTTACTTGACAAGCACCGAGTTCAATGTTCTAATAATATCCTGCCTTGCCTTGCTGATGGCACATTTCAGCAGGATTTAATCTCAGCCCCGTTCCCAGATAAGGCTAAATCCTTCCACAAAATCCTCAGGCCATCGTAAGCCTTTTGAAATGCACTGTGCATTTCGGAGGGTATTTTTTCCCCACAGGGAAAAATTTACCCAGCCTTCCAGTACTAACAGGCCAAAGAAATGGATTGTGCTTTGTGGCAATTAGGAGCCAAATGTGTTATCAAAGTAAGCTCCAAGAACAGGCACAGTGCATTACACCTGAAAAAGTGGCATGAATGACGACACCTTAAGTGAAGAGCGAGCATCCATAATTACAGCCTTTCGGGTGTTCTCAGAGCATAAAAAGAATCCTTTCAACTAGGCTGCTCACCATCACGTGTGTTCCACCCCTCCGGGTAAGGCAGGAGGGGTTATATTGATAGAAACTTTATGCTGCACTAAAATTGCCATTTTCTAAGTGGCGGTTCAGAAACTTCAAAGAGAAGCTGGATCAATTGCTCAGAAACAAGCTGGGATTTGCAGTCTTTCCAGATTGCATCAAAAGTTGAATACGTCTCACTCCTTTGGCTGAGCTGTAAAACCAGCAGTAAGGATGCCAAGACGCATAGGGCATGTTTGGAACCAAGCTCTGGCTGAGTGGGAGGTGCAGGTGCTGCAAGGAAATGTTAAGGACAGAGCAGTTTGCACAAGGCAGAACGTTTTCACCGCTATTTTGAAGCATTTCGACTCCACAAGCCAGTCACAGAAGAGATGTATTGAGGGCTCTTGAAAGAAACACGCAAAAAGGGTTTGTTGAGAGCGACCAGCTCCACTAGAGACATTGGAAGTGAGATTTCCACGCCACTGACGGAAGCTGGGTACTCCCTTCCCTGCAATGGGGGAACCAAATCTCCCAGGCATGTTTGGGACTCGCTGCCTGTGTTTTTACCTGTTGGGATGCTCCAGCTATTTATTATCTGTTCAGCTGGTCTTGCGGGGGGCGGGGGCTCCCAAGCAGTGCCTAACACTTGGCATTGGCTCTACCGTACAGCTCTTCAGCAGCAGGGCACCCTCAGTGGCTTTAATCATGGATGAAGTCTCCAGTCTGCCCCGTGCTACCAAGCCTGGATGATGTCTCACCGGCGCTGTGCTGATTGCAGCTCTCCCCCTCTCTGGCAAAGCTCTCTGGGTGCAGGAGGCGAGGAATGGTCAGGGCCTTGGGCCCATCTAGACTGGCATCTTGTCTAGGACAGTGGCCGGCATCAGATGCTTTGCAGGAAGGTGTGCGAACCCCCCAGTAGCTGCAGCAACATCAGGTCTAACTCTGATCAGACTCAGGCGCCCCAGAAAGGAAGAGAAGTGCAGTGGTAAAAGGGCACCAGCCTAAACTCGGCGAATACGTCTACACAGCAGTGTTATTTCAGAGTAACTGACATTATTTTAAAATAACATGGTGCGTGTCTACATAGCAAGCCGTTATTGCGACACAATGGCGAGCTGGAGGACTTCTTACACCGACTCCTGTAACCCTCATTTCACAAGGTGTAAGGGTGGTCGAAGGAAGAGTGCTCTTCTTCCGACGTCTGGCTGTGTAGACAGTGCCAAAAGCCGAGTTAAGGTACTTTGACTTCAGCTATGCAACGGATGTCGCTGAAGTTATGTATCTTATTTCAACTTTTGTCCTGCTGTGCAGACGTGCCCTGAGTGACCGGGGTTTGATTCTCATCTCTGCCACAGACCCTTTGTTTGACCTGTGGCAAGTCACTTAGTTTCCGTGTGATTCATTGCCCCTTCTCTATAATGAGGCTCACATCACTTCCCCAGCCCACAGGTGATTGCTCCCACATGGCACTCCTAGCGCATTCTGGTTTTTGCAGCTGAAAAGTGCATCTTTGGCTCATTGATGGTGCGTTCCCGGCACTCTAACTCCTGTGCCGTGATTTCTTGCCTAGCTAAAGATCTCATGCACTGGAATGCATTGCGCCTGTTGCAAAGCACACTCAATGCCTAACCCGATTGCCTTGAGATTTACAATTCCTTCACCAAACTGGGAACCCCAGCAGTGTCTGGCCCCGCCTCTGGATCCGGCGGTGTCTGGCCTCGCTGGCGGGGCAGCAAAGCCAGAAACCAGCCCAAGGGGTGGCTAAGGAGTGCCCCTGCTGTGTGCCACCTCTTCAGGCCAGGCACAAGAGAAAGGAAGGAGCAGAGAGCCCAGACGCTGATTCCGTCTGACTCACTTTACTTGCTATTTGTCAAACTGCGGACACGGTGGCGCTGAGAGTGTAGGAATCTGCCAGTGATCCCACGCTGCAGGGAAACGAGGCCTTTCCTGCTCAGTCACCGTGCCCTGTGCCAGGGTCCCTGTTCTCTGATGCTTGTGTTTAGTAAGCCGAGGGGGCGTGTGAGATGCTTCAACTCAGGCCTGTGCTCACGGGTGAAGCGAAATCACCACGAACATGTGAACATTCTGAACAGTGCACGAACAATCGTGCAGCGACCCTGCCTGGAGCAGCAGGGAGGTTAGCAAGTAGCTTCCTCATTAGCAGCTGCATAAGAAGCTGGAAAATCCCCCCCAAGGACAAGCCTGAAGATCAAAGTCATTCGTGCTCATTTACATAGCACCTGAGTTCCTGCAGCAGAAGGGCTCCACAAGAGCAATCACTGCGGCACAGGCAATCTAATTACAGCAGCGGCTGTGCCTCTTCTCTGCCCCATGCTGGGAAGGTCTTCATGGGAGCACTGTAGCCCAGTGGGGCTCAGGGAGGGGGCCCTCCCCCTCTGGGTCAGTGGGCGGCCTCTGCACAGTTCTTGTGGGGAAGCAGCTGTGGTTTCCAGTCCTACAACAGTCCACAGCCCAGACCACGTCCGTAATGAACAGTCTCTAAACGTGGCCCTGGTTCAGGGCGGGGTGACTGTAGCCAACCAACAGTCCGAAGGCTGGTACTGGCACAAGGCGGGACGGCAGGCAAATAAACAGACAGTTCTCAGTCGTCTTGGGAACGGACCCGGTCGGATCCCCTTGCTCGGGTGGGCGTCCGGCGTGTGCAGGCTGCTGTTCAGGAACAGCCGCGGGGGAAGACTGCCGCCCAAGGGTGAGGTGGCAGGGGGCGCAGGCCCACCCACCCCACTGCGTCCCAGCCCAGGGCCCTAGCAGTAGCAGATGGTCTGCTGCTGGGCCAGCGGGGATCCGCTCCGCACCCGCTGACCTGGTTCTGGCTCAGCTACTCCTGGGCTGTTTCCGTTCTCCCCCTCGGGTTGTACCTGGGTCCGATGCAGGTCCCCTGGGCTTTGTCGTGCTGGAACCTCCGGTCTGGTAAGCAATCCCTCTGGATAGTTGTTCAGCTGGCGTCCCGGCAACCCAGGCCAGTCCTTGGCTTCTCCCAGGCCCAGCTCCTTGTTGGGTGCATGGGGAAGGCTTCTGGCGCCTCGGGTCGCTGGGCCCTGACTGGCCTCTCTGGCAGAGCTTTTATCTCCCTGGCTCTGCCTCCTGGCTTCCAGTCAGGTGGGTTGCTGGACCAGGTGTTGCCCACCAGGGCTCTGGGAGTGGCTCCTCCCTTCTGGGTCCGTGGGCGGCCACGCCGCCCCACTGCAACCCTGCAAGCTAAGTTTGCCAAACAATCCAAACCTATGATGGATCTAAGCATCTTGTCTGCGCCCCTCCACCCCTCTATGCGCCAGTGTCTTGTGCCCACTGCCCCACCAGCGTTACTGGCCTGGTCTAGCTACATTGGTAGATACGGAGCCAACACTTCACACACGCGCACCACTGCCTTCTTCCCCGGGCCCTGCTGCCTGGCACCCAAGCTCTGAGCTCCTCTGTGTCCCTGCCTTCGCCACCTGCACATCCTCCTCACGACCCATGTCTGCCATGCTGCTGACAGCAAATGGACCTGGCTCGTCCGGCCCTACCCTCAGCCTGCTGCTCTGTCTGGCCGTTGACTGCGTGCCCCTTGGGCCAGGGGAAGCTCCTAATACAGAGTGGGAATCCACGTAAAAGTGACCCTCCCTGCGCCAGCAGGCCTATCGCTTCCACAAGGCCGGGGACCGACGGAGTAGCTGGAAAGATGGCACAGCACAGCCCGGACTGCATTTTGTTTATGGGAAATCCTGGGAGTCGGTTAATCAGTTTTTGTTTTTAAATTCTGGATGAACCAGTAAATGAGAGGATCAGAATCTAGTGGGATGGGACACACTCTGCAGAATTTAATTCCCCGCATCCTGAAGCCAATTCTTTTCCTAGGAAATCTTGCAACTCCACTGAAGTCAAGAGCTTTGTTCCAGTGCAAGTGCGAAAAGCACTTGGCTCTACATTTAGTCAGGTGGATTATCCTTAAGCTGATTCTGTCTGTGGCATATAATTAACAACCAAGAGCAGCCTACTCCCAGAGAACACAATTATTGGTTCTTATCACCGTGGAGAAGAGAAGCTGTCACTGCCCTTCTATCCTAGCATAAGAGCGGCCAGACAGGGTCAGACCAAAGGTCCATCCAGCCCAGTGGCCTGTCTGCCCACAGTGGCCAATGCCAGGTGCCCCAGAGGGAGGGACACAACAGGGAATCAGCAAGTGATCCTCCTGTCGCCCATTCCCAGCTTCTGACAGAGGCCAGCGACACCAGCCCTGCCCATCCTGGCTATTAGCCATTGATGGACTTGTCCTCCATGAATGTATCTAGTTCTATTCTGAACCCTGTGAAAGTTTTGGCCTTCACAAAAGAGTTCTGCAAGTTGACTGTGCATTGTGTGAAGAAATATGGCCTTCTGCTTGTTTGTAATCTGCTGCCTATTAATTTCATTTCCTGACCCCTAGTTCTTGTGCTCTAGGAAGGAGTAAATAACTCTTCATTATTTACTTTCTCCACACCAATCATGATCTGACAGACCTCTGTCCCATCTCCCCATTAGTTGTCTCTTTTTGAAGCTCAAAAATTCCAGTTTTGTTAATCTGTCCTCATATGTTCCAAACCCCTCATCATTTTTGTTGCCCTTTTCTAAACCTTTTCCAACTCCAAGACATCTTTTTTGAGACAAGGCACTGGACATTGGGAAACATTTCCTACCTGTCAGGATGGTTAAACACTGCACTAAGTTGCATAGGGAGGTTGTGGAATCTCCATCACTGAGATATTTAAGAGCAGGCTAGATAGACATCTATCTGGGATGGTCTCGATGGTGCTGGGTCCTGCCGTGAGGGCAGGGGACTGGACTCGATGACCTCTTGAGGTCCCTTCCCATTCTAGTGTACTGTTCTATATAAGGCAACCACAGCTAATTTAGTGCCTATCATTTTATAAGTGTGGTTGGGATTGTGTTTTCCAATGTGCATTACTTTGCCTTTATCAGCATTGAACTCCAGCTGCTGTCTTGAGAGATCCTCTTGTAGCTCTTCACAGTCTGCTTTGGACTTAACGATCCTCAGATTTTGCCACCTCACTGTTTAGCCTTTTCTCCAGGTCATTTATGAATCTGTTCATTAGGATTGGTCCCAGTGCCGACCCTCGGGGGGCACAAGGTACCGCTCCCCGTTCTGAGAACTGACCATTTATTCCTGCCCTGTGTTTCTTGTCTTTTAACCACTTACCTATCTAGGAGAGGACTGTAACGGGGCGGACTCACCCCGCAGTGCCTCCTGCTGGTCACGGGGGGGATTTAGCTCAGTTTATGGAGTGCTCTGCCTTCTGGTCGTGTCTTGCCTGCTGTCTGTTCTGGGCTCCAGTGTGTCTCTGTGGACCCACGTCACTCCCTGAACTGTGATGACATCCTCTTCAGGACACGGCCCTCCAGCATGCCCCCCCACTCTGTTCTCGCCCCCTCCTGGGTATCTGCAGTCCTCCCTCGATACTCCTGCCACCTGAGCCAACTGCAGCCCCATAGTCTAGCCCCTCTCAGGCCGAGCGCTGTGTGGTGAGGTGCAGGGGAAGGGGGAGATCCGAGCCCGCTCACTACTCTAGGTCCCAACCCACGGAGCCTCTGGGGCTGCCATCTCCTGTCCTCCTTCTCTCCGCTTGACTGCTCCGGCTCCCTGGGCCACCTGCAGCTGAGCAGGCCTCAGTATGGAGCCTCTCTCCTGCTCCCCTGGGCCTGCCCAGCTCTGCTCTGTCCAAGGTGCTTCTTCTCTGCCAGGAGCCAGTCCTATACCCTTGCTGGCCAGGGCAAGAGGCAGCTCCCCTCAGCTCTGCAGCCTTTTGCAGGCTCCAGCCAGGCCCTGACTGGCCATCCCTGGCTGCGTCCACTGCCCCCTTTATGTTAGTAACACTGGTGGGAAAAAACTACAAGGACAGAAACCTGCAGACCCTGACAACCCTGCGCGTGGGCAAGAGGAAACAAACCATCTCGTGGGCCACATGCAGCCCCTGATGGGCATGTGGCCCTCAGGCCGCAGTTGCCCACTGCTGGTCTGGTGAGATATCACAAGGATCCCGTCTGGCTCTGGAATCTATGAATCTATTACTGCTGTCCTGTGTTTTTACAAATGGAAAAACGGTTGAGCTATTGCTGGGCCACCCCTCCCACGCAATTCTAACCATTGAACTTGGTGAAAAAAGCAAAATGGAACCACACTGTAACACCAGCAAAAAATAACCTCCAGGAGCAGTTCCACGGCCCCTCTTGTCAGTTCCATGGGCTGTTTCTCCATCGAGGAACACGCGCTCCGTCAGCGGGTGAGGGCGAGCTGATGTAAGTGCAAGGGTGGGCAGCTATTTGGGGAATGCCAGCCAAAAAAAGGGATTGGTGGGAGGGGTTTTGGGGGCAGAGAGTGAGCCGGTTTGGCATCTCGGCGTGGGAGGATGTTCCTGGCAGAGCATGGAAGTAGCGCAGGAGTTGGAGCCGGTTCTGAGAGGGGGTTGCAGAGTAAGCAGCTTTGGACGGACACATTGAGACTAAACCCAAAGGAATAAATGTTGGTGGTGAGAGCCAGCTGGCAGGCTGAGGTCACAGCATGCAGAGCCCTACAGGACAGCTTCGAGCAGTACGAACGCCCCGTTCAGTGCGCCCCCCTAGAACTGGGATGCACACAACATGCTTGGAATGGCGGGTAGTAAGGTCCTGACAGCAGCCATGTGGCGCCAGGGCCAGCGTGGGGACAATGAGATGCGGGGGGGACAGGAACGGGTGTGCTCTCCCTGGCAGATACGTCATCACCCACCACCAGTCCCACCGGGGGGCTAGGGCTCTAAGCACCCGTCTGTTCACACCCCACACCCTTGGTGTGCTGGAGGGGTCATTTGCACACTAATAACTCGCCGCGCCCCATGACTTGTGCGTGATTTGTGTACATGGTGGGCACTGAGCGTTACGGACATTCCTGGGAGTGACAGCTAACCCATGCTCCAGCCAGGCAGGCCGGGGAGTTGCTAACGAGGCCGCTTAGCTGAAGGGATGTGCATTTGAGTCTCTGACCAGCCAAAACAACGAAGGCCCGTTTCTACAAGTAGGCACACAAGGCTGTGGAGTGAGCCAGAGGGAGAAGAGAGAGCATGGAGCTTCCTTTACCCCCCGTCTCACGGGGCCTTCCCCACAGCTGGGCTCAAGGCCACCTGAGTAAGCTCGCAGACAAATGCAGTGGTAGTGCCCCGGCATTCCTAGCGCTGCGGCATGCCTCTGTCGACGCACGATAAAGTTATGGATACTCACCAGCCTGCCCATGTGGGGGGCTACCTGCCTCCTCTCTAAACGAAGCTGGCAGGGACTCCGAAGCAGAGAAAGCTCCAGAAGGACAGGGAGCCCCGAGGGAGGGAAGAACAGCATGAGGTCAGGCTCTGGCTACACCTAGAAGCTTAGAGTGGCACCAGTACAGCTGTGCTGCTGCAGGAGCCCTTGTGTAACCGCATGGTGCCTTTCCCGTGACATCGTCAAACCAGCTCCAGTGTAGCATGTGGTCGGGAGAGCGTCTCCTGCAGACGCAGCGCTGTGCGCTCGAGCATTATGCCAGCACGCCGTGTGTCGCTCGGGGGTGTGTTTTTCACATCCCTGAGCAGCAAAGGTTTTGCCACCGTAAGTGCTGGTGCAGAACGGCCAACTCGCTGAACGCTGGGAAATACAAGCGACGACAGAAGCCATCTTTAGCATCTCCCACTAGACAGGTGCGAGAGGCCGGAGCTCGTGCATGCTGATCAAGGTGGGCCCTTTGGCTGAAGTCTCTGGACTGAAGATGGGTGAGAAACTGGCCTAGGCCTTGGAAGCCAAGGGGGCTGGCCACCTGCACTTTTGTGGAGGGCCCTGGCTGTGGGAAAGTCAGCCCTGGCAGGGAAGGGAAACCAGCCTGAACAAAGGCTCCTGCTGGATGGAGCTTTGGAAGGGGGTTTTGGTTGGTTTTACGTATAACTCTTGCTGGCTCCAGTCTTTATACTTAGCTTACAGACTCCGCTGCACGTTTTGTTAACAAGCCGTTTCCTGTTAGGACCAGCCCGCTCACAGGGCTGTGTCTGCGGGTTGTTCACACCCCGCACGTAAGCTGGGATGGAGTTTTGTCTCTGGGCAGGAGCAACAACCCTTATTACTTCTCTGGGCTGCCCAGGAGAGGGCTGAGGCTGCAGGGTGCGTGGTTTGGGGGAAATTCTAGATTGGAGGCCTCTGTGCTGGTGGTAACCAGAGGCCAGGGGGTGGCTGGTGCGTTGCTGGCTGGCTGCCGGCCCAGGGCTGCACGTGGCAGGGCTGGAGGTAAGCCATCCAGGCTGAGAGCTACAGCAGCAAAGCATTGCAAGGTCCCAGGGGTGTAGGCGAGGCAGCAGCAACCCCTCCCCCACTGGTTGTGGGCCCATGCTCGGCTGGGCCAACGGAGAGGGGAAAGGGTTGTGCGGGCCCAAGAGGAACCAGACTGTAGAGCCCAGAGCAGTGTCCCAGCGGCTGGTGGTACGTGGCGGAGGTGGCTGAGAAATGCTCCCAGTCTGCAGCGGATACAACGCGCACGATGGCTGCCCGGGTCTGTGAGTGTGCAGAACAGCCCGTCTGGCAGGCATGCTCTGAATCGGCTCCCCCGGTGCCTGACCAGTCCCGGGTTCCACACCCACCACAGAGAAAAGCAGAGAACGTGGCACCTGAGACCTGAGTTGCTTTCTCAAGGACGATGCCCAGTGTGTGCGCCTGCGCCCTCCCGTGGTCTGACAGACTTTCTGGGGACTCGGCTCTGGCCCAGTGTGTGCGCCTGCGCCTTCCCACGGTCTGACGGCCTCCCTGGCGAGTCGGCTCCGGCCCAGTGTGTGCGCCTGCGCCCTCCCGCGGTCTGACAGCCTCCCTGGCGAGTCGGCTCCGGCCCAGTGTGTGCGCCTGCGCCCTCCCGCGGTCTGACAGCCTCCCTGGCGAGTCGGCTCCGGCCCAGTGTGTGCGCTTGCGCCCTCCCGCGGTCTGACAGACTTTCTGGGGACTCGGCTCCGGCCCAGTGTGTGCGCCTGCGCCTTCCCACGGTCTGACGGCCTCCCTGGCGAGTCGGCTCCGGCCCAGTGTGTGCGCCTGCGCCCTCCTGCGGTCTGACAGCCTCCCTGGCGAGTCGGCTTCGGCCCAGTGTGTGCGCCTGCGCCCTCCCGCGGTCTGACGGCCTCCCTGGCGAGTCGGCTCCGGCCCAGTGTGTGCGCCTGCGCCCTCCCGCGGTCTGACGGCCTCCCTGGCGAGTCGGCTCCAGCCCAGTGTGTGCGCTTGCGCCCTCCCGCGGTCTGACAGACTTTCTGGGGACTCGGCTCTGGCCCAGTGTGTGCGCCTGCGCCTTCCCACGGTCTGACGGCCTCCCTGGCGAGTCGGCTCCGGCCCAGTGTGTGCGCCTGCGCCCTCCCGCGGTCTGACAGACTTTCTGGGGACTCGGCTCTGGCCCAGTGTGTGCGCCTGCGCCTTCCCACGGTCTGACGGCCTCCCTGGCGAGTCGGCTCCAGCCCAGTGTGTGCGCCTGCGCCCTCCCGCGGTCTGACGGCCTTCCTGGCGAGTCGGCTCCGGCCCAGTGTGTGCGCCTGCGCCCTCCCGCGGTCTGACGGCCTCCCTGGCGACTCGGCTCCGGCCCAGTGTGTGCGCCTGCGCCCTCCCGCGGTCTGACAGACTTTCTGGGGACTCGGCTCTGGCCCAGTGTGTGCGCCTGCACCCTCCCGCCGTCTGACAGACTTTCTGGGGACTCGGCTCTGGCCCAGTGTGTGCGCCTGCACCCTCCCGCGGTCTGACAGCCTTCCTGGGGACTCAGCTCCCTGGCCGATTCACACCCCCGGTATGACTCCACCCCCTTCCAGGGTGCACAGGGAACAGGGAGCCTTCTTGGTGCCCTGTAATGTCCCTCTCAGTCTGTGCCCCACTGCGAGAGAGCGGCCTCCAGGGCTTCCCCTCCTGGAGCCAGCTCCTTGCCCCGGCTCACAGTCCGTCAGCCTCTAGCCCACTCTCCTGTTGGAGCTCTCCATGGTGCTGCAGCTCCCTCAGCCAGCCAGTCACCCCTGCCTGTGTTCTCTGGCGGAGCTCTGCCCTGCGCTAACTGCTGCTCTGCTTTGCTGCTGCTTTTATAGGCCTTCCTGGCCTCTGATTGGCCAGTTCCTCCACAGCCGCTCTAGCCTCCTGGAGGACTTCTCTTTTCTGGGGCGGGTGTGTCAGAACCACGGGGCCTGGCCTGCCCCATTGCACCAATCGGCCAGACTTTCTTTATTACCACCACCCAGCCCTGTGGAGCTGTAAGCTAGTGTAACTGAGTCTGCTTCCACCAACAGTAGCTGAATTCTCCTACAATTACGTCCTTTAACCAAGGACGGTTGGCCTCGTGCACACCATGCAGGTGGCTACGTGCTCCTCTGACCCTACCAGGGCAGGACAGGAGCACAGAATCGAGGCCCACACATTACAAAGCGGGGGGGGGGGGGGGGGGCTCGGTTCTTTCCTACAGTCAGGTGCTCAGGGCATGTTGACATCTATGCCGAAAGCTCGTGTCTGATGCATGTTGCCAAGCAGATGCCACGGATGTGCCCCACGCTCGCTAGTCCACGCTGCCGTTCCTGTGCGCCAGCATTGTTCTTTCTCCCCATTCTCTCAGGTTCAAGGCCCCTCCCTGCAAGGCCCCTCCCTCCCCCTGCCAGTAGACAAGGGCTGGGGGATTCAGGAACTAGACATTTATAATGGGCTCAAATGAAGTGCAGTGACAAGGGCAATGATTAGCAGCCGCCACCAGCATGTCTGTGGCTCCTAGGGTCGCCAGCCAAGGTAAGATCCCCATCCCAAGCTCAGGGCCCTGCTGTGCCAAGCACTGTGCCTGCAGGGAGTGTGGGACAGTGCCTGCCCCACAGGCTGTCAGTGTGTTGGCCAGACAGAGCCAGGGTGGGAGGAAGGACACGTCAGTATCCAGATCCAGAGTCTCCAGGGCACTCGTGCAGCTGTGGCTGAAATCAGCCATTGCTTTCAAGGGAGTGGCGCACCAGGGACCTGGGAGGATCTGGCAGGAATGGCTCTCCCCACGCACACAGCCTGGCGGGAGGAACAGGCACGCACCAGGTCTTTGCACTCCCATTCTAGTGCACTACCCACAAGGCCCTCTTTTCTCTGCTTCTTTCCAAGGGAATCAGGGTGTCCCATGCTGGGGAGCGTGCACGGGACCTTGTCATTAGACGCAATCACACTCATTAGCTCCTAGGCTCCAGCCGCTCCGGACTCTCAGACGTCCTGTTACATGCATGGTTTCCCTTGAAATTCTGCCTTCAAGAGCTAACCAACATTCAGTGTCATTTTTAGTTGCAATCTTAATGAGCTGGTAATTAACTATTAAACCTTAATTGGCAGCAAATTGCAAGGGTAACAAACAGAATGATTTCAGCTATTTGATTTGCACATCAGCAACCGCTCCGGAAGCCGTGCTGCTGGAGTAGTGCCAGCTTGGCTGTCAAGTCAAAGAGCCACGTTGCTTAACTGCATTTGGAAGCAACACCTGTGGGCTGCCAGCTACCAAGTATTCCGCAGAGGAAAGTCTCAAAGCGAGGCAATAGCCCTGTACCTGCACACTCAGGCCGCTTGGAGACTGCCGAGATAAGGAGGCCACGTGACAGTGGCTGAGCGTGGCTATGAACGCGCACTCACGTCATGCGCATGACTTCAGACATCTCTCCTGGAGGCTCCCTTGTCTGGTGCGGTTTTGACTCATGTCAGTTAATGAAGGGGCTTGACTAACAGCTAAATATGAAAAGCGCTGGGGCCGGCTGCTGGCAAGAGGAAAAGCCGTCTGTGATAGAATCATCTTCACCGTCTTTTCTGTCTCGGGTTTACTCTGCAGAGGCTTCTCCCGACACGACCTTGGCTTTCGACAGGAACGAACACTGATGGACCTCAAAGGAGCCGTCCCTTCCAACTGTGAGGTGCTCTGCAGGTTATTGAGATAGACAAATCTCTTCAATTCTCTCTGGGTCATTAGCAGAGCTGCCCAAGCCCTTGGAACATGTCCAGCGACCAGAATCCCTCTTGGGAGAAGATGGATGTACATCTCCAGGCATGGGCTTTTAGCAGAGCGACTTCCATTGACAGCTTGGCCCTGGGCCCCTGACCTGTGCTCAGGCCTAAACTACCAGTCCAGCGGCCCTCTTTAGGCCACAGGGCCTGAGGGTGGGGCAGGCAGCAATGCACACACAAGTCAAAGTCAGTACAGCCCAGGCCCTGGCTCAGGGCAGGGCAGGGCAGCCAAACACACAGTTCCCAGAGTCGGTGCAGCCGGGGCCCTGGCTCAGGGCGGGGCAGCCAAACACACACAGTTCCCAGAGTCGGTGCAGCCGGGGCCCTGGCTCAGGGCGGGGCAGCCAAACACACACAGTTCCCAGAGTCGGTGCAGCCGGGGCCCTGGCTCAGGGCGGGGCAGCCAAACACACACAGTTCCCAGAGTCGGTGCAGCCGGGGCCCTGGCTCAGGGCGGGGCAGCCAAACACACACAGTTCCCAGAGTCAGTGCAGCCGGGCCCTGGCTCAGGGCAGCAGGAGCTAGTGCTGGAGGGAGCCAGCTTAAAAGCCAGGGGACAGGCTGCCCAGCTCCTCCTGTCTTTTAAATTGCAGAGCCACAGTGGGGTTTGGTTCTGTACTCAGCGCAAGCCAGAACTGAGTCGGGCTGCCTATCAACTAATCATCAAGTAGCCAATAAAAATTCTACCTACTCGATTAGTTAAATACCTGCATTTTAACATCCCTAGCTCCATGCATGCGGGGAAGGAGAAGAGGTGCCTGAATTTGCCTCCCTGGTGACATGAACTAAGGGATGTGATTTTTCCTCTGCTCCTAGCAGAACTCTGTGGTGTAGACCAGTGTTTCTCAACCTTTTTTTTTTTTATAAAGTACCCCTTTTTCAATATATATATCTATATCTATATGTATAAATAAAAGTACCCCCAGTACCTACAGTTTTCAGACACGCAAATTTTTTTTCTACCATTGCAACACATTTGTTTAGACAACTTAATCATAGTCGGGCAGGCAATAACATTTTTGGGTGTAAAAAGTACAAAAATAATAAGGTCTGTAAAACTTAAAACAAAAATTCAGTTTTCTCCAAATTTCAGTTGTGCTGACGTACCCCCCAGACTTCTCTAGAGTACCCCGAAGGGTACTCGTACCACTGGTTGAGAAACACTGGTGTAGAACAAGCCCTAGATGCGCCAGATAATTTACCCCCCCGGGGAAAGCATTAGAAATGCTAATGCTCCTGGAAATGAAATTCATTAATGAGATGTAAAACAGAACCACAAAGGAGTAACGGAATTATTCATGAGAGAGAGACATTTTCATACCCAGTGCTCAGCCTGTGAAATAGTCAATAATCCCTGAGCCAAACTAAAACTCAACCGCAATGCAAGCCGAATGCCGCAGAATTTCTGAAGGGTATTACTGCTGCTGCTATCTGGGCCATGGGAAATAATCATTGGTTCACTTATTGATGCAGCAATGCTTGTGTCTCTTCCCACTTCAGTGCAAGTGGCACCGTGCTCTGATGCCGTCCCAGCGCCCTTCTGCACGGTGTGAGACACGCTAGTTAGGTCCATCAATGGCTGTTAGCCAGGCTGGGTAGGAATGGGGTCCCTGGCCTCTGTTTCTCTGGAGGTGGGTGACAGGGGAGGGGGATCACGTGAGGATTCCCTGTTGTGTCCCCTCCCTCTGGGGCATCTGGCGCTGGCCGCTGTGGGCAGACAGGACACTGGGTGGGATGGACCCTTGGTCTGACCCCGTCTGGCCACTCTGATGTTCTTATGTCTCCTTGGGTGACTGAGCGAGTGCATCGGCTGGCCATGTCCCACGCCCTGCGTGGGTAGCCTGGGCCTGGGCCATGCTCTGAAACCCTGGTTCACTGCTGCATTCCTGACGATAATGAGCGTGGGCTGTGCCAGGGCTAAGTCCTGCGACCCAGGGCCTGGCAGAGGCATGCGCCCACTGGGCTGCTTTGGTGATTCCCCATGCCGTGTGCCTCTCCATGCACCACGTCCCCACAGAGCGCACCCCGGCCTGCCCATGGGCGCTAACCCCAGGCTCCCGCCCCCGCCTGCAGAGAGGGTAGAAGCCCCACACGGTGCTGTCGGTGGCTTGGTCACAGGAGGAAGAACGTAACAAAATCTTCACTTGGCTTTGCCCGAGGTGCTGCAGAGCAGAGATGTGGTGCCATTCGCGTTTGCCAGGCCCCTGCCAGGGAGCACTTGGCCCGTTTCACAGTGGAAGGGAGGGAGGGAGGGAGGGGGACGTCGCTGCAAAAGGTGCGGCAGGAGTGGGCACACGCAGGCCCTTGCTCGCTGGACGCCATCACCTCGAGAAGGGAACCACCCGCCCCACAGCAGGACGAGCTTGCTGCGCTGGCTCCATGCGTGCAGGCGGCTCAGGCTGTGCTGCTGAGCTGACACAAGTGGCCCAGAGCGGAGTCGTGCAGAAGCAGCAGGAGAATGCCCTGAGCTGGCCCCTGCGAGGGCAGACCGGGCTGCCCAGAGGGCCTGGCAGGAGGGATGGGGCCAGCGTCCGTCTCGTGACACCCTGGCTGCGGAGAGGGGCTGGGGCCGGCGGCAGGCCTCTGAACTCTGTGCGTTGTGCCCACGACTCCCCAGGCGAGCAGCTGTTACACTCCATGGCGAGCACCGTGCCCTGGGGCTGGGGCAGCCGGTCACTGCAGAGCCCTGGGACCAGGCACACTCAGCAGTTTGCCCAGATGCCGTTTGTCCGAGTCAGGCCAAAGTGCGGCAGCTGGACATGTGACCATGTTCTCCTGCCTCCCTTGCCCCCTGCTTACGCCACAGGCAGCGCGGTGCATGCAGATTAACCATCGCCTCTCTGGGCCACGGGCACAGTGCAGCCCCTCGGCTGGGCGCTGGGTGCGGGTTGTGTGTTCATGGACGTCTGCCATGGGGCCTGCAGGGTACTTCTGGAGCCTGCCACTCATTCCCCCCAGAGCCAGCCTGGGTCTGGTTCCTAGTCCCTAGAGCCTGACACGGACGCCGCTGGCTCGGAGCACTTCCTGGCTGGCTGCTTGCAGACTCGCTGCGCGGGGGATCGCCCCGACACAGCAGCTCCCTGAGGCCCAGGAGCATCGGTGCAGCTGCACTAGCTCGCTGGCCAGTGGCATTTCATTGTATTAGCGTTTAGGGAGCAGAATGCTTTCCACAAAGGGCACCCACCCCTTTGCACTCAGCCCTGGGGAATCTCCTCCGAGCTAGCGACAAGCCAACGCTGATGCGTTATGTGGCCAACAAATGCCAAGTAGACGGACGAGCAGGGGCCGCAGGGCTGACTCACGTGGTATTTCTCTATCCCCTCCCCCCCAAGCCCGATGCCACAGGCCAGACAGACTCTTCCGGGGTCAGAGCACACCAGAGCATGCTAGCTGTAGGCCCTGCAAGAGGCGGCAGAGGCTTGAAAAAAATCAAAGTCTCCAAAGAACCTTGGCTCAAGCAGTCAGATTTGCTCTTTGGACGGGCACTGGCTCAGGTCCCATTTGCAGAGGTCCAGATGGTGTGTGTGGGGGGGGAGGTGCTACTGCATGGCCGAAAGCTTTGCCCCAGGCTCAGTGCTTTGGGGAGCCTGCCTTGCGGGCCCTGAAACGGAGCATCTCGCATCTCTTACATGGATTGCAAAATACAAATGAAAAGGTCGCGTTACTCCAAGCCAGCGCGGTCTCCTTCAGGCGCACTGGAGGCTGCTTGCTTTTCTCATCTTGGGACTTTGCCCAAAGTGACAGCTGCACTTACTTCCAGACGATGAGTCCTTCCTTAGGATCCGCTCACCAATTTCCAGGGGTTCCAGGAAGGTTTTGTGTTCCAGCCAAAAGAGGACGGGTGTTTGGACCACTGACCATGCCGATGCAGTTTTAAAAGAGCAGCAAAGCATTTCAGAAGCAGATGTTCACGTTGAGCATTGGGCGGGCACCATGCAGGAGTTGAGGGCTTACAAATCACTTTGGCATGTCCTTGCCACTAGACTCTGCATAGCCCTACTGCTGGCCTCCACCCACTGGACTTTCCCTCCTCCTAAAATCAGAGGGAAATTAAAACCAACCAGCCCCACACACCAAAGGGAAAACGAGAGACAGCGAGGTGCTCCAGAGTCACAGCAGAGGAAGGGCTGATTTTCCCTGTGTCTGTGCATTGTAATGGCCATGTCCCTGCTCCGTGATAAATTGGGACAACCTGCCTCCTTTCCCAGGCGGGGAGGAAGTGATCTGTCACAAGGCTTTGAACATCCATCGCTTGAAATATCACTACCCCACATAGCAGAGAAGGTGGCCTTTCCAGAGACGAACACCAAGACAATTTGTGGTCACCATGCGGCTGTCAGAGCATTTCCCGTCAGTAGCTACAGCTAAGAAAGAACTTAGATCTGGCTTAGAGCAGAGCAATCGTCCCTAGCAAATCCCACGAAAATGGAGCAATAGATTTCAGATGATTTAGTGACATTATTGTATCATTATTATTTAACGACAAGAGGGTTTGAAAACCAGGCCTATGAGTAGGCTTGGCTGATTGTTTTTAATGGTATTGATGGATAATGCCATAAGCATTTAAAAAATTCTTATCAGTTGAAATTTACAGTTGAGCAGAAGTATGCATTAAGCATTTTTATCTATTTATATTCTCACAGGCCTGGGAAATGGTTGGGGCGGGGGGGAGAAATCAGACAGTAATTAATGACTGTAGATGCTGGGATTCTAAAAGTTAAAATGTTAACTGTCAAAATACTAATTGCCAGCAGCGCATGCCAAAGCAGCACATCTGAAAAAGAGGAGCGTGCCGGGGAAATGCAGTCACCGCACTAAGCAGCTGCCAAGGCCTCTCTGCCTCCGTCCTTCCGGGCGGCTTTCCAGCTCAGCCCACACCGCTGCGCAAAGACGAAGTCCAGAACTGGGCTCCGCCTGGGCAGGGCAGGACCCTCTGCTGCCCCCTCGTGACAGCGAAGGGAGACACGGGCTGCTCCGTGCCTCCGCCAAGACGCTGAATGTCTTTCACACTAACCGCTGATGCTACTGGACAAGGGCGGGGCTTGTTTCCCCCTCCTGCATTGTCCCTGCCTGGGGGCGGAGCCTTCTGACAGCGGGGTGGGCAGAACTCTGTGGCACCCCAAGGAGCTGTCCAAGTGGCCCCCCCACAGTTTGGCTTCAAGGCCCACAGCCCCTGCTTGGAGAGGCATGCTACACTGTCTCAGCCCTTAACATGGAACACCCCCCCCCCGACGTGGGGTCCCGCCACTGCCAGGGCCCTGCTGAAGGAATGTCTCAGGGTGGAGCACGAGGGGAGAGGGGCTTTCACACACTGACGGCCAATCTATTCCAGCCCAGAATGAGGCTGGTTACTGCCCTGAAGAACTTGTACCTGAAGGGCTGATCTTGCTACTCTGCTTGGCGCTCACTACCATGGGTAATCCCATTCTAAGCATGTGCTGAAAATAAAGCATGTGATTTGCTGAACAGGGTCCATGAAGATGAAAAGACTCGATGAATCTCTTGTCAAAAGGTGTCTAAATCAGAAAGCACTGGGTTTGTTTAGTTTGGAAAAGAGAAGACCGAGAGGGGACATGAGAGCGGTTTTCAGGTATCACAAAGAGGAGGGAGAAAAATTGTTCTCCTTGGCCTCTGAGGACGGGACAAGAAGCAATGGGCTTAAACTGCAGCAAGGGAGGTTCAGGTTGGACATTAGGAAAAGCTTCCTACCTGTCAGGGTGGTCAAACACTGGAATAAATTGCCTGGGGGGGTTGTGGAATCTCCATCCCTGGAGAGATTGAAGAGCAGGTTGGACAGACACCTGGCAGGTGTGGTCTAGATATTACTGGGTCCTGCCATGTGTGGAACTGACCAGATGAGCTCTCACGGTCCCTTCCAGCCCTACAGTGCTCTAAGGACGTACTTACTCATTGGCAGAGGACAGTTTGGAAGGCCAAAACTACAACAGGCCTCCAAAAGAATAAGGTAAGTTCATGAACTTCAGGGCTAGTCAGGGTGGTCAGGGTGGCAGTGCCAGCTCTGCGTGTTCCTGACTGACTGCTAGGACGGGCCTGGACAATGGGCGAGAGTGCTAGCCAGCTGCCCCGCTCTTTTTATTCCCTCTGGAGCTGGCACTCTCAGAAGACAGGACCCAGCCTGGCCTTTATGTTCTTGAAACAACTGAGGTGCAAATATTCTAGGCCTGAGCCTTATGTATGTGACTGTAAAGCCAGAGTGATGCAAAGACCTAAACAGACCAGGCCGAAATGATCGGCCCACAGCTGGTCGGAAGATGGGCATGGCTGTCATTAAGTAACTGATGGCAGAAATATTGTCTCGTGTTGAAAATGTGTGCACTCAATGTATTTGTGTGTCATCCAAGGCGTGTTCTTCCCTCGCCACCGATCAGGTAGGAGAAGAGAATCATCAATCACGGCAGGTGATTAAGAATGATAAAAGGTTACGTAGGAGGGGGAAATGGGCTGGTTTCCTTAGCTACTAACATTCAGATTGTCTAACGTTTTGATTTTTTAAAGGCGCGCTGGGATTCAGACATAGGAAAGGGGCCATATTTTCAAAATTGCTCAGCATCTAGTAGCCCCTACTGCAGCACTGGACAATCTAGGCTAGTGAGTGGGCCACATGAATGGTCCTCCTCCATCGCAGTGGCTGCCAGATGGTTGTAGTCAAGATGGTCTCCTGGGACAGGTAGTTTTGCTCACTGTGCTTGTGCATCTAGACTTTGCAGGGAGTGCCGACTGACCCGTAACCATGCTGTGATTGGCTGCCGAGGGAGTACACGGCTCTCAGTCAGTGCTGGGTGCCATCAGCCCGCCCCTCACGCCACGTGCCCTGGCTTTACGTGCGTGTCACATTAGTAACACCGGTAGGAAAGAAGCGAGATGGCTGGCACCCAGAGGAATCTGGAACCCTGCACAGGGACAACAGTGACAAAATGTCTCGTGGGCCACATCTAGAACCATGCTAGGCCGCATGGGGACCTCGGGCGGCATGTTGCCCACCACTGTCCTATCGGGACATGTATGGACAGATTCAGGGGCGGATATAGGGCAGGGCGAGCGGGGCAGCCGCCCCGGGCCCCGTGCTTCAAAAAGCCCCACGCATGCGCCATGGCAAAGGGGGGTCCCGCAAAATTGTGCTGCCCTGGACCCCGCAAAATGGTCATCTGCCCCGGACAGATTTTCAAAACTGCCCTGCACCCAACATGCTCCCATGCTGAACGAGTTTGAAAGCGGCCCCAGAACCTCACTAGGAGCTAAGTTCTGTGAACATGCGGCCAGACTATCCATGTCGTTAGCTGGGGTTACTGAATTCCAGCTGCAGCTAAACCTCCCATTCAGAAAACGTTTTGTCTGTCTTAGAAGACAAAAAACTGGCTTGAGCCCAGAGGCTCCCATTGCTTGAAGGGGGTTATGGTCAGAGTGCTGGTTCTGGCATCTCCGCACTGACTTTGCTGGTGCTTTTCATGGGGCCTGTTGTAAAATGAGGCAACTATCTAGATGAGCTGACGTACCCCCAGAAGTCCTCTGCATGCCCCCAGAGGTACACGTGGCCCTGGTTGGGACTCGCTGTGCCACGTGCTGCACATAGCCTAGTAGGAGACCTGCCCCGAAGAGCAGAGAGACAAGAGAGACAAGGAATTATTTGTGTTCCCCTTGCTCAGCTGGGGAGCCGACACACAATGGTTAAGGCATTTGCCCTAATCGGCTGGAGAGCTGAGGACTCGGAGCACACGTCCCAAGCCAATAGCGTAATGAGAAGATGGCCCTCCCTTGCTAATGGGAGCTAGAACATGTATTAGCAGTAGCGGGAACAGCACTTACCTGAGGCTTTTCATCAGCAGCTCTCGAAGCACTTTCTATAGCAGGTCAGTAAACTGAGGCATGGAACAGCGACATGACATGACAGATCATCTAGCAGGCCAGTCCAGTCCACCTACTAGGTTTCCCTGCCATTGTCTGTCATGTCAGTCATTGTAACTGCACTGTAGAGAAAGCAACTCCCAACTCGGTGCTGTGAAAATGATCTGCTGACGTCTTTAGGCTGTTAGCCAGGTGAGAATCTGGATTGGTTCATGCATTAACTGGAAACCACAGAAGAAGATGAAGAGCGTCACTTTTTCCCTACCAAGTCTCGAGTTAAGCGGTTTTATTTCAGCTCTGGCACTGCAGAAGTTGAATCCACCGCTTACTCCATTCCTGGTTACATTACATTGATTTTTAAGACATTTTAAATTCCTTGATTGCTAGTGTTAAGCTACAGAAGAAGCATATCTGAAGGTGGCATGCAAACTGTCTAATCTATGGTGGAACAAACTGATTCCTTGCAATCTGAAGTTCCCACGTACGCTGTGAGGGGTTTTGTTCAAAGCACCAATTCTCATGCTAATTTTATGATTACACTAATTTCAATGTGCACTAGTTATTGAGCCTATTTGACCAGATTTTAATCCATTGTCTCTTTCTGCTGCTGACAAAGCATATATCTAATTATCAAACGCTGATCTATAATTAAGTAAATGCAGCTTGAAAAGTAGGAGGATGATCAATAAGAAAAAGGCTTTGAACTCGACTAAAAGGAAAACTCCCTCGTGCAATAACCCCGAGACGCTGCCGGGCCAGCAGCCAGTCATTTCTCATGGACACAGTGGTGAATAGTCGATATGAGAAACATTTCTCACATGCCACGTCTGGGCTGAACTGTTCCTTAGCAGCTGACTACCATGGGCTGAGCCTCCACAGAGTCATTACGCTCAGTACAACTTGATAACATGCAAGATGAGGCCTTGAAAGTCTGTGTTTCTTAGCGCTATCTGAGAAGAGCCAGGGAAAGATCACACAATGTGATCAGTTTACTCTGGTTTCACCCTCGAACGCCCATTGCAAACTGCTGGCCCACTCCTCCGTTGGCTGTGATTAGGATGCATGTCGCAGCTTTGCTGAGGGGCCTACCAAAGCCGCCAGGAAACGATTGTTCTTCCTCCATCCTCTCTCCTGGGAATCTCCTGGTCTATGCTGACACACGGCGTGACTTTGCCATGGCCCTGCAGGATGTCAAACGGTTCGGTTAACCCCTGCCTCTCCGAGGGACCAGCGTTATCAGGGAAAAAGCCTTCCCATTGCTGTCGGAAGTATCTCGGCGAGAATGCTACAGCAGGTGCAGTTGTGCGTGCCCCCTCACTCTGGCCTGGTGTGGCCCCCATCGATAGGTTTGCAGGTGGAAGCCCTTAGAAGCAGAAGAGCATAAACTGGGACTCATCCAGTGATGAGACTGGAAGTCGAGGTCACAGCGTCGTCAGCTGGTCTGCAGAAGAGAGATGATGAGAAGCCCCGTGGGCCGGCGTGTAGTGTTCTGCAATGTGACCAAGAAACCTCCGTGCGGTGAGGAACACATGCCAGATGGGGCGGACACGTCCGCAGTGACGAAGGAGACCCAGGAGAGCTGGAGGCATCTGGACCAATGGAAAGATTCCATATGAAAAAAGATGCCTGGAGAGCTACAAGCATGTGAGTGTCCCTATGCGAGTTCATCCCTCATTTGCTGTAATTAAGTGCTACCCCCGTTGCTGTTTGAGGACACTGGAGATAGGAGAGACTTTCAGAACGAAAGAGAAAGCACTCTGATAGGAGTCACGGCTCTGAACTACTCCATGATCCAATGGTCTGCATTGGTGGGGGCTGCTCATAGGACGCTGGTGTTGGTCTGGCTGTGAATTCCCAATTTACACAGGACATCTGCCCTGGGTAGCTTGGGAGTGTAAGATGGAGACGCTGCCAGTAAACCTTTGTCATCAGACCGGCTACGCTGTCCCCGCAAGAGAGGGACCGGGACATGTAGAACGAACTCATGGCAGAGTGTGTGTGTGTGTGCATGCGCGCGTGCGCGGTCACACTGCCTCTGTGTGCTTTTTAAGTACCATCTCCTCACAGCAAAGCTGGATGGAGATTTTCTAAACTGTAAAATTTCAACAACAAAGTGTTAGTTAAAAAATGGGAGGAAAAGACTTTTGGGGAATTTTTCTTCCTCAGTTTTTGTGCTGCTCACAAATTTATTGCCTTTTTTCCTTTTGATGAATTTTTGAAGGAAAACTATGAAAAAATGTGCACAAAATGTCATGGTTCCCCTCTCTCATTTTTAAAAAATGTGTCTCACCAGTCAGGGGCTGATGGGTAGAGGCAACAGCGCTGATCAGTGTGCCCCCAAAATATAGACAGACAACGGTGGGCAACCCTGGCACGGGCAGGCAGGGATGTGTCAGGGCTTCTGAGTCAGAAGGGCATGTGTGTGAAGAAATAAACCCTGCACTAGTGTGAAAACAACAAGGTGAAACTCCTGGCAGTGGTGCCACGAATTGCAGGAAACGCCAGACGCACAAAAGGACGCTGTTTGTCACACAGCTCAGACGTAGCTAGCGGCAGAAGGTTCCGCAGGCCCCCATTCAGCCCTGGAGCACCGCAGGCTGCCAGCCACTGGCCATGTGCTGGATGGGACGTTCTACACACACCCGGCGGATGTGAGGAGAGCCCTGGGAGGTGAACTGTAACCAAACTGTTGCCTATTGATGGCCATGCGACCCTTAGGCAATCCTCCACTAGCAGCGGGGTCGCTCTCAGAGGGTCGAAGAACGACTCTCGTCTCTGCTGGCTAGACGACTCTCACTGTGGAAGGAAAATGGCCCAACACTAGAGGAATACTTCCAAAATACAAGGGAGGTGGTTGCAATGGGCAGAGCAGCAATTTAGCGTGCAGCAACAGACGGAGTAAATACCTACGCAAGCCTGGTTTAGGCCCAGCGTTTAGCCTCACCTCGCTACAGCGCAGGGCTGTGAACAATGTCACGCTCTGTCCAGAACAGTTAGTACCTGCCCCACGGCGTAGATGTAGCAAAACGGACCTAAGGACCTGCTGCTTGAGCAAAGGAGCGACCCCTACATGGCCATCAAACCATGCCTGGGGAAGCAGGGCCGGCTTTAGGCCGATTCGCCCAATTCCCCCAAATCGGGCCCCGTGCCTAAAAGGGCCCCGTGCCTTAAACCCAGAAGTGTGCCGGCATGCTGGGCATGCTGCAGGAGGGGGCATCGGTTGCTGGGTTTGGCCGGAAGGCAGGACTCTGCCCTGTAGCTGGGGATTTAAAGGGGCTGTGACTTTTTTCTTTGTGTGCTGGTTTGGTTTTGGTTTTGGTTTTTTTTTTGCTCAGCCAAAATTTGTGTGGTTTTTTTTTGGTCAACAGAAAAATCCTGGCTGCCGGGGCCCTGTCAAAACGGGGCCCTGCACTTCCTAAAGTCGGCCCTGTGGGGAAGGGGGGGGGCAGGGCTGTCTACCAGGCTGCCCCCATAAGATGGTAATGCCCTGCTAAACAGGGAGATTTGGTGATTCTATTACTGCCTCATGTGTCTCTAGACAAGCAGCAAACCCAGCTCGCTGTGGCAATGGGCATTGCGCTGATTTTGCCTTCTACGTGTCAAGGATTTGTAGCACTGCTAACACCTCCTGAATAAGCCCATCTCTATGGGACACCAGGCCATTCTTTTTCTCTGAGACACGGGAGCTTCCAGCACCCCCAAAGCCGGGAGCACAGAACAGCCTTCCTGCCGGGAGAAACCGTGGCCTGGGCGCAGGCTCTCCTGTACTCACGCCTTCCTCTGAAGGGCAGGGCTGGGCGCTGAGGAGAGAGGGTTTGGATGGCGTGTCGGCAGGACAGCTCCTGGGCAGAGCTGGCCAGGTGCTTTCTCTTTGCTACAGCCTTCGGCCCCAGCGACCACAGCAACCCCCTCGGTCACTTCTGCCCCTGGGCTGGGGCAGCAGGATTAGTGGGGTGTGTGTGTGTGTGTGTGTGTGTGTGTGTTCTTTTCCTGCAGGGAGGACTGTGTTAGTGTGTGTGCGCGTGCGCGTGCATGTGTGTTCTTTTCCTGCAGGGAGGGCTCTGTGTGTGTGTGTGTGTGTGTGTGTGTGTGTGTACGCGCGTGTGTGTTCTTTTCCTGCAGGGAGGGCTGTGTTAGTGTGTGTTCTTTTCCTGCAGGGAGGGCTCTGTGTGTGTGTGTGTGTACGTACGTGTGTGTTCTTTTCCTGCAGGGAGGGCTGTGTTAGTGTGTGTATGTGCACGCATGTGTGTTCTTTTCCTGCAGGGAGGGCTCTGTGTGTGTGTGTGTGTGTGTGTGTGTATACGTGCGTGTGTGTTCTTTTCCTGCAAGGAGGGCTGTGTTAGTCTGTGTGTGTGTGTGTGTGTGTGTGTGTACGCGCGTGTGTGTTCTTTTCCTGCAGGGAGGGCTATGTTAGTGTGTGTATGTGCACGCATGTGTGTTCTTTTCCTGCAGGGAGGGCTCTGTGTGTGTGTGTGTGTGTGTGTGTGTGTACGTGCGTGTGTGTTCTTTTCCTGCAGGGAGGGCTGTGTTAGTGTGTGTTCTTTTCCTGCAAGGAGGGCTGTGTTAGTCTGTGTGTGTGTGTGTGTGTGTGTGTGTGTACGCGCGCGTGTGTTCTTTTCCTGCAGGGAGGGCTATGTTAGTGTGTGTATGTGCACGCATGTGTGTTCTTTTCCTGCAGGGAGGGCTCTGTGTGTGTGTGTGTGTGTACGTACGTGTGTGTTCTTTTCCTGCAGGGAGGGCTGTGTTAGTGTGTGTTCTTTTCCTGCGGGGAGGGCTGTGTTAGTCTGTGTGTGTGTGTGTACGCGTGTGCGCGTGCGCGTATGTTCTTTTCCTGCAGGGAGGGTTGTGTTACTCCAGTGGGCTTGTATTTGGCTCCCGCAGGTGTTCTCGGAAGGAGAGCAATCTGTTCTTGGAGCGAGAAACCGCTTTCCGCTCCGAGGCCTGCCGTTTCCACCCACACGCTGCTGCCTGCCCAGAACAGCCACTGGCAACAGGGCCTTGCCTGGGCAGCTCTTTCCCCAAGGAGCGCACAGCCTGCCTGGTGAAATGCCAGCAATGGGGCGACAAAATACCCCCGGTCTTCATCTGGGGCAGGGGTTTGTCCGAGCTTCTCCTGATTTCCTGGATTAGATTTCCACAGCCAGTCACCTCTTTCTGGTTTTTAAATGAGGGGGTATTAGTTCGGGGTGGGGGGGCGGGAGAGAGCGACCGCACGTGTGAAAGCTTTAGGAATGCTGGCTCTGCACAGGTAACAACGCCAATGTTTTGGGACTTGCAAAGGTTCAGGTGCTGCTAATGGTTGTGTTTGTAGCACCCAGCAGCCCCCTGCCCCACTGTGGTCCCATCGTGCTAGGTGCTGTACAAACTCCCTAACACAACCCAGCTGAGCTCAGGGACCTATCTGGAGATAGCTGGTCTTCAGGCTCAGTCCTGACACAGAGGGTGTGTCTAGACTACAGGGTTTTGTCGACAAAACTATACCTGCGTCTACACTGCCGCCAAGTTCTGTCAATATAACTGCAGTCGGCAGTTTTGTCGACGGTGGTAAACCTCATTCTACGAGGAATAACACCTTTTGTTGACAGAGTTCTGTCGCCAGAAGCGTTATTGCATCTACACTGTCCTTTGCGTCTACACTCTCATGTCGACAAAGCGGCTTGCCTTGTCGACAGAACTGGCTGTCGTCTAGACGCTCTTTGTCGACAGAAGCTTTGTCGTCAGTATCTGTTGACAAAGCCTCTGTCGACAAAAGCCCGTAGTCTAGACGTACCCAGACTGTTCTTTCCACCAAAGAGCTTCCTCTCTCAAGAGACAAGCCAGGCCAGGGAGTGCGCCCCAGGCCCCTGGCTGCCTAATGGAGACAAGTGACTTGCTCGAGGTCTCAGACGGAGTCTGTGGCAGAGCAGGGAGCTGACCTCTGATTTCCTGTGATTCAGGCCAGGGCCGTTAACCATCAAATTCAGAGACTTATGGCCAAATTCACCATTAGATCGTCTCATGACCTCCTGCACGTCACAGGCAGAGACCAATAATTTGCATCTGGCTAACGCAACTCCTCCAGGAAGGCATCTGGCCTAGCCACGAAGATGCCAAGTGGCGGAGAATCCACCTCTTCCCGAGGCAGCTCAGCCCCGCACAGGTAAAAACAAATAAAACCGGAGCCTTAGTTCCACTGTGGCCATGTCTGGCTGGAGCTGCCAGCCATTGGTGTGCGCTCAGCCTTTCCTCTCGAGCCCCCTTCTCCCTCTGGCCGAATGCATGCACTGCAGCCACGTTCTCGCTTGGCTTTTTTGGATAAGCTCCAGAGATTGTCTCCAGGCCAGCCTGCCTGCCTTTGCAAAGTCTCCATTCGGGGAAAACCTGTCCCCACCACAGCAGCTGTTCACTCATGTGCCATAAAGACTGCATGTAACAACACAGCTATGGATAATATGTGAGAGCAGATGCACAATGCCCTGGACGAATAGCTAGATTGACTCTATTGTTCTGCTTGTGTGCAACTGTGGCAAAGGATCATTGCACGAAACACGAGAGTTAAACATTAGCGCTTCAGTTCAGCCAAGCACTCAAGTGTCTCCCTTGTTGTAAACCCACCCCACACCAGAATGCCCTGGAGCATGTACTAAAAGTAGGAAAAAAATCCCTGTCGCATGCAATACGGTTTATATAGAATGTGGCTGGAAATGCCACAAGTCAGACAGTTCGAGCTGAACTTTGATCTCAGGTTTTCAGATGCTGCAGCAAACACATTAAACCTTTTTACTTTCTATGAAAAAGCCTCTTCACTGTGGATCAGATGAACTGTGACACTTCCTAATCACGTTCTTTCTAATATGTATTGAACAATTCTTGGCAAAACCCACTTCCATCCTACTTAGAAATCCTTTGCCCAGCAAGGACGAGAAGTAACCTTGGAGCGCTGTGCATTGAAATGGGAGATTGGCATGGTCTGGGGCTCATGCACATCACCGGAGGGAAGTGCACAGATTGATATTTATATTGCAGTCGGATTGGAATCCCCAACAAGACCAGGGCGACATTGGGCTGGGCTCTGGACAGACACAGGATGCCTGTCTGTCCTTGGCACCCAGATCTTATTGTCTAAGAAGATAAGAAAGACAAACAGAACTGTATGCAGAGCAGAGGTGAGCCCCACGCCCCATCTGATGGCCCTTAAGACTTTCAGGATATTGAGATTCTGGAAGTATCCGGAGGGGAAAACGTTTTTGATTTAAGATCTGCTTTTATTAATTCTATAGCTGCTTGGGACACAGGTCTCCAAGTAGTCAAGGTAGTCAGGATAGCAGATAAAACTTCATTTAATCTATGGTGCACCCACATCTTGAATACTGCATACGGATATGGTCACCTCATCTCAAAAAAGATAGCTTGGCATTGGAAAAAGTTCAGAAAAGGGTGACAAAAATGATGAAGGGTTTGGAACGGGTCTCATATGAAGAGAGATTTAAAAGACGGGGACTTTTCAGCTTAGAAAAGAGACAAAGAAGCAGAGGGAATATGATAGAGGTCTATACAATCATGATTGGTGGAAAAAGTGAATAAGGAAAAGTTATTTACTCTTTCCCATCACACAAAAACTAGGGGCCACCGAAAGAAATTAATAGGCAGAAGGTTTAAAACAAACAAAGGGCAGTATTTCTTCACTCAGGGCACAGTCAACCTGTGGAACTCCTTACTGTAGGACGTCGTGAAGTCCAAGATATAACAGGGTTCAAATAAGAGCTGGATTAATTCCTGGAGGACAGGTCCAGCCGTGGCTTTTAGGTAGGATGCGCAGGGAAGGTGTCCCTGGCCTCTATTTGTCAGGGGCTAGGAAAGGATGACAGGGGAGGGATCATGTGATGATTCCCTGTTCTGTTCGCTCCCTCTGGGGCACCTGTCATTGGCCACTGTGGGCAGACAGGACCCTGGGCTGGATGGACCTTCGGTCTCATACAGGTTAGTCGTTCTGACGTTCTTACTAGAAGATTTACCGGCGTTGCTCAGGTCCTTAACTTAATTATTTTTTGGAAAATAACATGAAAATGTGCATGCTTCATTTATATCATTGCTCTGGGGAGAAGGGTTCAGTGTGCAGGCTGCCCCGGGGAGAGAGAGGACAACCCCAGTCCTCTCTCACCGCAGCAACTTGCGGCCAGGTGAGAAGCACCTCTCCATGGCTGCTGCAGCTCCAGCAGGCACAGCTAGAGGAGGGGTGCATGTCCCCTGGCTGGGGCAGGTCCAGGTTTGTCTGCACATGTGCTGCCCAGCCAGAGTGAGGAATGCAGCAAACTGAGCACTTTCCCCTTGCTCCCTGTTGAAGGGGAACAGCCAGCAATGTTCCTATACAAATTGGGGGGCGGGGTTCAGGCCACCCCACCCTCCCTAAAGGATGCCTGGGGGTGGGAGGCTTTTGCTGGGGCAGTCTCGGATGGGGGGAGGGTGCCCCCAACCAGCCCCTTTCACCTGCCTGCTGATTTGCTCTCTTTTCTGTATGGATTTATGAGCAGCAATCCCATTCCAGGCACGTCCCATTTTCCTGGCACAACCAAACCCTGTCCTTGCTTTACGTTATGATAAGAGGAAGCTATATACGGGATTTGGTGGTCCTAGCTCTTTCCGTTTAGGAGGAGTTCTTGAACAGAGAGACAGACACACAACAGACAAACGCTCTCAAATATACAGTAGGGCTATGTCTACACTACAAGGTTTTTGCACAAAAACTGGTGGAGCATCCACCCCTCAAGCGCGTTTTTTTGCAAGAAAATCGACAGAACAGAGGACTTTTGCCGGTAGAGTTATTCCTCTCCCCATGAGGAATAACTCCTTTTTGTGCTACAGATCTTGCGCAAAAAGGCTGGTGTGGATGCTCTGGAGGGGTTTTTGCACAAGAAACCCCTATAGGAAAAAGCACAGGTGCTCTGATGTCCATTCTGTGAATGGCAATCAGAGCTTTCTTGCGCAAAAGTGTCCATGCAGTGTGGACACTTCCTTGTGCAAAGGCACATCGCTTTTGCAATGCGCTTTGAGGTCTGGATTTGCTTTTGCGCAAGAAGTTTTTGCACAAGATCTCTTCCGCAAAAGGCAGGCTTCTTGCGCAAAAACCCTGCAGTGTAGACAAAGCCTAGATGTACTGTCAGTCTCTCACGGCACATTTTTCTTCTACTGTATTTGTAGTATCTGCCTCTGTGCCAGGTAGCAAAAGGATTACTAATCAGTTATGGGAGAAAAAGTGACTAGTGTCTATTATCACACTACCTTTATTGGTCTTTCTAAGGACTCTCAGGGAAGAAAGAGAGAGAAAGAAATTATACCCAGAGCTGGTAAAAAAATGGGTCTCTCTTCCACAGGAAATCCTGAGATTTCAAAATTTATGTTAATCCCAAATGCACTGTGGTCACGACTCCCGTGATGCACCACGCCAGTTGAACCAGAGGGAAGACCGCAGTGCATTGTGGAAGATGTATTCCAATGGACGAGACCCACTCAGAAGAGAGTTAATTTTTTGGCAAAATTAAGTTTTTCCCAGCGAAAATTTTGGTTTTGTAGAAATTGCTTTTTCTGTTGGAAAAATTTTGGTGCAAAAACACGAGCTAATGTCTGCCAGAGGGACACACGTGCTCAGAATGGGGGTTTCGGAACACGGACAAAGAACACGGGGAGGGAAAGCCATTAACAGGACGGGCACAACACATTGCTTCTGAGAAGACTGCAGGACAATGGGGGTGAACAACAAGAAAACGTAAGATCCCAACAAGGTCATTTCAGACTAGAAAGGAGATTGCTGCTTAAGACTGTAGCACCGGAATGGATCGTCACCTCCACGTCCGGCTAAGTGACTTCCATCATGCAGCACCTGCCTGCCAGGCAGACGAGAGGGAGGCCCCGGGGGGGCAGTAGTGTCCTTCTCTCCGATTGGGTTCTTTGGACCCTGGCATGGCTGTTCCCTTCCAGTAATGGGGATACTCCTGTCTGATTCTTGGGAGAGCAGAATCGGGGGAATCAGAGATAAGCAAAATTGGAGCTTGTTGAAGTGTTGAATATTTTTAGTGAATTTCATAGATACATGTGTTACACAGACTATTCAACTCACTCCAGAGCTGGTCAGAGAGCAGGAAAAAAGGGTATAAATACATTACCTGATGAAAAATAGTGATCATTACAGAATAATATATTCTGTAGAGATGGCTGAAATTTTCCATATTTCAGCTAAAAAGGAAAAGGAAAAAAATATTTTGTCTAACCTACAGAGCAGGTCGAAAAATTCAAATTTCAAGACTTTGATGGGTGACAAGAAATACATTTTTGGAAACTGAATCCAGGCTCATTTGCAAACTTTTTCCCGTTTTCCACCCAGATCGAACAGTCATTCTATAATATTAGACTAGTTCTTGAAAAAACAGACAAACTAGTAATCTGTATCCCTCCATCTATTAATGCAGAGATGGTCCCTTAGTTACAGTATGCATGGACTGGTCTGAGAAGGAATGGAATTCCTCCCAGCACATTTTTACCTTCTCTGATTTTTATGGTTGCAGAAATATCTAATTTCCCCCAAGAGTAAGCATAAAATAATAAACCACTTATGGTTAAAATAGCAGTGGAGTAACAGAGCAACTGTACCCGGCCAGATGGCATTCATGAGAAATTAAAATATGAACACGCGTCAATTACTGCAATATTCAGCCTTCATAAACTTTCAACAAATATGTTCACATAAACAAGATCTTGAATTCTGCATCCTAATTAATCTTCACATTCGTACAGAACTGCTTTCTGTAGCAAGTGAAAATGTTAAAGAAAAAACTGGTTCCGAACTTTTTTAACTTTTTTTTTTCACTCTAAGAAAGGAAATTCTGGTTTCCCAATTCAGAAGAATTCTTGAATGTTCTCTCTGCTGGTTTGAGAGAGGGAGAGAGATTTCCTGCTGGTGATGAGGGCTCAGTTCTGTTGATTTCAGTGGCTGCCAGAGAACTTGCAGTGCACTGTACATGCTGGGTCATGAGGCAGTGGGCAGAGGGACAACCAGCATGGTTGCAGCAGGAGGCCAGCAATGGCCAAGGCCTCTGTCCGTTACCCTGCAGGGACCAGGCAGCAGGACAGGATGCTGCCAGGCAGCCAGAGGCAAAGGAAGGTTGGGGCTCGTTTGCATTAGCACTTGACAGTTTCTAAATTCTGATGACAATTGTTCATGACATTCTGCAGTCAAGTGGGCAACATTTTTCAAAAACCTCAACATTTTGATGAGAAATTGCCAAGATTTTTCTGCATTTTTATGAGAAGTTCTAATTTTTAAAGAAGGCGCCCGTGGTAAAATAAACAACATAGCTAGCTGTAGTGCTCAAAACGCCCCCAGCAAGCTCCCCTCCTCCGCCTCCCCCCACACCAGCCATGCCAGGAACAAATGCCAGAGGCCTCGCCACAGTCCACGCCTGACTGCAGCTGACTGCTCTTTTGCAGTTATCAGGGTTGCATCTCACAGCTCCATTGCTTTCTGTGACCCAACCAACCAACCTCCCTCTAGCGAGCATGGCTGGCAACAACGGAGCTTTGCCACAGAGTCAAGGAAGAACAGAACCTTCTACAGAGTCAGGAGGGAGCTTCCGGGAGGTGGACGTACCGTGTAGGCCAGCATCCCCGTCTCCATCGCCAGTGCTCTCTGTCGGCTGCTTGGAGACAGGCCACAGGTTCTACAGGCCTCCCCCGAGTCGAACTATCCATGGATCTCGGCTGCTTCTCTGCCTCCACCGCTCTCTGGGCACCGCCTAGCCTGGAAAGCACTTGCCTTGCTGAGCCCCTGTGAGGTGGAGTTGCACCCCCACGTTTCAGATGAGGCCTGGAGGCACAAATGGAATTAGGTGAGCATCATGGCTTCTGCCATTTAGGGCCTGGAAAGTCACAGGAACACACTGGGATTCCTCAGCCAGGTGCCCAGGCTCCCTAGACAAGGAATGGTGAGCGAGATCCCTTTGACTGCGATCCAGAGAGCAGCACACGGGCAGGGGTGAGCTAGGCCCCACACCTGGCTTGGGGCCCGGCACGACAGTCCAGGCTGCTGGGAGCAGCTGAGCTCTGCTGGCAGGTCACAGCTGGGAACCCTCCTTGGAGTTAGGCCCACATCGTGCTTTCCCCCCGCCACGGGTCCCTCACGACATGTAGCCCAGTGAGCAGGGCACCCGGGGGAGGTGGGAGACTCCTCTGCTTCTAGTCCCCTCCCACCCGAGGGGGAGCAGGAACGTGAACTGGGCCTGCCCCAGCGGAGCGAGGCAGCAGAGCGCTCTAGGCTCTCATAGGGTACGTCTGCACTGCAGCGCTCTGTTGGGATACTGGAGTGTCCCGAAAGAGCCATCCCACTTCTGAGGAACGCGCCCGTTATTTCATAGACTGGCAGAGACCTCAGGAGTCATGGAGTCCAGCCCCCTGCCCAAGGCAGGACCAACCCCAACTCAATCAGCCCAGCCAGGGCTTTGTCAAGCCGAGACTTAAACACCTCTAGGGATGGAGACTCCACCACCTCCCTAGGGAACCCATCCCAGTACTTCCCCACCTGCCTAGGGAAATAGTTTTTCCTAATATCCAACCTAGACCTTCCCCACTGTAACTTGAGACCATTGCTCCTTGTTCTGCCATCCGTCACTATTGAGAACAGCCTCTCTCCATCCTCTCTGGAACCTCCCTTCAGGAAGTTGAAGGCTGCTATCAAATCCCCCCTCACTCTTCTCTTCTGCAGACTAAACAAACCCAAATCCCGTAGGGTACGTCTACACTAGCTCGTTAGTTCGAGCTAGGTAGGGTAATGAGGGCAACCAGGGTTGCAAGTGAAGCCCGGGATTTAAATATCCTGGGCTTCATTTGCATGTTCCTAGGTGCCGCCATTTTTAAATCCCCCTTAGTCCGAACTCCGTGCCCGCGGCTACACGCGGCACGGACTAGGTAGTTCGAATTAAAGATCCTAATGCGAACTACCGTTACTTCTCATCCACTATAATCCCCAGGGCCTTTTCTGCAGAACTGCTACTTAGCCAGTTGGTCCCCAGCCTGTAACAATATTTGGGATTCTTCCATCCCAAGGGCAGGACTCTACACTTGTCTTTGTTGAACCTTGTGACGGACCGGGCCGGGTCTGGGCACAGCTGGGGGCATCCGCTCAGGGCAAATTGCTCAGACTCGGGGCTCCTTACAGCCCCAGACTGGAGACCTTCCCAAACAGGCCACAAATCAGTCACACCGAGCGCTTCATCTGCCAATCTGGCCAGCCAAAAGCCTCACGAGCAAAACCCCTCTGGTACCCCAGCTCTCCCTATGCCCCAATCAGCCCCAGGCCTAACACACAGGTGAGGGGTTATAGAACCCATCTCACCTACCCCGAACGGGTTCTTCCAGTCCCAAGAAACCAGCCACAGTTCCCAGGTCAATTTATACTCTGGATCTTAGCCACAAGACCACGCTGAGCCAATCCTTTAGAATCTACAATCTAAAGGTTTATTACTAAAGGAAAGAAAAGCATGAGAGTGAGGTTGTTAAGGATAATACATTACATGCATTGAATCTCCCAGTTCTCAATATAGGCTCTTAGCAGAGATGTTATAAATTGCTATCTTAAAAGTCTCTGGTGTACATCCTATGTCAGGATGGGTCCACAGTTCTTTCCAGCTCGTTGTTCCCTGCAAGGGTGCATCTGGGATCAGGAGCTAAACTGAAGACCGAGATGGAGGGTGCCACATGGCATTTATATACCTCCCCTGGCAGCTTCCTGGCCAGAGCAGGTCACTGCAGGTCACATGGTCCATTGACCTATCCCTATATCCCATGCTGGCAGCCCTTCGATCCTGGCTGGTTTGCAGGTATCAGTCACATACCTGAGGTGTGTATTGGTACCTAGAGCTTCATTGTCTCCTTGCTAATTAGTATAGCCATTGGCTGAGCATTCCTTGCCCATTGCTCAGCCACAGACAGGGAATTTTCCAGCATCCCTACAGAGTCCATGTTTATAACTCCACATACAGCTATCATACAAGTACATGAATAGCATATACAGAATCAGTAGAACACAAGCTTTCATGTGCCACCTCACATGGCCCCCTTTATACAGACTTTTGGGGCACCCCCCCCCATGGGTGCACCAGTGATCTGGCTTCTCCCTTTACAACCCAGTAATGTGACAAACCTCATCAGATTTCTTTTGGCCCAATCGTCTAATCTGTCCAGGTCACTCTGAACCCTATCCCTGCCCTCCGGCGTATCTACCTCTCCTCCTAGCTTAGTGTCATCTGTGAACTTACTGAGGGTGCAATCCATCCCCTCATCCAGATCACTAATAAAGATGTTGAACAAAACCAGTCCAAGAACAGATCCCTGGGGCACTCCGCTAGAAACCGACCGCCAACCTGACATCGAGCCATTGATCACTGCCCGATGGGCCCGACAGTCCAGCCAGCTTTCTATCCATCTTACCGTCCATTTATCCAATCCATATTCCTTTAGCTTGCTGGCAAGAATATTGTGGGAGACCGTATCAAAAGCTTTGCTAAAGTCAAGGTATATCCCATCCACTGACTTCCCCATGTCCACAGAGCCAGTTACCTCATCATAGAAGCTAATCAGACAGGACTTGCCCTTGGTGAATCCATGCTGACTATTCCTGATCACTTTCCCCTCTTCCAAGTGCTTCAAAAATGGATTCCTTGAGGACCCCTCCATGATTTTTCCAGGGACTGAGGTAAGGCTGACTGGTCCGTAGTTCCCTGGATTGTCCTTCTTCCCCTTTTTAAAGATGGCTACTACATTTGCCTTTTTCCAATCATCTGGGATCTCTCCCGATCTCCACGAGTTTTCAAAGATAATGGCCAAAGGCTCCTGAATGACATTTGCCAACTCCCTCAGTACCCTCGGATGCATTAAATCTGGGCCCATGGATTTGTGTATGTCTAGCTTTTCTAAATAGTTTTCAAAATAACGGACGCGCTGTTTTGCCATCCCTGTAAACCTTGTTCCACAAGGGTTAAGGGGTGGCTCAAAATAGCGCTTCATTTCGAAATTTGGCACCAGGTAGACATGCCAAATTTCAACATGTCCTATTGTGTATCTTCTTTCGAGTTTAGGGTACAGCATAGTCGCAGCCTTAGGCTAAGCAGCGACATCAGCAACTTGCCTTCTGTGTCTCAGGTGAGCCCCCGGGACCAAAGCAGCAGGCAGTGATTGGCGAACACCCTGTGATGGGGGGGCCTGGTGGCCTGTTGCACCAGTCAGGTGTGTTGGTGGCGTATAAAACAACAGTGTTTGCAATAGAGGTCTGGTTTGTTCCTTTGACCCCCCAGTTCCTCGTGGCTTCCCCATGGGGGAGAGGTGAGATGGGCTGGCTGCGTTGTGTGGGAAATGGCACCTCGCTTCCACAGCTGGTCTGAAAAATCTTGTCTGAGCGCAAAGTATGTCAGCCCAAGGGTGAAACCTTTGAGTATGGGCATGCGGCCCAGTGCTGCCTGAGACCGTTTTCCCTGGCAAAACAACTCCCATGAGGAGTTGGGAGATGTAGTTTGTCTGGGCAGCTTGGTCATAGGAGAGAATGGGGACATGTGGCAACTGAGCTACCGCTCCCAAGAGGCACCAGAGAAGCATTTCCCAATCAAAACAGCTTGGTTTGTGGGCGTTCCCTTTCTGACCAAACACAGCTGTGTTTTGGGGTGACACTAAGGTTCCTGCAAGGGAGGCGTGCGGGGACGTTAACTGACATTTCTGCTTCCCAGCCCTGGAGTTTCGGGGTGCAAAGATTTGTGTTCTGGGTACAGGTCAGGGAACAGGAGGCACTGCTGGGTGCAGCAAACTTCATACAACTTCCATCATATTTTCACAAGAATAACGAAATAGTTCGAGCTCTTATAGTGGGGCCCTCACTAGCCTATTTGGACCCAAACGGTGAATTGGTCGACAGGCCAAGCCACGTGACACTATCTGCTTCCATTATGGAGCCTTCTCATTTACAGACTTCCTGGCGCCCACTGCTAGCCTTTGTTTTGCCTGTTCCCGTGTAGACAGTCGGTGATTCTGCAGAAATCAGCTGCAGCGTACGTGTGCGTGCATTACCGCTGCGTGGGAGTTTGTAAAATTACAAGTTTCAGTTCCAATCAAGCCTTCAGTTGTTAGGAAAAGCTGAAGATGGAGCTGAGGGCTGGCAGAGAGACAATGGGATTGTTTAATGCAGCAGGAGCAGCACACCTTTCATTTTCCAGTGATGGGAAATGTTATTTCCGGGGAGGACTTGTCAGTTACAGCCTGGCTGTTACGGAAAAAAGTCGACAGGCACATAACACGTGATCTGAAGCAGCTGACAAAGCTGGCATTAGAATCAACCCCCAAGCAACAGGTGTGGACCCTGGCCTCCCTGACTATGGTTCTTGAGGGCTTGTGTGCACACTCGAGGGTTAATACTAGTGCGTCGCACATGGATGGGCCTGCATGAACCCTGCTGGCATGCACTAAACCTTCTCTAGCTGGGGTTAGGGTGGTGCTGCTTGAAACAGGTCTGTGTTACTGCACACTGGGGAAGTCTTAATGTGCACCATGGAGTGAGTGAGACATGGGGGCACATGGCATTTACACCCACCCTTTGATGCAGATTAACACACCGTGTAGACAAACTCGGACTTGATCTGCTATTTCATCAACATGTTAAATTCTGATGAGTCATTCTGGATTAAGAGCTTTGCTCCCTTTTTGGAAGGTCACTAGGATTTATTCTGGCATTAACGACTTCCATCAGCCGACCAGTGTTCATTTCCCCAGAATGCACTGCTGCCAAACGTTCGCCAGCGGCTGCCAATTCAGCGACTGGCTGTCACCCTGCTCACGTCTGCCACATTCATTCTGCAACCATTACTCTGACAGCTAATTACCTTTTTTTTAGTAAATGGTCTCTCCCCTCCCCCCTTTTGGCATGTAGGCCGTGCATGCTCCTGGAGCACCTTCTTTGCAGGACTCTGAGTGCGTTCAGAGCACTGCTGGCAGCCTGGTGCATGGCGTACTGGCATGCACAGTCGCGCGGGCGTTGCCATCACCACGGGCTGGACAAGGCACGCAGCAGTTGGTGTCGGTGCAGAAGACGAACGGAGCTGGGAAGATATTGAGAACGTTGCTCATTTAGGCTGGGTCCCACTTCCATTCCCATCTGCGCTCCCCCCCACTTGCTGCCTCTGCACCGAGTGAAGAAGGAGTCAGTGCTGGGGAAGCCGGCTTAAAAGTCTCCATGGTGCGGGGTGGGCAGGGGAGGCAGAGCCACAGCGGTCAAGGAGTTGCCTGCGTGCCCGGCTCCCACTACATTTAAACTGCAGCGCCGCGGCGGGGGTAGCAAGCGCCCCCCATCGACGAATGGAAATTCCATCGACTGCTCGATGAGCTATTTAGCCACGACTTATCATGCGGAACCCAGGCCCAGCGGCAGCCATGGGTAAGGAGGAGCCAGCGAGAAGCAAGTGCTGCTCATATGAGACCGCTTTCTTCGCTTAAGCTGGGCCAGGAGCAAGTGGCTGTGCATTTGCCCCTCCTGCGCGTGGGCGGGAGGAGACAGGCTCCACGCAGGCAGACCGCCAACTGGCCAGAGGGAGGAATGCCAGAGAGCAGCGTCAGGTGGTGACCAGGCTGGCATGACCCTTGTGCAGAGTTTAAGGTCTTGTGATGCCTTGTCACGCCAGCACCAGGCACCTCCTGGCAGTGCATACGGCAACAGCGCAAGTGGGAGACGTCGGCCCTGCACTCAGCGCAGATGATGGGAGTTTGTGGGAGGGGTTGTAACAAGTCACCAGGGCCTGATGAAATGCATCCTAGAATACTCAAGGAGCTGATAGAGGAGGTATCTGAGCCTTTAGCTATCGTCTTTGGAAAATCATGGGAGACAGGAGAGATTCCAGAAGAATGGAAAAGGGCAAATCTAGTGCCCATTTATAAAAAGGGAAATAAGAACAACCCAGGACTAACAGACCAGTTAGTTTAACTTCTGTGCCAGGGAAGATAATGGAGCAAGTAATTAAGGAAATCATCTGTAAACACTTGGAAGGTAGCAAGGTGATAGGGAACAGCCGGCATGGATTTGTAAAGTACAAATCATGTCAAACCAATCTGATAGCCTTCTTTGACAGGATAACAAGTCTTGTGGATAAGGGAGAAGTGGTGGATGTGGTATACCTAGACTTTAGTAAGGCGTTTGATAAGGTCTCGCATGATATTCTTATCAATAAACTAGGCAAATACAACTTAGGTGGGGCTACTATAAGGTGGGTGCATAACTGGCTGGATAACCGTACTCAGAGAGTAGTTATTAATGGTTCTCAATCCTGCTGGAAAGGTATAACAAGTGGGGTTCCACAGGGGTCTGTTTTGGGACTGGCTCTGTTCAATATCTTCATCAACGATTTAGATATTGGCATAGAGAGGACGCTTATTAAGTTTGCAGACGATACCAAGCTGGGAGGGGTTGCGACTGCTCTGGAGGACAGGGTCATAATTCAAAATGATCTGGACAAATTGGAGAAATGGTCTGAAGTAAACAGGATGAAGTTTAATAAAGACAAATGCAAAGTGCTCCACTTAGGAAGGAACAATCAGTTTCACACATACAGAATGGGAAGCGACTGTCTAGGAAGGAGTACGGCATAAAGGTATCTAGGGGTCATAGTGGACCACAAGCTGAATATGAGTCAGCAGTGTGATGCTGTTGCAAAAAAAGCAAACATGATTCTGGGATGCATTAACAGGAGTGTTGTGAGCAAGACACGAGAAGTCATTCTTCCGCTCTGCTCTGCGCTGGTTAGGCCTCAGTTGGAGTCTTGCGTCCAGTTCTGGGCACCGCATTTCAAGAAGGATGTGGAGAAATTGGAGAGGGTCCAGAGAAGAGCAACAAGAATGATTAAAGGTCTAGAGAACATGGCCTATGAAGGAAGGCTGAAAGAACTGGGTTTGTTTAGTTTAGATAAGAGAAGATTGAGGGGGGACATGATAGCCGTTTTCAGGTATCTAAAAGGGTGTCATAAGGAGGAGGGAGAAAACTTGTTCATCTTGGCCTCTGAGGATAGAACAAGAAGCAATGGGCTTAAACTGCAGCAAGGGAGGTTTAAGTTGGACGTTAGGAAAAAGTTCCTAACTGTCAGGGTAGTCAAACACTGGAATAAATTGCCCAGGGAGGTTGTGGAATCTCTGTCTCTGGAGATATTTAAGAGTAAGTTAGATAAATAGAATCGCTATGGATAGTAATTCCATGCTCCAATAATAAGAAATTAGCAGTAGGGATATATTATCGACCATCTGACCAGGACAGCGATACTGACATTGAAATGCTGAGGGAGATTAGAGAGGCTACCAAAATAAAGAACTCGATAATAATGGGGGATTTTAATTATCCCCATATTGACTGGGTACACGTCACCTCAGGAAGAGAAGCAGAGATAAAATTTCTCAATGGCTTAAATGATTGCTTCTTGGAGCAGCTGGTGCAGGAACCCACAAGGGGAGAGGCAATTCTCGATTTAGTCCTGAGTGGAGCGCAGGATCAGGTCCAGGAAATAACCATTACAGGACTGCCTGGGAATAGTGACCATAATATAATAACATTTAACATTCCTGTGGTGGGAAGAACACCTCAGCAGTCCAGCACCCTTGCATTTAATTTCAAAAAGGGAAATTACACAAAAATGAGGAGGTTAGTTAAACAGAAATTAAAAGGCACAGTGACTAGAGCCAAATCCCTGCAAGCTGCATGGGAACTTTTTAAAGACACCATAACAGAGGCCCAACTTAAATGTATACCCCAAATTAAAAAAACATAGCAAGAGACCTAAAAAGGAGTCACCGTGGCTTAACCACCATGTAAAAGAAGCAGTGAGGGACAAAAAGGCATCCTTTAAGAAATGGAAGTCCAATCCTAGTGAGATAAATAGAAAGGAACATAAACACTGTCAAATCAAGTGTAAAAATGTAACAAGAAAAGCAAAAAAAGATTTTGAGGAAAGCTAGCCAAAAACTCAAAAAGAAATAACAAAATGTTTTTTAAGTACATTAGAAGCAGGAAGCCTGCTAAAAAAACCTGTGGGTCCCCTAGACGATCGAGATATAAAAGGAGCAATCAAGGATGATAAAGCCATTGCGGAGAAACTAAATGATTTCTTTGCTTCAGTCTTCATGGCTGAGGACGTTGGGGAGATTCCCAAATCTGCACCGTCCTTTGTGGGTGATGAATCTGAGGAACTGTCCCGGATTGAAGTGTCATTAGAGGAGGTTTTGGAACAAATAGAAAAACTTAATGTTAACAACTCTCCGGGACCGGATGGCATTCATCCAAGGGTTCTAAAAGAACTCAAATGGGAAATTGCTGAACTATTATCTGTGGTTTGTAACCTAGTCTTTAAATCGGCCCCCGTACCTAATGACTGGAAGGTAGCCAACGTGACACCAATATTTAAAAAGGGCTCCAGAGGCGATCCTGGCAATTACAGACCGGTAAGTCTAACTTCAGTACCAGGCAAATTAGTGGAAACAATAATAAAGAATAAAATTGTGAGGCACGTAGAAGAACATAATTTGTTGGGCAAAAGTCAACATGGTTTCTGTAAAGGGAAATCCTGTCTTACTAATCTATTAGAGTTCTTTGAAGGGGTTAACAAACATGCGGACAAGGGGGACCCAGTAGATATAGTATACTTAGATTTTCAGAAAGCCTTTGACAAGGTCCCTCACCAAAGGCTCTTGTGTAAATTACATGGCCATGGGATAAGAGGGAAGGTCCTTTCTTGGATTGAGAACTGGTTAAAAGACAGGAAACAAAGGGTAGGAATAAATGGTAAATTTTCAGAATGGAGAGAGGTAACTAGCGGTGTCCCCCAAGGGTCGGTCCTAGGACCAATCCTGTTCAACTTATTCATAAATGATCTAGAGAAAGGGGTAAGCAGTGAGGTGGTAAAGTTTGCAGATGATACCAAACTGTTTAGGATAGTCAAGACAGAAGCAGACTGTGAGGGACTCCAAGAAGATCTCACCCAACTGAGTGATTGGGCAACAAAATGGCAAATGAAATTTAATGTGGATAAGTGTAAAGTAATGCACATCGGGAAAAATAACCCCAGCTATACGTACAGTATAATGGGGGCTAATTTGGCTATGACAAATCAGGAAAGAGATCTTGGAGTTATTGTGGACAGTTCTCTGAAAACTTCCACACAGTGTGCAGCGGTGGTCAAAAAGGCAAATAGGATGCTAGGAATTATTAAGAAAGGGATAGACAATAAGACCCAGAATATCTTACTGCCCCTGTATAAAACGATGGTACGCCCACATCTTGAATACAGATGTGGTCTCCTCACCTCAAAAAAGATATTTTGGCCTTGGAGAGGGTTCAGAAAAGGGCAACTAAAATGATTAGGGGTTTGGAACGGGTCCCATATGAAGAGAGGTTAAAACGACTGGGACTTTTCAGTTTAGAAAAGAGGAGACTGAGGGGGGATATGGTAGAGGTGTATAAAAGCATGAGTGGTGTGGAGAGGGCCGATAAAGAGAAGTTATTTATTTGTTCCCTAAATAGAAGAACTAGAGGACACCAAATGAAGTTAATGGGTTGCAGGTTTAAAACTAATAAAAGAAAGTTCTTCACACACCGTCAACCTGTGGAACTCCTTGCCAGAGGAGGCTGTGAAGGCTAGGACTATAATGGAGTTTAAAGAGAAGCTAGATAATTTCATGGAGGTTAGGTCCATAAAAGGCTATTAGCCAGAGGATAAAATGGTGTCCCTGGCCTCTGTTTGTCAGAGGCTGGAGAGGGATGGCAGGAGACAAATCGCTTGATCATTGTCTTCGGTCCACCCTCTCTGGGGCACCTGGTGTTGGCCACTGTCGGCAGACAGGATACTGGGCTAGATGGACCTTTGGTCTGACCCAATACGGCCGTTCTTATGTTCTTATGTCTATCAGGGATGGTCTCCAGTGGTCCCTAATGCGGTGTCCACGGGGCATTTATATGCGCCCGCCGAACAATCTGGGCTGGCCCCACCCCTGGGCGTGTGGCACATGCGTGGTGCCATCCCCGGGCACGTGGCGCACGGGCAGCCCCTGCCCCGGGCGTGTGGCGCATGCACGGCCCCGCCCCTGGATGCATGGCGTGTGAGCGGCCCCGCCCCCGGATGCATGGCACATGCCCGGATGCGTAGCACGTGAGCGGCCCCGCCCCCGGATGCGTGGCACGTGAGCGGCCCCGCCCCCGGATGCATGGCGTGTGAGCGGCCCCGCCCCCGGATGCATGGCGTGTGAGCGGCCTCGCCCCCGGATGCATGGCGTGTGAGCGGCCCCGCCCCCGGATGCATGGCGTGTGAGCGGCCCCGCCCCCGGATGCATGGCGTGTGAGCGGCCCCGCCCCCGGATGCATGGCACATGCGTGGCCCCGCCCCCGGATGCGTGGCACGTGCGTGGCCCCGCCCCCGGGTGTGCGGCAGCCCCAAAAGGTTGGGGACCACTGGCTAGACAGTATTTGGTCCTGCCATGAGGGCAGGGGACTGGACTCGATGACCTCTCCAGATCCCTTCCAGTCCTAGTATCCTATGATTCTATGAGCTGGTACTTCCCCTGCCTCCCCTTGAGACCTGAGAACCAGCAGCCCCCGCCGGCGCCCTGCGGCAGGGCTGCTAGCTCCGAGGCAGAGAGGCAGGCCTGCCGGGGGCATGCAGCAGCCACCGATGGCACTACGCTGCCCCTCTCCCCACCAGGCAGTGCTGGGTGCGATTACAGTGCCCCGTGGAAACCCGGCCAGGGAGCGACAGCCACCAGCCAGTCCCGGCAAGGGAGCATGGACAGACAACACGGCCTTTTCTCCCTCTCTGCCAGCCACACACGTAGCCGGGAAGGCAGGGGCCCAGCGCCACACACGTAGCTCAAGTCTGCTGCTCACACACACGCTGAGGCGGGGCCGTGGGCCGAGCCCTGCAGGGGGATGCGAGAAAGGCCAGGCCACCGCTGGGAATACTGCGGTCAAGGCGCAGGCACCAGTGGCTTAGAAACACGGCTGGGGCAGAGCAGAGACAGTGCTGGCAGCCAGAGTGCTGCCCTGGGCCCGGGGGAGCTGGTCTGGGCCTGTCACATCCCAGACCTGAGCCTGGAGGTGTCCCCTGCGTGCTGGGCACACACGGTCTGTGGCCGGCGGCAGAACCACAGACTTAGCACAGGCCGGTGGGACACAGCGCCAGGCCGTGCAGTGCCCGAGGCTGTGACCTGGACAGCGCCCTGGGGTGTGCTCTGTGCTCCCCACCCAGTAGCGCCTGCTGTCTGCCGGGGGCAGGGGAACAAAAGCCCTGGGGGTTGCAGCGATTCAGCCCCAGCTGGACAGCGCTGCCTTGAGCCTCGCCCACCTGTAATGGCTGCTGGACACTGGCTGCGGCACGGCAGCAGCAGGGCACAGTCACAAACCTTCCTCTCGGCTGCCAGCAGCTAGGAGCCAGCAGACGGGTCATGCTCTCCTAGGCTGCTCCGACCCCGCCACCCGGCCCTGCTGCTCCGACCCTGCTGCTCCAACCCCGCCACCTGGCCCCACTGCTCTGCTCGGCTGCTCCGACCCCACTGCTCCGACCCCGCCACCCGGCCCTGCTGCTCCGACCCTGCTGCTCCAACCCCGCCACCTGGCCCCACTGCTCTGCTCGGCTGCTCCGACCCCACTGCTCCGACCCCGCCACCCGGCCCTGCTGCTCCGACCCCACTGCTCCGACCCTGCCGCCCGGCCTCACTGCTCCGACCCCGCCGCCCGGCCCCACTGCTCCGACCCTGCCGCCCAGCCTCACTGCTCCGACCCTGCTGCCCGGCCCCACTGTTCTGCTAGGCTGCTCCGACCCCACTGCTCTGACCCCACCACCTGGCCCTGCTGCTCCGACCCTGCTGCTCCAACCCCGCCACCTGGCCCCACTGCTCTGCTAGGCTGCTCCGACCCCACTGCTCTGACCCTGCCGCCCGGCCCTGCTGCTCCGACCCTGCTGCTCCAACCCCGCCACCTGGCCCCACTGCTCTGCTAGGCTGCTCCGACTCCACTGCTCTGACCCTGCCGCCCGGCCCCACTGCTCCGACCCTGCCGCCCGGCCTCACTGCTCCGACCCTGCCGCCCGGCCCCACTGCTCCGACCCTGCCGCCCGGCCTCACCGCTCCGACCCTGCTGCCCAGCCCCACTGTTCTGCTAGGCTGCTCCGACCCCACTGCTCCGACCCCGCCACCTGGCCCTGCTGCTCCGACCCTGCTGCTCCGACCCCGCCACCTGGACCCACTGCTCTGCTAGGCTCCTCCGACCCCACTGCTCTGACCCTGCCGCCCGGCCCCGCTGCTCCGACCCTGCCACCCGGCCCCACTGCTCCGACCCTGCCGCCCGGCTTCACTGCTCCGACCCCACTACCTGGCCCTGCTGCTCCGACCCCGCCACTCGGCCCTGCTGCTCCAACCCCGCCACCTGGCCCCACTGCTCTGCTAGGCTGCTCCGACCCCACTGCTCTGACCCTGCCGCCCGGCCCCACTGCTCCGACCCTGCCGCCCGGCCTCACCGCTCCGACCCTGCTGCCCGGCCCCACTGTTCTGCTAGGCTGCTCCGACCCCACTGCTCCGACCCCGCCACCTGGCCCTGCTGCTCCAACCCCGCCACCTGGCCCCATTGCTCTGCTAGGCTGCTCCGACCCCACTGCTCCGACCCAGCCACCTGGCCCTGCTGCTCCAACCCCGCCACCTGGCCCCATTGCTCTGCTAGGCTGCTCCGACCCCACTGCTCTGACCCCGCCACCTGGCCCTGCTGCTCCGACCCTGCTGCTCCGACCCCGCCACCTGGACCCACTGCTCTGCTAGGCTCCTCCGACCCCACTGCTCTGACCCTGCCGCCCGGCCCCGCTGCTCCGACCCTGCCACCCGGCCCCACTGCTCCGACCCTGCCGCCCGGCCTCACTGCTCCGACCCCACTACCTGGCCCTGCTGCTCCGACCCCGCCACCCGGCCCTGCTGCTCCGACCCTGCTGCTCCAACCCCGCCACCTGGCCCCACTGCTCTGCTAGGCTGCTCCGACCCCACTGCTCCGACCCTGCTGCCCAGCCCCACTGTTCTGCTAGGCTGCTCCGACCCCACTGCTCCGACCCCACCACCTGGCCCTGCTGCTCCGACCCTGCTGCTCCAACCCCGCCACCTGGCCCCACTGCTCTGCTAGGCTGCTCCGACCCCACTGCTCCGACCCCGCCACCTGGCCCTGCTGCTCCGACCCTGCTGCTCTGACCCCGCCACCTGGACCCACTGCTCTGCTAGGCTGCTCCGACCCCACTGCTCTGACCCTGCCGCCCGGCCCCGCTGCTCCGACCCCGCCGCCCGGCCTCACTGCTCCGACCCTGCTGCCCGGCCCCACTGCTCCGACCCTGCCACCCGGCCCCGCTGTTCTGCTAGGCTCTTCTGACTCCGCCGCCTGGCCCCGCGGCTCTGGGCATGTTTGGATTTTTCAGTTCAAAACCACTTTTGTGTCAAAATTTCGTTCATTTTTTAAAATTCAGGAATGTTGAATCTCGAAATCAAAATGAATGGTTCAGTTTCAATCAACGGGAACGAATTGTTGGGTTTTTTGATTTACTGAACATTTGGAAAAAGTTCATTTTTTGTTTGACTGGAAACTAATCTTTTTCTGACTTTTTCTTAATTGCCAGTGAACCCCCAAATCCCCTGTTCACTCAGCTCCAGAGAACCCCCCAGCTGTGCTGTGCTGGGAACTGGATGGGACATGCTCAGAGACCGTTTCATCATGCCAGCAGCAAGCATGGCCAGGCCAGGGCAGGGAGAGGGCCTTGCCGCGCCTGTCCTGACCCTCAGTACCACCAGTGGGACCCTGTGTGGGTGCATGGAGCTGACTGGGCCCCAAAACACAATGTCAGAGGCACTAGTCCACAGGGGAGCATTAGGTAAATGCCGTCCTCTCCTGTGCCTCGAATGGAAGGCTCCATCGCTGCTGGGTTACGCTCTGCGGCAGCCCGGCATTACCCTGCAGCAGGAACATCTGGCTGTTCCAACATCCATTTTGAGTTTTAAGTTCCTGGCCTCACTGACCTTCTGTGTCAACAAGTGCCAGGGGCTAATTGGCAGCCTAGGTAGGAAAGTTTCCCAGCACCCGGGCCAGAGGCGGGGCACCTGCCGTTCCATGGCGTAGTGCCAGCAGTGGCATCGGCAAAGCGGGTGAGCTGCTGGGGGAGGGGAGGGAGCCGGGTGGCCAAGCTGGTGCCAGAGCCACCCCGCGAGAGGAGCCGCTAGCAAGCAGATGTCGCGCCTCTGCACCACTGTAAGCTGGGCGCCTCCAACTGGGACGTTCGGGGTGCGGCTCCTGCCCTACGGGCAGTGGGGTGAGGAGGGATGAGCAGACCTTGCTCAGGTGGCTGAAGTCAACCCACGAATTCGCCCATGCACTGAATGGAGCCCTGCCAACCTGATACCGGCCTTCCTCTCTGCTCCACACCCCTGCCAGCATGCCCCCCACACACCAGGAATACTGGTCCCCTCCCAGAAGCACTGGCTCCCCCTACTCGCATGGCTCCACGCAGCGAAGGCACCCACCCTTCCCGGCAGGGGCTGCTCCTGCCACCCAAGACACTCCGCGGTGCCCTGCTCCTCCTCTCCAGGGAGCAGGGGCAGCCTTCCGACAGGCGGGTCGCTCTGCCGGCCCCACATGCTGGAGGAGGGAGTCCAGAGAACCAGCGCTGGGGTGGTTCTGGCCCCTCCTGTGAACAACGCTGGGGCCCACCCGAGCGGTCCCTCCTCTCTCAGCTGGAATGTGACTCCTGAGCAGCTGGTCTATCCCAGCCAGGCCTGGGGGAGGGGGAGGGTTAAGGGACCCCCGACTGCAGCAGGAGGCACCTCTGCTCCTGCCCCCAGCAGCCAGCTGGCAGCTGCCTGGCACTGTGGGGCAGGGAGGCTGGCCCGCAGGAAGCACTCGCCGCACAGCACACAGCTCTAAGCCTTATTACTTTCCAGCTGACCCAGCCAAAACTTAATCAAGATTTAAGGTCTATGAATGCAGAATGAGGGGTCCAGCCCATACGTGTGGCTGGGGGGAGATTCTTATTTCCACACCATTAGGCTGCAGCAAGGAAAGCAGCGAGCTGAGACCCTGACATTCGCCGGCTCGGCTATAATTTGGAAAAGAGCACCCAGCCAGAGCCAGCCGACGCAATTACGAATAAAGGAGAAACTGGATTGTTTTCCCAAGCATGGAACATTAAGAAAATTAAAGCATTTCCCTCTAGTCCCAGAACTGGCTGTAATTACAGATAGCAGGCAGTCCTAGCTACGATAAAATATTGGCGTGCGTTTATACTGCTACTGACTGGAGTTTATTATTTAGGGCTTGTAGAAAGGTTGCAATTTAATGAAGTGCAGTTTCACAGAACAATGGAAAAGGCCATAATGTTGCTGCCCTTTCCATTATTAGCCTGAAAGCGCTTGCAAGACGAACAGGGACAGGTTTCAACTTGCTTTATTACTTCTGTAATGTTAATTCGCTCTGAGCTGCTCCCCCCCGCCACCTAATCTCTTCTTGGAAAAGAGTGCCCTAAACTCAGTTGTCCTCTCAGTGGTTGAGTTCCCGCAGCATGGCATTTTGGGGCAGATTGTCTCGGTGTGGACAGGGTCTGTTTGGACACAAGGAAAAGCAGATCCTCTGTAACAGCATCTGCAGCTGTTATCCTTAAATTGTCACCAGCAGGAGACTCCTGCTTGATGTCTGTGCCCAAAAGCTACACTTGCACCTCCTTAATGACCATGAGTGGCCCTGTGGTACCTTAGCGACTAACCAAAATCTTGAGCTTTCGTGGGTAATCCTCAGATGAGTCGGAGTGGAAATAACAGAACCAAGGGAGATATAAGAGCAGCAGAAGTACCTGTCAGTTGTAGGACCGGTGTTAATGAGGCTAATTAAGGGGCTGGATGTGTCCCATTCACAGCTTTTGATGTGGAAATGAGCGGCAAGAACAAGTCACTCTCAGGTGATGGGAGGGGAAGGCAGGGTGCTGACTGGAGACCTGGATTTCATTCCTCCTCTTCTGCGTGACTGAAATCCAGGAATGAAATCCAGGAGGAATGAAATCCAGCCTCTCTGGCCCCTCTGCTAGGTCAGCACCCAGGAGACGGCAGAGGAGCATCCGGACCACCCAGGTCTGGCTGCTCACATGGGAAACACAGGCTGTCTGTCTGGGTGGCTATTGCTATAGCCACGGGGCTAGGCAGCGCGCTGGAAGTAGGAGTCAGGGGTGCTGCAGTTTCCTGGCCACATACCCCTGCTGCTGGGGTCCCATTCACCAGAGCCACTGCTGCCCAGGGCGCCACGCCAGGCGGCTCCACTCCTGGCTCTGCCCTGCCGCCGCCAGGCCTGCTACAGAACAGTGAGGGACAAGGCTGGTGGGCAGGGGTGTGGCTCAGCACCCCCACTCCACAAGCTGTTCCAGCCCCACTGGGCCCAGGGCGCCACGCCAGGCCTGCTACAGAACAGTGAGGGACAAGGCTGGTGGGCAGGGGTGTGGCTCAGCACCCCCACTCCACAAGCTGTTCCAGCCCCACTGGGCCCAGGGCGCCACGCCAGGCCTGCTACAGAACAGTGAGGGACAAGGCTGGTGGGCAGGGGTGTGGCTCCGCACCCCCACTCCACAAGCTGTTCCAGCCCCACTGGGCCCAGGGCGCCACGCCAGGCCTGCTACAGAACAGTGAGGGACAAGGCTGGTGGGCAGGGGTGTGGCTCAGCACCCCCACTCCACAAGCTGTTCCAGCCCCACTGGGCCCAGGGCAGAAGGCTGGACGGACATTCCCAAGCCCAGAGCACTAAAATGGGACCTGTCCCGTGATTGCAGCTTGGCCTGCTCCGGCCCCGTTCTCACGGAGCCCGCAAAGCGGGGCTGGGGGAACGACTGGCCGCCAGGATCTCAGACCCCGGAGCCATGATGCCTGCACGGGGCCGTTGGGACCCGGGGGAACTCCTGCTGGACGGCGCAGTCGAGACGGTGCACAGCGAGCACAGCTCGCCGAATACTTCTGGGGGGCCTGGGCAGAGCGTAGGCCTTAACCTCACGCCCCCTCCACCCCGTGGCTCAGGCGCTCACCTTCTGGAGGGGATCCGCACGGCCAGTCCAACCCTGCTTGACGTGGAGAAGGGCTGTACGCTCGGGTCCCACGCTGAGGACGTGCCCTGGCTCGAGGGATATTCTCGGGCTTATTCCGTGGTGTACAAACAGGGCTCCCGGGAGCAGGGCCAGGAACTTGGGGTGCATCAGCAAGGGGATTTCAGGGGGGACTGCTGCTGAGCACTGTGACCACTGCTGGGGTCTTTGTTCAAGAAGGACGCTGATGAAAGGGTGGGTCCAAGGGCCGTCACCGACTCCAGGATCTCCATCTCTGTAGCTTAGGAGAGTGACGGTTGGGGGCCCACATAGTTCATTATGGGCTCTTCAGTCTAGCTGAGGAAGGTCTCCCATGAGCCGGCTGGGCTAGACTCACTCAGCCTGGTGCAGGCCTGGGCACTGTTGGGACCCTGCTGCAGCCCTCCTGGGGAGAGGGGTCTGGGGAGCCCCAGGAAGGGCAGAGGGGGGCTGGGGAGTCAGGGTTGGTTTGGAGGTCGGGGACAGAATAAATTGCTAGGCAGGGTGTGTCATCCAAAGCCAGGCCAGAAACAAGTACGTCAGCTTGTCAGAAATCCCTCAATTGGGGGGGCGGTGGCAATCTCTCGATTTCGGGGTGGCCTGGCACATAGTTTTGGGGTGGTCTCCGGAGGCTGGCAATAGGGAGTTATGCTGAAGTCAGGGTTCGTTGGCCCCTGAGCAGTGCGCTCCCCTAAAGCATTTCGCTCACATGCACGGTAGCAGCGACTCCAAGTCCCCGCGGCCCACGGCCTCCCACTCACGCAGCTGCTTCTCTCGAGCCTTTGGCACCCTCCCTTGAGCTACAGCTTCCATGGGGCTGAGAGCTGGGGCTGACCAAGGGTCTCCTGGCAACACCATGTCATAGGATCCTAGGGCTGGAAGAGACCTCAGGAGGTCGAGTCCAGCCCCCTGCCCAAGGCAGGACCAACCCCAACTCAATCAGCCCAGCCAGGGCTTTGTCAAGCCGGACTTAAATGTCCTTCATGCCTGCAGTTACCTTATCTTAGATCGCCTTCCCTTCCAGCCCCGTCTGCAAATCTGCAGGCCTGTGAACATGCTCTCCCCACCGTTTGGCCTTGAATGAGCTCTGTTCCTGAAGGGTTCACCGATATTTGGCAAGGGCTGAACAGGTCTCCTTTATGTGAGCATCAGGCAAAGCCCTGTCTCCTCTGAAGTCAGTGGAAATTTTGCCCAAGGATTTTCACCAAAGGAGTCATGAACGGGCATGATGCCTCCAGGCCCATGTGCTTGGGGAAACACCAGACTCAGCTGTTAAGATGTTCTGGCCCAGGGCTGGAGAAGGGCTGTTGCCAGAGATGAGTCCAGACTTGCCCACTCATTGTTAATTTCTGCATAACTCTCAGGGCGGTTCTTTTGTTCTTTTAAAAATGGAAGCTTCATTGCATTGGTAAGGTTCATAAACATCAAAATCATTAACAACATTAATTTCACACTTCATTATAAAATGTAGCCACTGTAAATAATGACTTTATTTTGTTTTCTTCTACTGGCAAATTGCCTTTTCAATTTTAATCACTTCTCTAAAGAAGCTGCCAGAAGTTCTCTTTTTAAAAAAAGTTAATTTCATCGTGGGTGTCATATAAAACGAGATTACATTAACATGATAAATAAAACAATGGGATCCAAGACGTGGAAATGATTTCGTCAATACATCACATCCAAAGGCATCTTGGCGATGGCTTGTTTCCCAGTTTGTTCTTCTGAATTACTGAAGGTGGGCTGGCAAGTAGTGGAGTATTTACAAGGGTTTCTCTCCTGGCCGCAGCAAAGACTCCCACAGTGGGTTGGTCCCAGACTGTCTGCTTGGGCCGAGCCCGGCTGACTAAAAGAGCTTGTGCTCTGAAGGGAGTTTCAGGAGGAGACAGGATCCTGCGTCCCCCTCTCCAGGGAGGCTGCAGGCAGAGAATTGTGCGGGGACAGAAGGAGCCCCTGGCAGGAATGTGGCTGGAGGACTGCCATCCCTCGGGGTGCATGGTGCTAGCAAAATCAAAATACTTTGTGTAATTGGGTCAATTTCACTGGAATTCATTTTGACATTTTTGGAACAAACCCTAATTTTTCAGTTTGAAATGAGTTTTCATTTTGAACTTTTTATTTGATGTTTTATTGCATGATACAAAAAACTGTAAATGTCGACACAAAGAAAACATTTTGCTTGACCTGAAACTCCCTTTCCCCCGAATTTTCCTTTGTGGAGAATTTCAGAGTTTTTGGAGTCATGCCACAATCCTTCACAAACCAGAATTTCCATAGAACCATAGAGCTGGAAGAGACCTCAGAAGGGCATCAAGTCCAGCCCCCTGCTCTAGGCAGGACCAATCCCAACTCAATCAACCCAGCCAGGGCTTTGTCAAGCCGAGACTTAAACACCTCTAGGGATGGAGACTCCACTACTTCCCTAGGTAACCCATTCCAGTGCTTCACCACCCTCCTAGGGAAATAGTTTTTCCTAATATCCAGCCTCTCCTCATAAGTCATATGCTCCAGCCCCCTAATCATTTTGGTTGCCCTCCGCTGGACCCTCTCCAATGCATCCACATCCTTTCCAGTGTGGGGGGCCCAGAACTGGACACAATACTCCAGCTGTGTCCTCACCAGAGCCGAATAAAGGGGAATAATGACATCTCTGGATCTGCTGGCCATGCTCCTCCTAATGCAACCTAATATGCCATTAGCCCTCTTGGCTACAAGGGCACACTGCTGACTCATATCCAGCTTCTCATCCACTGTAAACCCCAGGTCCTTTTCTGCAGAACTGCTACTTAGCTGGTTGGTCCCCAGCTTGTAACTGTGCTTGGGATTCTTCCGTCCACCCTCTGCCTTCTCCATCCATGCTTCACCGCTTGTGCAAAGGCTGCAGTGTCCTGACCCGAGGCTCTGGTGGAATGGAGCTGGTGCTGCACTGTCAGGCCGACCAAACCGGCGGCCTAGCCTCTGAGGAGGGCGCTGGGGTCAGTGGGTAGCGCGTGATGATCTAGAGAAGTGCCAAGTCTTCGCTTTGCGCTGCGAACCTTGGCCGTCAGATTGAGAGGGGCCATGCGGACAAACAGGGGAGGAGACAGAAGACCACGGTGTCTGAAACTGAAGCCAGCGGGGTGTGAAGCAGGCGCAGTGCACATCACGGGACAGGCCTGCAGCAGGAGCAGGGGAGCCAGGACAGTTTACGCCACCGAGGATCCGTAGCCATGGCTCGATGCCCGCAGGGCTGGAAGATAAGCACTTGCCATGCTGAATGGGGGCTGCTGATACATCCATACCCCGTTCCCCAAAAGGAGGGGGCGCTGACAGGCATGATTTTCAGACAGGCGACCCAGGGAGGTCTGGCAGAAAACACATGACTCGGGAACGCTGATGGGCAGGTCCGTTGCAGTCTGCGCAATTACTCGCTGTGATTCCCAGCGGCCAAAGGGGCTGCTTGCAAAGAGGCGCGGCGCTCTGGCCAGGCTGGGAGAGTGGAAGGCCTGCAGAGGGGCCAGGACCTTGGCTGCACGCACTGCGGGCAAGGTGGGCTTAGGGGATGCTTGGAAGGGAAGCGGATTCAGGCGCCAGAAGCACTAAGAAATCGTGAGGTTTGGCATGTTGTGCCCGCCCCAGTCTCACACCCAGCATGTCTGCCCACTCTCGGTGCAGCCCCGCAGGGGCTGGACCTCTGCTGGCCCAGGTGGAATGCGCAGCTCTCCCACTCGGACCAGCAGCATCTGGCCCTGGCACTTCCTGCCCTCATGGAGCTGCGACCGCAGGGGGATGCCGTGATCAAACAGCCTCCACAACCCCCGGGTTGTTTCTCTGAGCAATAGGAACCCAGAGTAAAAGAGAAAATGACTTTTAAGGCAGTGGACACACCCATCCCTCTTACACCATCGCCGGACAGTATCCCAGGCAGCCTGACTTCTTCCCACACTCCTGTGGGTGCTTGTTCTCAGGCTGGTGCCCCTGCACCGCTACCGCCCTCGAGAGAGTGAGCCGGGTTTTAAACCTGCCCAGTTCTCTGGGGGTACGTCTACGCTGCGGCGCTATTTCGGGACACTTCCTGTATCCCAAAATAGCTATTCTACATTTTTAAACTTCGAAATAGCTTTTGAAACAACGGACTGGCTATTCCGACGTCCCATAAACCTCATTCCATGAGGATTAAAGGACACTTCAGAATAGCGATTTATTTTGAGCTACAGGTGCAGTGTAGACACACCCTTGATGGGCTGTGGTCCTGCCTAGTACGGTCTCCTAACAACTGTCATTTGAGCCATTCTGTCCCTTCTCAGATTGTTTCTCCTCACTAAACCAAACCAAAATATCTGCACAGAAAAAACATCCCACTCCCCAGATCAGCTCCCAGTGGGCCCTCATGCTACCACACCATGGACTCCTTAGCCAGCCACACCCACATGCCAAAGGGACCCTGGCCCAGAGTGGCATGTGAGGTGCTTTACAGAGGATTCATTATGCCCTTGTTGGACAAACCACAACTACACCCATCTCCTAGAGCTGGAGGGGACCTTGAAAGGTTGTTGAGTCAAGTCCAGTACCCTACCCTCCTGGCAGGACTAAGTACCATCCCTGACAGATTTGTCCCAGATCCCTAAATGGCCCCCTCAAGGATTGAGCTCACAACCCTGGGGTTAGCAGGCTAATGCTCAAACCACTGAGCCATTCCTCCCCCCTAGGTGCTAGAGGGACTCTGGCCTGGAGTGGTGTGCAAGGCGCTCCTAGTGCACTACAAAGATTCATTACGCCCTTGCTGGACAAACCACAACCAAGTACTCATGCACCCAGCTCCAGAGGTCCCCGGTTAGGTTCTGCCTGTTGGTGCTACAAGGGCACTAGAGGTCCAGGCTGGGCATAGACTCCCACCCTGCATGGACAACGCATTGACTCTCTTTGGCGCTCTGCCTCACTTCCCCCTGTACAATGGGGCCTGGCTGTTTTACCTGTGAGCTCTGCACAAAGGCGGGGCCGGTCTCTTGCTCGGTGTATGATAGCCAGCAGCACGTGGGACCTGAGCCAGCTGGGGCAGGCAGGGGCTTCTCCCGCGAATACCCCAGTGCTCTTTATTCCACCAGGGAGTTGCCAGGTGAGATTAAACCCGTGAAACCTCCATGAGCGTGGGCCCTGCCTATGTGAGAGACATGGCCTGTCTCCCCGGGCCACAGCTGGGAGCCACAGCTGTGCATGGGGCAGGGCTGCTGGCACGCTGCTCTCCAGAGAGCCCTGGGCTTTGGTACTTGCTTCCTGCCAGGCCCAGCCCAGCCCAGCTAGGTACCCAGCAGGCGCTCTGCAGAGCCCCCGCCTCCATGCAGGCAGGGGTGAGTGAGCGGACAGTCGCGCTGTGGGGGGCTGGCCAGGGGATGTGACCAGCCGGGGTTTATACCTAGCACAAACGTTTCACCCTGGCCATTCCCGCGACACGGTGCACAGAGTTCCTGGGGCACCCCCCTCTGGACCTGCCCCTCAGGACATTCCGCCTGCCCAGGCATCAACGTACCAGCCCTTCACGAGCTGCCCGCAAGGCGTCCCGCACTGCTCCGCTGCTTCCCGCCTATTTCTGCTTGTGTTCAGGGTATTACACCTGGCCTCCCCTCTCTGACCCTGCTCCAGCCCAGAACGTACAGTTACTGCTTCAGGAATGCGTCCCTAGTTCAGGAAGGGCGCCGAGGCGCATGCTTAACGTGAGGCATGAGCGTGTATGCGTTCCTGACTTGGGGCCATGCGCCCACACACGGCTGTATGGACAGGTGTAGGTCCACCCCAAGCAGGTGTGCCTCTGTCCTTTGCCAAGTAGGGACAGACCTAATGCCACTCTCAGCCTGTCCTGCTTTGCTGAATCGGGGCCTTTGTCACTGCGTTTTCTTAGGCAGGAAATAGCCAACCTCTGCGTCCCCTGCTGAAATACCATTGCCAATAGGGAACATGTGGCTGTTTAGCTTGGGCCCCCAGCTCAGTGCTACCTCTTTTGGGCCCCTGCTGCTGGGAATGAACGGGTGGCTGGTATGCAGCTCTAGTTCAGAGTTGCTTGTGCATGGGCACAGGACGTCCAGAATACACACGCACTTCGCACCAGGCCTCGCATGCCTGCCCCACGGGACTTGGGCATCTTACATTTCTTTCTCTTTTTTATCCTTCGCAAAGTATCCCGAACATGGAAACGGAGGAAGATTGTTCAGTCTGTTTCCCAAATAAACGAACAGGCTCCACCATTCTCTTTGTGCAGATGCGTTTACATTCCTCTTCCGCCTCTTTGATATAGTTACTGTTTGGTTAAGACAGGCTGCGGAATACACTGCAAAAATGAAATTCCAGCCGCACGACGCCTTGGAGACGCGTTTGTCTGGCCTCCCTCCCAGCTGCAGCAGAGCGGTGTTCCGAAGGCAGTTGGGTAGGCTGCCTTTCATCGGGGGAACTTTTCGTTTTCACAGGCAACTGAGTAATTGCAGCAGGGGTGGCAAGGCAGCATATCACACTGGTCTACTTAATATGGCAGCCAGCACCCCAGCGACAGGTTCTAGACGAGTGCCCGTCCTACAGCCTGGCCTGTTGCTAGATGCCTTTGTCCTGTTGCTGGGACAACGCCAAGAGGCAGGTGCCGAGGGGTTACAAGCATAAGAACATAAGAACGGCCGTACTGGGTCAGACCAAAGGTCCATCTAACCCAGTAGCCTGTCTGCCGACAGTGGCCAGCACCAGGTGCCCCAGAGAGGGTGGACCGAAGACAATGATCAAGCGATTTGTCTCCTGCCATCCCTCTCCAGCCTCTGACAAACAGAGGCCAAGGACACCATTTTATCCCCTGGCTAATAGCCTTTTATGGACCTAACCTCCATGAAATTATCTAGCTTCTCTTTAAACTCTATTATAGTCCTAGCCTTCACAGCCTCCTCTGGCAAGGAGTTCCACAGGCTGACTACACGCTGTGTGAAGAAGAACTTTCTTTTATTAGTTTTAAACCTGCTACCCATTAATTTCATTTGGTGTCCTCTAGTTCTTCTATTTAGGGAACTAATAAATAACTTCTCTTTATCGGCCCTCTCCACACCACTCATGCTTTTATAGACCTCTATCATATCCCCCCTCAGTCTCCTCTTTTCTAAACTGAAAAGTCCCAGTCGTTTTAACCTCTCTTCATATGGGACCCGTTCCAAACCCCTAATCAGTTTAGTTGCCCTTTTCTGAACCCTTTCCAAGGCCAAAATATCTTTTTTGAGGTGAGGAGACCACATCTGTACACAGTATTCAAGATGTGGGCGTACCATAGTTTTATACAGGGGCAGTAAGATATTCTGGGTCTTATTTTCTATCCCTTTCTTAATAATTCCTAGCATCCTATTTGCTTTTTTGACCACCGCTGCACACTGTGTGGAAGTTTTCAGAGAACTGTCCACGATAACTCCAAGATTTCTTTCCTGATTTGTCATAGCCAAATTAGCCCCCATCATACTGTACGTATAGTTGGGGTTATTTTTCCCGATGTGCATTACTTTACACTTATCCACATTAAATTTCATTTGCCATTTTGTTGCCCAATCACTCAGTTGGGTGAGATCTTCTTGGAGTCCCTCACAGTCTGCTTCTGTCTTGACTATCTTAAACAGTTTGGTATCATCCGCAAACTTTACCACCGCACTGCTTACCCCTTTCTCCAGATCATTTATGAATAAGTTGAATAGGATTGGTCCTAGGACCGACCCTTGGGGGACACCACTAGTTACCCCTCTCCATTCTGAAAATGTACCATTTATTCCTACCCTTTGTTTCCTGTCTTTTAACCAGTTCTCAATCCAAGAAAGGACCTTCCCTCTTATCCCATGGCCATGTAATTTACACAAGAGCCTTTGGTGAGGGACCTTGTCAAAGGCTTTCTGAAAATCTAAGTATACTATATCTACTGGATCCCCCTTGTCCGCATGTTTGTTAACCCCTTCAAAGAACTCTAATAGATTAGTGAGACAGGATTTCCCTTTACAGAAACCATGTTGACTTTTGTCCAACAAATTATGTTCTTCTACATGCTTCACAATTTTATTCTTTACTATTGTTTCGACTAATTTGCCTGGTACTGAAGTTAGACTTACCGGTCTGTAATTGCCCGGATCGCCTTTAGAGCCCTTTTTAAATATTGGTGTCACATTGGCTACCTTCCAGTCATTAGGTACGGAAGCCGATTTAAGGGATAGGTTACAAACCACAGATAATAGTTCAGCAATTTCCCATTTGAGTTCTTTTAGAACCCTGGGATGAATGCCATCCGGTCCCGGAGATTTGTTAACATTAAGTTTTTCTATTTGTTCCAAAACCTCCTCTAATGACACTTCAATCCGGGACAGTTCCTCAGATTCATCACCCACAAAGGACGGTGCAGATTTGGGAGTCTCCCCAACGTCCTCAGCCGTGAAGACTGAAGCAAAGAAATCATTTAGTTTCTCCGCAATGGCTTTATTGTCCTTGATTGCGCCTTTTATAGTTCGATCGTCTAGGGGATCCACAGGTTTTTTTAGCAGGCTTCCTGCTTCTAATGTACTTAAAAAACATTTTGTTATTTCTTTTTGAGTTTTTGGCTAGCTGTTCCTCAAAATCTTTTTTTGCTTTTCTTATTACATTTTTACACTTGATTTGACAGTGTTTATGTTCCTTTCTATTTATCTCACTAGGATTGGACTTCCATTTCTTAAAGGATGCCTTTTTGTCCCTCACTGCTTCTTTTACATGGTGGTTAAGCCATGGTGACACTTTTTTAGGTCTCTTGCTATGTTTTTTAATTTGGGGTATACATTTAAGTTGGGCCTCTATTATGGTGTCTTTAAAAAGTTTCCATGCAGCTTGCAGGGATTTGGCTCTAGTCACTGTGCCTTTTAATTTCTGTTTAACTAGCCTCCTCATTTTTGTGTAATTCCCCTTTTTGAAATTAAATGCCAGGGTGCTGGACTGCTGAGGTGTTCTTCCCACCACAGGAATGTTGAATGTTATTATATTATGGTCACTATTCCCAAGCGGTCCTGTAACGGTTATTTCCTGGACCTGATCCTGCACTCCACTCAGGACTAAATCGAGAATTGCCTCTCCCCTTGTGGGTTCCTGCACCAGCTGCTCCAAGAAGCAGTCATTTAGGCCATTGAGAAATTTTATCTCCGCTTCTCTTCCTGAGGTGACATGTACCCAGTCAATATGGGGATAATTAAAATCCCCCATTATTATAGAGTTCTTTATTTTGGTAGCCTCTCTAATCTCCCTCAGCATTTCAATGTCAGTATCGCTGTCCTGGTCAGGTGGTCGATAATATATCCCTACTGCTAATTTCTTATTATTGGAGCATGGAATTACTATCCATAGCGATTCTATTGAGCATGTTGATTCACTTAATATTTTTATTTCATTTGATTCTACATTATCTTTCACATACAGTGCCACTCCGCCACCCACCCAGCCTGCTCTGTCCTTTCGATATATTTTATATCCCGGTGTGATTGTGTCCCACAGATTTTCCTCATTCCCCCAGGTTTCAGTGATGCCTATTATGTCAATCTCCTCATTTAATACGAGGTACTCTAGTTCACCCATCTTATTAGTCAGACTCCTAGCATTTGTGTAGAAGCACTTTAAAAATTTGCCACTGCTTATTTGTCTGCCCTTCCCTGGTGCATTGGATTCCTTTATATGCGGTTGTTTGTCTGCTCTGGCCCATGGTTTGCCCTCTCCCCTCCTCTCTTTCTGACTACAGCTTAGAGACTCTCTATCAATGGATTCTCCTCTAAGAGAAGTCCCCCTCCGATTTACGTGCATATCCGCACCAATTGGCTTTCCCCCATGACTGGGGGCTTCCCCCCAGGAACATTGTGGCGATCCTGGTTCGTCACCGCCAACATCTTGAGGCGGGGTCCTCAAAAGGCCTTTTCGTTTGGTGAGTCCATGGTGAGAGCTCTTGGGTTACAGTTTACACTGCAGTGGCTTGTGCAGGCCAGGGCCCACGTGCTAGGCACCGTCCCAAGACACTGCGGAGACAGTCCCTGGCCTGCACAGCCAACACTCGGAGCGTCAGGCTGGAGACAGCCGCAGGATGCAAGCACGGCAAGTGGGGAGGCACTACTGGCCACGCAAAGCAGCTGCCATGGCCCAATTGTTGCTGAGATTTTCTAGGCATCACGCCGGGGGGGGCTTGAAGGAGGCCCGTGAGGCAGCTCTGCAGATGTTTTGAGGGTGGCATGGGAGAAAGCACACAGCTGCTTGCTGGGACATTTGAAAGCTGGTCCGTCAGGCCTGACAACGTCTGTGGCCAGCGAGAGTCGGGGGCGGGATCGCTGGCAGGAGGCCGGGCAGTGAGGACAAGCAGACTGTGCCTGATGGCGGGCAGAGTGGAAGCTAGGGAGGGGTTAAGGCTCAGAGCAAGAGGCCAGCAGTGGTCTGACTGGATGGGAGTGGGGCAGGGCTGCCTCTGTCGAGGCTGGCCAAAGGATGTGCGAGGAGGGGAACCCCCACAAGCCCAGTAGCCGTGTGCCTGGGTGGGAATGGCCGCATCGAAGATGCTTTATGGGATGAATCAGCAGGACACAAGCCGAGAGAGAGAGAGAGAGTCGAGGGCGCTGCCCAGGCTACAGGCTGACAGGCAATATGGAGGTGTTGTCCAGCACAGCTGGGAAAGGGGTGGTAGGGCCAGAGAGCAAGAGCGCTGTGGCAGCCGGGCTGAACGTAGGAGGAGGGATGGACCCACCAGGAGAGGTCAGGGACAGGCGGCGAGTTAGTTGCGGCAGAAGGGCCTGGGGCAGAAGCAGATCTGGGGGTCACTGGCCCAGCGATGGGAGGTGTTTGCAGTGAGATTCCCTACACCAGGGCAGAGGGGAAGAGAAGGGGGCCAGGACGGAATCCCCACTGAGAGAGGAGCCGCCGCATGGAAGTGGCAATTAGAGGGCGAGGACGAGAGCAGGAGAGGCCAATCAGGGCAGCCAAGGGAGGAGAGGATGTCACAGGCGAGGAGCTTGGCCCAGGGAGCTGACGGGTGCTGGCAGGCCCAGGAGGACGAGAACGGCCTGCTGGGCGGGGCAGAGAGGAGGCGAGAGCTGGAAGCAGTGCTGCCCAGGGGAAGAGCTGGAAGTGGTGGGACTGGGAGGGGAGAAGCCCATCATCCCCCCTCCGTGGTGTGCCCCAGCCCGGGAGCTGGAGAGGAGGGAGGGAGCAGCTGCTGATGGAGGTTGCAGGCCTGTGAGAGAGCCAGGGGCTGGAGCAAGAGCAGAGGAACAGGGATGGGTGTGAGGAGAAGGGTGGCACCAGGGGGGTGCAGGTGGGGATGGGGCACAGCTGGAGCAGACGCTGCCCGGCTAGGGAGGTGGCGGCTGAGGAGGGTGAGAGGTGGGAGGCCAGGAAGAGACCCCCGGCCAGGCCTGGCTGTGGGAAGGACAACAGCATGTGCACCAGGCCAGGTAACCAGCACCCCACTGAGAGCTGGAGCGCGACAGCGCCCAGAGCCCTGCTGGCGGATCAGGCCCGCCCCGCGCTGGCGCTGCACGCGGAGAGGAGGCGACAGTCCCAGCCTCAGAGAGCTCAGCTCTGTCCAGGCGGACACGCCGAGCAAAGAACAAAGCAATCGCGCAAGGCGAGGTGAGCAGCAGGCAAATGTGCCGAAAATAACGGGGGCAAGGCCCCTCCCAGCCGCGCACCGCCAGCTGTGTGGCGCGAGAAAGCTCTTTGCTGAAGGAGAGAGCATAGCAAGCCTTTGAAATACGCCCCTGCCGAATTGAAAGCTAATTCTCCACCCTGCCTCTGGAGCCATCCCACTGACCCCTGCGCAGAGCAGCGCCAGAGCTGCTGGCCAGCTGACAGCCGCAGGAGTTACGCTGAGCCACTTTGCAGCAGCACCATGAGAAGGCAGAGCCTTTGGCAGGAGCCGGCTCAGTACAAGTTACCCCAAACCGCACAGAACGCGGCTCGGCCTCCTGCTCTCCAGCTGGGCAGAAGTTACAACTCAGGCTCCCAGGGCCCGGCTACAAATGCTTGGGTCACTGAGCGCGGGGGAGGTGTTGAGCGTGGCAGCTTTCAGCCGCATGCTTGGCCATAATTAGAGCACTAACTTGAAGCAGCTCGGCCCCAAATTGTCACTCCAGCTGCGTCCTGCAAATGATCCAGTCTCTGAGCACTGTCGGCCTTGCGTCTGAAGAGCAAACCTCGCTGCATATTAGCAGGGGCACGCATGCCTCTCAGGAGGTGAGCGGATCTTAAATACCGTCCCAGGCACTCGCTAGCCCACAGCTCAGCAGAAATGGCTGACATTGCCAATCAGGTGCAGTCTCTCTCCTAATCCTCCAGCGTGAAAGTGCATGTACCAGCACAGTGAGAGCTGGTGTGTAGTAAGGACACAAATCAAACACCTCTGCAACGCCAGCACTACATCCCGTACTCACAATTCCCTGGACGTAGCTAACACTCCAGACCCCGGAGCACCTTCAAATCAGCCTGCTCTGGAGAAACACTGCCTCTTCCCTCTTGCTGAGGGGGGCTTTCCGTCAAAGCTAGCTGCCAGTGGCACCCCTCCTGGGTTCGTTTTCAGGGAAATTCAAGATTATTCCTGAGCTGGAGTTTTTCTAGCTGTGTAACAGTCACAACTCGAAGGCCTGTGAAGACCTAGGGTCTGGGCTGAGCAGTCTTGCAGGAGGACCCCTAGCGGTAGCAACTCTGGGGAGAACATAACATTCAGCTCAGATATTATCGTGTTAATCTCTGGGGCTGGGACTTTGAATGCATGCCAGGGCCTAAGTCTCTTGGGCTCCTTTGAAAATCCCACCTTGGGCTAATAAACTAAAAATTCAGAGGTGAGTTGGCTGTGCATGTGATTTGCCTGTTGCTTTTCCAGTCACCTGTTACAAAAGAGGTGTCCTAATAACCACTTTCCAGTTCCCACAACCGATCCCTAAACACACCTGGCTGTAGTTAAGAATTCTGAACCTCAAGTGCAACGTGCAGCCCACTGTGTAGCAAGGCACCGCGAGGAGCCACGGCCACTGGCTTTCCTGGGGGAAGACCCGAATCTCTCCCCCTCCTGGCCAGGATATTGCTAGGCCCCTGGCTCTCTGCCTGCCCAGTGTTATTCCCAGCTGCAGTCTCTGCCTCAGCAGACCTGCTCCGCGTCGCTCCTCAGAGACGGGACCGTGCGGTCGCCACAGTGACGAGCTATTGCAAGCTCCTGCTAAGCAAGCGTGTTTTGTTCTTGCGTTAAAAGCCACGGGGGAACGTTATGACCACCATGTGGCACTGCCCACAAGTTCACCAGGGATCTCCTCTGGCCCCAGCACAGCCTTCAGCATCCGTATTCCTTCCAACGCCTCCCAGGGCTTTGCCAGTGCGCTCCTTGCTCCCCTCGCCTGAGACCAGCACCCAGTCACGGGCAAAGTCCTTCCAACATTCCCCCCAGGACTTGGGCCCTTTGGGGACCAAGGCCCTGGCATTCACAAAGGCCACGAGTCCATTTAAACCTCAGGCTAGTATGCCAATGTCCTTGTTTGTCCCTGGGTCTCTAGAGAGGCCGCTCTGAATCTCTGGGGAGACCACGACCAGGTTGTCAGCTAGACCACAGCAAAGCACTGGTGGGCGGGGGGGTTATAGTAGCCCCCACCCTCCTCCCAGAGATGCTCCCCACCACCTCGCAAACACACATACACAGCTGCAGCACTAATGCACTCAATTCACTAGGGCCCGGGTCACGTCTGTCACAGAACTGTTCTGTGCCCCCCAGCAGGAGAGCTGGCCCCAGGCTGGCGATTCCCACCCACCTGGTCTCCCTGCTGGGCGTTGAGTCCCTGGGTTCCCTTTCCTGCCTTGGAGAGGCAGGGCACCGCCCTGGAACAACCACCGCCTGCGGCGCTTTCCCAGCACCACACAGCGAAGGTGAAACCCAGCCCTCCCCCGGAGAGGAGCGTCTCTCACACGCCGGTACCACCCATCACCGCAAGAGAGCCCAGTGACTGCCAGACACCAGCCCAACCTGGGACTCTGAACAAACGAGTACCCCATGGAGTCTCCCACCTCAGACACTGTCCCCTGCCCCCCTTCCGGTCTGCTAGTGGTGCCCAGGAGAAGTCACTGACGTGAGCAGGGGCGGCGGGTGAATGCCTGGGGGCGGAAGGCAAGCCCCAGATCTGCCCCTTCCACCTCAGCTCCCACCCCTTCTGCAACCTCCTCCCCAGAGCCAAGCCTGGCCCCCATGGCAGCAGCCTGGCCCCAATCCCAAGCTGATGTCTCCAGTCCCTGAACATCCCCAAACCCCTTAGTCTCACCCCTTCCAGCTGGTGGCATGTCCCCACCCTTCCTGGCTAGTGGCCGGAAACCTGAACAGCCACACCACAGCTCAATCCTTCCTGGGCGGCCGGAGGGCTGGGTAGCCGCACTGCAGCTCAATCCTTCCTGGGCGGCCGGAGGGCTGGGTAGCTGCACCGCAGGGCCGGAGGGCTGGGTAGCCGCACCACAGACTCAGCTCTTCTGGGCGGCCGGAGGGCCGGGTAGCTGCACCGCAGACTCAGCTCTTCTGGGCGGCCGGAGGGCCGGGTAGCTGCACCGCAGACTCAGCTCTTCTGGGCGGCCGGAGGGCTGGGTAGCTGCACCGCAGACTCAGCTCTTCTGGGCGGCCGGAGGGCTGGGTAGCCACACCGCAGACTCAGCCCTTTGGGGAGGCCAGAGAGCCGAGTAGCCACATTGCAGACTCAGCTCTTCTGGGCGGCCAGAGGGCCGGGCAGCAGGGGCTTGGGCAGTTTTGGGAAGGCAGTGCCTTTCCTTGCCTATATCACCCGCTGCCCATGCACATGAGAGTCTGCACACGTCTCTAGTCACGCCCCTGGGACACCTGCAGCAACCCCCTGTAGCCTAATGGTGCGAATTAAGCTCCCTCAGGTACAAGCCAGTGGAAGCGGCAAAGGAAGGCCCTGCTTCTTATCCCTAGCCCTGGCATTATTTTCACCCCCCTGCTTAGAACAGTGATGGTCACAGTGAGGGCCCCCTGAGGAGCTATTGGACACAACGGCTTTTCTGCTCACTCATTCTGGCTGGGGCCTGTGCAAGACGCGTCCCATTCTTGGAAATGCCAGGAGTGTGTCACAGAATGGCTTTCGACTAAAGCTACAAAATGGGCTGCAGGAGCATTTAGAAAGTGTCAACACGTTGTCTTTGCTTGTTCGACGATTTACAGTCACACCCTGAAGTCTCTGCAGAGGAATTGCCACAGTAGCGTGATTCCATGTAGGTGTCTGCAAACTTCAGAGCTCATGTCACAAAGTTTCAGGGAAGAGAGCTAGCAAGTGACCTGTTTCATTACAGCAATGTCTGCACAACCTCCGCAGTGATTTCCTCCCTCTAGCATATTGCTCAGAACGCTTGGTGTGGGGAAAGCCGGGCTCTCGCTTTCAAGTGAGGGAGTTTCTCAAATCAGTCAGCCCCTCCACACAAGACAGAACTGCCTGGCCCAACGAGGCACTAACGTTCCAGGAAGCCTGCTAGGAACTGAACAGGAGACACCTGAAATGCAGGCAGCCAGCTTCCTGGCTACTGAAAATAATCATGCTACCAGGGAACTTAGCATTTGTTCCCAGCCAGGCACTGATCACCAGCTTCCCGCAGGCTGCCTAGCTTCCTGCAGAAGGGGCTGCTTTAGAATGGGAGTTTGTTTAGCCCGGAGCTGAACCTCGTCGGTGGAGCCTGCCTGCTTTTGTGCCCACCAGTTGCAGGGCCGGGCGCCTGCCCGGGGGGCCAGGCCGGGCTGGGAAAGCCAGGCTTCCGTGAAGTGGTGCTTTGCTTTGAGATGGGAGCTCTGCACATGTTTCCTTTGGACCGAAGTGGCAGATTTGGCACCTGGCGGAGCAGCAGCTTCTGAGCTGTTTGTGCTGAAAGGGATCAAGACCTCCTGCACCGGAGCGGAGGCTGTAAAGCAGCAAGGGCAGAGCTGTGGGTTGCTCCCTTCTCCCCAGACACACGGCAGAGGAGCCGGTCCATGCCATGCCTGGGGCTGCAGCAGATTCGCTCTCCTCCCTGGAGCTAGCAGGCAAGGGGGGATTAGACTGTATCTCCGAGTCCCATCCAGCTCCTGGCTTGACGAGGGCAATGCACTGCCCTGACTCAGACTGTGGCCAGCCCCCCGTCACTGGCCCTGCCGCTGTGCAGCGGCGTTGCCACTGCTCCAAGCTGCAAGCAGAGAGGGGCGGCTGCGAGTTCAGGTACCAAGACCCTGCAGGCAATTTGAGCGGGATTGGGTCTGACTGTGTTTGCACCTGCTGTGCTGGATCCGGACCAGTGCACACAGCAGCTGGCAGGAGCCAGCCTCACACACTTAATAGCAAGACATGCAGCTAGCTCTGAAATGCACAAAGCAAGGGGGCTTAAACCACCTCCCAAGGGAGACTGTCCATCAGCTGCCGGCGTTCATGATGGGCAAACTCCAGCCTCAGCTTTCCCTGTATGAATTTCATCCTCTGACCTCGGTTTCCCCCTTGTCCGGCCGTTAAATCGTTCTTCTCCCGCCTGGCATTCACAGAGACCCTTGCCCGGCCGTTAAATCGTTCTTCTCCCGCCTGGCATTCACAGAGACCCTTGCCCGGTCATTAAATCATTCTTCTCCCGCCTGGCCTTCACAGAGACCCTTGCCGGGCTGTTAAATTGGTCTTCTCCCACCTGGCGTTCACAGTGACCCTTGACAGGCCGTTAAATCGTTCTTCTTCTGCCTGGCGTTCACAGTGACCCTTGCTGGGCCATTAAATTGTTCTTCTCCCGCCTGGCCTTCACAGAGACCCTTGCCGGGCCGTTAAATCGGTCTTCTTCCGCCTGGCGTTCACAGTGACCCTTGCCGGGCCATTAAATTGTTCTTCTCCCGCCTGGCCTTCACAGAGACCCTTGCCGGGCCGTTAAATCGGTCTTCTTCCGCCTGGCCTTCACAGTGACCCTTGCCTGGCCGTTAAATCGTTCTTCTCCTGCCTGGCATTCGCAGAGACCCTTGCCGGGCCGTTAAATCGTTCTTCTTCCGCCTGGCGTTCACAGCAACCCTTGCCCGGCCGTTAAATAGTTCTTCTTCCGCCTGGCATTCACAGTGACCCTTGCCAGGCCATTAAATCATTCTTCTCCCACCTGGCGTTCACAGAGACCCTTGCTGGGCTGTGCTCCGCCTTAGCGGTCACGCAGCCAACTCTGAGTACTTGGCTTTTCTGCTGGGTCAGCTGCCAGCTGGGAAGTGAAAAGCCTGAGGCTGTTCGAGCTACACTGGTCCATGCTGTGAAAAGTGTCACCCCCTGAATACTGTAGTGCCATCAATTTAATCCCCAGAGCAGAGGTGGTGGGGCTCCCGAAAGCTTCTTGCATTGACCTCACTAACCCGTCCCAGAGGTGACAACTACACACAGCAAGAAAACCCCTTTGTGTCTGCATGAAGTGGAGTGAGCACAGAGCCTTTGACAACACTAGTTTATTGCTCCTCTTTTTCTTTCTAAAGAGTCATTGTCCAGATTTTAAAAAGTTCTTCTGAACAACTAAGAAATGTTCCAATTTGCTTAATGAAACAAACCGATGCCAGTTCGTGCTCTGGGAGCCTCCAGCCAATGAATGTGTCCCCATCGCTCTGGGTCAGGCCGGGAGCCTCCAGCCCTGCTGAGAAGCGCTGTCCAATGACGGGTTCATGGCTGCCACGGGAGACCCCACGGATCCAGACTGCCATAGAGCTTAGCGAATCCAACGGCTTTGCCAAGCACCCTCTCGCTGGCTTAGGGCGGAGCAATCATGCCCCAGTAGTGAGAGCTGCAAACAATGGAGGCTACTGCCCGAGGACTGCATGGCAGGTCAGAGCTAAGCTGTGTGGACTGAGGGGTTGTCCTGGTTCCAAGGGTGTGGGCGAGGCTCTTGCAGGCTGGCGGCAGGAAGCCAGAGGAGAGAGAGGCATGTCTCAGAGCAAGCAGACAGACTGGGCTTCCTGGGCACACAGCATGCTGGAGTGGCTGCCTGGGCATGGCTGAGCAGGGACCCTACCTGTCGCCACGTGGGTCTGCCATGCTCCGGAACCGGGCCTTGGTGGCCACTTTTCGTAAGTCTGCCAGATTGCATGAAGAACATGTCTGATTTGCATCGTTCATTTCTCGTCCCAACGGAGACAGCCGGCCGGCTGGCTGCTTGGCCCGGGGGGCAGCAGAATGTAGAACATTGTGCAAACCAGCATCCGCAAGCCAGGCTGCCGCGGTGGACTGGGTTAGAGAAGTGTCTGGACATTTGGGTGGGATTACACCACAAGCAATTCCACAGACAACTTGTGGGCAGGGTGCAACTCAGCAGAGGGTTGGCGCAGCCTGCCCTAGGTGGGGGGGCTGGAGCAATGTGTGTAGTGGGGGGCTGAGAGTCACCGAACCCAACTGTATGCCCTGGATATGATGGAAACTGCATCAAGCCACGGGGTGCGGCAGCACCACCCCACCCCTTGTTCCAGCACCCGTCCCCCTGGTGAGAACATGATTTGAAATGCCAACAATTCTCTCTAGTATAAGGAAGTGTTAATACCTAAAACTGGCATTCTGCTCCATGAATCCTTGGCACGGACTGGTGGCTTAAATGGAAATTTCAGCTGTTCAGCAACAAGCAGCATAGAACAAGGCCTAGTGGGTACCCAACAGCTCTTTAATCTAGTGGAGACAGGCATAGCAAGAACCAAAGGGTCAACGCTGAAGTCCCCAGAGTCAAATTAGAAATTATTAGACACAAAATATTAGTGGTGAAGGCAACTAACCGCGGGAACAAAGTGGTAGATTGTCTTCAGATCCCAAAAGTGGAGGGGTCACCAAATGAAATTAATAGGTAGGAGGTTTAAAACAAAGAAGAGGAAGTACCTCTTTATGCAATGAATGGTCAACCTTGCCAGAAGATGTTGTGATGTCCAGGAGTTTATCAGGGTTCAAAAAAGAACTAAATGAATTCACGGAGGAGAGGTTCATCAATGGCTATTAGCCAGGATGGGCAGGTATGGTGTCCCTGGCCTGTTTGTCGGAGGTGCAAAGGGGTGAGAGATGAGGGATCACATGAGGATTACTTGTGTTCCCTCCCTCTGAGGCACTGGGCCTTGGCCACTGTCAGCAGACAGGACACTGGGGACTTTGGTCTGATATGAGTCTGGCCGCTCATATCAAGAGCGGATGCCTTTCTGGAAACTCTGCTTTAATCAACCCAAGTAGCTGGGCTCAGTACAGGAGTCACTGGTGAAATGTTCTGGCCTGTGATCTACCGGAGGTCACACGACATGCTAACCCTCCCCTCTGGCCAGTCATAGGACGCTGAAATCCTCCTCCAGGCATCAGAAGATAAAAAATAAACGGGGGCTTTCGCACTCAGAGGTTGCTGCAAGTCACTCTGAAAATGCTTCTGCTAAGTTTACTTAGTTGCTGCATCTGAAGTGCGTCACCTCCCACAGGGACTAGGTCAGGTGTGAAATAAAATTATTCAGGTGTGTTACTTGATTAATAAGGTGCCATCACAGGACAAAAGGAAATTAATCGTCGTTATTGCACATAGGTTGTGTGATGAACAAAGCCTGTGTGGTATTTGAGGTACCCGAGTTTGTTCTGAGAGCACATATGTCCCCTCTGAGGAGGGGCGTTGGGCTTTATTTGTTCGCTTGACCTGTGAAAGACTTGGAAGAGGTGGAATGCCCAAAAGAATGGCTCAGATGCTGAGCACGGCGTGATTTGGCTGAGCAGGGTGGCGAGGGAAATGTGGCAGCTTTCTGCTTCCTCAGTCCTGGGCCACCTAGGTGTCCTGGCGACTCCTGGGGTTTAGGAAAACAGCCTAAGGCTGCTCTCATTCACGCTGGCTCCTGACAGCTCCGGGAAACTTTCTGGCTGCCTGCGTTGGCAGGGCCACAAGGTAGCAGTGGCCATCGCTACTAAAGGGGGAGGAACTTCTTTTCCAGGTGGTGACGTCATTTCCAGGGTAATCACAGGAGGCAGTGGCCATTTTGAGTCAGAGAAACGTGACCACAGTGAAAGCGGCAGGAAAAGCAATAGTTTGTGACTTTGCTCGGTTACAGTCTTGTGTGCAGCTGAGGAGAGCTAGCTGGAAAATGGTTTCCCCCCCCCCACACACACACACCCGCTGAAAGTGTTGACTTTTCATCAAATGCCCCAAAACTTGACCTTTTTTTTTTACTTTCTGCAACTGAAAATCTATTTAAAAAAATCCCAAACCTATTTTTTTTAGCTGAATGCTGTTATGTTTTCAGCCAAAAATGCTCCATTTTTGGAGGTTTGGTTTTCTGTGAGAAATCAGAAATGTTCATTTTTGTCAAAAATCCAAATTTTCTGTTGGAAAAAAGGTTGGACTGGGAAATGTTTGAGCAGCCGCGAGCTGAGTTTCGCGGTGAGGCAGAGAGTTCGCACACGGGGGGGGGGGGGGTGGGGAGGGGACAGGTGAGCAGCTATGTCTGACCAAACCTCCCTGGGGCAGCGTCTCTTGCTGGAGGTTTCTCCCTCACGTGTCTCAGTACAACATGAATGGGCCTGAGGGCGCAAGGAGCTCTGCTCCCTACAGAGGGCGTAACCACACGTGTTCAGCAGAGCACGGACCCGGGTGCCGTGGGAAGATTCCCGACCAGCCCTCATGCCGACATCTCGGCTCCTCCCTCAGAGCGGAGCAGGGGAGGCGAGGAAGAGCGGGCAGTGGGTGGAGCCTGGGTTCTGGGCCCCACCACATCTGCCAGTGCAGCAGATGTTGTCTTGCGTTGCTGTTACAGGCCAGTGGCAAAGGCAGGGAGGGACCTGGGCCTTCGAGGGACAGTACATTGCTTTCCTGGGCCACTCCTGGGCCATGCCCTCTACACGCCGGCCCTTGCTCAGGTCAGCGCCGATAGCTCAGTCTAGCCCATGCCTGCGCGACTCTTTTAGAGTGGCGATGCCTGACCGGAGCACGCTCACACCCGCAGGACTCAAGGGGGCTCCCACAGCCAGGGACTGGTGTAAACGACGCTCCAGAGACCGGCTCTGTAGCCTCGCCGGTCTGGCACATCAGCAGAGCAACGTGCCGGCACAGCTTTGTAAAAGGGAAGGGTACGGATTGTTTTCTCAGCCTCTCTTTGCACACAACATGACCTTCAAATCAAAATCAAATCAAAAGAAAACTACCCCAAGAAAAAAGGAAGCAGAGCAATTAGGATGCCTGCAGCGAGGGGGTTATTGCGGGCTCACCTCCTCCTCGCTGCCGGCACGCTACACAACGCCCTCACTGTCCTGCAGCGTATTGTGTGTAATACACAGCGGCAGCACACAATAGACCGGCTCCAGTGGGGAAAATTGCAGTGCGCACGCTGAATTCCCCCAAACAATAGCGGCTGCTTTGGTCCCATGGGCTTATCAGCCCACATGGCTTTCAGAGTTATCCAGAGAGAACGAAAGGTCTGAAACACACAGGTATGAAAAGCAGCTGCTGTTCACTCAGTCACTCCCTTTCATCGGGCGGCTTTGTGCCTGGTCAATGGCTGAGCATTATGTGTACTCAAGGGGAAGAGCCAGATGTGGGCAGGAAACATCTGCTCCCAGGGAGAGGAAGGACGACACGTTACAAATCCGTAACACGCTTTGCAGAGGCAATGTGCCGGCCTGTTCTTAGATTCTTGTACTGCTCCCATCACCACATGTCCAAGTGCCCCTCTTGGCCAAGCTCCTGTCCCGCCGTGCAGACTGACGCCGGCAAACAGCGTCCCCAGCTAACAAGCCAACCAGCCCAGGACAGCAATAGGGGTGAGGCGTCTCTGAGGTTTTGTCACTAGCCCTGTGGGATGCTGCCCCTCCCCAGGAGCCAGGCAGGGCAGGAGAGGGGCTCTCCTGAGGGATGGGTTTACCAGGTGAGTGGGTTCTCCCGGTCCCTAGAATGCTCCCCTGGGGCACCCAGGGTTCTGAGGCACCTCATCCCCCGCCTGCCCTGAGCACAAGGAAGTCTCATCTATGCCTGCAGGCACCAGCCCGTGGCTCACAAGCTCTGCCTCCCCGGTTTCTGTGGCCTCAGGCTCTCTGTGCAGCCCTTTGCTGCTAAACGCTCACAGCACAACCAGGCTGCTGGGCCCAAAGGAATAATACACCCCAGTTCTTAGTGAGTCCGGAGCCCCCCTGCTCCTGGGACTCTGCGATGTTCATAGTGAAACCAAGAACAAGTATTAGCTGAGAACAGAGATTCACCTGGTACCCAGGCGGACCCTGGGAAGCAAATCCGTAACACACTTTCTAGAAGCTACATTTGACTGCAAGCAGGGCCATACTGGGTCAGACACACTGTAAGATGCGGGGAGGAAAAGGGGCAGCTGCCCTGGGGCCCAAGATTCAAAAGGGCCTGGGGCTCCAGGCGCCTGCCCCTGCTACCGCAGGAGCGGCACTGGCTGGAGCCCTGTGCCCTTTAAATCACCGCCAGAGCGCCGTGCAGCATGCTCCCCACGGCTCTAAGGGCAGGGTGAGCAGAGCCCTCCAGGAGGCACTGAGAGCTGGCTGCCCCAGCCCCGCCCCTTCTGCTCAAAGCCACACCCCTTCCAGGAGTGCAGAGCCAGGCTCCTCCCACCTTGCCTAGTAGCCTGGCAAGTTCCACCTGGTCCAACGTCCATCTCGCTCAGTGTCCTGTCCTCTGACAAAAGCCAGCGCCAGGTGCCCCAGAGGAGAGAACAGAACAGGGAATTGTCCAGTGATCCCTCCCCTGTCGCCCATTCCCAGCTTGTGGCAAACCGAGGCCAGGGACACCGTCCCCGCCCACCCTGGCTAATAGCCACCGATGGGCCCATCAACTAACGAGTTATCCTCCTGCATACAGAAGCGTCTCTCACCCAAAGTTCTCTCCAGCAGTTCCAGCCAAGCCTGACTTAGGGCTGTCAGTGACTATTTCCCACAAGAGCATTTTTTCATGAAACTGCTCTGTGCTGGCCAAATGGGATGTGACTTCTCGCCGAGCCCGTGGCAGCCCTTCATGTCACAGTGTGTGCGTACAGCCCATTGTGAAGCAAAGAGAGGCTGTGTCATGTCCCTAATTTTAACCGTCCTTTCTGACACACGGGGCTGGCCTTTTGGAAAGCGCTGCGCAGGCATTGACCGAGCAGGACCTTCCCAGAGGGCGCGGGAGATATGAAGGGGCTGACAAAGAAAGGAGAAGCAGCTGTGCTCACGGTGCTGGAAATCTGTCACCCAGGGAAGAAACGCTGGGCTGACCACAGGTCTGACACCAGAAAGGATCAGAGGAAACGAGACAGAAGGACGAGGGGAGAGGACTGAGGCTGACCCCAAGCTGCACAGAGAAGGGAGAATAGGGAACTGGGGCGCTACATAGCTTGAAATGGCAGAAGAATTCCAGCCTCTTCCCCCAAGTCAGTTACACCACCAGGTCCCATGAGGATGGCAATGAAGCCTCGTGATGCCAAAGCGACACTGGCCAGGAGTGGTGTGACATTCTGGGGCCGGGAATGCAGGATGCCTGGGTCCCAGTCCTAACTCTGACACTCAGCTGCTGGTCCCCCTGGGGAAGTCATTTCCCTCCCACTGATTCAGTGTCCTCAGCTGCCAAGGGGAACAAAGATCCTGCCCTCCCTTAGAGAGTGCTTGGAGATCTCTGGATGAAGAGCGCTCCCATTGTTAGTGCCAAGCAACAGAAAATCATAGAATCAGACAATCCTAGAACACTAGAACTGGAAGAGACCTCAAGAGGTCATTGAGTCCAGTCCCCTGCCGTGCCAGGACCAAGCACCATCTAGACCATCCCTGACAGGTGTCTGTCCAACCTGCTCTTCAGTATCTCCAGAGATGGAGATGGAGATTCTAGGCAATTTATTCCAGTGCTTAATCACCCTGACAGGTAGGAAGTTTTTTCTAATGTTCAACCTCAACCTCCCTTGCTGTAGTTTAAGCCCATTGTTTCTTGTCCTATCATCAGAGGGCAAGGAGAAAAATTTTTCTCCCTCCTCCTTGGAACACTCTTTTAGGTACTTGAAAACTGCTATCATGTCCCCTCTAAGTCTTCTCTTTTTTAAACTAAACAAGCCTAGTTCTTTCAGTCTTTTTTCATAGATCATGTTCTCTAGACCTTTAATGATTCTTGTTGCTCTTCTCTGGACCTTCTCCAATTTCTCCACATCTTACTTGAAATGTGGTACCCAGAACTGGACACAATACTCCAACCGAGGCCTAATCAGTGCAGAGTAGAGCGGAAGAATGACTTCTCGCGTCTTGCTCACAACACTCCTGTTAATGCATCCCAGAATCATGTTTGCTTTTTTTGTAACAGTGTCACACTGCTGACTCATATTTAGCTTGTGGTCCACTATAACCCCTAGATCCCTTTCTGCCGTACTCCTTCCTAGACAGTCACTTCCCATTCTGTATGGGTATGTCTACACAGCAAAGTTATTTCGAAATAACAGCTGTTATTTCAAAATAACTTTATTAGCATCTACATAGCCAAACCGCTATTTCAAAATAAATTCGAAATAAGTGCTCCGCTATTTCGAATTAGGTAAACCTCATTCCACGAGGAATAACGCCAAATTCGAAATAGCTATTTCAAAATAAGTGCTGTGTAGACACTTATATCGAAATAGGGGGCCTCCAGCCTTCCCAGGGTGTCCTGGTGGCCACTCCAGCCTCAACCAAGGACACTCCTCTCCTTCCCCCCTCCCTGGAGCCCTTAAAGGGGTTGACTCTGGCCACAGTGCCTACGCCAGCTCCAAGCCTGCCAGCCCAGAGCCAGCAGTCACTGACCCTGACCCAGTGGCCGCAAAACATGAGCCAGCAAGCCACTGGCAGCCAGCCCTCCACTGCTCCGCAGGAGCAGTCTGCCAGCTCCCAGGAGCCTGCCAGGGCCTGGAGAAGGCGAGCGCCTTCCTGGTCCAGGGTGGAGATCATGGATCTTATTCAGGTTTGGGGGGGATGCCCCCAACGTCCATGATCTCTACACTAGATGGAGGAACGCAGTCGTCTATGGCAGGATAGCTGCCAGCCTGGCCACCAAAGGCCACATGCGAACCCAGGAGCAGGTTTGCATGAAAATCAAGTTTGTCCAGCGAGACCCTCAACCCTGAGCTTCCCCTCCCCCTTCTTCCCCTTGATTCCCCCTTCCAGCTCCCTCCTCCCAGGTTTCCCCCTCCCCTCTTCCACCCTCTCTTCTCCCCTCTCCCGCCTCCTTTCCCCAGTCTCACCAGAGTTTCATCCCCCCCCCCCAGTTTTGTTAAATAAAGAGAGTTTGTGTTCATGAAAATACATGTATTTTATTTGACCTCAGGAAGGGGGGCTAGGGAGGGGTAAGTGGAAGGACGTGAGGGAGGAATGAGGCACAAGCCCCCAGTGGGGCAGAGCAGGGAGGCTCTTAGTGTTCCTCAGGGTGAATGCTCTCCCACAGGGCCTCCTGGATACTGACAGCCCCCGATGGACCTCCCGGATGGCAGCCTGCAGAAAGTGCAGCCAGGCTCACAGCAACGCGTCCACGAGAAGCACCAGAGTGCCCAGGGGTAGCTCTGGCTCCATGTTGCAGAGTGCTGTGGTGTCCCGAATGAGGGCAACCAGAGCACATAGGGACAAAATGCTTTGTTGTCCCTCATCGAGGTAAGCAAGTGTGACGTAGTGGGGGGTACCTTGCTGGTTGCTATGCTGGGCAGTGGGCTGTGGGTGACCTCCGCTGGCTGTCTGCAGCATGGCCCAGCAGGGCAGGGGATGAGTCGTCATGCAAAGGGGGCTCTGAACCTGTCCGACGAGTCCCCCCCAGGGAGGGAACAATGGGAAGGAGGGGAGTGGAGCCCTGGCTGGGGGCAGGGCTGGAAGGAAGAGTTAGTTTCTGTCTGGAATCATGGAGGAAGCAGCCTGAGCAAAGGGGGGCTGGGATTTAGGGGCCCAGTCTCCCCCATCCCAAGAGGAGCTGAGGCGTCCTAGGCCTGCCCCTGTAACCAGATTACATCTGTACTGTGCTGTATCCTGGAGAAGCAATAAACTCCCTCTATTCTACTGGCTGGTGGAGTCTGTTCGTGCCACTACGGGGGTGCAGGAGTCGGGGGACCCCCAACGTGCCGCCACAGCAAGCAAGCAGGGAAACCTGAGAACTGGCTGTCTGGGGGGTGGGGTGGAAAGGGGGGGTCCCTTTAAGCACAGGCCTCAGATAGCTTCAGGCAGCAGCCACACAAAGTAACTCCTGACCTGATGCCCTGCCGGACCTGGTTCTGGCCGGCCTTAAATTCAGCATCCACTCAGTGTGGAAGCGCTATTTCGAAATAGCAAAACGCTATTTCGAAATGCATTTTGTGTGTAGAAGCGTTATTTCGAAATAACGCTGTAGTGTAGACATACCCTATGTGTGAAACTGATTGTTCCTCCCTAAGTGCAGTATTTTGCATTTGTCCCTATTACACTTCATCCTATTTACCTCAGACCATTTCTCCAGTTTGTCCAGATCATTTTGAATTATGACCCTATCCTCAAAGCAGTTGCAACCCCTCCCAGCTTGGTATCATCTGCAAACTTAATAAGCGTGCTCTCTATACCATCATCTAAATCGTTGATGAAGATATTGAACAGAACCGGTCCGAAAACAGACCCCTGCAGAACCCCACTTGTTATGCCCTTCCAGCATGGCTATGAACCGTTAATAACTACTCTGAGTACGGTTATCCAGCCAGTTATGCTCCCACCTTACAATAGCCCCATCTAAGTTGTATTTGCCTAGTTTATTGATAAGAAGATCGTGCGAGACCGTGTCAAATGCCTTACTGAAGTCTAGGTATACCACGTCCACCGCTTCTCCCTTATCCACAAGACTTGTTATCCTATCAAAGAAAGCTATCAGATTGGTTTGACATGATTTGTTCTTTACAAATCCATGCTGGTTGTTCCCTATCACCTTATTATCTTCCAGATGTTTGCAGATGAATTCCTTATACTTGCTCCATTATCTTCCCCGGAACAGAAGTTAAACTGACTGGTCTATAGTTTCCTGGGTTGTTCTTATTTCCCCTTTTATAGATGGGCCCTAGATTTGCCCTTTTCCAGTCTTCTGGATCTCTCCTGTCTTCCATGATTTTTCAAAGATCATAGCTAAAGGCTCAGATACCTCCCCTATCAGTTCTTTGAGTATTCTAGGATGCATTTCATCAGGCCCTGGTGACTTGCAGACATCTAACTTTTCTAAGTGATTTTTAACTTTTTTAATTTTATCTTCTAAGCTTAGCCCATTCCCACTAGCATTCACTATGTTAGGCATTCCTTCATCTTCAGATTTCTTGAAGACCAAAACAAAGAAGTCATTAAGCATCTCTGCCATTTCCAAGATTCCTGTTATTGTTTTTCCTTCCTCATTGAGCAGTGGGCCTACCCTGTCCTTGTTCTTCCTCTTGCTTCTAATATATTTATAGAATGTCTTCTTGTTACCCTTTATATCTCTAGCTAGTTCGAGCTCGTTTTGTACCTTTGCTTTTCTAATCTTACCCCTGCATTCCTGTGTTGTTTGCTTATATTCATCCTTTGTAATTTGTCCTAGTTTCCACTTTTTATATGACTCCTTTTTGATTTTGAGATCATGCAAGATCTCCTGGTTAAGCCAAAGCAATCTTTTGCCATACTTTCTATTTTTCCTATGTAGCAGAATAGCTTGCTTTTGGGCCCTTAATAATGTCCCTTTGAAAAAACTGCCAACTCTCTTCAGTTGTTTTTCCCCTCAGTCTTGCTACCCATGGGACCTCGCCTACCAGCTCTCTGAGTGTAAGCATCATCCACACTGGGAGGTAGTGAGACAGGCCCAATTCTCTGCAGCCGTGCATCTCCTTTGGCCCCTTACACTCGTTCCCAGGAGCAGAAAATGCTCAGGAGGAAGCCGTGATGCATTTCTGACCCTGCGCCACAGGAGCCAAACCCACCACTTCTGTCTCCCTCCAACCCAAAGGTTCTGCACCAGCGTATCAGATCTAGGCCTGGCCTCAATGATCGCCTCACTCATGGCCTCTCTGCTTGCTCACAGCATTGCACATGGCCACACACCACATGTCAGAGGAGCTCAGCTTCCCTCACTCCCAACCCTTGTCTCTGGGAAAGGGGGGTTTTCAGCACCACAGGTATTTTCATGGTGAGTCTCAGCTTGCTTTGAAAAGTCGTGGCTATTTCCATCACACAAAGCAGCCATCCAACCAAACCTGCTGGGCTCTGCCCACTTCCCACTGAGCACTGTGGGTTTCAGTTTTCTGACGGAACAGGCATTTTCTGCGAACCCCCTTTGGCGACCCGCTCCATCAGACACTGTGACAAAGAACCAGCCCAGACTGGCTGCTTAGCCACGTGTGCTGTGCCACTGTTCCGCGCTCGCCGGCCACGGGACACTAGCCCAGCAATGGGCTCGCTGAGCTGCCCAAAGCCCGCCACAGGACCTAGCCAGCAGGTGGCAAGAGCAGCTTCCCCTCATTGAGCGTCCCCTTCCAGGAGCGGGCGGAGGCTCTAGGGCTCAGTCCAGCAAGTGATACCAGCAGCAGCCAGTGTCTCAAGGGAGCTACTCTCGCCCTGCAGGGAATGCAGAACTCCCCGTGCTCCTCGGACGCAGCCTGCCGGCTTGCGCTGTCACACACGGCTGCACAAAGCCCCCGCAAAGCCACCCCCCAATCAGCCTCCCTTGGCTGCCTGGGGAGATGTGAGTGCTCGCGAGAGCGGTGTCAAATCGCGGGGCAGCACTCGGACGCCACGGCCACACGTGAGAGAGGCAGGCAGATGGAGGGAGCTGGCAGAGAGGAAGCTGTGCTCACACTCTTTGTCCCAAGCAGAGGGAAGGGGCTGCCTCCTGTGAAATGCTGGACACTTATTGTTGTGCCTAGGTGGGAGCCTGGCCTGTAGAGCAGGTCCCCAGGGCACTGAAAGGCCTGCAGCACAGCCAGGCTGCCCTGGGCTGCGGCCTGGCCTCTGACTGTGGGCTAGCATTGCAGTAGCATGCGGGCTCTCTAGCCCCGTAAGAGAAGTAAGCCTCAGAGCCCGGGCCCTAGCCCGTACTGAGCCCTGCGGCGCAGGCCTTGACCCGGCCTCAGACTGCGTGCGGCAGGTTTCTAGCTGCAGCACAGACGTGCCCTTAGCGTCCCAGCTTAGTCCAGGTGCACTAGGCGTCTCCCTGCTCAGCTCAGGGCATGCAGGCTCATGCCAAGCTCACCGCGACCCGGTGTGCTAGGGATAGCAGGGACTAGGCAGGAAGGCCAGCAAGACAAACGATACCAGGTGCGCTGGCGCAAGCCGGAGGGACAAGGCTGCCACCAGGCGGGGGAGGCTGCAAGGGGACACGCGACTCTCCAGGGCGGTTTATATGCTGCTGGGCCGTCAGACCAGCAGCAGCAAGCTGAGGCAGCCATTGCAAACGCCAGAGAGAATTCCCTGCCCAGACTCCTCAGCATTTCCATGCCATAAAGGGAGGGAAGTTAGTTAAGGGTCCAGGGTGGCCGGCCAATTCCAGCTTCACCAGCGATCACAGAGGCCTCAGAAGCCACAGAGCACAGGACACATGCCTAACTTGAAGCAGGTGCGTCAGCCTGCTGATTCAATGGGACCTAGCCCCATACACGCAGTCCCTGGAGTCCTGTGCTGAGCTGAGCTGAGGGGGACAAAGGGGAAGGGTGAAATTCTGGTCCCACTGAATGGCAACATTCCCATTGACTTCAGAGGAGGGTTGCCAGGTGTCCAGTTTTGAACCAGACAGTCCAGTATTTGAGCTTTCTGTTCAGGAAACACATTGAGAAAATGGAATTGAGAAAATAGAAGTGTCCGGTATGTTCTCAATCAGATGTGATGTCGATTGGGATGGAATGGCAAGTGTGTCCGGTATGTTCTCAATCAGACGTGATGTCGATTGGGATGGAATGGCAAGTGTGTCCGGTATGTTCTCAATCAGACGTGATGTCGATTGGGATGGAATGGCAAGTGTGTCCGGTATGTTCTCAATCAGACGTGATGTCGATTGTGATGGAATGGCAAGTGTGTCCGGTATGTTCTCAATCAGACGTGATGTCGATTGGGATGGAATGGCAAGTGTGTCCGGGATTTCTGCTGAAACCATCTGGCAACCCTAGGAGCCAGGCTTTCCCACTCGGGGTTTCTGAGCTGATGACGAGATGTGTGCGCCCCGTTCCATCAATTTCAATAGCAATTGCACCTCTCTGAAATCACAGCCTAAGCTGCTACCAAACGACCAGGGAGTTTTCCCATTTAACAGATCGAATTCATAACGAAGAGCAGGACAAAAGAACCTCCCTGGCTGCTGAGCTAGCAACCTCTGACTCAGCCTGCTGCATCGTTCCAGGAGCCATCTCGGCCTGCGCGGGAAGCCATTACCAGGACGTGGAACTGCTGACTCGTGGTGCAAGGCTGTCCTGAAACACCTGTGCGGTGCAGTTTGCAGAGTCTGTCTGCAAGGCTCTGTGTGGTTTGATTTATGGCAGCGCTCTCTGGGACTGGCTTGTTAGCCAGTTAGTTTTCCTTTTTTAAAGAATGGCAGATTCCAGCTTTGGTCCCTACCCAGTCATTTTGCAGCTGGACCTGTTACGGAATTGCAAGAATCTTTGTACTGTTTATTTATTCATCTATTACCAGGTGGAAAGTTTTGTGTCGCCCAAATCCAAAGAGCAGAAAAACAGGCCAGCCCGCAGTGGCAATGGAAGGGCTGCTCAGGGCAGGACTTAGCTGCAGTACTAGTGACCCACTGAAGTTACACGCCATGCGTTCCTGTGTGGGCAAAGCAGGTGCATATTTTCAGGCCTCAGGTTTGTAGCTTTGTGTTGTTTTATTTGCTTATTATAAACGACTGCTCAGTTACCTCATAAGAAGCTGTTATTTCTCTGCAGAATAGCAAACCCTGGGGGATCACAAATCACAAGTCAGGCCTCCCAAAATGATAAGATTGGCTGAAAGTGAGATTTTGACATATCCTGTGGCCCCTTTTTGAGCTAATATTCAGGGCAGGTAGTTTTGGCTGGGAGGAGAAGCTGGAGTCCGGTATCTTTGCGCAGTCCTGTCTACAGACACACAAGGTACAACAGCAGGCAGGACGAAATACCAGGCTCGCACTTCGTTTGTTCCAAGTGCTCGTTCTCCTCATTGGGCCGGGCTTGCCTCCCAAGATGCACCTCAGCCACGGGCTCGCATAATGAGCCTTCCCTCTTCACGAGGGCGTGCCACAGTGCATCTTGGAAGACGCGGTTTGATGGGGAGCCCAGTCTGTAAAGGAGAGTGGGAGCATGAAGCCCTGGGACTCCCGTTCCCGCAAGGCACTGCTGCACAGCTTCCAAGTGGAAATATGTTGGTTTGCTGCTGAAGCAGTTTGGGTATTTTTGACTCAGATATTGTGGTACTTGAATTTCAAGAAAAACAAAACAAACAACAGCTCAGAAATATTCCAGCCAACTCCAGATAATTCTGTGGGCGGGGCCATTTTGTTGCGTGAGTCAGGCCTGAATTGCAATGTCCTTGTAGGCAATAATCCCCATGTCGGCCAGACTGTGGCTCCCCCACGTCGCCCTGGCAAGGACACCGCGTGCCCAAAGAAGTGCAAGACTGAAAGTCGTAGCTCAGAGAATTGTATGGCCCATCTGTAGAGATACAACTGCCCTGGCCAGCAATATCGCCAGCAACAAAGGCTGGATGCAGCATACAGGGGTTCTCTTAATATTACAGACAGAACCTGTTTGATTTCCCACCAAGAACCCTGGAAAGACTAAAGACTGTCCCACGCGACTGCAAGAGACCACACCCCCCCTTGCACACACCGAGTCTGCACGCACACAGGAGGAGCGGGAACTCAGCACTAATTTGGCCAAACACAGCTCAGCAATTCTGAAGGCTGGAAACCCTAAGTAAACACCCGCCCCACCGTACCTTGAGCATTAGTCCTTTGCCTCAGTTTCCCACCTTGCAATGTGAAAGTTTGACACAAGAGCATCCCTTTAAGATGCCCCTCCCCCTTTCCCTGTGCTGTATCCAACTCACTGTTTGTTGTGCAAAGTCAGCGAAGTCCCGGATTTCCTGGTGTGTTCATGGGGGTTCACCCCCTGCCCCAAGGGGAGGGTTCCAGAAATACCTTCGCTGCTACCAGGCTGCTCTCTCTGCTGCTTGCTCTGAGAGTTTACTGCTTCTCCCGGTTCTCAGATGTCAGCAGGCTGTAGGGAATCTCGCTGCTGCAGCCTCTGCAGCACTTTCACCACAACCCTGTCCCCACAGCCAAGGGCATCCCGAGGCAGGTGCATGGCCAGGGACAACCCCTCCCACTCCAGGCACCTCCCCGCCTCTGTCTGCCCCTTCCCCAAAGTCCCCAAGCTACACCAGGAGCCAGCAGAGCAGAGCCAGTGGTATTGCTGCTGGCCCCACACTGCCCAGGGCCCAGGCAACTGCCTAAGGGATGAGACAGCTCAGCCCCAACAACCTGCTCATCAGCCACGTCAGCTCTAAACAGCTCTGAGCTGAGCTTGGTCAACTCTCTCCCCAAGCCAAGAAAGGGAGAAACCGCCGAAACCCCAGAAGCAGTTAGCAGCCCCTCACCCCAGCATGAACAAGCACAAAAGCACCACCCCTTCCCACTGCCGGCTGCCATCCCTACCCTCTGCTTACAAGGCGGGTCCCAGGGAGGGCGACTCCCTCAGCGACGGCGCGCTCAGCCCGGCTCTGCTGCCCTTCTGTTGCACAAGCGGGGTAACGAGGTTCCATGGCCCCAGGGTTCCAGTCTGGCGCGATTTTAACCCCCAGCAGCCCAGACTGATCCCTTTGGCCCGGCAGGGCTGCCTGCTGATCACCGGGTGTGTCTATGCAAATGTGGCCTGCCCTGAGGTGCTCTGCCCCAGGGCAGCAACAAGGGGCAGGGAAGCGCTCGTTCAGCCCCCGGCTTCCTGAGACAAATCCTGGTCTCTCCGGGCCCCCGTCTGCTCCGTGGCGCCGCCGTGGGGCAAACGGGGGCAGGGAAGGGGCGTGGGGTAGCTGCACTGAGGCCGCTTTCCCAGGGTGTCTCCACACCCCTCGTGCTGGGCGAGGGGGAATGCTCTCCTGGGAAATGCGCGGTTCCCTCCGCACTCCAAGCACGTCCCCTCAGCTCCTCGCTCCCGGGAGGAGACGCTGGCCCCAGGGAAGCCAACGGCGAACACTCAGCCACCTCAGTGGGCTCCCGTTTTCCCAGCTGGTCCCCTCTCCCTCTGGCAGGCCTCCCGAGTCACTGCCCCACCATGCAGTTCGCTGACCTCGCAGCCTGCCCTTCATGCCCATCCAGAGCCCCGCTGCCTCCTCTCTCTCGCACGGCCTCTTCCCACCCTCCCCTCAGCCCTCTCGCCATGGCGGCCTGGGGAGCGCTCCCTGGGCAAACACCCCCCAGTCCTGTTGGGAGCACGGGCAGTGCTGAGTGGCTGGGCTGGAGGCGGCCGCGGGAATGTTGCAGAAGGCAGACCTCCCCCTCCACTGCCAGCAGGTATGCAGGTGGCATATGCTGCTGCCTGCCAACTGACAATTCAAACAGCTCATTAATAGCAGCTCTCCACAAACAAACAAACAAACAAACGAAAGACGCAACCCCCCGAGTCTTGCCTAGAAATTCAGCCCAGCGAAATAACTGTGTCTGCTGCCTGCCGCCAGGCGTGAGTGGGCCTGCAACGTAGCCGAGGCCCATGGGGGGGATCCGGGTCCAGCGGGTGGAGGGGAGAAGGTGGGAAGCTGAAGGTGAAAGGCAGCCCTGTGGAGAGATGCACAAGAGCAAAGCAGTGGGATTTGCGCCCCGGGGGCGCTACACAGACGGGTGTGCTGGAAATGCGTCCGGTGGTGGACATGCTTCTCACATGGACACTGCTCAGCCTCATTCACGGGGCCTCCAGAAATGCCACCGGGGGCGGGACGGCTGGTCCTCACGCCCGCAGCGGAGAAATCTCTCTGGCACTCAGAGGTCCCCTCAGAGAGGGAACCCGGCCCCTGCCCCAGCGCAATCCACTCAGGGGTTCTGCTGCTGAAAGGCTGGGAGGCGGCCCCCCCGCCGGATTCCTTAGGGGAAGGAGCCATCTAATTTTAACCCTTCAGACGCCAGGGTCTGCAAGGGGAGTCACTGAGCAGAGTGTTGCTAGGAGGGGCAAATAAGCAACAGTGCAGGAGCCGCCAAGCGCTGGGCTGGGATCAGTCCCTGGCTGCGTTCGCAGTGGGACTGGGGAGGTCTGATCCAGGGCTGGGGGTGATAAATCAATTAAACCCACGGGGGCCTGCGGCTGGTGTGGGTGCAGCCTGCAGGGCCATCAGTGCTCTGCTGTGAACAGCCCACAGGACCCTCCAGCCCGGCGGGGGGCAGGTGCACGGGGGGGCGGCGATTTCCCAGAAGCCATGGGCAGGGACTGTCGTGGCTCTTGGCTCTGCCAGCAGGAGCTGGAAGTGTGAGGTAGCTCTGGGCCTAGCAGCAGTGCCCCAGTGATTGGTCCAAAGCCAGGAACCTGGCTTTCGCAGGCTCCAGGCCAGGCCAGGTGTGGGAATGGCGCAGCCGGTCCCCTCAGCTTCCTGTAAGCGGGGGAATGGTCCCACGATTGTGGGGAACTTTCCTGGCTTCTAGACTAGCCCGGTGAAATGGACCAGCGAAAGGATCTGAGTCCCCGCTCCCACTTCTTTTACCCAACGGCCTCCCTGACCCTGAGGGCTCCCCTTCCACCCTCCTGAGTAGCAGAGTCCTCGAAATCCCAGCAAGGCTGGGCCCAGGTTTCCTGCGGCTTAATCCCCGACCTTGTAGTCACTTGGGGCAGGGGCTAGGGTGTCCCAACTCCGGGGTGCTCTCTGCACACTGCATGCTTTCTTGACCCAGTGATTATTTCATACAGTTCAAAGCAAATACAATTTATTAAATAGCAACTGATTAAAGAGAAAAGAATAAGGAGAAACGAGAAAGGTTAAATGAGAACACACAGTCCTGCTCTGTAGCACGGGGACATCACAACCAGCAGTCTGCAGAGTGTAAGGACAGTTCACAGTCTGTTCCTTATGGGTCCCAGGGCTCTCTCAGGCCCTGGCTGTGCTGCAGGGGGGCTGCAGGTTAGACACGCTTGCTCTGGCAGTGACCACTTGGCCTCAGGCTTTAGGTGGCAGGACCCCTCTCCCAGTTGGAGTTACAATCCCTCTCCAAGCCTGGCCTGCCGGGCCTCTTGGCTGGTGGCGTGTCCCTGCCCAGAGCCTCTCCCTCCCTTTCCTGGTCCCAGCAGCTCACTACACCCAGCTTCAGGCTGTGCAGCTTTCCCAGCTTCCAGCTCCTTGTGTTGCTTCTCTAACCCCTTTGGCTCTGGTCACTGCAGGACTGCCCCTCAGCACAGGGTCTGCGCTCCTTGGGCGATGTGTGTCTGGCTCTGTCACCGCAGGTCCGCTGCTCAGCAAAGGGTCTGCGCTCCTTGGGCTGTGTGTGTCTGGCTCTGTCACCGCAGGTCCGCTGCTCAGCAAAGGGTCTGCGCTCCTTGGGCTGTGTGTGTCTGGCTCTGTCACTGCAGGACTGCCCCTCAGCACAGCTTGCGCCCCTTGGGCTGTGTGCGTCTGGCTCTGTCACTGCAGGACTGCCTCTCAGCACAGGGTCTGCGCCCCTTGGGCTGTGTGTGTCTGGCTCTGTCACTGCAGGACTGCCCCTCAGCACAGCTTGCGCCCCTTGGGCTGTGTGTGTCTGGCTCTGTCACTGCAGGTCTGCCCCTCAGCACAGCTTGCGCCCCTTGGGCTGTGTGTGCCTGGCTCTGTCACTGCAGGACTGCCCCTCAGCACAGCTTGCACCCCTTGGGCTGTGTGCGTCTGGCTCTGTCACTGCAGGTCTGCCCCTCAGCACAGGGTCTGCGCCCCTTGGGCTGTGTGCGTCTGGCTCTGTCACTGCAGGTCTGCCTCTCAGCACAGGGTCTGCGCCCCTTGGGCTGTGTGTGCCTGGCTCTGTCACTGCAGGTCTGCCCCTCAGCACAGCTTGCGCCCCTTGGGCTGTGTGTGCCTGGCTCTGTCACTGCAGGACTGCCCCTCAGCACAGCTTGCACCCCTTGGGCTGTGTGCGTCTGGCTCTGTCACTGCAGGTCTGCCCCTCAGCACAGGGTCTGCGCCCCTTGGGCTGTGTGCGTCTGGCTCTGTCACTGCAGGTCTGCCTCTCAGCACAGGGTCTGCGCCCCTTGGGCTGTGTGTGTCTGGCTCTGTCACTGCAGGTCTGCCCCTCAGCACAGCTTGCACCCCTTGGGCTGTGTGTGCCTGGCTCTGTCACTGCAGGTCTGCCCCTCAGCACAGCTTGCGCCCCTTGGGCTGTGTGTGTCTGGCTCTGTCACTGCAGGACTGCCCCTCAACATGGCTTGCACCCCTTGGGCTGTGTGCGTCTGGCTCTGTCACTGCAGGTCTGCCCCTCAGCACAGGGTCTGCGCCCCTTGGGCTGTGTGCGTCTGGCTCTGTCACTGCAGGTCTGCCTCTCAGCACAGGGTCTGCGCCCCTTGGGCTGTGTGTGTCTGGCTCTGTCACTGCAGGTCTGCCCCTCAGCACAGCTTGCACCCCTTGGGCTGTGTGTGCCTGGCTCTGTCACTGCAGGACTGCCCCTCAGCACAGCTTGCGCCCCTTGGGCTGTGTGTGCCTGGCTCTGTCACTGCAGGTCTGCCCCTCAGCACAGCTTGCACCCCTTGGGCTGTGTGTGCCTGGCTCTGTCACTGCAGGACTGCCCCTCAGCACAGCTTGCGCCCCTTGGGCTGTGTGTGTCTGGCTCTGTCACTGCAGGTCTGCCCCTCAGCACAGGGTCTGCGCCCCTTGGGCTGTGTGTGTGTGGCTCTGTCACTGCAGGACTGCCCCTCAGCACAGGGTCTGCGCCCCTTGGGCTGTGTGTCTGGCTCTGTCACTGCAGGACTGCCCCTCAGCACAGGGTCTGCGCCCCTTGGGCTGTGTGTGCCTGGCTCTGTCACTGCAGGACTGCCCCTCAGCACAGGGTCTGCGCCCCTTGGGCTGTGTGTGTCTGGCTCTGTCACTGCAGGACTGCCCCTCAGCACAGGGTCTGCGCCCCTTGGGCTGTGTGCGTCTGGCTCTGTCACTGCAGGTCTGCCTCTCAGCACAGGGTCTGCGCCCCTTGGGCTGTGTGTGTCTGGCTCTGTCACTGCAGGTCTGCCCCTCAGCACAGGGTCTGCGCCCCTTGGGCTGTGTGTCTGGCTCTGTCACTGCAGGTCTGCCCCTCAGCACAGCTTGCACCCCTTGGGCTGTGTGTGTCTGGCTCTGTCACTGCAGGACTGCCCCTCAGCACAGCTTGCGCCCCTTGGGCTGTGTGTGTCTGGCTCTGTCACTGCAGGTCTGCCCCTCAGCACAGCTTGCGCCCCTTGGGCTGTGTGTGCCTGGCTCTGTCACTGCAGGTCTGCCCCTCAGCACAGCTTGCACCCCTTGGGCTGTGTGTGCCTGGCTCTGTCACTGCAGGACTGCCCCTCAGCACAGCTTGCGCCCCTTGGGCTGTGTGTGTCTGGCTCTGTCACTGCAGGTCTGCCCCTCAGCACAGGGTCTGCGCCCCTTGGGCTGTGTGTGTGTGGCTCTGTCACTGCAGGACTGCCCCTCAGCACAGGGTCTGCGCCCCTTGGGCTGTGTGTCTGGCTCTGTCACTGCAGGACTGCCCCTCAGCACAGGGTCTGCGCCCCTTGGGCTGTGTGTGCCTGGCTCTGTCACTGCAGGACTGCCCCTCAGCACAGGGTCTGCGCCCCTTGGGCTGTGTGTGTCTGGCTCTGTCACTGCAGGTCTGCCCCTCAGCACAGGGTCTGCGCCCCTTGGGCTGTGTGCGTCTGGCTCTGTCACTGCAGGTCTGCCTCTCAGCACAGGGTCTGCGCCCCTTGGGCTGTGTGTGTCTGGCTCTGTCACTGCAGGTCTGCCCCTCAGCACAGGGTCTGCGCCCCTTGGGCTGTGTGTGTGTGGCTCTGTCACTGCAGGACTGCCCCTCAGCACAGGGTCTGCGCCCCTTGGGCTGTGTGTCTGGCTCTGTCACTGCAGGTCTGCCCCTCAGCACAGCTTGCACCCCTTGGGCTGTGTGTGTCTGGCTCTGTCACTGCAGGACTGCCCCTCAGCACAGCTTGCGCCCCTTGGGCTGTGTGTGTCTGGCTCTGTCACTGCAGGACTGCCCCTCAGCACAGCTTGCGCCCCTTGGGCTGTGTGTGTGTGGCTCTGTCACTGCAGGTCTGCCCCTCAGCACAGGGTCTGCGCCCCTTGGGCTGTGTGTGTGTGGCTCTGTCACTGCAGGACTGCCCCTCAACATGGCTTGCACCCCTTGGGCTGTGTGCGTCTGGCTCTGTCGCTGCAGGTCTGCCCCTCAGCACGGCTTGCGCCCCTTGGGCTGTGTGCGTCTGGCTCTGTCACTGCAGGACTGCCCCTCAGCACAGCTTGCGCCCCTTGGGCTGTGTGCGTCTGGCTCTGTCACTGCAGGACTGCCCCTCAGCACAGCTTGCGCCCCTTGGACTGTGTGCGTCTGGCTCTGTCACTGCAGGTCTGCCCCTCAGCACAGCTTGCGCCCCTTGGGCTGTGTGTGTGTGGCTCTGTCACTGCAGGTCTGCCCCTCAGCACAGGGTCTGCGCCCCTTGGGCTGTGTGTGTGTGGCTCTGTCACTGCAGGACTGCCCCTCAACATGGCTTGCACCCCTTGAGCTGTGTGTGTCTGGCTCTGTCACTGCAGGTCTGCCCCTCAGCACAGCTTGCGCCCCTTGGGCTGTGTGTGTCTGGCTCTGTCACTGCAGGACTGCCCCTCAGCACAGCTTGCGCCCCTTGGGCTGTGTGTGCCTGGCTCTGTCACTGCAGGACTGCCCCTCAGCACAGGGTCTGCGCCCCTTGGGCTGTGTGTGTGTGGCTCTGTCACTGCAGGACTGCCCCTCAGCACAGCTTGCGCCCCTTGGGCTGTGTGCCTGGCTCTGTCGCTGCAGGACTTTCTCTCCACACAGTTTGCTTTTCCTGCTGCTCTTCTCAGCTCTCTCTCCTTTTCTCACAGAGACCCAGAAAATCCCAGCTCACACGGAGGAGGATGGACCTGGCCTTCTAATTCTCTCATTGATCTGCCTGACCTGTCAATCAGGCTGAGCTGGAGTGTTGGCCTCTTCCCATTGTCCCTGGGGTCTGTCAGTCTCAGGGCCCTGATTTCTCATGGACCCTTCCCCTTTTGGTACTGGGAGCTGCCAACCAAAAACTCCCGCTGAGTTCTAGTAAGGGGCTGGCAGCCCCCTACATTCCGTTCCAAACAGCGTTGCCTCCTCAGCGCCGTTACCTGGGCCGGAGTCTCCCCGCGCCAGCAGCACCCTGCTCCTTCTGCCCCGAGGAGCTGCGGTCGCCCAGCTGGGTCCCTCACTGCACAAAGGGGCCCAGGCCTCGTGGCTGCTGCAGGCAGAGCCATACGGCCTTCGAGAGTGCGACATGAAACTGTGACGTATGCAGGCAGCGGCGGGGGGACCAGCACGAGTTCTCTGCCCTGAGCCCCGAGAGGCAGCCTGGGCTGGCCGGAGTGCCTCTCGCTGGCCCGTGGCACGCTGGCTTTGTGGCTCCGATTTCCCTCACATTGCTGGGTTCTGCCTGCTGCTATCAGCACATCCCCGGAGTGCTGGAACTGCACTGGCCGGCGCCTTTGAGAGGGACGGATCGGCTCTGGGTGCAGGGCCAGACTGAGGGGTGGGCGAGCCGGGCAGCTGCCCGGGGTGCCAGCCGATGGGGGGCACCTGATGGCAGCTGTAAGGGGTGGCAGCATCCCTTATAGCTGCCATCAGGCACTGCACACCCAGCTCCTGCAGAGCCGGCCCTGTGGCACCGGCCAGCAGCGCCCTTCCCCCCACGGCTACGGGGCCCTGCACAGCCCGGCGCGTGCGTCAGCAGCAGTGGCTGGGCTGGGCTGGGAAGCGCATGCGCCGTGCGCCCCAGGGGTGGGCCTGTGCACCCTGAGGGGGCGGGCCCGCCCATGCGCCATGCACCCAGGGGCAGCGCCGCGCGCCCGGGTCCGGGGCACCAAAATGGCTCGGGCTGGCCCTGTCTGGGAGGTAGGCTCTGGATTAGGCGCCTGTCGGTGGATCTGGGCAGCAGGATCGCTGCCCTGTGAGCAACCCTGCACTGGCTGCTCTGGTTCCCGCAAACCGCTGGGTGGCCCCAACCCGCAGTCAGTCTGTCAGCTGAGTCGCGCCGAAGGCCCGTTGTCTCCTGCCCAGCTTTACCCCCAGCTGCAGCCCCCGGCCAGGCAGAAGCGTGTGGGGTCCTGGAGGCTGCGATGCTGCAAGCACTGCCCCATAACACACTCCCACCGGGGGTCCTGTCTGTGTGGAGATGGGCACATTCAGCCGGAGCGTGCAAGGGGTGCCCATGGCCTGTGCCTGTGGCAAACATGTCCCCGAACAGCTCTGGCACCTGGGGTGAAACGCAGCCGAAAGGAGACGGCTACAGCCTCGGTGGGCAGGGCATCGAGTCAGGCCTTCCAGTGAACAGACGGGTTTGGAACCCTGCGCCCCTGCTCTGACAGTCTCCAAGAGGCTGATAAAGCGCTGCCCTTCAGAACTAAGGCGAGGGAGAACAAGGACACAGGCGCTGTATGGGGGGGGGTGACAGTCTCCCAGCCCAGGTGACAGCTGGCATTAGCCAGAGCCCGTGGGAGTGGCAAGGGCTGATGGTATCTGGCTGCCTCTCTCTGGCCCAGCCTGGGGAGGACCCCTCTGGGATTAGGATGAAGAGGGCACAGAGGTGCCACGCTGGATTCCAGGGGCCCCAGAGGGCCCATGGTGTTGTGGGAGGTGGTTGGGACCCTTTATAAACCTCCGCCCAAATGTACCCCGCAGACAGCCTGATCTCCCCAGACAGCTGCTCCGGAGGATCACAGCAGCACTCAGCACTTCTGGAAAGCAGGCAGGGGCCTAAATATTGATGTAGGGGCCTAATTCTAGGCTCCTGCTTCTGACGGCCTCACCCACAGGCTCAGCTGCCCATGACTGGGCGCTGTTTTACCTGCCTCTGTAAACAGAGGGCTGGACCCCTGTGCATCCGGCTCAGTGTGCGTCACAGCCCAGTTACATACACCTCAGGCTACTTACCCCTCTCGTGCAGGAGACATTGCTCTCCTCAGGTATGACCAACACCAGGAAGCAAAATCCGGCTGATGTCACAACAGGCCAGAGCTAAGGTGATGTGGGTGCTGCAGACAGACAGGTCCAGCACATGAATGTGTTAAGCGTATTGCCAGCACTGTCGGGACCGCTTGCTGGCCACTCACAGAGGTATTACACAATTCCTGGAGGGTGGGTGTGGAATGGTGTGTGTTCTTTGGGCAAGCATTGAACAGCCGTAATTGTTGGCTATCAGAGGGTTTTGTGTGACATTTTGTAAAATGTATTGTCCCGGACCCAGCTGGCTGCCTGGTGAGAATATTGACTCTGTTCTAGGCACAGAATACTACACGTCTTCAGGAACCAGTACCAATGTTCCCTCTGATTGTTTCCGTCCATGTGCAGGATAAATTTTGTTGTGTGCATGAGACACGTTTGACTGTGCACCACCAGTAGGGACAAACCCCAGCTCTGGTGCTCTGCTCATCAGCTGGGCGTATTGGAATCTTTCCTGAGTGGTCACCGCGTGCACAGCTCACAGCTTAGAGCAGGGCTACCTCACGCTGGAACCTCTGGGGGCACAATGATGCTCACAGCACAGGCTGAGGGCTGCCACTTAAGTGTGCTTGCATATACATGCATATACATGCAAATATATGCAAATAGCTTCTTGGGCATGAATACAAAGATTAAGCCTTAAGCTGCGGTGCCGGACCCAAACGTGGCCTGTGTGAACCAGTCAGCACCTCTCAGGCTCTGCCCACAAGGCTAAGCAGCCAGCACTTCCCACAATGCCCTGGGGGCTAGATACACGGAGCTGGCCCGTCCGCTTGCGTCTTTCAATGCTCACCCCGCCTGGGAGACGCCTCGCCACTGTGGAGCGAGTTCCCGTGGAGGCCACGTTCAAAGGATCCCACCTGTGGGCCAGGTGTTGGGCCCCATGTAAGCCCAAACCGCCCCGTGGGCCACATGTTGAGTAGCTCTGCCTTCAAGGGAACACTGATCAGAACATCCTATTCTTTCCCCACATTTAGGGTGGCATAGTAACGCAGAGGGAGTGCCCGCCTCGTTCACACGGCTTTGAAAATCGCAGCCTCAGTGCCTAGACCTACAGTCTTTTCTTGGGCCAAACGCCCATTGATCTGAAATGGGCATTTTGCTTGAGGAAGGACTGCAGGATAGAGCCCAAACTTGGTTACATTACTGTGATACATCAGTCCCTCAGGGAGGATTAAAGCCCTTGGCTGCCTGTCATTTATAGGCCCATGAGAAGTACCGCATCTGTTTAGACTAGGACATCTGGACTCGATAGGATACGTTTATAAAAGCTTGCATATGTAGAGCTTCTCATAGGAAACCAAAGTTCACAAGTGGGTGACTTAAACCTAGAATAAATTTGAAACAGCAGGGTGTGGTGGGGGAAACATGCGGGAGAAACACAGACAGTCTTCTTTTGTAGAGAAAAGTGACAGAGCGTAGCCCGAGTGGAATGTCCCCCACCACAAGGAAACACAAAGGCTATTTTCAGCACTGTGGAACCCTGATTAGCCTTGTAATAGTGTGCAAATCCATGGATGCACAATGTCAAAAAGAAAATGTCCAAGGCCCCTGTAAGCAGCTTGCAAAGCTCCCTTGCTAAGAGTCGTCTCGTTGTTATTTCTTGGTGATTTGTTTCTGCATGTTCTTCCACTATCTTCAGCACATGACAGTTACGAGGAGCGAAAAGGGTTAGGAGCCCATGTGCTTCAACAGCAGCTGACCTTACAGAGTCTCTTGTTCCTGGAAACGAGAGCTTCCTGGCTAATGTAAAATAAACGTGAAGCAGAAGAACATGCCAAATCATTTGCAAAACTCTTCGTGAGACGCCCATGGACTCTAGATGCATCGCCTACTGAAAACTTGCCATTACTTGGGGGAGAGAAGCAGGGATAATGTGTTCTCAGCAAACAAAAATTCTGTGCTTAGGTTTGCACTTAAAAAAAAAACCAGCTACACCCCTGACTGACGGAGCTATGAACTTAGCATGAGAATATAAGAACGGCCAGGCTGGGTCAGACCAAAGGACCATCCAGCCCAGTGTCCTGTCTGTCCACAGTGGCCAATGCCAGGTGCCCCAGAGGGAGCGAACAGAACAGGGAATCATCATGTGACCCCTCTCCTGTCAACCACTCCCAGCCTCTGACAAACAGAGCCTAGGCACCCCATCCCTGCCCATCCTGGCTAATAGCCATTGATGGACCTGTCCTCCATGAATTTACCTAGGTCTTTTTGAACCCTGTTATAGTCTTGTTCTTCACAACATCCTCTGGCAAGGAGTTCCACAAGTTGACTGTGCATTGCGTGAAGAAAAACTTCCTTTTGTTTGTTTTAAACCTGCTGCCTTTTAATTTCATTTGGTGACCCCTAGTTCTTGTGTTATGGGAAGGAGTAAATGACTCTTCTTTTCACGCCAGTCATGATGTATAGCTCTCTATCCTATTCCTCCTTAGTCATCTCTTTTCAAGGCTGAAAAGTGCCAGTCTTTTTAGACTCGCCTCATATGGCAGCTGTTTCATACCCCTCATCATTTTTGTTGCTCTTTTCTGAACTTTTTCCAATGCCAGGATACCTTTGTGGAGATGAGGTGGCCACATCTACACGCAGTATTTGAGAGGTGGGTGAACCATGGATTTATACAGAGGCAATAAGATGTTCTCTGTCTTATGCTCTGCCCCTTGCTTAAGGATTCCCAACCTTCTGTTGCCAGCACAGCCCCGGCGTAGACACAGCCGCGCTGGCAGTGGGTGGCCTCTCACAGCATCGCCAGCATTCAGGGAGGGACTATTCCTGCCGCAGCAGCACAGCACCTGTCAGCGGGTGCTGCGTGTATGGAAGGCGCCACCTATGCCGACGGCGCGTGTCCCCCAGCGGGGCAGTTAATCCTCCTCCACAAGAGGCAGTCGCTGTGTCGACGGGAGCAGCCATTCCACGCCCCTCGGGCTGTCTCCAGCAGGGGCTGGGTCAGTGCCCAGGGCTGTCGCGTTTCCGCTCCCCGAGTGATTAGGTCACACTGACATAAGTCGGTGGCTTCGACCAAGCCTCGCTGGGGGGCTCTGCTGCCGTAGGCTCGGCCTGCAGACATGGCCTGCCACATTTCAGGGACTGTTGGGGGACCAGGCTGGCCAGTTGCTTTAATATTTATTATGAAAAACCACATCAGACATTAAAATCATTCAACCGGCTAAGGCTGCAGTCTGAGTCGCAGCTGTTGATATTTGAGTCAATTACCTGGAATAGTGTTTAACGCATGCACCTCTAATTGCCATAAGATTAGAAATTAAAACCTCCTGCCTTAAGGCCAGAGCCTGTTGCCTGGCCTGACGACGAGTCACACTTTCCTCCATATGGACCCCCATGAGAGCCAGTGACACCACTCAGAGCAGCGTCAGCAAGGGGACAGAATCTGGCCCTTATTCAGGCACTGCGAGGCTGTAACTGTCCTCGGCCAACCAGGAATTTGCACATGGACATTGGGAACTGGGCACATAAATACCAGGTTATCTATTGATATACTGGGGTGAGTGACAACCCTGGCACAGTCCCTTTGAAGTACAGCTGTGTGGTGTAAAAAGAAGCCTTATTTTCCTCCCTGTGAAGCATCTATCCTCAACGAGCACTGCTCTTCGTGACCACCACCACGTCCACCCTCAGGAAAGAGGAGCATTTTAAGATGTGATCGCTCCTAGATTCACGGATTCAAAGTGGCAAGGGACCACTGTGGCCATCTAGCCTGGTTTCCTGTATAATAGGACAGCAATTTCTGCAGTGAAGGGAACCAGTCTTCCCGGCCCAGGGAAAGGCCCGTGTCATGTTACTGGATTTTAAGGGGAGCAGCCAGATCACTGCTGCACCCCTGGGGGGGGTGTTTGCCCCAAAGTCTGTACAAAGGGGGCCATGTGAGGTGTCAAATGAAAGCTTCTGTTCTATGGCTGCTACCCATGTACTTCTGTGCTGTCTGTGTGTGGAGTTCTGAATACGGACTTGGTGCTGATTCTGTGAGTGTTCTCTGCCTGAGACAGAGCAGTGGGCCTGGCCTGCCTGGCCTGAAGAAGAAATGTCCAGTCAATGACTATGCTAATTAGCGAGACTCCAAGGGCAATGGCTCTCAAGGTGCCCAATACACACCTGAGGAATGCGTCTGGAAACCTGCAAACCAGCCAATACCATGGGACTGCTGACATGGGACACGGGGATAGGTCACTTGGCCATGTGACCTGCTCCAGCATAGAAGGTACCAGGGATGGATATAAAGTACCATGAGGCAGACTCCATTTTGTCTTCAGTTCTGCTCCTGATCCCAGATGCAGCCTGGCGAGGGACAGAGAGCCGGGAAGGGTTGCTGACCCATCCCGACACAGGCTGTACACCAGAGACGCTTAAGCTAGCAGTTTGTAACATCTCTGCTGAGAGCCTGCATTGAGAACTGGGTGATTGGTGCATGTAATGTATTCTCCTTAACAACCTTACTCTCATGCTTTTCTTTCTTCTATTAATAAACTTTAGATTTTAGATTCTAAAGGATTGGCCCAGCGTGATTTGTGGGTAAGGTCCAGAGGGTAAATTGACCAGAGATTTGTGGCTGGTCTTTTGGGACCGGAAGAACCCGTCTGGGGTAGGTGAGATTGGGTTCTGTAACCTCTCACCTGTGTGCAGGCCTGGGGCTGTTTGTGGCACAGGGAGAGCTGGGGTGTCTGAGGGGTTTTGCTCGCTGGAGCGCTCGGTGTGACTGGTGTGTGGCCTGTTTGGGAAGGTCTCCAGTCAGGGGCTGTAAGGAGCCCTGGTTTTGAGCAATTCACCCTGAGCGGACACCCTCAGTGGTGCCCAGACCCGGCCTGGCCCGCACAGCCCTCTGTCAGAGCCATGTCTTCTAGACACCCCTCCCACCTTGATTTTGAGATTTCCAGCTGTGGAGATCCCATTGCTTCCTCTAACTCAGTGGTTTGCATGCTTAGTTGCTCTCACCAATGAAAATGGGGCCCTTCCTTCTTGCATATAACTACGAATCAAGCCAAAAATACGCAGCATAATTTTTTAGACGCTGATCGCTTCGCTTTTCATGGTTGAAGGCCTCCATAGCGCCTGCTTTTTTAGCATTCCAGTCAAACTGCATTTCTCACTGGGCAGACTCCAGTTTCTTGGCCACTTTCCTTCCAAGTAAGACGTTTCTGGCTGGCGAGGACTTTTCATTCTGGAAGACAAACCAAGTTTTCCCTGCCCGGTACCTCCTGCACTGCAGCCATTGCCAGCGCTGCGCGCAAGGGGACAAGACCAAAGTGCTTTGTTTCAGAACGCGATTTTGGGGGGATAAGCCCTTGGAAGTTCCTGGTGCCCAGTGGGTTCAGCATGGTGGCGCTCAGCAGGGCAGGGCTGCATGGTAGGCAGAGAGGGTGGGGCTCCGTAAAGGACTAGCTTCGTTATTCGTGCTCACATCCAGCTCTCTCAGATTAACAACGGTGCCATTTTAGCACCAACTGGTCGGCCTCTCTCAGCACTGGGGCTCGGAGCATTTCTTCGCTGGGCCTCAGAACCCAGTGCCCAGGGCCTGCCGGTGGAGCTGGAGGGTTATCTTGGGGGACCTCCAGACTCCTCCCTTTCACCCTGGTTAGTTGTCTGGGGGAGGTTAAGCTCTGCCCTTCTACCAGGCCTTTGACTGATGAGGAGCCTGGACCTGGGGGCAGCAGGACACTTCTCCCTCTGAGGCCGCTTAGAATGGCCACTTTGCAGGGCCCCTGGGCTCCCACCTCTGAGCCAGCATGTCCTGGGGCAGCAGCATCAGGCAGCAAATGACCCCAGAAGCGACGCGGAAAGGCCCCCGGCACGGCACTCAGCTGCAGCGAGCCTGGCGTCACCCACCCCATGGCGCTCGGCTGCGGCGAGCCTGGCGTCGTCCACCCCACGGCGCTCGGCTGCGGCGAGCCTGGTGTCGTCCACCCCATGGCGCTCGGCTGCGGCGAGCCTGGTGTCGTCCACCCCACGGCGCTCGGCTGCGGCGAGCCTGGCGTCGTCCACCCCATGGCGCTCGGCTGCGGCGAGCCTGGTGTCGTCCACCCCACGGCGCTCGGCTGCGGCGAGCCTGGTGTCGTCCACCCCATGGCGCTTGGCTGCGGTGAGCCTGGCGTTGTCCACCCCACGGCGCTCGGCTGAGGCGAGCCTTGGCGTCGTCCACCCCACGGCGCTCGGCTGCGGCGAGCCTGGCGTCGTCCACCCCACGGCACTCAGCCATAATGAGCCTGGTGTCACCCACCCCATGGTGCTCGGCCGCAGCGAGCTTGTTGTCTCCCCACCCATGGCACTTGGCCACGGCGAGCCTGGTGTCACTGCACCCACCCAGCGAGGAGAATGGATGGCTTTGCAGCCCATGGACCGCAGAGAAGGAAGTGGAGCAGCTGCCTTTTAAAGGCCCTGGCTGGGCATCCCTGATTCCTGGAGGAGATGCCTTGGGCTCTCTCCCAACCCGTCTGCAGAAAGAGTGAGATCCACCCTGTCAGATGCCAACGGCAGGGGCGCGAGGGCCGTTTGGGCCTGTCTGAGCCAAGAATGGGGCTCCCTGAGAAGTGGCAGGATGGATCTCTCTTCCCAAAGCCTTCTCCACATGGCTCCTGACGTGCCCACATGGATCTGCCAGGCCAGAAGGGACAGGGGCATCCCAGATGTGCTGGGAGGGAGTGGGCCAGGTTACAGCTGAGCCAAAAACTCAGGTTGACAGATGGTTTCAACAAAAATACTGGACACACTTGACATGCCATCACAATCGACATCACATCCTATTGAGAAAATACTGGCCAGTTCTATTTTCTCAATTTGTTTCCCGAATAGAAAGCTCAAATACTGGACTGTCTGGTTCAAAACTGGATACCTGGCAACCCCACCAAGAACGGATTGCATTACAGAGGCTATATCTACACTGCAGATCTTTTCGGGTTACCATCGGTATCCCAGAAAAGCCCTGCCATGTCCAAGCAACGCATCCGCTTTTTTGGAACAGTTTCTTTCACCATCGCATTCTTTCACCATCCCTGTACTCCTCAGTGTACACGGGCCAAATTTCGGAAAAGCCTCTTCTGGGAAAAAAATGGAAAACGATACGCAAATGGCAAACTGCAATTTGTGTATCTTTTTCCAATGTTTCTTTGCAGTCTAGACATAGCCTGAGGAGCTAAAGTGTGTATGTGTGAGAGTGAGTGAGAGGGACTCTTTAATTTGTCAGTCACTTGCCAAAATGAAAAAACCAAACAGAATTTTGGTTCAGATCAAGAAACACCCAAAATGAAACAAAATGAAAACAGAAATCAAAACCAATTTATTTTTTCAGCTTGTTTCCTTAGTTTTCAGGATGTTGTTTTTAATCAAATGTTTTTAAACCTTCTTTTTCTGTTTTGTTTGGGGGCATTTTTCACCCCTTTAAAAACTAATTGTGGCAGCACGTCGGGGTCCCCCGACTCCTGCACCCCCGTAATGGCACGGACAGACTCCACCAGCCAGCAGAATAGAGGGAGTTTATTGCTTCTCCAGGATACAGCACAGCACAGATGTAATCTGGTTACAGGAACCGGGCCTAGGATGCCTCAGCCCCCCTTGAGATGGGGGATGCTGGGCCCCTAAGTTCCAGCCCCTCTGGGCCCTGGCTGTCTCCTCCATGATCCCAGATAGAAAACTCACTCACTCACTTCCAGCCCTGCCCCCAGCCAGGTCTGGCCTCGCCCCCCTCCTTTCCATTGCTCCGCTCCATAGGAGATACCTGTCTGGCGAGTTTCGAAGCCCCCTTGCATAATGACTCATCCCCTGCCCTGCTGGGCCGTGCTGCAGACAGCAGCCAGTGGGGGTCACTGACAACCCACTGCCCAGCATAGCAACCAGCAAGGTACCCCCACCACGTCACACTAATCCTAGTGAAATTTCATTTCAGAATGAAGTATTGTTTTGAAAAGTCAAAATGTTTTGTTTTGAAACAGTCAAAACGATCAGTTTCCGATTTTGGGGTAGAAAATGGTCCACTGGTTTCCTTGAACTAGTTGCTGAGTCCAGGCCAAGCTGACAAATGGTTTTTGGTGGCCCACACAAGGCATTTTATTGTTTTGGCAAATACACTATTGCCTGAAAAAATCCCACCTGGAGCCGCGAGAGGGTGGGTGCAAGGTGAGTCCTGTGCCGCGGCGGGGTGAGGGCCGGTCAGGAGTGATGGCGAGTCCAGCCAGCTCAAGCATTCGCTCAGCGCCTGGGAGCAAGTAGGTCCCACCACGCCGGGGTGGGACCTGGAGTGAGCCTCGCACTGGTTTTCTCCCCTTCCCCAGCCAGAGGAAGCTTCCCCCAGCCCCCAGGCCTCCCTGCAGCTGCATATGTGGGGTCCGGGATGAGGGCCTGTCGCTGAGCCTGGGACGAGCGGATGTGCTGCAGCAGAGCTGCCCGCGTGGCCAACCCGCCCGATTGGTCGGGGACCCTGCAGGCTTGCTCTTAAGCCCAGAAGCAGCAGCAGGTCCGGCCGCAGCTTGATAACACCACCCCTGCCGCCGGGGTGCCAGTTCCCATTTTGGGGTGTGTGTGTGGGGGGGGGGGCAGCTTAAACCATGATTCCATTCCAGCTCCAGCACCGCCACGCGACCCCCACCTCCGGCCTCAGCTCCGGCTGCCACCGCTGCCACGCAGCCCCAGCCCCAACTGTGGCCCCACCTCCGGCCGCTGCCACGCGACTCCACCTCCGGCCTCAGCTCCGGCTGCCACCGCTGCCACGCAGCCCCCAACTCCAACTGTGGCCCCACCTCCGGCTGCCACGCGACTCCACCTCCGGCCTCAGCTCCGGCTGCCGCCGCTGCCACGCAGCTCCAACTCCAACTGCGGCTCCACCTCCGGCTGCTGCCACGCGACTCCACCTCCGGCCTCAGCTCCGGCTGCCAACGCTGCCACGCAGCCCCAACTCCAACTGTGGCCCCACCTCCGGCTGCCACGCGACTCCACCTCCGGCCTCAGCTCCGGCTGCCGCTGCTGCCACACAGCCCCAGCCCCAACTGTGGCCCCACCTCCGGCCGCTGCCACGTGACTCCACCTCCGGCCTCAGCTCCGGCCGCCGCCACTGCCATGCGGCCCCAGCCCCAACTGTGGCCCCACCTCCGGCCGCTGCCACGCGACTCCACCTCCGGCCTCAGCTCCAGGCACCGTCGCTGCCACGCAGCCCCAGCCCCAACTGTGGCCCCACCTCCGGCCGCTGCCACGCGACTCCACCTCCGGCCTCAGCTCCGGCTGCCACCGCTGCCACGCAGCCCCAACTCCAACTGTGGCCCCACCTCCGGCTGCCACGCGACTCCACCTCCGGCCTCAGCTCCGGCTGCCACCGCTGCCACGCAGCCCCAACTCCAACTGTGGCTCCACCTCCGGCTGCTGCCACGCGACTCCACCTCCGGCCTCAGCTCCGGCTGCCACCGCTGCCACGCAGCCCCAGCCCCAACTGTGGCCCCACCTCCGGCCGCTGCCACGCGACTCCACCTCCGGCCTCAGCTCCAGGCACCGTCGCTGCCACGCAGCCCCAGCCCCAACTGTGGCCCCACCTCCGGCCGCTGCCACGCGACTCCACCTCCGGCCTCAGCTCCGGCTGCCACCGCTGCCACGCAGCCCCAACTCCAACTGTGGCCCCACCTCCGGCTGCCACGCGACTCCACCTCCGGCCTCAGCTCCGGCTGCCGCCGCTGCCACGCAGCCCCAACTCCAACTGTGGCTCCACCTCCGGCTGCTGCCACGCGACTCCACCTCTGGCCTCAGCTCCGGCTGCCACCGCTGCCACGCAGCCCCAGCCCCAACTGTGGCCCCACCTCCGGCCGCTGCCACGCGACTCCACCTCCGGCCTCAGCTCCGGCCGCCGCCACTGCCATGCGGCCCCAGCCCCAACTGTGGCCCCACCTCCAGCCCCTGACACGTGACCCCACCTCCGGCCTCAGCTCCAGCCACCGTCGCTGCCATGCGGCCCCAGCTCCAGCTGTGGCCCCAGCTCCGGCTGCCGCTACACGGCCCCACCTCTGGCCTCAGCTCCTGCCACCGCCGCTGCCCCAGCTCCAACGCCCACCCCGGTGGCCTCCATCTGACCCCAGCTCCCGCCTCAACCATCCGGCCCCAACCCCAGCCCCAGCCCCAGCTCTGGCCACCGGAGGCAGGAGGTCGTATCCTGCTACAGCAGGAAATCAAGGGACTGGCGGGCGGGAGGCTGCCTCCTGCCCCACCCCCCCAAACGGTGCCCATGCCTGCGTGCGCCCAGCTGTGTGCCCTTGCCCAGTTTCCGACCGGTTCTGACCATGGCTGAGATGCCTGGTTTCTGAGCTGACAGCTGTGGGCTGAGTTTGCCTCACATCCCAGGCGTCTCACCACCCAAGCCCCGCTCTAGCTGAGGTGGCTCTGCAGAGACCTCGCTTCTCAGTAAATGCCAGACGGGCTCTTCTCTCGGCCTCACCCCCCCGGCCTGGCGCTGCGTAATCACAAACGCTTGGGAGGAACCACGTCCACGCCAAGCCAGTGGGGGAGGAGTGCTGCCCACCTGGCCCTAAGGCAGCCCTGGGCCTGTTCCACGCACGAGGGCTCGGCCCAGTCAGAGCGTCCTCAGCCGTGAGCCTGGCAGGGATCACGGGCTGTTTCATCAGCCGCACACAGGGTGGGCCGGACTAGAACTGTTGCTAAACCCTGTGCACGGCCCCGCACGGCCCACGTGCCACGGTGCCCCGGCAGGGAACGTGGGCCGGCTGACTAGCTCCACTCAGCATGACGCAGCGACTGCCAGGCCGGACCCAGCCCAGAGAATGTCTCCCTCCCAGTCATTCCTGCAGGGAAGGAATCCCCCCACAGGTAAGGGCAAGTGAACCACGATGGTGCCAATGCCTGGGGCTGGCCCTAGCTGTCCTCCATGACACAGGCCACGAAGCCACCAAGGGGGCCGTTAGCAGGGGCAGGCACTCCTCTCCGAGAGCTAGTACCAGTCACCGCCCCGGGCAAACCCAGGCAACTGCTGCCCCCTGCCTGTCAGCACCTCCTGCTGGGCACGGGCGCGTCAGAGGGGGCGTTTCAATGCACCAGAGGGCGACTGCCCAGGACTGAAACTGCCAGCCACAAAGAAACCCTTGTTTGTCCTACCCCAGTCATCGGCCGCCACCCCTGAGCACGCAGCCTGCGCTGGCAGAGCTCTCGTTTCAGCTCTGCGCAGACACGGCCCGGTGAGAACTGCTTACCCGAGGGGATTTGTCAGGGGAACCCTACTTCCCAGTGACAGCAACACCCGCTCACTCCCGTCAGCGCACTCACACGGGAGCCCTGCTCTAAGCCAGTGCGAGCGCCTGTGCTCAGCCGCTGCATAAGAAACTACCCCATGAACAAAGCGCCCAGTTCCCTCCTCGCCCTCCGCCACAGCGTATGGCGTCCCAGTCCCCAGCTAGCCCCTGGGCACCCTCGGAGCTGCAGGGCGATAGCGGGGTCAGCGTGGGAACCAGCTGGCGGCTGAGCTGCTCACAGTTACACCAGCACAGCTGAGCTCAGCCTGTACAAGGGGCTCGCACTGGCTAGTGTGGCTAGCAACCCTCGCCAGGGCCCTGCGGGGTGTATGTGGCTAGCAACCCTCACCACGAGCCTGCGGGGTATATGTGGCTAGCAACCTTTGCCAGGAGCCTGCGGGGTGTATGTGGTTAGTAACCCTCACCAGGGCCCCGCGGGCTGTATGTGGCTAGCAACCCTCGCCAGGGCCCCGCGGGGTGTATGTGGCTAGCAACCCTCACCAGGAGCCTACAGGGTGTATGTGGCTAGTAACCCACACCAGGGCCCTGCGGGGTGTATGTGGCTAGCAACCCTCACCAGGAGCCTACAGGGTGTATGTGGTTAGTAACCCACGCCAGGGCCCTGCGGGGTGTATGTGGCTAGCAACCCTCACCAGGAGCCTACAGGGTGTATGTGGCTAGTAACCCACACCAGGGCCCTGCGGGGTGTATGTGGCTAGCAACCCTCACCAGGAGCCTACAGGGTGTATGTGGTTAGTAACCCTCAGCAGGGCCCCGCGGGGTGTGTGTGGCTAGTAACCCTCACCAGGGCCCTGCGGGGGGGTGGCTAGTAACCCTCGCCAGGAGCCTACAGGGTGTATGTGGCTAGTAACCCACACCAGGGCCCTGTGGGGTGTATGTGGCTAGCAACCCTCGCCAGGAGCCTGCAGGGTGTATGTGGTTAGTAACCCTCAGCAGGGCCCCGCGGGGTGTGTGTGGCTAGTAACCCTTGCCAGGGCCCTGCGGGGGGGTGGCTAGTAACCCTCACCAGGGCCCTGTCCAGGGCGTGGCGAGTAACCCTCTCTGGGGCCCTGCGCGGGGTGTGTGGCGAGTAACCCTCTCTGGGGCCCTGCGCGGGGTGTGTGGCTAGTAACCCTCGCTGGGGCCCTGCGCGGGGGGTGGTGGCTAGTAACCCTCGCCAGGGCCCTGCAGGGGGGGTGGTGGCTAGTAACCCTCGCCAGGGCCCTGCGGGGGGGGTGGTGGCTAGTAACCCTCGCCAGGGCCCTGCGGGGGGGGTGGTGGCTAGTAACCCTCGCCAGGGCCCTGCAGGGGGGGTGGTGGCTAGTAACCCTCGCCAGGGCCCTGCGGGGGGGTGGTGGCTAGTAACCCTCGCCAGGGCCCTGCGGGGGGGTGGTGGCTAGTAACCCTCGCCAGGGCCCTGCAGGGGGGGTGGTGGCTAGTAACCCTCGCCAGGGCCCTGCAGGGGGGGTGGTGGCTAGTAACCCTCGCCAGGGCCCTGTGCAGGGCGTGGCGAGTAACCCTCTCTGGGGCCCTGCGCGGGGTGTGTGGCGAGTAACCCTCTCTGGGGCCCTGCGCGGGGTGTGTGGCTAGTAACCCTCGCCGGGGCCCTGCGCGGGGGGTGGTGGCTAGTAACCCTCGCCAGGGCCCTGCAGGGGGGGTGGTGGCTAGTAACCCTCGCCAGGGCCCTGCGGGGGGGTGGTGGCTAGTAACCCTCGCCAGGGCCCTGCAGGGGGGGTGGTGGCTAGTAACCCTCGCCAGGGCCCTGCAGGGGGGGTGGTGGCTAGTAACCCTCGCCAGGGCCCTGCAGGGGGGGTGGTGGCTAGTAACCCTCGCCAGGGCCCTGCGGGGGGGTGGTGGCTAGTAACCCTCGCCAGGGCCCTGCGGGGGGGGTGGTGGCTAGTAACCCTCGCCAGGGCCCTGCGGGGGGGTGGTGGCTAGTAACCCTCGCCAGGGCCCTGCAGGGGGGGTGGTGGCTAGTAACCCTCGCCAGGGCCCTGCGGGGGGGTGGTGGCTAGTAACCCTCGCCAGGGCCCTGCGGGGGGGTGGTGGCTAGTAACCCTCGCCAGGGCCCTGCGGGGGGGGGGGTGGCTAGTAACCCTCGCCAGGGCCCTGCAGGGGGGGTGGCTAGTAACCCTCGCCAGGGCCCTGCGGGGGGGTGGTGGCTAGTAACCCTCGCCAGGGCCCTGCGGGGGGGTGGTGGCTAGTAACCCTCGCCAGGGCCCTGCGGGGGGGTGGTGGCTAGTAACCCTCGCCAGGGCCCTGCGGGGGGGTGGTGGCTAGTAACCCTCGCCAGGGCCCTGCGGGGGGGTGGTGGCTAGTAACCCTCGCCAGGGCCCTGCGGGGGGGGGGGGGTGGCTAGTAACCCTCGCCAGGGCCCTGCAGGGGGGGTGGCTAGTAACCCTCGCCAGGGCCCTGCGGGGGGGGGTGGCTAGTAACCCTCGCCAGGGCCCTGCGGGGGGGTGGTGGCTAGTAACCCTCGCCAGGGCCCTGCGGGGGGGGTGGCTAGTAACCCTCGCCAGGGCCCTGCGGGGGGGGGGTGGCTAGTAACCCTCGCCAGGGCCCTGCGGGGGGGGTGGCTAGTAACCCTCGCCAGGGCCCTGCGGGGGGCGGGTGGTGGCTAGTAACCCTCGCCAGGGCCCTGCGGGGGGGTGGTGGCTAGTAACCCTCGCCAGGGCCCTGCGGGGGGGGTGGCTAGTAACCCTCGCCAGGGCCCTGCGGGGCCATCCACACCAGTGGCTGCCCAGCGTGGGGTCTGTCTCCACTGCTCCATGCTTGCCCCACCCAGCGCTGGCCCGGCTGCGGGGCAGGTTTCGCCTCAGACTTGAGTGCTCGGGCGTAACCTGATAACAAATGTTCCCCTGGGCCAATGGGGCTGAAACCCCTGAGGCTTTTTCCATTGCCTCCCTCAACCCAGTGCCGCATGCCAAATGTGCCCGGGCCTGGCCTTCCCTTGAACCCTGCGGCATCAGCTGACAGGCCGCTAGTCCGTAACGCTTCCCTGAGGCTGCACCCTGGCCAAGCAAACACTCCCAGCTCTGCACCGAGCTCGGGGCCGGCTCGCACCAGAAAGCTCTGGGGGGGGGGGAGCCTTTGAAGCAGGGTTGTCACTGTAGGCGCCCCGTGTGCAGCCAGGCCTGGGTCTGTGAGGCGCTGGGGGCAGGCAGAGCTCCCAGCCGCAGGGGGCGTGGGGTAGGCCTGGCTTTGCTGCGTGGGAAGACGGTAGAGGGAGCGGGTACGCACGGCTGGAGCTACTTGGACCTCATCTCTGCAGGGGTGCGGTGGGGAGGGCTCCAGGCCCTGCCCAGGAACCCGCTGTCCAGCACAAGCATCGTGCAGCACCGGTCCCTGCAGCTGCTCTGAGCTGACCCCTCTTCAGAGGGGCCTGGCCCAGCCACGTGCTGGCTCCATCGCCAATGGGGTCAGGAGCTAGACAGGGACCAATTGGCTGGGATCCTTCTGGCAGGAGGGGCCCACGAGTCCCTTGGGTGGGGCACAAAGTCAGCGTGCCCCTCTGCCGCCTGGCCAATGCCTGAGGAGAGACCCGAAGAGCAGCTGTTCCTGTTGTGCCGTTGGGTTTTGTGACTCAGGCCCTGCATGATCTGGGCTCATTCCCCGCTCTCCTGGCGTCCCCCGGACAAGACACCTCGCTCTGCACAGTGATCCGAGCCCTCCCTTTGTCTGTAGGGCAAAGACCGGCTCCCCAGACATGTCAGCCAGCCCGGGCACATCGGGTGGTGAACACTGCTACCCCCCAACACAGCAACCGAAAGCCCGGGGGGCAACCCAGAGCACAGAAAGAATGGAAACATGAGGTTAACAGGACAGAAATGTGCGTTCCTGTCCAGCGGCACCTGCCTGCAGCACCCTCCCTCTTCCCACCTCCGCCAGCGCCCAGCGGCACCCGGCTGCAGCACCCTCCCTCCTTCCACCTCTGCCAGCGCCCAGCGGCACCCGGCTGCAGCACCCTCCCTCGTCCCACCTCCGCCAGCGCCCAGCGGCACCTGGCTGCAGCACCCTCCCTCCTCCACCTCCGCCAGCGCCCACCAGCACCCGGCTGCAGCACCCTCCCTCCTCCCACCTCCGCCAGCGCCCACCAGCACCTGGCTGCAACACCCTCCCTCCTCCCACCTCCGCCAGCGCCCACCGGCACCTGCCTTCAGCACCTCCCTCCTCCCACCTCCGCCAGCGCCCACCAGCACCCAGCTGCAGCACCCTCCCACCTCCACCAGCGCCCACCGGCATCCGGCTGCAGTGCTGTCAGCAGCACTATCCCACCTTCCACCTCCACCATAATGCCATCACATTCAGGAGTAAACAACATGGTGCTATCTAATTCCGGGCTCATATTTCATGGTTTGGATTGTGCTGTGTCAGCGGGATAGCGGCAAAGGAAGGGTTTAAAGCACCTGTTAAACCTGAACACTGGAAGCCAATCTGAACCTCAGTGCACCCTTGCAACAACAATAGTGGGCAGTTGGGTAAGCAGCTTTCTGAGGGAGTCAGACAGACCCAGCTGTAAGGTTTTATTGCTCAGTGGTCGGTGTGGTTTGACAACTGCTCAAAGACAAGGCTGACTTTCTTCCCAGGTTTCAGCACAACAGGTATTTAGGTGCCCAACTTCTCTCGCTTGCAACAGGTGATTAAATACCTTCGAGGAGCAAGGCCCAGATTTTCTCTGACGTTTTCATTTTTGTTACACTCATTTTCATATATATCTATTTTGAGAGCCAGGCTTGGGGTCTGACAGATTTACTGGCGTGCTCCCAGTGAAAGCTTTGTGGAGCTTTGTTGGACTGAATTTCCTTCTGGCCATGCACCTCTCCCCCGGTGTTACTCACCAGGCACACCTCAATCCGCATTCCCGCGGGACCCAGTGTTCCCAAGGGCCCGCTGTGATTGAATTGCAAGCAGTGTCCCCTGATCAGCTCTGGTAGCAGCCTGGACCCTTTCCTCCACCTGCTGTGTCCCTGGCAGGCAAGAGGAAAGGCTGAAAGGACGTGGCCGGAAGGCAGAGCGAGGCACCTGAGGCGTGTTCTGCACAGCAGATACTGCTGCCTTTTCCCAGCTCTGGGGGGAGAGGGCTCCAGTGAAGCCAGTGGGAGGTGGGCTGAGAGGAGCACGCAGATCTAGCTCTCAAAGGGTGTCGCCATGGCCTCGTTTTCGTCCCCGCTGGTGCTGACTGGAACAGAGAGACCGAAACCAGCCCCTTCCGAGCTGATCCCCGGGCCGGGCCCGTGCACACGGAATGGTCCCTCTCGAGGGCTGGGGCAACCCTTCCTTCGCAGCACTCTGCGGTGTGACCCGGCAGAGCCACGCTGCACCGCCCTGCCGACGGGCGTCTCTGCTCAGCCAGCGCCTGCCTGCAGGTCTGGACTGGGCGCTTGGCACCGCACTCTTCCCCGGCCCATCGCAGGTTCCTTGCTCCAGTGCCACACTCTTCCCCGACCCATCGCAGGTTCCTTGCTCCAGCTCTGCTGACCCAGCCCACCGCAGGTTCCTTGCTCCAGCGCCGCTGACCCGGCCCGCCGCAGGTTCCTTGCTCCAGCGCCGCTGACCCGGCCCGCCGCAGGTTCCTTGCTCCAGCGCCGCTGACCCGGCCCGCCGCAGGTTCCTTGCTCCAGCGCCGCTGACCCGGCCCGCCGCAGGTTCCTTGCTCCAGCGCCGCTGACCCGCCCCAGACACCTGGCTGACAGCGTGGCTGAGGTTTGGCTTCTCTCCCTGATGTGCGGCAGCCAGGGTGGGACTCTACGCCCTGCCGGCAGTGCAGTGATGGACGCGCAGGAGGGACGCTTTCTGCATTGTAGCTGTGTCTGTGTGGGGAGCAACCCTCTCCAAACAACCCCCCTCAGCTGCCTCGGCGCTCCCTGATTGTGGTGGCAGGAGAGCAGGGCCATGAGCAGCAACTCAGCTCCACCATTAGCATCAGCCCTGAGTCAGGAGACTGCTGTGAGAGCAGCTGGAGTCCCCAGCTGCAAAGAGCAGGGAGCTGGGAAAGGGCAGCGAGTGCATCCTGGAGCCTGGGGGGTCGCAGCGCCGAGGGGCACAGCAGCTAGCGCCTCTGCCTCGGCCTTGGCCAGGCGCTTCCGGCGCCCACTGCACCGCAGCACCCCCAGCCCAGTCACCACAGGAGCCAGGCCAATGCTTCGGACGTGGCCGGAGCAGCGCTGCGAAGGGCAGCCACTCGTGCACGCAGCTCTGGCTCCATGCAGACGCCTGCCCGCTGCGCTGTCCTCGGTGGCCTCTCGCTCTTCTTGGCCGTTCTGCTTCACTCCCGCTGCCCTGCAGCACGGTGCCTCGGGAGGAGCTTTGCATTTGTGCCAGTCGCAGCTCACTGGCCTTTTTCCACCAGGCTTCCGATTCCCTGGCCCCTGTGTGAGATCTACAGCCAGGGCGGCAGTTGCAGCTCTGGTTAAGTCTGAAGACACAGATTATGCTGTCTGCTGCTTCGTCCCCCTCCCGTATCACTGACGAGGGGGCTTCGCCGGTTCCGGGCAGCACACGCTAGGGACGCTGTGGATGCTTCAGAGAGTGGCCAAAGGAAAGCTACAAATGATCAACTCTGGGCCACCTCATCTGTGAGGGACGGCTGAAAAACCTGGGCATGTTTAGTTGTGAGGGGGCACGATAATGGTCTTCAAAGAGCCCGAGGGCGTTTTAAAGAACACAGGGTCAATGGCTGTCCTTGGCCACGAGGGACGGACACAAAGCGAGGGGCTTACTGGGCAGCCAGGCAGGGGCAGTAGCTGCCAGGAAACACTTTCAAACTCTCAGGGCAGCTAAGCCTGGGCCTGGCTACATGGGAGGCATGGAGGGGTCCTCAAGGAATCCAGTCTGAAGCACTTGGAAGAGGGGAAGGTGATCAGGAAGAGTCAGCATGGATTCACCAAGGGCAAGTCGTGCCTGACCAATCTGATTAGCTTCTATGATGAGGTAACTGGCTCTGTGGACATGGGGAAGTCAGTGGATGGGATACACCTTGACTTTAGCAAGGCTTTTGATATGGTCTGCCACAATATTCTTGCCAGCAAGTTAAGGGAATGTGGATTGGACAAATGGACTATACAGTGGATAGAAAGCTGGCTGGATTGTCGGGCTCAATGGGCAGTGATCAATGGCTCAATGTCAGGTTGGCGGTCCGTTTCAAGAGGAGTGCCCCAAGGATCGGTTCTAGAGCCAGTTTTGTTCAACATCTTTATTAATGACCTGGCTGAGGGGATGGATTGCACCCTCAGCAAGTTTGTGGATGACACTAGGCTAGGGGGAGAGGTAGATATGCTGGAGGGCAGGGATAGGGTCCAGAGTGACCTAGACAATTTGGAGGATTGGGCCAAAAGGAATCTGATGAGGTTCAACAAGGACAAGTGCAGAATCCAGTCCTGGGACGGAAGAATCCCAAGCATTGTTACAGCCTGGGGACCGACTGGCTAAGTAGCAGTTTGGCAGAAAAGGCCCTGGGGATTACAGTGGATGAGAAGCTGGAGATGAGTCAACAGGGCGCCCTGGTAGCCAAGAAGGCTAATGGCATATTAGGGTGCATTAGGAGGAGCATTTCCAGGAGATCTAGAGAAGTGATTATTCCCCTTTATTCGGCTCTGGTGAGGCCACATCTGGAGTGTTGTGTCCAGTTCTGGGCCCCCCCACTACAGAAAGGATGTGGACGCATTGGAGAAGGTCCAGTGGAGGGAGACCAAAATGATTAGGGGGCTGGAGCATACAACCTATGAGGAGAGGCTGAGGGATTTGGGTTTGTTTAGTCTGCAGAAGAGAAGAGTGAGGGGGGATTTGATAGCAGCCTTCAACTTCCTGAAGGGAGGTTCCAAAGAGGATGGAGAGAGGCTGTTCTCAGTGGTGGCAGATGGCAGAACAAGGAGCAATGGTCTCAAGTTACACCAGGGGAGGTCTAGGTTGGATATTAGGAAAAACTATTTCCCTAGGCGGGTGGGGAAGCGCTGGGATGGGTTCCCTGGGGTGGGGGTGGAATCGCCATCCCGAGGGGTGTTTAAGTCCTGGCTGGACAAAGCCCTGGTTGGGCTGATTGAGTTAGGGTTGGTCCTGCCTTAGGCAGGGGGCTGGACTCGATGACTCCTGAGGTTTCTGCCAGCCCTGGGATTCTATGAGGCTGTGGAAAGTCCAGCATGGCGGCTGGGCAAACCCCTGCTAGGCAGGGCCTGGGTAACTCATGCTGCCTCAGCGCAGGGCTGGGCTAGCTGAGCTCCTGAGGTCCTGGCAGCCCCCAGCTCTGGGATTCTATGTTATCTAGGAGGGGCCTCCCACCGAAGCCAGCAGCCCCACACTGGCCCTTCCTGCCCCATTGATCCTGGCAGCCGACACGATGGGCAGGGGAGGCACGGACGCAGCGCATCGCGCATCTATGCCAGCTCTGAGCTGCAGGCTGCGGGAGGCGCCTGCGGCCCAGGCAGCCTGACTAGCTGGAGCTCAGGCTGGGCACAGCCCTGGGCTGGGGCTGAGGAGGGAAAGGGGCAGGTGGCCGCACTTTCCCAGATGTGAACGCCAGCTGCGGCCCCGGCTGGACTCGGGCTACAGGCGGAAGCTCGGTGCTTGGGGAGGGGCTGCGGGTGAAGCCATATCACGGGTGAGGGGTCTCCTGGTGGAGTCCCACCGAATGGCTGAGGAGCCGCTGGAGCAGCTCTGCTTAGCCCAGAGGCAGCCCGAGCCACCGGGAAACGGGAACGTGGCCGAAGGGCCCTAGTGGCTGCAGGGCCTGCGTGCTGGACATGACCCTCTGCCCATTCTCCAGGGCATGAGGCCTCCTCCTGTCCCTGCCCACAGCAGCGTCCTGGCACCTGCCTCTCAGCAGGAGAAGCCCCGCTCGCCCTGACACAGTGCTTCCAAGATCGCACTCCACCCCCACACGGCAGATGGAACAGCTGAAGCTGCAACTGCAGGGACCCGCCTATGGACCTGGGGGGCCTCCTCGCCCTGCTCCGTACATCGGTGCCCCGCGCCAAGATGGCCACTACCCGTCTAGAGGGACAGCTCTAGGCTTTCAGCTGGGAGCACCCAGGGAGTCAGGGACTCAAGGCCTGGGAGCCAAACTCCCCAAAGATCATTTGAAAAATCAGTCACCATCCCCCACTGAGCACGGCTACGGCTCTGTCTTCGCGCTGACCCGCTCACTCCATTCCCTTCTGCCACCTTGGCCCCAACATGCTCAGGTGAACCGGCCATGCCGGCACTGCTGGGAGGGGCCTACACACAAAGAGCCTTCTGGAAGGAAGGACCCGACATCCTACAACCTCTCTTGGAACAAAAGGGCAAGCAATGGCGAAGGTGGTAAGTGGCAGAGCTATGAACACACGTGAACCCAGAGCCGCTACTGGTACATTCAGGAGGCTGCATCAATTACAGGGCCTGGCACAGTCAGTACCTTAGCAGAAGCTGACGAGCATTATAAACAGAAACTGGAGAGAACCTGGGAGGAAATGGTCTAGAAACGGGATAAACAAATGCAGCGCCCTTTCACATGGCTCAAGATCCCATGCAGCTCCACTAGTTATCCCAGAGGTAAGATACTGAGTCGGCTTGACCTCTGCCCAGGGAACAGAGCAGAGCACTCCAGCAATGTTCCCTGCGTTTCGTCCTGCTGGACAGGCTGTGCTCGTCAAACGTGGGAAATGTAGCTCCAGAGAGGACAGTGTTAAATTATTCTCCATGCTCACCCAGGGACGGCCTTGTAGTTTGCAGCAAGAGAGATGCAGGTTGGCTATTGACTCTAAGGGTCATGAAGACCTGGAGCAGGTTACCCTAGGAGATGGGGAAATCACCATCAAAGACAGGTTAGACAAACACCTGTCAGCCACGGTCTAAGCACACTTCATCCTGCCTCAGCCGGGGGCGGGGGGAGGCTGGACTCGATGACCTCTCGAGGTCCCTTCCAGCCCTTTGGGTCTATGATCAAGATAAGAGTTTCTCAGGGCGTCAGCATTTCCATTCAAAGTGAAAGCAAGTGCCAGTGGGGCTGGCCAGCAATGCAGAGGAAAGCGCGAGTTCTGTGGCCCGCTGGAGGAGTTCACGCTGCGTGCAGAGGCTCAGGCCAGTTCTGGCTCTATCTGATCCCCACTTGCACACACTGAGCCAAGCCCAGAAAGGGACAAAGGCTGGTCCATTTCAGCAACCAGCAGGTTTTTCAGCAGCTTCCCGGCCCCTGGCCAGTCACTGTGGGGTTCCAGCCATTTTCCTTTGGATTCCCTTTGGCTCCTCTCCCTGCCGCTGGGCGCAGCTCACCCAAAGCCCAGGGGGACGGGCCAGCGTCTCTGCTGGCGGAAAGGGAAGGCCCCCCCGGAGCTCCATGCGCCTCGCTGATTTACACCCGCTAAGGATCTGGCCCCTCATCTCCCTCCATCCCCCGACACATGGAAACGGCTTTTCACCCCAGCCGCCCGTGGCTGGGCCTGTCACGAGGGTGACGGAGGCAGGCGTGTGGTGTGAGCCGACGGTGCAGAACACAGCGAGGGGGAGTACCTGAACATTTCTTACCGGCTGTGACCCGGGCCCTGCCGGCTCTTTCACTAGCTCCTTGCTGGCCCCTGCCGCCGCTCAGCCAGCTCTGGCCAGAGCCCCGCCGGCCCCCCCCGGCAGCACCACACAGGAGTGGCGCTAACATCTCCGGCTGACGGCGTCTGCACTCCCGGCGCTGCCAGTGGCACATCCAGGCCTTCGGTGCTCTCTGCTCCCGCCAGCCTCGCGCCTGCAGCCGTCAGCCCGGTGCTGCCGCCAGTCTGGGCAGGGAGAGGCTCCTGTTGGGGGAGCCGCAGGCAGCCTCGCGTCCCAGTGCGGCCGACAGTGGAGCCAAGGTGCATGCGGAGCCGGGGGATGCTGTGCAAGCTGCCAGCCACGGACTAGTCCCACGTCTCTCCTGCTCAGGGCCAGAGAAGCAGGGAGAGGGGCTTGGGAGCTCCGCGGCAGGCGCTTACCTGGGCTCTCAGTGCCTGCGTATAGGGCTGGCTGCAGCAGGGGCACAGAGCCTGCTCAGTGTAGCTCGGTGGCCTCGCCAGGCCCCAGGGGGACAGAGGCGCAAATCCCGCCCTCCCCCCCCGGCAATGCAGGGAAGTGAGCAGAGGGCACCCCCAGAATTTGTCCCCAGGGTTCGCACCATCCAGTGCCACGGGGCCTCCCTGCTGCAGCCTCCAGCCCCAGTGCCCCCGGGGGAGTCCGCCCCACACTGAGCCCTGCCCGCCACTGTGGCCTGCCCCGGCCCAGCATCGCCCCGCCCTGAGTGGGGGCATGGGCTGCTGGCAGGTGGGGAGGAGAGGTCAAGCTGCCCGGGGAGCCCAGGGGAGGGGCTGCCCCAGAGCAGGTGCAGAGAGGAGCAGTGATACCTGCCCCACGCCCGCTGCCCCAGGGGAGGGCCAAAGCAGCATTGGAAGTGTTATGAGGCGGTGCCTGGTGCTCACAGAGCTACTCACTGAACTGTGGCCCCGCAGCCCAGCAGTGGTGGGGCCAGGCCCGAGTGGGGCTGGGGGCAGCCGGCATCTCCCCTCCTTGCTGCTGCCCCGGGACACGCTGAGGGTGCCACTGGACGGAACCGTCTCCGCCACTGGGAAGCTTGGCCCCCGGCACTGGGCACCTCCTGGGAGGCGGCAGCTGGGCAGGGGTTTTGAGGACCTCGGTGGCATCTAAAGCGCGAGGACTGGGCAAGTGGGGCTAGATGCCCCCTAGTTACCACAGCCCTTTGGAGGGAGCAGTGCTCCCCCCCCCCCGGTGCTCCATGGCAAAGGCTCCACCCCTCGTCATGCCATGGCAAAGCCGCCATGGCAAAAGCTCCACCCCTCATCGTACCCAGCTTGCTGAGGGGAGAGCAGGGACCTAGGGCCGAGCCAGGTCAGACGAGGCAGAGCGAAGACAAAGGCACGAGTGGGCAAGGAGGCACTGCTTGGCCCCCGGAGCACGGCCTGCCGAGCTGGTCTCGACGTTTGCCACAGAAGGTCGAGATTCAGGAGCCCCGCCCCAACCTCCCGATGCTCCTCCGCCCCAGCCTATTGGCTCCTTCCCGCCTGTTAGCTGGTTGCGGTGAACATGAGGGATGTCGTGCTTGGCCAGGGAGCTGATGTCCTGGCCAGGCTAGTGGCCCCTGTAACACTCAGCTGGTGAGTGATTGAACAGGACTTTACATCCCTCGTGGCTACCTGTTACATGACCCTCTCCACACTGCCAGCAGCAAGAAGACTGGCTCTATCTCTGTGCCCACCTGGCCCTACGCAGACTCCTAGAGGGACAATCTCTAGTGGGATGGTCGTAAGCGGATCTGTCACTTGAAATGGAGACTTGTCCTTCCACGTCTCATCCCCCCTCCCAAGGAGCAGCAGTCTTGCGATCTAACAAACCCCCAGGACAACCCCTAATGGTTATCACGGAAGGAGTTCTCCTGTGTAGCAGACTGGCACGGGGTGGGTGCGCCCGGCCCCCTCAGAGGCAGGGCAGTGGGCCTTTAAGGCCCCTTGGAATGCTCCACCCTGTGGGTGTCAGTCCCTGTGGCTCAGGGCCTCTGGCTACACCCCGCCTCCCCTGAGACTGTCCGGCCTAGCATCCACCGTCAATAGAACACCCCTTCCTCAGGGCAGTGAGGCCCAGTGGCCAGAGTCAATAGCAACACTTGTAGCACCCCCTTGGGTGGGGTATGGGGACCCAGGCACTCCCTCTCCACTGGGTCCCAGTCCAGGGCCATGTCTGTGGGGGGATGTCCCACCACTAGCTCAGCGGGGAATCCGCCCAAAACACGCTGATCTCTCAGCGATCGAACTCTCTGCCCTGGGCTATTTCCCACCCTGCTCACAACCGTCGGCTTCTTCTTCAGTTTCCTCCGGGCTGGGGGCTTCTCCAGCCGCTCCCCACTGACTGGCTCCTGTGGCTCGGTCTGTTTGCAGCTCTTCCTCCAGAGCTCTGGCGGCACCTCCTTCCCCAGCGGCCATCAGACCCAACTGAGCTGCTCTGCCATCCTTTATACCTGTCCTCCAGCTGGAGCATGCCCAGTAGGACTGGGGGGCGGGGCTCATGCCAGGTAGCACTGTTTAAGCCTTAAAGGCCCAGTGCCGGGTTGGTGCACCCCTCCACATAGACCCTGGAAGAGTGGTTGTTTTGTCCAAAATGGAAGGCCCAGGGCAGGTTCCACACTGTGAATGTCTTGAGGAGGGTTATTTGTACCCTTTGTATTTCCGAGCACGGCTCATGGGGCAGGACGCCTTGGTGCGAGGTGCTGCGCAAACACAGACCAAGGACAGCCCCTGCCCCGGCATGCTCACAGCCTGGCAGTGCCCGGGGCCTGCCCGGGACTGGAATGTTGTTTGGGAGCGTCCAGCACCCCCCGGCTTGGGGTTGGCTGAACCATGTTGTTCAAAGTGCCAAGAGAGGAAGAGTAGAAGCCGGAGTGAGGGCGAGGGGGGGGCGGGGCTGCTGGAATGATCTCGATTTGGGTGTAGCGAGCAAAGCGGCAGGTGCCCCCAAACAATTGCTGGGAGAGGACACGTGGGTTGTTCTGAGCTCAGTGCCGGTGCAGCAGGGAGTGAGGGTGCCTGGCTCCGTCTCCTTGACTCGTCTGTGCTGGGTGCCACACAAGAGCCATCGCAGGCTGGCTGAGCCCTCAGCACGCTGGGCAGCAGCTCGAGAGCCACTGGCTGCACGAGGGAGGTTCTGGGCGCACTGACAAACCTGGGACCCGGAGGCTCCCTTGTGGAGCCAGGCACCGTCCCTCAGCACGGCTCGGGGCAGGCACGGGTTTGGCCAGGCGCAGGGCAGAGCTGTTGTGCGTGCTGCGACTTTTCCACCCCCAAGCGCACGCGCTCCCACGCGGCAGGGACACCATGTGGTTGGACCCCAGGACTCGGCATAGCTCCTGTTAGTGCCTGGCCAGCCTGAGCTCCCCCCAGGCTGCCGTTCCAGCGGCACATGTGCAGGTTTGTGGAGGACAAGCTGGACGCTCCGGTGTGGGTGCAATGGGAGGCCGAGCTGCTTCATGGGCAGGGCACTGAACTGGGAGCCCGGAGACCGGGCTGTGTTCCCAGCTCTGCTGTCACCTCCCGAGTGAGCTGGTGTCTCAGGTTCCCTCCCGCCTTCAGCCTGACTTGTGTCTCTAGAGGAAGCTCTCTGGTGCAGGGTGTCTCCCGGTGCGTGCCCTGCGTCCCAGTCTTAGCTGGGACCCCCAGCACCCCCTGCGAGCCTGACTTGGGAGTAGCCTCCCTCCCGGCCCCATGCCCACCAGTCTCGAGCGGCTGTGGGCACAGAGCAGCAGCAGCTGAACGGTGACCCATTGGGCCAGCCCTAGCCCCGGCACACTGGGCATTCCCAGGGATCCGGTCTCTGGGCTCCTGCTGGCAAGAGGACAGCCCTGAATCTGCACACGCCGCTCGCTCACTCGCTCACAGAGACCGACCCAGTGCCAGCAGAGTCCACGAGGCACTTTCAGCTCATGCTCCCTCAGCTGGGGAAATCGAAACACACGCTGGACCCGGCCCCTGAGGCCAGCCCAGCTCCCCCATGCTCCTGCGGCAGAGGGGCTGAGTCCACCGAGCCCCTGGCACCAGCTCTTCCGCTGGCCTGGACCCCCAGCGACGTCAGCTAGAGAGCAGAGGCCCCTGAGGATCAACGATCTAACTCTGCAGGGACCCAGAGCAGACATCGGCCTTGCCAGGAACACGCACAGTGACACACACTCACACACACAAAAGACAGGACTGTGCAGCACTTTAAAGACTAACAAGATGGTTTATTAGGTGATGAGCTTTCGTGGGCCAGACCCACTTCCTCAGATCAATTTGTGGAAGAAAATTGGCACGACCAAATATACCAAAGTGATACAATCAAAAAAATGAACGCATGTGAAATTGACAAATCAAATTTTAGAACAGAGTGCGGGTGAGGGGGGAAGGTTAGTGTCTGTGAGGTAATGACATAGGGGCGATAATTGGGGAAGCTATCTTTGTAATGGGTGAGATAATTAGAGTCTTTGTTTAGACCCATACATAAAGTGTCAAATTTAAGCATGAATGACAAATCTGAAGCTTCTCGTTGAAGTCTGGAGTTAAAGTCTCTTTGAAGCAATATGCATGTTTTAAGGTCCTTGAGGGAATGGTCAGTCTGGCTGAAATGGCAAGCAACAGCTTTCTCTCTGTGAGAGAGTCTCATGTCTGTTTTGTGTGCATTGATTCTTTGGCGAAGCGTCTGAGAAGTTTGTCCAATGTACATAGCAGACGGACACTTTAGGCACATGATGGCATAAATTATATTTCTGGATGAACAGGAATATGTGTTCTTGATCTTGTGATAGGCATGGTTAGGTCCAATAATGGTGTCAGCAGAGTAAATATGTGGACAAAGCTGGCACCAGGGTTTGTTGCAAGGGAAAGTTCCAGGGTTGGTATTAGTGTGGTATGTCCTGTAGCTGTAGGTAAGAATCATCATGAGGTTAGGTGGTTGTCTATAGGAGACTATGGGTCTGTCTCCCAGAGCCTCTCGGAGTGTAGTATCCTGTTCCAGTAACACACAGACAGACAGACAGACACACACACACACACACACACTCCCCCTCAGCACCTGTTGTCACACGGCCTAGCAGCAGCAGCTGCAGCCCTGCCAGCAGGCCGTTTCTGGTTGATCGGAGAGGAGCCGAGCACGACAAAGCCATTTCATTGCCCCTCCTACCCCACAGGAGGAGTCACCCCACATGCATGAGTCGCACCATTGATCGGGTGCGCAGCATTTCTGCACCAGGAGTCATCTGTTTGGTCATCTAAATCAGAATGTAGCGGCCTGATTTGCATTTACCCTTCCCCGCCCCGGGATGCTCTCTGTAAGGCCTTGCTGCGTGACCCCAGAGGTGTAATGAGAGCTAAGCCAGACTCAGAATCAGGCCTCAGGAGCACAACTTTGGAGCAAATTTCTTCCAAACAGGTGTCCAAATCAATCCACATCAGAGTCTTGGTGACCAAGCCCAGCGCAGTGCCTTGGACCCAGAAATGGAACAACGCGGAGGAAACCAGGTTTTGCTGCCCAGACGTAACGTGCCAGCAAACTTTATTTTGTGTCCTTCATGTTCTGCTCCTCAAGGATGTTTTATAATTCTTTCAACCGGACTTAGTAGGCAGCTGCATCAAGCCGCACAGACAGAGCTGTCACTGGTCTGCAGTCTGCTTGTCTTTAGCTGTCCTGCCGTGACATTTCCTAGCCCAGTTCTTGTTCAAAGACAGCCAGGCATTGGGTCTCCAAGTACACAGAACCTCGGCGTTATTGTCTGACCTCCGGCTGAACCACAGAGCCAAGATCTTCCCTTTACAGAACCCCTCGCAAATACGTTGAGCAAATAAAATCTCCATGGTTCATGACTCTGCACAGCTTATTCCCCATCCTCACCGCTTGATGCTGGAGAAGGTGCCCCTGGCACTGGCTGGAAATGCTGTGCTCCTGGTGCAGGAACACCTACCACCAGCAGGGAGAGGCAGGTTCGATTTCACCTGCCGCTGGACAAAGGGCTGATTAGCTGCAAACATGTCTAAATATCGAGGTGGAATGGGAGACCAGAGACTCTATGCAGCTTTCTTACTGGTGACTGTCTGCCAGCGAGGGGGTGCAACGGATTCAAGTCAAAACCAACTCCACAGGACTCAAGGGGAGAGAGGGTTTCACCTCTGACTTCTCCTCCGTCTAGGCATTCCTACCACATCCCACACGAGTGTACCTGAGCCCAAGCAAACACTCCCCAGAGAGCCCTTGGCCTGGGCGCAGTGAGCCTGTGCTCCAACAACGCACCAGGGGAACGAACAGAGCCAAAGACGAGCGCCTGGCTCTGAGCACATCCTCCCAGCTGGGCCATTTGTGCCTGGTGACCTTTGAACTCTTGGAAATAGAAGTGTTGCCCACTGGCATTCGGGGAGATAAAAGACTTCAAACCAGTACTCACCCGGTGTTCCTCCGACGCAACCCACCCCTGGCGCCGCGCTGCTCCAAGTATCAATGCAGTAAGTAACCCTAACGGGATGCCGCAAAGTGCTCCGTGGATTACGGGGCGTCCGACAGGAACAAGACAGCGCCAAGAGGCCGACAAACGTAATAACAGAATCAGTGTTGCTGGGTTCCTTCAGTCTGTGCCAAAACAAGTTTGATTGTGTTTGGCAGCACGAGATGGCCGGGGGAGGGGAGCGTGCGTGTGTGTTGCTGTCATTTCTCTTCTCCTGGACTGACCCAAGTGGTACATCACTAGGAAGATGTTGTCTTGCTTGAAGATATGGGTGCAGATGTAAACCCACGGAGCCGGCTTTCCACCTGAGAACTGGGCTGAAGTCTCGGCGTTCGCTCCCAGCTGAATGGATTGGAGTTGTCCTTGCCTGTGATGACCCTTCTCCCCGTCCCACAGAGACGCAGCCCTGGAGAGAGACCTTCCAATGGCCAGCTGCTCGGAGACTCACAGGGCAGGAAAGCTGGCTGGCCGGCCACAATAGTGCGCGCCCCAGTCGAGGGGAGACCCAGCACCCCGCTGCCTGCATTCCAGCAGCAGGGCCTCCGGGGCACCCTGGCACTGTGCACTTTGCTAGTGTGCCTAGTGCGGGCGCCTGCGAGCCTCTCTAGCTGGCTCACCATGGCCTGAGCAGTGAGCACATCAGAGATTTTTCTCGTCACGTACTCACGTGCACCCGGTAGGAGGGGCCAGACGATGGGCCTGTGGGTGCCAGCACTGAGCGTCAGGAAGCTCATTCGCCCAGTGCTTGCAAAGAATGCTGGGACATTGCTCAGCATTACCGCTTGTGCATGAACCAAAGCCCATTCCCAGCCGTGGGCAGTCACGAGACCGCCCCTGCATAGCCTGGCTAACAGCCGTTGGTGGACCTATCCTCCAGGACCCTCACTTCTTCTGTCCTACCCTCCATGGTGCGGAGAGCACCACTCCCTGCCCAGCCCTGAGTGGGAGCCCTGCGTGACTCCAACACTTCTTTCTCTCACCCACAGACCATGGCCCAATACAAGATATTACCTCACCTGCCTTGTCTCGCGTGTCCCGGGACTGGCCCAGCTGCACCTACTCTGCTCACAGTTACTTACATTGGCAGGGAGTCCCTGCCGCGAGCAAGCCCATGTATTTCTCCATGAGCAATAGGAGTAAGAGGTTTGCACTTCCAGGCTATTAACACTGGGAATGTGTTTCATAGAACCAATTGTACTTATTACCACTAACGCGACACCCCTTTTAAATCACAGCAGCTTCGACTCAACAATGTATTTTAAAACTTTGAAGCTCTTACTAAATAGTGTTCATTAATCCTCTTGAGAACCCGGTGTTCTTTGCTGTCGTGATGTAGCCAGAAGGGCTCTCAAAGTGGATACAACATGTACCTTTCGAGGAGGGTCATAAGGAAAGCAAGCCACATTTCACAGTTAAACCATTGCATCTGCGAGGAGTAAGTGTTATAGCTGTGAGAAGGCAAGGCGGCTCGTGTTCATATTAGGGGGCATCTGTTCAAACAGTCTCATACTGTGGGGGCAATAAAAGAAACTATTTATACACAGGGCTGCTACTGGGAGGTTAATTTTCAGGGTTTATTTTTAGCAATTTTTGAGTTCACCAACCTTAAAGCACACTAGGCAACCCCTAGTGCTCACCAGCAAGGTCTACATGGACCAATGAATGTACAAAATGGCAATGCTTGTTAAAAAGCACCCCCTGCCCAGTCCGCTCTGTGTAGCCAGGGTGCAAGACACAGGCCTGAGAGCAGAAACGTTGCCTAGATAAACCGCATTAGGAACGAAACGAGAAGTCAACGCAAACTGAGTAGTCATTTCTGGCCTTTCGCCAGTGTTTTTTAGATAAACACCAATTCGATTTATTTTCATATTAGGGAAGTTTTATGGGTGTTTATTAGCTCAAGCTGAAAATCAGAAGCTCTCTATATACATAATCCTTGGATCAAAGTATTACAAAATATTTTGTGGCAAAACAGGCTACTTAATAACATCTGATAGCATCACATATTCTGTGGACAGAAACAGCAAGTGGGAAAGAATCACATCCGTATCATTATACTATATGCTTTGAACCTAGCAGATGCAAAGCACTGCATATCAAATACACTGTTCTCCTTTTTCGTAGGGAAATGTTTTTTTTTTAAAATAAAATTCTCATTTTCTGCATAGTAAAGCTGTGTGAAGAATTGTTTTTGGTTCCCTGGCACTATTGAAAAAAGCTTCAAGTCTCCTCCCCCCCCCCGCAAAATTTTAATTCTGAAAAGTTGTAAAAACATTTAATTTTTGAGCATTAAACATATTTTTATTTCTTAAATAAAATTGAAGTACATTTCAAAATGCAAAGCAGTTTCCAATGAAAAAACTCCAAATATTTCATTTTGAAAATGTCAAAAAACAAAACATTTCAACTTCTTTGGAATTTTTTAAACTGAAACCATTCAATGAATTCCACACAAATTTGCAAAAATGTAGTAGTCAGCTGAAAGTTGCATTTGTTGGTAAAAAAATAAAGTTGGCTGAATGATTTCCCCTGGCTCTGGCGCCCAGCCATGCTAACAATGACTGACGCAAAGGAGCAATGTTTGGTCGTAAACTTGTACACTCAGTGATATCTGTGGAGAGCAAGTGCTGAATCCTTGATGAGTCTCTGTTCTGATCATTCCCTAGGCTCTGGGGCACCACTGTGGGCAGACAGGATGCTGGGCTAGATGGACCTTTGGTCTGACCCAGCCTGGCTGTTGGGATGTTCTTATGTAACCTGTGTCCTCCTCCATCCACTTTTTAGTCCAATATTTCACAAGTGTTGCGGGGGGTGGGGAGAGCATGGTAGACAAACTCCACAACTGTTTGACAGTCTGATCTCTCTCTCTCTCTCCCTCTTTCTTTAGAAGCCTCCGATTGTTATGGCTGAGAAGAAAACCTTTCAAAGCTGGTCTGAGTGCAGTGGATACCGGGCCATCTGGCAGGCTGCAAAGACAGGGACAACACCTCTGGGGGATGAAAGGCCCCATTCATTTCAAGAGGTGCTAACTCAGATGCCATTAGGGATGTGTCTGCTGGGTTCTTTGAGCCTGACCAGTGCCACTTAACTCAAGGTCATTAACACATTTGTTAAAGCGGCACTGTCCAGGGGAGCTGACAGCCTCTGCAGGCCAGGTGTGTGTGGGGGGGCGGTTCCATGCTCCCGAAGGGGTGGGGCCTTGGCTGGAAGGGGCGGGGCTGAGGGAAGCCAACCCTCCGTGCTGCTCAGAGCGCAATGTGCCACCAGCCCTCAAAGGCGCCTGGAGTGTGCAGCGCGGTGCTCTAGATAGCGATTTAAAGGGCCCGGCTCCACTGCCACAGGCTGGTCGGCCCCGGCCATGCCAGCAGGCGATTTCTCCATGGTCCCTTGGGTTGCCAAACCACGCAGGATGCACACCAGGTTAAAAACCAGACTCGCCAGCAGGTACGCTGGAACCTCCCCTGCCCGACTTCTTCCGAGGGCGCCCCAGGCCGGGAGGGACTCGTGTGCAGAGATGGGCTGGGAGCTGCAGCCGCCCGGCGCAGGGAGGAACTGGCCTGGCTGAGCAGGGGCTGGCCCAGGCCATGACTCAGCTCCTTCCCACCTGCAGTAACCGCCAGTCGTACGACCAGACACTGCCAGGTCCCCCTCCAACTGCACTCAGTGGAAAGCCAGGCACCTGGGCACCCTGCCCTCCAGATCCCAGCGGGGAGCCGCCTGCCCTGGGAGGGTCCCTGGGCTGGAAGAGCAGAGCCCACGGGTGGCCTGTGTGGTTTCCACAAGGCTTGGTGAAGGAGTCGGGAGGGAAGGACGGGGGAATGGCTGTCAGGGCAGCTGCTAGTCCAGGGCATTGGTGGGAAAAGCCACCAAGGAGGGGGAGGTTGCTGGCAACAACCCCATGGCCATGGGCTGGTGATTTCCTCCCCACGCGCCACCTGCACACACACTGGCTCCCTGTGGGCAGCGTGGCCGTGTCTCTGCGTCCAATGTTACTGGATGTCCGTGTCCCCAGGGATTGCTCCTGTCTCCTTTTCCGCTGCAGCAGCCCTGTGTGCAGAGACATGTTTGCAAAGCTTCCACCGGAGCTACTGGCGGGCCGGGCCAGGTGGGGTTGTGTTTTGGAAAGACTGAGCAGAAACGGCCTCGCCCCACGCCAGGAGAACGGGAGACAGAGAACACGGCTGCTGCCACCCTTAGAGCAATGTGGTGATCTTTGCAGAGGCAGCTGCAGCGCTGAGAAAACAGGGACCCAACGCCCCAACGTGGCTGTTCCTCAGGCCAGCCCCATGCCTGCCCATGTCCCAGGGATGGCTGAGCTGTAAGCGCTGCAAACTGCACTTCATCCAGGGGCGTGAGACTCTCTGGAGCCAACGCTCATGCCCTGCGCTGGGCTGGAAAGAGTCCCAGGATTCTCAGGGACACAGGCTCTGGCTAAAAGGCTCCATAATTGCTGTTAGGCCAAGGTAGTGGGCCCAGGCTGGAAGCGGGTTGCATGTTCTTTGACTCACAGGCTTTGTACTTCCTTGCACTCCATAGCCCTTCATGGGGAGCCAGGCTGCACGGCCCCGGAGGAAGGCAGCAGGACTAGCTAAGGTGCAGAGAGATAACGTGGTCTAGGAATGGCACTAAGGTCCCACAGAGGCAGGCCCACTGGGCCACAGAAAACAGAGCCTGTGAGCCTGGCTCCGCTCACGCATGGCCACTTTTCCAAAGTGCAGCAAGAGCCCAAGGACAGCAGGCTGTGGAAATGCCATTTCCTGACGAGCCCTGTTCTTTTCCGACAGCCTCGCTCGGGCAGCCAGAGCTGATGGAGCTGGCCGGGAGGCAGCGTAGCCTTGTGAAGCGAGAGAGTAACCTAGCTACAAAGGAGGCATCTCTACAGCCAGCTAATCCCAGAGGGCGGTTGTTTGCTTTGAGCCCTGTCGATGGAAAAGCAAACGAGAGCCGCCTGTCACCTGTCCGGGCACAGCAGGCTTGTTAATACAGGTCTAAACCCCATGACACTGCTGCAGCGCAGAGAAGAGAGGGATCCCAACAGGCCTGGCCAAAGAGAAAGAGGCTCTAGGTGAATCAGCAGGCATGAGGGAGCCGCACTTCGGCTGTGGAACAGCAAGAGTGCTGCTGCTAACTGCAGACCCGCCCGGATGCTGCCCAGGTTTGGGAGACTGCCCATGGGTCTGGCTCGGCTGCGTGGAGGGGACATGGTGGCTGATTTCAACGCACTGTCAGCAGCAGAACACACGAGCGCTCGCTTTGCTGGCCTTGCACAGGGGGCGGCGAGCACAGCGGTTGCCCCTGGAAAGTCCTTGAGCCAGTGTATGGCTCTGGGCCAATGCAGGGCCCAGCCCATGATGCTGGAGATTGAACTGGGACTGGCTGCTGGAGCTAGAGACCCAGCCACTGGGCAAGGCTGTAGCAAGCTTGTCATCAGCTCCTGTGGGTGACTGGCAGCTGGGCTGCTCCAGGCAGCTGCAATCCCTCCAGTTCTTGGCCAGGGGCATGACTGGGAGTCCCTCCCTTGCTCAGCTGGGAGGTGGGAGTGTGGAGCAGAGGGGCTACCAGATCTGCTCCAAGCCAGGCAGAGAGCTGGCAGCACCGGGGCCGGGTGGAGCAGAGTCACTAACCCATCTGGAGACGGGAGCTGATTGTCAGCAGGCGGCAGGGACAGAGGGTACAGTCCATGGGAGAGTTAATCAGGGGCACAGCGGGCGGCAGAGGATGGGCTGGCTGAACTGGGTGGAGGAAGGACTGTCTTGGGCAGCAGAACTCACTGACTTTGTGGGGAGCCAGCCTAGGCAGGGGGATGATGGACAGACCCCTCTTCCTGTGCTGGGCTGATGTAGAACCTGGGATGCAGTCAGGACCCCCAGCATTGTCAGCCGGAGCCCTGGGCTCGAGTCCTCTGATGGGATTCAGCTTTGATCTCAGCACCTGTCAGGAGGGCCCTGCATATCAGGTGGGGACTAACCCTTCCCTGGCTTAGGGCCCAAGGACTGCAGTCCCTCACAGAGGTAACTCTGAATCAGGCACTGGGATGGCTGGGGAGCTCTTCACTAAGCTAACATAAGCAGCTCTGGTTTCAGGCAGGAATGTTGGTACAAGCTGGCTACTGAGATGCCATTTAAAATCTCATAACTTGATGATCAATAACATTATGGCAATAACAACGAGGAGTCCTGTGGCACCCACCTCAGCCCTGGTCTACCCTAGGGAGTTATTTCTAAATAACTAGCGGAGCATCCACACTATCAAGCCCGTTATTTGGAAATAACAACTCCTGCTTTCCACGGGGAACAGCGCTTATTTCGAAATAGCCGGGGTGTGGACACTCCACTGCTGCTGTTTCGAAATAACTACTCCCTAGAGTCATTCAGAGTAATTACTCCCCAGTGCTGCCTGGGGCTCTAAGGTGAGGTAACACGTCCACATTAAGGCAGTCTGCCTCAGACTAATTTCGAGGCTTCTCCGTAGTGTGGACACACTATTTTGAAATTGTTATTTTGGGAGTTATTATTTTGAAATAAGTTATTTTGAAATAATTTCCTAGCGTAGACATGCCCTTAGAGACAAAGGGTGCGTCTACACAGCAGTGTTATTTTGGAGTAACTGATGTTATTCCGAAATAACATCATTCGTGTCTATTCTACAAGCAGTTATTTCAACATAATGTCTAAATAATAGCAAGCTGGAGGACTTCTTATTTCGACTCCTGTAACCCTCATTTTACAAGGAGTAAGGGAAGTTGAAAGAAGAGTGTTCTTCCTTCTACTTCCTACTGTGTAGACAGCACCAAAAGTCAAATTAAGCTAGAATCATAGAATCATAGAACACTAGAACTGGAAGGGACCTTGAGAGATCATCGAGTCCAGTCCCCTGCCCTCATGGCAGGACCCAGCACTGTCTAGACCATCCCTGATAGATGTCTATCTAACCTGCTTTAAAATATCTTCAGAGATGGAGATTCCACAACGTCCCTAGGCAATTTGTTCCAGTGTTTAACCACCCTGACAGGTAGGAAGTTTTTCCTAATGTCCAACCTAAACCTCCCTTGCTGCAGTTTAAGGCCATTGCTTATTGTCCTATCATCAGAGGCCAAGGAGAACAATTTTTCTCCCTCCTCCTTGTGACACCCTTTTAGATACTTGAAAACTGCTATCATGTCCCCCCTCAGTCTTCTCCTTTCCAAACTAAACAAGCCCAATTCTTTCAGTCTTCCCTCATAGCTCATGTTCTCTAGACCTTTAATCATTCTTGTTGCTCTTCTCTGGACCTTCTCTAATTTCTCCACATCTTACTTGAAATGTGGTGCCCAAAACTGGACACAATACTCCAACTGAGGCCTAACCAGTGCAGAGTAGAGTGGAAGAATGACTTCTCGTGTCTTGCTCATGACACTCCGGTTAATGCCTCCCAGAATCATGTTTGATTCATCCCAGATGATTCATCACAGAATCATGCCAGCTATTTCAACTTCACCTATGCAATTGATGTAGCTGAAGTTGCATAGCTTCTTTCAGCTTTAGCCCTACTGTGTAGACATGCCCAAACAGATTGATCAGGGCATGAGCTTTTGTGGGCAAACCCACTTTATCAGACGAGTTGGGGTGGACGTTACAGAGGCAGGGTATATACAAGAACAGCAAAAGAAAGAAGTTACTTGTGTTAATGAGGCTAATCACGTCAGGGTGGAAGTGGTTCATTCACAGCATCCCTGTGTAACCAGCTTTGAAATTCTTTTACAGGAGGATGGCTACTTTCAAATCCCTTCCTGAACGTCTAGGGAGGTTTTCTGCGCACAGATGCCATGTGCAAAAAGTTGTGAACACAGGCAGAACTTGTGACTGAAGCATGTTGCTCAGATAAATCTGAGGAGCAGCTAAGTCAGACTCTCAAAGTGCAACCGGTGCCTCGGGCAGGCCAGCCAGGTAAGGAGGGGGACAGGGACATTGTAGCAAAGTAGCAGCAGGGAGTTTCCTTTGTTCACCAGCCTGCCCCTTGCCTTGCTCTCAGCTGGAAATCTCCTCCAAGGTGGACAGGACTATAAAAAGAAGGGGGCAGACACCAGGATACCCCTCTTCGCTCTCCCTGTATGTTTTGCATCACACCTAAAACCACAAAGTAAAACAGCCATTGGACTCTGGGGGAGGGGCCCTGCCCTGCGAATTGGGTCAGGGTCTGCTGGTACATGGGAGACCTCTGTGGAGATCTGACAGTGTTTGTCGTCAGGCACTAGGACGAGTTTTATCTTTATGTCTCTTGTAACCATTTCTGACTTTTACGCCTCATTACTTGGACTCGCCTACAATCCCTTGGCCGTTAATAACCTTGTTTTACTATTTATCTAATCTGGCGTGTCTCAGTGCAAATGGCTGGGCCACTAGCTAAGATAATACCCTGGCCTATTATTCCTTAAAGGGATAACAGGCTTCACCTATTTGTGCCTCCCAGGAGAGGGCTGGACACACACTGCTAGGGGGAGAATTGGGACTGGGGGTTTGTGGGGGTAGCCCTGCAGGAAACCAAGGCAGCTGAGAGCCAAGGTGTGGCTGGCAGGCTGCAGCTGTCAGGCTCCTGCAAGGCACCCAAGGTTGCAGGACAGGGGTGACAGCAAGTTTGCGGATTACACTAAGCTAGGGGGAGAGGTAGATATGCTGGAGGGCAGGGATAGGGTCCACATTGAAAGGTTGGGCCAAAAGAAATCTGATGAGGTTCAACAAGGATAAGTGCAGAGTCCTGCCCTTGGGACGGAAGAATCCCAAGCATTGTTACAGGCTGGGGACCGACTGGCTAAGCAGCCGTTCAGCAGAACGACCTGGGGGTTACATTGGATGAGAAGCTGGAGATGAGTCAACAGGGCGCCCTGGTAGCCAAGAGGGCTAATGGCATATTAGGTTGCATTAGAAGGAGCATTGCCAGCAGATCAAGGGAAGTGATTATTCCCCTTTATTTGGCTCTGATGAGGCCACATCTGGAGTATTGTGTCCAGTTCTGGGCAATAGAAAGGATGTGGATGCATTAGAGAGGGTCCAGCGGAGGGCAACCAAAATGCTGAGGGGGCTGGAGCGCATGACCTAGGAGGAGGGGCTGAGGGATTTGGGTTTGTTTAGTCTGCAGAAGAGAAGAGTGAGGGGGGATTTGATAGCAGCCTTCAACTTCCTGAAGGGAGGTTCCAGAGAGGATGGAGAGAGGCTGTTCTCAATAGTGACGGATGGCAGAACGAGGAGCAATGGTCTCAAGTTACAGTGGGGGAGGTCTAGGTTGGATATTAGGAAAAACTATTTCCCTAGGCGGGTGGGGAAGCACTGGGATGGGTTCCCTGGGGAGGGGGTGGAATCTCCATCCCTAGAGGTGTTTACGTCTCGGCTTGACAAACCAGGGCTGGGATGGTTTAGTTGGGGCTGGTCCTGCCTTGGGCAGGGGGCTGGACTCGGTGACTCCTGAGGTCTCTGCAGGTCCTAGGGCTCTATGACAGACACACCCCCACCAGGGCTGGTGACAGATTTTGCTGGGCCCTGGGCAAAGTGTGTGGGGATCAGCCCGAGGCCCCCCAGAAGGGGCAGGCCCTTGGGCAGAAGGAGCAGGGCTTGGAGCTGGCCTCCCCCACCCAGCCCTTCAGTGCCGGCTGGACCAAAAGCCTGATTGTGTCTGTCCATTGTCCAGACTCATGGCGGGGGAGAGGGGGGCGGACAATGGGGTAGTTACCCCAGGGCCTGGTGATTTAAAAGGCCCTGGGGCCTCAGGCCATCACCGCCGCTACTGTGGGAGTGGCAGCAACTGGAGCCTTGGTCCTTTTAAATCACCAGCAGAGCCCCGCATGGTGCGGTCCAGGCGGCACTGCAGGGCTGGGGTGGGGGGAAGCATTTTAAACCCTTCACTACTGCTCAGCGATTAGCCGGGCTGCCAAGTGCCCCTTGGCTTTACAGAGACAAAAGGCTGCTTTGTACAAAGTTTCAGGCGCTGAATTTTCTTGCCTGAGAATTTCCAGTAACTTCGGATGCCCTGGCCTCTGGGGGGATGGTGAGTTAATGCGGCTCCATCTGAATGATGCTGATATGTTCATGTCCCTGCTTCCTTTCACATTACAGACCTGGCCAAAGTCCTCTGATAAAAGAAAAGGAATCAAAGAATCGTATTTGGACAGTCTTGCTCCAGGCCTATTGCAAGACTTATTGGGAACAGGCTGTCCACTTGTGAATGTGCTTCTGTCTAAAGGAAGGAAGGTCATTTTTCTCCCATGACTGATGCAACAACTGCATATAAAATATACTCTGGTCAGGCCAGACAACAGCCTTGCTGGGCCCCTGGACAAGGTGGGGAGGAGGCTCCGTACTCCTGGAAGAGGCAGGACCTCGGGCCGAAGGAGCGGGGCAGTTTCTGAGTTTTATAACACCAGTGGGAGTCTTGCCATACACCTGAGTGGGGTTCCCCGTAAGGTTTGTGCCTGGTGTTTCCTTGGCAGAACTATCCCAGCAGGGTAAGGGACCAAAGAGAGTATTAAGTGGATGGGAGGAAAGGAAAGTTTGACTGAGCGCTGCGTGGGGTTGGAAGGCCATGGAGAAAGGTAGGTTAGTGTTTTCCCAGTACCCTGCCATTTGCAGCACAGCCTGCAGAGTTATCTCTGCCAGAATGACACCAATAGAGCGGCTTGAGAACCGGGAGGTGAAAGAGTGCAACACGTTTTTCAAATATGTTCTCCCTGTTTTCCCACAGAAATGGCAAATGTGAAATAACACGAGTGTTTTGACAGTCAATGAGCTTCTGCTCGTCAACCAAGCCATGGGGGGAAGGCTCTAAAATCACGCCCGATCTTTTCCCTGGTTTTTGGTTTTGTTTTGTTAACAGACATTGGAAAACTCAGAAACTGGCGCTGGTCTCCAGACACTCACTGAGATTTTAGCTGCAAAAACCCCAGCCCTGGCTTGCTGCTTCCGGGCATTTGCAGGTCTGGTTCTGGATTTGCAGTCGGTGTGTGTCTGAGAGAAGTGGGATGTTCTCCAGAGGGGAGGGGCTTGTAGCCTGGAAGGGACTGAGAGCATGTTCGCAGATGTTTGAGTGCATTTGGATGCAGTGACATTTGGCTGATAGAGAGAGGTAAGTTGAGGCCAGGCGGGAGGGGGGCTGCATGTTCATATTGCCTGGTGATTTCCTCATTGTTTAGTGTCTGAGATGAAAAAGCACAAAGAGCTTAAAATTCTGAGTTAACAACGCTCCTAGGGGGGCAAGTGCCTTCATTCTCAATCATGCTAGAGCAGTGGTGGCACTGGCTGGGGCTGGGTGGGGGGATGGGCACAGGGACGTGGGCATGCATGGGGAGCAGGGGGTGAAGGACCATGAGTTCTGGGGAAATAAGAGGTGCAGAGGACTGTGGGTGAGGGAAGCCGGGGCTGTGGGTGGGGTGGGTAAGTGGCACATTGTTTCATTCTAGCGCCGCTTGTCCCCATTTGGCCGACGTGGGAGAGGGACAGGACCTGTTTGCCGGGGGCAGTGGAGTGTCGAGAGAAGACGCTTCCGAGTTTGGATGCTACTTTCCCAGTGAGACGAGAGGACCTCAGTCCCAGAGCAGTCGTGCCTGTTTAGTGTTTGGCTGCAGGCCAGGCCCCCGGGACGTCCCCGACGTATTCCTGGCTGTGATGCTCCAGCCGGTGGCAGTGGCTGGGGAGTGCGTGCTTCCACTGTCTCACTGCTACAGCTCCTTTTACTTTGGTTTGCTCATTGGCTTTTGGGTGGGTTTTTGGCCTTCTGCTCCTTGGCAAGTGCGTCACTCCTCCCCCTCCAGGTCCGAGCCAATGAAGCATTTGAGACAAGGCGCCACTGCAGCCCTTTTCCCCATGAACACACGCCCCTAGACGTGGGTGATAGGAGCTTACAGAGGGCTCCAGACACACCTGGGCTGCAGCCAGGGCTTCATTTACAAGACGATCCCAGAGCACTTTTGGCCACTTGTAAAGCAACACACAACTCAGACACTCATCAGTCCGTCCATGCACCCGCAGCGTTGCGAAATCTAAACCAGAACAAATAGGGGTGGGAAGGTCAACAGTGCTCCACAAAGGCTGGTCCAAAATGTTCTACTGAAAGTGTTTTTCCATGAAAAGAATGGGCTTTCAATTAAGCACATTTTTTCTCTGCACAAAGTGTCCACTTTCTGTGGACAATCGAACACCAAAAGCCAAAAGATGTCAGCCAAACACTTTCAGCCAAAATCTGAAACTTTTCAGTTTGGAAATGTGGTTTGAGATTAAACCACGCCTGCCTGGCCAATGCAGTGTCTCATGGGATTTGTAGTACAGGTTGCCTGATGTCCCCATTCCCATCCATGGGATTCCTTGGTTGGACCTCAGGTGGCCGGTATTCTCTGAATTTTTCCCCGGCCAGGAAGTGAAAATGTCGGGCACTTGGCAACCCTACAAACACTCAGCACCTGGCCTCCTGCCCGCCCCCCCCGCAACCCCCTCCTGGCCCCAACACCCTCAGCCCCCCGACCCCAGTCCCCATGCTTACCTGGTTCCCCAAGGCTGCCAGCCAAAAGACCGAGGGGGATGTTTCCCCTGGGTCTTAGTGCTCAACCGCTTCCCTGTTCCTATCCCTTCACACTCACTCTTAAAGGGGACATGCTGTTTTAATGCTGTTTTATTTTAATTTTTTTTTGGCATAAAAAGTCTTTTTTTTTTTGCTTAACAACTTTGGTCTCCCACCTTTTTTCTCCCTTCAACAGAATTTTTTCCCAGTGGTTTTTTTTTGGGGGGGTGGGGTGTGAACATAAGAACATAAGAATGGCCGTACTGGGTCAGACCAAAGGTCCATCTAGTCCAGTAGCCTGTCTGCCGACAGTGGCCAGCACCAGGTGCCCCAGAGAGGGTGGACCGAAGACAATGATCAAGCCATTTGTCTCCTGCCATCCCTCTCCAGCCTCTGACAAACAGAGGCCAGGGACACCATTTTATCCCCTGGCTAATAGCCTTTTATGGACCTAACCTCCATGAAATTATCTAGCTTCTCTTTAAACTCTGTTATAGTCCTAGCCTTCACAGCCTCCTCTGGCAAGGAGTTCCACAGGCTGACTACACGCTGTGTGAAGAAGAACTTTCTTTTATTAGTTTTAAACCTGCTACCCATTAATTTCATTTGGTGTCCTCTAGTTCTTCTATTTAGGGAACTAATAAATAACTTCTCTTTATCGGCCCTCTCCACACCACTCATGCTTTTATAGACCTCTATCATATCCCCCCTCAGTCTCCTCTTTTCTAAACTGAAAAGTCCCAGTCGTTTTAACCTCTCTTCATATGGGACCCGTTCCAAACCCCTAATCATTTTAGTTGCCCTTTGCTGAACCCTCTCCAAGGCCAAAATATCTTTTTTGAGGTGAGGAGACCACATCTGTACACAGTATTCAAGATGTGGGCGTACCATAGTTTTATACAGGGGCAGTAAGATATTCTGGGTCTTATTTTCTATCCCTTTCTTAATAATTCCTAGCATCCTACTTGCCTTTTTGACCGCCGCTGCACACTGCGTGGAAGTTTTCAGAGAACTGTCCACGATAACTCCAAGATCTCTTTCCTGATTTGTCGTAGCCAAATTCGCCCCCATCATACTGTACGTATAGTTGGGGTTATTTTTCCCGACGTGCATTACTTTACACTTATCCACATTAAATTTCATTTGCCATTTTGTTGCCCAATCACTCAGTTTGGTGAGATCTTCTTGGAGTCCCTCACAGTCTGCTTCTGTCTTGTCTATCCTAAACAGTTTAGTATCATCTGCAAACTTTACCACCTCACTGCTTACCCCTTTCTCCAGATCATTTATGAATAAGTTGAACAGGATTGGTCCTAGGACCGACCCTTGGGGGACACCACTAGTTACCCCTCTCCATTCTGAAAATTTACCATTTATTCCTACCCTTTGTTTCCTGTCTTTTAACCAGTTCTCAGTCCAAGAAAGGACCTTCCCTCTTATCCCATGGCCATGTAATTTAAACAAGAGCCTTTGGTGAGGGACCTTGTCAAAGGCTTTCTGAAAATCTAAGTATACTATATCTACTGGATCCCCCTTGTCCGCGTGTTTGTTAACCCCTTCAAAGAACTCTAGGGGTATGTCTACACTACAAAGTTAATTCAAACTAACAGCCGTTAGTTCGAATTAACTTTCATAGCGTCTATACATACAAATTGCTAGTTCGAACTTAATTCGAACTAGCGGAGCGCTTAATTTGAACTAGGTAAACCTCATTCTACGAGGACTAACGCCTAGTTCGAATTAAGTAGTTCGAATTAAGGGCTGTGTAGCCACTTAATTCGAACTAGTTGGAGGCTAGCTCTTCCCAGCTTGCCCTGGTGGCCACTCTGGGCCAAACCAGGGAAACTTTTCTGCCCCCCTCCCGGCCCTGGAGCCCTTAAAGGGCCACGGTCTGGCTACAGTGCTTGTGCGAGTTGCAAGCCTGCCAGCACGCAGCCAGCAGACCCTGCACCTGGCACAGCATGAGCCAGCCACCCGCTGCCACCCAGCCCTCCGCCTCTTCCCAGGACCAGGCTGGCGGCTCCCAGGAGCCTGCCCGGGGCCGCAAGAGGCGGGTGCCCGCCTGGTCTAGTGCGGAGATCGTGGACTTCATCGAGGTTTGGGGGGAGGCCTCCAACATCCACGACCTCCGCACTAGGCACAGGAATGAGGCCGTCTAGGGCAGGATAGCTGCCAGCCTGGCCACCAAAGGCCACATGCGAACCCAGGAGCAGGTCTGCATGAAAATCAAGTTGGTCCAGTGAGACCCCCCGACCCTGAGCCCTGAGCTTAGAACATAAGACCGGCCGTACTGGGTCAGACCAAATGTCCATCTAGCCCAGTAGCCTGTCTGCCAACATTAGCCAACACCAGGTACCCCGGAGGGGATGGACTGAAGACAATGACCAAGCAATTTGTCTCGTGCCATCCATCTCCAGCCTTCCACAAACAGAGGTCAGGGACACTGTTCCTACCCCCCTGGCTAATAGCACTCCATGGACCCAACCTCCATGAATTTATCTAACTTCTCATTAAACTGTTATAGTTCTAGCCTTCACAGCCTCCTGTGGCAAGGAGTTCCACAGGTTGACTATGTGCTGTTGTGACGGGCCGCCGGTGGCCCGCACTCGGGACCCGGGAGCAAGGCGGCGAGAAGCCGCAACCCTGGCGGCGGCGCCTAGCTGCACTAGCGGCTATGCCAACCTGCAGCGGGCGGCTCCATCCCCGGTGTGCGTCCGCGGGAGGAGGATGCATTGAGTGACGGGTGGGGGGAGGCCGGGGAGCCAGCCACGTCCCAGGCAGGGCGGGGCTACGCTGGCACATCACAACCGGCGGGCCGGTTCAAAAGGGCCTGCCGGCAGCGAGGAGGGGAGCAGCCACTGAGGCCGGCCCCTGGGATGCCCTGGGTCGGGATCGAGTTGGCGCCACCCCCAAGGGTGGCCGGCGTGCGGACACCAAACCCCGGAAGCTCAACACACCCGCTGACATCGCTCGTTCCCGGAGTCGCGACCAGAGCCCGGCGGAAGACGTCTACCAAGGCAAACACCCGAGTCACAGTAGGACCCAGAGATCGGGCGGGCGGGGCCTCGAGGCCCATAGGGGGGAGGAAGCAGCCTGGGGAGGATCCCTTTTGGCGCCCATGGGCAGACGTGTTGAGGGAATCATCCCACGTCTGCCGTGCAGGGGACTAGCAGACCCCTGCACTTAGGGCCCCGGGCTGGGACCCGGAGGAGAGGGTGGACCCGGGTCCCCTCCCCATACAGCCCCACAGGAGCCAGCATTGGTATGGCTCAGTGAAAGTTAGGTTCGCAAATACCAAGGGGCAAAGAGGCCCCAACCGAAGGGAGAAAAACTCAGGGTTCACAGATCCCCCAGGCCTGCCGGGCGGGGTGATTGCACCCGACCACGTTGGGACCAGGCTTGGCCTGATAACCAGCAACCAAGAGGCGGGCATCGGGGTCCGCCAAACCTCCCTGCCGGATGTCAGGGGGTGATCGCACCCCGAACCCCCTCACAGCTGTGGAAAGAAGAACTTTCACTTATTAGTTTTAAACCTACTGTCCATTCATTTCATTTGATGTCCTCTAGTCCTCCTATTATGGGAACTAATGAAGAACTTTTCTTTGTTCACCCTCTCCACACCACTCATGATTTTATAGACCTTTATCATATCCTGCCTCAGTCTCCTTTTTTCTAAGCTGAAAAGTCCCAGTCTCTTTAGCCTCTCTTCATATGGGACCTGTTCCAAACCACTAATCATTGTAGTTGCCCTTTTCTGAACCCTTTCCAAGGCCAAAATATCTTTTTTGAGGTGAGGAGACCACATCTGTACACAGTACTGAAGATATGGCGTACCATAGTTTTATACTTCCCCTCCTCCTTCTTCCCCTGGCTTCCCCCTTCTAGCTCCCTCCTGCCAGGTTTCCACCTCCCCTCTCCCACCCTCTCTCCTCCCCTCTCCCACCTCCTTTTCCCAGTCTCCCCAGAGGTTAATCCCCCCCCCAGTTTTGTTAAATAAAGAGAGTTTCTATTTTTGAACACATGTTCTTTATTTTTTACATCAGGAAGGGGGGCTGGGGAGGGGTAAATGGAAGGAGGTGAGGGAGGAATGGGGCACGAGCCCCCAATGGGGAGGATTGGGGTGGCTCTGCGGGCTCCTTGGGGTGGAAGCTCCCCTGCAGGGCCTCCTGGATCCTGACAGCCCCCCGATTGACACCCCCGGATGGCAGCCTGCGGCAAGTGCAGCCAGGCTGATGGCCGAGTGCTGTGATGTGCCGAGTGTGGGCACTCAGGGCACTCCAAGACAGGACTGCTTTGCTGTCCCTCATCGAGGTACACATGCAAGCGGGGAACCCTGAGAACTGTCTGTCCGGGGTGGGGGTCGGGTCCCTTTAAGCACAGCCCTTGGCTAGCCTGAGGCAGCAGCTCCACGCTCTAAGTCCTAACCTGATGACCTGCCGGCACTGGTTCCGGCCAGCCTTAACTTCGGTTCAGGGTCTACTCAATGTGGACATGCTAGTTCGAATTAGCAAAATGCAAATTCGAATTAGTTTTTAGGTCTAGATTCACTAATTCGAATTAGCTTAGTTCGAATTAACTAATTAACTAAGTTAGTTCAAATTAGTGCTGTAGTGTAGACATACCCTAATAGATTAGTAAGACATGATTTCCCTTTACAGAAACCATGTTGACTTTTGTCCAACAAATTATGTTCTTCTACGTGCCTCACAATTTTATTCTTTACTATTGTTTTGACTAATTTGCCCGGTACTGAACTTAGACTTACCGGTCTGTAATTGCCCGGATCGCCTCTAGAGCCCTTTTTAAATATTGGTGTCACATTAGCTACCTTCCAGTCATTAGGTACAGGAAGCCGATTTAAGGGATAGGTTACAAACCACAGATAATAGTTCAGCAATTTCCCATTTGAGTTCTTTTAGAACCCTTGGATGAATGCCATCCGGTCCCGGAGATTTGTTAACATTAAGTTTTTCTATTTGTTCCAAAACCTCCTCTAATGACACTTCAATCCGGGACAGTTCCTCAGATTCATCACCCACAAAGGACGGTGCAGATTTGGGAATCTCCCCAACGTCCTCAGCCGTGAAGACTGAAGCAAAGAAATCATTTAGCTTCTCCGCAATGGCTTTATCGTCCTTGATTGCTCCTTTTATATCTCGATCATCTAGGGGACCCACAGGTTTTTTAGCAGGCTTCCTGCTTCTAATGTACTTAAAAAACATTTTGTTATTTCTTTTTGAGTTTTTGGCTAGCTGTTCCTCAAAATCTTTTTTTGCTTTTCTTATTACATTTTTACACTTGATTTGACAGTGTTTATGTTCCTTTCTATTTATCGCACTAGGATTGGACTTCCACTTATTAAAAGATGCCTTTTTGTCCCTCACTGCTTCTTTTACATGGTGGTTAAGCCACGGTGACTCTTTTTTAGGTCTCTTGCTATGTTTTTTAATTTGGGGTATACATTTAAGTTGGGCCTCTATTATGGTGTCTTTAAAAAGTTCCCATGCAGCTTGCAGGGATTTGGCTCTAGTCACTGTGCCTTTTAATTTCTGTTTAACTAGCCTCCTCATTTTTGTGTAATTTCCCTTTTTGAAATTAAATGCCAGAGTGCTGGACTGCTGAGGTGTTCTTCCCACCACAGGAATGTTAAATGTTATTATATTATGGTCACTATTCCCAAGCGGTCCTGTAATGGTTATCTCCTGGACCTGATCCTGCGCGCCGCTCAGGACTAAATCGAGAATTGCCTCTCCCCTTGTGGGTTCCTGTACCAGCTGCTCCAAGAAGCAGTCATTTAAGCCATTGAGAAATTTTATCTCTGCTTCTCTTCCTGAGGTGACATGTATCCAGTCAAAATGGGGATAATTGAAATCCCCCATTATTATAGAGTTCTTTATTTTGGTAGCCTCTCTAATCTCCCTGAGCATTTCAATGTCAGTATCACTGTCCTGGTCAGGTGGTCGATAATATATCCCTACTGCTAATTTCTTATTATTGGAGCATGGAATTACTATCCATAGCGATTCTATTGAACATGTTGATTCATTTAATATTTTTATTTCATTTGATCCTTCATTATCTTTCACATACAGTGCCACTCCGCCACCCACACAGCCTGCTCTATCCTTCCGATATATTTTATATCCCGGTATGATTATATCCCGGTGGTGTTTGGTATTTTTGTTTCAGCCATCTGGCAACCCTAATTTTCATCCATTTTTTCTTCTAAAATCTGCTCCCCCATTTTCTGACCATCTTTGTACTCAGTGTTGGCCTAACCACTTCCATTGAACCAATCACAGAACTTCCCCGGAGCCCGAGGGGAGCAAAGTTAGTGTGTACCAATGCCTTTTGGAAATTCCTGTCTGAATAGTCTGGTGACTAGCCAGCTCTTCATGGGGACAGACTCTGACACAGTGACTTTGGGGGCGTGAATAGGTGTGGATTTGGAAAATCAGGCATTTGAAGGGTGCCATTAGGAATGAGAAAATGTCACATGGGTTTCTCACCAGTCATCTGAAATTTACTTCCTTTCTGGTGAGAACAACCATTCCAATTAATTTCCTAGCTTGTGCTGAAGATCAAAACCCCTAAATCAAACCAAAAGGGTCTTTTTTGGAATTCATATTGGATGTCCTTGCAACCTGCTGGAGCATAGCAAAAATCAGAGAGACTGGAGATGTGTCTACAGAGCAAAAGATTAGATTTGACATGCTAGGATTTATAATGCAATTTGTTTTTAAAATGATTGATTGGTCATGCCTTAATTTAGACACTTGCCTTGATCAATTGGGATGGCATGCCTTGAAACCACTTGGAGTTTATGTTCACCTTTAACACCATTCAGGAACTGCCTCTCATTAGATATGGACTGCTAATCAGAGCTTCTCCAAACAGGAGTGGAACTGGTCCAGTGGTGTGTAAACAGCAGCACATGGGAACAGAAAGAGAAGCTGTTTATTCCCTTGTTTTGAGATTATTAAAATCAATGATCACATCAGACCATCCCTCGCAATTAGAAGCTGTTCCATACTGTTATGCCTCCCAAACTCCAAAAGGCCAATTATGCCTTCAGTTAATTACAGGGACTTTAATTAGTTATGACTAGCAAGGAGAAGAAAAGAGCTATGCTGTGGCAAAGGGTGCTTGCGCCATCGAGAGACAGGGGAGGCCAGGCAGTAACCGCCTGTCGGCATGCGGCCCATTCACAGGGCCTGTACCATGCTAGGGACTCTCTCATGGTTGGCACATGGAACCGAATTGGCAGGAGAGCGCTTTGCCTCGAGATCAGTCCCATCTGTGTGCGAACACTCAGAACCCTTCGGGCATGTCTGCGCTGCGACCGGGCGCAGGCCTACAGCCCGTGTGGGCACCACGACACCTACCCACTAATGGGACAGTGCAGCTGCAGCAGGGCAGTCCCTGGCACAGGCTAGGCAGGCGAGCACAGACCAGGTTCAGGGCAGGAGGGTACAGCCCACCCTGGAAGCCTGGCCGTCCAGGCTTCATTGCCATTGTTGGCAAGGCTCACTGGATCTGCGCCAGCCCAGGCATGTCTACACAAGCTGCAATCGCACCTTCAGCTGCAGGGCAGAGGTACCAAAGGCACCAGGGCGTTGCGTGGGATACCCCCTTCTCCAGCCTGACCCTCAGACCTCCCTGCCTGTCCTGCGTGCTGCAGGGCAGAGATACCCAAATGCACCAGGGCATTGTGTGGAATACCCCCTTCTCCAGCCCGACCCTCAGACCTCCCTGCCTGCCCCGCGTGCTGCAGGGCAGAGATACCCAAATGCACCAGGGCGTTGCGTGGGATACCCCCTTCTCTAGCCTGACCCTCAGACCTCCCTGCCTGTCCCGCGTGCTGCAGGGCAGAGATACCCCAAGGCACCAGGGCATCGCGTGGGATACCCCCTTCTCCAGCCCGACCCTCAGACCTCCCTGCCTGTCCCGTGTGCTGCAGGGCAGAGATACCCAAATGCACCAGGGCATTGCGTGGGATACCCCCTTCTCCAGCCCGACGCTCAGACCTCCCTGCCTGTCCCGCGTGCTGCAGGGCAGAGATACCCAAAGGCACCAGGGCATCGCGTGGGATACCCCCTTCTCCAGCCCGACCCTCAGACCTCCCTGCCTGTCCCATGTGCTGCAGGGCAGAGATACCCAAATGCACCAGGGCATCGAGTGGGATACCCCCTTCTCCAGCCCGACCCTCAGACCTCCCTGCCTGTCCCGCGTGCTGCAGGGCAGAGGTACCCAAATGCACCAGAGCATTGCGTGGGATACCCCCTTCTCCAGCCCGACCCTCAGACCTCCTTGCCTGTCCCGTGTGCTGCAGGGCAGAGGTACCCAAATGCACCAGGGCATAGTGTGGGATACCCCTTTCTCCGTCCCGACCCTCAGACCTCCCTGCCTGTCCTGCGTGCTGCAGGGCAGAGGTACCCCAAGGCACCAGGGCATCGTGTGGGATACCCCCGTCTCCGTCCCGACCCTCAGACCTCCCTGCCTGTCCCGCGTGCTGCAGGGCAGCTGCCCAACTGAAGGGCTGTACCTTTCAAGACCAGATCTACCCCATTTCGTGCCAGGCCGCAGCAGCCGCAGGAAGCCAAAACACAGCCAAGTCCCAGCTCCACCCTCTTGTCTGTGCCCCCACCAGTTCTCTGCTATGCCAGCTCCCTGACGGGGGGTGGTGTAGAAGGGGAGCCTGGCTGCCAGAGTTAGGGTTTGTCACCCCAGTTATTCTCCATGGCCAAAACCGAGCCGGGGTGCTGAGCGGACTGTGTGGGCTACAAGCACTGGCTGGAGGAGCAGCTGGCGCGGGTGAAGCGCACTTCACTGCTGTGTTACATGTACTGGCTCCACAGAAGACAGGGTGGTCTTGGGGCTATAACACTGTGGCTGTGCTCTGGTGGGGGATGTGCCACGTGGAGAAAGATGAAGGCCTAAAACAAGCCCATGCAGCACAGGCCTGGTCTGAGGCCTGAGGCCTAGCTAACAATGGACAAAACATGACTGACATAAAGCAAGGCTCAGCTGTGAGCAAGAGGCAGGCTCCAGCTCACAGAACTTGGCACAAACAGGGCTGAGAGTGCAAAACACTAACTGGTGCTAGATACCAACTGCAGAACAGTCACTGGTACTGGGCGTAAGTGGAAAGCACATGGTATCACTAGCTCATTAGAAAAGACCTTGGTACCCACTCCTCACAGAAACAGACCCAGGTTCAGGAAAGGATCTAAAATGACAGAATGATGGATAGAGATCATCTAAAACCACAAGGTGCAGGGTGAAGGGTGGTACCTAAAAAAGCGGCGAGGAGTCCTGTGGCACCTTATAGACTAACTGAAGTGTTGGAGCATAAGCTTTCGTGGGCAAAGACCCACCTCGTCAGATGCATGTAGTGGAAATTTCCAGAGGGGGGTATAAATATGCAGGCCAGAATCAGGCTGGAGATGATGAGGTGGATCCAATCAGGGAGGATGAGGCCCACTTCTAGTAGCTGATCTGGAGGTGTGAACACCAAGAGAGGAGAAGCTGCTTTTGTAGTTAGCGAGCCATTCACAATCTTTGTTTAATCCTGAGCTGACTGTGTCAAACTTGAAGATGAACTGTAGCTCAGCAGTTTCTCTTTGAAGTCTGGTCCTGAAGTTTTTTTGCTGCAGGATGGCTACCTTTAGATCTGCAATTGTGTGTCCAGGGAGATTGAAGTGTTCCCCTACAGGTTTTTGTATGTTGCCATTCCTAATATCTGATTTGTGTCCATTGATTCTTTTACGTAGGGACTGTCCAGTTTGGCCGATGTATACAGCGGTGGGGCATTGTTGGCACATGATGGCATATATTACGTTAGTAGATGTGCAGGAGAATGAACCAGCGACAGTATGGCTGATCTGGTTAGGTCCTGTGATGGTGTTGCTGGTGTATATATGTGGGCAGAGTTGGCACCGAGGTTTGTTGCATGGAGTGGTTTTCACCCTTGTGCACCTACGCCCTGTTGTCGGCCATGGGGCCCTCCCCACTCGCTGCTGCTGGGCAGGGGGCTGGCGAGCGGGGAGCCAGCTGGTAGCAAGACTCACCAGTAACGATGTGGGGGAGACAGAAAATATGGGACAATTTGCTGATTTTGAAAAATGTCAGGACACCTGCCGGAGGCCTTAAATATGGGACTGCCCCTCTGAAAAGGGTGGAATCTGAAGTAGCTGCGCTGGAGCCGTCCCTGGAGTGCAAAGCGAATTCGGCCCAGTCTTCTCTTCACGTGGGAACTCTCATCCCCAATATGGAGGCCAGTCCTCGTTAGCGTGCGCCAGGGTGCAAACACAACCCTGTCTCCAGGCCGTGGGCAGGTGCTGGGCGGCGCCTGGGGTTCTGTCCATTGGCTGGCTGGAAGCAGCTCTCAGCCCTGCCCGAGAAGCACAGAGCTGTGCCGGGCTAAGCAGGCTGCCCGATGGAGGAACGATTCTGCTGGGCTTCTCCCTGGGGCCGGAGTCCTATTTCCCCTCCAGGAGCGGATGTGCATGAAGCCTCGTGGGACAGGGCGTCTGCCCGCACGGGCCCTGCCAGGCTCGAAGTGCTCCAGGGAGGCCGAGTGGCAGGCAGCCACAGGCTGGGCTGCAGACAGTGGGGGCATGGCTGAGCCTGAGCGAAGGGCAAAGGGGAATCCACTGCCAGGAGCCTGAGGGGGAGGGCTGCAGAGCTAGCCCTAAGGGCCTCACTGTGCCCGGCTCGCGGCCCTGGGAGGAGAGCGCTTGGGGTGGGACTGGACCCACAGGTGCTGGGGCTGTGGGGAGGTGGCCCAGGCAGGGGTTGAGCTGGGGGAGGGGCAGAGAGAGGACTGCAGCTTACGGGTCCCTGGGTTGGGGCCCAGGGTCGTGGGTGGGGCTGCCCCTCCCCTTCCCCCTACGCTTGCCTGTGATGAAGGCTAAGCCAGCCTGCAGTTTGCCTCTGGAGGCAGCGGCCAGACTGAGGCCTGCGGCGGGCCTGTGAGACGAATGGCAGACAGCGGGTCGCTGCTCCCTCAGGACAGGGGAGGGCAATAGCCTGAGGACTGTGCCCCAAGGCGGACGCTGGGGATTGGGACCAACATGGGGTCTGGATGGGGAGCGGTACAGAAGTGAGGGTGGCGAGACGCTGCTAGCAGAGGGAGCCGGGGGGGCGGAGAGGGGTCGATGGAGCTAATCCCCAGCAGCGCCAGCAGGAGGCCCCGGGGTGGCGAGTCCAACCCTGTGACGTTCCAGCGAAGGAGAGTGGTTTGAAACTCATGCCAGTAAAGCCAGAACCAGGCCCCCAGTGTTAAGCCTGGGACAATCCGCCTGAGGCGTGAGGCTTTGCGCTCCAGACAGGATGTGGTTCTGCGATTAAAAAAAAAAAAGCAAGACAAAGCTGGAATTCAAGCTGTGTGGAATCCTTTGTTTATATCTATTATTGGAGTTGGTTTTTTCTTCAATAAATGCCTCTTCCTTAGGATCTGAGATGCCCTGTGTCATGACAGGAACCACATACTCCCCAACCACCTCTGCCTAGTTTCTGGTCTGTGTCGGACAGCTCTTGGCCCTCTGGCCCACTTTTTCCACCACAAAGCAATAGTCAGGCCAATGAATCAAAATCAACAAAAATAAAAATAGTTTTTTCCTTACTCTTTCCTTCCCCTGCACCCTATTCTTTTCTGTTTTATTTGAATCCAGAAATAACTGGGATGACTCCTTACTAATATATTGGGGGTGAGGGGGAAAGCCTCTTGCAATTCATGACACTGTCTTATTGGCCTTGTTAAAAAGGTTCATGATTCATTCAGAATTTCAGGTTTCCAACAAGTTCCTCTCTTACTTTAGCTTAGTAAGAATTGTTTACATTGTTTAATAAATGTGCCAAAGACTGCTCAGAGACGAGGGGTTTGGCTCAAAGGCCCGAGGCAGCTGCTGCTTTCAGCAAGGGCAACATTCCAAATGAACTGAATGCGACCAGGCACCAAGCAAAGACAAGGTAGGAACGGGCAAGAAATTTCTTAATATCCTGGTATGATTCTTCTCTCTGCTGTAGATCTTCCAAACCCTAGGAACAAGATTACACGCCCAGGGAGTTCCTAACCATGGTAGGTGGTTAAAAGTCTCCATTTTCCTTCTTCCCAGGGTGATTCCTTTCCCACGTGTCAGTACTGAAAGGGGAGCTGGGGGTGGAAGAGTCCAGACAGGCGGAGTAAGAACAATGCTGCTGGAGAACGTCTCAAGGTTTGATTTAAGGATCTTTACGTCGTGCGTCTGGACACGTGATGTTGACACTTTATGCTTTAACAGTTGGAAAGCTGTGGCATTCTTTGAATCTTGGCCTCTATTGTCATTAAATTATTATTGTCTGATCCCCCCATCATTTCCTGAAACTGGGAAACATCTCTGATGAAATGACTCAGAGTCTATTTCATATTGACGGGTGCGCAATCCCCTCTCTGACAAGCCTGAGAAGAGAGAAGCCCTGCTGGGCCCAGCCTTGCCAGGGGAACAAGAGCCTCCCCGTGAGCTCCCAGCGCAGGCTAGCAGAGGGTGATGCTGGCAGAGTTCCCATGAATACTGTGCGCACCCCAGGCACGTGTGGCCAGGCGGCAGCTTGTCAGGGATCACCAGAAAGGCCAGGCATGTTTGAACTTTGTTACTGTTCCCTGAGGCCTGGCGAGGGCTGGGGACGAAAGCCTGGAGCCAGGCTGCAGGAGGGAGAAGCCCAGGGGCAAGGAGGTGCCTGCTATGGAAAGGGCAGCAGAAGAGACTGGCTTCCCTCACAAGCCACCACAGAAACGGCAGGGAAAAGCTCCAGACAAGGGTTGTGAGGACTAATGGGCCTAGAGTCAGGGCAGAGACCTGGCTCAAGGCTGCTGGAGTCTTATTGGACTTGACCAAGCCTGACCCTGAAGGGACAGGACTGAGTGTTGTCTGGGGATGGGACCAAGGCACAAGAAAGAGGGGAGGGGAGGGCCAGCAGACCTGAGTGGCTGACCAGCACAGCCACAGAAAGGGGAAACCCTCCGGTATTGGCTCAGGCATGCGGGGGCCTGCAGTCTGGTGTCACTTTGTTACACTGCTCTTGTCAAATGCTGGCGTGATTTACAAACCCATCCCATCCTGCGCACCTGTTACCCATGGCATGGTTACCGTGTGTAAGAACCTTCGGGAGGAGAAACCAGGGGGTTGCAAGTGGCTTTATAATCTAGCAGAAAAAGGCAGACCCAACACCCAGGGCAGGGAGGACAAGCCAGACACCTGGAAATGAGAAAGAAGGTGCAGCGTTGACACCGAGGGTGGTTAACCGCTGGAACAAGCTACCCAGGAAGGGATGGACTGGCCAAGACGGCCTCAGACCATGATTTTGTGGCAGATGGTCTTTAGCCAGGCGCAGGTTACTGGGCGGAAGACAGGGCTAGCTGCCTATGCGCTAGAGGAGACCTACAGAGAGACCTACCAAAGTGAGCTTGTCCATGGAACACTCCTACTGCCTCTTTGTTCCCCTTTGGATTTGTGTTTCCTGTCTCTTTTGCTGGTTACAGCTGTAGGGGCGTGTGCAGAATTCCAGAGGGACCGATACATTGAAGGGGTGGTAATAGGAGAGGCGGTTGTTTGATTTGTTAATCGTACGGTGATGCACGCAGGCCAGAGTGATCTAAACTGCTCACATGCCCTGAGCTTGTCAGAGAGTCACGGAAACAATCTGGGAGGAGCTATCAGTAGCACCAGGAAGATGTCAAGTGATGAGGCCAAAAGCCAGTTAAATACAGTGTTCTAGTGAGACAGGCGTTATTAGCAGGGCATTATAATCTACCAAGTCTGGGTCAGCACACAATATGCCTCATGGTCACTCAATAAACCACACACATGTTGTAGGAAGGAGAAACCACCAGTCTCACCCTCATAAACACAGCCTCTATCAGATGAACTGAAGGCAAATCTCTATGAGCTGCAGCAGTAGTGTGGTTCATATTGCCTATGGACTAGCCGCAAGTCGCAAACCCTTGACCAGCTATGCTTCTCCAGCCAGCAGAGGGCAGGGTAGCCTGTGCTTATGGTAGGATCCATAATACAATCACAGCATGAAATAACTTGACATCCCCCCCTCCCAGTCTTTAAAGATGACTTAATCTCTTATACATTTAATACTGCATTCCTCTTCTTGTACCTCAGGCAGTAAATGCAGGATGAAGTTATGTTCAGAAGCCCTTTCAGAATTAATGAAGTTTGGAAAGAAACTGGTGACAAATGAGAAAAAAGAGATACACAAAATAGATCCGTTCCCTACTCACCATGATTTATCAAGGGCCTATTATTACATCTTTTTCCAAACTCAATATTTATAGAGCCAAGAGACTACTGGGGAAAAGCACTTGCCAACTTCTTTGCTAAATTCAACTCAGTTCAGTGTGACTACATGGGTTTTCCACATACATTTGGTTTGGCTAGATTATGTTCATATGAATATTAAGTGAGGAGTTTTCATTTGTGCGTAGAGGCATACGTTCATGTTTCATAATTCACACAAAATTACAAGGGAGCTATTCCAGCTTCTCCTGTCCTGTATATTCATACAAAACAAACTCATAAGGTTGCATCAGGATACGCTCCCACTAACTTTAAATATTAAAAATATGAAAATAAAAAGTTAATGAAAAAAGTCTCATGCATTCCTTCCAACATTGCTTCACCTTCCAAATGGCTTTCTCTTTCATCTCCTGAAGATCCCAAAGAGCAGTGCCTACTGCAGCTGGGAGCAGCACATATGACTGTCACTCACTCTTTTAAGTTGAAAAGTTATTCTGCCTTAACACTGCTGAGTTTAAGGTATTGTGCAAGAGCATGAGTTTGATGGAGATGGGGTGTGTACACACAGACACGCACACACACAAACACACACTTATATTCTCGTTCTTTGAAGAAGTTCTTGAAAAGTTTGCAGATGAGACCAAGCTGGGAGGGGTTGCAAGTGCTTTGGAGGATAGGGTCATAATTCAAAATGATCTGGACAAACTAGAAAAACTATCTGAGTTTAATAAGGACAAATGCAAAGTACTGCATTTAGGAAGGAACAATCTGTTTCACACATACAGAATGGGAAGTGACTATATAGGAAGGAGTACTCCAGAAAAGGATCTAGGAGCGATAGCGGACCACAAGCTAAATATGAGTCAACAGCATGACACCGTTGCAAAAAAAGCAAACATGATTCTTGGATACTTTAACAGGAGCATTGTGAGCAAGACACGATAAGTCATTCTTCCACTCTACTCTGCGCTGATTAGGCCTCATTTGGAGTATTGTGTCTAGTTCTGGGCACCACATTTCATGAAAGATGTGGAGAAATTGGACAAGGTCCAGAGAAAAGCAATAAAAATGATTAAAGGTCTAGAAAACATGAGCTATGGGGGAAGACTGAAAGAATTGGGCTTGTTTAGTTTAGAACTGAGAAGACTGAGAGGGGACATGATAGTGGTTTTCAGGTATCTAAAAGGGTGTTACAAAGAAGAAGGAGAAAAATTGTTCTCCTTGGCCTCTGATGATAGGACAATAAGCAATGGGCTTAAACTGCAGCAAGGGAGGTTTAGGTTGGACATTAGGAAAAGCTTCCTACCTGTCAGGGTGGTTAAACATTGGAATAAATTGCCTCAGGAGGCTGTGGAATCTCCATCTCTGGAGATATTTAAGAGTAGGTTGAAGAGACAACTATCAGGGATGGTCTCAATGGTGCTTGGCCCGGCCGTGAGGGCAGGGGACCGGACTCGATTACCTCTTGAGGTTCTTGCCAGTTCTAGTGTTCTACGATTGTATGAAAAATGCATCTCGCAGTATTGGCCAATGTTTTTCAGATATTTCCCTTTTAAGAGTATCTACCAACTCATGTTGTATTAAAACACATTGATACATTGTGAGTTGGTAGATACTGATACAGATACACTCCCTCTCAGGAGTGTCCTCTTTTTTGAAAGTTCAAATATGGTAACCCTACTTATATACACTGCAGTCTTGAACTCTGATGTCGGTGGCTATCAGGTTAACAGACTGTTGGGTCGTACAGGGCCCCTTCCATTTAGCAGAGGTTAGTACAGAGTTTCATAGAATCATAGAATCCTAGGACCGGCAGAGACCTCAGGAAGTCATCAAGTCCAGCCCCCTGCCCAAGCAGGACCAATCCTAGCTAAATCATCTCAGCCCTGGTTTGTCAAGCCGAAACTTAAAAACCTCAAGGGATGGAGATTCCACCACCTCCCTAGGGAACCCATTCCAGTACTTAACCACCCTCCTAGTGAAATAATTTTTCCTAATATCCAACCTAGATCTCCCCCACTGTAACTTGAGACCATTGCTCCTTGTTCTGCCATCCATCACTACTGTGAACAGCCTCTCTCCATCCTCTTTGGAACCTCCCTTCAGGAAGCTGAAGGCTGCTATCAAATCCCCCCTCACTCTTCTCTTCTGCAGACTAAACAGACCCAACTCCCTCAGCCTCTCCTCATAGGTCAAGTGCTCCAGATCCCTCATCATTTTGGTTGCTCTCCGCTGGACCCTCTCCAACGCGTTCACATCCTTTCTGTAGTGGGGGCGGGGGGCCCAGAATTGGATGCAATATTCCAGATGTGGCCTCACCAGAGCTGAATAAAGGGGAATAATCACTTCCCTCGATCTGCTGGCAATGCTCCTCCTAATGCACCCTAATATGCCATTAGCCTTCTTGGGTACAAAGGCACACTGTTGACTCGTATCTAGTTTCTCATCCACTGTAATCCCCAGGTCCTTTTCTGCTGAACTTCTACCTAGCCAGTCAGTCCCCAGCCTGTAACAATGCTTTGGATCCTTCCGTCCCAAGGGCAGGATTCTGCACTTGTCCTTGTTGAACCTCATCAGATTTCTTTTGGCCCAATCCTCTAATCTGTCCAGGTCGCTCTGGACCCTATCCCTGCCCTCCAATGTATCTACCCCTCCTCCTAGCTTAATGTCATTTGCAAATTTGCTGAGGGTGCAATCCATTCCCTCATCCAGGTCATTAATGAAGATGTTGAATAAAACCGGCCCCAGAACCAATCCTTGGGGCTCTCTGCTAGAAACCGATCACCAACCTCACATCAAGCCATTGGTCACTACTCGTTGGGCCCAACAATCTAGGCAGGTTTCTATCCATCTTACAGTCCATTAATCCAATCCAGACTTGCTTAACTTGCTGGCAAGAATATTGTGGGAGACCGTATCAAAAGCCTTGCTAAAGTCAAGGTGTATCACATCCACTGACTTCCCCATGTCCACAGAGCAAGTTACCTCATCATAGAAGCTAATCAGATTGGTCAGGCAGGACTTGCCCTTGGTGAATCAATGCTGACTGTTCCTGATCACTTTCTCCTTTTCCAAGTGCTTCAAAATGGATTCCTTTAGGTTCCCCTACATGATTTTTCCAGGGACTGAGGTAAGGCTGACTGGTCTGTAGTTCCCTGGATTGTCCTTCTTTCCTTTTTAAAGACGGGCACTACATTTGCCTTTTTCCAGTCATCTGGGATCGCTCCCAATCTCCACAAGTTTTCAAAGATAATAGCCAAAGGCTCTGCAATGACATTCGCCAACTCCCTCAGTACCCTCAGATGCATTAAATCCGGACCCATGGATTTTTGTATGTCTAACTTTTCTAAATAGCTCTTACCCTGTTCTTTCTCCACCAAGGGTTGCCTACTTCCTTCTCATACTGGGTTGCCTAGTGCAGTAGTCTGGGAGCTGACCTTGTCTATGAAGACAGAGACAAACAAAGCATTGAGTACTTCAGCTTTTCCCACATCATCTGTCACTAGGTTACCTCCCTCAGCCAGTAAGAGCCCCACACCCTCCCTGATCACCGTCTTATGCCTGTAGAAACCTTTCTTGTTACTCATATGTATAAAACCTTTCTTGTTAATTTATATCGAAATAACTGCAGTTTGTTCCCAGAGAAATGTAATGACAATGTAGTTAGTTTCACTTTTGCTACAGAGGTCTGGTCCAAAATGTAGCATATAAGCAAATGTTTGACACGGGAGAATTTATAACAAAAATATTTCAGAAAAGCGAGTGTATTGTTAATATGGTCAGAGACATAGCCATATGCAGTGGTTGTGTTACAGAAGTTAGAAGCGAGAAAGAACCCAGAAACATGCAAGAACCCTAGTGCTAACAATTTTATTTGTACCACCATCTAAGAGTCTGATTTTGGATGCAAGTTTTGTTGTCAAATTATTTTGACAAAAAACGTAAGAAAATATATTTGGAAATTACAAAAGTGGTTAATCTTCTTCTTACATGGCATCTCCATTCCTGGAGGTTTGCAACCATGGTAACACATTCTGTATCATCCCCTTCTAAACTCTTTCTGGATTAATCATCTTTTTGATCCACCCAGAATAATGTATCATCCATTCAAGATCTTTGTTTCTGCCTCATGTTCTTTTGCCACCAGCTTTCCTCTCCTGTGCCTGCAAACATGCATCACCCCCTGAACCTTTTACATGTGCTTTGTAAATCAAATATTTTTTTCATAACTGTGACAGGTTGGATCGCAAGAGTCCCCCTAGAGTTGTCACCCAGACTGCTGCTCATGCCACTGAGCCCACCAATCTGCCCTTTGGGGCACCCCAACACCCTGTCCTGCTGAGCCAAAAGCTCTGGTCCTCCCCAGCCAAGGCACAGAGTTGGGGTGACCGCCCCCCTCAGGGCAACACAGACACTAAACCAGTTCTGCTCTGGGAGGGTTCAGCTATAAGACTGTTGACACCGCACCCAGGAGCTCAGCCCCAAAGAGAACCAAAACCCCAAATAAATCCATTTTACGCGGTATAAAAGTCTTACACAGAGAAAGCGCCTATGTTCACCCTTTTTATCAATGCAAGAGAGGTAGGCACAGTAGCTGCTCTCCCTCAGGTAACAATTATTTACACTGGGCTTGATAATAAACTGTTTTTATTCAGTATAAATAGTAGGATTTAAGTGATTGCAAGTGAAAACAGACAGATCAAAGTAAGTTACTAAGCCAAAATGAACAAAACATGCCAGCTAATCCCAATACACTAAGAAACTTGTTACATTCAATTTCTTACCGTAGCAGTAGTTCTAATCCTCTTTTTCACATGCTGGGCAGCCTCCTAGCTCAGGCCCAATCCTTCCGCCTGTTCAGTCTTGGGTGTGTCTAGACTACATGGCTCCGTCGACGGAGCCATGTAGATGAGTTTACTAGGCAAAGGGAAATGAAGTGGCAATTTAAATAATTGCCGCTTCATTTACATAAAAATGGCCGCCGCGCTGTGCGTCGGCACAGCGTGGCAGTCTAGATGGGAATCTGCCGACCCCAGAACCCTTTGTCAGCAGATCCTTTATGCCTCGTGATACATAGGGCTGCATCCTTGACTATATTATCTCATTCTTTTTTAAACCCAGTTATACTTTAGGCAATGAGTTCCACAGGCTGACAGTGCTGTGTGAAGATGTATTTCCTTATGGTGTACACCAGGTGTAGTGAACAGGGACTATTTCCAGGTGCGACTACACTTCTATACATAGTCTTCTTAACTGTTTCCAAATACACCAACGTACCAGATTCCTCATGACACAAGCAAAGAGCAGTAGGATAAAGGAAGGAGGGGAAGCCCCAGCTGACCTACACTTAAACACCGAGCCTAACCCACCCAAACCATCCTTGACTTGTGAAATGTTATAGTCCTTTACCCCCTTTCTCCTGGCCCTAAAGAGTCCTTTGAGGCACAGGCTTTGCTCAGCCTCACACCCTATAGTGTATCCCTCCACACCGCTGACAGTGCCCACTGCCCAAGGATCCCTGTGCCCTGGTGACCCATCCTACACAATGCAGCACTGAGGTGAGCACACTCCATCCCCCCAGACACACAGTCATCTTTCGGCAATCACCATGATGGTGCTTGCGACCTCAATGATTCTATGCAGCTGCATCGAACACAGAGGAGACAGCTGGGGTGCATGCCATGAAACTCTGCAATTCAAATCCAGAGCCCAACCCAAACCACAGCATGTTCTCATCGTCTGTCCTCATTTCTGCTTGCTAGGGCATCCCCTACTAACCCTAACCCTGCGCCAGAGAGCAGAGGTCAGCTTGCATTGCTTGGGGTGGGTGTAGTTTAACTCTGTGCCCTGGTTATCAGCGGTCCGAGTGGAGCTGAATGTCCAGGTGCTGATGAGTAACTTGAATGCTGTGCTGTCAGAGTTTTTAGCAGTTAATTCACTCGGAGATGATGGGCAAAGCAGTTCCTCTCTTCACTTTTTCAGCTTATGAGACACCTAGTTCATGATGATCCACTTTGGACTCCTGTATTTTTGTCAATAGCTCTGTTTTCATGATTTGATCATAAAACCAATGGCTCTGAATCCAACTCCCTTGCAGAAAAAAGCCCAGCGGAGAAGGACTTGGCAGAAATGTTCTTTCTGAAATTTTCCAGATATATAAATATCAGGCAGCAGCTGACACTCAGCATGGGAAATTTCAATCTAAGTGATTACATTTTGGCAAAGTTACAACTGAAAACGGGGTCTTATAATGGGAAGTATTGGGCAGCCTTTTCTCTAGGTATTGCTCCCTGCCCTGGCTATAATCTGCCAAAGGGATCTAGGGGGATATTTCCAAAGACACAAAAGGCAGGTAGGTGTCCACCCTTTGGGTACATCTAGACTACACCTCTCTATTGACAGAGAGATGTAGATTAGGCACGTCAAAATTGCTAATGAGGCAGGGATTTAAATATCCCGCGCTTCATTAGCATAAACATGGCCACCGCTTTTTTCGAAACAGAGCTTTTTAAAAAAAACTGGCAGTCTAGACGCGGATCTGTCAAAAAATAAACCCTTTTTCGACAGATCCTGTAAACCTCATTTTTTGAGGTTTACAGGATCTTTCGAAAAAGGGTTTATTTTTCGACAGATCCGCGTCTAGACTGCCGTTTTTTTCAAAAAAGCTCCGTTTAAAAAAAAAAGCGGCGGCCATGTTTATGCTAATGAATCGCAGCATATTTAAATCCCTGCCTCATCAGCAGGGCTCGACAATTAAGGCAATCTACTCGCCCGTGGCAAGTAGATTTTAGCCCGGCACGGCCGCGCAGCGAGGTCTGCGCATGCACAGCATGCGGTTCCGCGCGGCTGGCGAGCAGGGCTCACTGCCACTCGGCGAGCCCTGTTCATTAGCAATTTCGACATGCCTAATCTACATCTCTCTGTCGACAAAGAGGTATAGTCTAGACGTACCCTTTGTGTCTGAAAATCTCCCTCATGAGCCCTGCCAGTAATTAAGGTCTTAAGCCAAGCAAACTGATGGGGTCAGGAGGAAACTTCCCCTCTGGGCAGGCTTAGTCTCTCATTGTCTACTAATGGATTTCTTTTGGCTGAAGCGGCTGGTGCTGGCTCCTCTCTGACCAGATAGGACTAGCTCCAGGATGGATAGGATAGGATGGATTCCTATGCACCCATTTTGCACAGCTCCTCTGACCAGGTCCCTTCCCTTCCTCTGTTCTAAGTGAAGTTGGGACCAGCCCTTTCCATCACTCTGCATGTGTACCGGGCCATCTCTTTGCTGCAGCTTCCTCTGCTGCTGCGACCTACATGGTTAGTTTGGACTAAGCAACAAAAAGATCTTGGAAATGTCCACAGATGAAAACTAACAAAAAAGGTGAAAGAGGGAACGGGGTGGGGAAAAGCCAGTCTCCTTTGCTGGCAATCCTCCCCCAGGTTTGCCCTACATGGACAGCATTTCACAAAGCTGCTAGTGCAGGCCAGGGCGATGTGCCTCCATCCACTGTTGCTGCTTTTGCACGCTGTCCCCAAAGGCCCCACACTGACCTGGTGAGGACGTGCCCAGCTGACACAAGAAGCAAAGTACAGACACCCACAAGCAAATGTCATTACTCTGGCAGCTTTGCTCTGGTGTAACTTAGGGTGGGTTCATTTTGCAGTGTAGGTAGACCCTGAGGCTATGTCTAGACTGCAGAGTTTTTCTGGGATACTGGAGGTATCCCGGAAAAGCTCTGCCGCATCCAGGGAACGCATCCACTTTTTCAGAACAGTTTCCGAAAAAGTGGGTGTGTTCTTTTGGCATCCCTGTATTCCCCTCAGTGAGAGGAATAAGGGATGTTCCCGACAGAGGGGTTTTTCCTGAAATTTGGCCCTGTGTAGATGGGCCAAATTTTGGAAAAGCCTCTTCCGAAAAAAAAAAGCGGAAAAAGATATGTAAATTGCGGTTCACAATTTGCGAATCTTTTTCCAATAAAACTCTGCAGTCTTGACATAGCCTGAGAGTGTCTAGTACCTGATCTGTGGAGATGAACTGGAAAAAGAAAATAATTGATCTCAGTGTCTCTATTTTGAGAGTTGCTTGCAGTCTAAAGAACATAAGAACAGCTATACTGGGTCAGACCTATAGTCTTTCTAGCCCAGTGTCCTGTCTGCCCACAGTGGCCAATGCCCGGTGCCCCAGAGGGAATGAACAGAACAGGGAATCATCGCGTGATCCCTCCCCTGTCGCCTACTCCCAGCTTCTGGCAAATAGGCTAGGGACACCATTCCTACCATCCTGGCTAATAGCCACTGATGGACCTAACCTCCATGAACTTATCTAGCTCTTTTTTAAACCCTGTTATAGTCTTGCCCTTCACAACATCTTCTGGCAGGGAGTTCCACAGGTTCACAGTGTGTTGTGTGAAGAAATATTTCCTTTTGTTGTTGTTTTAAACATGCTTTCTGACTCTGTTCTCACCCTTTCAGTATAGTTATTATGATTGTTACATTATCATCTAGAAGCTCCAAACAAGATCAAGGCCCCACAGGGCTAGGTACTGTACATGTACATAATGAGAGACAATTCATGCCCAGAATAGCTTACAATTCAAACAGAGAAGAAGAAAACAGAGTGTCAGAAAGGAAGTATTTGTATGTGGGGTACCTCAAAGAGATTTAGGAGTATGTCTGTACTAGAATTTTCCATTATCTTTAAACACTTGCTAACTAGTACTGTAACAAATTCAAGTGTAGACACCACACAAGCCTTGCTTCCTTCATATCTAACCATCGGGTTAAACACTTAGAACACACATTTGTGTTCTGTTGCCAGTAGAACTTCTAGTCATGCTAGTTAACAGGTTCAGAATGAAAGATTCAAGCACAGACTTATTGAATGTCACACAGGGAGTTTATAGCATCAGATCTGAGAATTGCACCCACGTCTATCTATCCCCATGTAGCCCATTTATCCCTATGGATCCTAAGTCTAGCTCCCCGGACACAAAGCTATTACTGCTCTAGCCTGATGCAGCTTTACCCGACCTACCTAGCTACACTGGAACAGAGCGATTCTTGCTGTTGTGAATGAGGATCCAGGCATGCCCATGAAGACTTGTCGTAACGGGGCGTCTATTCATAGATTCCAAGGCTAGAAGGGACCACGGCCATCATGCCATCTGCCCATCACTATGACACAGGCCATACGACTTCCCCAAAAGAACATCTAGAGCACGACTGTTAGAAAAACATCCAATCTTGGTTTAAAAATTGCCAGCGATAGGCCCTGGGTAAATTGTTCCAGTGGTTAATTACACTCCCTGTTAAAAACGTATGCCTCATTTCCAGACTGCATTTATTTAGCTTCATCTTCCAGCCACTGGATCGTATTATACCAACCTTCTCTGTTAATTTCCTCCCATGTCTTTCTCCAAATTACTTGCTTGGGTAGAATATGAAAATCTCATTAGCTTTATCCATGAAAGTTCCAATCTTTTATCTAGATCAGAGCAAATTAAAAAATAACCCTCTTGAAAGGTCAAAGTTCTTAATTATGTGATGAGTCATGTGGCAAAGTTAATGAGGGGCTAGAAAATGAATGAAGTGGCTGAACTGTGGCACATATGTTCCTTCCTGAGCGACACTCCAGCTGATGCCAGCAGCACTCCAGTGAGTCGCAGCACCAGCTGAATCACATCCAAGCAGATCAGAAGCTGGAGTGGGATTTTTCTGCAGTTTCTGTCTCTCGTTGGAACTGCAATTATGACACAAGTGCCACTGCTTCCTGAAGCAAGTGAACACACAGGCATTGGGCCCTCTGGCTGCTTGGGACCAGAATCTGTTTCTGGCACAGTTAAGAACTTGCACTGCTGAGAGTCATCCTCTGCAGAAGAGCAGATGAGTTTCGTCTGAAACATCCCACTCCGCATCTAGGTAAAGTTAGGGATGGCATAAAACAGGTCTCTGTTACCACTCTGTGTACTGTGGTAGATGATTGCTCTCCTCAGCCTAGATCTGCGGATATCCTACATCATTCTGCTCATTCTGGAAGGGCAAATGCTTGTGATAAAGTTGCAGAAGAAATTTCTCCTAGGATCACTATAATGACTGTTTCCATAGGGACTAGACTATTGAAGCAAGATCATAACTACTCACTGGCTGAGAATGGTCTGTATTTTTTAACAGTGACAGATATTGCCTGCTGCCCGGGCGGCATTTACCAGAGGTTTAATGTTGAGGGACCCCCTGAGGCTCACCGCCAAACCTCCCTATGTAGCAATGAATGGGAAAGGCTCTGGAAGAGACGATGTGATATTACATGCCTGCTATTTGAATATTCACTGCTGCAAACGGCTACTGACAGTCTACGAGATAGGCCAGCTAGAACAGACAGATGCAGCTATTGGCACAGGACTCCACCAGGCTGCAGGGCTGGCAGTAGCTCAGGGAAGCCGCAGTGGAGTTTGGGCCGCTCATGCTGTCTGTGGTGGGGTGGAGATGCGGCCAGGAGAGGCAGTGCAGGGGAGCAGCTGTCCAGTGAGAAACCCCCTGTGGGGGCTTGTTTACATGTAGATGGGGTGCAACTTTGGCAATGTTACTCGCCAGCCCTAATCGCTTTTGCAGATCAGCATGAACCTCTGGTCTCAGTGACTACTGCTGCTTTAGCAGGGTTTGCTTGGTATTCCCAGCCAAGAGACTTTGGCCAAAATACTGCATTGGCTCAATCGATGAGGAGTCCTGTGACACCTTATAGACTAACAGATATATTGGGGCATAAGCCTTCGTGGGCAAAGACCCACTTCGTCAGATGCGTGTAGTGGAAATTCCAGGGGCAGGTATAAATATACAGGCAAAAGAAAAGAGTGCCAAACAAGAGTAAGGCTGGAGATAACAAGGTCAATTCAGACACGGAGGATGAGGCCCACTTCTCGTGCACTGCCACTGTTCCAGTGAAGCAGCTGGTCAAAGTTGGGTGTTGGTGGGGCTACGTCTAGACTACATCCCTTTTTCGTAAAAGGGATGTAAATTAGATGTATCGCAATTGCTAATGAAGCGGGGATTTAAATCTCCCCCGCTTCATTAGCATAAAAATGGCTGCCGCTTTTTTTCCGCACGGAGCTTTGTCGGAAAAAAGCGCCAGTCTAGACGCTGATCTTGAGGAAAATAAAGCCTTTTCCGAAAGATCCCTTGTCCCTCTATGAAATAAGTCACACATCGCTAGCTTTAACCCAGCTCATGAGAGAGAGAGAGAGAGAGAGATTGTGTGTGTGTGTTAAAGAAGACCAGAACCAAGACATGCCCCTTGCACGTGGAACAGATGGTGACAAGTATCACAGTCCAGTCCTCTCATGTGGTGGCCTGATGTTCTCTCAAGAAGGCTTCCCTAGGGTCAGGCCAAAGCAAAGTGCATATGCACAGCGAACAGCTGTCTCACACAAGTGCACTCGGGCAGTGGTGCAGCATCTCTCTGAAGGTATTTTTGCAATGGATTTGTGCCTATATCCCTGTAGACCAGGGCTACTCAACTTTGGGAGCTCTGGGGGCCACAATGATACTCATAGCACATGCAGAGGGCTACAACTTAAGTGTGGTTGCATATACATGCAAATATATATGCAAATAGCTTCTTTCACACTGACGGGTATGAATACAAAGATCAAGGCAAGACTACACAACACGCAGGCCCCATTTAAGTCAGTTCTGCTGATATTAATAAAATGCAATATTTACCCAATTTCCACCCATATGACAGCACTTTTAAACGCATATCAACAGAAGACCATTATATTGACAACTTTTTTGTTTTGGCTCCCACCTGCAGGCCATGCACTGAACCCTACATAAACCCAAACAGCACCGCAGGCTGCAAACAAACAGGCTGTGGGCCACATATGGCCCACGGGCCACCCATTGAGTAGCCCAGCTGTAAATAGTACAATACCACAAGACTCGAATAAGTATTGACGTGATCTCTTCTAAAACTCCTCTGACTTCTCTTCTTTACACTGCTACTGCCCCAATAGAATTACAAACATCACCACATGCAGCAAGGTGCCTGCTTTCACATAATACTCGACATGCTTCCCAATGATTTATACGGATGGATTCCTCCATTCTCCTGCTGTACATTGTCCCACAGATCAGTGTTTCTCAACCTTTTTTTTATAAAGCTCCCCTTAAAAAAAAAATTAGAAGTCCCCCCAGTACCTACAGTTTTCAGGCACACAATTTTTTTTTCTACCATTGCAACACATTTGTTTAAACAACTTAATCATAGCTGGGCGGGTGATGAAATTTTTTAGTATAAAAAGTACAAAAATAATAAAGCGCAGTAAAATTTAAAACAAAAATTCAGTTTTCTCCAAATTTCGGTTGTGTTGACGTACCCCCCAGACTTCTCTCAAGTACCCCTAAGGGTACTCGTACCACTGGCTGAGAAATATTTCCATGAGTCAATTGAGTATTGCCCATCAGTGCAGTGTGTGGTGGCCTGCTTCAGATCCCAATGAAACCTGTGAGAGTTCACGGATGCCAGAAGTTTGGATTGGGTTTACAGCACAAGCTGACAGAATCTGCTTCCCACTTTTGTGCTGATCTGGAATCTTCCGTTATTTCTGTTGTGGTTAGATGGGTGCAAAATACTCACAACACACGTAAAAGGCACCAACAGGGGAGCATTATTACATCTCAGTGTGGTTTCAAATTGGGGTTTTTTCAGGATCATTTTCCAGTGAGAGTTTTCATTCTTAAGACATACAAACTGTCACAGATTTTCATGACACAATTGCATTTTGGGAGGTGAAACTTCAATAAAATGAAAAGCTCTGGCAGCATGAAACAAACAACAGGAAACTGGAGAAAATGAACAGAGCCTGCGAGGCATGCCATCTTGGGGAGGGTTCTAGGATATGAAAAAAGTAACCTGTGGAGATGAACCAAAAGACAGAACTATGTAGCACTTTAAAGACTAACAAGATGGTTACATTGGTTTGTCCAATGTAACTTCTCAGACACTTCGCCAAAGAACCAATGCACATAAAACAGCCATCAGGCTCTCTCACAGAGAGAAAGCTGTTGCTTGCCATTTCAGCCAGACTGACCATTCTCTCAATGACCTTAAAACATGCATATTGCTTCAGAGAGATTTTAACTCCAGACTTCAAAGAGAAGCTTCAGAATTGTCATTCGTGCTTAAATTTGACACTTTATGTATGGGTCTCAACAAAGATGCTAATTATCTCACCCATTACAAAGATAGGTTCCCCAATTATCACCTCTAATGTCATTACCTCACAGACACTAACCTTCCCCCCTCACTCCCACTCTGTTCTAAAATTTGATTTGTCAATTTTATGTGTTCACTTTTTTTGATTGTATCACTTTGGTATATATGGTCGTGCCAATTTTCTTCCACAAATTGATCTGAGGAAGTGGGTCTGGCCCACAAAAGCTCATCACCTTATAAACCATCTTGTTAGTCTTTAAAGACATAGTTCTGTCTTTTGGTTTAGCTAGACCAGACTAACACGGCTGCATCTCTATCACTATTCTGTGGAGATGAGGAGAGGAACGTCACATTAATTGCTCATGAACGACCTAGACTGGAATCTAAGCACAGATGCCTGTGGGGTAAAAAGGCTAACTTGCTATCCCATTGTGCCATCTGTCTGGCACCTCCCCGTTGGCCTCATTGTTATTAGTGTACTTTATAACTGCTGGTGCTACCTGCATCTTCCTTAATTTAATTCTGAGAAACAAATTGACATTCTCAAGTAATTCTGTGGCTTTTGTGTATCTAAGCAGGGCAATATGGATTTCATCCTGGATCCCAGTAAATTCTTCTACCATAACATCTCATCCTGTGTCAGGTTATTCACAACATACAGCTGACTCAAACCACTATTCCTTTGCCCTGGGAAATTGCAAACAGATGGCTGGTGCATAGACAGGGTCATGTATCTGATGTAAGAAACCATCACTACTTCATCTCTGGATTGTCAGGGGGTAGGGTGCTGCCTAGTCCTTCCCTACTGATTCCATCCATCCTCCCCACTGATGTACTGCCCATCTGTCAGCTAAACATCCCCTCCTCCAGAGATGAGCACAAAGCTTCTAAGCATAGGGCCCCATCCTGAAAAGTAGGGAGCCTGAGCTTTACAGGTGGCCGATGCTGCAGTATTAATGAGGGCAGGCAATAGGGCATTGAACCAGAACTCAAGAAACTTGTGTTCGCTTCCAGGCTGTGTCCCCAATCTGCTGTTGCGGCCTGTCGCAAGTCATTTCACCACTCTTGCCTCAGTTTCTCCATCTGAAAATAGCTGCCTTTGTGACACCTATTAGATCTATGCAGGAGAGTGTTTGAGGCTTTCCTCGCTGATGGGCCCTGCACAACTGCAGAAGTTCCACTGTGGCTAGGTGTCCCTGTGCAAGTGCAGCCATGCTTAGGGCAGGGGTTGAGCTGCTCAATCCATTTTATTCAATTGGCAGAGTAGGACACAAGGGTGAGATTCCCAAAGGTATTTAGGTGCCTACAGATCATGGGAGTTAGGCACTTAACTTCCCTCCCACACTTGCAAATTCCACAAGGTGCCTATTTGCATCTTTGGACACCAAAATAGTTGGCCTTAAACATATTAAATTTGACAAGAGAGACCCGATGAACGGTGGGGTAGTGGTAAAAAAGGAAGTGGACAAACTAAACTCCATATTCCCTAAGTTAGAAGTGGGTAAACTGCATTTACCCAGGTTCACCTCAGCTACACTACTGCTGCTAACAGGAAAACATCTAGAATCTGGAGGAGTCTGCTTCTTGCAGAAAATAGAGAGGAAAGTATATAGAGAGAGAGCCAGCCCCTGAGGAGCCAGGTGTGCCCGGACGGGAGTGTGGAGGAAGCCTGGGGACAGCTGACCGTAGTCTGGCTGAACCACAGCCCATGGCTGAGTCAGCGTGTCACAGGCGGGATCCCCGTAGACCCAGGGCAGATGGAGCTGCCGCTGCCAGGGGCCTGGACTGGGACGCAGTGCAGCAGGTGGGGCAGCGTCCCCCCCCGCTATCCCACCCATGGGTGCTAGGCTTGCCCTTTAAGAATCCCCACACTCCTCACCTCCCCCGCCCATGCCAGATGCGGCAGGGGAACAACGTCCCCGCCGGCCTTCCGTCCAAGAAAAGCAGAAAATACCGGACACCTGGCAACCCTAATGGGAGCCAGTCTCTCTCTCCTCCGCTGTGCCAGGCCAGAGCCATGAGACCTGAAGCCTCTTGGTTTGTTCCTGGCCCAGGCCTGGTGACTGCTGCCGGGCTCTGGCCCAGGGTCCGGCCCGGCCCCAGTGACTGCAGCCCGGCCTGGGCACAGGTCTGCACTGTTGAACGGCAGGGGTTTGTCGCCTGACCCAGGGCCTGGCCCAGGCCTAGTGACTGTCAGCTCTGCCTGAACCCAGGCCCAAGCCCCTGAACTCCTACTGCCTGCCCCGAGGGAGGGCTTGGCAGATCAACTGTTGGCTTGGCTTGACCACAGGCTCGAGCCCCTGGACTGCTGTTGCCAGCCTGGCGTGGGGGCTGGGCTTGCTGACTGTGGGTGCAGCCTGACTCAGGGGTGGATGAGAGTGCCACGGGGCCCAGGGCAGCACAATTTCGTGCATGCGCCATGGCCACAGCCGACAGGAATTAGCGCGTGCGCGGGGCCTATTGAAGCGCGGGGCCCGGGGCAGCCGCCCTGCTCGCCCTGCCCTATATCTGCCGCTGGCCTGACTAGAAGCCTGAGCCCCAAACTAGCGGTGCAGCCGATTCCCCGTGTGAGACTGAGCAGGCGTGTAGTGAGCCGGGGTGGCCGCCCACTGACGTGCAGGGGAGGAGCCCCTCCCGGAGCCCTGGTGGGCTATAAATCCCTGTTGAGATCCATGTCGGAGAATGCTTGATGCTATCCTCAATGATGGGCTCTGCCATAGTTCTCCTGCTGTGTGGTAGGAAACTGTGTTTACCCTCAGCTACATTACTGAGGGTAATGCACTGCGGGAAGAGGGGAAAGTGATCAGGAATAGTCAACATGGATTCACCAAGGGCAAGTCATGCCTGACCAGTCTGATTAGCTTCTATGATAAGGTAACTGGCTCTGTGGACATGGGAAAGTCAGTGGATGGGATACACCTTGACTTTAGCAAAGCTTTTGATACGGTCTCCCACAATATTCTTGCCAGCAAGTTAAGGGAGTCTGGATTGGACAAATGGACTATAAAGTGGACAGAAAGCTGGCTAGACTGTTGGGCCCAACAGTGATCAACGGCTCAATGTCAGGTTGACGGTCGGTTTCTAGCGGAGTGCCCCAAGGATCGGTTCTAGGGCTGGTTTTGTTCAACATCTTTATTAATGACCTGGCTGAGGGGATGGATTGAACCCTCAGCAAGTTTGTGGAGACACTAAGCTAGCGAGAGAGGTAGACACGCTGGAGGGCAGGGATAGGGTCCAGAGTGACCTAGACAGATTAGAGGATTGGACCAAAAAAAATCTGATGAGGTTCAATAAGGACAAGTGCAGAGTCCTGGCCCTTGGGATGGAAGAATCCCAAGCATTGTTACAGGCTGGAGACCGACTGGCTAAGTAGCAGTTAGGCAGAAAAGGACCTGGGGATTACAGTGGATGAAGAGCTGGATATGAGTCAACAGGGTGCCCTTGTAGCCCTATTAGGTTGCATTAGGAGGAGCATTGCCAACAGATCTAGAGAAGTGATTATTCCCCTTTATTCGGCTCTGGTAAGGCCACATCTGGAGTATTGTGTCCAGTTCTGGGCCCCCTACTACAGAAAGGATGTGTACACATTGGAGAGGGTCCAGCAGAGGGCAACCAAAATAATTAGGGGGCTGGAGCTCATGAGCTCTGAGGAGAAGCTGAAGGATTTGGGCTTATTTAGTCTGCAGAAGAGAAGAGTGAGGGCGGATTTGATAGCAGTCTTCAACTTCCTGAAGGGAGGTTCCAAAGAGGATGGAGAGAGGCTGTTCACAGTAGTGATGGATGGCAGAACAAGGAGCAATGGTCTCAAGTTACGGGGGGGAGGTCAAGGTTGGAGATTAGGAAAAACTATTTCACTAGAAGTGTGGTGAAGTACTGGAATGGGTTACCTAGGGAGGTGGTAACCCCTAAACGTGGTAACCATCCATAGAGGTTTTTAAGTCTCGGCTTAACAAAGCCCTGGCTGGGTTGATTTAATTGGGATTGGTCCTGCTTTGGGCAGGGGCTGGACTTGATGACCTCCTGAGGTCTCTTCCAGCCCTAGGATTCTATACTTCTGAAACAGAAAAACATCTAGAAGTATGGTGGTATTTGTTATTTGCAGGAAATAAAGAGGAAAGTACTTGAAAACCCCGATTTAAAGCTGGCTAAATGCTGTGATATAGAACATGGCTACACCTGATATACAAGTAAAGAATGGGTCTATCCAAGAAATAACTAGTCTCTGATGTTTCAATAGGCAATAAGTGACTCATGCAAAAAAATCAATATTCACCTTCCAGTGAAAGTGCTTTTTTCACTCAAGCGCAGTGTTTTTTCTGTAGAATTTCTAGATTGCCTGCAGAGTCACACCACATGCCCCACAGATCAGAACCATGCAAAAATGTGTCTGGCATGACATGAAAGAAGGGATATTAATCGAGTTCCAGGGTAGCCTGTGGCCATGGTGAACTTCCTGAGTGACTTGAAATCATACCCTCTCCCTATGAATAAATTGCACTCTGCTGGTAAGGCTGTAGTTTGCCAAGAGATAACATAGTGAATGTTACCCACGATGTATTACTTTCCCAAAGGGCTATTGAAAACAACGTGCCAAGAGATCCAAAAGGGGATGGGATGTGCATATTTGTAATGTTCGCTATATGTAAGATGGCATCATATGTTGCTTTCAGTGTTAAGAAGGATGCCTGCTGTTAGCCTTTACCTGCTTCAATCAGGCTAAGTAAGCTTTGCCAAACTGCCCAAAGCTCCTGACCCCAACCACCTCAAACAAAATCCTGGCCAAAAGCTGGGAGGTGGATGAGGATTCCTTAGGAAAACATGAGGAAAAAGTAGGTACCTTCTGAGCCAAAGTCCAGAATGGAGTCTGTGCTGACAGTCTTGAGATGGAAACCTGGCACAGCAGATCTGCAATTCTGAACTGAAGCAAATCACTACAGCTCCTTACTCGGACTGCCAGCTCCTTGTGGCAGGGACTGGCTCATTGTTCTGTGTCTGTACCACACCTACCGCAACAGGAGCCCAGGGCATAACCACAACAGACACAAACATAACAAGAACCTAAGAACAGCTGCACTGGGTCAGACCAGTGGTCCAGCTAGCTCCCTCTGCATCTGGTCTTCCGACAGGCCAGTGCCAGGGGCGTCAGAAGGACTGAACAGAACAGGGAATCATCAAGTGATCCATCCCCTGTCGCTCATTCCCAGCTTCCAATAGATATTTAGGGGCACTCAGGGCATGAGGTTGCATCCCTCACCATCTTGGCCAATAGCCATCCATGAACCTATTCTCCATGAACTTATGTAACTGTTTTCTGAACCCAGTTCTGCTTCTCACCTTCACAACATACCCTGGCAACAAGTTGTATGAAGTACTTCCTTTTGTTTGTTTTAAACCCGTTGTCTATTTATTTCATTGGGGGACCCCAATTCTTGTGTCATAAGAAGGAGTAAACAAAACCTCCTTACTCACTTCCTCCACACCATTTATGATTTTATAGACATGTATCATATCCCCTTCCTCCCAGTCATTTCTTTTCTAATGAAGTAGTTCCAGTCTTTTTAATCTCTTCTTACAGAAGTTATTCCTTAGCCATAGATATTGGAATTTGAAAAGGCAACTGTGATGGGGTGCCATTGCCCTGCACTCGGGGGAAACCTGGCAAGGGATTAAGGGGGGGAAGCACCCCGAACAAACACCGGGGGAGGGGCCAGAACGGCCAGGACAGCTGACGGCAGGAGCCGTCTGAATGCTGGCGATGCACGGGCGGGGGCGCAGCCGGATGACGTCACCCGCTGCGCCGGTGGGGAGAACGCCGGTCGCAGCATGGTGACGGCTCCCGACGGTGGTGGCGGGGAACTCAAAAGGAGCCTGGCCAGGGAGGAGGCGGGGGAGGAACTGGGGAGCCAGAACAGGCGACGGGGAGAAGGAGATGGTGAGTTGCTCCAAGAGATAAGCAATCCTCGGGGATGGAAGGGAGAAGGAAGCAATCCAGGGTAGGGCCGTGGAACCCGTGAGCGGGTGGTTTAGGGGTCATCACCCCATCCGCTGGATAAGGACGAACGTTCCCCATCCTTAGGGCCCTGGGTTGGGACTCAGGAGAGAGGGCAAGCCCGAGTCCCCCTTTCCCCTTCGGGGGCTTGAATCGCCTGTTATAAGGCTGTTACCTTGACAAAAATGTCAATTGTATGCAGGGGCGGCCCGTGGCTATAGGCTGACTCGGCTGTCGCCTAGGGCGCCACCTTCAACGGCGCCTGATGATGACATCACAGGGCGCCCGGGGCGCCCAATGATGACATCACCCCAATGACGGCCCATTGACGGCCATGCAGGCAGGGGCGCCGATTGCACCTTCCGCCTGGGGCGCCAGCTGCCGCAGCCCACCTCGGGCTGCTCCTGATTGTATGTATTCAGATGTAGCATGCGGGATTATTGTAAACTGATGGGAATGGGGTTTGCACAATAAATCAGGTCCAGGGGGAGCCTCAGTCCCGCGAATTAATTTGGGGTCACGGGACCCAGGGGCAGAACCCGTAACAGCAACAGAAATTATTTCCTTTTTAAAATCTACTTAATAATCAGAATTCAAGTTGTGAACATGCATAGATTTATATAATGGCATTACAATATTGTTTGTTTTACTGACGGGTCCTTTCCTAATAGTTCTTAACAGTCCGTTAGCTATTTTGATTGCTGCTGCACATTGAGCAGATGTTTGCAGAAAACTATCCACACTGATTCCAAGATCTCTTTCTTGAGTGGTAGCAGCAAATTTAGACCCAATCATGTTAGATCTATAGCTGGATGTATTGACTTTGGAGCCTAGATGTATAAATTACTTTGCATTTATCAGCACTGAATTTCACCTGCCATTTGGTTGCCCAGTCACTCCATTTTGAGAGATCTCTCTGTAGATCTTTGCAGTCAGCTTTGGCTTTAACTATCTTGAGTCATTTGTACCATCTGCAGTTTTTGCCACCTCACTGACTACCCCATTTCCCAGACCTTTTATGGATAGGTGGAATAGGACTGGTCCCTGTATACATCCCTGGGGACACCACTAGTTATCTTTTTCCATTCTGAAAACCGACCATTTATTCCTAGCCTGTGTTTCCTGTCTTCTAACCAGTTATCAGTCCCTGAAAGGACCTTCCCTCTCATTCCATGGCAGCTTACTTTGCTTAAGAGCCTTTGGTGATGATCTGAGGGACCTCGTCAGTCTTTCTGAAAGTCCAAGTAAACAATATTCACTGGATCTCCCTTGTCCACATTTGTTGACTGCCCTCAAAGAATTGTAGTAGATTTTTCAAGGGAAATCATGCCTCACCAAAGACATGTTGACTCTCCCCAATAAATCATGTTCATAGTCTGATAATTCTGTTTTGTAATATATTTTAAAACTTATTTCAGCACTAGGAAAGTGGTTGATCAGCCTGTAATTGCCAGAATTGACTCTGGAGCCTTTTTAATACAGAAATAAAGGTGTCACATTAGCTGTCCTCCAATCCTCTGGTACAGAGGCAGATGTAAGCAATTGGTTATGTACCACAGTTAGCAGTTCTGAAATCTTACAGCTGAGTTCCTTCAGAGCTGTTGGATGAAGTCCATCCAGCTGGTAATTTAATATATCAATTTTCTCCAAAACCTTATTTACTGACATTTCAGTCTGGGGCAGTTCCTCAGATTTGTCACCTAAAGAGAAAGTCTCAGGTGTGGGAATCGCCCTTACATCCTTGGCCATGAAGACTGATGCCAAGAATTCATTTAGCTTCTCTGCAAAGGGCTTGTCTTTCTTGAGTGCTCCTTTAGCAGCTTTGATCCTCCAGCAGCCTCACTGATTGTGTGACAGGCCTCCTGCTTCTGACATGCGTAAAGTATTTGTTGCTGTTCGCTTGTGTGCCTTTCACTATTTGCTCTTCAAATTCATTAGTGGCCTGCCTGAATGCACTTGTACACTTGACTTGCCAGCATTTATGCTCCTATTTGCCTCAGCAGGATTTGACTTCCCATTGTTAAAGGAACATTTTAGTCTCTAATCACGGCCTTTACTCTGTTCATGCTGCTGACATTGTTCTGGCTTACAGCAGTGAGGGAGTCAGTCTATTGGTTTGAGTTATTTTGTCTTACTGTATGGGCATCAGGACTACAGCTCATCCATCAAACTTGATGGGAGACTCCATCATCACCACACGCATCAGACACAGTGTCATGCCTTGTTTGGATATGAGATCTTTACAATATAAAAGATCTGTCAAGCTGTAGGAACCCTGAAATATCCCAGTCTACCCCCCAAGAGTGAAATCCCTCCCAGATGGGCAGGAAAAGTACAGCGAGCAGCAGCCACCTAAGCTTCCCTGTGCTGCCCCAGTGATGCAGCGCCCCCAGTCTTGAAGACCCAGGGGGCGAAGAATGAGGATTTCTAGCCTGTAAATGAAGTGACATTGTTCAAGTGGTCACATGTGAAAGGCAAGAATGGCAATACAAGGCCAAGGGGTGCAACTGGAAACTGATATTCGCGGAAACAACTGCACATTCTCCCTGTGTGTGTGTGCGAGGAGTAATGGGGCTCACACGCTACCCCATGGAAAGTCAGCTGGAGGTGGGTGACTAACTCCCATCGCCCCTCCCAGGCACCACGAGCAGTTCCCAAGGGGAGCGTTGGCCTAGTCAAGTGCTCAGACCTTCTTTGCTGGTGTCTAGGAGAAGAGACTTGAAATCAGATCGGCTCCGGCCGTTCTGTGGGGGAAAGAAGCAGCCTTGTGTCAGGCCAGGTTTCACTAGTTTAATCCAGGGCACAGTGCCTGTGGGCGTGGCAAGTGCACACAGGCGTGGGGTATAACTCCCAGGCGGACAGTGCGGCTAGCAGGCTGCAATGTATCAGTTGCCAGCCAAATCCCTAGGGAGCCCTGAGCACAACCCACCACTCACCTGGTGACAAGAGATGCCCTTTGCACCTCTGTGCCGGTGGGAGGGAATTGAGCCCTGTTTCCCTTGAGCTCAGGTTGTGAGGAGCTGCACTTGGCTCACAAATGCCAGGTTCCTCAGGGAGCTGCTGTCTTGGGCAAATGCAGGCAAGTTTCCAGACACTTGGGGTGAGGTGAGGGTTACCTTGGGACTGCTCAGAGGGGTTGCTCTTGGCCGGAGGATGTAGGGGAGGCTGTAAGATGACTAAAGCCCTCACTTCACTGCTGTGGTTGTTTAAATGACCAATTCTTCCATCAGTTCAATAAACGATGGGCCAAAGATGGCAAATGAGCCCTTCCCACAGATTCAGTAGCTATTTACTTGGGACCCTTTGATTCAGCTCCCCAGATCACAGTCCCCCAGATGTAGAATAGGGATTTGAAGTTGGATTTTTGACCTTACAGAACAGATTCCCCAACCAGTGGGCTATGGGCTATTTATTCCTTTCAGCCCTCTTCATCTTCCTTATTCAGGCTGTTCCACTGTGTATAACTGATTCAACATTGACTGGAGCAGGGATTGACCATGATCTCCCAAATCCCCACTGAGGCTGTGGAGTGGAGTCAGTCTTTCTTCCAAGCTCTCTATAGCCCGCTGGACTAACGGTTAGAAAGATGGTGGTGGCAGCAGCTGCTGCTATTCTGGGAATAGCAGCTCAAAATATTTTTTTAGCTGAAATTTTTGTTAAATTCGTAACTAATTGCAGGTTGACTAAAACTGCATTTTTCAGTGAATAAATTATTCAGCTGAAAAACTGCACCAGGCTCTGCTTCCGATCCTTCTCTGATTCAGTAGCACCGTACTCCACACCATCTCTGGGGGGAAGCTGCTCCATTGGTATATGGAGCTAGTGACACCATCCGAGGCTGGGGCAATGCTGTGAAGTGAGCGATCATAGAAAGGGACTGCAGAAATCAGACTCTTGCCCTTGCTGACCTGAGCATAAATCTCTACCGTTTGTGCTTACGACATTTTTCAAATGTTCATAAGCTTATTAAAACCAGTTTCCCTCAGCCTATAGTCACGCGCTACTCTTCAGAGAGGACTATTCCCTGCCCATTTTGCAAATGCCATATTTCTGCCATTGTTTGTAGATACACATTTCCCCATACCCTCTTGCCTGTCACTCAAAATATGGCCGTACTATTTTTGTTCAAACTTTCCACAGTAATTCACCTTCAGGCAAAAACCGAGCATGGAAAATTTCAGCCCTAACAGTGAATGTCTCTGAAAGTTATGGGCAAATGAAAACAAAGGGTTTGAATGGAAACTTATTTCGCAACCTTAACTCTCATGACTGCTACCTGGAGCCCCCTACAGTAATTACCAGTCAGAGGCTAACATTGCTTATTCCATGACTCACATAGGTTAATAAGAGCCCTTAGAAAAGCATGATTTATGGTTTAGATATTCATAACAAACATGTATTTTTTATTGTACATCAGAAAAAAATTATACAGATGACACATTGCTAAACTAAAGCTGTCAGATGTGTATTTTTGCAGTCACTGGAAATAATGTTGTTAAGCTCTCCAAAGGCGACTTTTGAATGAAGAAAAAATAAATTCCAAATCACAGTTAAATGACTGAATTCAAAATAATTGCTGTTAAAGCATCTGGTGATCAGTACTTGTTTCAACTGCTTTCAGGCCCTGAATATTAAAAAGTGAAAGACAAAAACAACCTATTGATTAGGATCTTACTCCAGATTTGCATCCGTATAACTCCATTGAATGTACTGGTATCGCCGAGAACAGAGTCTGTCTCTGGGTTTTCTACCCATGTACTATTCAATAAATTATCATAATTATCCTGACTTTTCCAAATGGAATGTTTGTAAATATAAAATGAAAAGAGAACTCAGTTCCTCTTATTGTTTGTATTGCAATAGCACCTAGAGACCCCAACAGAGCTCGGGTCCTGTGCTAGGCGCTGCACATACACAGTGAGAGAGGCCTGGCCCAGCAAGCTCTCACCCTAAATATCCCAGACAGATGGACAAGTCAGTGTGCCCTTGTAGCTGTGACGTAGTGGGGGGTACCTTGCTGGTTGCTATGCTGGGCAGTGGGCTGTGGGTGACCTCCGCTGGCTGCTGTCTGCAGCAGCAGCCCAGCAGGGCAGGGGATGAGTCATTATGCAAGGGGGCTCCGAACCTGTCCAACGAGTTATCTCCCAGGGAGAGGAACAATGAGAAGGAGGGGAGTGGAGCCCTGGCTGGGGGCAGGGCTGGAAGGAAGAGTTAGTTTCTGTCTGGAATCATGGAGGAAGCAGCCTGAGCAAAGGGGGGCTGGGATTTAGGGGCCCAGTCTCCCATCCCAAGAGGAGCTGAGGCGTCCTAGGCCTGGCCCTGTAACCAGATTACATCTGTGCTGTGCTGTATCCTGGAGAAGCAATAAACTCCCTCTATTCTACTGGCTGGTGGAGTCTGTTCGTGCCACTACGGGGGTGCAAGAGTCGGGGGACCCCGACGCGCCGTCACAGTGCGGGTCTGGCTCTGAGAGGGGGCAGAGCGCTGGAGCCCGCTGGAGAGATGGGACAGCTTCCCCAGGAAGCCCTGCAAGCCGTAGCCCATCAAGGGCAGGAGCCAGCCCAGCGGAGCTGCGGTGGCTAGAGATCCAGCTGCAGATGAAGGAATTGGAAGTCCAGGACCATAGAGAGCAGCAACAGCATGAGCTGGCCATGGCAGAGAGGAGAACCAGCAAGGTACCCCCCACTATGTCACAGTAGCCAAGAAGGCCAATGGCATATTAGGGTGCATTAGGAGGAGCATGGCCAGCAGATCCAAAGAAGTGATTATTCCCCTTTATTTGGCTCTGATGAGGCCACATCTGGAGTATTGTGTCCAGTTCTGGGCCCCCCACTACAGAAAGGATGTGGACGCATTGGAGAGGGTCCAGCGGAGGGCGACCAAAATGATTAGGGGGCTGGAGCACATGACCTACAAGGAGAGGCTGAGGGATTTGGGCTTATTTAGCCTGCAGAAGCGAAGAGTGAGGGGGGATTTGATAGCAGCCTTCAACTTCCTGGAGGGAGGTTCCAGAGAGGATGGAGAGAGGCTGTTCTCAGTGGTGGCAGATGGCAGAACAAGGAGCAATGGTCTCAAGTTACAGTGGGGGAGGTCTAGGTTGGATATTAGGAAAAACTATTTCCCTAGGTGGGTGGGAAAACACTGGGATGGGTTCCCTAGGGAGGGGGTGGAATCTCCATCCCTAGAGGTGTTTAAGTCTTGGCTTGACAAAGCCCTGGCTGGGCTGATTGAGTTGGGGTTGGTTCTGCTTTGGGCAGGGGGCTAGACTCAATGACTCCTGAGGTCTTTGCCACCCCTTGGTTTCTATGAGTCTATGATTCTATGAGAGTCTTTCCCACGTGGCCCCAAGGAAGCACCTCGGAAACTTCTTCTGAGTCCTGCCAGCCCATCAGCCCTGCTCGCTATGCCACACTGACTAGTTTCCCAGTCCCCCTGTCTTCACCCCCGAGTAGAGGTGCGGGGAAGCAGCTGCCTTCCCCTGGCTTGAAGTGGCTTCCATCCGATGCAGGGTCTTCAGTTTGGTTCAAAGGCTCTCAGTCCCCCACTATACACATTGCTCAGCAGCCCTGCCCTGGATTCTCTTCCTGTTGGCCTTATGGCCCCTTCTTGGACTTGAGAGCTTGTAAGCCCTTTGGGACAGAGCCCATGTCTTCTGCTTGCGTGTCTGTGGCTTCTAGCACAATGGGGCCCACACTGGTGCCTGTGATTGCCCCTTTAACAATAAAGGAGGAAGAGGACCTGAGACCGATCTTGTCTGAATGTAGCACCCGGGAAGCAAAACTGGCATCTTTCAGAGACTGAATGCAGCCATTGACTAGGAAATTCAAATACAAGCCGCCTGTTGCCTAGCTAGCATTTTCACTGGGCCCCATTTCTCTCTTCTCCCCCAGGGAAGCAGCCTCTGGTGGCAGCTTATTCACTGGGTCCCTTGAAACAACAGCATCACAGTCTGTAACTGCATTTGTAACAGCAAACTGCAAATGCCGCCATCGGTGCAGCCTAGCAGACAGAGCAGTGGCCAGACCCCCAGATTCTAGCTCTGGTTCTGCCATTGGCCCTCTGGGAGAGACTGAGGCACAGAGATCTGAAGTGAGTTGCCAGATTCCTGCTCCGTAGAATAGAAACAATGACACTGGCCTCCTTTGGAAAGTGCTTTGTGTTCTGCTGGTAAAAAGTGCTCGGTAAAAGCTAGACATGATGCGTAGTAGTTGTGTTATCTATGATCAATTAACTATTTTTTTTGTTTTTCTGCCCACCATCCTACCCCTTCTGTGATGTTTGGTGGTTTGCATCCACACCTGCCCTGTGTATCTCAAGGTATGTCTACACTGCAGAGTTTTTCCGGAAAAACTACACTTATGTCCGCACTGCAATTGCGTTCTTTCAACAGAAAGTCGAAAGAATGCAGGGGGTTTTCCGACAGTGGTAAACCTCTTCCTACAAGGAAGAAGTCTTTTTCCAAAAGAGCTCTTTGGGAAAAAGGCACCTGTGGACAGGGAAGAGGGGTTTTTTCCCCAGAAGAAGAGGCCTCCAGGAAAAAGCACAGGTGTCCTAGTGGCCACTCCGTCCATAGTAATCACAACTTAAATGCAAGATAAGTGCCCAATCAATGTGGACGCTATCTTTCGAAAAAACAGGTTGCTTTTTCGATGCGCTTTTGCTACGTAGACGCTCTCTTTCGAAAGAAGTTTTGGCAGAAGATCTCTTCTGGAAAAGCTTCTTCCGAAAGAAGCCTGCAGCCTAGACATAGCCTCAGTGCTTGCTCCCAGCCCAGCAGCCTCACCCTGCCTTCCACCAGCCTGCTTACCCCTGCAGGGTGACCCCAGCAGTCCTCTATCCGTGCATGGCCCTGGCAGCCTCTCTCACCCGGCCCTCCTAGGAGTTATCCAGTTCACTGCCTCCAGAGAGGCTGCCCACATACCACCTGTGAATTCAGCTGAGGGTTCACCCTTCACTGCAATGCATAGCACTGAGCTGGCTGCGGAGTACACAAGGCTAAGTTTAAGAGCAAAGAACAGATGGAAGCGATAATGAAGCAGATTAGAAGGCACAGGTACAGTCACAAGTCAGACCAAACCAAACCCACTTCCTAATGACTAAAGTGTAACTTGAACCAGTTACAATCTTTGCCTGAGCAGTTTCTCACCTAGGGTACGTCTACACTGCGGGCTAAAGTCGAGTTACAATACGCAACTTCATCTATGTTAATTGCATAGCTGAAGTCGAAGTGCCTTAACTTGACTTTTGGCGCTACACAGCAGGAAGTTGAAGGGAGAACACTCGTCCTGCGACCTCCCTTACTCCTTGCGAAATGAGGGTTACAGAAGTCGGAGTAAGAAGCCCGTTATTTTGGAATTATTTTGAGATGAGGGTTTGCTGTGTAGACGTGCACTCTGTTATTTTGAAACACGCCTGCAGCAGACATCGCCCCAGAGTCAGTTCTAACTCTGCCTGGCTTTTTGGCCAAGAGGCTGGTTCACTCTCAGGTCACTGCTCCCCTTTCACCTCTGGGGCATGGGGGCCAAAATGGCTCTCTGCCTCTGCTCCCATTTCTCAAAGTCTCTTGTCTGTTTCAAGAGCCAGGAAGGCTTCCTGGGAGCCCAGGCTCCATCCCGGGGCACGGTCATGAAGAGCTCTTCCCCAGCTTGTAACTGGATAGCTTTGTTTATGCAGATGTCCTGTTCATTGCCTTTGGAGGTGTTACTCGATTTACACTGCAAACAGAGGCTAACAGGCAAAGCAATACATCTGGGACAGGCTGGTTTAACACACGGCTAGCAAAACCCCTTATAAGAACACCTCTCCAGCGCCCCTAGGCTGCCCGTACACACATTAATGACCAGTTTGCATAGGACACCTCACGTGACAGCTTTCAAGACAGTTAATGACAGTGTGTTGAAGCAATGAGAGCAGAGGTGCTAGAACTAGGCGTATGGGGGGAGCGCTGCTGTACCCCTGGCTTAGAGGTTTCCATCCTATGCAGGGTTTGCAGTTTGTCCCCTTGCCTTTCAGCACCCCACAAGGCACATTGTTCTAGCACCCCTGAACGAGTGTTGCAGGCCTGATATGAGTCATGGCCAGGTGCCCTCTGTCAGTTGGTACTGAGGAACCCCCAGAGTGACACCATCCATGCAGGAACTTCTGACTCCTGCTTCTTCTGACTGGGAACAGACGCTTCCATACCTCCAGAGTGCTGCGTACACAGCGTTACTGCCCCCCAGTCTGCAATGCGGGATGTTTATGCTTTGCATTTAAATGGTGTAGCTTGCACGGCACTTCTCAAACGCCTCCCTCCTGACAGCTTAATGGATGACTATTTCTGGGCCTTTAACATTTCAGTCATCTTTACACTCAGCCTGGCCATGATCACACTCAACCTGCTGTTACGCCGCCAGCGCTTGGCTGACTTGAATGGAGTTGCTCTGAACTGCATGAGTGTCTGAGAGATCAGAGTGCCAACAGAGGTCCAGGGTAACCAGTGTTTTACACCCACATTGCATGGGTATAAAAAGCTGCCCAAGGTGCAGGGCAATAGACAATCAGAATGTTTCCAGTTGAAAATTAAGGGGCTTTCACAAAAAATCCCTCCAAAGTAAACAACGGCCTAAAAACTAACAATTTCAGTTGTTAATTTTGGGAAGAAAAAGCAAAACCACCCCCCTCGGCCCTTGGGTTCCCCTGCCAAACCAAACCAGAGTCCCTGACTTGCCAACTACCAGGCAAGCCCTGCTGTGAACATTCAGCACAGATGGCTCATGTTCATCGCTGGCCCTGCTGGCATGGCACCACCCTGGTATGAAAGGGGGTGGTGGCAAAGGATAAACACATTCCCCCATCAAGCAATTTTGCTGCCTTTAGACTTTTTAATTTTAGGAATACTCATCAGTGTCTCTTCTTCCTGATTACAACATTTATCTGGAAAGCACTGTTTCTGCGGAAGTGCTGATTAATTGTTATCAGGCCAACAAACTGGTGAACTGAACTGAAAACGTTTTGGAGAAAGATGGTCAGAAATCACTTTGCAGCCTTTCCCAAGTCCACATGATCCGCTGCGTTAGCAGCGCCGATACTCCGTTCAAACGCAGTCCTTGGCATCAACATTTCCCCTTCCTGATCACTGAAGGGTTAAACCAGGACTGTTGATGTCTGCCTCCAGCAAATACTCCATGGGCCCAATTCTCCTGTGTAACTCCATTGACTTCAATGGAATGGTTTCTGATTTATACCAGTGTAAGTGACAAAAGAAACAGGTCCCATAGACACATGCCAAGGTTTAAATGAATCACAGAAAGTGTGGCAAAGATCTTTGAATGAGTAATATTCCTTGCTTAAAGGAATTTACAATGCCTGGAGCTGACAAAAGGCCCAAGAAATCCTCTCTGACAGCAGAGTGACCATCACAGCGACATGTCTAACCCAAACCTCCCATTGATGCTGTACAGAGCCATGATCTGCAGGAACAAGAAAAGCAATTCCAGCCCCACATCACCTCTCCTGACATTTCATTATGTCCCTCTAGTTCAACACCGATAAAATGTAGAAGGCTCAAAGTTTTTGCACCTCCACCAAAGTCTCTGCCACCGCAGAGCTGCGAGGGTTAGTGATGAGATGTAGCATGTTCATTGAACGCATTTTTCACCACAGCTGTTTTCATTTTGCTGCTGCAAAACTGCTCTTTAGAAGTATGTCCACAAGACAGCTGGGGTGGCATTTCCAGCTTGGTAGATGCTTGCCGGGCTTGCAGTGGCCAAACTAGCAGCTCAGACTGTCCGCGTGGCCACAGTGGCAGAGGCGGTGGCTTGGGCTAGACACCTTATTCTGTCCCGAGAGGGTGTGGTGGGATTGTATTTGGGCAATTAGCCAAGCGGCCACAGCTGCACGTCTGTGGTTAGATACTAGAGCAAGCAGAGCTAGTGCATGTGTCTGCCCAAGGTGGGAATAGCATTCCCCCTCTCCTTTGCCAGCCTGCCTGGGACAGCGTAGCCAGTGGAGAACACCATGGTGTACAACACAAGCCCTACATGAAACAGCATGAGCATTTCCCTGAACAGAGCTGAGGGTCAGCCAGCCGCAGTGGGTTTCAGACCTCCTTTCCCCCACGCCACTGTTCACTGTGGGTCTCTGGAGCAGGATTGTGCCCTGTGGTGTGTCTGGAAAGCACCTCGCCCATTCTGGGTGCTGACACACGCGCAGAGAATAGCACCAGCTGCCCGTGCCCTTGTTATTGGCAGCAGAACAGAGCAGGAAAGCTCGGACGAGACCAGGGTGCCACTGTGCTAGTGGCTCAGCGTGGCAAGGCAGAGACAGTGGGGAAGGCGATGGCTTTCATTGGATCTTCTTCTGCTGGGCAAGACACAAGCTTGGAAGGTGTACGAGTGCTTCCTCCAGGCTGGGAAAGGTCCCATGAGCGTCCCAGGGAAAACCGGCCTCACCCAAAGAAATTGGTCCAATAAAAGGCCTTGCCTCCCCCACCTTGTCTCTCATATCCGGGGGCCAGCATGGCTACAACATGGCACGCCAGGTCCAGAGGTGACGGTGGGCTGCTATGGCCAGTGCTGTGGACCAGTAAGAACCGGCCACTGGCCTTGGCCCAGACGTGGCCAACAGTAAAGCTCTGCCTATTGCAACACATCCTGGCTATGGGGCTCAGAGGTGAAGCCGGGCTGGACCAGCGCACTGGTAAGAACCAGCCACTGGTACCTGCCCACACACAACCGACTTCTGCCGACTGGGGGGCAAAGCCGGCAGGTGCCCTGGGGCCTAATGATTCAAAGGGGCCCCAGGCTCCCAGCCACCGTTGCTGGTATTGTAGCAGTGATGGCACCCAGAGCCCCAGGCCCTTTACATCGCCGGGCAGCTCTGAAGGCGGATGGGGGCGTGGCAGCACGCTCGTGCCAGTGTGAAGGGTTGGCTGCCTTGGCCCCGCCCCCTCTGCCCGAGGCCCCCGCCTCTTCCAGGAGCACAGAACTGGCTCCCCCACCTTGCCCAGGGTGCACGGAGGCTGTTGGCTCCCCTGAGGGGCTCAGAGCCACCTCGCCCCACTAAGGACGCTCAGCACAGGGCAAGTCCCCACATCTATTTTCCCCCCAATGGGGACAAATCAAGAAATTGCCTTAAAAAAGATAAACGAAATTATCTCAGCAGCTCCAGTTCCTCTGCATCAGGATGTGAAGAAACCTACCCTCGAGGGTGTGGATGCAAGTGTATTGGTGCAACAACAGGGCTCCAAGCATAGAAGCTGGTAGCAGCCCTGCAGGACATCTGCAACCCACCATTCCAGGAGACAGCTGTGGCAGGACCCATTTGTAACAGAGCATTTGCCTACTGCTGAACCATTTGGGAAGGAACATACTTCACCGCGGGCAAGCAATTGGAGATAGCGGGCCAGATCTTCAGCTGGTGTAAAGTGATGCTGCTACTCAAGCTAGCCAGAGAATAAAACGATTTTCCCTGAAACACTCAGATTTTTGTTCAAAAACTCAATTTATTCCATTTTTGGGGAAACCTCATGTATGTCCGTGGTGCTCTGCTCATTTATAGCAGCTGTGGAGCTTGTCCCCTGACAGCAGGATTCAGCTCTCTAGCTATGAATTTTGAATGCACAATCACTGGGATGTTCTAAACAGATTAAGGACAAGATATTGGCCGTACATTTGTCTGAGCCACAATATCATTCACCTTGAGTGGATTAGCTGCAGCATAAATAATTTAAACCACTATCGTGTTGCTTCAATTATCTTATCAAGCTCTTTAAATACTGAAATGGGCCAATGTGAATGCCGGGCAGCCCAGGCTATCCCTCGTCCCTGCGGCTGCACCGCTCCCAGCAGCAGACAGACCTTGGGTATCAGCCCGTGAGCGCAGAGACGTGCGCGTGGCGCGTGCCTGCAGGAGCAGAGCTGGCCTCAGCATGCACAGGCAGGCGGCGGAGGAATCCGCGGCGGTGGAGGGCTGGCAGGAGTAAGAACTCCAAGGGACAGACCGACCAGGGGAAGATGCCAGGCAGCCCTCAGCAGAAGTGGGCGGGGGCTGGAGGAGGAGACTGCAGGTACGATCAGCGAGAGCCCTGCTACAACATTCCTCCTAGGCTCCCCAAGTACTGGCTGGGCCCTTTACTGCAGGCCTCTCTCATGAAAGGTGTCAACTACCATCTCGGCAGTGATTGGCTCATGCTCTCCAGGCCCAGTCAATCACTCCCCCCGGCAGAGAACGCGGCTTTATCCTCCTGTTGCTCACCAGCGTGCTGCCCCAAGGGCCCGGCTGTGACCAGCAGCGGGTTTACACAGATCCTGTGTGCGAGTGCATGGCCTCGCTCCGCACCGACCCTGGGCATCACAGAGAAAGGGGGCTACGCGCTGTTGTGTGAACACGCTCTGAAGGAACGCTGCTGCCTGCAGGGTTACCCCCATCCATGCACAGGTGCTCCCAGGATAAGTCACAGCTTCCTAGCTCCAGCCCAAGGCGCACAATTCTGAACTTCTCCAAAGGTCAGAGGTGTTGGGAACCAGAGCTTTGGCCTCTAGTCCCACGTGCTGACTTTTGGTTTTCCCAGTGGGCATTTCACCCCCACCATCCCCTGGCACCACTCCCCCGAGGTCCTACCCTCACTCTGCCTCTTCCAGCCCCCTGTTCTGCTCCAGCCCCAGTGCCCCCCCCCACTCACTCCTCTCCAGACCCTCCCCCAAGTCTCCCTGCCCATCCACTGCTCCCTCCTGTCCCCAAACAGCTGATCGTCAGCAAGCCCTGGCCAGAACTCCTGTGTTTGGAGGGTGTTGAGCTCCCTCTATGTTTTTTCCAAGGGTGCTTGAGCCCAGGCACATCCACAGCAGCTGTCCCACCTCTAGTTCTGCGTATGCCGAAGAACCTGAAGACAAGGCCACCCAGATCCATTGCACTATTCTCCCGAGAGCTGGCTGGCTTTCAGTGCACAGTGGGAATTTTGAGATGAAAAGTGCTACATACAAGGGGTAGGAGACTTCATTTCTACCACAGTCTAGCTCAGAAACGACACCTATTGCTTTTGAGAGAATCGCTTCCCTGCCCCATGTAGCATGCTGGGTGGCACAGCTGCACATGGATCTAAGCACTGTAATCACATTAACCCTGATTAGCCCTTCTTTTTGATTAGTTTGGTCCTGGAGGGGCAGTAAATCATGCCCCCATGAAACAAAGAATCACTTAATTATGACAAGGAAGAAGATTTTTTAATCTGCCTCGATCCTTTTTATGAACTGGACACCGCCCTGGTGTAAGACACATGTGCTAACGCAAAGCTTAATATATTACAAACATTCCAGCACCTACCATGGGGAAGAACAGCTGGATGCTTTCACTGAATTTAGCAGGGCTGTGGCCAAACTGCATTTTAATCTATTAGCATAACAAGGTTGTATTATGGTGGAACTTGGACTCCCCAGCCAGAATCAGGGCTCATTGTGCTAGCTGCTCTGCATACACATAGCATGTGCCAGGGCAGCCCCACACAACCTACCAGCCAAGGCGGGAAAAGGAAGAAATGGCTTGCCCAAGTCACCCAGCGGACCAACGGCCCAGTCAGGGGTAGAACCCTAATGTCCTGAGTCCCTGTCAGTGCCCTATGGGTTCAGCTTTCTACTCAGCGTACATCTCCACGTAAAACACAGCCCGGCTGCACGGAGGAGATAGCTACCACTTCTTGGGAAGGTGGATTACCCGGGGGGCACCTTTGAAAGAAAAACTCTTCCGGCAGCCTAACGCTGATCTTCACTGGTACACCTATGTCAGAGCTACTCTGAAGTAAATTCCTGGTATACACCAGGCCTCGGTGTATGAACATACCAAGAATCCTGAATTCACTTTCTCCAGGCTGACCACATTCTCAGCAAGCATCAACGGTCCTCGCACCATCGAATGCTCTGTAGGTAAAGCTGAATTATACCAGCTGAGGGGTCTGGCCTGACACCTTTTATCTCCAGAGAACACTCCTCTGGGAGCTGAGCTCAACCATCAAACCAATAAGCACAGCACAGTCTTTGCAAAGCAGCCGCAAATGCTGGACATATGGCTTCGCTTTCCCTCTCGGTAGAACAACGACAGGGGCTCCTGGCAAAGCCCCGGTCTCGATTTGAACAGATTGCGAAGTGCGCCTCGCTTGATATTCACAGCGCAGAGGGGGCAGCTTAGCCCCCGTCCTTACAAGCGAGAAAGGAGCCGGAGCCGCAGGAGTGCTGGGTCCGAGGGAAGATGGCCGTTGCTGTAGCGACTCCAAGCTGGCGTGCTGTGTTGTAGGGGGGCGAAGGCACGCTCAGCCCTTGAAAGAAAGGTTCTGAGCAGCAGGGCTGGCGTTGTCAGCTGCCCTTTTCTAGGCACTGGGGAAAGCCTTGGAACAGGTCTCTGGCTGCAGAGTCTCATCCCATCAGCAGGCACTTCCCCGGTGCTCCCTCTTAGCAGAAGTTTCCCTTAGGTCTGACTATCCAAGGGCAGACACAGACGAAGGGAACTGGGCCTGACACTGAGGCCTGCTCCTCTGCTGGTGGCAAGTGGCCCAGCTCTGTGAGGGGTGCTCCAGTGAGAGGCCAGGCCTGTTCCAAGCTGCCTGCCTGTGGCAGAGGAAATGTAAAACAAGGCAGTGATGCCTGCCTCCCTGGAGCTGCCCGTTACCTCCCTCCTGACGCTGTTCCTGTGCAGAGAGGAAGGCCTGGGACCGGGACCGACCAGGGCAACCCAGCTGCGTAGCTGGCGGAAAAAGGGCCTGCCTTGCTGAAGGTGCTTGCAGTGTTATTGTAGCCAGGCCGGTCCTGGGACTTGAGAGAGACAAGGCCAGTGGCGGTATGGGCAGCATGCTTGCTCTTGGCGCCAGCTGCCCTCATGCCTCCTGCGGCACCCCGCAGCCACTGCCCACAGCTGCCTGTGTTTGGTGAGTGAGCACAGAACGGGCGCTGTTTGGACTGGAAGAGAGAGCTCTGTTCTCACACCTCCCCCCATGCCGAGACAGCCAGGCGGCAGGAGAGGCAGTGGGACTGAGAAAGTAGGACAAAAGATACCAATAAAACGTTGCTTACAACAAGATACGGGGCCTGATCCTGAGCTGGGGTAGAGTGGTGTCTTTCTGTTGATTTCAATGCACCCTCTTCGGTTCAGACCTGATCCCTAGCTGCTGTTGAGGGTAGTTGGTGAAAATGTGGTTAACACAAACAGGGCTAGAAATAAACATCCTCTTACTAAGTGCCCTTGAGGAAACCACATTGCTTGGCCTGAACCAGGGCTTAAATTCTTATAGAGTATTTCCTGGAACCCCACCTCCGCCCCCAGGGCTGTAACAACTCCAGCGGGGTGAGGACATTTACCAGAGCTCCGGCTGAATTTAAGTTGTTTTACGTTAGCTCTCCTCCTCATGAGTGATAATGAGTCTGGTTCTGAGAGGACCACCTGACTCCAGGTGAGCAGGACCTCAGTCAGGGAATTCACTGCAGCGGAGGCAGGAGAGCCAAGGGTAGCGCAGCTCCTGCGGGTATTATTAGAACCGTTGTTGCTGACGACCTGGCAGCGTTCCCGCTGTGCCACTCAGAGTAGGCCAGGCTCCATGCCCGAGGTCTGCCACCTCCTTCTGGACACACACCAAGCCACGGTGAGGCTCCATTCATGCTGCCATGGAAGGGCAGCTACAGGCTGGAGCATCACTGGGGTTGACCTCTGCTCTGCCACTAAGTGCCAGCAGTAACAGAAACGTGAAGAAAGACGACCAAGATAAATGCCATTTTCCTTCTTCTCCCTTCAGGAATTGCGGTGGTTTTCTGTGTATTTTGTATTAAATCCTCTGTGAGTGACACACCATTTTCTTTCTCATTTGCCTGAGAAAACTGCTTATTCCTTACGACCTGTTAGTTTTGACTCGTCACCATGCGAATTTCTGGGCTGTGACAAATGGCAGAGTGATCCATAGCAACCAACGTCTGACGCATTCTCTACTGAAACCCAAGTTCCCAGAGCATTAACACAGCACAATGCCAGCGCAAGGTACTCTGCCCCTTGGCATGGACGCTTTACGGTGCAATTTCTAAGGCACGATCACATACGAATTCTCAGCACAATCTGAGGCAGTTTTCCCACCTGTCTACCTGCCACACCTTGGACTAGCTTCATAGCAACCCACGGGATCTCTGTGGACTGCCCAGCGTATGAACAGCCCCATGGGAGTCAGGCCATTATTTATGAGGTGGAAGTTAAGCAAGTGCGTCAGTGCGGGCCAAGGCCTTGTTCACCCAGCTAGACCACTTCACCCTCAGGAGCATATTTCTATAAAGTTTGCCAGCATGAATGTCACTGCCCCCCTGGGTGTGGCCACCAGTCTGTTGGGAGCTACCAGTGTTCCCCATGTACTGGAGGGGGGAGCTGTAGGAGTGTTCACCCCACATCTGCCCAGCCCCTGCCTAGCACTTAATTCTGCCTCCAAATCTATTGTGTTCCAACCCAGCCCAATCTCTGCTCCTCCCCCACAGGGCTGAGGGGGGCTGCAGCAGGGTCCCCCCCCCCCTTTTCAGGCTGGGGGCAGCTGCAGGGGATCTTCCCCTGTCCCTGTCTGGGCAGTTCCACAGAGAGGTGGGGGGAAAGCAGAGCAACCATCCTGTCCCCATTGCTCACGGGGGGAGCCATCCATGTGAGAACACAGCAAGAGCTGGCCACACTGCATGGCAGTGTGGAAGCCTAGAGAGGCAGGTCTGCGAGGGACCTAGGGAGGCCCAATCCATCCCCTCTGCTGAGGCAGGATATGGCCCAGTGTCTTGTCACCATGCGGCCTGTCCTGTTCTGGCCCCCTCCCCACAAACAGATGGGGAGCCTGCCTAGATCTTAATCACAGGGGAGGGGCATTGAACCAAGTGTCTCCTCTGCCAAGTGTTTCAGTCCAGCAGATGTTTAGAGCAAACAAAGCACCAGGAGTGTGAAGGAGCAAGAGTCAAAAGCTGGTTTCTCTCCCTCCCAGCTAACCAGAGACCAGGTCTCCAGCTGCATGTTCAACACAAGGGGCCCACGATGGGACGCCTACGTTCCTATTCAGGCATCTGAATAAGTGCTGGTCTCTCCCTGCATTACAGCTGGTCCCTCCCACTCCACAAGTGCCAGCTTCACCATGAACCTCTCAGTTCTTCTCCTCCACACTGCTCCTTCCGCCTGGAAGCTCGGCCTGAACGGGTCCCAGTGTCCCTGAAGGCTGAAAAAGGGGAAAGGACCCTGCTGCAGCGCATGGGGGAGGAAGATCCCCAGGAGGGGCAGAGATGGGGTTAGGGTTGGGACACTGTGGATTTGGAGGCAGAATTAAGTGCTAGACCAGTGGCTTGCACCTATTTACCAGTGGGAGCCACATGTTTGGCTTTCGGCGTGTTACGTGGGCCGCACCCACACACTGTATCTGCTGCGTGCATGGCCTACGGATGTCACATGGGCCACAGCTGTGTGTTGATTGGCTTAGAGCACTTCCCTCTCCTCCCCTGCATCTCTCCAGGCCCCGTGTGGGGCACAAAGCACCAGCCCCCTAATCCTGGCATGGGCAAGAGGCTGATCCTCACTGTATCGCTGTCTAGTTCCTGGTGTAACTTGCCAGTGAACTTGGGCACAGATCCACCCCCCACCTGCCCGTTCCTGTCTCTCCTGCCACTCAAAGCAGGCGAGCCAGCCTGGGAGAAACGGGAGCCCGGGCAGCTCTCTCCTCCCCATGTGCACTGGGGAGCCGCAGGGGCTCTCTGACTTCCCCAGTGACAGGCTAGAGCATGCGCCACCCTCTGACCTGCCCCAGGAGGCTGCTCCCCTTTAACGGGAGGTGTGGAGGGCTGATAGCGGCTCAGGCACCAGTATGCATGGGCCACAGGACCATTGTAAGTCTGGCCTTCCAGTGCTATGAAGGGAAATACATTCAAGACTGTGAGGTGCTCAGTGATGGGGTCCTGTACATCCCTGGAAGCAAAGCGACCCTCAGCCCGGCGCGGCGCTCAGCACTCTGACCTGAGCCTGCAAAGCAGTTAGGATGCGTGTTTAATTTTAAGCATGCGCTCAGCCCTACGGAGATTAAGGGGACAAAGCCAAGGGGCAGAATGCTCTGCTCCATGGTTGCAGGATTGTGCCCTACCACAGGCAGGGATCTGGACAGCACGGTACAGACCACATCTTTAGACAGCCAATCCCCTCTTGGCATTGCCCTTGGCTTTCCTTAGAATTCTCTTCCGAATGCTATGGGGAATGCACAGCCGCAAAGGGGCAGAATTAAGGTGATCTGCGCTACCTTAGGTTTCTCATCTCCTGTCACTGGGTGTTGAACTCTGCACATAGAACATCATATCAACAGAGGGCTGGGTCGGACCCTCCCAATGTGAGCCAACAAGGAGGTGGCTAAAGAGGAGGATTCCCTCCTTCCTTCCCTCCCTCCCTCTCTCATTTATTTATAGACAGATGTGCCGGGACTTTCCCAAACTGTGGTTTCCATTCTTCAAGGTTTGAGGCATTTATACGTCCCGGTGTGGCTACTGCTACTGTTACTAGTCTGGGAGCTGCCTGTCACATTTCTCCTGTGCATTCTTTCTCGCTCGCCCTCAAAAATGTGACTCTGACCATTCTGCTGCAACAGACGGGATGTAAATCAGGCTGAAATCTTTCCAAGGCACAATCTTACAAACCCTGACCCATAAGAAAAGTGAAACGTGTTCTCAGAAATAAAGAGATATGAATCCTTAAATTTTAAAAAAGTGTCTGTCTTTGTGATTTGTGTCCCCCCCCCCTCCCCAACAATTACTGTGCAATTCTTTTGAGAAGTTATGGGCAAACAGTCAAGATTTGCATGAGACTGAAGCCATTTTAAGTACAGTATAAACCTAAGCAGCATATTTTATGGTTGCATATACTAGTCTGCAACGATTTGTTCAGCATGCCCTGAAAAGAAAATATGTAATCTTCAAATTAATTTGAGAAAGACGTTGTGGCAGGGGGTTGGGGGTGTAAAAGTACCAGGCAGAAAGGATTTTTTTCTAATCATTTATGTGTTGGATGAAGCAGAAAGCTGCCAGATAGCTTCTTTTCGACAGCTTGGAGTTACTGTTGGGAACAGATCCATGTATGGAAGCAAAAGCAGAAAAGCACAGATAAGCTGAGACCCAGCTATGCAAACCATGTTTAGAGACACTTAAAGGACAAGCTCCTTTCTTTCGGGTAAATTTAGAGAAGCCATCGTACGAGGTCCTTTTTCCATTCAGCCTTGCACACAGCTACTGAGACTTACAAGCGGTGAGTGAAATCAATGTAAGTGTTGTCTATGAATGTATAGCTCAGATATCGGGTGTCCCTGCTCTCCTAGGAAAACTGTGCATCTGGGGGTGTCCGAAGAGAGATTCTGGTTGGGATCCAAAGAAGAGGCACTGAGTTGAATAGGATTGCAGCTAGGGAAGCAGAAACTTTGATGGAACATGAAATATTGCAAAATTAATATTTTATCACTGATCGTCTGCTATTTGGGCTTTATGAATTGAGTGATGTAAAACCTTCAGTAAGACAGGGCCTTGAGAGCGTGCTCTTATTTTTTAGTGTCTGCCTCTTTTCTGTGTCCATGTATCAAATGTGTACAAATAATGTCTGCCTTTTCTGTGTTTTTGCATGTCTTACTTTTGTTTTGAGAAATGCATCTCTTTAGTGGTGTGGGTTGAGCTGAATGGACACAAGGAAGAGCTGATTTGTAAACGACTTGTGTTTCCGGGCACTTGAAGGCACTTTCTCAATGTTTCTCTGTAAATATGAGGTTGATTACATCCTGTGCAAAGATTTTTGCATGATTTTAACCATGAAAACCAACCTCCTCCCCCCACCCAAAAGAAAAACAGCTGGGTCCATCCTTGTGTCAAGCTATTTCTTGCAGGGAGCATTTCAGGAACATAAAGCTCTGTAAAAAAGGTTTTCCTTCCAACCAATATCTATTTAACATTAAATTACATTAGTATAATAGCCTGTGCATTGGCAAAAGCAGAGCTAGGTACCCGTCATAAATTAATGTGTTGTATAGAGAAAGCATTTGATTAAACTGGATGTATAAAGGGCTTTACATCCTTAGTCTAAAATCTTGTTTATTTTTGAATCCGATGATTAAATCATGGTATTGTTGCAAGGCTACAGAACAGAGTTTTGGGGTCAGTTCAGGTGTTATAATGAGGAATTCAGAGTCCTGCTACAAATAGGTAAAGAAGCATTTTCATTTTTCAGGTGGCTAATAGACTGGAAAAAATAAGTTATCATAAGTAAAACTGTTTGGAAAGAACTGAAAAATATGAAAATGACTGAAAATCGTATATTCTAAGGTTGTACTGAAGCATAAGGGAAAATATTGATCATTACACCCTACAGTCTTGAATATTTTTGTCCACAGACAGAATTTTTGTTTTTCCTTGAATTTATTTAATAATTATCACCACCTATATTAATATAAAAAAATAACAGACCATTTGGTTGTGACTCCATAGTTAAGGCTGTGTTCCACAAAGGGCTTAATATGGGGCATAAATTCCTGTTTTTTCACTACATTTCACTGATCTTTCCGTGTGAAATTCCACAGAATCCTTCTGGATTTTCTCTGCTGCTTTTTGTTCATTTACTTTCACTTTTTAATGGGAAATGTTTGAAAATGGGTTGTGGCTGAAATGTGAGTGTGGGATCCCAACACTTTTTTGTTCTTGATTTAAAAGCAAACACACACACACCTACAGAAGAGTTGGTGGAGAGATTGACCTTGAGGAAATGTCAAGCAATGGGTAATTTTGAGAATAAATATATTTGGATTGAGGATCATTTTGTGCTGTTATTCACCAAGATACTGTTATTCTCCATTGTACACTTAAAACAGCCTCTGCCAGTGCTTACGCTCTTCTGCCAGATTTTAGCCTTTACCAGAAGGTTTTAGGTGCCGCTGCTGATGGGTGAAACCCCTCCTTCAGTGGCTGTAGTTTTCCCTAGGCCCCTAGGAATAGCAGTTTCCTATTTCTCCCTTTTCCAAACTGAGCCATTGCAACACGGCAGAGCACTACTCTAAAGAACCGCAGCTAAGTCCTGGGAGGACGTTGTTTGGAAAGGGGGCCTGGTAGGGGGTGTGCTTGGGAAGGGAGCACTGCACAGGCCCTGCTCAGCAGCTGTGTCTGGTAGCAATCTTAAGGGCTCCGGCTGAAGCTTTGTCTGAGCGCAGATACACGCCACAGACCGGTGAAAACGAGACTGCGTCTGTGATCCAGCTAACTAGGGACTAAAGGTCACCTCAGTCAGCTAGTTGGAGACCCGAATTCATGCCAAACGCTGCTCAGGTGGACTCTGAAGGATGAAATTGAACTAGCAGAGGCCTGCGAAATAACTTGGGACCCTGAGGATTGTTTGTCAGAATGGTGCACAAAAATATTGTCTCCCCCCGGTTTTGGGGCCAGAGAGAACTGCTGTCTGACGACCCGCATGACGTAGGCCAGTTCCTGCACGATCCATGACTTAGCTGGAAAGTCACATGCTGTTTGCAGGTGAGTGTGGGGCTGCACCAGGCTGTTGTGATGAACCTCAGGCCTGCAGGTCACATGCAAAGAAGCCTCTGTAAGCCCAGGGCAGGCTGGAGAGCCCTCTACAGAGAGTGCAGTTACAGCCCCCAGTTTACTTTTAAGCTCAGGTTTCCCATAACGGGTTCAAATCTGGCTCCAGGGAAGCACCACAGGAAACTCAAGATAGGTGGGGAGAAAGATAAATGGGTCTCAGTGACAGCAGCTTTGCCCAGCTCCAGCTAGCGTTCAGCATGCTTTCGCTGTCACCGGCCCGGAGCAGGAGTGTGAAACAGCACATGAACAAACAGTTTCCCAGACGCCAGTGGTGGCTGAGCTCTTGAGGGAGGCTTGGTAAAGCTGCTGGTGCCAAGGAGTGTTAGTTAAGTGCATCACAAGGCAGTCTTGCCTAGTGGATAGAGCATCAGTCTGGCATCAGGAGAACTTGGTGAGTGACTTGGGGAAAAAAAAAAAAACACTTCCCCCTTTTGGCCTCTTTCCCCTGCCACCCTCCTGTCTGCCCATCGAGCGTGTCAGCTCTTTGGGGCAGGGACTGTCTCCTAGCATGTCTGCCCTCTGTTCCTCTGGCAGCACCAGACCCCAACCTCATAGAAACAGCAACAAAGAAGTCAGCTAATGCCCCGGGTCCGACTCTTGATTTTGGGTACTGCAGGGTTTGGCTGAAACTCCTTAAAAAGCCAGCACCAGGCTTACCACTCACCGCTGGCATGCACCTCGTGACTCACCTGGAGATGGGCCCGTCACCAGCCGGTCACCCCTTGCTGTGCTCACTCACTCACTCGCTCGCTCTTAGTGACTTGGCCTCCATCAGTGTCTCTCAGGACGGGCTGTCCTCTGCCAGGCCAGGCAGCCCTCATCCTACAGCCAAAGCTGTGCCACTTCCCCACAGCTGGTGGGGAACCCAGGCCTGTCCTGTGCGCCACAGCTGGGCTCTACTTACTCCCAGACCTGGTTACGATCTGCCCGGGCTGTTCTGCTCCCTCCTCCTGCCTGCTGGCATAGCCCTGTGGCTTTTCCCATTAGCTTCAGCACAGGAAGTGACAGCAGGCTACTCTCCCTGCTGGTCTCCACTCCTTAGCTCTAGAAGCCCCACCTGTGCCTGCCCAGGTGTGCTTCACTCTTAATTAAGCATTACTGAGCTCTGGCTGCCCTCCAGGTACAGCCTGTGCAGGTAACTGGCCCATCAGCACAGGTGAGGGGTGGGGGGCCTCAGCACAGCTCAGCACTCTTGACAGTCAGTCCCCACATGAATGGAGCATCAAGTATCATTTGTGGCTCTTGAAAATCTTGGCCTGTCTGGCTGGAATGCCTCAGCTCAGCAGTGGGATTTTGCAAAGCAGCTATGTGATTTAGGAGCGCTCTCCATGGGACTTGTGCACCTGAATCCCTGAGGCTCATATGAAAGTCTCACCCATTGTTTGTACAGAGCTGTGTTAGATAAGCCTGGGGGGCAAACTTCACTGTTCTTCTCCAGGGTCTTAAAAAAACCCAACTTCTCTAGAAAAGAAGAACTCTGGAGACCCAGAGTTCAGTCTCGAAGGATTTTCAGCAAGGATTGCCCAGGGTCAGCCTCCTCTCCTTTAAGTCCCAGAAGGAACTGAAGAAATGAATTCAATTAAATAACTCTATATAACCTTATGATGAAGAAACAAAGACTAAGCTGATTTGTGCACTATAACAGAGCTATTTTATAACCCACCGTTACAAGAAACATAACTAAAGAGAGAAAACCAAAAGTAAAATGTGAACAGTTCAGTCCACACAAAACACAGTAAGAAACCGAGAGATCCCAAAAGCTTAGGGTCTCCGTGAGTGTCTCTGATCACCGAATCTGCACCATAGGCTGACTCTGAACCAGCTCTCCACTTGCTTGTAGGGATCCTCAGTTGGAATCCAGGCTGCCTCTTCCCCTGCTATGGATCACTGGTAGGCAGCCAGCTCACTCATTAATCAGTCAGCTAAGTTGCAAGGATATAGACTTAATGAAAACCCTGTTACAAGAAAATATACAAAACCTGGGAATAACAAAACAGAAATGACTTTCCCATTGCTACATGTACAGAGAAGCTGGTGAATCACACTGGCTGAGACAGAAACTAGAACCACATGCCAAGCCTACAACTAAACCAGCAGAAGTGCTCTTCCCTCCCAGGTTTCCCTTGCTGCAATTAGCATGGCCCATGCGCCCTGGTAGAGGGTTAGTATCAGCATTACCTGCTGCAGAGTGAGGGCCAGCCGACTGCTCTCAGCAGGTATGTCTACACTACAGATGGCCCCCTGGACCCCCAGCCAGGGCCAGATTAAGGAGGGGCTAGCCGGGCAGCTGCCTGGGGTGCTAACCTATGGGGGGTGCCTGATGGCAGCTGTAAGGGGTGCCGCACGCCCAGGGCCGGGGGCCGCGCGGCGCCCCTTAGAGCTGCCATCAGGCACCGCGCGTCCAATTGCAGCAGTAAGGTGCGCAGTGCGCCGGGGGGTGGGGCCGCGCATGCATCATGCGCCCGGGGGCAGAGCCGCGCATGCGTCGCACGCCCACTGCCCGGGGCACAAGAATGGCTCGAGCCGGCCCTGACCCCAGCTCCCAGGGCGGCGGAGGCTCGCAGAGGGCTCTGGGGTTCTAGGCTCTGGGCGCTGTGCCGGCGGGGTGTGCGGTGCCTCGAGCAGCCTGGTGCAGGACTGGCTAGCACCACGTGAATGACAGCTGGTGATCGGTGCGCTCTTTGGTCCAGCAGGCTGAGCTCTGCTAGATCTGAATTCTACAGCAGAAGGCCAGATCTGCCCCAAGGCAGGGTTAGGTGGAGTTCAGGAAAGTGAAGCTCTGGAATAGGCTTCCAAAGGAGACTGTGGCATGAGGGGGATGTTTCAGAACAAGTTAGCCTAGCATCTCTCAGGCAGGCTCCAGGCAGAGCCCCGCGCGGGTACAGCTTGATCTGAATCCACACACATGAGTCGCAGATATCTGCATTCACACCCGGATACAGGGCTCTAGGCAGCGGCCGATATAGGACAGGGCGAGTGGGGCAGCTGCCCCGGGCCCCACACTTCAATAGGCCCCGTGCATGCACTACTACCTGTCGGCTGTGGCCGTGGCACATGCGCGAAATTGTGCTGCCCCGGGCCCCACGCTTCAATAGGCCCCACGCCCTGGGCCCCGCAAAACTCTCATCTGCCCCTGGCTCTAGGTCTTGGTTCACTTGGTCCTGCATCTGCGCAGGGGTCTGGAAGTGATGGGGTCTAGCCCTACAGTTCTCTGTTTCTATGGTCCTCAGCCCTAGGTGTTGACTCCAGGGGTGCTCAGCACCTGCCGGCAGCAAAGTTCCCCTCTCTACCCCCAGTGCCTCCTGCCCACCGGTGGCCCCGCTGCTCCACTCCCTTCCAGCACCGCCAGCCACAAATAGGCATTCAGGACACGGGGGGGGGGGGCAAGGACACAGCATGCTCAGGGGAGGAGGCAGGGTGGGACAGAGGCTTGGGGGAAGGGGTGCAATGGGGGCAGAGGTGGAGCAGATGGGGTGGGGGTGGGGGCTTGAGGGAAGGGATGCAGTGGGGCTGGGAGCAGAAGAGGAGTCAAGCACCCTCTGGCTAGAGGGGAAGTCAATGCCTATGTCCTGACCAGGATAAATCAACTTAGATCACTTGTCACTTTGTCATTCTGCAGAGGGCTTGGCCCTGAATTGCTACCAAAACGCACTTAGGAGCCATCAGACCTGTATGTGGAAAAGACTCTCAATACTGTATGTTGATACGGATGAAAGAACAAAGGTGTTTACACAAGGGTCCAAGGGAGCTCAGCTTTATGGAGGAGCTGGAACAGCCTCCTAGGACTTGGTCCCGGTTCACAGTCCTGGGTCCTGGAGCGCTTGGCCCTTTAAATGATGCTATTTGTCAAGCCTCCGTCCCTGTAGACTCTGAGGCTGTGCCGACACTGCAACGCTATCCCGCGTCTTCACAGCAAGCCCACTATTTCAAAATATAACGGGCTCGCTATTTTGACATCCCTGTAAATCTCATTGCACAAAGAGTAAGGGATGCTTTGGAGTAGCGGGTTATTTTGAACACAGACCAAATCACAAAATAAGCTACTTTGAAATAAGATTGAAATAAGATACACAATTTGCATAGCTCAAATTGCGTATCTTATTTTGAGCTACAGTGCAGTGTAGATGTACCTTGAGTGCCTCACAACCTGTAATGCCTTTATCCTCACAACACCTCTGGGATTGGAAGCAGGCCAGTGCTATCACCCCACTATACAGAGGGGGAACTGAGCCCCCCCCCACACACACACAAACAGTGATTTGCCCAAGGTCAAATGGCCAATCTGTGGCAAAGCACAGAATTCAACCCACATCTTCCAGTACTAGGCTAGGGCTCTAACCATTGGACTGTCTTTTCCCCTTTGGGCCCAGGGCCAGTTTTGCATTGCTGAAGAGTCACCCTACTAGCTTTGTAACATCTTGTGTCAACAACCTTAGAAGGGAAATTTAGTCCCCAAATTCTGTCCATCAATGCGGAGCCCTAAGGCTGGGGCTGACAGAAGGGGGATGGGGGAATTCTTGTCCCCCAAATTCAGCATGAAATGTCACACGGACTTTTTAAAAAACTTCAGCTGTAATTAAATAGTTTGTTTCAGCCACAAGGATTTGAGTCTTCGGGGCGTTACCAGGTGCGAATGGGGGTAATTTCAGGGCACTGAGGGATTTGAGCAGAATTTGGTATCTTGCTGCATATTGCAGATGGAAGCATTCTCCGGGCTCCACGGTTCTAGGAGAGGACATCCCAGAGCGTGGCCAGCCACTGGCTCTTCCCTCATTCCTACAATCAGCAGCTAATGTCTGCACCATCCTGGCTGCTTCTTATGTTGCCTCTACCAGGCTTCTCCACCTCTGCTGGGGGTGCCCTTCCCACAGGGCCAAGCTACCTTCTCTCCTGGCCTGAAGGAGTGGCTGCAGGACTCCCCTGCCGCCCTTTCCTGCCCTCAGCTCCCTGACTCTCTCTCAGCTCCATGGATTCCTATCCAGGTGAGCATCATTCTTTAGTCTGGCCTTGCTGCTCGCTGGTTCCTCCTCCAGGCTGATGTGCTCCCCTAGCCAGCCTAACCCATGCAGAGCTGGTCTGGGGTGAAGACCCCGTCACCAGGCCCTTCAGTCTGGGGTTACATGCTCATGACAGAGAGAGAAGGTAACGCTCTGACTTGTATGGCGCAGCACAGACTGCTCTGTGTACCTGTCTGAACCGAAAGTTACACTCCGGAGGGAAGGGTAACGAGTAGCGCGAATGAGAAAGGGCCCAGAGATCACACCTCAGACGAGAGATTATCAAAAGGTAAAATGCATCAGGAGGCTCGTGGGTAACTAGCATTGTCTTTAAGGAGCAAAAGGGGACAAATGCCAAGACGAGACAGGAATCTACTTCTTGTGTAAGTTGGTGCAGTGGAGCCTTGACCTCTAGGTGGAATGGGAGTCAGGAGTGTAACTAGGAGCAGAGGGAGGAAATTTAGACTAGATGAGGAACATTTCCCAAAGCAAGAGATTGTTTAGACTGGAATGGCCTCCCACGGGAGGTGGGGAGAAGGGGGGGGACTCCTTCACTTGGCTTATTTTGAAGTCCGTGAGAATGTGCTGCAGAGCACAACCTCACACGAGCAGGCAGACATCAAAGGCGGCGCAATGGGCTGTCTCTCTTTCCAGCCCTTAGGATGCTTTCAGATTGCTCACTCTGACGAGGAGCCCCTTGCATTCGGAAACAGTGGAGATTTCTCTCACGTGACGTGCATCTGGTCGTCTGTGTTACACAGAAATAAGACTTTCTCCTGGAGCTGGCAAATCAGGGCCCAGTGACAACATCTTCCACCGCTTCCTGCTCGTTTACAAACCTTTCCTCACTTTCACTGGAACTTTTACTTGGCTTGTTTTCCTCTCTTCTCAGACAAGCAAAGCTGGGACTTGGAAGGAGACACAACAGTGGGGAAAAAACCAGCACTCTGGAGGGACAGGAATGTGCCAGCTTCTAATTTTTCATCTCCCTGCTGGGGCCTGTTGAATTGCCCTCAGAGCCCTCTTCACGTGAAACTATCCCCTTCCGACCATACCTGCATCCCACCTGGCATCCTTCTCCTGGGAAGGCACCAAACGGTGCTCTCAGCAGAGGCTGTCTGTCTGCCCCTGAGCAGCTAGAGGGGTCACTGTGGAAAGATGGAGAGAAGCTTTTCCCACCTCTCTGTTGGATGGAGCTGACACATTCTAAGTAACAACACATCCAGGCTGGGATCGGGACGCAAAGCAAGGCCCCTCAGGGCACTGCCAAGTTTCAGGGCTGGCAGCTGCCCAGGGAAGACTCCACTGGCACCCCAGTGACCCGAACAGGAGGGCAGAAAGTTGAACCATTTCAATATGGTACAAAACGATGAATTGCCCCAGGAGGCCTCCCTAACCCCTATGCTAGACTCAGCAAAGCAGCCAGATTCCAAACCCTGAAGCTTTGCGTTACCAGCTGATGGGAATGTGCTTAGTGTGGGAAGTGATTCATGAGGAAGGATTCAAAGAGTTAATACTGACATTGGTGTGGACTGACTAAGGGAGGAGTAAGAGGTGGGCGGGGGCCATGAGCAGGAGTGTGCCAGTATTTGCAGGGCATGAATTCCTGGGAGACATGGTGGCCCATCTGGTCTGGTGTCATCTCTCTGACAGTGAGCTGGGCCAGAGACAAAGGCAAGAATCCCATAGGGTCCCTGTGCCAGGGTGTTTGCCTTGCACTGTGCCTTTAAGGGCAAAACCCCAGCCCTGAGCAAGGGCTGCAAGCAAAGCCCCACCTGAGGCAGCTCAGGCTAATGAGGGCCCAGCTGTGGGCGATATAAAGAGGGACTGCTGGAAGGGGGAAGGAGGAGGAGTTGCCTGCTGCTCTGGACAGAGAGTAGCAGGGACCCCACTACTAGGGAAGCAGGAGGCTTCTTGGAGGTAGAGCAGTGCTGGGGAAGGCAGGCAGAGCTGGGGAAGCTCTGGCCAAGCAAGGTCCCAGGCTGCAGGACTTGAAGCCAGGCCTGAGGCTACTAGGGCTGTAGAGAGGCAGCCAGGGCAGGCAAAGGCAGCAAGTCCACACCCCTTTGCCTATGATGAGTGGCCATTACAGATGCAGTTTGCCCCTGAGTCAGAGGCTAGATGAAGGCTGGCAGTGGGTCACTGTGGGAAGGTTGGTGCAGGGGAACTGGGGGGAGAACCCAGGAATGATAAATGCCAACCCCTGGAAGGAGGGCTCAGATGCTGGTGTGGGCACTGCCGGAGGGCAGTGTCCTGAAGGGGATGCTGTGGTCAAAGAGAAACAGGGGGAGATATCAGCTAGAGGGAGGCATCCAGCCAGCCAAACCAGCTAATTCCCAGGATTACCAGCTGGAGGTGCTATGGTGGTGCCCTGTGACAGTCCCATTATGGGAAATCTCCCTGGCCGTCAGAGGCTGGCTGTGGGGGTGGAAGCAGGAGGGTTTACAGCTTCATGTCTGTATCTATCAATGGCTGCTCTGGCTTTTCTCGCTGTGCCTCTTGCTGGGTTTGAGCGGGCTAAGCTCTCAGCCGCAGCAATCTCTTGTGGCAATGAGTGCCGCAGGTGAATGTGTGCTGTGGGATTTCTCCTCTGTGTGTGGCCTGTAGCACTGTCTTCAGTACAGGCCATTAGCCCTGCCCCCTGTGGTCAGCACTGACTCCCTGCTCCACGCCACTCACAAAGCTTGTAAGGTGACAGGCACAGGCCTTCTGGAGAGAGGTAACTAGTGGTGTTCCCCAAGGGCTGTCCTGGGCCCAGTCCTATTCAGCATATTCATTAATGAGCTGGAGAAAGGGATAAGCAGTGAGATGGCAAAATGTGCAGATGATACAAAGTTGCCCAAGATAGTTTAGGTCCAAAGAGATCTTACGAAAGTGGGCAACAAAATGGCAGATGAAATTCAATGTTGAGAAATGCAAAGTAACGTACATTGGAAAACATGCCAACTCGCTATATAAAATGATGGAGATTAAATTAGCTATTACCACTCGAGAGAAAGATCGTGGAGTCACTATGGATAGTTCTCTGAAAACATCCACTCCATGTGCAGCGGTGTCAAAATGTGAACAGAATGTTGGGAATCATTAAGAAAGGGATACATAATAAAACAGAACATCTGATTGCCTCTACAGGTAGTCCCCAACTTGCAAACGGGTTACATTCCAAATACCTGCTTGTAACTCGATTTGTTCGTAAGTCGGAATACATGCTTTTAAATGCGGCTGCGCTGTTGGTAAGTGCGGATCGCGCGTTCATAACTTGGGGACTGGCTGTAATGGGCTTAATGGGAGGTTGGTCGTAAGTACGAACGGTCATAAGTAACTTTGTAACTCGGGGACCAGCTGTATATAAATCCATGGTTCACCCACATCTTGAATATTGTATGCAGATGTGGTTGCCTCATCTCAGAAGAGATACTGATTTTGGCATAAGAATAGGCTCTGAAAAGGGCAACAAAAATTATTAGAAGTATGGAGAGGTTGCCATATGAGGAGAGATTAATAAGGGACTTTTCAGCCTGAAAAAGAAATGACTAAGGAGGGATATGGTAGAGGTCTATAAAATCATGGCTGGTGTAGTAAAAGTAAATAAAGAAAAGTTACATACTCCTTCCCATAACACAAGAACTAGGGGTCACCAAATGAAATTAATAGGCAGCAGGTTTAAAACAGACAAAAGGGGGGATTTTTTTCACATAACTGATGGTAAACCTGTGGAACACCTTGCCAGAGGATGTTGTGAAGGCCAAGATTATAATTGTAACTAAAAAGAACTAAAAAGTTTTTTAAAAAAGAGCTAGATAAATTCATGGAGGATAGGTCCATCAATGGCTATTAGCCAGGATGGGCCAGGATTGTGTCCCTAGCCACTGTTTGCTGGAAGCTGGGAATGGGTGACAGGAGATGGATCACTTGATGATCACTTGCTCTTCGTTCCCTATGGGGCACCTGGCATTGGCCAACAACACCCTACCTCCTGCCCAAACCCTGCAACTCCACCCTGCTCCCAGGCAGCTCCTCCCACACACTGAACCCCTAATTTTTGGACTCACTCCAGAGCCTGGGAGCCCCACAAAATCTACTAGCCCCAGAACCTCAGAAGAATTAGTTCGACCCAGGTCACCAGCAGCCACTGGCTGCCCTGGACCGGTGGCTTTAATTTAGGAGTCTAAATGTAGTTACGGGAACCTGCCACCCACCCGAGTTTGCCAGTGTTGGCCACCATGTCTTTGGGGCAGGCTAACCACATTCTGATCTTCCAGCCATACCGAGAGACATACACTTCCCCCTTTCTGAACCAACTAAACAGCAGACATAGCTTCCTTCAGAGGCTACTTCTAAGCTTTCTGCTCAGATCATGGTGTGGCAAGGGTGACATTAGGAATGCCCGGTGTTACCTTTTGGCCTGAAAGCAAAACTAAAGGCAAAAACCTTGTACTTCCAAGCTCAAGTCAGCAAGCAGCAGCTGGATTTGCTGTTAGTATGATGAGGTTGCCAACACACACAAGTTAATAGCAATAGATGCAGACCACAGGATGTTGGTGATCCTTGGCATTAGCTCGTGATTTGGCCAGACATTTTACACGGCTGAGAAATGCACACAACAGAATATTTCTAACAATAACACTGGATGTGAGAGACAAGTGTTTGTTTTACTCTGGACAGTAATTCATCCCATATGGTCCTTTAAGCCATGTTAGATGTTAAGCCATTTGGGCCTGAGAATTATTTTTTGGGGGTGGCCTCCTGGGCTGTATAAATCCACTGGGCTTTGCCTGCTTATGGAACACTAGCTAATCAAAGCGAGGTGCTGAGAGTGCCCCGCCATCCCGGCATGATGCCTGGTTCAGAAGTAGGAAAAAGACTCTGCATTGCCCCAGCTCTAGTTAGGCTGCAAGGGCTTCCCCTCTCCTGTTTCCCAGAATGATGATGTTTACTTTTCTGTGCTGCCTCTCTGACAGCCTTCAGAAGCAATCCACATGTGATAGTAAGGTCCTGGCACAGGGGAGAATCTGTGACCTATCTGAAAAGCTAATGTAGTTTTAACTTCCAGCATTTATCTTCCCTGTGTACTTTCTCATGGTGCAGCAAAGTCAAATCACTGAGGAAATCTTATCATAAGCTCCCAGTCCATTTTCATAGCTAGCTCAACAGATGAGTCGGATCTCCTTAGTGTGTTAATTATTGGGTGAAAGGCCTTCAACAGACAGTCAGGCAGCTCTCAAGAAGTACTAACAGAAAAGAAATGACGCCATTGCCGTTCGTGGTGTTTCATACCTTTCCTCTAACACTAAGAGTTTCATCAACACTTTTTCCTACAGTAAATGCATGAGCTGTGAGAACTGTCACAAAGCCCGTGGGAAGCGACTAACAGCATTGTTAAGCTGAAGCAAAGAATCCAATTGATCTCCAGTTCTGGCTTGCAGCTTTCGGAAAGGTTCAGCACCCTGAGCCACCAGGCTGGTGTGCGTCACACCGCCAGTCCCTAGCACACGACCGGTACTCTGCATTCGGATGGAGTTAGGGTCTCTACTGGAAGTGTGGAGAAAGTGATTATAGAAAAATTATTTACCTTTTCCCATAATACAAGAACTAGGGGACACCAAATGAAATTGATGGGTAGTAGGTTCAAAACTAATAAAAGGAAATTTTTCTTCACACAGCGCACAGTCAACCTGTGGAACTCCTTGCCCGAGGAGGCTGTGAAGGCCAGGACTCTATTAGGGTTTAAAAAAGAGCTTGATAAATTTTTGCAGGTTAGGTCCATAAATGGCTATTAGCCAGGGATAAAGTATGGTGCCCTAGCCTTCATAACAAGGGCAGGAGATGGATGGCAGGAGATAAATCACTTGATCATTGTCTTCTGTTCTCCTTCTCTGGGGCACCTGGCATTGGCCACCGTCGGCAGATGGGATGCTGGGCTCGATGGACCTTTGGTCTGACCCAGTATGGCCATTCTTATGTTCTTATGTTCTTAAGTGAATGCCCGAGACATTCACCTTGTTGAGAAATACGTTAGCCACCAGATTTCAACCCTTCTGCCACCCCTGTTGAAAACATCATTTGATAAACAGGTAGAGCCTTTCCTATCTGTCCTCTCCAGGGCAACAGTGCCATTCGGTCTGGCCAGCAGGGACTCAAATGAATGTATAAGATCAGCAGTACACAGGGTCCTCAGCAGAGCCTGAAACACCAGGCCTGTGACCTCATGCTCCCCTGACAAACACCGGCTACGCAGCATACTCGACCTGTGCACACGGCTGTAGCAATGGTGGGAGAGCAGCCTGTGGTGTGCAGGGTGTCTCCTTGTTAGACAGGAGAAAGTTTTTCATAGAAGTGCAGGGTTTGTCACTGACAGTGGAAATGCGCTTGCTGGGGGAAGGAGGGGGGAGCTAGGGCATGCTAACGAGATGTACCATAACTGCATTTCCAGTGAGGTACCTCACACTTACCCTTAGTCCCTTTAAAATACAGCGTTGTTGCTTTTTTAAAATCTGGAATCTATTCTGGACATGTGGTCTCTACAAAGGTATATTATATGCTGCAAAAATTCAGTGCCCTGCCCTCTATTGGTAAGGTCTGAGAGCACAGCTAATTATTGATTGATTACAATTTTTAAAATTGTGTCTCTGAAATTTCCTCTGGCAACAAATTTTATCCATTAGCTACCAACTGCAGCACCATCTTTCCATTATGACAAATAATGGTTTAAACTTACCCGACATTCTAATGTATAAATACAGAGAAACTTGTTGTGCCAGATCTCTTCAAGATTCTTCTCTTTACTATTGGATAAATACAATGTTTTTTAAGATATTTGCTGACCAGAAAATGTCAGAGCACCAATGCCAGACAGTTTTGGTGCAGAATATTCAGAGGGCATAAAAATCAACACTGTCACACACAGGGGCTACGTCTACGCTGCAGGCTTTTTGCGCAAGGACTGTTTTGTGCAAGAGTTCTTGCGCAAAAGGTCTTGCACAAGAGCGTGTCCACACTGCCATGTGCTTTTGCCAAGAGCTGTGCTTTTGCACAAGAGCGTCCATGGCAGTGTGGACGTTCTCTTGAGCAAGAAAGCTCTGATGGCCATCCATACTGTTGTCCGTCCACGCTGCCTTTTGGCTTATTCCTCGTCGGGAGAGGAATAACTCTTGCTCAAGAAGCCCTCTGTTCCGACGCTTTACTGTAAATTTACTTGCGCAAGAACGCACGTGCAGTGTAAACACTCTGCAAGTTTTTGTGCAAGAACGTCTGTTCTTGCGCAAAAAGCCTGCAGTGTAGACATAGCTTAGAAGGCCAGATAGATGCAAAGGAAAACAGGATTTGATGCCCCATTTTGGGTGCATCTACACAGCAGGGCTTAACTTGAAATAAGCTACGCAAATTTAGCTATGTCAATTGTGTAGCTTATTTCAAAATAGCTTATTTTGAGTTTTGGTGCTGTCTACACAGAACTTATTTCAAAATAAAGCACTCTTCCTCTGACTTCCCTTACTCCTCGTACAATGACGGTTACAGGCGTCAGAGTAAGAAGTCCTCCAGCTTGACAGTTTTTTGACATTACAACAAAATAACTGCTCGCTGTGTAGATGCGGACTGTGTTATTTCGGAATAATGTTGCTGGGTAGACATAGACTTTTGGTGCATTTCAGAAACTATTTCAACTTTAACAAAGGAATCATAATAAAGAATCTCCATCGAAAAAACAGAGTTTAAAAAACTTCTTACAATTCACTAGAATTTTTAATAAAAAATCTTGTAATAACATCAATAGACATAATTTTACGCAGATGTGTAAACAGAAATATCTAAGAGTATCCAGTGCCATGTGTCACCTCCATTGCATTGTACATACAGCGGAGAAAGGGGGGCAATTGTCCAGGAAAACTAAATAGCGTCCATTATTTTTGCTGTTACTAGATACTAATTCATATACTACTGCCATTGCTTTTTTAGTTGAACATTCTCATGATTGCTCGTTATCGGAATATTTCTGAAATGCTTGAGCAAAATCCATATGCCTATTTCTGAATTGTGATGGAGTAAAAAGGCATTTTTTCCTTCACATAATTTTTTCAACTTTTATGCTCTATGGACAATACAAAAATGGCTGAATGCTTAGGGAGTGATTTTCCATAACAATAGAAAATATCTGACCGTGTCAATAAGGACATGCTTGACTTAACCTCCCTAACTTAAAATAGCCTGGTTGGTTATCTTTAAACATGCCTTGGTGTGTAGATCTCAAAGAATGCAACAAAACGAGACAGGTCTAAGACTCTGACCTTAGTAATTATGATGTTCTGCAAGTACAAACGTCCTAAGTTCATCTTGAATCACTACTTCAAATCTCTGTAGTGAATTTTATTTGCCAAATGTTGCCTTTCTTTTTGCCCATGTCTTATCTGCCAACTCAGATTTTTATTAATTCCTTCCTTGTTTGAAAACATTTCTCCAGCTTGTTCACCAAGTATTTATTTTGGCCCAGTCCTGTGAAGGCTGGAGCACGTGATTAGCTTTGCCTAACAGAGTAGTCCCACTGGCACCCAATCAAGCTAAGCACATGCATCATTCGTTGTAGGAGTGGTAGGAAGGACTATCTCCTTGATGGCTCACTGCTAGTTATTCCCGGTGGGTAATTGGTCTCCTGGATCACATGCTGTCGGGTGTTTCTACTCCCTGACTGGGTGAGTGGGGATATGGAAGATGTCAAGTTGGCCTGGCAAACATTTCTGGCACAAAACTGCATCCCAGCACAAATTCCTATGAGCATTTGCGAGATGTTTACTTTCCATCAGCATTCCAGTGAACTAAAAATGGAGCCGTGGCGACTGACAGCAGCTGAGCCCCAGAGCCTTCTTCGAGAAGGAGCCCCAGGCTGGAGAATTATTCACTGATGAAATTCACCAGGCCTGTCAAACAACCCCCAAAGTGAGAGAGCGGCTCAGCCTGTGTGAAGGCAGCTCAGCCTGCCGACAGGCCTCAGTTTGCTCCCAGCCCTGCTTCAACGTGCAGCTGGACCTGCTTTGTTCACTGCCCAGCAGCGCTAGCTCTCCGGTAACTCATAGGCTTTCTTTTAACTCCCCCTGGTAGTCTTAGCTGTGTCTCTTGAGCATTCAACAACACACAGCGCTAGCCCCATTCATAGCAGGGAAACTGAGGCACAGAGCAAGTCAAGCCTAGGGCCCAGGTTTAACCAGCAAGTTATTGCAGAGTCTGGTTGAGGAGCCAAGCCTTCTATGGCCTAACCCAGTTTGCTGTCTGCTCGGCCTCACTACCTTGATCAGCTGGGGCCCAAAGCTTGTGCTCTGCCTGCTGCAGGTTTGCAGTGCTGCACAGGGGGACCTGCCCCCGTTCGTTTCAGCTCATGGCAAGCGAAGTGTCAGAACCTCGCGGCCGAGCATTGCAGCAGAAACATCCAGCTAATGTGTGGGCACCAAACGGCGGCAGGGGGTACGTGGGTGTCAGGGCGTGGGTGGGTGAATGGGCTGTCCATGGCAGAGTGGGGGTTGAGTGAAAGAGAGTCGGGGGGACAGTCATGTCCCCACCCCACCTCAGACCTGCTCAGCCCCTTGCCCTGTGCAATCATCTGGCTCCCATACACTAGCCCAATGGACCCACCCATAAAGCTCTGCTTGTCCTATGCCCCCCTGGAAGTGTTGCCCCCCCACCTCATCCCCTCCTTCATGGGAGTTTGAGATGGGGCAGTATGGAGGGAGCAGGCCGGGGGACAGGCTGAGACAGCAAAGGGGAAACCTGTGAATGCACTGCGCCCTCCAGTGCCCCATAGAAAGACAGTGTCTGCGTGATCCCTGGCCGGACTCCCGCCAGCAGGAAATGGCTCCCCCGCGTCAAAAGCTGGAAACCTCCCGGGAAGACCAGGAGATCGTGAGGGGAACAGACTCTCAGGGCAGAGAGCCGGGGATTGCACCATCTGCAGTAGGAAACAGCCCCTGTGTGCCGCACGCCCCAGATGGGGCTTGGTTTGCCAGGGAAATGTAGCCGAGGGTTGCTAGCTCCTACAACTTCACTAGGCTGGGTGGCCTGAAAGCCCCAGCTCCCGGAGACGGTGCGGAGCTCAACTTCCACTGGAAAGACAAGGGACATTGTGGCTGCAGAGGAAGCTCGGAAATGAGGCTTCCAAGCCAGAGGTGACCAAACAGAAGCGTGAAACGTGAATTCTAAGGTAAGCGTGTGACTCGGAGGCCGGACTTCCTCTTTCGGAATGCCCAGAGCGCACCGCACGGCTCCTCACACCCACGCTGGCCACTGCTGGGGCTGGCTCATCCCTCACTGTGGCTCCCAGTGCTGGGCCTCATGCTGCTAGAGCCAGTGGCAGCACCTCCCTCTGCCAGGGCCCATACAAAGGTGCAGAGCCCACATGGGGCGGCAGACACTCCTGAATCACCAGTGTGCTGCACTAGCCCGCAGCAGACTTGAAGAAATGATCTGGAGGGTTTCCATGGAACAAATGGCACATGACCATCTCAGATGACTTCAAACCACTGACAAACAAAAGCCAGAGGTCCAGAAAGAAATCCACTCCAAGGCAGCAGAGAGCCTGTAACCCAGGAGGGAGAATTCACAGGCATGTGAAAGACAGTGGAAGTCGAAAGTAGACTTTGGTCTTGTACACAGCGCAGTTTCATTTCTCAGAAAATGTCTCCCGTATGTTCTTCTGCGCGGCGTCAATCTGTTTTCTTTGTTTCTCTGGCTTTCAATTATAATCATTCACAGAACCTCCACAGCATTTCTTGCCCTAACGCTCACTGACTGCTTTGCCTGCTGTGCATGACTTACCTGCTTTATTGCATAGCACGGGCAAGAGAAATATTAGTGGGTCATAAATCCTTGAAATATCCTGGAGGTTCCTACAGATTCCAGGCAGGCACAGCTAGGGAGAACCAGCCCCTGCCCCAAGCAGCCTGCAGTCCAAAGAGTCAAGACAGCCAAGGGCAGAAGAAATAGGCTGCTATTGTCTTGGTTTTACAGGCAGGCCATTGGGGCACCCAGCTTCCTTGAGTCCTCCTGTCCTGCTAGTTGTCTGTCCATGTGCTGCTCCTTTCCTCCAGTCCCCTGCTTGTCCTGCTGTGGGAATAGGACTGGGCAAAACAGCACATCCCTGTTCCGTGTTCCTAATGCAGCAGTGCCCTGGGGCACAGACCCAACTGGGCCCCCCGGGGCAGATGCGGAGCAAACCATGTCCCTGGCCCAGCAGCACTAATGCAAGTCTCTGAAGAGCTGGCAGCTAAGGGGGAGCACAGGGAAGAAGTGGCAGCCCAATATCCAGACTATTTGTACCTGCACATTTACACTACCATGTGGTGAGGTCAGGCTAGCGGATCACGAGAACTTCTGTCATTCAGATCAATGAATTAGCATGAACCCTCCCCATGGACCTCTGCCCCAGGCACTGTTAGGGGCCGAAGCCTTTTAGGCCCATGGAGAGGCATGAAGGGACAGAGAGCAGCCTTACGGAATGGCCCCAGGAGAGCGTCCCAGGTCACAAAGACACCACAGAAAGGGGCCCACGGCATTGAGGGAAGACGCTGACACAGGACAGGTGTGGCTAGGCAGAGAGGGGAAGCAAGAGCGGACAGGTCAGGAGGGAAAGAGCAGCCAGGGTCTTGGAAGAAGAAGAGAAGAAGCTTGAACCTTTGATGTAGCATCAGTGCCACAGTGGACGGAGGGGATGGCAAGGGCCGAGCAATGTGCAAAGGGCTGGTCTGTTTTCCCTGGGCTGGAAGGGGCGTTACGGCACCAGGGAGCCTAGAGCTGATGTTATCAGGACCAGAGAGGATGAGACTGTGACCTTGAGAGTGCTGGAATTCCGCCTGCAGAAGCACCTCACTTTGGAGAGCCCTTTCCCATGCTACGGCTGAGAGGTCTGCTTCGGCAGTCTGTGCTTCAGACTCAGCTAGCTTCCTTGGTTTGGGAATGTAAACAGGGCGCTTCCACGCAGCTGTCTGAGGCCTGCCCCTTCTCATTCGTAGGGACAGGATGATTTCCCCTGGACAAGCTCTTAGTTCCAGGGCAAACACCTGTGTGCAGAAGGCTGAATTGCCTTTGTAATGAGCAGCGAGGGCCATGCTCTCCCTTCGATCCCCCTGGCTCTCCTGCTGGTGTCATCAAAGATTCTGCAAAAGAGCAAGTGCAGACCCTGGGCTGGGGTAGCAACTGAGCAGCAGGTGCAAACAGAAACCTTGGCAGCTCTCTCACCACTCTGCCACAAGCCTGCTGGGAGCTGGTCATTTAATTCAAGCCCCAGCTCCTGGAGTCAGGTCATTATGTCAGCATCTCAGCTTCCTTTAAAAAAGTAGGTTTCTAGTCCTGGCTGCAGAGAAAATCTGGCAAATGTGATCCTGGTTCAACACTCAAGACCCAATAGGCAAAGAATCGGAGCATCAAGAGCTGTGATATTTTAAATCTCATGATCTTTCATCCAACCTCTCCGGTCCCTGGACCCAGGACAGGACCCGGGCAGACAGGCAGGCGTGGGGGCATATGTATTTATAGTCCTGTAGCGCTGGCTGATCCACGTAAAAGCGCTGCACAGACACATAGTAAGAGGCAGTCCCTGTCCCAATGAACTCACAAGCTAAATGGGTTTCAGTGTCCATCCTGCCACCGACTGCCTATATGGCCTTGGCCAATTCACTTAAAGTCTCTCTGTCTCAGTTTCCAGTCTCTAAGGCTGTGTCTACATTGGTGCGATCTTGCGCAAAAGTGGCCGCTTTTGCGCCAAAACTTGCTGCCTATCTACACTGGTCGCAAGTTCTTGCGCAAGAACACTGGCGTTGTAATGTGTGAAATCAGGGCTTCTTGCGCAAGAACTCTGACGCTCCCGCTCAGGAATAAGCCTTCTTGCGCAACTGTTCTTGCGCAAGAGGCCAGTGTAGACAGGCAACATGAATTTCTTGTGCAAGAAAGCCCTATGGTTAAATGGCCATCAGAGCTTTCTTGCACAAGAGAGCGTCTACACTGGCATGGATGCTCTTGCACAAAAGCACATCTCTTGCACAAAGGCACATGCCAGTATAGACGCTCTCTTCTGGAAGAGTTCTTGCACAAAATCATGCCGGTGTAGACGTAGCCTAAGAATGGAGATACTCCTACTTTTTCCTCCCAGCCTTTCTCTGTCATGTCTCCTCAGGGCTGAAAGCTGCCAATGGAGCCCGCTGGGCAGATCCTTTCACCTGCTGACTTTGCTGCACCTGCACACCAAGAGCTAGGGTCAGGGCCTAGCCTGTTGCTCTTTGGGTCAGAGACCGTCTCTCACTAGGCGCATGTGGAGTGCCCAGCACACTGGGGCCTCCATCTTGTTCAGCACCTTTAAGCACCAGTGTAATGCAAAGGCCGGATGCAATGCCACCGTGTTGGTTTCTAAGAAGCTCGTGAAGGGCTCACATATTAGGATTTTCTGCGGTTCCTTCCCCAAGTGAATAAAAAGCCAGTGCCACCATCACCGTGTGACCCCCTGGCAGGTGGCCCAGGAGAAGCTAAGTGCAGCGACAGGCAGGCGGGGAGTAGCTGTGTACACAGACAGAGGCTGTTCTGAGGGGAGTGCATTGGCCGCCAACCGGCATGGAACAGTCAGCGCCTAGAAGACTTTTGCACCACGTTGAGCAAAAGGGCTGGAAAGTAGGTCAGTGACCATAACTGTAAGAGAATAGGAGGCTGAAGGGAGAACTCCATTGCTGGATCTCATTAAGCTTTGAGATTGGTTGGGTCCTGTTGTGCATGCAAGGCTTTGCCAAATGTGTGTCAAGGATAATGACTTATTGGCTTGGCTCATTTGTTTGCTGTAATATTACATCAAGCAAATAAGAGGTCTTACTTTGCTGACGGGGCAGGGTGGGGGTCTAGGGAGAGCTAGCTAGCCAGATCCCATCCCATCCCACGGATGTCAGGACAGGCCCAACATCTTTTGCATTTCTATAGCACCTTGCACAATGTGGATGCCGCCAAAACCAAACAACGATACCAATGAATCCTTTGTCTCCTTTCTTAAGACTAGTAGAATAATGTGCCCTTTGTGGAAGAGGACTAATTCCTGGTACACGTGATGATGTTCACTTACTATGCATCTTTACGATGGCGGCAGCAAGAGGCCACAAGAGGAATTGTGGTACCCTTTGTTCTAGGTGCTTTGCACACAGAGACTTTGCAAGGGAGTCAAATATGGGGAGAGAGACACACATACAAGAGTGCTGTTACTTAGCTGTTGAATTATTTAGGGCAAACGAGGCCAGTGGGAGGGCCACATGACTGGGCCTCTTTCATCTCAGGGGCCACAAGATTGTCATAACCAAGGTGGCTCCTGGGCTAGGACAGGTTTGTTCATTGTGCTTGCGTCCCTAGAATTTGTGGGCTGTGCCGATTGAACCACAGCAGTGCTGTGATTGGCTGCAGAGGGAGCGCACGGCTCTGACAGCCAGTGTCGGGTGCAATCAGCCCTCACCTCACTTCACATGCCCTTGCTGTACGTGCATGTCACTGTAGTAATTCTGGTAGGAAAAAAATCCTAAGTGGACAGCAACCCTGTATGTGGACAATCGTAAACAAAATATCTCAGGAGTCAAATGCAGAACCCCAGGGGGCTGCATGTGGCCCATGGTTTGTAGATTGCCCACCACTGATTTAGGGTGTGTGCTTAGTCTGGGAACTAAATAGCAGGCTGTAAGTGATTTGGTGCAAACCCTGCCACGCAACAAGCGTAACATTAATAACCGGGGTGTTCCACAGCACTTTCATCAGGGGGGCCGAGAGCATTTTAAAAAAGGGGGGTCACTATCATGTTCCTGTCACTGTGTGAACCCCTGGGAGGTGGCACAGGGGAAGCTGGAGCGTGAAGAGCTAAGTGCAGAGACAGGCAGGCAGGGAGTAGCTGTGCACACAGACAGAGGCCGTTCTGGGGGGAGTGCATTGGCCGTGGACCACCACTGGACAGTCAGTGCCTTGAGTGTTGAAGTGACTGGCGTAGCTGCCCCACAGGCCCTGGGGTTCCATGTGTGGCTGACTTTGATCAGGTAATTATTTATAGGGCTGCTCTTGTGAGAAAAGACATCAGGGACATGAGTCCTAATAACGGCCCCGAGCCAGCCAGGGGTTCCATTCCGGCAGGCGCCGATGCTCACACGTCCCCTGGAAGCCAATAGACTCTGCACAGCTGCCCCCTTGCCCCTCTCCTCACTTCCCCCTAGAGCTGAGGCCAACAGCCAAGAGCCCAGACCAGCGGTCAGGACCCTGCATGCAGGGTGGGTGGCCAGGACCCGAGGACCAGCCCAGGGTCCTACTGGAGCGCTTGGATCCGGCGACTGAGCAGACCCTGGGCAGGCAGCACAGCCCCTAAGCCAGCAGTGGGGCTGGCGGCCAGGACCCCCGCATGCAGGACTGGTGGCTGGGAGCCTGGGGCTGGCAGCAGAGCCCCTAAGCCAGCAGTGGGGCTGGCGGCCAGGACCCCCGCATGCAGGACTGGTGGCTGGGAGCCTGGGGCTGGCAGCAGAGCCCCTAAGCCAGCAGTGGGGCTGGCGGCCAGGACCCCCGCATGCAGGACTGGTGGCTGGGAGCCTGGGGCTGGCAGCGGAGCCCCTAAGCCAGCAGTGGGGCTGGCGGCCAGGACACTGGGCAGCAGGGATGTGGGGCCGGAACTCTGGTGCAAATCCTAGGGGTGCTGCAGCACTCCCTGCACCCCCACTTCACAGGTGCAGGGATCCACCTGCAGGCATAGTGACTCATGGTAGGACTCAGGAGGTGCAGCGCCCCCCTCAGTGCCCCCCCACCTTTTTAATTGCTAAATGAGATGCCCCCTCTGGGTGGCCCGGCCTCCCCCGCAGGCAGCAGATGCCGTACAGCCCCAGGGCTGTCCATGTGAGATATGTGGTGTGTTTGGTGATATAGGATGCTAACCTCTGACCTTTCAGGGCACTTGATCCTAGCTGCAGAGGGCTTGGGCTTGTTTTACGCCACACCCAGCAATACACAAAGAATGAAGAAACCCACCAGCTCCACGTCCTCATTCCAGAGCTGTGCAGCAAACGTACAATTGTGTGGGCAGCATTGCCAGTGCTGGGGCTGGCTCAGGATGCAACAGCGAAGTTCGGGGCGGGGGGAGAGGGGAAGCTGGTCTAATGGTGGCATTTGGTAATTCTCCTCACCACACCTGGGACTGAAGCAGGAGCTCTCCCTGGCTTTGTGTTTCAGCTGCACTGGGGTGTGCGAGTAACTCACTGCATCCTGGGGAGCACCCATGGAAAAGGGGCTGCCTGCAGGGTGGAGCTTGCAGACACACAGATGCGACTGTCCTTGCTGGAGCTGACAGCCAGAGCAGGAAGCATTTGCCCCAGCCTGTCCCTTTCAGATGCTGCAGAACAGGGCAGAAACCATCAGCCAAACCAATCAGCCACAAACTTCCCTGGGCCAGCTCACGACTCGTGGGGAGAGCCATGTTCACACGCTGCTTTGCAGGGGCGCATGGCTGTAGAGTTGGGTGGTAGCGCACATAGCTCGAGAGCCATGCTGCCCCTTCACACACGCAACAAACCACTGTGTTAGAACACAGAGCTGAACGTAGGAGCGGCCAATAGTGGGTCAGCCCAGTGTCCTGTCTGCCCACAATGGCCAGTGCCAGGTGCCCCAGAGGGACTAACAGAAGAGAGCAGTTTCGAGTGACCCATCCCAGGTTCTCGAGGTCAGAGGCTGAGGGACACCCAGCTCTAAGGTTGCATCCCTGCCCATCTTGGCTAGTGGCCACTGAGGGAGCTAGTCTCCAGAGAGGCATGTCAGAGGCAGCAGTGACAGTAACTTACAGTTCCTTACAGGTGCTGTCCTATTGCGACCTGGTCCCTGCCAGTGCTTTAACTAGCTCCCTGCTGGCTCCTGCTGCAGCTCAGCCAGCTCTTAGAGCTCTGGCCAGACATGGCTCTCGGAGTTCACACGGGCTAGCTGACTCACTCATTGGGCATAAGAAGGAAGGCATGTGCTTACACTGGAAGAGGAATGTCAAGTGAGGCAGGCTGGTGGAATGGGAAAAGCCCTGGCCTGGAACTTGGCCAACCTTGGTCAGTTCCCTGCTCTGCCACTGACTTCTCCATAGGGTCTCTACCTTCTGCCTGAACAACAACAGGTGGCACCCCGGTTCTGTCTGTCTGGGTAACCCCAGCCCAATGGCTCTGGAGAAGGGCAGCTGCTTCCCTCTCTCTGTTCACACCAGTAGGGTCCTGTGCCCCTACAAAATGTGTACTGCAGCTCACTGCATCCATGTTGGCGGAGGCGGCTACCTGGGACAGGCGATGGATGCCCGCAGATTGGAGCGTTCTACAGGCCAGTGCAACAAAAACCCCTTTCTGAGAGCACTTTCCCTGGGGCCCAGTCCGGAGCAAGTCCCCCAGCCACAGAGAGCGCAGGGACAGAGCTAGGCCCTCACACCTCCCTCCAGCCTTGCCTCTCCTTCCTGTCACTCACCTGGTTCCCTGGGCGTGCTAGGACATTTGGGGAAGGTGCTGAGAGACACTGACCTAGAGTGCAACCCCAGTATATGATGAAAAGCACTTCCAGCCCAGCCAGGGATGCTCAGCGCACCTGCTCCCCCCCGGCCCGGTCCAGCCCTTCTGCCATGCTCTGCCCTTCCAGGACGAGCCCCCCTGAACTTGTCCGGCCGTGGCCGCCCGGCGCGGGGTCCGGCTTAGCTGCCAGCTGCCAGCGGCCAGAGCGGGGCGCTCCGCGGCACTGGCGTGCGGAGGCGAGGGGGCGAGGCCGGGGACCGGCCGGGCGGCTGGCAGCGCGGGGGGCGGGCCTGGCGCTGATAAGAGACGCTGGCGCGGAGCCAGCCCCGCACTAGCAGCAGCGGCGGGGAGGGGAGACGGGCACAGCCAGGCGCGCTGCGCAAAGCTGCCGGCACCGCCGCCGCCCCGCCCGGGCGCACGAAGGAGAGAAGGCTCCTGCTGGCCGCCCTGCGCCGCGCTCCTGTCCCCTATGCCCGCGGCTGAGCCCCTGCGCCGGCTCGGGCGCTCGGCGGACGCCAGGTAGGAGCGGCTCGGTCCGGGCGCAGGTGGCCTGGCGGGGAGAGGGCGCGGGGCGCCGGCAGGTAGCGCGGGGAGCTCGCCCGCCCAGGCCGTGCGCTCCGGCCGGCGCTGGGTTTGTATTTCCCTCGCTCCCTCCCGCGGCGCGGGCGGGGCCGGGCCGGGCGGCGGGGGAGCCCGGGGCTACGCGGCTGCAGCGGCGCAAAGAGCGGGGCCGGGGGACGGACCCGGCGCGCTGTGGGCTGGGGCTGCCGCAGGAGGGGCGCGGGGGACCCGGCGCGCTTGCCGGGCCGCTGGCTGCGGGGCTGGGCGGGGCGGCGGCGGCGGCGGCCCCCGCGCGTATCCTCAGAGCCGGCGAGCGCGGAGCCTCCCAAGGCATCTCTCCGCGCCGCCCGGCTCTGGCCCAGGTCCAGGGGCGCTCCAAGCTCCCCGAGGCTGAGCCCGGCCGCCGGCTCGGATAGGGTCGGCCCCCGCCGCCCGGAGCAGGGAGGCGGGAGCTGCTGTGGGCCCTAGGAACCCCGCACCGCCTGGCAGCCCTAGCCCGGGAGGGACCAGCCCCTCTGACACGGCTCGGCCCGGCTGTGAATTCCCCGCCACGGCGCAGGAGCGGGGCCCGGCCCAGGTCTCCGTGTGCTGAGCTGCTGCATTGAACGCGGCGCGCTCAGGCGCGTGTTGATTTGTGCCCTTGTTTTTCCAAGCAAGCCGCCATCCCTGCCCCAGGGGTAATTAATCCGGGTCCCCGGGCAAAGGAGATTATCTGCAGCCTTGATTAAACCCTTCTCCTCCTTCCCGGCGAGAGGGGCTCGGCCCTGCGGGGGGAGGCGCTAAAAAGCCCGGGGCCCCCAGGCTCTGTCGCCGCAAGCCTGGCTGGCTCTCGGCTGACGCTCCTTGGAGCGGCGATCTCCTGCTCTCCAGCCAGGGATGCCAAAGCGCCTTAGCCGGGGGTGCCGGAGGGTGAGCTGCCCTAGGAGCAGGGACATACCCAAGTCTGGATGGGAAAGCTGCAGTAAAACCGCCGGGCGGCAGGTGTGCGCTGGGTTCCTCACACTTCACGGAGAGCCCCTTGCAGGCCCCAGCTGGTGAGACCCACTAGCCAGGCTTCCCCAGGTGTGATTGGCTTGGAAATGCACTTGAGTCCTTCTCCTTTGCTTGCCGGGTCACGTTTTCCTGCTTCTTTCCACAACCAGCCAGGGACCCCTTTACCCTTAGTGACCCTTGTGACTTTCCCAGCACTCCAGCTGCTGGGGTTTTCAGAAGACTCTACCACCCACCTGCAGTAGCACCTGGCACTGGCAATACTGGGGAGCCTGTTGCAGCCCTGCTGGTGTGTCAGGGCTCTTCCACTGCCCTTGTGTATCCATCTAATTATGTCCTACCTCCTTTCCAGCTGCTCAACCCTCCTTCAGCCTAGCCTGTAACAGGTGCCCTCCATGCCACAATCTACAATCAGAACCCACTGACCCAACCCCTAAGTGGCTACCTTGGCACAGCCCTTTCAGTGTCCCCAGGTAAATACCCTCCAACTGTGGGCATCCTCCTGTAGGATAGACAGGCAGTGATTGACAAGTCAGTTCCCAGCACAGCTGCCAATTCTCACCCCTGCAGTAATCTTTGTGGCTTCAGCAGTGAGTTCCACACCTGGGAAGAAGCAGGTAGTGGCTTCATTCCCAGTGCTCCTTAAAGCTGCCCTGGCCCTGTTTACAGCCCATGGAAGATGACTAGCGGAAAGGACCAGCTTCCCTTCCTTACAGCCCCTGTGCTTCGAGCCAACTCTTGGTCAGAGCCTCCCTCAGCAGCGTGATGTTGCTGCATGCCCATTTCAGGCATGTTCTGGTGGAGGGCCATTGCCCTGTGGTGTCACTTACAGCTATGCGGAGAGACAGCAAAGTGCCACCGGATCAGAGCAGGAGAACTGTCCTCACCTTGCACTCCTGTGAAATGGCTGCACAAGGCAAGGCCCTGGGACTCCCTCCTCCTCACTGTTCCTCCAGGGCAGGGAGCAATATTCCGCTCTGCTCCAGCATCCAGAGGAGACCACTGCCAGCATTCCTCACGGGATAGAACTGGGGTTTGTCCAGGGCTTGTTGCACTCACATGATGGGGGGGGGGGGGGGAAAAACAGATGTGCAAATGCACGAGGGTTTGCTGCTGTGTGAAGGACAGTAGAGTCATGACTGATCAATAGGTGTAAGAGGGCTGCTATTCAGTTACACATTTGGAAATGGAATTTTATTAGGGTCACCCTATAGGAGAAGCCCTATTTCCCTAAGCTGAGTACGGGACACCTGGTAAAACTGCTCATACTTGAGTGAGTTCAATGGCAATCAGTTACACAAACATTCAAACTCACAGAAAGTTGACTAAGCCCTTGCTGAAAATAAATTCTGCCTTGTTGGATTCCTTTTATTTGCCTTCTCCTCTTTAAGGTTTTGCGCTTCAAGGAAGAAGGGGTGACACAGACACAAACACGCAGGTGTGCCCATACGCACTGCCTTACTCCTCTCTCACAGGGGGAGTGTCTGACTGACCCAACCCTTTCTGCCTGGGACTCTCTGCCCTCCTTGCCTGGCTGGTCTCCCAGGATGGACATCCCTCTGGTACCCGGCCTAGCAACATGTGGGCAGGCAGATGCAGGGTCACAAATCCCCCAGATTTCTGCTGGGATTCTCGCCAGAATGGGGCCAGCAGCAGCCTATTGGCTCTGCACAGGAGGGAAGGGAGGGGCGCTGCTTCCAGCTGCTGGGAGGAGTGTGGGGTGGGGAGAAGGGAAGATCTGGTAGAGCTCCTCTCTTCCCCTGGCCACCGCTCCCATGTGGCTGGAAGCAGCTTGTCCCTGCCTGCACAGTGTCAAAAAGCAGCTTCCTCCCTCCAGCCTGCTGCTGGCCACCAAGATAACCCAGCCACCTCCTGCCCCCTGGCTACTGCATGGGCAGGAAGGGGTTAGCCCTCAGGCTGCATTCTGCTCCAGACCCAGGGAGCCTGACCACAGGGCTTCCTGCAACCCAGCCAGAGAGGTGGCTCAGCAGAGGGGGCACCTTGGGGACAGAGCAGGACCCGAGGGTGGGGGCGGGTGAAGGGGGTGCTAAGCCTCTGCCCCAGGGGCTGCTGTGAAGCCTGCAGGTTCCGGGTAGGAACAGGCTGCAAATTGCTCCCCAGAGCTTAGCTGAGGGGCAGAGAAGCTTCCTTGGGCCGGTGCTGGACGGGACGTTGGTGCATGCAGGACCTGGCTCTTCCTGGCCAGCAGACGTCTTAGCTCTCCTGGGGCACTGGCCTAGCCTGAGGCAGCAGGGGGAGGATGGAGCCTGCTGGCCAGGCTGTTGGGAAGCTCAGTGCTCCGGTCGGGCTGGCTCTCTGCGCAGCGCCGGGGGCAGGACGTGCCCCACCCAGGGACTAGGGAGGAGCAGGGGGCGGGTGAAGGGGCAAAGCAGGGTGAGGACCGTGACGGGGGAAGCATGTAAAGGGCAGGTGGGTGGGCAGCAGAGGTGACGTGGAACCAGATGCTGCCTGGCACCTGCCTGCTCTCACCAGCCAGAGCCGGCCGGGCTGTGCTGGGGCTCGCAGGGGCTGTGCTGACAGACCAGCAGCTGGCCCCATGTGCTGCATTTTCACCCTTGTGCACCTACGCCCTGTTGTCGGCCATGGGGCCCTCCCCACTCGCTGCTGCTGGGCAGGGGGCTGGCGAGCGGGGAGCCAGCTGGTAGCAAGACTCACCAGTAACGATGTGGGGGAGACAGAAAATATGGGACAATTTGCTGATTTTGAAAAATGTCAGGACACCTGCCGGAGGCCTTAAATATGGGACTGCCCCTTTAAAAAGAGACAGCTGGTCACCCTGTGCTTGTGTGCTCTGCTGATGCCTACAGATCGCAACAGATACTCAAGCCCCTTGTGGCAGACCCTGTACAAATGAATACAAAAGCCCCAAAGAGCTTTCAAGCTAGATCCAGAAAGGCAGGATTATTAGTCCCATTTCTGAGGTGGGGAAATGAAGGCCCAGGAAGGGGAAGTGGCCTGCTCGAGGTCCCACAAGGAGTCTGTGGCAGAAGCGGGAGCTTCTCATTGCTCTGGGCCTTGGCCGTAAGAACGCCGTTCCTGCCCTGGCGCAAACACACGAGGCTTGCATTGAAGGACCATGTTCACTGCATCAGGCTACGGCTGCAGACGTGGTGCCTGGCTGGCCCCGAGCCGCTCTCGGAGGGAATGATGCCAGGACTTCCAAGAAGTGCCTTGGCGTGGCAGGTTTGTGGGAGCCCAGATACAGCCCCCTCGGCTCAGCCTCACAATCGCCTCCCTGTCGGAGACTCTGCCATTGGGCGTCAGGAGTGGAGGCAGCCAGGGTGTCTGGGCCCGTGTGCAAGTTCTGACTTAACACTCCGGTGTTACCTGGGAGCGCGTGACCCCACCAGCAGAAGAGATGTTGGCTTGGCAGTTCCTCCCGGGGCCTGGGCAGGCCTCAATCTCCTTGCCCTCTGTGGTGAGCGTGGGAGGGGGCTGAGCAGTTTACTCCGCTCTCCTCTGAGCTGCTCTGCACACGCCCATGCGCTGTTCCTTGCTGCTGTGCCTGGGCTGAGAGCCCTTTGCTGCTGGGTCCAGGCCTGTGGGTTTGGAGACTTGTCCATTCTCCTGCAGGGGTCCCTGCATAAGGCAAGGGGCTGTGAGGGCAGGGAACCTGCAAGTGCTCTAGAAACTGCCCTTTCTTATCCCAGCTGCTGATCAAGTCCCTGCTCCCAGGGCTCGGGGGGCAGCTCGCTAGCAGGCACGTCTGTGGTTCCTCTGGCTTCGGAGCCACATGTTCTCTTGTCACACCTGCTCCCTCTCTAATCCGCTCCCTCCAGGCCTTTGTCACCTGCTGCCTCCTTCCCCCTGCTGGGGAGACCCATCAGGTTCAGCTTGTCCTGCCCAGGTTCTGCTGCCCATCTCTGGGGACCAGGCCCTTGGAGTTGACTGTCCCTTCCCCAGCCCCGTGGGCACTGTCCCTTCCGTCAGCCGGTGCCCCAGTTGCTGCTCGCACTGGCCTTGGACTTGCCTACTCCAGTTCTAGGCAGCCCCTGCTGGCGCATGGGTGACTGGCCACGTGTGGTGGGGCCCGTCTAATGTCTGCTTGCTCCTCGCAGTCTGAGCCTGTTTCCTTTGCTCTCTGTGTCTGCCACTCCGGAGGTCAGCTTCCCCAGCCAGGGATGTTCGCCCTCCTGTGCTCTGCAGGCTCAGCCCTTGTCTCCTCTGGCCTTGCTCCCTTCATGCAGCTGGCCTGTGCCGGTCCCTGTCCACCAACAGCGGCCAGTGTCCCCCGGGGGCGGGACGGGGCAGGGCAGCAGAGCCAGGAATTGAAGGCTCGGCAGGAAGCCTTGAATTCTTGGTAGGTGGAGAAAAAACTAGGCTAGGCGGAAGTTGCCCAAATCTTCACATCAAATCAGTGTCCAGATTAGAACCTAACCCAGTTGCAAATCTAGCCGGCCACAGGGCCTCCCAGACGTCGCTGAACCTCCTCGTGCTCCGGGAGCTGCTGCCGCTGCTCCAGCTGTGTGTACCGGCGGCCTGTTGGCATTTGTCAGCACCCAAGGGGAGGGGTCTTGAGCTGCAGTGCCTTAGCTGCACAGTGGCTACCTGGTTCTGTCTCCTCGCCTCTCCCCGTGCAGGAGCAGCCCATGGTGCCTAGCAGAGCCTGGTGCTAGCTGCTTGTTTGAGACTCGAGCCAAGCTGGAGGGGCGTGTCTGGGACAGGTAGGTCGTGCAGGTGCAGATGTACAGGCCCTTTGGGAGCCTGGCTTTCAATTCCCAGCTGCTGTCAGGCCAGCAGGTACAGGGCGACTGCAACTGCTTTTGTTTCTGCCTGCATTTTTGCTGGAGGGACTCTGAGCACCATGCAGCCCCCGGCGCTGCCAGCACAGGTGCAGCCCAGCTGAAGGCTGGAGCGTGGCTGCAGCGCATGGGAGGGGCAGCTGGCTGTGCGCTGCGGGGAAGTGAGAAGCGTGTCTGTGCATGACCAAGTGGGGAGGATCCAAGGTTGAGGTGGGTCCAGATACAATCTCTGTGTAACTGGGGCATTCGTATTTACACCAGCCAGCACCGTCAGGAAGTGCACTCGAGCAGCTTTCTGTCCAGACCAATGACATTCTCTGTGTGGCTGCGAACTTGAACTCTAGCGTAAGAACCCTCCCTTCCCCTGAGACTATTCCTCGTCTTCTAGCCACAGCCCCGTCCACATGGGGCCAGCTTGTCCAGTCGTCCTCTTCTGCTGCATGACACCTGTCCATCATGCTGCGTGTCTCCCAGCCCTTCTGCAAAGGAGATCAGTAGAACAGAGTGTGAACCAGGTGTTACCCTCCACCCCCAAGGCTGAGTCTGTTACTGCTGCTGTTTGCATGGCAGTTGCACCGGGCGGGGAGCCCCGGTCATGGGCTAGGTGCTGTACAAAAGACGGTCCCTGTGGCGGAGCTGGGCCCTCTGGGTCCAGAGAGTGATTGACTGGGAGCAAGGAAGACTGCAAAGGAAGAACTTATTTTGTGTCTTGAGTGGGACTGCTTTGGCACGTGGCTCCCACTCTGGAGGCACAGAGGTGCCCTGCACTGGACAGCCCCATGCACATGGGGTGTGTGCAGCCCGAGAATGGGATCCCCAGGCACAAATACTCAAAGAACCGTATGTGCACTCGGGCCTCTGGTGAAGGGGAGCACAGGCTGCTGGCTGGTGTAAAGATTTGTCCTGCAAATCACGTCCCATAAAACATGGCTAGTTCTGTACAGATCCCAGTCAAAGCACAGAGCTGGCTGGCACAGGCCTGGAGATTAACCTTTTTTATTTAAAAGTGCCCTTGGTGTGGAAAAGACCAGTGTTGGCTGTCCTCTGACCCCTGAGGGAGGGGGGCCCGTGGGAAGAGGAAGGCAGGCCTGTTCCCTGTAACACTTGTAGCACATTCAGCTCTGGACAGGTGAGACAGGCACTCTGCTATGCATGCCTGATTGATTAACCTGGCTATGCTAGCTCTGTCTAAATGCAGATACCAACAATGTAGATCTGACCTTCTGAGCTGGCTTAAAAATTGGGGGGTGGGGAGGGGTTTTCTGATGCTGGAACAAAAATTCTAGAGTCTAGTTTGGATTGGAACCAAAAGAGCACCTGGGATGCAATGGATCCTCTCCCCCTGTCCTGTGCACTCTGCCACACGGCATCAATATTGGATGTATTATTTGCATGGCAATAGCAGCCAAGGTCCTAAACTGGGCTTGGGGCCCCTTTATGTAGGGGAGTGTGAATCCTGTGGAGCCTGGCACAGTCTCATGGCTACAGACAATAGTGCAAATCTTGGTTTCCATTCCTGGGAAGGAGATCCTGAAATGTAACATTCATTTTAATACCTGTCATCTTTCAAAGCATCCACCTGGATTCTCCAGGGATGCTCCACAATCTTCATTTGCAGCCATCTCTAGAAAAACGAAAGATCGCTCTTGTACATGAACAGCCAGTTAGAACTTCTGAAAGATGGTTCCAATGTGAGCTCTCTGCAGCTGTCTACTGAAGTAGGATTTTAAAAACCCAACCCAGCACTGAAATGCTCCATGGGACTAGCTTGCAAGTTGGAGTGATTTTCATTAATCTGCTGTAGTAGAACTTTATTTGCTAAAGCTGCTTATGCCTGCCTCATCTTAAGGTCGTGGAGCTGGTCCAAAATATGGTGAGACTAGGAATGTAAAACCCCCTTGGATCAGTAACCGGTTAAACGTGGCATAAGCAGGGGGTGGGTGGTTAGCTGTAGCCATTCACATCCCTCGATGAGACTCTCCTGTTCCGTGTAACCCAAACCAGTGCCCCAAAGCCTTTCTATTCTCCCTGCAGCAGTGATGGGCAGCCTGAATAGAGAGTGGGCCACATGAGTGGCCTCCTTCACCTCACTGGGCCACTGGAGCTCCACCTGCAGCCCCGCAAAAACCCCTGCCTGTTGCCCTCCCCCAGGCACCTCTTGCACACTGGGGCACTGGAGCCCCACCCTTCCTGCTCCTCCTCCTCCTGCACAGAGCTTGAACAGCTGTAGAGCAGCTGATTGGCAGCATTCCAGCCCTGGGAGGCAGGGCGGGGGCGGAGCGCGATTCAGCGGATCCGTTGTGCTCCGAAAGTGCTGGGAGGGAGGGGGAGTGGGAAGGGCAGGGCTGCGGGGCCCCAGTGCGTGAGAGGCGTGAGGGGAAGGAGGGGGTCCCTAGGCCGCAGTTGCAGCCTCAGTGGGCTGCATGTGACTGCAGGTTGCCCACCACTGCACTGCAGCCACCTGCATGCTCTTCATGCCAAGGGGATTTCACAGTGACTGGCTGCTTCTTAGCAGAATAATGTGAATAATTGTGGCTGTGCAAATGTCTGACTGGCCACAAAGAGAGAATCAGCTGGCTGAAGGCAGGTGGATGTCACATCCCTACAAAGCAATGTAAATGGTTAACAGAGCCTGGGCTCGTCAGTTAACCCGCATGGTTACACGCACTGGCCCCCCCCCGGCCTGCTGCCTCTGCATCAGCAGCAGCGGTGTGGAGGTGAGCACCAGCTCCAGGGAGCTGCCTGCCCTCCCCTCCCCCCCCCGGGGGGGAAGAGGGAGGCGCTATGCACAGGAGTGGCCTGAGGCCAGCTGCGGCAGCTGGCGCCCTAGGTGGAAGGCGCAATCTGCGCCCCCGCCTGCACGGCCGTCAATGGCCGTGACATAATCACGGGGCGCCCCTGGCTATGCATGGGGAGCTGGCTTTTAAGCTGGCTCCCTGCATGTACTGACTCCCCCCCCCCGTGTAAACATGTTCACATCTACCAAAATAAACGAATTTTAATATTCCCAATGTTTTGTCCATTATGTGGCATCCACTGCTCCTGCAGTGTGAAACTGACTGAGGGCATGTCGTCCCGCTCGACAGGCAGCGATCGAGCTCCCATGGATTGATTCCCCTCTACTACAGATGTGGTAAATCGATGGCTGAGCACGCTCCCATTGCCTCGGCACTCCACCTACGCGTCTCGCTTTGTGGGAGCTGGCGGGAGACTGTCAGCTGGTGTCTGATGACAGTGAAGATGCTGCAGGCAGTAAGTTGATCTAAGTACATCGACTTCAGCTGCATTAGTCGTATAGCTGAAGTTGTGTAGCTTAGATGGACAGCACACAGTAGACTAGGCCTTAGAAAGACCGTATAGTCTGTTTGCCTGCTTTCGTACCAAATATTTTCCCTTGAGCCTATAATCTAAAAAATTACAACCTTCTGGATGTACTGATAGTTAGAGCTATGCATGGATATAAAACTTGTGTTCATATCTGTATCTGCACAAATGAGCTGCGGCTATCCTCGTTGATGTCTGCGGTTGTGGATACCTGTGGATATAAAGCAGATATATGTGAATTTGCAGGGCTCTACTGATAGTAAACAATGTTGGTGCTGAATCAGTCTGTTATGACAGCACCTTTAACACGTGTCCCATTTATCTCTCTGACCTGCCCCAAAGAAGCATGAGACAAAATTGCCAACTCGTATTTATTTAGAGCCAACAGTCAAGCTAGGTAAGAAAAAAAATCAAAGGGAAAAGCATCGTCTTTCAAAGTGGCATGTAATCCAATAGGTGCTATAGTCTCCTTTATGACCACTCTTTTCTAATTTTCTACAAACAGCCTGAAACTTCATTACCGGAGATTTCGGCTGCTTAACCATAAGCCCCTCCTGTGGAGCATAAAAAGAAGAGAGCTTGCCGCAAATCACTTGGATCAAAACAGCACTTTCCCTGAATTTGCAGCCCCAAAGACTTTTATCTGCTTCCAGAGTAGCAGGAGCTCTTTGTAGCCCCGCCGTCCTTTCTAACTGGAGCAGTTCCAGTCTTTTCGGTCCCTCTCTCCACGTGGGTTTTTTTCTATAGTCTTGACACTGTCATTGCAGTCACCCATTTCTGAGCTCACTGTTTCTACTACTTCCCTTTCCTAACTGGGCGCCAGATGCAAATGCAGCATTCCAGGGAGACGATTGTGCCTGTGTGTAGAGTGGCGTTAGAACGGTTCCCGTATTTTCCATCTCAGCCTTAGATCTCCGTGCGTCTGTGTTGGCTGATGCTGCAAATGGAGCAGCGGGCTCACCCATGTCTTTGTGGCGTCCACAGTTCTTTCCCAAGTGGCTGCAGGGATTCAGAAAGGGTCAGGGTGTGCACAGTTGAAATGATGACTTCCAGGCTGCACTGCCTAGGGAGGTGGTATCGGAGGCTTGGAAGAACAGGTTACACAAACAGGGCTAGGATTACTTGGTCTGGCCTCAGAGCCGGGGGCTGGACTCTCCTGGGCCCTTCCAGCCCTATACATGTACAATTGCCAGCCCTGAGTGCATTCTGCCTTCTGCTACCTCTTTGCCTTGCTTGCTCAGGTCTCCCCATAGCTCCTCACAGTCGTCTCCTCCAATCCCCAGGAACCTGAATAACTTTAAAAACAACAAGGAGTCCTATGGCACCTTAGAGATGAACAGGTCTGTTAGGGCATCAGCTTTTGTGGGTAAAACCTACTACACCAGATGAGGCCAAGTGTGGCTCAGGTTTGTTACCTTCATATGTGATTTCCTCAGTGTCATTCAAGACTGTGTCAGGAGGTGTATTCCTGAGGGGCAGAGTTGAGATTAAACCTGCAACTTCAGGGTCTAATTCAATTGGTCAGTGGAACTGCCTTAATGTCGACTTCGTTTTGGGTGTGGAATGGAATCCTGGGAGGAATATGATCCCGGTGGCAATCTCTCTAGGCTTCACTTGTATATTTTGCAGGAGTAAATAATATTGGACCGAGCTGGTTAAAATTTCAAGAAGCTATTTGATCCTACTTTTGCAAATAGAAATGTTTCTGCTTGCTGTGCTGTGCTGTGCTGTGAAGTGCCTACACAAGATGGAAGATGAGGCACATCACACCACAGCACAACAACGAGAGAGAATTGCTTCAGAAATGTCATTAGCCACCAACATGTACGTAGGTTCAGAACCTAGCTTCGTCCTACTGTTCTAGTAATTCTCCTTTTGTAAATCACTTGTGCACAGTGAATCTGCAAGCGTTGGGATTCAATTATAACTGTTTGGACTTGTAGATACACTTGTTTATCAAAACAACTAATTCAGAGTAGATTTTGCAAATGTAATGCATAAGATATCAATATAATAGAGTAATGCTGTTTTCCTTTGTGCCTGCAGGTAGGAAGACGTTTGGGAGCTGGACACACAGAGCTATCATGTTGCGGTTAAGTCATTCACCTGCCTTTCCTAAAGGTTTTCACCTTTTAAGCATTGTGGCCCTCTTGCTCTGCCATGTGGACAAAGCCTATGCAGAAAGTCCGACCGAAGAAGAGCCAAACAATGCTACAGATTGTACTGGCACATATACTTGCAAAAAAGGTGTCATTTTACCTATCTGGGAGCCCCAAGACCCGTCATTTGGCGATAAAATCGCGAGAGCTACTGTCTATTTTGTGGCCATGGTGTACATGTTCCTAGGTGTCTCCATCATAGCTGACCGCTTCATGTCCTCTATAGAAGTCATCACGTCCCAAGAGAGGGAGATTACCATCAAGAAGCCCAATGGTGAGACCAGCAAAACCACAGTGAGGATTTGGAACGAGACTGTGTCCAACCTAACCCTGATGGCGTTGGGTTCTTCAGCCCCTGAGATCCTGCTTTCTGTTATTGAAGTGTGTGGCCATGGCTTCCACGCAGGGGATCTGGGCCCGAGCACCATCGTGGGAAGTGCTGCCTTTAACATGTTCATCATAATCGCGATCTGTGTCTATGTGGTGCCGGATGGAGAAATAAGGAAGATTAAGCACCTGCGAGTGTTTTTTGTGACGGCAGCATGGAGCATCTTTGCCTACACTTGGCTTTACCTTATTTTATCTGTCATATCACCTGGGGTTGTGGAGGTCTGGGAGAGCTTGCTCACTTTCTTCTTCTTTCCCATTTGTGTGGTGTTTGCCTGGGTGGCAGACCGAAGGCTTTTATTTTACAAGTATGTCTACAAGAAGTACAGGGCTGGCAAACAGCGTGGCATGATCATTGAGCATGAGGGTGACAGGCCGTCGTCCAAAGCTGACATTGAAATGGACGGCAAAGTGGTTAACTCCCATGTGGAGAACTTCTTAGATGGCACCCTGGTTCTGGAGGCGGAAGAGAAGGACCAAGATGACGAGGAAGCCCGGAGGGAAATGGCTAGAATCCTGAAGGAGCTGAAGCAGAAGCACCCTGACAAAGAAATCGAACAACTGATAGAGCTAGCTAATTACCAGGTTCTGAGCCAGCAGCAAAAGAGCCGAGCCTTTTATCGCATTCAGGCCACCCGGCTGATGACGGGCGCTGGCAACATTTTGAAGAGACATGCCGCCGATCAGGCCCGGAAAGCTGTCAGCATGCATGAGGTCAACTGTGAAGTGGTGGAAAACGACCCCGTCAGTAAGATCTACTTCGAGCAGAGCACCTACCAGTGTCTGGAGAACTGCGGCACGGTAGCTTTGACCGTCGTCCGCCGAGGTGGCGACTTGGTCCACGCCGTGCACGTTGACTTCAGAACAGAAGATGGCACAGCCAATGCAGGGTCTGATTACGAGTTTACTGAGGGAACAGTGGTCTTCAAGCCAGGCGAGACACAAAAAGAAATCCGTGTTGGCATCATTGATGACGATATCTTTGAGGAGGATGAGAACTTCCTGGTTCACCTCAGCAATGTGAAAGTGAGCACGGAGGGGCTGGATGAAGGCATTCTGAAGGCCAATCTCGTCCCTACGCTTGCCTGCCTAGGGTCGCCCTCCACTGCCACTGTTACCATCTTTGATGACGACCATGCAGGAATCTTCACCTTTGAGGAGCCGGTCACACACGTGAGTGAGAGCATTGGCACCATGGACGTGAAAGTGCTGCGAACATCCGGCGCACGAGGAAATGTTATCGTGCCCTACAAAACCATTGAAGGCTCAGCCAGAGGAGGCGGAGAGGACTTTGAGGATACTTGTGGAGAGCTTGAGTTCCAGAATGACGAGATTGTGTAAGTACCTCCTTTTGAACATCCCTCACTTGTGCAAAAGGAATAGCCGGGGTTTGTCGTGATTCTGACAGCCTCGTGCACTGTGCAATAGAAACATTGCACTAGCATGGCAGGTGGTGGACCTCCCTAGAGGAGGCTCTATACACAGGTGTGCTACCATGGAGGAGGGTGTGTGTGTGTGTGTGTGTGTGTGTGTGCGCGCGCGCATGCGCGCGTGCATGAGAAAGGGGTTCACAAAGCCAGGTGTAGACGATAGGTAGCCGAGCAGAGAAGATGCAGATGGAGGGCAGCAGTGGGCAGATGTTGTCATTACCCCACTGGGGAAGGGGCCTATGTTGAGAGTCTGAAGCATGGTAGCCTCCCCTCATCCCAACTGTGCGTGAACGTGTTTAGAGCCAAGCACAGCCTTGTCACTAGTGCCATGCACCAATTTGCAGGGGCACACCTCCCATGCACTTTGGAAAGTGTCTCTAGTGGCTGCTTTTCCAAAGTGCTGCAGACCTAGGCTGCCCGTGGCATCACGAAAGGTGTGCTGGCGTTTCCCCCAAGGAATGGGTGAGGCAAAGAAGCTGGCAGCCAGGTTTGACAGTTCACAAATGCAGAAGTGGTTAGGGAGAAATGCTGCTGCTAAACACTGACTGGTGAGCAGGGCTGAGGGGGAAATAGCATCCCTGCCTGGGCCTATTTACTGCACTGTGTGGAGAACATAAATGATCACGAGCCGTCTCAGAGAGCGAGTGTGCTTCTGTCTCTGTTGTATCCTTGGCAGGGCTGGTACGGAACGGGCACAAAACCTGAGTACGCTCAGCCCCAGGCTCTTTCTAAAGCAAATGCCACATGCCTAGGCTGGCCCCCAATGGAACATAGTCTCCTTCTGCAAAAAGCGCAGTAGAATTGGGAGCGGCTCCTGACATTGGGCCATGCCTGCCCATGGGAGCTGGAGAGACTGGCTAGGATGTGATGGTCAATCGATAATGCTGACTTTGATGAGACACCAGGCATCCCCCGTACAAATGGACGGTGTGTGTCTTTTGTTCGTTGTCTTCTCTGTAGCTGCTCTGAAGGTACAGAGATCGAAAATAATTATAAAGAGTCTTTAAAGCTTATTTTAAGCCTCATGCCCGGTGTCAGACTGGCAGCCTCAGGGACAGAAATTAGGCTTTCTGCCAATTCCTTGTGTCTGTGTGTGAAAACTTCACAGGCACAAATGTTGATCAGGAAGTTGTTTGAGCTGTGTTCTCGTCCTGTGCATTCCCTCTTGTGCGATTGGTCACCTCGGACTATTTTCCTGTGCTCTGGTTGGCCGAGTGCAGCTGTAGTCCGCAGGAACAATACTCGATCAAGTGACTAGCGGGCCTGGGATTTTCTCCGGGTGCGCCAGGGAGGTGTCCGTGGAGACAGGATGAACTGGGTCAGTCAAATGGAGGCGTTTGGGGAGCTTTTAAACCAGGCCATGACCGTTACAAACAGCAGGTGCCCGCCACCGCATGGTAGGCTGGGGGTGGATGTAGAGTTCGTTGCCCCTTGGCCTTCTCACACTGTGAATGGGAGGGGCGAGAGAGAGACCCTGTGTCTGTGCCCAGATCTTTGTCTGGTTATTGACTCTGCTCTGTGCCAGGGCTCCGGCAGGGCCCTGTGGGGCCGTATCTCAGGCCACCTTGGTAACTGCGTTAGTGCCTGGCTTCTGGTCTGGGGTCTGGAGAAGGTTGTCGGGGGGGGGCATGGGATTCCATAGCTACGTGCCAGCTCTGAGTGCGCGGTAGCCGTGCCCCTTGTCGCTGGCAGTCTAGGGGATGGGCGTGCGGGATGCCGGCGTGGTGGTGATCTGCTGCCGTGGAAGGAGGAGGGGCTCGGGTCAAGCTACAAGGGGCTGTGCCAGGCTTGCTGTGCAGGGCAGAGAGGTAGATGCCCGAGAATGGGATTTGTAGGGAGCTGCTAACGCGAGGCAGTGGGCAGGGCTGTGGGGTGAGCCCTCTCCTGAGAGCGCGCGAGAGCGAGCGTGACGGCGTCGCCCGAGAGCGCGCGCGAGAGCGAGCGTGATGGCGTCGCCCGAGAGCGCACGCGAGAGCGAGCGTGACGGCGTCGCCCGAGAGAGCGCGCGTGACGGCGTCGCCCGAGAGCGTGCGCGAGAGCGCGCGTGACGGCGTCGCCCGAGAGCGTGCGCGCGAGCGAGAGCGAGCGTGACGGCGTCGCCCGAGAGCGCGCGCGCGAGCGAGAGCGAGCGTGACGGCGTCGCCCGAGAGCGCGCGCGCGAGCGAGAGCGAGCGTGACGGCGTTGCCCGAGAGCGCGCGCGAGCGTGACGGCGTTGCCCGAGAGCGCGCGCGAGCGTGACGGCGTCGCCCGAGAGCGCGCGCGAGAGCGAGAGCGAGCGTGACGGCGTCGCCCGAGAGCGCGCGCGAGAGCGAGAGCGAGCGTGACGGCGTCGCCCGAGAGCGCGCGCGAGCGTGACGGCGTCGCCCGAGAGCGCGCGCGAGAGCGAGAGCGAGCGTGACGGCGTTATCCGAGAGCGCGCGCGAGCGTGACGGCGTCGCCCGAGAGCGCGCGCGAGAGCGAGAGCGAGCGTGACGGCGTCGCCCGAGAGCGCGCGCGAGAGCGAGAGCGAGCGTGACGGCGTCGCCCGAGAGCGCGCGAGAGCGAGAGTGAGCGTGACGGCGTCGCCCGAGAGAGCGCGCGAGAGCGAGCGTGACGGCGTCGCCCGAGAGAGCGCGCGTGACGGCGTCGCCCGAGAGAGCGCGCGAGAGCGAGCGTGACGGCGTCGCCCGAGAGAGCGCGCGAGAGCGAGCGTGACGGCGTCGCCCGAGAGAGCGCCCGAGAGCGAGCGTGACGGCGTCGCCCGAGAGAGCGCCCGAGAGCGCGCGAGAGCGAGCGTGACGGCGTCGCCCGAGAGAGCGCGCGAGAGCGAGAGCGAGCGTGACGGCGTCGCCCGAGAGCGCGCGCGAGAGCGAGAGCGAGCGTGACGGCGTCGCCCGAGAGCGCGCGCGAGAGCGAGAGCGAGCGTGACGGCGTCGCCCGAGAGCGTGCGCGAGAGCGAGAGCGAGCGTGACGGCGTCGCCCGAGAGAGCGTGACTGCGTCGCCCGAGAGCGCGCGAGAGCGACTGCATCTCCCAATGGTCAGGGTGCTCCCCGGCGAGTGAGGGGGGAAGTTACCTTCAAGTCGCTGCCCCAGAAGTACTGACTAATAGGCAGTGGACCAGCACTGCGAAGAGACTGACTCACCCGGGGCTGGGGGTGGGACACTCAGGTGGGAGGGGAGGCCTGTTTCCAGCCCGCTGTCGTGGGCAGGAAGAAATACACCGAGTATGAAACCCCCACTGGGGCGAGGGGAAGCGTGAGGCACCAAGCGGCATCAGGGCTGGTGTGGTTTTGTATGTGCCAGTAGCAGAAGCGTAGGCACCCGCAGGAGGCGGTAGCAGCTGAGCTGTGGGTTGGGATGGCCAGTGGTCTGTGCTTGGGTGCCTAACGAGGCATTTGTGTGTCCAATTCCTTTTGTGGCTCTTGCCATGGTGCTTACATTCAGAAACCCCCTTTGAAAATTTGCTCTAGTCAAAATAAGTGGTTATTTCGGCAGGCTGCGCTGGTGATGGGCGTGAAGCCTGTTTCCTGTGTTGCTTGCAGAGGGGTGAATTAATTACAGCAGTGCAGGGCAATGCAACCATACAGCAAATTGGACCTGGTGAGATTAGGAGATGTCCGGGCTTATGCCCCCACTAGTGGGGTAACATCTCTCCTGGCACGGCTTCCTTGGCCTTTCGGGGGGGTCCAGGTTGTCACTGCAGATGGGACATGCTAGATGCTGTTGAGCTGTGTGAGACAGAGGGTGGGAAGCGGCTCCCACAAAGATGGAGGAGTCTGTGAGTGATGCTGACAGCTGGCCGGAAAGCGCATGGGTACAAGAACTGCACCCAAATGACCAGCGTCAGCCTGGGCCTGTAGCTAGGGCGTCCCTGGGGGCTCCGCTCGCTTGGAAAGGAGGTGCTAGAATCCCTGGTGTGCAGCCGCCCTGCCCCTCTGGCCCAGCGCTGTGAAGCACAGTTTGCTCACTGCATCCAGAGAGGCTGCTCCAGGTGTTGGTGTTGTGCTGGGTAAAAACAGTTCCTCTCATGAGTTTTCCTATGGGTTTCACTTGGGGGGGAGGTAGCAAAACAAGGCTCATGGTGCGGAACTGATTCCCATAAGAATAACACCAAGGGCAGCACTGCATGGGGACCCCAAAACAAGGCTGTTTTGCTGCGTCTCATGCATCCTTCCTGTGGAGGAGCCCCGGAGTAACGGGAGCCAGTCAGCAAACTGGAGAAAGCCGCATCTAACCCTACTTTGGAAGGGGGAGGACACGGGGGTGCAGGAAGAATTTGAGGACTGTCAGTGCTGAGAACCATCAAACCAAACTGTACAGCCTGGATCCGATGGAAACTGCACCCCGGCACTCCTGACTCCAGCCCCTGTGGTGGGGTACGGAGGGATTGGCAACTATCTCCATGCTGATCGGTGAGGGGGAACGTACATTTGTAAAAGGCATGTGATAGCGGCGGCTGTTTCACATGGGCTTGTGCACAGCAAGCTGGGGGTAAACCTACAGAGCGCTGGCCATAGGGCCCTTGCTGTTGTGCACACTGGCTGGGTTCGCACAGGGGCTGCGTGAAGGGCAGGTGCGTGCACTGTAGACTCATGCTGCAGCATGGGCTGGCAGGTTAGATAGACGTCTATCAGAGATGGTCTAGATGGTGCTGGGTCCTGCCGTGAGGGCAGGGGACTGGACTCAGTGACCTCTCGAGGTCCCTTCCAGTCCTAGTGTGCTATGGTTCTATGATTCTGTGGCAGAAAAGCAGCAAGTGTGGCCGTGAAGCACCAGGCAGCCTGTGGAAGGAAGGTAACTAATGAACGTTCGAGAAGCGGTCAAGAGCTGGTGTCCTCAGGAAGCTGACTCCTGCCTTATCTTGCATCCCTGCCACCTTGCTCACAGCTAGTGGCGAGCTGTAGGCAGCGTTGCTGTGGCCCTATTGGTCCCAGGGAATCTGAGAGACGAGGCAGGTGAGGTAATATCTAATAAATCCTCTTGCTGCTGGGAGAGACAAGGGTTTGAGCCATTTGGAGCGTCCCTTCCAGTCTGTTTTGGTCTAAGCTCATCTCTCACCAGCAGAAGCGTCTCCAAAGAGAGTCCCTCGCCTACCTTCTTTCTCTTAGTAAGATGTGCTCTCGGGACGTGCCTGGGCCACCGGTGTGTCCCTATGAATTGCCATAATACACCGACCATGGTTCATCATGGGAATGCGGTGGGGTGAGCCTTCTCCTGGAGCTCCCAGCCCTATGGTTTTTCTCTGTTGGTGACTAATGCCTTATAAAGGGCCTAGTCCACTTCTGAGCACTTATGTCTGTGGCTTTGTCTGATCAGATTTATATTTGTCTCCTGCTAATAAATAGGCCCATGTGATGGGCATTCTCTCGACCACTCATGAGTTTGTAGGCACCTCTCTCTACAACCACAGTGCTTGCAGGATAATCTCTGAGTTGATGGACACTGAATTCTATTGAGTGGTGAGCACCACTGTGTTTTAGGTGCTGCTTTATGGCCATGTGGCTCGGTCCCTTAGTATAATGTGCTCAGGACGCTTCTGCAAAGGGATTTGCTTGGCAGTTACAGTTTTGCGTGTGTATAAAACCAGGCTCTGTCGAGATGGAATGAGCAAAAAGCCCAGCTATTGTACAATGAAAGGAAGAATTGCCATCAGAGGCTGAAATGCTCAGGTGTCCAGAGAGTGGTTTGTGCCTTCCTGGGTATGGGCTCCCCGATTTCCCAACAATGCATGATGCTATACGCAGAAAGACCTGGTTCTCTTGGCTGGAGCAGCATTATGCCCTACTGGGAACAGATGACTTCTAGAGGGTTCTGGAATTACAGGGAATACGTCTTTCTATAAACCAGGGGTAGGGAAACCTTGTTTGGGCCGGGGGCTGCTGACCCAGAGAAATATCAGTCGGAGGCTGCACACAAGTGAGAAGCCAAAACAAACCCTCACTGACATGGCACCTGACTGAGAAGCAGAAAAAGCCTAGTAGATTTTGTGTGCTCCAGTCCCGCAGTAGGTGTAGGCTCCCCAATGCTGGGCGAGGGGGAGCCCTGAGCCTCGGGGTCCAGATCCAGGCAAGCCGGGGGCCGCGTCCAGCCCCCGGGCCTGCGGTTCCCCACCTTGATATAAACCCTGCAACTAATAGCAGTGAATTATGCCTGCTGCTGCTACTTAAAGGATTAAATTCTCCAGAGGCATGGAAGGGGCCTGCAACAGGACTGTAGCAGAAGGCATCTCTGTGCTAGCCAGGGATGCAAAATCCTGTTTTATTGGGTAGGTGGTTATCTGTCTGTATCTCTAGTGCTAGCCATAGGTGGGGGTGGAAAAAGATGCAGGCCAAGGATAAGCACTTGAGGTTCAAGTAGGGACCAGATGTCCCAGTTTTACAGGGATGCCCCTGATATTTGGGGCTTTTCCTTAGGTAGGTACCTGTTACCCCTCACCCCTTGTTCTGGTTTTTCACATGTGCTGTCTGGCCCCCCAAGTTCAAGGGGCCCAAAATAATAGGCAAACCATGAGGGGGGCTGGAACTACTCAGTGGGGACTGCAGCCGTGGAATAGGCAGACACTTGCAACCGGGGGAGAATGACTGTGGGCCTGGTTTCTAAAGCCGCGTGTGCACAATTGTACATCTCATCTGTGTGTGGAAGGACTGTCTTCAGGGGACATGCTGCTGGCCAGGCACTGGGAGGTTAGTAACCGGCACATGCAGTTACCTGGGAGGCACATGTCAGCAGAGGCGCCGTTCTCAGCCCTGACCTGCGTGCCATTGACTGCCCGCACCTAGTGTCCCAACACACCAATCCAGCTGGTTTGATGCTGCTACCTGTACTCCCATGTGTAAGCACCTGGGTCTCCGGTCTGAATCCCAGACTGCATCCTTTCCCCACCAGTAAGGGCACAGGCTTCGTGTGTGCCGTCTGCCCACGAGAACTGCTGGGGCGAGCGGAAGATTCCACTCGATGGCGTGTCCCCGGCAGCGTGCAGAGGGCAGGGTTATGTTATCAGGCAAAGCAGGTTGTACCAACCGATAATGGGGGGAGAAGAAAAATGGTTAGTTCTAGTTGCTTCCCTATTAAGAATTGACACAGTTTTTGTCCTTGACAAACTAATGTTTCCTTATTTGTAATGAGCTGTTGTTGGCAATTTACCACTGCCAGCTGCATCTCAGTGGCTGATTAAGGGAACTTGGAGCTGAGCTATGTAATAACTCTCTAAGAGCCATGCGAGAACCAGTTATTAGCTTCATCAGGGTCTGTGTACACATCCGCTGGGCTCCCTTCTGAAAGCCTCCCCGTGAAGTGTACTTGGGTAATTTACAAAACACGGGACCTGTGCTGCCTTCCATACTAAAGCCATCACGCCGGCAGCCGCCCGGCTCTAACTCGCCCGCAAGACGTCCTCTTCTCGTGCAGAGCCCCAGCCCCTGCGGAAGCAGCCCCATGCCCCAGGTGCGCCAGGGAGAGACTTGGCCTTTTTGGGGTGCAGCTGCTTTGCATATCATGTGCAGCCAGACAGTCTGCCGTGGTTGCAAGAGCCCAGTGGGTAGAGTGGGGCCCTGCCTAGTCTCTGCCTTTCCTTCCCATTTCCTCCGTGGGGCAGCATCTGGCGCACAAACCCTGTGCTCCCCCTTGCACCTGGAGCTAGGATCTGGCAGCCCAGCATGGCCTTGCTAGGAGGTGGGGGGAGCGAGGAAATCCTTTCTCTCTCTAGGGCCATGCCTAGCAGCATTAGGACTCCACACTTGCCCCCCTTGTCTCTGCTTCCTGGACGCTGGCTCTTTGCACTGCTGTGGCCTGTGCTCTGGCCACCAGAAGAGCCCTCTTGAGCTGCCTGAAGACAGAAGCCAAAGCGGGCGGCCCTTCTGAGTGCAGGGCCCTTAACCTGCTCCTGACGGGCAGAAGGTCACAGTTTCCACAGGCATCGATTATGTCACTAATGTGGCTACTCGCGTGGGCCTCAGCAAGGTGGAACCAAAGCCTGGGAGCCGACCGGCCAGCACACCTGCCCATGAGAGCCGTTCCGACAGACACGTCTGCCGCTGTCGAGCCGGGCCCAGGGCGGGGAGAGGAAACAAAAGAGCCAAATAACAGAGTGTGACGGCGAGTCGGGGTTCCTCTGATTCTGCAGCCCCGTAGCAGAGAGAACAGACTCCACCAGCCAGTGGAATAGAGGGTTTATTACTTCTCCAGGATACAGCACAGCATAGACGCGATGTGGCTACAGGAGACTGGGCCAGGATGCCTCCGCCCCCTTGAAATGAGGTCCCTGGGCCCCTAGATTCCAGCCCCCTCCTTAGTCTGTTTCCTTCATGGTTCCAGCACAAGACTGCCTCGCTCCCAGACCCTGCCCCCAAACCAGGTATTCATCTTCGCATCCCTTCCTTTGTCTCCCCCCTGGGGAAAGAGCCTTGTTATCTGGTCAGGCTGGTCCTAGGGTCTGGGCTAATACACATGTGGGTGAGTCAGTGGGAATCACATCACAGCGCAGGGGGACACCGGGTTACAGAGCAGACAGCCCCCCACTACGTCACAGAGTCAGCAGCAGCTCTTCCCAGCCAGGAATTCTGTTTGCCTCAAAATAAAGCAAGGAGGTCACCCTGCCCTTTGCAAGAGGAGCAGGCCGAGGGGACGGATGTGCTTCCCATCACCAGGCCTTTGCTACAAGCTCACGTGGCCCCTCCCGCTCGCTAGCCCAGTCTGAGGCCGTTCAGAGCAGGGGAAGCCTTGTCACTTTTTACAGAACTCTGGGAGACTAGGCCTCAGGCGCCTCGGTGCGCTCTGCGTGGCGTGTCCGCCCTCGGCGCGCTCTGCGTGGCGTGTCCGCCCTCGGCGCGCTCTGCGTGGCGTGTCCGCCCTCGGCGCGCTCTGCGTGGCGTGTCCGCCCTCGGCGCGCTCTGCGTGGCGTGTCCGCCCTCGGCGCGCTATGCGTGGCGTGTCCGCCCTCGGCGCGCTATGTGTGGCGTGTCCGCCCTCGGTGCGCTCTGCGTGGCGTGTCCGCCCTCGGCGCGCTCTGCGTGGCGTGTCCGCCCTCGGCGCGCTATGCGTGGCGTGTCCGCCCTCGGCGCGCTATGCGTGGCGTGTCCGCCCTCGGCGCGCTCTGCGTGGCGTGTCCGCCCTCGGCGCGCTCTGCGTGGCGTGTCCGCCCTCGGCGCGCTATGTGTGGCGTGTCCGCCCTCGGCGCGCTCTGCGTGGCGTGTCCGCCCTCGGCGCGCTCTGCGTGGCGTGTCCGCCCTCGGCGCGCTATGTGTGGCGTGTCCGCCCTCGGCGCGCTATGCGTGGCGTGTCCGCCCTCGGCGCGCTCTGCGTGGCGTGTCCGCCCTCGGCGCGCTATGTGTGGCGTGTCCGCCCTCGGCGCGCTATGCGTGGCGTGTCCGCCCTCGGCGCGCTCTGCGTGGCGTGTCCGCCCTCGGCGCGCTCTGCGTGGCGTGTCCGCCCTCGGCGCGCTATGTGTGGCGTGTCCGCCCTCGGCGCGCTATGTGTGGCGTGTCCGCCCTCGGCGCGCTCTGCGTGGCGTGTCCGCCCTCGGCGCGCTATGTGTGGCGTGTCCGCCCTCGGCGCGCTATGCGTGGCGTGTCCGCCCTCGGCGCGCTCTGCGTGGCGTGTCCGCCCTCGGCGCGCTCTGCGTGGCGTGTCCGCCCTCGGCGCGCTCTGCGTGGCGTGTCCGCCCTCGGCGCGCTCTGCGTGGCGTGTCCGCCCTCGGCGCGCTCTGCGTGGCGTGTCCGCCCTCGGCGCGCTATGCGTGGCGTGTCCGCCCTCGGCGCGCTATGCGTGGCGTGTCCGCCCTCGGCGCGCTCTGCGTGGCGTGTCCGCCCTCGGCGCGCTCTGCGTGGCGTGTCCGCCCTCGGCGCGCTATGCGTGGCGTGTCCGCCCTCGGCGCGCTCTGCGTGGCGTGTCCGCCCTCGGCGCGCTCTGCGTGGCGTGTCCGCCCTCGGCGCGCTCTGCGTGGCGTGTCCGCCCTCGGCGCGCTCTGCGTGGCGTGTCCGCCCTCGGCGCGCTATGCGTGGCGTGTCCGCCCTCGGCGCGCTATGCGTGGCGTGTCCGCCCTCGGCGCGCTCTGCGTGGCGTGTCCGCCCTCGGCGCGCTCTGCGTGGCGTGTCCGCCCTCGGCGCGCTCTGCGTGGCGTGTCCGCCCTCGGCGCGCTATGTGTGGCGTGTCCGCCCTCGGCGCGCTATGTGTGGCGTGTCCGCCCTCGGCGCGCTATGTGTGGCGTGTCCGCCCTCGGCGCGCTCTGCGTGGCGTGTCCGCCCTCGGCGCGCTATGTGTGGCGTGTCCGCCCTCGGCGCGCTATGCGTGGCGTGTCCGCCCTCGGCGCGCTATGCGTGGCGTGTCCGCCCTCGGCGCGCTCTGCGTGGCGTGTCCGCCCTCGGCGCGCTCTGCGTGGCGTGTCCGCCCTCGGCGCGCTCTGCGTGGCGTGTCCGCCCTCGGCGCGCTCTGCGTGGCGTGTCCGCCCTCGGCGCGCTCTGCGTGGCGTGTCCGCCCTCGGCGCGCTATGCGTGGCGTGTCCGCCCTCGGCGCGCTCTGCGTGGCGTGTCCGCCCTCGGCGCGCTCTGCGTGGCGTGTCCGCCCTCGGCGCGCTCTGCGTGGCGTGTCCGCCCTCGGCGCGCTATGTGTGGCGTGTCCGCCCTCGGCGCGCTCTGCGTGGCGTGTCCGCCCTCGGCGCGCTCTGCGTGGCGTGTCCGCCCTCGGCGCGCTCTGCGTGGCGTGTCCGCCCTTGGCGCGCTATGTGTGGCGTGTCCGCCCTCGGCGCGCTATGTGTGGCGTGTCCGCCCTCGGCGCGCTATGTGTGGCGTGTCCGCGCGCCTGTGTCTCGGTGCGCTCTGCGTGGCGTGTCCGCGCGCCCGCGCCTCGGTGCGCTCTGTGTCATGCGCCCGCTCCTCAGCTCAGCCCCACTCAGACAAACCGCCAGGGCCAGGCTCTGGGCTGTACGGAGCACAGTGCAGGGGTACAGTCCAGCGGGCTCCTCTCTGCTTGCAGCCTGCGTGCTCCCCGCTCAGTCCCTGTTGGGGCCAGAGGGCAGAGCCAGGCTGGAACCAGGACGTTCTCCCAGCATGCCACACCACTTGGAGTTCCCAGGGCTGCTGTTGACACACACAGGACGTTGGGCTGCACCCGGATAGGAGCCCAGGTTCACGGTGAGCGTGCAAGAGACCTTTCTTGCACCTGCATGGCCAAGGAGAAGGTTCCTTACCCTCCCCCTCCCCCCAACCCCGGTCCAAAAGGGAAGGAGCCCAGGCCTGCCACAGGGCAAGATCTCCGCAGTCGTTCTGCTCAGTACTTGTGCATCTTTGTGTTTGGACACGTGGCAGTGCCATGTGAAAGCTCGATTTAAAAGGGGCCTTCAAAGTCGCATCCCCAGAGCAGCCAAAGAAACCCCAGGCTGCCATGGGCTCTGGGGCATGCCCAGAGGGCTGTCGGCCGGGGCGGGGGGGAGGCTTTCACCTGTTCTCTCTTGCGTCCAGACTGGGCTATCACTCCGGTTTGGCATTTGCTCTGTTGGGAGGGTCGGATCTCAGGGCAGGAAGGGATTGGGCCTCGGCACCGTGCAGTCTGGTTTATGGGCCATCTCCACTTACCGCCCCCCTCTGCAGTCAGGACTGGGTTCTGCTTGGAGGTTTGGCCCGGTCCTGGCAGCACCACTTGAAGCGATGCGCTCTGTCCCTGAGTCTCCCCTCTCTTGGTGGGCCGGTTACCTCTGCGGGCTGCACTGTCCATCAGGGAGCTGGGCGCATTCGCACGCAACAGGCCCCTCTGTGAAGACCCAGTTCCTGGCACGGAGAAGCTTTCTGAGCGCAGAATCCCGTAGGTGACAGCGGGAAGAGACTTATTCAGCTGCCTTGTCGATGGCACTCCCTACTCTCCACTGGTCCCTACGCTCACTCCTTCCAGCCTTGCACCGCCCAGGCCTTGGGGCTTCCACTACGTCCTTGGGAAGGTGGTTCCAGACTGGCAGCCTCATTGTCAGGAAATTCAGGCTCTGTATCCCTCTGCCCCTCACTCATGTCCCTGGGGCAGCCTCCCTTCCTGTGTGCACCCTGGCAGCCCGGGACGTGTGGAGGATCCACACGCTCGCAGAGCACAGCGTGTCGGCCATCGACTGCTCTGCCTTTGGAGAGGCACAGCGCCAGCCTCCCCATCACTGCTGCTGCTCCCTGGCCCTGTAGAAGAAACCGACGTGGAAGTGGAACCATCCAGTCCCCGTTTTCGTCCTGCTGAGCTGCCGCCGTATCGCCCAATGTTACTTTGCTGCAAGGAGAACAGAACACTCAGGCTGACAGATCAGAGTGGCGATTAATTGATTCTCTGGCTGCTCATCAGCCCTGAAACGTCACTAATGGCTCCAGCCCACGTGTCAGGGCCCCAAAGGGCTGTTCCCAGCAAAGCTTGCAAGGTAACTAAACCCACTAGCAGTTCCCTTGGCAGGATCAGGCTGCTCTCCTATGCTGGCTAGCTCAAGCCTGCATGTTGCTCTTAGAGCCCTGACTTTTGGTCGTTCCCTGACCTGAGTGCCTAGCTGCGCAGTCGGGACAACTCTTAGCTGCGGGTTTGACAGAAGATTTATTCTGGCCAGGCTTTTACTTAGGGCCTGGAACATTAGCAGCTGAACTGCTGCACACCGACAGCCCCCAGACACCACGTCGGACCTTCGCCACACCCAGGCCAGTCGGATTCTGCAGTTTGAATTCTAGTTTAGCTGTTGCCATATTGTGCTGTCTCCTAAAAATTCGCCACTTTTCCAAAATTCAGTCCAGAAAATTATGTGCTGCAGGGAGCCCAGCAAAACAAAGGAATGAGGAAATTGTCCTCCGCATGCAGAACTGCTGCGGTGTCATTTGGGGCAGGAGTTCGTTACAGCGGTGCAAGATACGCATGTTAAGTACTGAGTAAATGATGAATCGTGTACTCGATACAGTTTGTCGCGAGTACATGATTGGTCGATAAGGTGCTGCTGCGGCTCTGCCTCTGCCTCCCCTGCCTGCTCCCCCCTGCACCATGGAGACGGTGCTGGGGGAACTGGCTTTTAAGCTGGCTCCCTCCAGCACTGGCTCCTGCTCTCCCTCCTTGCTGCCTCTGAGATAGAGGCAGCGTGGGGGTTGGGGGAGGGATGCAGGTACTTGACTCGACTACCTGATGCACCTAGGCTACATCATGTAAGAAGGGCTTGCTTTGGGGTAGCTTATGGTGACTGGCAACTCAAGTGTAATCCACACAGAAATAAGATTTAGAGGTTAGCATTTGGTTTAACTGACTGCTTAAATTCACGCCTTAGATTAAATTGGTCAACTTTTTCATGTGGACAAGCCCCAAACTGATATGGTATTGCCCTTGCTTATATGGCTTGACATTTACACAGGAGTACCAGGCCTGTTGCGCCTGGCTGCATTCCAGCTCTTATGGGGCAGCACAGCTGTGGATCTGGGAGATCTGTCTCCCTTCCTTACTCTCTGTAAGCTTCTTCCCAAGTTACCTGAGAGCTGCTCAGCAGGGCTCCCATCCAGCACCCTCCCTTGGACAGAGCCAGAGCCTGCCCTTCTCTTCCTCCTCTAACTAGCTGCACTGGGAACTTCCTTCCCGGAACCCCAGGTCCCCCAGGGGGAACTTGGCCTGTGAAGATGAGGGCAGCTAGTTAATGGGGAGCCGATGTTGGAGCTGGAGATGTGACAAAGAACTTTCCATCGTATTTAATTACGTACAATTAAAACCTTCTCTTCCAAACTCCGGAGAGCTGCAGGCTGGGAGAGCCCTCCGCGGGAGATTGCCAAGAGGTGCTAATGAATTCTGGAAGCTCCAAAGGCAGCAGGACTTGTTAAACTTGATATAAGTGGCAAATCTAATTACGAGGATAAATGGGAAAAGGCTTCAGATAAGGCCGGCTCCCTAGATCCCTGGTGCCTTATTTAGCATCTGGCAGCTTCTGCCTCCCTTTGTGTGACACTAATGGCTTCAGCAGGGATGCCCTGCTCTGTGGGGGCCCAGTCAGCAGGGCCTGGCTGGCCAGGCTCCTTTGCATGTGGGGAGACCTCTCCCACAGCAGTAGCATATTGAGGCAGGGTCTGACACAGTCCCTTGGCCGATGTTGCCAAGAGATCCACTGCTGATGCCTTTGGGGTCTCCTGATCCTCTCCCGAGCACCAACCTGATTCCACAGCCCCAAGTCCCAGGGCCCAGACCCTGGCAGAAACCCAGGAGAGGAGGGAACCTCTGGCAATACTACCTGGCAGGGTGAGGGACTCTCAGAGTGGCTGGTGATGCCAGCAGCTGGACCTGCCTGCTGATCCAAGGCCAGCGGGGACACCCTAGAAACCCGAGGGCAAAGACAGAGCCCTGACTGGGATGACTGAGTTGGGGTTGGTCTGGCTTTGGGCAAGGGGCTGGACTTGATGACTCCTGGGGTCTCTTCCAGCCCTAGGGTTCTAGGATTCTATGACCCTGGGTAAAACATGGGCACTGCTTTCCCTGAGAGCTGCATACACCTTTCATCTATAACAGTGATAGAGATGCAGCCCTGTTAGTCTGGTCTTGCTGAAACAAAAGACAGGACTATGCAGCACTTTAGAGACTAACAAGATGGTTTATTAGGTGCTGATCACCTAATAAACCATCTTGTTAGTCCCTAAAGTGCTGCATCATCCTGTCTTTTGTTTCACCTTTCATCTATGGAATAGCCAGCTCTGCTGGCCAGCCTCCTGCTCCACCCGGGGATGGGACGGGGAGCTGCTAGCGACCGACTCCCAGACTCTGAAAGCAGAGAGAGAACACCGAAGTCCTAGCACGAGAGACACACGTGGGCATCTGTCACCTGAGGGGGCAAGAAAGCAAAGCTGAGCGCTGGCTTGCACGTGGCGCTCTTGACTTGGTTCGTCACCGCTGCAGTCCCAGCTCTTTCTGCTTGGTCTCGCCGAGACATCTGCTCTGTGGTAATCCGCTTAGCTCTCCTGTTGCCCAGTATCTCTGGGCTCTGCTTGCAAGGGCAGAGTGCCCTGCCCAACTAGCAGCTGGGAATGCAATGAGGGTGAGACCTCTGCCCTGCCTGGTCTGGGTGAACTGCCAAAGCACCACTGGGGGCCCCTGGCTGGATGAGCTGCGGCTCCGAAGTGGCACTGAGCAGGCATGCTCTCAGGTGCCAGACTGGTTCTTGCTCACGTGCTCAGGTGTGAAGTGATCGACAGGGGGGTTGGGAAGGAATTTCCCTCAGTCTAGATTGGCAGTGACCTGGGGGGGACCAGGGGAGTTGCCTCCCTCTACTGTGTTTGAGTGCAAGATTAATCAGGGTGCATCCCACCTAATCGTTTCCCTGCCATTGCGGGGCCGTCAGGCACTGGTGCACCTCGGTGCTTCCTGTTCTGTGCCTACGACACACAATAGTCTCCCCTCCTGAGCAATATTCCCTCTAATCTTTTCCATCCATGTGTGGAATAAATTGATTTGCACAGAGACATCTGTGAATGTGCACCACCAGTAGAAACACACAACCTAGTGGAGCGCCCACAGCTAATCAGCTGGGCAGCATTTGAAACTCTCCTGAGCCCCACATAAGCACACCGCTTACATGGATCGCTGCTCCTGAGGGCTGTGAATTTTTGGGCTCATTTTGGGGGTGTGGTCCTGCAGGGGCTGCTTGTTGGAGGTCAGACTAGATGATCTGGAAGCCCTTCCTGGCTTTAAATTCTGACGCTGTGGTGAACAGATCAAAGGAGACAAAATAGGTGAGTCTGGGGAAAGGAGCATAAAGAGAGAGAATTAAGGGCTGAAATTGTCTCCATCTTGGAGCTTCACTTTGGTGTTCCCCATGGGGCGGTGGGCTGCACTTGCCCTGTACAGACACCCTGGCCTCTCTTTGTAACCCCTCCCTACGCTGTCTTCAGGGGGAGCCCCACTCTCAGGAGGAACTCAGATGATGGGCCACTTGGGTCTAGCTGTGAAAGAGATGGACAGTTGGGTGCCAGTGGAGACGTTTCAGCCTCGGTGTTCTCACAGCTGGAACGATTGCTCTGGCTTTGACAGCAAAGGTAAAGGTAGCAGTGGAAGGGAAGTGCTGCTAGCAGTGAAGAGAATTGTTTTTGGCAGGGCTTACTTGATTGCAATTGGTGCATGGGGAGGGAAGGTCAAAACTGGTTTGATTTTTTTTTTCTACGTTTGGGCATAATTTTCATGACAGGGCAGCCGAAAAGGGGGAAATGACATTGCTGCATGGGAGAGAGATGGGGAAGTATCAGTAGGAGTGCCACTCAGAGGTTATATTGAGTTTTCTCAGCTAAAACAAGATTTTGTAACCATGGGAGAAAGGGTCAGAATGAAAATTTCACTGTTTACTCTTGGGGCAAGCTTTAGTTTTCTGGTAAGTTGCAGTAAAGTTCACTTGTTCAGGAATTTGAAGAAGTTAAATTTCTGTTTTTTAAAATGTCAGGGTGTTTCATTTTTCCATAGAGCATTACAAGATACAAATGATGTTGCTTTTAACACTTGTGACCCTAGGACCTAGGCAGATGCATGTCTAAAGAAAATCTTATGAATAGGTCACTTAACAAAATCTATTAAAACCAGCCACTGGCATTGTTTAGCACTGCGGTTTCTGTGTATAACATGGAAGCCCCCCGATTTAAAAAGAGAAGTATTAATCAGAAGATAACGCATGTGAAATGCCAGTGTGTAACACTCGGTGCAAAAATGGTCACCCGCAGTTCTGTGCAGTAGCTGTTGGCAAACCGGGAGACTTGTGTAGAGCCCCTGGTTATATGAGAGAAGGAGGTGGAAATTGCAGACCAGAATGCCCGACCTGTGCAGAGAAGGCAAATGCACTTCAGAACTGGCGTGGAAGAGCCGGGTAAGGCAGGTTGGTCATTCACTGCCCTCCTGGCTCCAGGGGTGGTAGAGCAATGTGTATAGTGGGGTGCCGAGAGCTACTGAACTAAACCAGACACTCTGCATATAATGGAAACTACTTCAAGCCAGGGGCTAGGGTTGCCAGATGGTCTCCCAAAAAATACTGAACACATGGGCTAAAAATTTGTTGAGCAAAAAAACCACCACCACCCACACGGAACACACATCCTTGTGGCTACTACCAAGAGCCACCAAGCTGGGAACAAAGGGGGAGGCAGCAGAGCCTGCTCTGCAAAGCAGCCACCTGCTACCCAAAGCAGAGAGAGGCACACCCCAGGGCAACACAATGGCGGGGGGGGGGGTGGCGACCATGGGTAGGAAGGTGACTCCGCATAGCCAGGTCTTTGGGTGTCCCAGTGGGAAGAAGCAGAAATGCCACCCCAGTCAGTTTTGGCTGAGAGCCCACGGAAGGCGCCTAAACGCAACCACAATGCACCTCCTGGACTATGGCGCCACAACGCGCTTGAACAGCGCCCAGGGGCAGGGACGGGGCTCCTCCCAGCCACTGCCCCGCCCCCACCCGGCTTCCTCACCCAACCACAGGCTCCCAGCGCTGATCGCGCCCCGCCTCCCAGCCACTCCCCCCGCCCCCCCCGCCCCCGGCTTCTGCACTCAACCACAGGCTCCCAGCGCCAATCACACCCCGCCTCCCAGCCACTCCCCCCGCCCCCCCCGCCCCCGGCTTCTGCACGCAACCACAGGCTCCCAGCGCCGATCACACCCTGCCTCCCAGCCACTCCCCCCGCCCCCCCCCGCCCCCGGCTTCTGCACACAACCACAGGCTCCCAGCGCCGATCACACCCCGCCTCCCAGCCACTCCCCCCGCCCCCCCCGCCCCCGGCTTCTGCACACACCCACAGGCTCCCAGCGCCGATCACACCCCGCCTCCCAGCCACTCCCCCCGCCCCCCCCGCCCCCGGCTTCTGCACACAACCACAGGCTCCCAGCGCCGATCACACCTGCCTCCCAGCCACTCCCCCCGCCCCCCCCGCCCCCGGCTTCTGCACGCAACCACAGGCTCCCAGCGCCGATCACACCCTGCCTCCCAGCCACTCCCCCCCGCCCCCCCCGCCCCCGGCTTCTGCACGCAACCACAGGCTCCCAGCGCCGATCACACCCTGCCTCCCAGCCACTCCCCCCGCCCCCCCCCCCCGGCTTCTGCACACAACCACAGGCTCCCAGCGCCGATCACACGCCGCCTCCCAGCCACTCCCCCCGCCTCCCAGCCTGGGACTCCCTCTGGTTGCATGCAGAAGCCTGGCGGGAGCGGGGGAAGCGGCTGGGAGGCGGGGCCGCGATCGGCGCTGGGAGCCTGTGGTTGCGTGCAGAAGCCGGGTGGGGGGAGTGGCTTAGAGTCCCAGCCACTCCCCCTGCCCCCGCCAGGCTTTTGCACGCTACCATAGGCTCCCAGCGCCGATCGCGGCCCTGCCTCCCAGCCACTCCCCCCCGCCCCTGCCAGGCTTCCGTCCGGCGCCCAGCCGGAAAAACAGAAAATACCAGACATTGCACGTGTCCAGTATTTTCTGAATTTTTTTACCCGACAGAGGGTGCAAAAACTGGACTGTCCGGTAGAATACCGGACACCTGGCCACCCTATCGGGTGCTGCAGCACCCCCGCTCCTCTAGTTCCAGCCCCTATGCCTGGCTCTCTGCGGGGAACGTAGATTGGGTTGGGTGCAGGGCAGGCTCCCTGCTTCTTTGCTGCACCAGCTTCAAACTCTCCCTTCCCCAGTTGTAGTAGCTGCTTGTGGCAAGGTTTCTTCTCAGGCCCCCAGGTCCCTTGAGGATCTGTGGGATCCGATTGGGAGGGGAGAGCGTTTGCCCTCCAGCCTCTCCTCAGGTCAAACTCTCCCTTTGTTCAGGCAATGGCAGTGAAAAGCGTGGCATGTGAAGCAAGTGGAAAATCCAGCCTTCTGCTGACATGCGTAACTACAGCTTGTCTTTGGGTCATTAAGTGTAAAGTAAAATGACATGTTGTTTGTTGTACGAGTGGCTGTTGGTCCTGGTCTTAGTCTGGTAGCAATTACTGCCCCAGCACGCAGCGAGCTAACGAATGCTGGTCGTTAGCACATTAGGAGGAGCGAAGCTACAGTATCAAAGCGGAGTGTGAGACAGAAGCTTGTTTAAAGCGTTCTCCGGAAGCTGGAAATCGTAATGGAGTGAGGAGAAATCGGGGTTCGGACCCTGTTCAGATTGCTTGTGATGACAGGAATGTCCGTCTGCAGGAGATCGTACGCTGTCCCTTTATGAGGGGCACTGGCCTGGGATAGCAGGGCGTTTGCAGCTAGAGGGGAAAGGTGCCTACCTCCACTCCCTGCTTTGATGATGAGGTCCGGTGAGTGCAGCCAGGTCCCTTTGGCAGTTCCTGTCTTTCCAGAAAGGGGGACATGTGTGAATACAGGAGTTCCTGGGTCTAGTCTCCAGACTGTCCCTTCTATTGAAACGCAGCAAGTGTCTCATGGTGATGCTTTGTCTGCTGCATTAAAACAGCAGGAGTGGCCGGTCCATGTGCGTGGGGCTTCCCTGGCGTGGCTCTTGCTGCTAGCTGGCTGCCTATTTGAGCAAGGTCTCCTCCTCCAGTTTAACAGCACGTTGGCAGAATGGCGAGTCATTGTGCGTCAGTCACAGCTGAAAGAAGCTCTGTGTGGACGTGCTACCCGACTCCATCTAAGCGAAATGCCAAGCAGGGTTCACTGGCTCTCAGCTTATACTGGGATGGTAGGTCAGAATTAGAGCTGGTGGAAAATTTACAGGAGAAACTTTTTTGCCTAAAACCTTGAATTTGTTCCAAAATGAAGTATTTTGTTTCCTTTTGAAATTGCTTAAAAAGCTGAAAAACATTTATCAAAAACTTCCAGGCTGTCAGTTTTTCATAAAACATCTGGCATTTTGGGCCTAATACATATTTTCTGCCAAAAAAAAATCTGCCAGGTTCTCGTAGCTCTAGTCCTAGCCCAAGCCTGAGGGCTGAGTAGTCATCCTTCCAGCACTGGCTAGCAATGTTAGAGTTGTTACTATTCCTGACACTGATTTCAACTCTTGTTAATGCTCTAGCCTGCTGAAAGTGTGTGAGAGCTTCAGCCATCAGGTGCCTGGCTTCCAGTGGCTGTCTCTGAAACCTGTCTGCCCATGTCCCTTCCGTGCTTCCAGTGGCTGTCTCTGAAACCTGTCTGCCCATGTCCCTTCCGTGCTTTTGTGGCTGTCTCTGAAACCTGTCTGCCCATGTCCCTTCCGTGCTTTTGTTAATCTCACTCCGTAAAACCAGAGGCCGAATGGAGCAACTAGTGCAGGTTGAGGGAGTTACATTCCCCACCGTGTCCTCTGAATTCCACAGCCCCAGAAGGCTTCCTTGGTCCTGCCAGGAACTGGGAGATGCCCACCTAGTGGTACTGACCATGTGTGGTCAGAACTTAGCATGGGACTGGCTCTGCAGGCTTTAATGCATAGCACACCCTTGATTGCGTCATTGCCTAGTTGCTCCTGTGGCTTGTTTGTCCACCAAATTTCCATTTGGAGCCCTGGCTTTTAGCCCCGTGGCCAGCTTCCAAGAACGAGGATCATGTTTATGCTTTTCAGTTCAGAGAAGAGTCCTCATCTGTGTCTGCTTAACCGGTCTGGCCAGTCCTGTCCGTGCTGCGCTGGCAGGCTCACACAGGGCCAGGCAGCACGGTGAGCTGTCCCATGTGGCTGGGCATGGTGGCGATGCCCAGTACTGTCAGCCTTGCATCAGGCCCCCGAAGTCATGAGGCTGGTTTATGAATCACACACTGTAGGGGTCTGTCTGTATCTGAGCTTGGAGAGGTCACCCTTTCAAGCCTTTCTCCATAACCACAAGGAATAGAAACGTGCTCGCACTCTCTCTCTCTCTCTCACTCTCACAATGAAATCTGAGATCCTGCTTTTGTCACCTGATGCCAGGAACTGGGGCTTTAGGAAAAGCATAAAATAGCATGAGACCTGCAACCAAATTGCAAGAATTGGCTAGGCTGGCTGCCTTTCACTGGTTACAAAAATCAGTTAAATTTCATATGGTTGGCACTTTTATCCCAGCCTGCAACTGGTTCCTTCTGTGACCTTGAACAAGTAGTTTTACTTCTCTATCCTAATAGCCTCCCTTTTTGAGCTGGGGTTGGTTACTTGTCTCTTAGCAGAGCTTCCAGGTTCTTTAATGTGCACAAAGTGCTTTGTAAATCTCTGATCCTCCACCGAGGTCCATGTTGCTATGCAGGTTTGCCCTAACTTTGGATCTGTCAATCTTACAAGCTCTGTGAGGACTCAGCAATGTGTGCAATGAATGTGTATGGCCTGTCAGCAAGACTATCTAGGCCTTTGTACATAGTCCTAATGAATTCTTGCCCCCTGAAATGCACCCTATGAAACTCCCGCCACTGCTGCAAAGAGCCAAGCCAGCTCTGAGCATCATATCATGTCCCTCTAGTACACTCAGTACGTGGAGGGACAAAACTGTGACCCCTCTATTTAATGCTGCTGTTCTCCTGGGATTGATCAAATGAAGTTCTGTGCTTGTGCTCTGCTGAGAGCCAGCTCGGGTCACAGGAGAAACAAAAGGGATTTTTGTATTTAAAAAGAGAGACTTGTTGATTTTTATTATCCTATGCTGCAGTGAAATTAATAGTTAGGGTTGCCAGGTGTCCGATATTGACCCGGACAGTCCAGTATTTTCACCTCCTGTCCGGTAAAATTCAGAAATGTCCAGTAATTCACCTAAAATGTCCGGTATTTTCTGATTTTTTTTTTCCCGGCCAGGAGGCGAAAATACCAGACCCCTGGCAACCCTAGCGCCCGAGCCTGGCCCCCCACCCCCGGACCCCCTGCTTACCTGGTTCCGCAAGGAAGCTAAGTTCTGGCTTGAACAAGAACACAAAACGGCCGCCGGCAAAAAGCCTAAAGACCAAGGGGAAGCAATGCCTTCCCTGCGTCTTAGTGCTCAACTGCTCCCCTGTTCCTGTCCCTATTCTGACTCTGCACTCACTCTGAAAGGGGCCGTGTTTTAATGCTGTTTTATTATTTATTTATTTATTTATTTATTTATTTATTGCTTAATAAGTCCATCTCCTTTTTTTTTTGCTCAACAACTTTGGTCTCTCCCCCCCCCCTTTTTTTCCTCAACAGAATTTTTTCCCGGGTGTGGTTTTTTTTTTGGGGGGGAGGGGGGGTTCCGTATTTTTGGTTCAACCATCTGGCAACCCTATTAATAGTGGATGGCTCTAAGGTCTGGGGGGCCTGGCAGGGCATGCTCCAGGCAGCGCTAAGGGCTGGAGGGGCCAGCTGGGCGTCCTCCAGGCAGCGCTAAGGGTTGCGGGGGGGGCGGCAGGGTGTGCTCCAGGCAACTGTAAGGGTTGGGGGGGGCGGCAGGGTGTGCTCCAGGCAGCTCTAAGGGCCGGAGGGGCCAGCAGGGCATGCTCCAGGTGGCTCTAAGGGCCGGAGGGGCCGGCAGGGCATGCTCCAGGCAGCTCTAAGGGCTGGGGGGCCGGCAGGGCGTGCTCCAGGCAGCTCTAAGGGTGGGGGGGGGGGGGCTGGCAGGGTGTGCTCCAGGCAACTCTAAGGGCTGGGGGGGAGGGGGCTGGCAGGGCGTGCTCCAGGCAGCTCTAAGGGCCGGAGGGGCCAGCAGGGCATGCTCCAGGCAGCTCTAAGGGCTGGGGGGGGGGCCGGCAGGGCGTGCTCCAGGCAGCTCTAAGGGCTGGAGAGGCCGGCAGGGCGTGCTCCAGGCAGCTCTAAGGGTTGCGGGGGGGCGGCAGGGCGTGCTCCAGGCAGCTCTAAGGGTTGCGGGGGGGCGGCAGGGTGTGCTCCAGGCAGCTCTAAGGGTTGCGGGGGGCTGGCAGGGCGTGCTCCAGGCAGCTCTAAGGGCTGGGGGGCCGGCAGGGCGTGCTCCAGGCAGCTCTAAGGGCTGGAGGGGCCGGCAGGGCGTGCTCCAGGCAGCTCTAAGGGTTGCGGGGGGGCGGCAGGGCGTGCTCCAGGCAGCTCTAAGGGTTGCTGGGGGGGCGGCAGGGCGTGCTCCAGGCAGCTCTAAGGGTTGCTGGGGGGCCGGCAGGGTGTGCTCCAGGCAGCTCTAAGGGCTGGAGGGGCCGGCAGGGCGTGCTCCAGGCAGCTCTAAGGGTTGCGGGGGGGCGGCAGGGCATGCTCCAGGCAGCTCTAAGGGTTGCGGGGGGGCGGCAGGGCGTGCTCCAGGCAGCTCTAAGGGTTGCGGGGGGGCGGCAGGGCGTGCTCCAGGCAGCTCTAAGGGTTGCGGGGGGGCGGCAGGGCGTGCTCCAGGCAGCTCTAAGGGTTGCGGGGGGGTGGCAGGGTGTGCCCCAGGCAGCTCTAAGGGTTGCGGGGGGGTGGCAGGGCGTGCTCCAGGCAGCTCTAAGGGCTGGAGGGGCCGGCAGGGCGTGCTCCAGGCAGCTCTAAGGGTTGCGGGGGGGCGGCAGGGCATGCTCCAGGCAGCTCTAAGGGTTGCGGGGGGGCGGCAGGGCGTGCTCCAGGCAGCTCTAAGGGTTGCGGGGGGGCGGCAGGGCGTGCTCCAGGCAGCTCTAAGGGTTGCGGGGGGGTGGCAGGGTGTGCTCCAGGCAGCTCTAAGGGTTGCGGGGGGGTGGCAGGGCGTGCTCCAGGCAGCTCTAAGGGCTGGGGGGCTGGCAGGGCGTGCTCTAGGCAGCTCTAAGGGCGGGGGGGCGGGGCTGGCAGGGTGTGCTCCAGGTGGCACTGAGGGCTGGCTGCCCCCAGCCCATCCCTTCTGGGAGCACTGAGCCAGCCCCCCCCCACCTTGCCTGGGGGCCTGAGGGAGCTGTCACGTCCCCCCCCCCCGCCCCGGCCGGTTGTCCACTCCCAGTCAGAGGGGGTCATTAGCATTCCTCTCAATCCAAGTATTTTCCAGCAGGTCCCCTTCCAAGGCCTTTGTCAGACAGTCAACATGAGTCTCGGATCCTTCCCGGAGCTGGGGTTAGTCCGTCTTCTGGGATGGCTCCATAATGTTCCTTGTAACACGCACGACTGCATCTATGTGCAATGGACCCCGCGGGTATTACTTAGTTCCCTGCCTCTGCCCTGGTCTGAGGCTTGTCCGGCTCGTGTCAGGCCTGTCACACCCACGTTTCACCCCTGGACTGTGAGGCCACAGGGGTCTCCTGTGGTGAACTCATAGGAGCTGCCGTGCACCACTGCCAGCGACCCTCCCATGACGACTCCTGCACCCTTGCTGCAGAAGTCCCATGGCCAGAAGGGACCACTGTGATCGCCCAGCCTGGCCTGCCTAACTCAAGCCAGAGACCTGCCCCAAGTAACTCCTGGAGCCGAGCTTTTAGAAAACCAGCTTATTGTGGGTTAAAGGCTCTGGGATGGAAAATCTTGGTGAATTGTTCCAGTGGTTAATTATTTCCCACTGTTTTTAAAAAGCTTCTAACCAATTTCCAAGCCAAATCGCTTGTGCTTAAGCTAGAGCATCTCTTTGAAGGAGAGGCCCATCTTGATAGGTGCCCTGCTCTGGGTGCTCAGCCACAGAAAGCGGTCTGGGTCTGGGGAGGCCAGCCCTTTGAGCAGCATGAGACCCCCTGCACTACAGTGCCCCCCAGGCATCTCCAAATCCAAAAGGGTGGCTTGCCACGGGAAGGGGGAGGCAGTGGTTTTATTGCCGAAGACTTCAGTGAATAGTGGGTGTTATTTCTGTTGGCAATTGCTGCTGTGGGGAACTCTTTTTCAGAGCACTGTAGTTTGCACCTGAAGCGAAGGCCCGCTTCTCTCACTGAAACGTGCATGGCCGATGCAAGTTGCATCAGCTCTGTGAAAGCTCTGGGTAATCAGAGAGTCTGCATAATTTCTAATTCATTTGCATGCAGTCGTATGGAGGAAAGTGTCCATGCATTTATCTCAGCAGGCCTGCGGTAGGCGAGAGACCAGAAAACACTGCCTTGTATTCCCCGGTGCACTAACTAACGGGCATAGGCTCCATGCTGGGATCTCTCTTGGAGATGCTTCAGTAGCTGCCAAGGTGTGCGGATTGGCTGGGTAACAGTGACCAATGGTTTATAATTCAGGGCAGCTGTCACAGGAGTTCGGGGGGAAGGGGGAGCCTCGCCTCGCCTCGCCTCAGGATTTCAGTGTGCTGTGCCATACCTCACAAGGGACCATGTGCCTGGCACAGAGCGAGCCCTGTTGGATGAAGGCGAGTTCTTAATATGGAAAGCATTACAATAGAAGCCGGCGGCTGATTGATGAGAGTACTTGTGAATTTCACTGAGGTTAATGATCCCTTTGGTGCAGCGCACACACATTGTAAGAGGCATAACGTCTTTTTTTCTCTCCTGTCTAGTTCTTTGTCCATATATAGCCAAGGCATCATCTTACAGGACTGGGGATGGCAGCTTTCTATTTAGGTTTGAGAGGAAAGTGTGCAGCTAGAAGCAATTGTCTAAATATCTCCTGGTAGCTGGATGGCTTCACTCCTGCCAGAGGAATTTATCTCAATTACTTTTTTAACAGCTCCTCGCTTTGCAAACCTCTGCAAAGTTAAACACGCTTCCCTCGTCTTGTCTCCGACCTGAAAATGGAGTTTGCACCGTGCACATTTCAGCTTTCACCCTGAGCCCTCCTGTAAGCACCAAGCTGCTGTCTCTGGAGCTGCCTGTTGTGGCCTTGCTAATCACGCAGGCCGCGTGGTAACTCTCTGTTGCTTTGCTGTGAGACTGCTGCTAGGGTAACGCAGGAACGTCTGATGTCACACCCGGCAGCAGCACTCCCCCGCCAGAGAGAGCCTGTCCAGAGGCCACGCACAATGTGTTAAAACCTTTCTGCAGCTCTGAAAAGGAAGGGCAGCCTTTCCTCGTGTAAGCTCCCCTCACCTCTCCTGGTGGCATAAGTCCCACATCCCAAGCAGGGTCCCAGGCCAGGCGAGTCGTGCCCTGCTAAGTGATGTTTGAAGGGCTGGCTTGGGAGCACAAGGTCAGCGTAGTTTGCATGGCTCTGGGATCTGGAAGTGGAGGTGATGGGCTCCCTCTCTGCTCTGCCTCCTTAGGCTGGCAAAGGAGTTGAGTCGTCGCTCTGCTGGCCTGCGTCTACCTGCCTGTTCCATGGGGTGTGGCGAGCGGAATGTGCTTGGGAAACCCATGGCAGAATCCCGCATGACCTGAGCACCCGTGGGCCACACCGCAGCCATGGCTTGCATGCAGCCACAGAACAGGAGGGCCATAGTTGCGGGTCTTATGGGTTGCACCAGGGGGAGGGAAGCAGGGAGCCCAGTGTGGAGATGCCCATGGAGTGGGAGGACAGTACCAGGCAGGTGCCAATCCTGCTTGGGAAGGTAATGTGGTTGTGCCAACTCAGAGACTTGGGCCATTCTCCTGCCTGGCTAAGAGGAGGCAGAAGAGGGCTGTCTCGGGGGGAGAGGATCCAGGGTGTGAGCTGAGCAGTCCCAGGGAGGTGCTCTAAGAGCATTCCAGCTGATGGGGATGATCTGGATGAACCCTCACTTCAAAGAGCCTCTTGATGTTTTCTTTGTTAATGCAGCGAGTGAGGTTGCTTGGCGCCTGTGAATCTCAGGCTGGAAAACAGCAGCAAAAGAAGATCTGGCAACGACATTAATCAAAATGCAGCTTCTTCACCTTTTCCTGCCTTGGTGCTCTTTGACTTTCACCGGACTCCATGTTCTGGTGCCGCCAGACCTTTGTCCGTCTCTGCGCAGCTCATGAGAACAGGTGGTGCAGTCTCGGGTGCGCATCATCTCACTGCTGCAATGCCAGTAGCTCTGCATTTGCCCGGTGCCCTCTGGCTTTCAGCCTGGTCTATTTCCTGTTGGTCTATGGTGGGAGAGGAGGGAGGAGCCCTGAAGTGCCAGCCTATTGCTATATCTACAGTGGTGGTTCTGTTCTGCTCAGTCACACAGTGGTATCCTCCACGTGACCTCTGGAGGCCATCCACCTCGCCGAAGCCCCAGTTGGACACAGAGCAAGGCTAACAGTGGGCAGTGCTGGTCCACAATGGGCCATCGTTAAGTGACTGGATTGGACCTCAGCACGTGGAAATGGGAGCTTCATTTGGTGGCTAAAGCACCAGCTAAACCAGTCCCTTTGGTCTTGTAATTATTGACCTAGTGAAAATCTGCACTGGTAGCTCGGCACCCACTCAGTGAGATTTCTCCCCCATCACTAGGGTGCTGGTGGAGAGGAAGGGTGCGTCCACAATTCCTTCCCCTCCTCTCACTTGACTCCTTAAGGTCATGTCCCGTTTCAGAAATGCCGTGTGAGAAGCCAGTGCCGCTCTCATGCCACCAACTGCAACAAGTAACAAGACTACTCACTCTGAAGCCCTGGTTAATTTCTATTACTAGGCCTCTGGAAACTTGGGGCATAGAAATGCCACCTGGCTTGGTAGACTGAGGGCATCTCTGAAGAAGAGTAAATCTGCATATTGCCTGCATTTATAGTTACCCGCAAGCTCTCCCTGTGAGCGCTTCACAGGGTTTACTTGAAGTGAAAGTGACCAGCAAAACATACGGCAGGGGAGTATTAGCTCTTAACAAAAACCTCTTAGTTCTAGATATACAATTGCTGTTATTAAGCTCTAGGGGATGTTAGCAAACGACACTGAATAACATCCTTCTAGTCCATCTTTCAAAGCTCCTCCGTTGGTACCATAATGTCTGAGCATCCAAGAGATGACAGGCGTCTAATTTTCCTTTCCATTTTCCGCAAGGCTGTCACAACAACTTTTTATACCTTTCTTGTTACCTTGGTCTCCGCCTCCCCCCTGTTAAGAGCATCTCGTGTTTGCGGCTGTAGCTGTGGAACCTCACAAGTGTCGCTCTGGAGGCTGACAGCCAGGTTGCTCTAGCAAGACATGGAGTTACTAAATGGGTTTGCTGCTACACAGAGGTAAGTGCTCTCTTGGGCCGTTATGGCAGCGGGTAGCACTGTGAGCTGAGCTTTAGGAGGGCCAGTGTAACGTGTGGAGAGACCCCCTCACTGACCTGCTCCATTTCTAGGGTGCTTAGCTCTGCTGCTGTGCAGAACTCTGGAGGAGGTTGGCGTGTGTGGTTGCTGCTGTCTGGAGTAAGTTTTCCAGTTCCAGTCGTGGGCAACGTTACCAGTTCCTCACAGCCACCAGTGCCAGGTTCCATGACGGCGTGGAGGCAGCTCTGGAAAACACAGTTCTCTTGCAGGGCTCTAATGCCAGACTTCAGGAAATCCTTATCTTTACATCAGATTGTGTTTTCCATCCATGGTGGGGAGCGTGGGGTCAGGTGGGTCTGGTCATGGTCTGGCGTGGTCGTAACGCTTCACCAACTCTCCATTTGTTGGCCTGTTTTTCCCCTTCTCTCGTTTGTCTCTCACATGTTTCTCACCTTCTCTCCCTTCTCGCCCCACTTGGTTTTGAATGTGAGGAGCAGGTGAGCTGGGTTAGGCTGGTCTTAGGTGTTCTCCGAAGCTGGGCGGAGGGAGGGAGCTGAGATTGCGGTGACAGTGGGGAAGGGGCCAGGACACTGGGCAGGAGAGAGAATGAGTTGGTGCCTGGCTCCGGGTTTGCAAAGCAGCTGTGAACTAGCTTGGGGGAGAGAAAGGGGGGACCCAGCACCTTTGGGAAGACTTGGGATTGACTGATGAAAATCCTTGTACAAGAGCTAGGCATTAATATTGTTTGAGGGGTCCCCACTTGGGCACCTACACTCACTAGGGAGGGCTAATTCTGTGCCTTTGTGGCAGGTTGTGATGCCCGTTGTTTGTGTAACTCTTCTGCTGGGTAGGCCTGGCAGCAACCAGGGCCGGGTTCAATATCTTGGGGTCCATCTCACATAGAACCAGCTCGAGCCCTCACCCAGTAACCTGGGAAATTCACACACCCCTGGGTGCCTCTGACACCCACCCCAGGGCAGCTCTCTCCTTTTAGCTGGCTGATAGCAAGCAGCAGTTCAGTCCCTGCTTACATTTGTAATGGTCCTGTCCCGTCCTTAGCCCTGCCAGCTCCCATGTGTCATTGCAGGTCTCGTGGTATTTGGTGCGTTGCTCAAAGCCCCGCTCCTGGAGTCCTATGATTTTTTTTTTATCTCCACTCTCCTTTAAACCGAGAGTCAGTCCTTAGGCCTTAGCCTCATGGAGAAAAGCTGGCAGTGCAATTCCTTCAGGCTCAGAGACCTGCCTGCCGCTGAATAGAACCCAACGTTCGATTAAAAATGAGATTTAAAATAATCCATCTCGATGCTCGGGAGCCAGACTCAGTGGCTGGCTGCGTGGGGTGGCAGCACCATGTGTAGCTGCGGAGAGAAGGGAGCTGCGATGCGCAGCTGCCAGGGCCCACCGAGCAGTTTTCAGGCTCCACTTGGGTTGTCTGTTTCCGGTTCCTCAGCACAGCACATGCCCTTTCCCGCCCGTATTGCTTCTAGGAGGGACGGAGGACAGAAATCTCACCAGCTGGAGACAGACGCAGCAGGCTCTTCGTTAGCAGTGGGCTCTCTCCAGTGAGTGGCCGGGACTGCTGGTGAAAGGAAACCCAATGTGATTACTTACATGCTGGGGTTGTTAGTCCTGCCTAGGTATTTCTAATGACCCTGTTGCCATGGTGTGATGGCAGGCTGGCAGCGAGACATAGCAAATACCATCCAGCACATGCCCACACGCAGCTGGGTGCATGAAACACTTACCAGCAAGAGACCATTCACAGCCTGGGTGTTAGCAGCTACGTTCACAAGCATAACTCCATCATACAGGGTCAGCATCATTCAGAGAAAAGCAGCTTCCCTTGATCAGGCTGCTCAGGGCAGGTGGGAAAAAAGCCGCGTGGCCTGGATCTGGAGTGGGGATGCCCGGAGATCATTTCAACCAGCAGGCCTGCTGATCTCCTGACCCTTAGAACAACTTGTTGAGAGCATTCAGCATCCGGGCTCCGCTCTTAGCAGGCCTGTAGCATGCTCTCCAGCGTGGTTCCCCCAGTCTTTAATCTTACCTGCCGCACTGATAACCATCTCTATGGGGCCAGGACTACTGCTGCCTTGGATTCAGCATGTCCACTTTGTTCTGGCAAGCTGAATTAATGCTAACAGATGCCTGAATGTTCACTTTGTCATAGTGACACAACCAACACGAACAGACTGTGTGTTGCATGAAAACATGTTTGGCAGCTTTGTGGTGGGGTGGCTTGGAGACCACAACCTCCACCCAGCTGTATAATAGCGCAGAACAAGCACTTCTCTCAGGCATGTGTCTCCGGTCCGCTCCCTGGTGAACCCTGATTAACTTAAGAGCTTTGGGAAATGGTCCCCGCACACCTCCATGCACCTGTGCGTTGCCTTGCGGGCTTCCTGCTGACTGTTTGAGGCCTCCCAGCCTCTTGTGACCTTGTAGATTAGCGATCCTGGCATCGGGATCAGACCTCGTTTTCCTTTCCTGTCCCTCTTTCTGCCATGGAAATGGAATGAAGTGGGGGAATTGAGTACTTGAAATCCTGCCAGCTGGGAAGTGATTGTTTCCCAGCTTCACGCGGTTCCGTTTTACAGCTTTCGAGTCCCATCCTCCCCTTTCATTCTTTTATCACCACGGAACTCTTCGCCCTGCTGCTTTTTTGCATTGGTTTCACACTCCTTTGATTTTCTTTCTCCTGCCTCTGTAGCTCTCCCCTGACATCTATAATGCCCATTCATAGCCTCCTCCTGGAGCCACCCTGACGCCTCTGCTCCAGTACCTTTCTCTCTGCCCCCTTCGGCTGGGTGTACCACGGTTTTATAAAGAGGCAATAAGATGTTCTCTGTCTTATTCTTTATCCCTTTTTTAATGATTCCTAACATTCTATTTGCTTTTTTGACTGCCACTGCACACTGAGACCATGTCTACACCACAGACTTTTACATCCAATTGCGTTCTTTCGACAAAAAATTGAAAGAACAGAGGGGTTTTTCCGACATTGGTAAACCTCTTTTGACAAGGAAGAAGCCTCAAGGGAGTTCTTTCGAAAGAAGATGAAAGAGGAAAAAGCACAGGTGCCCTGGTGGCCACTCCATCCATAGTAGTCACAGCTGAAATGCGAGAGAGCTCCCATTCAGCGTGGACGCTCTCTTTTGAAAAAGCAGATTGCTTTTTTGATGCACTTTGGCAGTGCGGACGCTCTCTTTCGGAAAAGGTTTTTTCAGAAGATCTCTTCTGGAAAAGCTTCTTCCAAAAGAAGCCTGCATTCTAGATGTAGTCCGTGTGGATGTTTTTAGAAAACTATCTACAATGAGTCCAAGATCTCTCTGTTGAGAGATTAGTCCCCATTATATTGTATGTGTAGTTGGCTTTATTTTTTCCAATGTGCATTACTTTACCTTTATCAACATTAAATTTCATTTGCCATTTTGTTGCCCAGTCACTCAGTTTGGTGAGATCTTTTTGAAGCTCTTCACAGTCTGTTTTGATCTTAACTATCTTGATCAGTTTAGTATCATCTGCACATTTTGCCACGTCACTGTTTACCCCTTTCTCTAGATCATTTATAAATAAATAAATTGAATAGGATTGGTCTCAGTACAGACCCTTGGGGGACACTACTAGTTACCTCTCTGCATTCTGAAAACTGAGCTTTTATTCCTACCCTTTGTTTCCTGTCTTTTAACCAGTTCTCAATCCATGAGAGGACCTTCCCTCTTATCCCATGACCACTTACTTCACTTAAGAGCCTTTGGTGAGGGACCTTTTCAAAGGCTTTCTGGAAATCTAAGTACAATAGATCCACGGGATCCCCCTTGTCCACATGTTTGTTGACCCCTTCAAAAAACTCTAGCAGATTAGTAAGGCAGGATTTTCCTTTACAGAAACCATGCTGACTTCCCTCAAAAGGTTGGGGGGCTGGGCTGGGCTGGGCATGCAGTGAGGCTGGGCTCCAAAGGCCTGATCCAAGGCTACTTTTAGTCCATGGCGGGTCTTTTCTATTGACTTTGGTGGGCTTTGGGTGAAGTCCTAATATCACATCTGCCTGGAGTCTGGAGAGCAGCCCCCCAGATGTTAAACACAGCTGTGCAGGACAACAGCGAGTGCTAACTCATGTGGCAGTGGGATGCCCATAGTGAAAGGCAGGAACATTTTTCTCATGGCTCGTTGAGCTTGTCAGGTGCTCCACTGAGCCAGAGCGCAGGCACCCACAGAGTATGGCAGCACAGGATGTCTGTGGATAGCTAGTGACCAATGTGCTGTTCAGAGAAACTATCTTTCTCCCCACTCCCAGTAAAAGTGCAGAGCCTTATCGTGCATTGTGACCAGGTTGCTAGAGCACTTGTCAAACCTCCAAATACTTCTGCATGAAAGCCCTTAGGGAGAAAAATCTTGGGTTTTCTTGTGCTCAACAGCCACCAAGAGGCCTTTTGCTGCTGGGGAAGCAGTTTGGAGCTAGTTTTCCCACTCCATGTTGCACGCTGCAGACTAAAAAAGCCATGAGAAGCAGAAATGACTGATTTTTCCATTCCTTAAGCTGCCTCCACGTGGGCTGATTACTCAGGGGATTTCAAGGAGACTGAAGCGCAGACAAACGCTGACTTCATGTGCACTTTTAAGCATTGCTTTGTTTTGAATTATATTAGGAACTTGGCAGACTCTTGAGCTCTGACTTCCTCTTTCTTCCTCCAGTTTATCCCCCATAACATTTGATGCCTGATAACACTGTGTTCTTCTCTAACTCTGTGCATGTGGGGACTGAAAGCACTTCAGAAACATTTGGCCTGAATAAGACCCCATAGCTGTGGGAACTGGGGACATTGCAAATTAGACCAAAATAGACCTAATTCCCCCAAACAGGAAACATTGTGCTCTACAATCCTTGTAGCGCTCAGTCCTCCTAGCCACCCAGACAGAAGACATCAGCCAGAGAACGACTTGCCAATGGAAACTCCACTGCCTTTCATGAGTGGAAGGCTTGAAGAAAGAGATGTAAACATGGCCAGCAGGAGTGAGCTCCAGAGGTAAAGGTCCACCTGCCCTTAGCTCCCTAAAACTTTGACGACCTCCTCCCGAGCACAGATGCCCAGGCAGAGCCTAGCGGGCAGGGCTGTGCTCTCTGATGTAGCTGGGAATTCAGGGCTTTCAGGGCTACGAATTGCATCTTACCCAAAAGTGAATTGGTAGCCAGCCCGGTGCTCAGGAGCAAGGATCTCTTGGCAGCCCTTCCTGCTCAGGAACTAGGCAGCTGCATTCTGCACTGGCTGAAGTGGGCAGGTGTTTTTCTCTGGGAAGTCCCAGGTAAGCACACTGCGGTAGCCTAGAGGCGGATTACAGCGAGCCTCGCTGGAGAAGAGGGGCACACTCACTTGGCCCACTGAAGATGGAGGAAAGTGAGTCCAGCTACTTCTGCTTGAGTTTGGCTCCTTCAGCTTTTTGGGACTTCAGAAGCAGAGACAATCTGTGTAGAACTCTGGCAAGGATCCATCTTGGTGAGCCGATGCCTTCAACTGTCGGGGTGGCATGCCATGGTCTCAGTGTTTCTCTGCAACATGCATCCCCTTGTCATATCTGCATCCAGCCCAAAGCAGGTAGATCTCATCCAGATCTGGACAGGTACCAGGACCTGGAAGAGCAGGGACAGCTCCGTGGGGATTTCCAGGTTATCCGTGATCCTCTGGTGTGTTGTGCCCTGGGATCTGCCTTAAGTGGTCTCAGCTATGCGGTGAAGAAGGATGAGCTAGAACTGTCCACCTGACAGGGAGCAAGAACCTAATACGAGCATCTCGGGAACTTCCTTGAAGCCAGCCAGTCATGTGAAGCCCCACAGCAGTCAGCAGTGACTGATGGTGTGTGGTGCTTGGCTCTAAACATAGTCTGGACAGCGAATATCTCACTCTTGCTCTGACGGCATAATCAGCTGGGAAATCCAAGTCTTTTTTTTGCCATGTCCAGCCTGTCTGATTTAGTGTCCAAACACTGGAGGATGCCAGTCACTGTTGGATTTGGCCTTTTCTTCATTGAATTTCACCCTTTTTAAAAGAGTTCTTGCAATCTAAGCAGTTTCAAACAGCATGTGGCATGGGTTTTGAAGGTGTGAACAACACAGAGTGAGAAGAGAATGTCCCCACTTTGGCCCTGCACCAGTAATCAGCAACCTCCCACATGTGGGGGAATATGAGACCAGTCAAGAACTGATGAAGCTATTTATGCGGAGGGATGGTTTATTGGACTGGGGCCCATGTTTGAATGCTGCTGGCTATTCGCCTTCTTGAAGGAGACCATAGCAGTCTCCGTAGGTGAAGAGGGAGTATATGAGGCCACCTTGCAAGTGGATTCAGTGCCTAGGATGTTCAAAACTCTGCCCTGCCTCTGCCCCGGCTATGGGAAGGTGGTCCATTTGGCTTTCGCCCTGTTTTCTGAGCCCAGAGAGTCTAGGCAATGTAGATCTAGTGTCCTCTGTGAAGGAGGCTGAAAACTTGGAGACATTCCTCTCTGAAGCCTGGTGAAGGCAAAGATCTGCTATACTTCTGTGGTGATCTGCCTCCGTAGGGGTCAGCACCGGGACCCGCCGTGTATCCGCAGGGGTCAGCACTGGAATCCATGGCTCACTTTTGCGGATGCAGATGTGGATGTGAATGCAAACTTTGTATCCGCTTAGGGCTCTGTGTGACCCGCTGCTTCCTCTTAGTTTGCAGCACTGCGACTCTGGGCTCCAGCTCTCCAACACCTGCTCGTCCCTCCCCTCTTTCCCACCCCAAGCACTTCCCCTGCACTTTCCCGCCTTCTGGGCTAATTGGCTCAGCCCATGCCCAGTTTTGCCCTTCGGGCTGACTCAGGGGTCAAGAAATTGGGGCTCCAGAGAGCTGGTACAGCTGTTTTTGCCCAGCATTCTGCCCCGGGGTTAAATGACACACGTGTAACAGGGCGCACTCAGTGGCACTGCACTTACCCAGCTTAGCGCCAGCGCTCACGGGTTGTGTGTTCATAGCTTTGCTATGCTCCTGGAGTCTTGTTACTCACAGACACGGGCTGGAGACTTGATTCATTTCTATCTTGCAATAAAGACTCAAGGTTCTCCTACAACAGTTTTCTTTCCCTTTGCTTCCTGCCCTTGCCCAAGCTGCGGGCCGTTATGATGAGGGCAGGGAATTGCAGGGTAGCTAGGGCTGTCAGGGTCTTGATTTGCTCTGAGAGCCAGGGGCTGGGTTTTTAGTTTTGGCAAAGTGGGCCCGAGTCAAACCTTCCTGAAAGCATAGCCAGAATTCTTTTGATTGACAGGCTGCTTTACTCAGCACAGCAGTTCTTCTCCTTCCCCATTAAGCAAGGCATGGCTGGGGAGCTAGAGCTCTGAATGCTGCAGGTGAGCTTCATTTGCTAATGCACTGAGCGGGAACACAGCCCAGAGATGCACTGCTTTCTGCAGCAGGTCCTGTGCGTGATGGCACTGAGGAGTTTCACTGCTTTGCACCATCCGTTCTCAGGCCTGGGTTAATCAGAGAAGAGCTAAGGAAGTGGGGGCCCTTTTTCCCCCAGCCAAACTCTGCTTCAGCCGCTGTCATTCATAGGAATCGCCCCCAAGGATGGCGTTTGCTCCAGGTACCCCATTCGTGGCAATGGGGCACAGAAGAGGTAATTCAGTGTGAGATCTGGCTGCAGGGCCACATCCTGCCATCAGAGACTCTTTGCACTCAGGGGCTGGCGGGCAGGGACATTGGAGAGGAAAATTGGGCCCTTTCTCATGCAGCAGGTGCTTGCTTGTACAATATCCTCCCTAGAGCTCTCTCCAAAGCCCTCCCTGTGTCTGGAGACCAGTCGTGCAGCAGCAGTCTTCGTGCAAGAGGAAGTGGGAAATTTGCCTGTCCCTGCCTCGCTGGTCAGTGGTCATTTTTACCTTGTATCTGATGTGTGGTCCTTAGCGGCGTTAGAGTACCAGGGAGAGGGATGTCACATAAAGGCGGGCGCTGAGGGATTCAGCAGAATGAGTCGTGTGAGAGAACCAGAAATCCAAGTGAGAGAAGCATGAGAGTCTTTGGGAGGGTCTGCTTAGTGCGTTGCTGCTGTCGACTGTTATGTATGTAGGCCGGCCTGCTGGTTCTTCTCCTCCGACCTTGTCAGCCCCCGTTTCACACACCCGTGTCCCGGCACAGCGCAGGGTGCTCTGTGTGACTGGCCAGAGCGCGTGCCGCAGGCGCCTGCGCAGGTAAGGCTGGGGCTGGAGACAGGATTCAGGCAGATACAGCCGGGACAGTGTCAGCTGGTCAAACTCTGAGGAGGCAGAAGAGGGAACGTGGCCCTTAGGCACGGGCAGGTTGATGGTAGCCGTGGATTTATGATGTTGTCTACAAACAATAGCAGCAGCAACTTCTCAGGCATCTTTCTCTTTTGAGAGCAGAATCCATATGAGCGACTGAGCTGACTTCTGGCTTGCACACATCTGCTCGTGCTCACTGGGCAGCCTTTAACGACAGCACTGGGGGCGCGTTGGAGGAAAGCTAGGCAGTAACAAGCCGGTCTCTGAGGCCGAGGGCAGGCCATGGTCCCTAAGGGCCCTGTTCTGCCAGCAGAGCCTGAGGGATTCAGGTGGAGGGGGGTTCTACTGGGTCTGAGACTATTCCTCATCTGCCTGTCCTGTGGCAGGCACAGGACCCATTTCCATCCTAGTGACTGCACTGGCCAGTCCAGCAAATCCCTGGGTAACCCACGTGTTCCTCATTGTTCTCTCAGGAGCCGATGGCTGTGCCTTGCCACAGCTGCACACGTAGCCCTGGCAAACTGATTAATCTTGAGCATCCTTAATTAAGCAGGGTTGTTTGTTTGGGGTTTTTTACTGAGGAGGAGGCGGGTTTTGAATGGAGACCCTGCATCGCAATGGGAGGGAACATGGGAATCGCCAACATGGCTGAATTAGCCCTGCCCCCAAACTATCTTCTTGGGAGATGAGATAGGAACCTGCCTATTGTCTAATGGACTGCCCCAGTGGGGAGCTTGGGCCCAGGGTGTAGGACAGGGTGCAGTGCGTGCGGAGAAGCAGAGGTTCCCAGTTGGACACAAAGAGTGCTTGTAACTGTTTGTATGAATGAATAGCACTTAAATGCTTGATTAGAGTCTGAATAACAGCCTTTGAGAGAGAGTATTGATATGGAACTATCCAACCTCCGCTTCTGACTGAACAATCGGTGCTGATACGTGAGGTGTGAAATGGGAGTTCCTTAGATGATGTGCTTGCCATTGGCTAACTTTCCTGCTTTTGATTTTGCTGGATATAGCTCCATACAAGGAAAGGTACCAAATCCTTTGATGGCCACAATTCATCCCTTGAAAAATGTCTTCTGACTGGCTCTCATGTCTCTGAGGCTAGCTATATGATGCTATTAGAGCATTAACATGCAGCCTAATTGCTATTAATATTCCTACTTAAAGTCATCATCATATAATTCATATCAAATTAGTACCACCGGGTGCTACATGCCTGGAGATTTTCCTTTTTAACTGAACAGTCTCCTAGTCAGAGACATTAAACCCTTCAGCTGCTGCAGCCTGGCCGTCATTCCAAGGAGTTTCCTGGAACCAGGGAAGTTGGAAATTGCCTTTAAGAGAAAGGTACTTTAAGAGATTTCAGTACTTTCCAGGGCACGTTATAAAAACTGTAAGTCCCAGTTCCAGCCCTCCTGCCCCCCAGGGAAAGGGACCAGTTACATGAGCAGTGCCTACCCCGGAATGAATCACGTGTCGACTTCCATGGCCCCGCGGCCGTGTCAGGGCGGGTATGTGCGGCAGCAGGGCACACGGGGGTGCCACCGAGGAGAAGGCTCTGCAGGCAGCACTGCTCGCCCAGGCAGGTGACAGAATGACAGTAGCTAATGACTGCAGCGCCGTTCAGGCTTGCTCAGGGACAGCCCTTGCTCATGGTGCAGAGCCCCCTCTATTTTATCGCAGGTGTTTGGTGGAGCAGTTTGCTGCAGGATCTCCGGGATTTGTCTGAAGGGCCTAGGCTTGGTTTTAGCAAGTTGTAAAAGATGTTGGGGAGTTTCTCATCCATTGGCTCGTCTGTGGCTATTGTATTTAATTGCTTCTACATTTAAACGAAGAAAATGCGCGGGCCACTCTGCTCCCGCACGCAGGTGCTTTCACAGCAGGCCTGCTGCCCGACGTGTGCCATTCTACTGCCTCACTGACATGAATGGCTACTGGATTCACGAGGCCTCTGTCCCATCAGGTTTCCAAGAAGGATGTGTCTCATGCGATAATGTTCTCCCGACCTGGGCGCTCCTTTTCCTCCATTGCCGGGATGCTTGTTTTCGAACTGGAGGGCCAGGTATTTGGGCAGAAAACAGATTTCTTGCCTTTGATGTCATGTGTGTCTTTTTAATTAGGAGCACCACGATTACCTCTGCCTCATTCCAAAAACAAGGGTTCTGCTCCATCATTTGGGGCTACAATTCTTCGTGGATGCCTTGCTACCATCTGGGCTACTGAGTAATTCATCTGAGTTTGAGCTAGATCTTTGAATTATGGTGCTGTGAAGATAGCCACATTCTTCCCTTTTCTTTGTCAGCTTGGATCAGTTTCAGTTTCTAAATGGCTTTATCTTTTTTCAGCCTCCTCCTCCTTCCCCTTGTCAGTTTGTATCTCTTCTGGTTTTTTATGTGTTTGTTGTTCAAGCAGCTCTCTTTTCTGGATTTTGCCTTTCCAGTGTCCTCTGCACAGACTTTACATCCCTCACCACTTCTTTAGCTTTTGCAGGTTCATTTCCTTTTTTTTGGCATACCCCCTCACCCAGAGTAAGTGAATCGTGTGCAGTGTGCCCTGTAAGCTGAGCAGTTGGGCCACCCACAAGAGATTCAAATGCCACCCAGCTGATTAGCAGAGTGCTCACAGCACCCATAGTCAGCAGCATGTGTTTCTATTGGTGGTGCACATAACAAAATTTATTCTGCATGTGGGTGGAAAAAAATTAGCAGGAACATTGGTTGTGTGGATGCAAACTCTCTCCTCAGAGTGGCAAGCTCAGTAGATGATACGTCTCCTGATTGTTATATTAGAATAGCACCAAGAAGCCACAGCCAAGAGTCACAGGGTAAATCTGGTGGTGGTGAAAATGTGGGAGAGCGAAGAACTAATACAAAGGAAGGTTTGTAAGGTGGGGCCATCACGTGGCATCTACTTTCCAGCAGAGCACCCCCGCTTGAAACCCATGAACATGAAAATATTCTGGCACCATAGGACCACTGGGCAGGAAAAATCAACATGCAGTTCAGCTCAGAGACATGCCCGAGGAAGGACACTGCTGGATGGAGCTGTTTGTAAAGCAGCAGCCAACTAATCTGGGCCCAAGAGTGCAGGGGGCAAACATCAGCTGACCCCAAGACACTACAGCACCAGGGTGACCCCCCCACACCTCTGAAATAGATCTGGTCTGGTGCAGTTAGAGCTTGTCCCTGCCAGGCCAGATTGACAGTAAGAATGTTCAGGGTCTGGTCAGTGTATTCCTAGCACCTGCTTTTGCTGTGTAAATAACGTGTCCCGTGTGCAGTTACCAAGCCGGGGGTACAGACAGTGTCTAGCAAATTGTGTGTACAGCTCAGACTAACAGTGCAGCATTTGAAACTTGCACTCGCTTTCTCGCCTGTGCTTTCTCGCACCCTTTTTTTCTGTGCCCTTCCTTCCTTCTGCCATGTATCTTGGTGGCTGTCGTTCTGTGTGTTTTCAGTTTTCCCTCCCTTGCCTGCTTTTCTCTGCAGTGGCTTCAAACAACTCTCTCTCCAAGATCACCCTTCCCATCCCTCGCCTTTCCCCTCAAGGCTTCTGCCGCCTCCCTCTTCTGTTCTATCTTGTCCCCTTGCTGCAGTGACACCAAAAGGCCTCAGGCACCAGGCCAAGGCCCTGGTCTGCTAGATGCTGGACAGGAGTGTAGAGGAGGCAGAACTTGCCTCAAAGAGCTTGCAGTCTCATTTTCTGCTCGCTCACTCTCTCTCTCTCTCTCCCCCTCTCCCTTCACGCCTTCCCCTCCCATCCTCCAAACCCTCTTAATTTAATTCCTCCCCCCACTTCTCTTCCTTCTTCCCAGCGTAGCCAGCCAGTCACATTCCCACCCACCTCCCCAGCTCTTCCAGCAACTGCAGACACACCCTCTCTTTTACCGCCTGGGAATACCCCCCCAACCTGGGCATGGGGCATCTGTCCAACCTCAGCTTCCTTCATATGCGCAGCCAGCACCTGCCCTCTCTCCTTCTCTGGGCTCATCATGCCTCCTCCCCTTCACTGACAATGCCCAGTCCCTTCCTGCCCTGCCAGCTGTGGGAAGTGATGGGTGGGAGTCAGGCAACAATTATTCAATGGCAGGAGAACAGAGATTCAAAAGCTAATGCTTTCTAAGTGTTAAGCCACAAATTGTCCACAGCCTGTGCCACAACACATCCAGTAAGGATCTGTCCATCGAGCTCCAGTAGGTTTGGTGGAGGTGCTGGTCTCATTTTCCTTCTTCGTAGCTTTCAGTTGCTGTCTCTGGAAGTCGCTTTTGGTTGCTTTGCACTGTAGGGTGAGATCGACGTTTATCGACACTTACCGGTACAAAGCAAATCCTTCTAGCTCCGCCCCCTTCTGCCCAGCCTGCGCCCCATGTCTGTGCTGGCCACGCTGTGTACCTCCACTGCCTCCTCTCACCGCCTCCCGATTTCTGGCTCTTGCCTCAGGCCACGTGTACGCCACAGGGCCGGTAGGAGACTAGCCAAGCATGGCAGCTTTGCCAGCCTATCCCTGGAGTGCCAATGCAGCCTGCGGGGACGGAAGGGGATTTCCCGTTGCTTTAGAGACGCCATCTCCCCATGCGACGGCAGCTAGGTCCATGGAAGCATTCCAGCTGCGTCTGCACTGGGGACAAGGTGGCACAGCTCCAGCACTCGGGGGTGGCTTTTTACACCCCTGAACATGTAGCTGTGTTCTCCTAGATTCAGAGTATTCTACATGTAATCTCTCCTTCCCTTCCTCCTCCTCATGCCTCCAGTCGCTGCTTCGCCCTCCGCTCTGCCTCCTTTCCCTCCCTACAGTCGGCAGGGGAGGGAGAATGTAGCGCTGGCGGTCCTCCCCCCTCCCGGGCTGGAAGTTGCACAAAAGGATCCCCGCTGTCTCTGGGAAGCAGAATGCTGAACACGTTGAGGGGGTATCAGGGGCACTTGCTGTGCTGCTCTGGGACGCAGATGCAGAGTGCGCCCATCACAGGCTGGGGATGTGACTGTCACCAGTACCGCCTGTTGCTTAGGGCATCAGCTCAGAGAGATGGTGGCTAATTGCATGGCACACGGAGAACAGCTGGAAGGAGTCACTTCTCAGGGGACCTGTTTATTTGTTAACATGCAGGTGTTTGCTAAACAGCCACACCTCGAGGCAGCGGCTGTTGTTTGGGAGGGTACAAACGCCAAGGGAGGAGAACTCCTTTGGGTGGGGTGAGCAGGTACAACTAGGAACTGGGCCATGAAATGGAGGAAACGGGCTGTAGGAGCAGCGAAGTCCATTAGGCTGGTAACGGGCTCTCTAGGGAAGTGCTGGGAACCCCATCTCTGGCGTGATTTCAAAGTAGACTGCACAAAGCCCTGGGGATAAATGTTGTGCTGGCGCAGGGAGGACAGACAACAAGATGTAATAGATCTTCCCTCTCTATTTATATGATTCAATAGTAATCAATCTTTGGAGAGCTAATTGTATTACTCAGCAATTCCAGAGAAGTAAGCAGCAGAGCACACTCTCTGGAGACCCGACACACTGCAAACCAGGCGGCATGCTGGGCTTGTGTTACTGCTTTAGCTACACACCCAGGATGCTCTGCCAGTGTATCGCTGCTGGAAAGGTACCTGGTTCTGGTGTGAGTATTTCACACAGCAGTGTATGAGCCAAGTCTGGACACTAGGGCTGGATCAGCTCTGTCTGTATGTGTACAAAGGATCCACGTCCTGTCTGTATGACACTCAGACTGTCTCTCTCTCTCTAAATGGAAATAGAAAAATCCACAGACAGGAATAAGAGCGGCCACACTGGGTCAGACCAAAGGCCCATCCTGCCCAGAGTCCTGTCTGCCAACAGTGGCCACTGCCAGGTGAATGAACAGGACAGGCAAATACTGAGTGATCCACTCCCAGCACCTGGCAGTCAGAGGCTTAGAGACACCCAGTGCATGGGGTCCCTAATAGCCATTGAGGCACGAATCCTCTATGAACGTAGCTAGTTCTTTATAGTTTTGGCCTCCCAACATCCCCTGGCAGAGAGTTCCACTGTGCTGTGAGAAGTAGCGTTTCCTTTTGTTCCCTTTACACCTGCTGCCTGTCCATTTTGTTGGGTGACCCCTGGTCCTTGTGTTATGGGAAGGGATAAGTAACATTCCTCATTCACTTTCTCCAGACCAGGCCTGATTTTGTAACCCTCTAGCATAGCCCCCCTTTGTCATCTCTTTTCCAACCTGAATAATCACAGTTCTTTTAATCTTGCCTCAGGTAGAAGTTGTTCCATACAGCAGTCTTTTACATTGCCCTTTCCTGTACCTATTCCAATTCTAATATATCTGTTTGAGATGGGGTGGCCAGAACTGCATTCAATATTCAACCTCATTCCTGTACTGAGGACTTACCTAGCGACAAACGGCAGTAAATATCATAATCTGTCCTGTGCCTAATGTATAAAGGTGAGAAATAATATTACTGCTAAATCCAGTGCATATATATGGAACTGATTCATAATTCAGCCTTCATAGTCCAAAAGCGGCAAAACTGATGCTGCTAAAATGGTATTTAATGGAGTTGGGGGGGGGAGGGGAGGGAGAGTGTTTTCTTTGTTTGTTTCCTTTTGTCAAAATCCTTTCCCTTCAGTTTGAAAATGACTGCATTAGCTCAAACTGCTTGGTAATCTTGTTAGCCAGGTAATACAGTTCAGACTACTTCTCTGTCCCTGCCTGGGCCCTGGAGGGAGTTGGAAAACAGCCATTCCTGCCTGGTAGTTGACTCCAGCCAGCTTTGCTAAGGAGACCCCATTTAGGTTAATCTCAGTTCCTTTCTGTGGGGAGAGAGAGACATGAAGTTTCATCACAGTCTAGAGAAGGTCGTGCATATTAAGCCAGTTCTGTTTTCTCTTGTGTGCTACTTCCCCTCGGATTTGCCTCATCACCAAAATGCGTAATTAAGCCGAGAGGTAGCGGCCTCTGCATGTGTGAGAGCCTCTCTCTGGCTTGCCAGATGCATCTGAAAGACTCCAAGAAACAGAGACTTGATGTAAATTTACCTATTTTGCCTTTATGGATTTAAAAGTTTGCCTCCAGCGAAGCTCAGGAGCTGTGGGTGGGTGGTTAATTGGAACCCCATGGACGCTATTGGGAGCAGCGGTGGCGAAACAAAGGAATGCGAGCCAAATGTGCCCTTCTTCATTTAATTCCAGAACTGTGAAGGGCAGGGTCTCCCCTTCCATGGGCAGGGGACCCATGGGAATTCCCTTTGAAGCTTTCCCAGGGCTCTGCAGGGCAGGGATGGGGCTTGTCTCTTTGTGGAAGAAGCAAGAGGTTTCACTGCCTAGCCCAGTGATGGCCTGAGAAGTGTGGGGATCCCAGTGGCGGTACTGGAGCCAGAGGGACATCAGCAAAACAAATGAGGTTCTGCAGCCCCGGGCCTCTCGCTGTCTAGCTTCTTGGCTGCAGCAGAATTGGGGGCCCCCTGCTGCTCCCCCTGCCCCTGTACAGGAGGCTGTCCTTGTGGGCAGTCCATGCAGCCACAGACCTTCCTGTGCAGGTTCCGTGGATCAGTGCAGTCCAGCCCCCCATAAGAGTGGAACCTGAGGTTGTCCCCTTGCCTGGAGTGAATCGGTGAGGGGAGCAGGCTGGGGCGGCCGTGTCCCCCGGGGTTCAGTGCAGCCAGCAGAGCGGTTGCGTTTGCCACCGAAGGCAAGACAGGGCTCACTGAAGTCTCAGTGGCTGGCTGGAGCTGGCCAGGGAACAGGCTGTGATTGCGTGCTCTCTGAATTCTCCTCACACGAAGTCCCTGGGCACCAGATTAGCTGATAAGCCAGCCCCCTCTACCAGTGCCATGACGATGTGTTGCCCTTGGTTGTATCCCAGAAGCAAGCACCTACTGTCAGCCCCCGTGTGCTCGGTGCTGTGCGTTCCGGCGGTGAGAGCCAGATCCTGCCCAGGTGGGGCGAGAAGAGGAAGGGTTTGATTCCCCCTTGAGAGAGGCAGGCGCAGAGGCAACGTGAGATTGTGATGTGCCCGGAGGCAACTCAGGAAAGCTCTGCTGAGCCCAGTCCTGCTGAGGCCAACGTGAGAGCTTCCTTCCTTGCTCAAGGCAAACATTGTCCCTGGCTGGGAGCAGTGCAAGGCTCTGGCCCCAGGAGGGCGGGAAACCGCGGGGCTGCAGCAAGGTGCTGACGTGTGGGCGCAGGGGAGCAGCGGGGCAGGAGAACTGGGCTCAGGCAAGGCGCTGGGGGGTAAGTTTAGGCTGCAGGAGGCCAGACCTTTGTGCTGCTGAGGCTGGCAGCAGGCAAGTGGGGAGAGGAGAAGGGGACCAGACAGGGCATCTGTAGCGTGTTCGCTGGTGACGCTGTCACAGACCCGCCTGTTTCCCTGGCTGACAGAGCCTGTAGATGTGAGCAAGGGAGCAGTAAGGCCCTTACACTCCATTGCCCGACAACCCAAACCTCCTCCTCTCTCTGGCCCAGGCCTGCCTTGCTCCCCAGGCTCCCCCAAGGAAGCAGCAGCGGCGTGTGTCTTGGAGAGGCTCTCGGAGCACCGGGGCACAGATGGAGGAGATCTGCCTCCCGCTGCTAGCTCTGGGGGGTTTGGCTGAACAGGGCAGAGAGCCCTGTGGAGCGAGGCACCTCTGGGTTCTGCCAAGCCCTGGGCACTGGCAGAGGATTCTTCTGATATGCAAGTGGAAAAATTAAATTCAAATAATGGACCTGGATCCTCCAGTGGGGGATGGGGCTTGGATTCGCCTGCCCTGGTGGAGCAATTGTTGGCGCAGTGCCAGGAGCCAGGCACAATAGTGGGGAGCAAGTGTGGCGGTCCTGGCTCACCAGCATGCCATACAGGGAAGGTGGGCTGGGCGAGTAGGGGGCAGGCTCTAAGGGGCTATGGCAGCAGTCTGGCACTCCACCTTTGTGTGCTGGGGAGGAATTCTGCCTGCCAGGACGGCACAGCTCTGCCTTGCTATCCACGCAGCGCAGGCATGGCCATGTGCCTGTCGGTGCTGGGGTCAGGCTCCCGCGGACGGCGGTACAGCGCACTAGCCGTCAGGCGCACTTTCCCTCCGCACGCCCGCCCCCACATTCCTGCAGCACCATTTTCATTGGTGAAAGAGGCCCTGGTTCCGTCTCTTCTACTGTAGCGTCAGTGCCTCTGGGCATCCCTGTCCTTTGCTGAAAGGCAGAGTATGTTCACGTCTTACCGCTCTGAGTCGGTGACTTGCACCTGCTACTCCTGTGCCTCCGACAGGGACTGGCTGCTATTTGCCTCGGTGGTCAGAGCATGTCTGTGTGAGGAAAGACAGCAGAGTTAGAAGGCGGCTCCTTGTTCCCGCACTGTGCATACCGATGGGTTTTTTATTTCCAGTGGGGAGCTAGTGTACTGTTCTGCGACCCGCACTCACACTGAGCAGTGCCTTGCTCCACAAATGGGTCTGTTGGGTTCAGTAGGCAGCTGGATTTCATTTTGGTTTGGCGGATAGAGCTGAAGTTCAGGAGATGTGCGGGCTGTTCCCAGCTCCGCTACTGACGTGCAGGGTAACCTTGGCAAAGTCACTTCACCTCCTGGCTCTCCTCCCTCCCAGCACTTGTCTGTCGAGCTCTTTGGGGCGGGTCAGCCTCTTGCTAGGTGTCTATGCTGTCCCTGGGCCCATGATCCCCGTTGGGCCGTCTGACAGCAGTGTAAGCCCAATGCATCTCATCCAGGCTATCGCTGAGAGTGACGATGGCAGAGCAGGGACCTTGCAGAGTTCCGATGGGGAGGGGTTTCAGAGCAGAGCCTGCACAGAAGCATCGTGTGGCGCAAAACTGGGCTGCTTCTGCTGTTCATCCTGGGGCTGAGTGGTCCCATCCCGCAGTTGGTCATTGACCTTGCATGATGCCAGCAGGGCTGAGAATGGCAACCTGTGTTCTGCTCTGACACGTGTTTCTCCGTAGAGTGACCTCATGGGCAGAGGCAGATTAGAGGTTTGTGGGTCCCTGGGCCACAGCAAGTGGGGCCCCCCCCATCCCTTCCATCTGCAAGTGGGCCCCCCCATCCCACTCCTCTGGGGAGCAGGGCTGGGATGCAGGGGCTTGTCCCATCCACTAACCTGCTCTGCGGCAGGAGCACAAGGCTGGCGGGCAGAGCGGATTGAGGTATAGGAATGCCCATTTTATGGGGCCCCCAATTGGCCGTGGCCCCTAGGCAAGGGCCTTGTTCACCTCGTAACGAATCTGGCATTGCTCAGATGGAAACTGGCATCTTGCTGCCTTTGGCTTTGCAGACCCCGGGGTCCTGCAGCCTCTTGGCGCTGCCCATCACTGATTTGGGGACCATCAGGAGAAAGGAGACCGTAGCCCCTTTCCAGGCTGAGTGAGAGTTAGAACTGTCTCCAGAGCCTGTGAAGTGTGCAGACTCCAGCCCTGCTCTGCTGAGCCTGTGTCTCTCGTGAGATCTACCATGCTACAGTGTAAGAATAAAAGAGGAAGTGATCCAGGAAGGGCCTTCATGGGTTTTGCTGTCTGCCAGGCTCTCAATGGGCAGGGGGGCCAACCTCAGAAGGGCGCCTGGCTTCCTCAGAGTACCCCAGTGTCCCCAGGGAATCGCCTGTGACTCTTGGCTCTGCCACCCGGCGAGGGAAGGGGAAAAGTCTCTCTGGTCCCCTCAGCACTGCAGCCCTTCCAGGACAACTAATCTACCTGGAGCAAATATGAGAGGTCTGTGTTGCGTGGCCAGCCTGGGATTCTAAGTGCACTTTGGAGGTCTCCGAGCAGGTTTAGACAGCACTTTCCCATAGGAACCCTCGGGTAGGCCTGACCTTTGGATTTCACCCAGCACCCTCTGTCCCCTGCAGCTTGCGAGGAGCGACATTCCCAAGCCACGTCTGACCTGTGATCTGTCCTGTCACCACCCTGCAGCGTCAGGGGTCAAGCGGGGGTGGGGGACGCAAGTGGAGGGAAGTAGCCCCAGCAGGATAAATAGAAATCCTGGCCATGCGGCACTCAGGAGTGGTGCCTTTGACCCAATCAGGGGAGCTTTCATTCAGATAAATATATTAATGGGGTAGACTGGCCATTCCCAGCTGCCAGGCTGCACCCCCAGCTGGGCTCCGCTGGGGTGCACAGCCGTGTTCCCCCTCACGTACGCAATGTTCCTTCTGGAGGTGCGATTCTCCTGCGCAGCCAGGCAAATGCCAAGCTGCTAATCCCTGTGCAACCTCCCCCACGCGCTGGGACCCGACACTTTCTGCCCAAGTCCCCGCGTGGGTCTCTCCCTTCTCCTGGCTCTGTGTGCCTGGCCCTCGGGCTGCTGAACTGTGGGTTGTCTTAAGGGGTGGGGGGCTCTAAGAGGCAGGGGACTGACACTGGGGCATCTGGGTGGGGGGCTCTGGAGGTGGGGCTAGTAGTGGGGGGCTACGGGGGCAGGACTGGCAGTGGGGGGGGATATAGGGAGTTGGGTGCAGTGGGGCTCCGGAAACAGGAGGCTGGTACTGGGAGTGTGTGTGGGGCATCTAAGCCTTCAGGGGCATGGGGCTGGTTGAGGTGAAGCCAGCTGTTCGCGGCAGCTCTGGGGGCCGGGGCTTTTGGCGGACCGGTAACATTGTATTTGCATAATGAATATTGAATATGCAAATACAATGTTACTGGTCCGCCAAAAGCTTGTGACTGGGTTTGCCGGTGCACAGTATAAAAGAGTTTGGGAACCACTGAGCTGGATGGCATGTTGCCTGCAGGAGCAGGAGGTCAATGTCCCAGGCTCCTATGACCTTGTGTGCAGAGGGGGATGCAGCAGTGGGGAAGGACAGAAGAGTAGAGGGGAAGGTGCAGAATCACCTTGGATACCAAGGGCCTGATCTAAGTCCTGCTGAAATCAATGGGAAGATTCTTCAGTGGAAGCTGGATGGGTCCTTTAAGTTTGGAAGTGAAGCTGGCTGAATTATTCAGTGTGGACCATTTCTTAGCCACATTTAGCCCTTTTTTCTCTCTGCAAACAGATCATGGGTTTTTTTTACGATTTGTTCTTTCAGTTGTTTGAATGTTTTTGTACTAACAGATTTGAGTGGCTATCTGAATTGGTCCAACTCTTCATGACACACATCCAGTTATTCAGTAGTTCCCTACCCCTTACTCTCTGAGGTAAGCTAAATAGAACGGGCTTCTTCAGTGTTACTCTCTGAGACACATTTTCCAGGCCACAAATTGTTCTTGTAGCTCTTTTCTGAACTCTTTCCAGTTTTTTCACAAACTTCCTGAAGTGTGGCACCAGAACTAGATACTATTCCAGTAGTTGTGTGCAAAGACAATGCCATTTCCCTGCCTTCCTTGATAGTTCCCTGTACATACAGTCGGAGTAGTCCAGCTAGCCACAGCAACGCATGGGGAGCTCAAGTGCTGTTGGTTAAACCTTTCCAGAGTCCAAGTTACAAGGCTGTAGAGTAATTCATGCTGCATGTTTGGCGGCGTTTGTTCTAATATGCATGTTTGGCCCCACTGCAAGTCCTGCTGTTTATATATTCTCCGAATTTGAGAAGGATTTACAGACCTTGGTTGTTTTTATCCCGCCGATCGCTTCGCTGCAATGATATTTTGTCGGTTGGTTCCAATAGTCAATAGTGGTTTTAAAAAGGGATTTCCTTTTGATTTTGTTTTAAATGTCTTGCCTTTTCATTTCACTGAGTGTCCCCTTGTTCTTATATCATGGGAGGATAATAAAAGCGCCTAATACAGCATCTGTAGACCATTTGCTATTTTCTGTCTTGCCTCCTCTCTAAGATAAGCAGTTCCTTCTTTCCTGCCCACGGGGAGCTTTCCATGCCTTTGAGCATTACTGTGACCCATTGCTGGGTGCCTTCCTTCCCTCTCTGGGGCAGGGCAGCAGGAACTGAACACGCTCTTCTGGGAGCAGCACTCTGATGATTTAGAGAACAGCATTATCGTACTGCAGTGTTTCCCATTCCGTCCCTTGTGCATCCACACGTCTTCTCTGCTCCCCGCGGCTAATGTCTTATGCGGGGGTGGGGGGACAATTGAGCACCCAGGGCTGCATGGTTTGATTTATTGCCTCCAGTCACCATTACTTTGCCTTTGTTGATAATGAATTTGTCTGCCCATTTGCTGTCCACTCACCAACCCTCTCGGATCCATCTGGAGCTCCTCAGAGTTTTCTCTGACCTTGCCGCATTCCGTACTTTTCCACGTGATTAAGAAATATGGGTATGTCTACACTACCACCCTAGTTCGAACTAGGGTGGCTACTGTAGGCATTCAGAGTTGCAAATGAAGCCCGGGATTTAAATATCCCGGGCTTCATTTGCATCTTGCTGGGCGGGCGCCATTTTTAAATCCCCTTAGGTCGAACTCCGTGCCCGCGGCTACACACGGCACGGAGTAGGTAGTTCGAATTAGGATCTAAAATTTAAAATCTAAAATTTAAAAAGGCCATGTCCTTGTTCTCCTCTAGGCTGGCTAGGAGCTGCTACACAGCCTGGGGGGGGAAGCTGGTAGTCACAAACACCAGCAGGCCCACATCTAATGCTGCGCAGCCAAGCATCCTAGCAAAGCAAGTGCTCCTCTCAGAGCCCAGGCCCCTGGCATGGGGGAACAGCTGTTATCCATTCTGTGCTGGCCCTGCCCTGCATCCTGGCAGCACCTCTTCATGTGCAGTGTCTGGACACCTGGTCCAAGCTGAGCCTTGGCCAGCCTCTGGCACTGAACAGATTGGTGCATTGCCTTCCAGATGGGTTGCGACCCCCGCCCCTGTTTGCTTTCCACAGGGCCCTAGACATCCTGAGCCCCAGCCTTCGTGCTAGGTGCCATGATGCTGAACTGAGCTTTGTTGTGGAGCCATGGTCTGAAGGTGCCCACTGCTCAGCCTGGGTTTGATCTGCTCTGCTGTGATGCAGGACTTGAACTCTCCACCTTGCACTCCCCAGACCAATGCCTTATCCCCTAAGTCACTCAAGAACCCAGTCTACCGTCCTGCCTTCAGGGCATCTCTTATCCTCCATCCCTGAGTCCTGCCCCCCGCGGCCCACCTGAAAGAGCAGTGCAAGAGCCTGGTCCCGACTGGGCGTTCGCCCTGTAGGCCGCGAGGCAGCCAGTTCCCTGAGCAGCCGGAGCCTTCAGAACCGGTGCTGGGCAAGAGCAGACCAAGCGATAGCTCCACACGGCTGCTCTTAGCGGTTTGTTACACTAACTTGCCTGCTTTAGTATGGGGGCGGTTATTCCTACATAAGGCCTCCCAGGGCTCGTCCCGGCCTGGAACTGAGCCTTCTGTGCCGCTTAGTCAGGGGAGCTGATCGTGGGTCTCAGAGCCAAAGGCCTGAGGGGCGCCAAGGAACTGTGTGCAGGTCAGTCTTGTGCTGGGTCCTGTGTTTCTCCCGCCTACGAGAGTACTGCTAGAGCCCGCGCTGCACCAGGAGTGTGGCCGGGGGTGGGGGCAGTTACAGCCCAGAGCCCACAGCTGGATCTGGGCAGGGGCGGAAGGTAGAAATGACACGTCGCTATTTGCGAAAGCCCTAGGAGCTCAGTTCTGAATTTCTCATGGGGCAGAACTGCTGCTCTGGTCCCACGGGCACGGGGATTTTGCCTGATAAGGAAAGAATTTGGACTCTGGCACTGAGTCCAAAGTATTTATAACCCAGGACTTCAGGCCACATCCTGCTGTGAGCAGAGCCACCCCCCAGCATCCATGGAGCGGAGCCAGTTTATACCAGAAGAGGGCAGGGCCCTTAACATGGATATTAAACAGTGTATTTAGTGTATCCTTTGACAGACCTTGGAAGTTCACTATCATGTTGTGCCATCACAAGGTACAGGGACCATTCCCTCCAACCTGTATTGCAGCCGTTACAGTTTTGGAAGTAGGTAGAAAGGAGGCCAGTGCATGAAACTCAGCTAGGTAACTCTTTGGTGGTCCAGTGCCTGTTGATATTGGGTCTGCTGATGCCTCGTGCATCCACAGTGCAATTTGTTCTTTTCTGGTTCCTACCATACACAGGTCTGTAAGAACTCTGGGAGTGTGGCCCAGCCCTGGTGAGGGGGAAAAAGCTCATTTCTTTTGCCTGATATTTAACTCTTCTTTTAAAATCCACTCCTCCACCTAGCAGTTCAGCTGCCAATATTGACATGAGAAATAAGAGCAGAAAAGCCTTTGGCAGATTCTGAGTCCGATACCGTGATGCAAATCCCACAGAACAGAAGGCCAAATTAAGGTTTAGGCGAGAGATTCAGCCATTAGTCTGAATTTCCTTTTTGTGTGTCTGTTTAAGCTAAACTTTTAGTGTGATTTGTTTCAATACTTAGTTGGGCTAATTTTCCAGTAGGGAGGAAATTGCTGATTACATGGGGATGAAGCACTGAGGCTTACACAGCTTTGCTCTCAAAGCCTGAGGAACCCCCCGCCCCGAAACACATTTAGCAGGGACTCAGAAAGTTGCAGGTCGTTAGGGATGGCAATGGGCGTGCTGTTGTTTCTACCCAGAGCCCAACGTTGACGTTTCAGAAAAGCTGTTCCCCTTTAAAATAACGTAAGTTTATTTATTAGCTCAAAACTTTCCCAGGGTAGATGACAATGTCAGTGGCATTCTGCCAGGGAGTAGTTTGAGAGAGAAGCTATCGGGTGTAAGGGGCTCCTCTAGCAGTAGTACAGCAGCAATAAGAAGCAGAGAAAAATGTCTGCGGTGAGGTTGGTGCACTGAAGACTTCGCCTGAGATTAACGAGGATGAGGGTGGCTTTGTTGAGATGGGGTGGCGAGGAAAGGTTTTGGTCTCAAGAAGAGACGACACAGAGGCTGCAGTGTAGCCTGGCAGTGGGGTCTCATTCTGTGCCCACTAAATGATCCAAACTCCATCTGCAAGTTTTATACATCAGTGCTGCCTGCCTCCAGGGGGGGACGTGACGCTCCATCAAGTCACAAGTGATGAAGCCTTGGGCTTGGCGTGGCCGTACATGTCACCAGCCATTACTCTTCTGAGTCTGCAGCCCAGGCTCACAGCCAGCAGCTGTGCTGAAGGGCACGTGAGTTGTGGAGCTTGGACACCTTGGTACTGTCATTTCCCAGATCTTGACTGATTACCCAGCAGTAAGTGCTGCTCAAGGGGGAGGCGGATGGAGGGTGTCGGTCAGATTTGGAGCAGATTCTGATCACTTGACCAGTGTCTTCCTTGCAGTAGGCTAATCTCGTTTTTGGTAAGGCACAGTCAGTTCTTATTAAGGATATTAAAGACTAGTCAACTAGTCTTTATTTCCCTCCCCCCTTGCTGCCTCTATCAGACACAGCAAAAGGGCGAGAGGGAAGAGGGAGTACTACAAAGGGCAGTGCTGCTTGGAGCCCGGGCTCAGCTGATCCCAGGTTCCGTGCGGCATTTCTGTGGAACGAAGGATCAGCTGGGAAGTCCCGAGTTGACCCTGGATTCTGAGGAAATGCCGTGTGGAACCCGTGGTCAGATGGGGACTCCCCAGCTGATCCCAGATTCTGCTGAAATGCTGCATGGAAGTTCCCAGCTGGCCCCAGCTCTGCGTGGCATTTCAAATTGGCAGCGCAGCATGGAGCCCGGAGTCAGCGGGGGACTCTGTCCCCCGCAGCAGGGAATTCCCGCTGACTCCAGGCTCCATGCTGCGCTGCCGCTTTGAAATGTACAAGAGCCCTTCCTGGGGACTCTTATGCATTTCAAAGCTGGCACCCGCGTGCAGCCCAGAGTCAGCAGGCCTTCCCGCTGGCCCCAGGCTGCACGCGGAGCTCCACACTCTTGTACATTTCAAAGGAGGAATGCGGAAGTGCCTATCGACTACTCGACTAGTCAATTAACCACAATTTAACATCCTTGGTTCTTACCTGCTCTAACCTGAGCCAGCTGCAGGGGGACGCTGAGGTGGTGGCCCGTACCATTGTCTTTGCACACAGTACATTAGAGAAGTGTGTGGTCCGCAGACCACGCAAGTTGTGCCTCAGATCTCCTAAGGGGCCTGCACCTCCATCTGAACTATCTGAGGGATCAGCAGATGAGAAGAGGTTGCAAAGTGCTGCACTGGTGCAGAGCAGCCTGCCCTGTTGCTCATGCAGGTCTAGCAATAATACAGTATAATCGGGGAAGTGGGGGAACTCCAGAGGGAGTGTTTCTATCGTCCAGCAGCGGAGAAACCCTCCATTGCTGTAGGCCCTGAGCTCTCCCTAGCCAGGTGGGCAGACTGCATCCTGCTTCCAAGCCCCAGTGCCTCGGGGTTTCCCCAGGAATGGGTGGTTTGGGAGCCAATGGTGCCAGGTGTGGCGCACTCTCAAACCCATTGGAAAGCAGCGCGAGCTCAAGGAGCTCAGCCCCACACAGCAGGCATCCAGCACAGTGCAGGATAGCGTTCCTGCTGACGAGGGCAGCCACGCCCTGCTGCGGGACTGTCCAATGGAAAGTTTTGGTTCACGATATCCGCACTCTGAATGCCCCCAGACACTCCATCCACCCCCCAAACAATATCCGCCTGGCTTAAGCCACGAGAACGTAAAGGCATAATAAATAATGGGTCCTTTTTATTTGCCATCTGAGCCTTTTAGCTCACATTTGGCTTATGTTTGCATCGGCAAACATGGAGGCTCCAATTTCCTTTTTATTTCTCATGAAAGCTGAGATTCTCCCATAACTACAAAACTCTAGGAACTTAGTACACACGCTAATGTGATGGTAACGTGGCATGGTACTTCTAATAACTGCCCCGTGAAACCAAAATGCTTCAAGACAAAAAGCCCGATTCAATTTATTCAATTCAGTCCTACTCCTCGTTTACTGCTGCTTAGAAAGAAAAATTGAAATGATTCAGTCGCAAGCATCGCAAGAGAGGCAGTCAGCATTTCCAAATGCTTGCAGAGCTAGTTGCCCTCCTCCCCGGTATATTGCTGGTGCGTAGTGGGAAAGCAGGTGCTAGCTGGTCTGTCTCTAGTCGCACTGAATAACGTAATCTGGCTCTGAACCCTGGTTCGTGATGCCACGCGGTAGCTGCTAGATCTCCTTGATTTGGTGGTGGGTTTAGTTGCCTTCTTTTTTGGAAGGTATTTGAAGGTCACTTATCCTTCTGACCTCCTGAAGCCCTCCGTGTAGCATTCCTTCATTTGCTATCAGTCCGGTGTGAGATGAGAGGTTACAAACTGTTCTGTGAATTCTCTTGCGTTTAGTACAATTTGCGTTCCTTGTTTTTTCCCCTTTCCTGAAGCGCCACCATCTTGCCGGTCCATTGTGCTCTTGTTTTAATCCTCTCTCCCAGACCCCTGGATGGCTGGCATCATGGCTTGATTGCTGTGGTGGTTTTCTGCAGTCTGCTCTTCCTTCCCTCCTACTGAAGAAGCTTTTCCAAATAAAAATGGCATTCCCCAGTCCTCCCATGCAGCCCCAGCAGAGCTGAAATGTGTATCTCTACTAAAATATGAAAGAAAGCTCTCCCATGCAGGCGCAAAGCATGAAGCCTTTTTTCAAAACCACACAGAGGGGGGAGAGAAGCAATTTTACAATCCAGAGCAAAGCCACCTAGAATCTACCAGAAACTCGCTGATGCTTCTTGTCAGCAATTTCTCTTGCTGTGGAAGGTCATATAATCAACACTTTCTTACAAATGTAGCAGGCCAACGGCCCATCCCGCCGAGTGGCCTGTCTGCCCACAGTGGCCAGCTCCAGGTGCCCCAGAGGGAGGGATCACAACAGGGAATCAAGTGATCCCTCCCCTGTCACCCATTCCCAAACAGGGGCTACGGACACCATTCCTGCCCATCCTGGCTAATAGTAATTGATGGACTTAACCTCCTTGAATTTATCTAGCTCTTTTTTGAACCCTGTTATAGTCTTGAGAGTCACAGCATCCTCTGGCACATGTATTGTGTGAAAAATTCTCTTTGTTTGCTTTAATCCTGCAACCTATTAGTTTCATTGGGTGGCCTCTAGTTCTTGTGTTATGGGAACAAGTAAATAACTTTTCCTTATTCACTTTCTCCACACTACTCATGATTGTATAGACCTCTATCCTATCCCCCCTTAGCTGTCTCTTTTCCAAGCTGAGAAGTCCCAGTTTTGTTAATCTCTCCTCATATGGCAGCTGTTTCATACCCCTCATCATTTTTGTTGCCCTTTTCTGAACTTTTTCCAGTTCCCATTTTCTTTTCTGAGATGGGGCAACCACGCAGCACTTTAATTAAAAGTCACTTTGCAGTGCTGTCATGCTAGCTGCACACCATGCTTATCCAAATGGCTTGACTTTCACCAACAGAAACAAGGCACAGGATGTTTAACAGAATTTATAATAGAAACTGACCAAAAAGAATTATTGATGGTCAGCCCAAACGTAGCTGACAAGGTGGAAAATCCAATTCCTGTAGATCTTTTGGTTCCCATCTGCTTGTGAGAGTTTAGCTGGAAATGCATTTTCCCCATTTTCAGAGGCCCTGCCTCAGTCCTCGGTCCCTCCCTGTTCCAGATGGGGAAGGAATTTGCTACATCCATTTGCACGATGCAACTTACTTCCCCAGGTCTGCCAACCAGTGGATTGAGGAGGGTGGAACCATATTTCTTCCTATGCCTTGCCCACCTGCCTGGGAGGCAGGCTGCCAGTCCCAGCTCTGGTCTGTGCCCAAACCCTAGGTCAGGTTATTTAGGGGGTGCTGGCGGGAGTTCTTGTCCCCCCTTTGGCCCCTGTGTGTGTCCATGTTATCACTTCATCAGTTCTAAGGTCAGAAGGAATCCTGCAATCTGACCTCCTGCATCACACAGGCCAAAGAACCTTGCCCAGGGAGTGTTGCATCCAGCCCACACCTTGTGGCTGAGCTATTCCACATGTTGTAGACAGACTTCCCACCCGATTTAACAGCTTCCTGTGATGGAGAATCCTCCATGTCCCCTGGGAAGTTCTGCTGATGGCCAAGTGCCCTCACTCTTAAAAATGCAAGTCTTCTGCCTAGTCTGATCTGGCCCTTGGTGGTGTTAAATGGATTGTCCCAGATTGTCTAAATAGAAAACAAAGCATGTCCTAGTCTTTGATTATTTAGCTGGGAACCATTGAGAACTCCCTCCTCCCCCATGTGAGCAGGTCCATGGCCCACTGAAAGTGCACCTGACCATGGGAATCTCAGCTCCAGTCACAGCCTGGCCCTGCACCTGGTGAAGCTCTCACTTGTGTTGGATCCGGCTGTGAGCGCGCCCCTTTGCATGCAGAGCACTGCTCTGTGCTGAGACTGCCACATGGCTGACTGCCATGGAAAGCCCAGGTTGGGAATCCTGCAGCACAGGCTGTCAGAACACAGAGCCCCACTGCAGCCGCTAAAATCCCGGAAGGGAAGAAAAGTAAAACACATGCCCAGAGCACTGCTAGGCCTGTGTGCACCCCGGGTCTCAGCCCCTCGAGATCAGGGGAAAGGCTGCCACTGACTGGCCCAGAGCACTGCTAGGCCTGTGTGCACCTCACGTCTCAGCCCTAGATCCTCGGAAGATCTTGCCTGGTCAAAACGGCCTTTTGCTTGACTTGCCGATAGGTTTGTCAGGTGTCCGGTATTTTCACCTCCTGTCCGGTTAAAAAAAATTCAGAAAATACCGAACACCTAAAATGTCTGATATTTTTCCTGGCCAGGAGGCGAAAATCCCGGGTGCTTATCTGGTTCCGCAGGGGCGCTGTCTGGCCCAGAGCAGGGAGACAAGACGGCGGATGGCCACCAGCAGCCTGTTAGGTCCAAAAAGCCTCAAAAAAGCATTTCTTAAAGGGGCCACGCTGGTTTTTTTAATTTTTAAATTTTTTTTGCTTAATAACTCTTGGGGTCCTTTTTTGTTTTTTGGTCTTTTTTTTTGCTCAACAGCTTTGGTCTCCCCCTTTTTTTTCCTCAACAGAATTTTTTCCCCGGTGTTTTTTTTTGGGGGTGGGGGAAGGTGTATTCGGTATTTTTGGTTAAACCATCTGGCAACCCTATTTATCAAGGTCAGTGTCATTCAGCTCGGACAGTGCCAAGCAGGCCTTTCCCGCTGCCCATCTCCAGGTGGCCTTAGGGTTTTATTGCCTTGGCTCATGTGTGCTCCTTGACTCAGCCAGCGTGAGGAACTGTCCCCTCAGAATGTCACCCACTGGTCGGCTTCGCCTCTGCCTTCAGCAACAGGGGCTCCTTGGTGTCTCTCACATTCTTCCCCCACTGCAGGGATGCTCTGCCCCACCGTTGGGTCAAGCGCCCTGCTGTGCAGAGGGCCAGTGTGAGGCCTCCGCCACACTGAAGCCCTCCAGATGGGATTTATATTGGACTTGAGTATTGCCCAGGCCTGCGCTGGCTCTGGTTACCAGCCAGCCCAGTGGGGACCAAAACAGCCCACGCAGCAATTTTCTTGGGCCTAATTCTCACCAATTTCATGGTCCTTTTACACCATGCTGGAAGCTTGAAGAGTGAGCTTCCCTCCCCTCTGTAATCTCCGTGCTGGCAGGGTGATGCAGGGGCCTGAATGCAATTGGGAATAAGGCCCCCAGATAAACTCAGCAAGTACATTTTGCAGAGCAAGCATCATAAACCCAGACGCAGCTGTGGGAGAGAACAGGGACGTTTCCATAGTTTTGTTACAGACGCAATTCTAATCTTTGCTCTGTGTCAGACGACTAAATGCTAGGGCAAGCTGTCCAGTCATTTTGTATTCTGTAGCACCAGGGAAACTGCTGGGGAGCTCAATTAACCACCTCTTTAGTAACGACAACAGGAACTCAACAGCAGGGAACACTGGCCCGTTAAGTGGTTGGCCTCTGCACTTAGCATTGTATTTTTGAATCCCTGGCCTTTACCCGTGCAGCAGCAAAAACTCCCCTAACTTTCATGCACAATGCCCAGCGTCACTTGCGACTGGATTTATTCCAACCCCAAATGGAGATTTTAAGAGCTGAAAGGAAGTTAAGTGAGTCGGCATGTGCTCGCTCTGATATTTATTCATGTAGCGCCTTGGGTAAGCTCCATTGTCTTTAACTTCTGCCATGGCGCTCTGGCTTTCTTTTGGAAATGTTCACAGGCAAGAGGGTCTGTCTCATTGGCCCTCTCGCTGAGGGGCAGCCTCAGCAAGTTACTTCTGGCCAGGGATGCAGTATGGAACATTGGTAGCTAAGCCATTGTACAAGGCAGGCATTGCATGTAAATATACTCTGGCCCAATGCCTGCAGCCTGTGTCGCATGTCTGAACGGGCCACGCAGTGCACGTGGTCACAGCGGTGTTCGTGGCTCACCCTCTGGCCCAATGCCTGCAGCCTGTGTCGCATGTCTGAACGGGCCACGCAGTGCACGTGGTCACAGCGGTGTTCGTGGCTCACCCTCTGGCCCAATGCCTGCAGCCTGTGTCGCATGTCTGAACGGGCCACGCAGTGCACGTGGTCACAGCGGTGTTCGTGGCTCACCCTCTGGCCCAATGCCTGCAGCCTGTGTCGCATGTCTGAACGGGCCACGCAGTGCACGTGGTCACAGCGGTGTTCGTGGCTCACCCTCTGGCCCAATGCCTGCAGCCTGTGTCGCATGTCTGAACGGGCCACGCAGTGCACGTGGTCACAGCGGTGTTCGTGGCTCACCCTCTGGCCCAATGCCTGCAGCCTGTGTCGCATGTCTGAACGGGCCACGCAGTGCACGTGGTCACAGCGGTGTTCGTGGCTCACCCTCTGGCCCAATGCCTGCAGCCTGTGTCGCATGTCTGAACGGGCCACACAGTGCACGTGGTCACAGCGGTGTTCGTGGCTCACCCTCTGGCCCAATGCCAGCAGCCTGTGTCGCATGTCTGAACGGGCCACGCAGTGCACGTGGTCACAGCGGTGTTCGTGGCTCACCCTCTGGCCCAATGCCTGCAGCCTGTGTCACATGTCTGAACGGGCCACGCAGTGCACGTGGTCACAGCGGTGTTCGTGGCTCACCCTCTGGCCCAATGCCAGCAGCCTGTGTCGCATGTCTGAACGGGCCACGCAGTGCACGTGGTCACAGCAGTGTTCGTGGCTCACCCTCTGGCCCAATGCCTGCAGCCTGTGTCGCATGTCTGAACGGGCCATGCAGTGCACGTGGTCACAGAGGTGTTCATGGCTGGAGAGGAGCTGCCAGGACCTTTGTGTGCTGCTCCGTGCATTGGCCCTGTGCTGCTTGGGATTGTGGGGCCTGGAGTGGCAAGTGGCGGTAACAGGTGTCTGGCTTTCACGGGGACCAGGACCCAGCAAAGCTCCAGCATTTGACTGTGTCAGGAGGCGAGCTCACCAAAGAGCACGCTGCCTGCTGATGCCCGTTGGTTTGAGACCATGCCTTCGGTCTGACATGGAACACTGTCCAGGCACTCCCTTTGGGCCTGCTGCCTGGATTCTTGCCAGTATGGCCGGGCTTTTCATTGCAGTGTCCTCAGCCATTGACAAAGGTGGGGAGCAACATGGTGTCGCCAGTGTGGTCCTTGTTAGCCTGTTAGTAACGGGAGTAACATGTGGTCAAGGCTTCTGCTGCACATACTAGGAGCCTGCTGCGGCAGAGCATTGCAGAGCTGACAGCATCTCCTTCTGCCTTGCTCTCTCTCCTCATCTGCACAGATGAGTGCCGGGAGAATGGGCAGCCCAGAGGGAGGCAGGTCTGGGGCATTTTGTGTGTTTTGCCCTGGCGTTTGGGCAGTGCAGCGCTGCTTCTGGGCATGTGCGCCCTCCACAGCCGGGACTGCAGGCGCCCTGATCTCTCAGCTTGTGATGAAACCCAGACACACTGGCAGCTGGGTGCTGGTATTTCTGACTCCACACAGCTAAGGCCCATGGTGAGGAAAGTCCCTGGCTGCGGTTGTAAGGCACAGGCACGTGAGGCGTGGTTGAGAGGCAAAAGGCGAATTGCTGTCACGTGTCACAGCTACACCTGTCCAGAGTCTGTGGCCATGGGAGTGAGAACCCCAAAAAGACTCCTGGACAGACAGGAGCTGCTTGTACGGGCATGTGTGCAGCGCCCTGTACAGCCGTCTCTGCTGCTTGTGATATAAAACCTCTCCAGGGAAGTGTGGCAATTCAGAATGTGCCCTTAGCTCACCAGAACAGGGCAGTCTGGGGTCTCCTGCCACGCAGGTTCGCTGTACCCCAGGGGCGGCAGCAAGGGTGTGCTGGATTCCACAGATCCAATATGCTGGCTAACAGTCCCTCAGCCCAAGGAACAAAACCAAGGTTCTATTCCTTTCAGTCTCCCAGGGACCAGTCCATTCCAAGGCAGCTGGCAGTTCAAGGTAGCTCTGCGCACCGAGCAGGAACAGAGCTGGGCCATGCAGGAGGGCGGGGAGACATAAATATGTAATGACCGTTAAGCAAAGCGGCAGGGCTGCCAAATGTGCTGTGAGCTGCACGGATACAGGAGCCGAGGGAGAGGAGGCTGCGAAGGTGCAGATACTAGCGTCACATAAACGAAGGCTGAATTTATGTTGACATTGATGCCCATTCGTCAGGCTTCCTTTGACTCGGACAAAGTGAAGTGTAATTAGGTGATCTAATTAGACTTGCTGTTGTATCAGTTGTTGTGTCATGTGGATGATACACCACAGCAAATAGTGAATGTTACATGTCTTCCTCTAAACAAGCCTGCTGTGTGCTCTCTGTCACGTGCCACGATCTCTGCATCTTCGCTTCCGAGCCTTTCCAAGCATGGAGCGGGCTTCTTTCCAACCGGCCTCTGCAACGCCGAGGCTGGTGCTGGGACTGCCCTTTTCAGCATCCCTGTCATCATGTTATTGACACGCAGCAGACATCCAGAAAGCTGGTCAAATAGCCAACCTGCATATTCCATCTGCCCCAAGAACAAGACGTGATCTCCCGGGATGGCACCCTGGTCTCTTTTCAGAGACCTCTGACCTCACTGAGAGCAGGATTTCACCCCCTGTAACTTAACAGGGAAGCTATCTTATCAAGAGAGAGCAATAACCTTTTTCTTCTAAATGCTCTCTGCCCGCTATGCAAACCCCATAAAAGTAATGCATGAATAAACGTGAAGAGTGAAATTAATCCTACACAAAGGGCTGAGTGAAAGCACCACTCAAATTCATTGCCATTCAAATGTGTTGAGGGTTTTTTGAGATGCCGTGGTATAAAGAGAGGAATGAAAGTAGCTTTCTGCAGAACAAACTGGAAACTTTTGACATCAGTGTTCTTGGTAGTGTTTTAAAAATATCAAGTACAGGTTGAACCTCTCTCATCTGGCACCCTGGGGACCTGACGGGTGCTGAACCAGAGAGTTTGCCGAACCTGAGGAGGTCAGTATTGTCCAGCAGCATCACCAGCACTTCTGCTGCTTCCTGGGCTTTGAAAAGACATTTAGGGGTAAGTTAGAGCTAAATAACAGCACAGAGCCAGGACTGGTGGCTGTAAACAAACTTTATGGGACCGCAGGAAACTTGCCCAGTCAATGATAAGTGGACATCCAGCTAACTGCAGTCATGCTGGACCACGGATATTGCCGGATCAGTGTGCCATCCTAAAGAGGTTCAACCTGTAATGCATTTGTGCAATACAACCAGCTATGACTTTAGAGAGGTTGAAGCTTGGTGTTTGGGGAGGGGTAAGGAGAGGTTTTTATTTTTCCCCAAAAACATTCTTTAAAAAAAAAAATTTTTTGACCAAAACCAAAAGTTTGGCAGAAATTATTTGTTTTGGTTGAAATTTTCTGGGGTTTTTTCCAGGAAAAAACTCCAAAGTTAAAAACATTAAGGTTTGCAGTAAAAATGCAGGGTTGGTTGGTTGTTTTTTTTAACTGAAAATTTTCTTCTTGTCAATTTTGGTTTGGTTTGAGGATTTGATTGAAAACCCTAGAAAGCTCTCAAAAACTGTAGAAATAAAATCAACAATTTAGATGATGGCATAGAGAGTACGATTATTAAGTTTGCAGATGATACCAAGCTGGGAGGGATTGCAACTACTTTGGAGGATAGGGTCATAATTCAAAATGATCTGGACAAACTAGAGAAATGGTCTGAGGTAAATAGGATGAAGTTTAATAAGGACAAATGCAAAGTGCTCTACTTAGGAAGGAACAGTCTGTTTAACACATACAGAATGGGAAGCGACTGTCTAGGAAGGAACTGCTGAAAGGGATCTAGGGGTCATAGTGGACCACAAGCTAAATATGAGTCAACTGTATAAACATTGTTGCAAAAAAAGCAAACGTGATTCTGAGATGCATTAACAGGAGTGTGGTGAGCAAGACATGAGAAGTCATTCTTCCACTCTACTCCAGTTGAGGCCTAATCAGCACAGAGTATTGTGTCCAGTTCTGGGCACCACATTTCAAGAAAGATGTGGAGAAATTGAAAAGGGTCCAGAGAAGAGCAACAAAAATGATTAAAGATCTAGAAAACATGAGCTATGAGGGAAGACTGAAAGAACTGGGCTTGTTTAGTTTGGAAAGGAGAAGACTGAGAGGGGACATGATAGCAGTTTTCAAGTACCTAAAAGGGTGTCACAAGAAGGAGGGAGAAAAATTGTTCTCCTTGGCCTCTGAAGATTGGACAAGAAGCAATGGCCTTAAACTGCAGCAAGGGAGGTTTAGGTTGGACACTAGGAAAAACTTCCGACTTGTCAGGGTGGTTAAACACTGGAATAAGTTGCCTGGGGGGGTTGTGGAATCTCCATCACTGGAGATAGACAGACACCTGTCTGGGATGGTCTAGACCAGGGCTACTCAACACGCGGCCTGTGGCCCGTTTGTTTGCGGCCCACGGGGCGGTTTGGGTTTACGTGGGGCTCAACATGCGGGCCCACAGGTGGGATCCTTTGAACATGGCCTCCACTGGGAAAATGTTTCATAATGGCGAGTCAATATAATGGTCTTCTGTTGATATGAGTTTTAGTAGTTAAATTCCTGGACTGTCAGTGCTCATTCAAAGTGCTGTCATAGGGGTGGAAATCAGGTAAATGTTGCATTTTATTCATATCAGCAGAACTGACTTAAATGGGGCCTGCATGCTGTATAGTCTTGCTTTAATCTTTGTATTCATGCCCGTCAGTGTGAAAGAAGCTATTTGCATATATTTGCATGTATATGCAAGCACACTTAAGCAGAGGATCTTGGCATGTTCTGTGAGTATCATTGTGGCTCCCAAAGTTGAGTAGTCCTAGTCTAGACAGTGCTTGGTCCTGCAACGAGGGCAGGGGACTGGACTTGATAATCGCTTCAGGTCCCTTCCAGTTCTAGGATTCTATGAAAACGATAAACTTAAACAACCAATGGTCTGGTAGCACTTTATAGACTAACAAAACATGTAGGTGGGATCATGAGCTTTCATGGGCACAGCCCACTTCTTCACATGACTGGTCATCTGAAGAAGTGGGCTGTGCCCATGATACCATCTATATGTTTTTTTAGTCTCTAAAGTGCTACCAGACTATTCATTGTTTTTGAAGTTTATCCTGTACAGACTAACTCAGCTACCCCTCTGAAGCTTCTGAAAATGATGTTCTTTAAAAATTTCCCATAGAAAAGAGTGGCCACCACTAATTTTTTTATCAGTGTTATTGCCAGGGCAACAGAGGCCTGCTTTGTAGAGCCCTGCATGGATATAAAAGTTTGTATCCACATCCGCTTTTGTATCTGCAAAAACGAGCTGTGGATATCCACAGATGTGCAGGGCCCTTACTGCTTTGTCCTTGCCAGTGCTTGCCATAGGTAGCCATACCTCAGACAGGTGCTCTAGTATTGTGAAATAGTAACAATGTAAATCAGAAGCCAATAAATCCTTGCTAAGAAAGGGTTGTTTGAGACTCTTTGGGAGGGTCCCTGGACTAATGCAACAAGACCAAATTCTGCTCCACTGACGATTCATCTCATTCAGAGAGTCGGATTCCAAAGGTAGAGCCCTTTCTGAGCTCCTGGGTAACACAAGCCATTGAACATCCCCTGAATAATTCTTGTTTGAACTAGAGGTCTCCAGTTGATCTTGACTAAATAATTTCCACCGAGGGAGAATCCCCCACAGCCCCTGCTACATTGTTCTGGTGATAACTGCCCTCTGCTTTAGAAATTCCCCCCTTATCTCTGGTCAGAATTTGTCTGGTTCTTGCCGTCACTATGAAACTTCGCAAGGTCTGACTTTGCCTAGTAGAATAATTTGCAGGGTCAAATTACCCAGGCACTGATTCCTTCACTGAGTCTGATTCTGCACCAGGTATCAGCCTCCCTTTGCACCAACGCAAAGAGGGTCTCAGGCACTCCTGACCTGACCCGCTACCATTTTATGGCCACTGGGTAAGTGACCGTGCAAGTTGCAAGGCAGCTTCCGCAAGCGTCTCTCCTGTCCAGTTTGGGGGGTTTGCTCCAGATTTACATGCATGGAGCTGGGAGCAGAACCTTTGACCTCCAGGCCTGCCTCTGTCTGGGTGGAGCAGAGGCCGGGTTACAGGAATATGAGGTTCCTGGGGAGTTGCAAATGGCCAACAGTAATGGAATGATGGATTGGCCAGGAGCCTGTCAGTGGGGGGTGGCTGGCCACAGAAGTATGAAGCTGTCTGAAATTATCTGTGTGCCTGCAGATCTGCTCTCTCGCCATACTCCTCCCCCCCCCATCATCCGGCACGGACTGGGCGCTGCATAGTACCAGGGTTGGGTGCTCAGGCTTTGTGATGAGTGCCAGGTGGAATGAACAGAACATTTTGTCCAAAGCAGCGAGTGGAAAGAGCAGCGTTTATGCACTAGCTCTTCCTCGGGCGTTATTCTGAAGCTGTAGGCTGAATTGGCAACAATGCAGTTACCTCATCATGGGACTTCATTGTCTTTGGCCTTACGTGGATCACAACCGTGTCTGTCTGCTTGGCAGTCACCCTTCAGTCTGTGGGGAGTCCGTTCTCCATCCCTTTCCTGCTGTTGGGGACATGGCCAGGCAGACAGGTCACAGCTGGGACAGTCCCATCCCCGGCAATCCCTGATGGCTGGAGGAGCTTCTCGGAGCCTCCGTAGAGGAGCCTTGGGTTGGTCGACTTTGGGCTGGGGAACAAACAGTCAGGCAGCCCCTGACTTGCTGGACACACGGATGGCTTGGAACAATTTCTGCACCTCCCCTTGTCACTCAGGACATAGGCCACTAAGCAGATGGGTGCTTCTCTGGGAATCCAAGCACTGTAGGATTTGGGAACAGCAACAGTCTCTGAAACGCATAGGGTCAACATAGGATAAGTGTCACCCTGCTGCTCTGGCCTAGCAGCTTTTGCACTGTTTGCTGGACGTACAAGTTGATGCTTTGTAGAGCTTTCTGAGGTTCAGTAAAATGTAGCTTTCACATTCTCCTGCCTCCCAATGACTAGCCCTCGGTACTGCGTGTTACACTGACTCATTTGCTACCTCAGGACATGGAGAGCGTTCCTTGGGCTTAGTGTTGTCCGTAGAATTCGGAGAGGGGATTTAAAACATAGCTACACTGGATACAGCAGATTTCCAAACTGGTTATTTAAAAGCATGCGTCATGTGGAGTACATGAACAGGGGAAATGATTGTACGCCGAAAGGAACGCCAGGAACATGGTCAGCTTAACCCTTTCTGCAACCCAGCAGTGTGCAGGAGACAGGCAGGATGAGCGAGTGAGGGTGTTGAACTTGGAGACTTTGGTTCGGGGCTCAGGGAGCTGCTGTTCTTTGTGAGGGGAATCCGGGGGGAGGGGTCGTGGCTGAGTTTGGCTGCATGTGTCTTATTGCATGTGAATGGCTGGAGTTCAGGCCAAGCTCTTTGCTGGCCAGCCTCCGGTGCAGAGCTCAGTCCCAGAACTGGGCCCACTAGCTCCGTCCAGCAATCTAGTTGTCTAGACCCCAAGCAGCTGTGTCCTTTCCTCCTCCACTGGATTTTCCTCTGCTACCACTCAGATCTCCCCCCGCCCTGAGCAAGGCTCAAGGCCAGTCTCCATCCTCCCGCCCTGTACTGGGGAAGGATGGATACAGCTTCTGCAGCACCTGCTGCTCTTGCCACTGGGTAGGGCTGGTGCTAGGAGTTCATGCTGGGCTCCTCTTCTCACCCACAGCAGTTGCTCCTTTAGCCCTGCTCCCCAAAGAAGAACCGGCTAGTGCTGGTTGGTTGCCCCTCTCCTCAGTCCCTGCAAAAGCAATACTAGCAGCTGGGGCAGTGGTGGGCAACCTGCAGCCCAGTGTGGTTCTAGGTGTGGCCCACGAGACATTTTGTCCCCCTGCAGGGTTCCAGATTCCGCTGGCTGCCGGCCGTGTTGTTTCTTTCCTACCGGTGTTACTAACGTGACACGCACGTAAAGCTGGGGCACGTGGCGTGAGGGGCGGGCTGATGGCACCCAGCACTGACTGAGAGCCGTGTGTGCCCGCGGCAGCCAATCACAGTGCGGCTATGGTTCATTTGGCACATGCCGCAAAGTCGAGGGATGCGAGTGCAGTGAACAAAGCTGCCCTGGCCCGGGAGGCTGGTGTGGTTACAAAAATCTTGCGGCCCATTGAGATGAAAGAGGCCACTCACTAGCCTCGGTTGCCCATTGCTGTGCCAGCTGCTGCTCCTCTCTCTCTCCTGCACTACGTGGGTCATAGTGAGCCCCGTCTGAAGGAGCAGGGACTATACCTCAGACAGAGCAGAAGTGACTATACCAGTGTACCAGGCAGAGCTATTTGGCTATGTTCAGCACGCTGGTTCTGGCCACTGTTCGCCTTATTCAGCACATTTTTAAATTGATTCATCCATCAGAACTACGATTCGGTAAATCACCAAAGCTGTTTTGAACTAATTGCAGGGCCAGACTTTGGCACTTAGAATAGCATGATTCATCTGCATCTTTTTAAATGGTTCCGATTTTCTCTGATTCATCTCTTTAGGAGAAGATTTAAAGCCTGGAAAAGCTCTCTGATATATTACACTCTGCTCTCCAGGGCTTTCATCTTCTCAGGAGCGTCTCTTTTGCTAGTGATCAAATATTTGTTGTTTAAATGAGAGCTTATCTTCCGTTACCTATTGAGCTCACAGTGATGCCCTGCAGTGCGGATGTACATGATGGAGCCTGTAACCCTGTGCTGGCCAGGTGGGGTTAACTGAGGCCTGTGACAGCTGAGGGCTCACCTAGCACACCTGGCGGGAGAGGCCTGGCTGGCTGGGCCAGGAAGCGAAATACAGAGAGTTCAGGAGGGCCAGAAGAAGAAGGGCCCTAGTGTCTCTTGTGAGGAGAAACATGGCAGGAGCAAGGGATGATGGACTGGAGAGAGCAGAGGGACTAGGACCAAGCCGGGCAAGAGCAGGGGACATTCTGATTCTGTCGCTACGGGGACGTCCAAGGCCATGGTAACCCTGCAAGGGGTGGAATTCAAGCAGACCCGGCCAGAGGGCAGGTCCATGACTCCGTCTGAGAAGCCACAGGAGGGTGCTCTGGGATGCCAAAATGATGGGTGCTGCCACAAGGGGCGAGATGGTACAGTGGCTGCCCCAGGACTGTGTGACACAATATTGCTTCCATGGCAACAGCTGTGATATCATAAATGCAAGTGTGTTATTACACTGCAAGATGGAGATTGCGAGGGGGAGCCCCAGGAGCAATACTGCAGAGTGCTAGGAGAGGGCTAGGCTGCGACATAGCTGTGCCCTGCCTGGGATGTATCAGAGTAGGAGCCCTTCTTCCTGTCCTGGCAGGTGGGCAGGGAGAGGTAGGGTCTGACCAGCAGGGGAGGTGCTGGGAGGTATGACTAGCATGTGTCACCAGTAAATCACAACCCACCAGAGCCAGGGGGCAGGGAGGGAGCCATGCTGCAGAGCAACGTCTGAGGCACAACACTGTCCGGAGTGATTCCTGGGGGCAGGACATCTTTACCTCCCACAGCCCCGGCCAGGGCTTGGCATAATGGCCCAAGCTAGCTTGGAGTAACTTGTTTTTCCAGACATGCCTTCTCCTCTTCTCCTGCAGCCCCCAGACGTGCACAGCACAGACAGTATCCCCAGAGCTGGGCCTGCTTAGGGGTTGCTGAGTGAGTTACTGAGGAGCTGCAGCTGCAGGCATATCGGGGGCCCCGGTGGGAATTCCTGGGTTCTGCTGCTCACTGAGAAATACTGTCCTGCCAGGGCAGTAAATGGGCCTGGCAGGACAGGTCCCCCCATTCTGCTGAGGTATGTCCTGTTACCAGAGCACAGTGACACATGGCCCGGAGGAGGGAAGAGGCCTTAGGGTGCCACACTGACCCCCGTCCCATGGGAATATCTTTTCAACGCATGGTGAGCAAGTTCTGCAACAGCTCTAGGAAGGTCTCTGCTCCACCCAGTGTTTTCCTAGGGTTCTTCTCCACACACTGCGGCCCAGGAGTGGGTTGTCCAGTTAGCAGACCCATGGACACCAGCATTGCTCGAGTGACTCCAGAGGAACTTCTGGTTTGCACCAGTGTAAGCGAGAAGCAGCCCACTGCCTGCAGGTAACAAACCGCTACCTTCTGCGACGACTGGAAGCATCCGGCTCTCTCCTGGGAGGGTGCAGATACTGGCGCCTGTCTCATCTACAATGCCTTAGAAAGGAGATGGTGTTGGCCTGTTTCCAGGAGTCCCAGCTCGCTGTCTGAGCCAACGTCGCTGCATCTCATGGGGTGAACACACAAGAGCCCAACCCCATCTGACCACTGCTCTAGGGCTGGGCTGGAGATGAGCCTTCTCTGGGCCCACTCAACACCATCTCCTAAGGTGTGGAACACTCCAGAGAAAGGAGAAGGAAACCATCTTACATCGTGTAAGAGACTGGACTATCTTTCCTTCCCACAGACCTGTCTAGTGACCCTCAAGACACGCAAACTCTGTATTGAGTAACTTCAAAATAACGCCAAGGATAAAGAGAATGGAAAACAGAAGAATCACAAACAACCTTTCTCCCCCTCGCACTGGAAGCACAATCTGGCGTTCTTTTCATAGTTAGAAAACCTAAGATGAGTATCTTAAACATGGCGCGTGGCCAGTCCAATTACTTGTCTTGGTGACATGCCCAGAGTTTATTCCATGAAACAGCTAAGTGACAAATGTTCTCATTACCAGAAACTTTCTAGTACTTTTTTCCATTTCTTGATGCAATGTAAACATCTGCCAGAGGCTGCCTAGACCCATGGTGTAATTCTGATCCATCCAGATCTCAGAGAAATGTGGCTGGAAAATCTCTCAGCAAGGTGATAATCGCTATGGGCTTGAGAAACAGCTTTGTACAAACGACTCTGACAGTTAATTCTGACGTAAGAAACTTCACTTAATGATGTAATGTCCCTTTCCTCCGTTAGCCGTTTCCCAGAGATGCCCAGGCTCCCAGCCTCAGTCCCCCACAGGTTTTACGTCTCGCTTGCAGGGTGTGTGGCATGGGTGGACTGCAGTTACCCAGATGGCCGGCTGCAGTTCCTAGGGCAAAGCCTTGCTGCGTCACACTGCTAACGTGACAGTAGCTCCCAAGCACTGCACCAGCATAGCCGAGGCATTTTTCCTCCAGAAGAGAACGTTTGAGAGAGACTCTAAGCCAGGCCCCCAGGGTGGTGGCGGGGGAGCCTGGACATCAGGGGCTATGCCATTCTGCACCAGCGGAGGAGGCGACCCAGTTGTGATGGTGGTTTCGACACTGCTGTACGCTGGCCTGGTTTCCTGGACGAATCACACGTGTCTGAGAGGCTCAGTTGACTCAGACTATGCACTGGCCCCATGCAAGATGAGCCCCCTTTGGCACACTTGTGCAGGTGTCTGGTCTGTGGGTTCCAGGGTGCAGTGGCTGGCTGGGCTGTGGGGAGGGAGGAATGAGGAAAGATGAGCAGGGTGGTGCAGGGGCTACTCCATATTCAGGGGTGTAACTAACGGCCCCATGTTCTGTGGCCACCCCAACGCCAGTGGGGGACGAGCCGTTGGGTGATGGATGCAGGAGAGGTGGGCAGTTGTAAGAGGATGCAGTGACTGAGCCAGATGACAAATGGGTCTTGAGGTTTGGGGGGTTTTCTTCACTGCGGAACTTGTACAGACTCGTTGCCAGATGCAACTGTTTGAGCAAAATTACTAGCACGATCCAGGAGCAAAGTGTCCGTACCAGTCTCTCCCGGGCCAGGACAGCCATGGCTCCGGGCACCAGGACGTGCTCACTCCCCTCCCCCCCCCCCAACCTGTACAGTTCCACGGGAACACCTCTAGTTGGGGGGGTAGGAGTGGGCTTCTTTGCACAAACCTGCAGAACCAGCTCTGCCCCTCCAAGCCGGGGATTTTCTGAGATCAAAGTGCAATCTGAGACTCCAGGTAGTCTGCTCAGAGGCCTCCGTGTCTCTGGACTGCCCTTACCTCTGAGTCCCTGGCAGCAGAACCAGACAGGGCAGCCCCCTGCCGTCTCCGTGCATCTGTACACGAGTGTGTGTGTGTGGCGGGGCGGGAGAGTGTTTTCCCCTGTAGCCCTCCAAGTGCTTTGTCCCCTCCCCACATCGGTTCTGACTCTCCCACCCCTCCCATTCCATGGAAAGCCCTTTGGAAGATCCCTGGAGAAGGTCTGGTGCAGTAGAAACACCTGGCCCTGTGGGCAGCGAGGCCTCTAGGCTAGAAGTGGGTATGAAACTGTAGTGTGTGTCATGCCCAGGGTGCAGGCATTGGGATCTGGGGGTGGGAGGAAGGCGGGTGCCTCCGTCCCATCTCTGCCTCAGCCAGTCTCATTTGCACCCTGAAGAATACGAAGCGCCTCTGTGTCCCCTTGGCTGTGAGCTATTGCTGCCAAGTTATCGGCCCTGGGCTGTCCCCTGTATGTGCCAGCGCCATGCATGCAAGGTTTCATGCTGGGGAGGAGCAATACCAAGGCCCAGCCTGCTGTGATCTGAGAGAGCATGGCCCTGGCCCCTTCCGCGGTGAATCCTCAGCAGGCACCCGAGCAGGGCCCCAGGCACTGGGCTGCACAAGTTTGCTGACAATATTCAGACCTGTGGAAAGGACTTGTCCGTGCAGTGCGGCCAGCGCCCCCAAGGCAGGCTGGGCTCCCTGCCTGGGGCAGCCCCAGATGTACTTGAAAATGCAGCCTGCTCCCTCCATGGGGCTCTCAGCTCCGGGAGGGGGGAGAGGCTTGCGCTGCCCCTGTTCCCCCAGATCTATCTCTTAGCTCCTATTGGCTGATTGTTTCCAGCCAATAGGAGCCAAGAGATTGGCTGGGGTCGGTTCCTATTGGCCAGCTGTTTCTGGCCAGGGGAGCAGGCCTGTGCTTAGAACAGCAGCTGCTGCGTGCCTGGGGCTCTGTGGGCAGGGTGGCCGTGGGCCAGATCCGTGGCCTGGCAGGCCCGATCCCGCCCACGAGACGTATGTTGCCCACCCCTGCTCCAGACCCACACCTCCTTCTGCAGGCAGACAGTCAAGCTGAGGCTGCTGAGCTGCGGAGAAATGGAGGAAGGGACACTCAAAGAGCTGCTAAGTGGCTAGGTCTGCTTAGGCTGCGCTCTGGTCCCTTGGTGCCATTAGGGATTATGTGACCAGTAGAACAGCTCTTGAGAAAGGGCTAAACTTGGTGCCACGTAGCCGTGGTGAACACAGCGAGAGTCTGTCATTGTGTGCGGCTTTATTTCCCCAGTGAAGTGCCATGTGTCTGTGCCCAAAGAGACTTCCAAGGTGAGAATCCACCCTTCGTTTGGCCTTTGCGCTTGGGCAGCACAACACTGTGTTAGAAATGTCTGGAAAAAGGAACATTCCTCCTGCTGAACAAAGCAATTCAAATGTGCACTTAAAAAAAAAGTAAATTTGTGTTTCAGGGAATCCCAGTTTTTAATTTAATGAAAAAGGGAAAACTTGGGGGTTGGTCACGACAGTTTTCCAGGTTTCACTGGAAAACAAAATCTGGACACAGTGAAACACTTACTTATGAAATGGCCTGGTCCAAAGGCCATGGCGTTGTTGTTGACAAATAGTTTTGGAAGGAAAGAGCGTGGCCCCACGTGGCTCCCTTTTCTTGGGGATTGTGGAGAGAGGCACGGAGGAAGAGCCTTTTGGGAACGTAGCTGCCACTCAGAAGGGTTTTGTTTCTGTTGTGCAGGGTTGACTCTTCTTGCTGTTTTACCGTAGCTGAAGGAAACAGTGAAATGCAGTAACTGGCGTGCAGGGAGGTCAGAAGCGACTCGGCTTCTCAGAAAGCCGCCCATCAGTCAGCATGACAAGTAGGGTCCCGCAGGGGCTGTGGCAAATGGAGTTGTTGAAATATGATTTAAAAGTCCCTATAAAAGTCCTTAGCAGAGGGACGATGGGGCTTGGATTACAGGAGAGAAGGGGACTGGGCCTGTCATCTCTCTGACAAGCAGGGAGGATGGTGCAGCTGTAGGACGTTTTAGTTATTCTTTGTTCTGGGCATACCTGGCCCCCATCACCATAGGCTCTGAGTGCACTGAACAGGTAGGGAAGTGCTGCTATCCCCAGTGTACAGGTGGGGAACAAAGACACAGGCAGACTAGGGCCAGGGTGCTCCCAGAGAGCTCCCATTGATTTGTGGCTAATTAGTTGTGAGCAGGTGAGCCGAAGCCCCTGTCCTACAGTCCGTGGTGGAGCAGGGAACTGAATGTGGGTCTCAGACGAAAGCCCCAGCCTTCCCTTCTGAGTAGTTCCCCAGCCTTCGTGCAGACTTGCCCATCCCTCTGTCCCCAGGTACACACTGTGCTGGAGCGGGCGGTCCAGCCAGACACGTGGGCACGCTCTCATTGCAGGCCTCAAGGGTCTGTTTGGCTAAAGGAACGGGATGTAGTCAGGTATGGGCCAGGGAACGCAGAACCTTTCGTTCACAGTTCAAATCCAGGCCAGTGGGGCGGGGTTGCTGTTCCTGGGAAAGTGCCAGTAGGGGCCAGGTGCTTTCCCAGCAGCTGGAAGATAATGGGCTGGACGTGCCCCTTGGGACGCTGGTGTAAATCCAGAGCGACCCCAGTGAAATCAGTGGTGTCACATGCATCTTGCTGAGTTTGGCCCCAACCTGCAGAGTTTACACTCAGTGAACCTAGATGGGCAGGTGGGAGTGACCAAAACACAGATGTGCCTGGGTGCTGCACCTTGTGCGGGGTGTGAGCAGAGAGACCCCGCCTGGAATGAGCACACAGTGCCCGGGAGCCCCATGGCGTTTTGCTGGGAGGAAAGCTTGCCTGGCGGCTTTCTGCACCTCTCCCTCAGTCCCCAGCGTGGCCTGGCCAGGCACAGACAAGGACAGACTGTAACAGAGTAAAGGCATTGCTGCCTCATGTGCCGTGTTGGCTCTGGAGTGCGGTGATTCGCTGCCACTACCGGAGACAGATGAGCCTCAAGAGGAACCAGAACAAAATCTCACATTAAACCTGTGACAGCGTCACCCAGCTCTGTGGCATTCACCACCAGCCCAACCAAGGCCCGTGATGCTCTCCAAAGCGGAGTGCCGTCCAGCTAACAGCACTGGTGTGCCTCCCAGTGTGGGCGTCCATGTGGCCCAGGAGGGGATGGGCTGGCAAGGAGCAGTCACTGCAGAGAAGTCCTTGGGAAAATGTTGTTTCTCACCTGCAGTGTTCTGCCAGCTCAGCTTGCACCTCGCATGGGTTTGCTTTTGTGTGTGAGTTGAGATTTCAGAAGCGGAGCCCAGGGAAATCTGTCGTGGCAGCTGGCTAAGTTGTTCCGTCGCTGAGGCTGCACCAGCTGCATTGCTGCCAGAGCACACGCTTCCTCTTGCAAACACACCCAGCAATTGCCACCAGCTCGTTGCAGGCCGAGCTACTTGGAGACAAGGAAATGACAGCCCCAGCCCAAGTAACGGTGCTGTATGAAAAGGGCTGCCGGCTCAGGGACGTGCTGGGAACGCTGGCAGGCTCAGCGTGCTCCTCATTACAGAATTAATCTCTAATAAGTGCAGTCTGGTTCCCACTCCTTTGCTGGGCAAGTTGTCTTATTCCTAAGCATCCAAGCGGCCCTCTCAGTATGTGCTTCATTAGCCACACACTTTAATTAGCTCTGCCTGCTGCTTTCCAAAGCACCATTGCCCAGGGGCCAGCAGGAAACACGGCTGAGCCTGGGGCACATGGAAGATACTTGCTCCTTTTCCCCCTCCCCTATAGGAAGGGCTCTACCAAATTCACAGCCATGAAAACTGCATCACGGACCATGAAATCTGGCCTTTTGTGCACTTTTATCCCATGTTTTATGGATTTCGTGGGGGAGGCCAGTGTTTCTCAAATTGGGGATCCTGACCCAAAAGGGAGTTGTAAGGTTATTTTAGGGGGGTTGTGGCTTAGCCACCCTTACTTCTGCTTTGCTGCCTTCAGAGCTGGTCAGCCAGAGTGGTGGCTGCTGGCCAGGCACCCACTCTGAAGGCAGAGCCACTGGCAGCAGCAATGTAGAATAAGGTTGGCATGGTATAGTGTTGCCACCCTTACTTCTACGCTGCTGCCTTCAGAGCTGGATGGCCAGGGAGTAGTGGTTGCTTACTGAGGGCCCAGCTGTGCAGGCAGCAGCACGGAAGTAAGGGAGGCAATACCATGCCAGGCCAACCTTATTCTGTGCTGCTGCTGGCAGTAGCTTTGCTTCAGAGCTGGGCTCCTAGCCAGCAGTTGCTGTTGTCCAGCTCAGAAGGCAGGGCTGCGGCCAGGAGCTGTGCCCAAATAAGGGTCAGAGTAACCGTACTGCAGTGCTCCGATGATAACATTGCACCCCCCAACTCCTTTTGGGTCAGGACCCAACAGTTACAACACTGTGAAATGTCAGATTTAAAATAGCTAATTTCATGACATATATTAAATTTATTATGTATAAAATCCTATGAACCGTGAAATTGACCAAAATGGGCAGTGAATTTGGCAGGGCTCTGTCTAGAGGCCAAGCTTCCCGTCCTGACATTAGTAAGCACGCATGGCCGGAGACTGGGAGATCATGGGACAAGCTTAGATCCAGCACGTTAGAATTATTTTGCTTTTTTGCAAGACAAGTCGATACGCTTGCTGTGCTGTAAGTTGTGGTGAGCAGGCACTGTGGAAAGTTTGGCTGGGAGAGAATCAAGGAGTTGATCCCACGTGCAGTTTGATTAGTGTTAAGAAGGTCACCCTTAATTAAACCTACACTCTATCACTTAAATGTGATAATCTGTGACTTCTGAAAAGCCTAAATTGGCTTCTGCTACCATGAATGCTTCAAAGAACAGCAGCAGGATGCAAAGTTCCTATATTCTACAGCCATCTAGGTTCTTCAGCATTCCTGCTTTTCTGTGATTTTTGTTACTTATGTGTGTTACTGTAGCATCTGGAGTTCTGCTCATAAACTAGGGCTCACTATACCAGGCACAGCCCAAATCCAGAGCCAGGAGATGCTCCTTGTTCAAAACAATGTTAATTCTTCAAAGCAGGAGGAATAAAAATCAGCTCAATTCTGTTCTGACCTCGTACTGCGGGACACGGAGTGGTGAGACCCACCTGTTCCTAAGGCAGTCTTAGCTAAGGTGAACTGCTTTGTTTTCACTCGTGGTAGCAATTAGCCTGTGTCCAAAGTGCCAAACACCTTGTGCTCTGGAATGAGATGCCTGGGCTGCTTTGGCTCACTGGAGGGGGAGCTAGTCATAGAATCATAGAACTGGAAGAGACCTCAGGAGGTCATCAAGTCCAGCCCCTTGCCCAAAGCAGGACCAGTCCCAACTCCGTATTTATTTTGCACCCATCCATGTGTGGGCCAGTCTTGGTGGCTGCCTACCGCCATAAGCTAGGGCTGACTACGGAATGATTACAGTTAGGGATGTAATAGTGTAGTCGATTAACCAACAAGCAAAAGCGTATTGGTTAATACATTCCTCCCCCCCCCCCCCCCCGCCCACGCACCTTACCAGTAAATTTTTAGCATGCTGGCCAGCAGCCTGGCTCAGTCCTGGCTCGCATCCCGTCTGGGACCTACCTCCACTGTGGCTCTGCATTTAAAGTGTATTAGGAGCTGGGCAGGCAGGCAATCTGGCTCAGTTCCAGCTCAAAACCGTGTCTGGGAACTCAGCTCCCCTGGATAGAGGCTGCTGCCACCCTGTACTGCTGGTTCTGTTTCAGAGGCAACAGTGCGGGGCAACAGGCAGCCAATCCACAAGGGGAGCTGGCTTTTAAACTGGCTCCCCTCGCGGACCAGCTGCCACCTGGCACCCTGCACTGCTGCCTCTGATACAGAGGCAGCGGCGCCGAGTGGCAGGGGAGCTCCCCAGGAATGGGGCTGGAGCACACTGGCTGCTGGCACCACCCGCAGGGACTATAGACTAGTTGAATAACTGGTAAGAATTCATGAGGTTACTCGACTATTCAGTTAACCAATATCTAACATCCCTAGTGTCCATGAGTTTTGGGTGTCCAGGCTGAGACACCTAGAACCTGATTTGTCAGTGCCTAGTGTATCATACAGCAGCAATGTCTGTGTTCACAGCCGCACTCCCTTTCCTTCCTTTGCCGCCGTGAGGGCTCAGCTCTTCTGCAGCTCAGTGCCCAGGGCTCCCCAGAAATGAGGCACCCACAGATCATGGCCAAGAGGTTTTCCCAGCTTCCCATAGGAAGGCTGTGGCAGAGTCAGGGAGAGATGCCAGTTCTCCAGGAGGATATTCAGCTGCCCTCACCACCATGGAGAGGGGGCTGTTCTGGGTTTTTACCGTGGCTTCCTGGACCATGACTGGGGCTCTGAGGTGTTGAGGTAACCCCAAAACATTGATAAATAATCGTTAATGAGATTGCGCTTTCCCTGCCTGCAATCTCCTGTCATTTGCTGCACACCTGCCAGCTCCAGCAGCTCACATGACTGGTCCTGTGGAGAAATGTCTCCTTCGGGGTGCAGCCCTGATTTGCTCCTGGGACACTGCTTGTTCTCAGCACTGAAAGAGGCAGGGTGCCCTGGAAAGAGGAGCATGGGACAGTGTCAGAATGCGCACGCAAGGCAGTCAGATTCAGGCTGGTCAGGTGGGCAATCTTGACCGGGTTTCCTGGGTGCTTGGGTTTGCAGTTTTAACTGTTGCTGAAGGTAGGGTTTTGTATGTAATTTCCTAAGGATTTTCATAAAATTAAAAACGTTGAAACACACACGTTTCATCCTGTTTGGCCCCCCGGCCCCTCCCGCCACGGCCACCAGCATGGCCGGGCTCTTTAGAGCCCAGCACAGATCCTGGCTGCTGGAGCCCATGGCGGGGCAAGGCCGTGCTGCGTGGTCTCTGCTGTCGGCAGCAGCACGGGGGACAGGGAGGGCAAGCGAGCTGAGCCGACAGTGCTTGACTTGCCAGGGCTGCCACCCCGAGTGGGAGTGTCCCATGCAGCCTTGCTACTGGCTTCTCTCTTTGTGTGACTGAGGCAATCTGCAGCCTGCTCTTGGCTTTGGCTCAAGCTGCTTTGGGAGGCAGCAGCCGAAATGCAGGCACTCCAAGCAGCGACGCGCACGCGGAGGCATTCAAACACTGACTATTTTAGTCGCTAGCTGGGACCGTTGTTTGCACTGTGGCAAGAGCTGGTGAGCCCAGCAGAAGTCAGGAGCCCACTGTGCTAGGTGCTGATGCACATGGAGTAAGAGGCAGTCCTTGCCCAGCAGAGCTTCTAGACTAAGCAGGCAAGGTGAACAGAGGGAGTGCTGTTGTGCCTATTGTACCAATGGGAACTGAGGCACAGCAAGGCTAAGTGGCCTGTCCAAGGTCACACAGGAAGTCTGTAGCAGAGGCAGAATTTGACTCCATATATCCTGAGTGCCAGTCCTTTGTAGTACTGATGGGAAGCCTGGGATCACACAGCTGGCAGTGGCCATGTTGGGAGTAAAACCAGGCCTCTTGAGTCCCAGGGCCAAGCCCTGGCCAATGGCCCAGATTGAGTCCCTCATGGAGGAAGGGTCTGCCAATATCCGACAAAGGAGGAGGTGGGGCTGTTGGGTGTGTGGGTGGGAGGAGGCCATTTGGAAAGAACAGTGCAGGGCCTTTTGGAAAGAGTCACACATGCAGGAAGTGCCTCTGTGCATGCCACAGGGCCAGTTATGGTGGGTGTTCGGCAGCATGCTGTGAGCGAAGCGTGCCAGTGCATTGTGTGCACAGCACACAGGGCGTTGGGTACATCTGCACAGCAGTTGGGTGTGCGGCGGTGCAAGTGGCTAGTTGCCCTGACTACGTGGCTAGAGTTTCAGACAAGATCGTGTGTTGAGTGGCTAGTCCGTACCACCCCATAGCTGCACAGCTGTTCTCAGGCCACTGGCTCAATTAGAACTAGCTTAGCTATGTCCACCCCAGTTAGAAATCACAGCATCCGGTTCCCATGTAGACATACTCAACAGCAGGGAAGCCATGGAAGTGTGGGCTAGTGCCACTCAGGTGAGGACCTAGGGTCTCCCACTGGGGTGGTACAGGTTGTGCTAGCACCCATGCTGGCTGCATTGTCACCGCTATTGCTATGTGACCTAGCGAGATCAGAGCCACCGGGGCATGTGCTGCAGGCACTCCTCTGACTGCAGTGTAGACATACCCCGGGGTGGATGTGCTGCGGTGCCACTCGTTTAAACAGGACTACGTAACTCCAGAAAGAACCGGTGTGGATTGTACCAAGTGCGAGTATGCACAGAGCTGGAGAAGCAAAGCGAACATGGACAGGTCACAGCTGTTCCTGAAACAACAGTGGGGGAGTTCGGTTGTCCCCTCTCAGAATCTCAAAGCAGCAGCGTTTTCTGTGACGACTCAGGCCTGAGGGAACGTGTGCTGATAGTGGAAGGGGTTGTGTGGATAGTCTGTGGACTGTGAGGCTAATTGTTATTGCAAGAGCTGGGAAACGAATTAGCTCTTTACGAAAGGTATTTAGCAGTCACCTGCTCCCAGCGGTCTCAATCTAGAGAAGATTCCCCCATGTACATTCATTTTCATAGGATTTGGCCCTGTGCATGTGTCTTGGTGCTTTCGGGCTCCTGGACAAACCGTCCTATTTATTGCAGCCATTTGCAAAATGTCTGACAGGCTTGCCATTGGACCACAGATTGCTATGGCAGGTTCTTCACTAATCACATACTAGGGAGTACAGCAGGGCTCCTGGGGCTCCCATCACAGAATGGGAACGGGAGCCCCCCCGCACCCCTTTTCCCTACTGACTGGCCATCTGCCAGGTCAGCCAGGGCGATGCTAAACCAGCTGTGAGGAGTGAGGGGCCATGTGCTCTGTGCTCCGGTCTGTGCTCTGACCCAACAGCACCGAGCTCTGGTTGAAGCAGGGGCGGCGTCTAGCAGCATGCCTGTGTGGAGCGCATGCTTGAGGGGAGCCTCGTGCAATGGAAAGGAGCACGACAAAGGGAAATGCCTGTGACAGATGCTGTGAAATATTTGAAAGACCTTAAATCGTGAGATGTTTGCCCGGGGCCTCCCAGGCTACGTCTAGCCTGCAAGCCTCTTTCGAAAAAGAGCGTCTAGACCACAACCAGTACTTTCGAAGAGCAAGCTGCTTTTTTGAAAGAGAACACCCTGGCTGCTCTCTTTCAAAAAAGCACAGTTTGCATAGTGCCTGTGTTCAAAAGGGCACTTTAGAAAAAAGGCGTTCTGCCTCATAAAACAAGGTTTTCCGCAGTCAAAAAACCTGCCACGTTCTTTTGATTTACTGTCGACAGAACGCGGCGGCAGTGTAGACGCCGGGGAAGTTTTTTCGAAAAAACCCTGTAGTCTAGACACACCTGTGCGCAGAGCCACTGTAACATGCCAGGGTGCTGCTTGAGCGCCATTTCACCCGCTGCTCAGGCAGTGATGGATGGGTACCCAGAGATCTGGGGCCTGGTTCTCCATTGCCCGGCAGCACTGGCTGCCCTGGCAGTGCTTCACACTCCTGTGGCTGTGCAGGGGAGAGCTGGGCTCACGGGGCCTGTGGATTTGTCCTCAGCAGCCCATGGCGCCCTGTGTTCTGCGTTGGCACCCAGTGAGTGCACGGCAGGCAGTCACAGCTGCCCAGTCTATGGCATACGCCCTAGCTGCAGTGTCTGTTCCTAGCTGTGCTCACGTTGCAGAGTCCTGCACTACGCCTGGGCAGATCTGTGGCTGCATTTCTCCTTGCGCCCTGGTGGGCGGGTTTCAAGCAGGACTACGTGAGGACATCAGCTCTCATGTAGCTGGGCAGGCGATACAGTGCTCTCCATTTGGGAGTGAAGAGGGCAGGGAATGAGATGCCAGGTGCTGCCTGCCCCTCCCCTCCGGCAGGGAGCTGCAGGGTAAACAGCCCACGCACTACATGGAGCTCAGACCCCCCTCTTGTGGCTGGCTCTACTGGCAGTCAGGTACCAGTGTTCTTCTCAGACCTTCTCCCCCCAAGGGCTGCTCAGCCCGCACACTAGATCCTCTCTTCCCCGAGAACCCCTCCCGCCTGCCTTGTATCCCAGCGAGGCACTGAAGCAGTGATCAGCAAAACCACTGCACCCTTTACCAGTTGTCTCCTGACCTGCTAAGCGGGCGACAGACACAGCTGGCCTGTTCCCCTCTCCTGGGTATCCCAGCGTGATGCGAGAAGCTGAAGGGACAAGAATTCAAGGGGAAAGGAGCCCACAGAGGCGGCAGCTGCTGCTCCTGTAGAGAGAACATGGCCACTCCCTTCTGTTCTGCGTCTTTGAAGAATGGGCTCCTGAATGCCTGGCTCCCAAGAGGCAGCCTTGACAAGCTGGCATCCTCAGCCAGGAGACACAGATGTTCACAACATCTGGAAATGCTTCCTTTTGTGCAAGCAGAAATGGCCTGGCTCCCTCCAGTTATTCTGCTGCCCTCAAACGTGCGCAGCTTTGTGTGACACTCCCCAGCACCACCCTGCTCAAGCAAATATCCTCGCAGGAGCCGGTGCTGAGAATGGGACGGGTGTTGGTAAGTGCTGGCTTTGCCTGCTGCCCGAGAGAAGTGACAGGCTGGGCAGTAACGCGGGGCCGGTGCTGAGAACGGGACGGGTGTTGGGAGGCGCTGGCTTTGCCTGCTGCCCTAGAGAAGTGACAGACTGGGCGGTAACGTGGGGCCGGTGCTGAGAACGGGACGGGTGTTGGGAGGCGCTGGCTTTGCCTGCTGCCCGAGAGAAGTGACAGGCTGGGCAGTAACGCGGGGCCGGTGCTGAGAACGGGACGGGTGTTGGGAGGCGCTGGCTTTGCCTGCTGCCCAAGAGAAGTGACAGGCTGGGCGGTAACGTGGGGCCGGTGCTGAGAACGGGACGGGTGTTGGTAGGCGCTGGCTTTGCCTGCTGCCCTAGAGAAGTGACAGGCTGGGCAGTAACGCGGGGCCGGTGCTGAGAACGGGACGGGTGTTGGTAGGCGCTGGCTTTGCCTGCTGCCCAAGAGAAGTGACAGGCTGGGCAGTAACGCGGGGCCGGTGCTGAGAACAGGACGGGTGTTGGGAGGCGCTGGCTTTGCCTGCTGCCCTAGAGAAGTGACAGGCTGGGCAGTAACGCGGGGCCGGTGCTGAGAACAGGACGGGTGTTGGGAGGCGCTGGCTTTGCCTGCTGCCCTAGAGAAGTGACAGGCTGGGCAGTAACGCGGGGCCGGTGCTGAGAACGGGACGGGTGTTGGGAGGCGCTGGCTTTGCCTGCTGCCCTAGAGAAGTGACAGGCTGGGCAGTAACGTGGGGCCGGTGCTGAGGACGAGGTGGCTGTTGGGAGGCGCTGGCTTTGCCTGCTGCCCTAGAGAAGTGACAGGCTGTGCGGTAACGTGGGGCCGGTGCTGAGAACAGGACGGGTGTTGGTAGGCGCTGGCTTTGCCTGCCGCCCTAGAGAAGTGACAGGCTGGGCAGTAACGCGGGGCCGGTGCTGAGAACGGGACGGGTGTTGGTAGGCGCTGGCTTTGCCTGCTGCCCTAGAGAAGTGACAGGCTGGGCAGTAACGCGGGGCCGGTGCTGAGAACAGGACGGGTGTTGGTAGGCGCTGGCTTTGCCTGCTGCCCTAGAGAAGTGACAGGCTGGGCAGTAACGCGGGGCCGGTGCTGAGAACGGGACGGGTGTTGGGAGGCGCTGGCTTTGCCTGCTGCCCTAGAGAAGTGACAGGCTGGGCAGTAACGCGGGGCCGGTGCTGAGGACGAGGTGGCTGTTGGGAGGCGCTGGCTTTGCCTGCTGCCCTAGAGAAGTGACAGGCTGGGCAGTAACGTGGGGCCGGTGCTGAGAACGGGACGGGTGTTGGTAGGCGCTGGCTTTGCCTGCTGCCCTAGAGAAGTGACAGGCTGGGCAGTAACGCGGGGCCGGTGCTGAGAACGGGACGGGTGTTGGGAGGCGCTGGCTTTGCCTGCTGCCCTAGAGAAGTGACAGGCTGGGCAGTAACGTGGGGCCGGTGCTGAGAACGGGACGGGTGTTGGTAGGCGCTGGCTTTGCCTGCTGCCCTAGAGAAGTGACAGGCTGGGCAGTAACGCGGGGCCGATGCTGAGAACGGGACGGGTGTTGGTAGGCGCTGGCTTTGCCTGCTGCCCTAGAGAAGTGACAGGCTGGGCAGTAACGCGGGGCCGGTGCTGAGAACGGGACGGGTGTTGGGAGGCGCTGGCTTTGCCTGCTGCCCTAGAGAAGTGACAGGCTGGGCAGTAACGTGGGGCCGATGCTGAGAACGGGACGGGTGTTGGGAGGCGCTGGCTTTGCCTGCTGCCCTAGAGAAGTGACAGGCTGGGCAGTAACGCGGGGCCGGTGCTGAGAACGGGACGGGTGTTGGGAGGCGCTGGCTTTGCCTGCTGCCCTAGAGAAGTGACAGGCTGGGCAGTAACGCGGGGCCGGTGCTGAGGACGAGGTGGCTGTTGGTAGGCGCTGGCTTTGCCTGCTGCCCTAGAGAAGTGACAGGCTGGGCAGTAACGTGGGGCCGATGCTGAGAACGGGACGGGTGTTGGGAGGCGCTGGCTTTGCCTGCTGCCCTAGAGAAGTGACAGGCTGGGCAGCGGTGCGGGGCCGGTGCTGAGAACGGGGCGGGTGCTTTTCACTCCACCACAGTAACCCAGCCGGGGTAGATCCTACAGGCTGCTGCTGCTTGTGCAGTTCAGGGCACCCTGTGCCCATTTGGCCATCTAGCACCTGCGTGCCAAAAGCGGTACAAATAAATGAGTAGTCCTGGTGGTTTGACTGTCCTCCCCTGATCTGTGCAAGTGTGGCCCAGGCAGCCAGCTGCTAGGAGCCTGGTAGCTGGGATTCAGCGCAGTCCAAGTGCCGGGGGAACGGCAAGGCCGATCTGAGAGGTGACAGCAGCCGTGGCGAGGGAGACAGCTACAGAGCAAGAGGAGCACAGCTGCCAGCCCTGGGACACTGACAGGCTCTGGGGCCAGGAGACGCCAGGCCTGGGGCGGCTCGGGGGGTTAAGGCACCAGTGATTCAGACTGTTCAAACTGGTTTCTTCTTCCCTCCTGCGATGTAGTCACCCACCACCTCTCGGAAGGAGTAACCCTGGGGGTGAGGAGCAGGGAATCAGCCTGCAGAAAGCAAACGTAAGAAGGACACGGTCCTGTTAGCAAGGGAGAAGACTGACTCCAGCTAGCGCCATTACTCAGTCTGGGTAATCACGTGGAATGTTCTTACGCTGAGTGACACAAGTTTGCCCTGCAGAGTTCTTCTGAATGCTTCCCTGCCCTTTCGCCTCCTCCTATGGACTAAGGGCAGGGCATCATTCAGAAGAAGGGGGGGGGTGCCCCGTGGAGGCTCTTGTGCATTTTGAAGGAGGAATGCGGAACTCTGCGTGCAGCTCGGGGCCAGCAGGAAGTCCCACCAACTCCGGGCTGCACGCGGGTGCCTGCTTTGAAATGTACAAGAGTCCACAGTGGGAGCTCTTATGCATTTCAAAGCAGAAATGCCCTCATGGAGCCTGGCCTCAGTGAAGGACTTAGAGCCCCCGCTGACCCCGGGCTCCATGTTGTGCTGCCAATTTGAAATTCCACATGGAGCCCGGGGTCCCCAGCTGATCCCGGGCTGTGCACAGCATTTCAGCGGAACCCGTGATCAGCTGGGGACTCCCCAGCTGTCTGTGGGTTCCACGTGGCATTTCCCCAAAACCTGAGGTGGCGTTCAAAGGGGCAGTGCTGCACAGATGAGCCGGGGATCCGCTGTGCAGTGCTGCCACTTTGAAATGCCGGGGATCCGCTGTGCGGCGCGGCCGCTTTGAAATTCCCCTTTTTCCTCCCCCCTTTGCTGCCTCTATCTGATAGAGGCGGGGGGGGATCGACTAGTTGACTGACTATCTGATAAGTGGCAGGATTACACAGAAGATCTGCCCCTAAGCGACTCCTAGCAGTGTTAGGAAAAGGGGGGACGTGTCCCGATGTGCCCCTAAGACCTCGTCCTGGCACACAGCCCCACTCCTTCTGCATGCTCTTAGTAGCAGCACAGTGCCTTGCTAGCCGCTTTTCCTGCTGGGGTGACCCACACCCAAGGGGCGTGAAGAGCTGCTCAGCAGCAGCATCAGACGGGCCCGCAGGACATTTCCCAGGAGGCTGCAGGCCCAGCCTGCTGACATGGAGGCTGGAGGAAGCAGGTGAGAGGCATGGTACCTGTGCAGGCCTCCCCCCATCTCCCTCCCGACCAGGGCGCCAGCTGGGGAGCTGTTCCTGCCCAGCTGATCTCCCTTGGCTACGGGGGGAATAGTCCCTGGCCCGTGGCAGCGGGCAAGTTGTTTGCCAGCTACTGTCTGTCTTTGCTTCATAGCAGAGCTGCTGCCTAGAACCTTCCTCCGGCCCTCACTTGCCCGGCCTCCTGCTCTCAGATGGACACCCATGTCCTCACGCTCCCTGCCCAGAAACACACAGGCCTGGACAGCACTGTGGGAGGGAGGCTGCAGACAGAGTGGACTGTGGATCTGGAGGTGGATTGACAGGCCTGGGAGAGGATGGGGGAGGCAGGGATGGACTGATGTGTATGGGAGGGGGCTTTAAGGGTCAGTGAGCCTCAGGCAGAGGGAGCAAGGGGGATAAATTGTACAGCACGGAAAGAGAGAAAGCAGGGTCAGCAACTGGGGGAAGGAAGGGAGAGATTTAAGCGGGAGAGGGGGAAGAAGTCAAGCAAATCCAGGATGAGAAAGAGGGCAAGCAAAATGGGGTGCCAAAATATGAGGGTGACTGGGGTCCACTGCACCTGGTACTGTTCAGGGTAGGAGGGGGTGTGAGGAGGGCACGCCAGCTAGCTTGTTCTGAATGCAGTGTCTGGGCAGAGCTTTCAGTAAGTTGATCGTTTTTCGGGAGCACAGTGGGAGACTGGGGGTAGCGCAAGGCGTCTGGGGTTTTGGTAACAGAGGATAATTTGCTCCGCCAGGTTGCTGGAGAACACCATGTACGTCCTAGGGAGCTGCTTTTCCTCCCTCCCTTGCTTGTTAAAATTGTCTTGCCTAAAATTGCCCCTAGCCTCTGTCTGTCTGCAAACGGGTGACAGGGGAGGGATCACGTGATGTTTGCCTGTTGTGATCCCTCCCTCTGGGGCACCTGGCATTGGCCACTGTGGGCAGCCAGGACCCTGGGCTGGATGGACCCTTGGTCTGACCCCGTCTGGCCGCTCTGTGTTCTAAAGCCCTGCATACAGGGAGCTGCGCATGGTGCTGCCCAGGAGACTGTCGCACCAACGCTTTCACCAGCTTGTCCCCATTCTGTGACGGCTCCATGCTTTGGTCTGTGTAGGCAAGGGAAGGGCTGTGTGTGGAGGGGGCAAACCGTCCATGGGCTCACCGCCCCAGCACTCCAGCTGGAAGGAGCATGAAGTCAGGTTTGGTTCTCTGCTCTCGCCGCCAGCTCAGGGCCACAGCAACAGTTCGTGTGGCTAAGAGCCGGGCAGCGTTGCTGCTGCTCGTTGGCGCTTTTGCCGACAAAGCAGTTCTGCCACCAGCGAGCTGAGTGGAGCGTGTCCCAAGTGACACAGCGCTGTCCGCACCGCCACTGCTCAGCCAGGGTGTCGTCCTTTGTGAGGGCATCGTCGTAACAGCTCTGAACGACAAAACGTTTGTAATTCGGTTACCACTGGAGGCAGAGCCAAGGCAGGGCGCTGGGTGTGAGGGGGTAGGAGAATGGAGGGAAATTGTCTTTCTCTGGTTTTCTCCTGGCCCGACCTACTCTTGTGTTTTATTTAAGAGCAAATTAACAAATGCCTCCACTGCTAGATTCTAAGTGGGCTTTGGTCACAGGCCTCCAACATGGCTTGCTAGGCTCATCAGTCACTCTCTGGCAGGCAGGGAGGCGAGAATGCTGACAGCACACTTGTGGGACTAGAGCCTCTCTGAAAGCGAAGGGACTCTCCTGTTCCTCAGAGAGCTGGCAAATCACTTAGGCAACATGACCCGCGTGGTTAAGACATAACTGATCTGGGCATTTCCTATAGGGCCCTGGTGGCAGGTGGTGGAGAACACCATGTACGTCCCAGGGAGCTGCTTTTCCTCCCTCCCTTGCTTGTTAAAATTGTCTTGCCTAAAATTCAGGATGCAGCCTGCCCAGGGAGAGAGGACAACCCCAGCCCTCTCTCAGCACAGCAGCTTGGGGCCAGGTGAGAAGTGCCTCTCCGTGGCTGCTGCAACTCCAGCAGATAAATGTCCCCCAGCTGGGGCAGGTCCAGGTACATCTGTCCCCCTGTATTCCCCAGCCAGAGTGAGGAATGCAGCCTCGCTCCCTGATGAAGGGGAATAGCCAGCAATGTCCCCATTTGAATCAGGGGTAGCTTCAGTCCCCTGCCCCCCACTAAAGGGTGTCTCAGAGGTGGGAGGCTTGAGGCTGAGGCAGTCCCAGAGGGGGCTAGGGGTGTGCCCCCAGCCAGCCCCTTTCAGTTGCCTGGTGATTCTGTCTCTTTCCTGTATAATTTTATGACAGTTAGAGGATTGGGCAAAAGGAATCTGATGAGGTTCAACAAGGACAAGTGCAGAGTCCTGCCCTTGGGATGGAAGAATCCCAAGCATTGTTACAGGCTGGGGACCGACTGGCTAAGCAGCAGTTCTGCAGAAAAGGACCCACAGCTTACAGGAGACAAGAAGCTGGATATGGGTCATGTGACTGGTTAATTTGTTACCCCTTTACATCCCTAGTTTATGGAAAATTGATGCTATCAAACCAATTTGATATTTTTTATGAGATTACAAGTCTGGTTGATAAAAGTATCTGCGCTAATGTAATAGACTTAGACATCCGTAAGATATTTGACTTGTTACCACATGACATTTTGATTCAAAAACTATAACATACAAAATTAACATGGCATACATTAAATGGATTAACAGCTGGATAACTGATAGGTCTCAAAGTACAGGTGTAAACAGGGAATTGTCTTCAAAAGGGTTTGTGTCTAATGGGATCTCCTGGGCTCTGTGCTTGTTAACATTTTATCAATGACCTCAAAGAAAACCATAAATTGTCACTGATAAAGTTTACAGTTGGCCCCCAAATTGGGAGAGTGGTAGATAAAAAGGAACAGGTCATGATCAGAGTGATCTGGATCACTTGGTAAGCTGGGCGTAAGCAAACAATACCCGTTTTAATATGGCTAAGTGTGTACGTCTAGCTAGATTTCTGGGAACAAAGACTGCTGCCTGTGCTTCCAGGCTGGGGGACTGCCCAGAGAAGCAATGACTGAAAAAGATTTAAGACACATGGTAATTAATCAGCTGAGCATGAGCTCCCAGCGTGACATTGTGGCCAAAAAGCTAACGTGATCCTGGGATGCATAACCAGGGGATCTCCCATAGGAGCAGAGAGGTTATTTTATCTCTGTTTCCAAGAAGAATTCTGATAAATTGGAATGTGTTTGCAGGAGAGTCACAAGGGTGGTTAAAGGATTCCCTGGGCTGTGTTATCCAAGAGACTCACAGTACGTGACCACAACGGTCCCTTCTGGGCTTAGAATCGATGAAACGGCACCTGTAGTGTTTGTAGGTTTCCTTCTGGGTCTTGAAAACAGAGCAATGAATGATGGGCTTTCCACTGCCACTAGGACAGCAAACGGCTTTTGCTCACTGAAAGAGGAAGACATGCTGGCAGGTAGTAGTACCCACTTTAGCTAAGGTTGCATAAGTGTCCTCATTCTGATGGCCCTGTTTTCATTCACACACCACTTTGAAACGCCTCCCTAAGTAGTGGTTTAGCAAGCCCATGCTCTGCCTGCAGGTGACTTTTCTACAACCCTATGCACATCTACAAAAGCCTTGCTTGTTTATGCTATTTTCATGTAACGAATGATCCAGTTTATCTTCTTCAATGCACACTCTTTACATAAATCCTCTCTCTGGAATAATGTGTGTGAATAATTTAACCTGCTTCCGTGTGCGATGTGATTTCTCAGCTGCTGGGTAAAAGTGTTCCTTGCGTGCAGTTCAGGAAACTGGACAGTTAAGTGGCTAATTTAGCTTCACATTGAATTGACCTCTATTCTGGGCTTGTCTTTGCTTCTGGGAAGATTGGTGCTTCGGAGATGGATCTTCCAGCATTTGATTTAGCAGGTTTAATAGGGACCCGATAAATCGAATGCTGAGGGTGCCCCCAGCAACCCCAGAATGCCTCGCAGCAGTCAGCAAGAGACTCCAGCTACACAATTCTCATTCCTGGAGTTGTGTCTCTTGCATCAATTTTCTCCGCTGGTGTAGCCCTGGCCTCTGCTTTTCTGTATTCTCAAATATATCCTGAGGAAGCCTCTTTATGGTCACTGCCTTGCACTAGCACTCCAAAGGAGTGCATCTGGTGCCTTGATCTGCTTCAGACTTTTGTGTGACCTTGGGTAAACCACTCTGCTCCCCACCTGCTTTTCTCCCCCCATTTCTCTGTCTTGTCTAATCAGAGCATAAATTCTTCAGTGTAGACGATGTCTCTGAGAACATGTTTGCCCACCGCCTAGCACAGTGGCTCCTGTCCTCGGTGGGAGTGTCCAGATGCTACCAGAACTCAGATAATTACTGCTCGTAGCAACATGGTATAAGAGTGGTTTAAAATTGACGTTCCACAGAAGTTCCTTTCCAGGGCTTTCCTGTTGGAATGGCATTAGATCATAGCATGCCTGCATTGGTGGGTTGCAGGAACAATTTCTGTTACTGCATATTGCACAGAATTGTACCGTATGTTGTACTATTTGAGACACGGCACTTAATTAAAGACTTGTGGAATGGATAGTTGCAAAGGGCAGAGATAAGACTTGTCGACCAGCATTCGGTGACTAAAGGGTTAAACTAAAGGGTAGCTAGAGGGTGTTGGCAGGGAGCCAGGAGAGCCAATGGAAAGAAGTGTTGAAATTTGAATTGGAAGATAAACCTGCCGGCTGTTTTTCTTGGTGTGAGTTTTAAGCCAGGAATTGGGGGAACCAGGTAGAACTACCAGATTTACAAGGAATACTGGGCATGGAAATGGACTTGAGCTTAATTCACGAATCTGTAAGTAGATAGGGAATGAAATGTCTAGTTAGACGTGATCAGGTTATTTTCTTTGTTTTGTTGTTTGGTTAAACTTCTGTGTGCTAAAAGTCCATGTGTCTGCCCTTTCACCCATGTACTGTGTTTTTAAGCTGGATCCCAGAGATACAATTTCTCTGTGTTTTAATTTGCTCTTTTCTCAGTTGCTCTGTAACACCTAGCAGTGTGCTTTACCAAGTATATCTTTCTGTTTTGTTAATAAAATCTCCTTTTTTAAGGCTATGATTTAATTCTTGTGTCCTGAGGGTAAAAGGAGGCTTGTGTATGCATGCCCAAGACTGAGAGGTCAGCTTCCAGAGACTGCAGATTTTCTCTTTTTTTTAAAAGCTCTCTTGTATTAGACGAGCTTGGGGTACCCCTCTGGAAGAAGTTCAGGTGCTTTTTTCCTGGGTTCAAGAAAGGAGTTTTCATTTGATAGTGGCAGCCTATCTCCCTTGTGAGCTTGGGAGATTTTTAAGCAGAAGCCAACAGAGGCATGGTATTTTTCAGGTCTCTTGCGGGCCCCCACCTTCTGCACTCAGAATGCCAGAGTGGGGAACAGCCTTGACAAGGCTACATGGGCACCTTTAACTTGGGCATTTCCTGCCTGGAGATGCTTAGCTGTGCTACCTTAACTTTTTCCTGGACTGCATTGGAAAGCTGTATTGACAAGCTGCCGTGAATGCAGTGTCAAATTATAAGGACACTAATTTAAGGCAAGACAGCAATAATTAGAGATTGGCCATTGCTTCTCATGTTTATGGTTCAAGGCACAGTAGGGAAGATAATGTGCACTGGGAGAAGTAGGGTCAAATCAGGTGGGCTGGCCTGTGGCCTTTTTCTGGTCTGTATCAGCCAGGAAAGCAATGGCTTTTGGCAGCCTGTTTGTGCCCCCTCTTGGATGTGTCGATGTGATCGGTAATAATGAAGTTAGTTGCTGCAGGCTGATTTCCTCCCAAATAAGATTATCAAGCTGGAATTGAGGACTCAGTGAATGCTTCTTCCAATTAACTGTGAAATATTAACTTGGCATTGGAGGGGGGTGAAAAGGAATGCTTCGAAGGCAGTTGCTGAAGGAAGTCTGTTAACAGCTAAGGCTGGCAATTGCATTAGCCCTCTGCAAATAAATGGGACGCATTAACATACAGTAAACAGTCACAGAGACGTTCTGAGATCCATGCTGCTGCAGTAATATTGCCTCTATTTACCTCAGTACAAAGCACGGAGTGCCCTCTCTGCTGGCTGTACATGCATCCCTACCACCAGTGCTAAGGGCAGCTAGGGCTGAGCATCAAGAAGTGCCCAGCCCCTCTTGGGCACCTGTGGTTAATTTTTTCCTGGAGGGTGTTTCTAGTGATACTAACTTTGCCCAGTGGAAGATCGGTGGTGTTAGCAGGAGACCATCAGCCCTTCCGTGAGGCCTAAGTGCTGGTGACAGAGCAGCACAAATGCGGGTCATCATACTCCCGACTTCACTGAGAGCGCCAGCGGGCCACAGACTGCCCGTGGCTTTGCCAGCAGATGGTATGTCCAGGGTAATGACAGTCCCTGTAGAGCTGCAGCAGCCCGCGGCGAGGGGCACAGGGTGTGATCGGGGGGACACCGTCGGCCATGCAGAAAGAAGGTGCTTGTCTCTGCAGCCACGTGTCCAGACTGGGTCGGGGCTAGGGACGATGTTGTGAGCTGAACAGGGGCAGGTCGGCATGAAGTGATGGGCTGAGACTGGCCAGTGAAGCGCCATTCCAGCGAAATCACCAGGCTGGTCCGCAGGTTTCTCCTCCCACATCCTTTCTGCACTTCTGGCTAAGCCTGTTCCTCGCCATTTGCCGGGTGCAGATCCCATGCGGGGCTGTGGCCCAGGCAGATCGCTGCCCCCTTGCTAAAGGGCACGCAGCTCTTTGCACCCTCCGATCTCCAGGCCTTTTGCCACGACCCCACTCTACGGATGAGCAAACGGGGGCTTGGTGAAGGGAAGGGACCTGCTCAGACCCCCTCCCGGGCCAGTGGCAGAGTTGGTACCAAATCCCAGGGCTGTGGAGTCCCAGCTCAGGGCCTAGCCACTGCTTTTAGCTGCGCAGAGTCATCTGTATCTGCGGGGCACTCCCCTTCCCCAGGTAGACAGGCTGCACCCCACTGCCTAGGCTGCCAACAAGGGGTGGGGAGGGAGGAACATTCAGAAACAGGACAATGACTCTGAACAGCCCCCTACCAGCACAAGCGCACAGAGCAAATGCCAGTTCACCCCTCCCTTCCCCCTCAGGCCCTTCCAGGGGGGCTTCTGTCCCTCTGCTCTCGTTCCCATTGCCCCCCTCTCCTCTTTTCACACCCCACCAGCCCTGCGACTCTCCCTTGTTCTCTGCCAAACTCCCCTCCCATTTGCTGGTCCTCCCCCTGCAGAATTCTCACCCCACTGTTTTCCCCTCCTTGGTGCCCTTGCCTCCCTCTCCCCCGTCTGCCACAGCCCCGCTTCATGGCAGTGCAGCCGACCGCGCCCTTTCTTCATGTGGCCATCCTGCCTCTCCTGCTGTGGGCATTGCTTGCACCCGAACCGAGGGCCAGGCTGCCTCAGGCAGAGGGGGCAGCCCTGCTCCGGCCGGCACTCTGCTCCCTAAAACAATCCTGGTCTGTTTATAGCCAAAATGTGTTGGTCTTGCCTGTGCTGCGCCGTGGAGCTCTGTTCCACTTGGGAACCTGCCACAGCCATTTCCACGGCCAGGCGGGGAGACTGAGTGCACGTCGGGGCACGGCAGGAGCTGACCCAGCAGGAGGGGAGAGAGTGGCACCTGGCTCCACCAGCCTACGTGCCTACAGCAGGACAGCGGAGTTCTTACCCCCTGCCTCCCTTACTTGTTCTAGCCGCGCTCTGGAGGAGCATGTGAGGGCACCCGTCACTCCCAGGCAAGAGATCGCCATTGCTGATGCTGCAGAGGTGTGACTCTCCCCTTGCATTCAGTGGTGCACAGAATGTCACCCATGCGTACAGGGTGGGAGACTGGCCTGGGGAGCTGGGATGCAGAACAAAATTGGAGGGTCATGGTGGAGAATCAGACCCGGGGCCCAAAGGGCTAATGCGAGCCTCGGAGGCGCGAACAGGGAAATCACCACAAGGAGCAGAGAGGTTGTTCTACCTCCATGTTTGGCACTGGTGCGCCTGCTGCTGGACTGGTTGTGATGTAGTGTTGGTACCTTGCTGGTTGCTGGGCGTGGGCTCTGGGCGACCCCCACTGGTTACTGTCTGTACCACGGCCCAGCCGAGTAGCTGACGGGACAGGGAGGTAACCTGTTCGACCAGTTACCTCCCAGGGAGAGGAACAAAGGAAGGTGGAATGCCGCCCCTGGCTGGGGGGCAGAGCTGGAAGGGACGGTCTTTTAGTGGCTGTCTGGGAAGCAGGGGAGAAGGAGCTAGGGAGGGGGCTGGGATTGTAGGGCCCAGCCACCCCCCATCTCAAGGGGGGGCACTGAGGCCTCGTAACCCCAGTTCCTGTAACCAGATGACATCTGTGCTGTGCTGTATCCTGGAGAAGCGATAAACTCCTTCTATTCTACTGGCTGGTGGAGTCTGTTTGTGCCACTACGGGGGTGCAGGAGGCAGGGGACCCCGATGCGCTGCCACGCTGGTGTCCAGTGCTGACGTCCACAGTGAGGAGGTGGATGAAAGGGTTGGCAAACCTGCCATATGATGAGAGACTTGAGAGCTCGAGCTCTAGCTTAACAAAGAGAAGGTGAAGGGGCGACTGCCTCACAGTCTGGAAGTACCTATGTGGGATCAAATCCTTAAAAATGGGCTTTGCAACGACACAGGCTGATGGCTGGAAGCTGAAGCTAGACGTAGGTCAGACTGGCAACAAGGCATAAAGGTGTAACGGCGGGGCGGGGGCGGGGGAGTTACTCCTTGGAGCAATGTGCCCAAGGTCGTGCGGGAGTCTCTTTCACTGGCCATTTTAAATCAAGGTTGGGTGTGTCTCAAAGCTCTGCTCTCGGGATTATTTTAAGGCACTTCTCTGGCCTGTGTTATGCAAGTCGGAGTGATAACCACCGTGGTTTCTTCTAGTGAGTACAGGGACTGAAGTGCATCAGGTCTTTGCAGGATAAGGCCCATGTGTATTATCCTATCAGTGGAATAGGGAACATGGGTAAAATATTCAAAGTTCTTTACTTCAGGGCCTCCGGCTCCATGAAAGTCAGTAGAAGTTGGCCTCTAAGGGTATGTCTAGACTACAAGCCTCTTTTGAAAGAGGTTTTTTCGAAAAAGAGCATGTAGACTACAAGCAGATTTGTCTAGATGCTCTCTTTTGAAAAAGCACAGTTTGCATTCAATAGTGCCTTTTTTCAAAAGAGTGCTTTTGAAAAAAGGTGTTATTCCTCATAAAATGAGGTTTACTGTGATCGAAAAAACTGCCGCGTTCTTTCGATTTAGTTTCGAAAGAACGTGGCTGCAGTCTAGACGCAGGTGAAGCTTTTTCGAAAAAAGGCTACTTTTTTCAAAAAAAACCTGTAGTCTAGACACACCCTAATTGTCCAAATAAGACTTAGACTTCTAAGTCACTTAGGCATTGCAGTACTGAGTGAAGCAAAGCTTGTATACCTCTTCAGATCGGGTCCAAGCTGCCAAAGTCCTCTGAAGAAAGGACTTAGGTGTCTAGGTGAGTTAGGAGCCTATGCAATTTTAAACCTCATGTCACTATCTGTTCAGATCTGCCAAACACAATGGGTCCTTGTTCCTGATCAGGATCTCGTCTGTAATATAAATGTTAAATAATAATACATTTTTCATACTGGGAGCTTGCCAGGAAATTGCGGCTAACGCTTTCATTCTGTACAAGAACTTCCCCCCCTCACACACATATACAATTTGCTATAATTCTTTGGAACAGCTCCTTTAGGGCTCACATTTTCAGACTGCAGAATCTGAATTTCACCCTAAGCATCAGCTAGATGTCTAGAGCACTAAGCTCTCTGCACGCTAGATAATGAAATCCTTTATGATTAGCATTTGTGGTTTGCCACAGCTCTCAGTTTGCAGCAGGAAATAAGAGATGGCTTAAGTACGTATTAATCACCTACAGCTCTCTATTGCTATAACTTACACTTTCATTTAGAAAATCGATGCAATTTAGTGAGCCAGAAAATTTTTTAAAAAGAATCCTTTAAACATTCAATGGTAAAAATCATCTCTTAAATGCAGGAGATTTGCTACAGCTCAGTAATTCTTACCAAATAGAAAGCCAGTGTTGAGAATAATTCGGAAAGCCATGAAAGGGAGCAGAAATGCTTTTCCAGGGAAAGCTAGGGCATAGTCCAGAAGAGACTCAGGACATGGACTGCCCCTTGGGGCAGTCAGCCAAAATGGCATGCCGTTTACATTTTTTTAAAAACTTTGTTCTTGCCTTACTAATCAAGTTCAGTTAACTGGAAGCTTTTCCTGTTTGTGTGAATTTCTCATCTGCTCAGCATCATTATTCTGACATAGTGGGGGGTACCTTGCTGGGCAGTGGGCTGTGGGTGACCTCCGCTGGCTGCTGTCTGCAGCACGGCCCAGCAGGGCAGGGGATGAGTCGTCATGCAAAGGGGGCTCTGAACTTGTCCAACGAGTTACCCCCAGGGAGGGAACAATCGGAAGAAGGGGAGGGGAGCCCTGGCTGGGGGCAGGGCTGGAAGGAAGAGTTAGTTTCTGTCTGGAATCATGGAGGAAGCAGCCTGAGCAAAGGGGGGCTGGGATTTAGGGGCCCAGTCTCCCCCATCCCAAGAGGAGCTGAGGCGTCCTAGGCCTGCCCCTGTAACCAGATTACATCTGTGCTGTGCTGTATCCTGGAGAAGCAATAAACTCCCTCTATTCTACTGGCTGGTGGAGTCTGTTTGTGCCACTACGGGGGTGCAGGAGTCGGGGGACCCCGACACGTCGTCACACTTACGTACTACCATACCCAAGGAGGTGTCTTTTTTCAGAGCCTTACAGCCTTGTTATTCTCTGTGCTTAAGACGTTTCTGGACGTCACACTGTAAATGCTGTGGATTTGATGCATGCGATAGAGAGGTGGAGGGCCCAGTCCAGCTGGCTCCCACTTCCCCGCCCCGAGATGCGCAGCAGTGCAGGCTCCAGCAGTGCCGCCAACCAGACGGCAGCCCGGGCTGCTGTGGGGCCAGGAGGAGAGGGTGGGGGGTCAGGGAGGCTGCTGGCTGGGGCCCGTCCTGGGGCATGAAGTTCAAGGCACTGGGGGGGAGAAGTGGCATGGCTACAAAAGGAACCCAGAATCCCTTCCATTCTCCTGCCCGCCCTGCCCAGCACTAGCTCCCACAGGCCTCACAGAGCTGAGACTGGAACCCCCAAATCTACCCCACAGACCCACTGGCCTTCGAAAGGAAAGGAGAGAAGCCAGAAGTTCTAACGCCCAGTTCCCTGCTCTAACCCAGTGCCACTCCCCTCCCTCAGAATCAGACACTCCCCCCAGGCCCCCTGCTCTAACCCAGTGCCCCTTCCCTCCCGCAGAGCCAGGTACCCCCCAGGCGCCCTGCTGTAACCCACTGCCCCACCTCTTCCCCAGAGCCAGGAACCCTTCCCTCCAGCCCCGCCCCCTGCTGTAACCCAATCCCCCACCTCTTCCCCAGAGCCGGGAACCCTCCAGCCCCGCCCCCTGCTGTAACCCAATCCCCCACCTCTTCCCCAGAGCCGGGAACCCTCCAGCCCCGCCCCCTGCTGTAACCCAATCCCCCACCTCTTCCCCAGAGCCGGGAACCCTCCAGCCCCGCCCCCTGCTGTAACCCAATCCCCCACCTCTTCCCCAGAGCCGGGAACCCTCCAGCCCCGCCCCCTGCTGTAACCCAATCCCCCACCTCTTCCCCAGAGCCGGGAACCCTCCAGCCCCGCCTCCTGCTGTAACCCAATCCCCCACCTCTTCCCCAGAGCCGGGAACCCTCCAGCCCCGCCCCCTGCTGTAACCCAATCCCCCACCTCTTCCCCAGAGCCGGGAACCCTCCAGCCCCGCCTCCTGCTGTAACCCAATCCCCCACCTCTTCCCCAGAGCCGGGAACCCTCCAGCCCCGCCCCCTGCTGTAACCCAATCCCCCACCTCTTCCCCAGAGCCGGGAACATAATCTAGTGGGGCGGAGGGTAATGTGGTGACTCCGTGGGAGGAGCCAAACCTGCCCCCCACATCGGACCTGCCCTGGGTCTCACCGGAACCGCCGCCGCAGCCACACACTTTCCCTGTTAGGCGCTAGGGCGCGTACGCACAGTGGCTGTTAGCATCTGGGCACGCGACTCTGAACATTCAATTTAAGAGGCATGTGTTCCCTCCCCCCGATCCCCTTTGCAGGGCAAAATCCCGGACGTTTTTTGCCGTTATAAAAGCTGGCTGGCCGGAGATTGAACAAGCGAAAATGAGGACATGTCCGGGAAAGAACGGTCATGTGGTAACCCTACGTCCCAGTGAGAGGTGTGCCGGCCCGGGATTTAACAGCAGACGTCTGTTTGGGGGAAGAATGGTCCTTCACCCAGTGTGAGTGCAAAGTCCATCAGTGCCCCTATCCGGTGGCCTCCAGGCGTTCTGCATGTTTGGTAGATTTTGGTGAGAAGCCAGGACTCAGCTTGGTTGTGCTGACCCTTGCATTTAAAAAGTGTGAGGGCAGCACTTGGATTTAACAGGGTCTGTAATCACATGGAATCATTGGACTTGTCCCCACACATATGCAGTTTGTTTCTTTGACCACTCAGTACCCGAGAACGTTTCTTTCTCTGTGTAAGACCAGGAGCCTTTCCATTGCCTTTGTGGGGCTTTGGAACAAGCCCCCAGTAAATCTATCTGTGTAGGGTCTGGTTGCAAACTACATCAGTTACATTGGCAACCTTGCCGCCTGGGACAAGCAATGTTCTGTGAGCCGGCCTTCATTAGGTCCTGCAGGGAGGGGAGGAAAGAGATGTAGCCAAAAGAACAGTTCTTCAGGCCACTTGGTGGTGTGGGTGCAGGACTTTCCCTAAGGTTTCTTTTGCACCATGATCCTAATGGAGATGAGTCATGGGCTCCTCTTGATTTCTGGAGTTCTACCAAAAATGTGCAGCCACTTACCCCTGGAATAGTATCCTCCAGAGTCCAGCATCTGTAGTGCCTTGGCGTGGCATAAAAAATGAGAGACCTGGGGCAGCCCTGCACGGTTCATGGTATGCCCCTGGAGAAGTTAGATAAAACATCATTAGTCTGGTTGTTTCGGTAGGTAGCACTGTGCCACAACTTATTTCTCAGCATTCAGATTGATAATACCCAAGTTCCCCAAACAGAGAGAGGCAAAGCAGGCTGCTCCCTAAAACACCCTGCATTACTCCAGACTGGTTCTTTAGACAAATTGCGGCTAGATCCTGATTTTTAGCACCAAGCAGCACCAAGAAAGCCCCCTTAGATTTACAGCAAGGGCCTACAATTTTAACATGATTGCTCGGTACATCACAGACCCCTCAGCAGTTGAGGTTTTTGAAGATGAGGCTTCGACCCTTGGAGTGTGTTTGTTCATGGATGAGGAGAGGGAGAAGCTCTCGGAGGAGGTCAGAGAGATGGGAGTGCACATATATGAAAATGAAGCTCATAGCTCTTGATCCTAAATCACTGAAATCAACTAGGCTGTTGCCACTGACTTCAGTGGGAGCAGGAGCAGGCCCAGTAAGGAAAGCAAGGATCAGCCTTAACTGTACAGTGAGTCCATCCACTCCATGATAACACACATGTATCTTAGCATTGCACAACTACATATAAATTATATGCATGGGAATAAAACATGATCTGCAATTTTCACTCCAGTGTGTGGAGCTCCAGCTACAAAAATCACATTAGGTGGGGATTGTGGGGATCATCTAATTCACAGTATCAGAAGGGATTTAATTTCTGAATGCTGCTATTATAAACTGAGCCCTAGTGTCCCAGCCCATCCTAAACTGAGAGCAAACAGAAGTTGTTGAAACTGCCTGTCAGTTTAATGGGATGTGAAAGGAGCTTTGTTCACACCCAGTTTGCCTGCAGAAGCACAGCTGGAAATCTGGTCTGTCCTTGTGTGGTGTGTTCTGCAACACTAAGAAGCTGCGTCAGAGGGGTTGGGATTTATAAAATTAGACCCTTGTGTGCAGAATAGACATTAGGAAATATTCATATTATGGGGATGTTGACTTTATGGAATTCTTTTTCTGTTTCACTGTTTCAAGAGCATGTGCTTTAAACAAATCCTACACCCCACGCCGGTAATATTCATTGGGACTAGTGTTGGTTAGTGATGGCCCATGCTGGGTCTCTGTTGGGCTAGCTGCTTTGCAGACTCCATTGGACCAGCACCTTCAAACCATGAAGCTGGCTAGAGTGAGTCAGGTTTCAAATGGCTAGTGCCCTATGGCACTGACCAAGAGAGAGACTAAAGCCTTTATAGTGACTCTGGTTTAAAAAAGGTTGCTGCACTGTACATTGGGCATTTATGAAGTCAGATCCAAAAGGGGCACTTGGGTGACTAGTTCCAAAAGCAGAGAGGACCAATGCGAATAGGTAGGAGTTGAGTGTTAATGGGAGCCATCATGTCACTGCTTACTCTCCAAAGTATAAAAGACTATTTGTTGTTTTTTAAGTTATCTAGTAACACCTTAAAGACTAACAAAACATGTAGATGGAATCATGAGCTTTCGTGGATACAACCCACTTCTTCAGATAAGCAGAGTGGAGAAAAAAGGGGGGGAATCTCAAAATTTATAACAAGATAGGGAGAGGGGGAGAAAAAAGTACCTGTCAATTGTAGTGCCAGTGTTAATGAGGCTGAGTGGGCTGGAATGTCCCATACTTAGCTTTTGATGTCAGTTGGGTGTTGAATATAATCGTCCATCCATTTCATGTTGTTGTTTAATACTCCCAAGTATTAAAGATAATAGATTTCAGGGAGCCACAGGATGTAGATTAGGAATTGGACAACTAAAAGGGATTTACTTTTATGTGAACACTTCACACTGGTGCCTGTTGATGTTTAGATTCCCTAAATGTGTGAATGGCTCTTCAGACTGCAGAGCCCAGCAGTCCCTTGCATAAAAAGTGATTGTCACTGTTGCTCAGAACTGTTTTGGTTTCAATTCTGGGCGTCAACAGACAAAATAGTAATTCAAAAACTATAGCTCCATTGGGCAGTATCAAACATAGGTGTACGACATGGTACTTGTCAGAGCTCTGACATGTGAACTTTTATACCTGAGCCAAAGACTAAGGGCCCGCTATGCAAACATTTTCACTCCGGAGGAGTACTTACGGCAGATTGTGTTCTCAATGGGACTGGCCACGTGCTTATAGCTGTACACCACAGCCAGACTTGAGGGCCTTGTTTCCTGTTTGTGACGTGTTAGAGCAGTGTTTCTCAGCCAGTGGTACGAGTACCCTTAGGGGTGCTTGAGAGAAGTCTGGGGGGTACGTCAACACAACCGAAATTTGGAGAAAACTGAATTATTGTTTTAAGTTTTACAGCGCTTTATTATTTTGTACTTTTTACACCCAAAAATTTTATTGCCTGCCCGGCTATGATTAAGTTATTTAAACAAATGTGTTGCAATGGTAGAAAAAAAAATTGTGTGTCTGAAATCTGTAGGTACTGGTGGTACTTATATATATATTTTTTAAAGGGGGTACTTTATAAAAAAAGGTTGAGAAACACTGTGTTAGAAGACTGATCCTGCGAGGGCCCAGTGTTGCCAGTTGGAGCTGATCTTTAATTAAAGATTTAATCTGCGGTTCCTGGAAATTTCAGGATAATCCTGGAGAGTTGGCAACCCAAACAGGCAGCTCAGTCTACACACATATTAGAGCAGGGACCCTGCGATAATTGCTGGAATCATTTTACAGGGGGCGATGCCAGTTTGTGATAATATTGGCTGGTTATTAGGTTTCTAGGGTGCAGGCTAACAGGGGCTGTCCCTGTCCCTTCCAGAAGAGGGAGGAGCACACGGGGTTTCTGGGAAGAAGGGGAAATGGGTGTGAGTAGATCCATGTCAGCTACTCACACTGCTTGCATGTGGCAGGTCCAGCCCCTTCAAGCTCCAGCAAGGTCAGGACTTGATTTAGTACATTTACGCTTCCAGAAAACAAGCTCGTCACTCGCAGCTGCCTGAGTCTGTTGCTAACAAGCGTCTGAGCCTTTTACCTGTTGGCCATCGCTATGAACCAGTAGGCATGCCCCTATCTAACAGCTACCAGCAGACGGGCCCCTGTAGGGACAAGTCTGGTGGGTCTCCTTTCTGACTCCCCTGCCACACGCTCACCAGCAGCCTTCACTCTACTCAGCAGAGAGCTGCCTGCGCCGTACAGACGGAACGGCCCTGTGAGCCTTGCAGGCCGATCAGGCTGGAGGCAGGCTGGCTGGGTGGGGATGGCGGACGCTTACCTTCCTGATGCCCTGGAGATGAACGTAAGGCGTAATTTGCTCAGGCTGCACAAGCATCAAATCCACACAGTCCCTTCAAAGCAGGAGTTTACCTTATGTGCAAATTAGTCACAAATGCAAATTGGTTCATTGTATAATTTACATGAAATGTCGCCCATGGGGCTGCCCAGAACTTGGCAGCTCTGTTGGGGTAATGAAACCCTCCACTCAGCAGCACTTTGTGGGCCGCCTTCCTTGTGTTTTGTCCTTGCATGAAAGCAACTCTTAGGAATAACGCTCGGCCTTGTGGGGTCTGTCTAGCTCTGCTCACCTGGCTTACAGTGACAGGCCTTGCTCCTGCAAGACACTCTGGCCAGACAGACCCTTGGCATCAGTGGGATTCCGGGCAGGAATGGACCCTAGTCGTGGGGTTTATAAACTAGCAACTAGTGCAGTCTCCAGAATCTGTTTGCATTGCTCTGACATGTCATCTGTGGCTTTTGAATGTCCCAAATGCTTCTACAGGATTTAGAATCGTGTATCTTGTTGTGCTCTAAGCTGATCTTCCTAGTATGCAGTTCTGTGCAGGCACAGAAATTAGTCGTGATCTCGACCATAGGGTCGACAAAAGACTTGGGCTTTTTAAACCAAACTAAAGAAAACCCTCCATTTTGTGGCAGTGTAAACCTGGAATTCCAATGCAAAGACCGACTGTTCTTCTCTGGTCCCTAGGTACTCCTATACTAAACATGATTAATCATTGCCTATTTTGGTCCTCAGAAAGAAGTCTGGTTTCCAGCGCTGTTGATGCTGATTTGGGGGGATGGAGGGAGCAGAATAACAACTGCTCTTCCCAGTGAGAGATAGGAGTGGCAGAGCAATTCGTTACTGGCCTGATTGAGCAGGCTATTGGGAATGAACTATGAATGTTAACACGCTGGCAGGGCACCTGCGTCATAAGAGATGCTCCTGTTGGCTGATCTAGTAATCAGGTGGCATAAAAATAAATCAGGTTTAAATCCTTTTCTTTTCACAGACATGCTCATTATGTATGTGTAGAAAGTTCTGGCGAGAGTGGTTCTGTGTGGTTTGTGAGACTGTGCAGTGGGCGGGGAAATGGCCTGTGCACCCTCTGCACTAGTGTGAATCTAGGTGTCACAGCTAAGTCATGTCACACCTCTAACTGCAGTGTAGACACCCTCCAGCATGGGCTACTGTGGCAAATGGGGGCGGCTGCCTTCCGCTGCTTTTCCCCCACTGTTAGCATCCAATTGCAGTAACACGTGGTGAGATGTAGGGGTGACTAGGGCACATGAACATCCACAGTCAAGTGCCTTTGTCTCCACAAGGCACCGGCCTTCTTGTGTAATCTCATTGCATGATGTGTGGCTCTCACTAGAAGATACTTTTACTAACAAAGGCTAATAAATGGCCATTGGGTCTTGACTTAACTCATAGAATCATAGAATACTAGGACTGGAAGGGACCTCGAGAGGTCATCGAGTCCAGTCCCCTGCCCTCATGGCAGGACCAAATACTGTCTAGACCATCCCTGATAGACATTTATCTAACCTACTCTTAAATATCTCCAGAGATGGAGATTCCACAGCCTCCCTGGGCAATTTACTCCAGTGTTTGACCACCCTGACAGTTAGGAACTTTTTCCTAATGTCCAACCTAAACCTCCCTTGCTGCAGTTTAAGCCCCTTGCTTCTCGTTCTATCCTCAGAGGGCAAGATGAACAAATTTTCTCCCTCCTCCTCATGACACCCTTTTAGATACCTGAAAACTGCTATCACGTCCCTCCTCAGTCTTCTCTTTTCCAAACTAAACAAGCCCAGTTCCTTCAGCCTTCCCTCATAGGCCATGCTCTCTCGACCTTTAAAGACTAGACTCATAAAGATTCATCCTCATCTCAGGCATGTGCTCAAGCTCTTTACTGAAGAGGAATAGATTTAAGACCATGCTTAACTGTAAGCCTAGGGTTGAGAATTTTGTTGAATCTGAGCCAAAGCAAATACTTAAATGGGGCAAATGCATAGTTTAGAGCCCTCACTATTACTCTGGTAGCATCCAGCTCACTTTGCAATCAGTAATGCATAATAGAGTATGTCTACCCTGCATTCCTCTTTCGAGAGAGGAATGCAAATGCAGCTGAGCGAAATTGCAAATGAAGCATGGATTTGAATTTCCTGCGCTTCGTTTGCATAATCGCATCCGGGCGCTGTTTCGAAATACCCTATTTCGAAAAAAGAAATGCAGTCTAGACGCGGTTATTTCAAAAGCGCAGGAAATTCAAATCTGCGCTTCATTTGCAATTTCGCTCAGCTGCATTTGCATTCCTCTCTCGAAAGAAGAATGCAGTGTAGACATACCGATAGTGAAAAGCGTTGTTTTCTCCAAACAAGGGTCATAGCTTGTAGTATCTCACATTCAGTTATCAGTAACCAGCTTGGGAATTAGCCCAGGAGAGGATCCAGAGAAATATTCAGTTTTACTTTTGCTTTAAAATAACTATCAAGGCAAGAATCTGACCTGATTTCCTTATACTGTGGCAGAGAAAACAGACAAAAAAGAAAACCTGTCTTTGTGGGAACTCTTCCTTTTCATCCCTCATTAGTAAGACAATCTTTTTAAGCATGCCATGCAGTAATTACTCTGAGGCAATGGTTTTATTCTCTTATGTACAAGGGAAAGGGAGCAATGGTCTTGCTCTAGCTCTCTTGGCAGTCTGTGAAAACACTTAGTTGATTAGACCCTCGCTGCACACTTAGGTTACCCAGACAAGCAGTGGGTGTTCTACTTTTGGGGCTTCCCAATGACATTTCTTCCCTTAAGTTTCACCATTCTGGGTCAGTTGTTCCAGGACTGTCCTCTCTGAAAATATTAAAGTTACAAGATAAGATTCTACTATTTGCTGCCAAAGTCCCTCCCTCCTCCCAATAAGGAAAAAAAAAATGAAGTTTCTACAAAACTTGATTTAATGGTGTGTCATGTTACTGGTTTTCATACATATATATAACAGAGCCCTCTCCTGGAAGGGGTTAGAGCCATAATTGGTCATGGAGTTCTGCTGGAATCTTCTTATAAAAATGTAAATGCTGACTTACACTAGCCTTCTAGTGAATGGCAGGTCCCCTAAGTTCAAGCTGCCCCAAACTATCCCTCCTGATCCTCTCCTCTTTTCTTACCAGTGGCAGGAGGTCAGAGCCCAGTCTGATGAACTCTCCAGTTCCAGGGTTAGAATAAGTGGACTCTGGTTTAAAATTTTGTTTTCACTGATGCCTTCTAGCCTATAGATTAGTGCAATGTGTCACTCCAAAGCTCCTGGGGACTGCTGCCTTGTGTCAGAATTTCTGTACAGTAACAAAGTCACATGGGGCAACTCCCTCTCTGGGAACCGTAGCCCTTCATATATCCTCTCCCAGCCCTGGCACCTTCCCAGAGCTCCTTCTGAGGTAGAGCAGAAGAGATACGCCTCTGCTGCACGCGGAGGTGGCTTAAGGAATGTGCTGGTTTCAACCAGTCACGGAGGCTGAGTAATGACTTAGTGAAGACCTCTGTCAAAAACACGAGGCTGAAAAACAGAAGATCCCATTTTGAAATCAAATTCCTCAGGCATAACTCATTTTTGCTGCGTGCCTCTGTGTGTGCGCGTGCGCGCCCGCACACACACATGCATTACAGAGAACAGAAGCAGAATGTGTGGTGTAGACCATTCTCCAGGAAAAAGAAAAATGATGGGTAGGTCTGCTAGTAAAAAAAATTGTCCTTTTGAGAAATACACAGACGTAAGGAACATGTTGCTGGAGTTTTTATTCACTTTTTTCTCTTAGAAATGATGGCGTGGTGCTATGGTATGTTGTTGGGAAAATCATGAGAATGGTTTCAGATTCCATAGCCACTTGTGGCTCAATGCTTGTTGCCAAGTAACAAGCCCTACCCTACGCGCTTGTGCACAGAACTGCAATGAAGAGTGTGTGTGTGTGTGGGGGGGGGGTAAAATCTGTTTCCAAAAGCGTGATCAGCTGGGGCTTTTATTGGTTAACTGTTTGTAGTGCTCGCCCAGCAACATTTGTTGGTTAGAGACCTTGGGATCTGCAAACAAAAAGGAAAGCAAAGCAACAAAGAGGCTTCCACTCATTACTTAGAAAAGTGTGTTTATGTGAGTGATTGGATCAGACAGTCTTTAATCATAGAATCATAGAACCTCAGGGCCGGCGAGACCTCAGGAGGTCATCCAGTCCAGCCCCCTGTCCAAAGCAGGACCAATCCCAACTAAATCATCCCAGCCAGGACTTTGTCAAGCCAAGAATTAAAAACTTCTAGGGATGGAGATTCCACCACCTCCCTAGGGAACCCGTTCCAGTGCTTCCCCACCCTCCTAGGGAAATCGTTTTTCCTAATATCCAACCTAGACCTCCCCCACTGTAATTTGAGACCATTGCTCCTTGTTCTGCCATCCGTCACTACTGTGAACAGCCTCTCTCCATCCTCTTTGGAACCTCCCTTCAGGAAGTTGAAGGCTGCTCTCAAATCTCCCCTCACTCTTCTCTTCTGCAGACGAAACAAACCCAAATCCCTCAGCCTCTCCTCATAGGTCATGTGCTCCAGCTCCCTAATCATTTTGGTCACCCTCCGCTGGACCCTCTCCAATGCGTCCACATCTTTTCTATGGTGGGGTGGCCCAGAACTGGACACAATACCCCAGATATCTAAGCTAGGCATTAAGTTCCATGGACTGGGCATTTTAGTAAGTAATGTGTAATACCGGAATGGACTGAAATGGGTTTATCCACTCCCTGCTGCATTCTGAAGGACTGTTTGGCATTAGAAAATCTGTTAAGGTCCAGTTTATGCTCTGGTTTACAGTCTGGGTGGCATTCATTTCAATGGAGTGGCACAGCGTGGTGTCAGTTCAGGATCAGCCTGGAGGGCTTTAGCTCTCTGGAGTTATGAAGAGGGTGCTCATCCCACAGTATTATAAAGGAGTCAAAACAGGCGATCTACCCATTGCAGAATGTCCATACGACATTAGGCAAAGCCAGTGTATGCTCTTGTGGAGTCAGTCAGAAAGATCTATCTCTCAGGACTTCCCGGGCCAACTCCCGTTCCAATAGCAGGAGTTTTGTGCCTGCTGCAGAACATGTCAGTGAGGGAACTACCAGTATCCTATATGAAAGGGGTCCCTGTGTGTGTTCAGTGACTTGCCTTTCAAATATGGGAGAGAATTCATTTTCAGATCAAGATTCTAGCTGTGATGAAAGGAAGAATGTCGCTAAAGATTTGCTTTGATTATCCACGCTGAGAAAAATCTTTGGATGAGAGAAATATTTATAGACGGAGAGAAGTAATTCCATAGGTCATCCCATACACAGTAGAAAAACCTAGCTCTGATTCTGTCACAGTGAAGTTTGCTTCTCCAGTTATTTCTCAGTTTTGCATAAAAATGTATTTGTCCTGCCAAATATTCTGCCTGTTTGATTGCTGGTAGTGGGCTTTGTAGGTGACGTGATGTTGTTGTTTTTCTTTCTCATGATTTGCGTTTGCACCTGTATGCCCCTGCCCTGTTGGGCTTGGTGCTGTACAAAGTGAATGCCAAGACAGCCCCTCCCCCACAGAGTCTAGGTCTAAGACAAGGGATGCAGGTGGATGCAGCAACATATGGGATACATGCACAGTACCGAGCAAAGGACTGTGACTGAGTAATACGTTATCTTTAAGTAATGCAAAAAAGCCCAGCATTGTGCATCCGATTGGTCTGGAGTCTGGAAAAGAAGGCACTGGCAGGCTGGCACCCAGCTCGGGCAGCGTGAAGGTTGTGGTTTGTTCTCCGAGCTGTAAGGCAGTTGTGCCAGTGATGAGGTGTGTCCCTAGGCAGGGCAGTCGAAGGTATGTACTGTTGTAACAAGGCTGATCAGTTAGACCCTGAGCATGTGAGCAAGAACCAGTCAGCCAGCACCGGAGAGAGGGAATGTTTGGAGCTCTCCCCATCCAGCATCCTGTCCCCAGCCTGTTGCATGGAGCAGTCTGCCTTTTTGTGTGCTGAGGGTTGCTGTCCTTCACTCAGCCATCCTGAGCCCAGGGTCATTCTGTGGGAAGATTGGCCCTGGCAGCCTCCGCGAGCTTACCTACATTGCTGTACTTGAGTTGTATTGGCAGCCTAATCAAACCGCACGCTGATTTCTTTGCAGTCCTGGGATCACTGCCAGCTAATAATTAGGGCTCATAACACTTGCTTTGGCCATCAGTGGCAGCAAAGTAAATGGGCTTTAAAGGAAAAAATGGTCTTCTCTTCATTCTGTTTTCACTAGACATATGCTTAGAGAAACCTTGCGTCCATGGAAGTAGGACCTAGGAATTCTGCCACGTGTCTCTTGTGTCCCAGTTTGCTTTGCTGCAGCAGACCACAGCTAGAAATGAGCAAAAGAAAAGGTTGCTTTGCAAATCCCACCATAAGTCAATATCCCCCATTTTAAGTAAAAGTCACTAGTGTAGCTCAGTGCATTGGGGGTGAAGACCTAAGGCAGCAGACTTAGTCATTCAGGTTGTGGAGCTAGAATATAGGGGTGCCAGATGGTTTCAACAAAAATACCGGACACACTTGCCATGACATCACAATCTACATTACAGCTTATTTAGAACATACCGGACACACTTGCCATGACATCACAATCGACATCACATCTGATTTAGAACATACCTCATTTCTATTTTCTCAACAGAAAATTTGTTTCCCGAACAGAAAACTCAAATACGGGACTGTTCGGTTCAAAACTGGACACCTGGCAACCCTACTAGAATAAGCAGTGCCCTGTTATTTATTTAATGCTAGTGTGCATGGTTGAGTGCCTGGCATGCTGGCCCAGGACTACTGACAACTGGGTTCAGGTCCCAGGTCTGCCGCTGACCTCCTGTGTGAATGAATTAGATGGGGTAAAGGCAGGGATGCAGTGGAGATGGCCTGGTAGCAAAGACATGAGGGGAGTCAGATCTAGAGAAGGGTTTTACAGGTAGGAAATGTAGAATTAACCCCTTCACCACCACTGTCTCTGTGGTGACTCCGTCATTCCTGATCACTGTCCTTGCTGCATGAGAACTCCTCTGTAGGCCCTCTTTTCCCAGCATGCCTTTGTGTAGTGGGCTCTCCAGGTCCTGCAGAGCCAAGGAGCTGTGGCCCTAAAGCAGCTGTTTGTGAGTGTCTGCATCTCTCCCTGTAGCTGCTGAATGCTTTTGTCTGTCCCTGTGCTCCAGTCCCATTTCCCTGTCTCATCTTAGGAGACGGCATGTTCCAACAGTCCTTTTTAGAGGCTTCTAAATCACACTTGCTATCTTTTCTTCTCCAGTGAGGCCTGTTGAGTTGGCCTGAGATGAACCAGGCAGCTTTGTTTGATAAGCGCTAGTAAAGTCAACTGAAGAACATTAACACATTCTTGAGCCTGCTCTGTGACCATATGTGGCATTTCCAGACTACATCGTGGGCCGGAACCCTGGAAAGGTTCTGCCACCTGATTGCCTAGCTCAGTGGCTCATCTCCAGCTTGCTCACCAGGCATGCAGCAAGCACACACCACTATAACCTTCATGTCACATCACTGTGTGTGTTCACTCCAGTCCCCGCAAAAATTAATATTCTTTTTTTATTTCGATGCTGCCTGTTGGCTAGATCATGTGGGGTAGGAGTTGCAGAAAAGGCTCAAATTCTTCCTAACCAGCCTCCCTTACTTCCTGGCTACAGGGGAGGGGAGCAGTGTTCCCGCTCATCTTTTCCATCCTTGTGCAGAATAAATGTTTATGTGCACTGAGGCATGTGTGACTGTGCACCACCAGCAGAAACAAAACCTAGCTGTGGGCGCTCTGCTAATCAGCTGGGCAGCATTGGAATCTCTGCCAAGTGGCTTCCCACGCGCACAGTTTACAGGGAACACTGGAGGGGAGTCTTGGGATGGGGCAGTGGGTACGAGAATTCAGTGAGGGGAAATATTGCTCACGCAGGCAGGGTGTAATCAGAGAGGTCAAAGTACAGCTGGAGTTGCAGCTAGCAAGGGATGAGAAGACCAAAAAGGGTTTCCACAGGTATGTTAGCAACAAGAAGGCCACCAGGTAAAGCGTGAGGCCCTTACTGGATGAGGGAGGTAACCTAGTAACAGAGGATATGGGAAAAACTCAAGTACTCAATGCTTTTTTTGACTTAGTCTTCATAGATTAGGTCAACTCCCAGACTGCTGCACTGGGCAGCGCAGTATGGGGAGGAGGGGAGCACCCCTCAATGAAAGAACAGGCTAAGGACTATTGAGAGAAGCTGGACATGCACAGGACCATAGGGCCAGATCTAATGCATCCGAGGGTGCAGAAGAGAGCTGCTGATGTGATTGCAGGGCCATTGGCCATTCTCTTTGAACATGCACCCGGACGATTGGAAAAAAGGCATATGTAGTGCCCATCTTTAAAAAGGGGAAGGAGGAGAATCCAGGGAACTATAGACCGGTCAGCCTCTCCACAGTCCCTGGAAAAATCATGGAGCAGGTCCTCAAGGAAACCATTGTGAAACACTTGGAGGAGACTAAAGTGATTAGGAATAGTCAACATGTATTCACCAAGAGTAAGTCCTGTCTGACCAACCTGATTAGCTTCTATGATGAGGTATCTGGCTCTGTGGACATGGGGAAGGTGGTGGATGTGATATGCCTTGACTTCAGCAAAGCTTTTGATACGGTCTCCCACAATATTCTTGCCAGCAACTTAAGGAAGTATGGATTGGATAAATGGTCTGTAAGGTGGATAGAAAGCTGGCTAGATTGTTGGGCCCAACGAGTAGTGATCAACAGCTTTATGTCTGGCTGGCGGTCGGTTTTAAGCAGAGTGCCCCCAGGGTTGGTTTTGGGGCCGGTTTTATTCAACATCTTATTAATGACCTGGTTGAGGGGATGGATTGCACTCTCAGCAAGTTTGCGGATGACACTAAGCTAGGGGGAGAGGTAGATACATTGAAGGGTAGGGATAGGGTCCAGAGTGACCGAGACAGATTGGAGGGTTGGGCCAAAAGAAATCTGATGAGGTTCAATAAGGACAAGTGCAGAGTCCTGCCCTTGGGACGGAAGAATCCCAAGTATTGTTACAGGCTGGGGACTGACTGGCTAAGTTGCACCTCAGCAGAAAAGGACCTGGGGATTACAGTGGATGGGAAGCTGGATATGAGTCAACAGCATGCCCTTGTTGCCAGGAAGGCTAATGGCATATTAGGGTGCATTAGGAGGAGAATTGCCAGCTGATCTAGGGAAGAGATTATTGCCCTTTATTCAGCACTGGTGAGACCACATCTGGAGTATTGCATCCAGTTCTGGGCCCCCCAGAACTGGAAAGGATGTGAACACATTGAAGAGGGTCCAGCAGAGGGCAACAAAAATGATTAGGGTACTGGAGCACGTGACTTATGGGGAGAGGCTGAGGGATTTGGGCTTGTTTAGTCTACAGAAGATTGAGAGGGATTTGATAGCAGCCTTCAGCTACCTGTGTGGGGGTTCCAAAGAGGACTGAGAGAGGCTGTTCTCAGTGGTGGCAGATGGCAGAACAAGCAGCAATGGTCTCAAGTTCCAGTGGAGGAGGTGTAGGTTGGATATTAGGAAAAACTATTTCCCTAGGCGGGTGGGGAAGCGCTGGGCTGGGTTCCCTAGGGCGGTGGTGGAATCTCCATCCTTAGAGGTTTTTAAGTCCAGGCTTGACAAAGCCCTGGCTGGGTTGATTTAGTTGGGGTTGGTCCTGCTTTGAGGACTAGATGACCTCCTGAGGTCTCTTCCAACCCTAATCTTCTGTGATTCTATGACCCTAGGTTGATTGGTTGCCCAAGATAGCAGATGGGAAGGAAGCTCCCCCAGCGCCCCATGAATGGGCAGGGATCTTTGGGCAGACAGAGCCATCAGACCTGACCCCTCTGCATGGATCAGGCCCGCTGAGGGGGGAGCAACTGCCCAGGGCCCGAAAATTCTAAGGTGCTCAGGGCTCCTGGCCACTGCTGCCACTACTGCAGCAGCAACACTCAGAGCCCTGGGCCCTTTAAACAGCTAGTGGAGCTAAGGCCTGACGGGGCAGTGTGGCACACTGTAGGCAGTGCTCAGGCCTGGGGGAGTATCTTGGGATGGACAGCACGGCACACGCCGGGTGGTGCTAAGGCTGGGGGGGTAGCACGGCATGCTCTGGGCAGTGCTAAGGCCGGAGGAGGGCAGCGTGGCATGCTCAAGATGGCTGTTGGGGGGGGAGAGAGCGTAGCACTGTCCTGGCGCTGCTAAGGTCTTGGGGGCAGCTGGGGGAGCAGCACGGCACATTCCGGATGGTGCTTAGTGCTGGCCCAGCCTCACCCATTCCAGAAGTGCAGAGCCACCCCCCTTGCCCAGGGGCCTAGCATGGCTGTCCGCTCCCCTGCCATGGATGCAGCAGGCTCCAGGGTAGGTGGGTGCCATGGGCCTGCCTGGCTGCGGCTGGGTGAATGGAGTTGTGCCCCGGCAGCAGAGGGAAGCACAGAGACTTGAAGGTACTAGGGAGGCTGTGACTGACCGGGCCAGATCTGGGCACCACTGAGGGCGTCTGCTCAGGGCAAATTGCTCAAATTTGGGGCTCCTTACAGCCCCCAGACTGGAGACCTTCCCAAATAGGCCACAAACCAGTCCCACAGAGCGCTTCAGCTGCCTGCCTGAAGCCTCACGAGCAAAACCCCTCCAAAACCCCAGCAATATCCGTGCCCCGGACGGCCCCGGGCCTCATACACAGGTGAGGGGTTTTAGAGCCCAATCTCACCTTCCCCGAACAAGTTCTGTCCGGTTCCAAGAAACCAGCCACAGATCCCAGGTCAATTTACTCTCTGGACCTTACCCACAAATCACGCTGAGCCAATCCTTTAGAATCTAACATCTAAAGGTTTATTACCACCAGAAAGAAAAGCATGAGAGTAAGGTTGTTAAAGTATCATACATTACGTGCATCGAATCTCCCAGTTCTCGATGCAGGCTTGCAGCAGAGATGTAATAGCTGCTGGCTTAAAAGTCTTTGGTGAACATCCTATGTCAGGATGGGTCCACAGTTCTTTCCGGATCCTCGATCCCTGCACTCGTGCCTCTGGGATGAAGAGCTGAGCTGAGTACCAAGATGGAGTGGGCCACATGGCATATTTATATCTCCTTCCTGGTCTCTTCTTGGGTGCAGCAGGTCACCTGGCCAGCGGCCTATCCCTGTGTTCCCTGCTGGTAGCCCTTAGGTATCAGTCCCCATTCTTGAGGCGTGTCCTTGGCCTATTGAGGGCTATTGTTCCATAGAGCCTTGCTCATTAGCATGTCCATAGGCCGAGCTCTGCCCATTGCTCAACCACATACAGAGAAACATTCAGTACTCATACAAAGTACATGCTTATAACTTCACACACAGACATTATACAATTACATGAATAGCATATATAGAATCAGAAGAAAGTAAGCTTCTATCTGACACCTCACATGGCCCCCTTTGTACCACTTTTGGGGACAACACCCCCTCCCCCATGGGTGCAGCAGTGATCTGGCTGCTTCCCTCAAATTCAGTAACGTGACAGAGGCCACCTCACCTTTGGCACACAGAGAATCCGGAAGGCCCAGCCGTGCCCTTTGTGCACAGGATTCAGCTGAGTAACCCATCCTCACGCAGACCAGTTATTCACTGCCCCGCAGAGCCGTATTTCCTTCTGCCCCACGCCGGCAGCCGTGGCTAGCGTGGAAATGCTCTTGAAGAGCTCTGCAAGGGTAATGAGCTGAGTGCCGGAGGGGGGTGGACTTTTAATCTGTTAATGGAGCTGTCCAAGCAGAGTTTTGATTGACATGGACCCGATGAATGCTAGGGTCCAATAGTCACCTGCCAATAGCCAAATGAAGACTAGGGGATGTTAATCAAGGAAATGGCTAGGCAGGCCGCCTGGAAAGTGATTACTGCTTCCCATAAATGCATGCTTTCTGCAGGAGTAAGGCTCTGAGAGCACGCTGCACAACCCTTCCTGGGCCAGCAGAAGGTAACCGTACACATCTCTCTCCCTCACACACGCTGCTTTCTCTGCTTCTGAAACATGGTGGGTGGGTGGCATTTGCTTGGGCTTCCCAGGTCTGTTAGTATTGAAGAGCTCTGCTGAGATCCAAGCACTGCGTGTGTGATCTGGAACAGGAATCGTATCTCTCTAGGTCTACCTCTCTTTCTTGTTGGATTTTTTGGCCTCAACCAAGAGCCATAATCGGTAGTTGGTTATGATCCATAGCCACTGATGGGTTCTCTTACAAATTGTCTGTGATAGAGACGTCCTGTTAGCCATTCTCTTGACCTCACTGTTCATTTGTCTTTCCCCATAACTGACTCCTAACGTTCTCCACGCACGCTGATGATGAAACACATTTAACTTCTGAGCATCTGTTTTCTTAAGTTGCCAGGTTTCACTGCCGTGGGTTGCTATGGCTACAGTGATGGCTGAGTAGACGCTTAGTTTTGTATGTAAGGAGATGATATTCACTTTCCAGATGTTCCTAAACTTACTGAAGGCTGCGTCTGCTTTGCCGATCCTTATTCTTATTTCTTCAGAGCTTCTATCTTGGCTTCTTGTGCTTCCAAAATATTTGATCATCTGATAGTGTAAATCAGTGTTTCCCAACCGGGGTTCTGCGGACCATCATCAGGGGTTCTGTGAGAAATCATGGAATAAATAACACTGGGTGTGGCCTGGAGCGTCTGTCACGCCCTTCAGCTCCCGCCCTGGTGCTCGGCTGACTTCTGCGCCACTCAGCCGGGGGGGCCTGGAGCCTCTGTCACAGCCTTCGCCTCCCGCCCTGGCGCTCGGCTGACTTCTGTGCAGCTTAGCCAGGCCGCCGTGTGGGAGCAAGCAGCCATTTGGGTTCCACGAGTGAGAGGCAGGAGGAGGAGGAGAAGAGAAAGAGAGAGTGAGGCAGGAGGGGGAGGATATTTGATATTTGAAATAAAAGATTAGATAATACAAAAAAAGACAGGAAAAATACTCCAATTTTTTTCTTACAATGTAAGCTCACACACACACACACATATATAAAAATATAACAGCTCTTTACAAATACATTTTCTTGTAAAAAAATTAGCAGTAATTGAATTGCGCTCCCTGCTGTCAACTTTTTCTGGCCAAGCAAACGTTTTCATAGGTAGGGGTTCCTCGGGATATGAAAAATTATTTTAGGGGTTCCTCCAAGGGGAAAAGGTTGGGAATCACTGGTGTAAATAGGGATAAAATGTGGAAAACTGTTAGACAGTATGGAATTCCGGTGAAACTTACAAATGTAATGAAGGCATTTTACACTAGCTCCAAATGTTGTGTTAGAATGGATAGAAGTTTAAGTGAGTCATTGAAACTAAGACGGGGTAAGGCAAGGGTGCATCCTGTCTCCATTCTTCTTCTGGCTCCTCATTGATTATTGCCTCAAGTAATGTAAGTATTATTAGTATGGCGTAAGGTGGAATCGTTTGAGGTTATTCAATCTGGATTTTGCTGATAACATTGCTCTTCTATATGAAAAGCACTCACAACTGAAGTTAAAGAAATGAGGGCGAAGGTAGGATTGTGATTCAGTGTAAAGAAATGTAAAACCATGGCAATCAGAGGTAGGGGTTTAATAAACATCAGAATCAATGATGAACAGCAGGAGAGGGTGAATTGATTCAAATATCTTGGAAGCACAGTTAGCCAAGGTGGTACGTGCTCTGGGACACACTGCTCTTATTTTTCAATGACAGACTGACTGAAAACCAGGCCCCACAAAACTGCAGGATAGCAGAGAAAAAAACCACATTCCTCCTACCCCCCAAATACAAGCAGTATATTTGGAATGCTGGAAATCTGTGTGTCGTGGTGGGACAGATGGGCTCCAAACAAATCCCCAGAAGGACTTGCTGCCATAGCAAACCCTTGCAAGAGGCATCCCTTATCCCAGTGGAGAGCAGCCTGCAGCCTGTGAGCTGCACACAGCCCCTGGTGGACTGAGAGTTTATGTTGAGCGCACGGCCCCCTGCAGCTCCCAATGTCCACTGTTCACCGTTCCTGCCAATGGGCACTGTGGGAAATGGTAGCCAGCATGTCCTTATCCCGAGAACGGTCCAGAGCTCTCAGCAGGCTGCCCCCCAGCACTCCAGCCCTTTCTGAAACTGGGTTCTGTGCTGTGCTATTATCAGCTTGTACTGAAAACGGCCACTTTCCGTTCTTAGAGGTTTTCCCGGTCCCACTTGCAGGGAATGGGCTCTGAAGGGAGCATGCAATCAGAGTTGGTTTGCAGCCAGCCATCTTAGTGAGCTGTGCAGACCTCTCTGATTTTAGGGAGCAGCCTGCTTTCTCTCTCTCTGTTTGGGGGTTCTTGTGAATTTAGGTTTCTGAAATAAAGTCATGCCCCATCACTGTTCTCCCTCTGTCTTTCTGTTGCCTGGAGCTCTGGACCAATGCCTGGAGGCCTCCCTGGGCTGCTGGGGCTCATCAGCCTTCCTTGAGCCCTCTCCTGATCCCCTGGCTGCCTCACCAATAGACCCGCCTTCCTGCTTTCCCTTCTCATACTGCCTTTCCTGGGCCCATTATCGCAGGCTTCACTCCATGGTGAGAAGAACCTTCCTCGGGGAGTCATGCTCGATCTGCACCCCACTTGACAGAAAATGGCTTCCTCTGCCCCTCTCCAAAGCAGCCAGACCAGCTCTGAACAGCCCCTGTGATGCTGCTCCACCCACGCCTGGAAGGCAGCTGGACCCTCTCAGGGCCCCTCCCCAAGCACCCTGCAAAGGGGAGAGAGTGCGGAGCAGCGTCCTGGACATAGGGGCTGGAGTGGGGTGATGCAGACCTGTAGTGTGTCTGTAGTTTGTTCACTGATTACTGGGAGCTAGCAGTTGGTCTTCTGAGAGGCAGGAGTCAGTTGGAGCAACAAGGATGCTGAGGGTGGCATTAACCAGAACCGGCCAGCACTCGGTCAGTTAAGTGAATCTAGGGACCCTCCCTGCACTGGCTGCACCATGTCAACCAGCATGTTCTCACTTGTCCCGCTGGCCCAAAGCACATGAGGAGCTCAGCAAGTGGCTGCTGGCCTTTCCAGGGGACTAAATCAACTGCCAGCTGGCTCGGGATTTGTGCTCCGGGTGACCTGACGCATTCTGAGAGGCAGAGGTGTCCCTGCAAGGACAAGGTGACCCAGTGGGGAAGGAAGAACCAGTGGAAAGATGTCTGCTGGCCAGGAGCCCAGCTCTGAATGCAGCGCCACCACCAGCCGCAGCGCAGAAGGAAGGGTGGCATGATATGTGTTGCCACCCTTATTTCTGCACTGCTGCTGGTGGGATTCTGCCTTCAAAGATGGGCGTCATTCCAACAGCCACTGCTCTCTGGCCACCCAGCTCTGAAGGCAGCAATACAGAAGTAAGGGTAGCAATACACAACCCTCTGAAAATAACCTTGTGATCCCCCGCTGCAGCTCCCTTTTGGGTCAGGACCCCCAATTTGATATAGGCTGGTCTCCCCCCTGAAATCTGCATAGTAATACACACAAGACCAGATTTTACAGTCTATGATGTGTTTTTATTGGCCATGAATTTGGTGGGGCCTACGTATAAAGATATGTGAACTGATCTGTATGTTAAAACAGCGTGAATCAAGCAGTTTTATCCCTCTGAAAGCTTCAAAAAAGCCTTAATACTCGCATTGCCAAGACAAAGTCTCCTTCTGTGGCTTAGGAACCATTTACCTTTAATAACCATCTTCCGCTCATACTTCCTTGAAGCGAATCCCAGTGGAATTTCACTGGAACGTATCCCCCTCTCTTCTCAGCTAGAAAATCTCATTTTGATAAAGGAGCAATTCCCAGCTCTCTCAGGTCTCCAAGACTAGTAGTTTTTTATGAAGCTTTCGTGTTGTGGTTTGTGGGGGGGGGGGAGGATTACGTTTATTTCTGCCTTTTGACTCAGAACTGTCGATTTGGCGTTCTTGGTTAAAATGTGAGCGGTGGACCAATAGAGCACTGCCGTGGCACGTCGGCTACTCATGTAAAGTTAGCCTAGCGTGTTCTGTTCAGTGTGTAGCTGGCCCCATTTGTTCGCCTCACAGGCATGTTTGCCATCTGCGCAGGAGGAGACAGAGAGCTAAGTGGCTTTGTGTTGAAGTAGGAGCTCTGGGCTAACAATCCATCTTCATTTCACTAGTTTGCTGCCCCCGCTGCACCGTAATTGCCTGGGGACAGACAGGTGGCATTTTTGCTACCATGCGCCTGTCCCAGCTCAGAGGATGTCACAGAGAAGAACACCAGGCACTAGGTGTGTTTGGCATGTCCTGAACCTCTCTCTCACTTCTCCAGCGCCCTCTGTGCCATTGTACTGCTGGGACCCTGACAGTACTCACAAGCGGCCGGGGGTCAGGCTGTAACGGGGCTTGGTTAAGCGGTGTAAGACGCGCAGGTTCTGTTGGAAATGGTGTTTGTTTTTATTAGCTTGGACTTTTCCCATTGAGTACGTGAGGAATCAGTGCCCCAGGCCTGGTGCTGGAAGAGACTGGGCTATTGCCTATGTTACCTTTCACAGAGGGCACATATCTCGACCCTTGGAGTCAGTAAAGGTGCCAGTGCACTTTGCACAAGGATGAGGCTATTAAATGGTCTCCTGTCCAAACCCCAATGGAGGGCAGTAACTTTCTGCCTACCTAGAATCCTGTTGGGATCTGTACAAATTAACAGGGGTCTGGGATGGCTACGCACTAGTGGTTAAGGACTTCAACCACAGCAGGCATTGCTTTTAAGCATATTTTTTCCCTGTGTTTCTGCAGTCTGGAAAGATAGATTAGCGTCCAGCCAAAGCAGATATGACCCTTCCTGATGTATAAATATGCTCTCTCCTTTCATTTTTGCAGCCTAGAAAAATAGAAAAGCATGCAGCTGCTCTTCTTTGTTGTGTCTTTTACTTACCCACACTGGCTCTGTATAAATATTTCAGGGTTAAATTTCTTGTCATCTTTGTAACCTGCTGATTCAGACAGTTTATAGTGTAGGAAAGTGTTGATTTAATTAGAAATTCTGTAAATAATAATTAGAGGCAGATATAATAATATTCATCACCTGCTTATTAATATTCATTGTATGGGAGTTAACTTACTAAATAAGGTTTATGGGGAAGTAGTGATGGACGTGTGAATTAACATACTAAAATAGATAAAAGGATGTAATTGGTGCCAAATTGTTACCACTCGGAACAATGTGTTGGGGGTCTGAGGTTAATGTGCATGGGCAATAAAGCAGTTCCGTTAACCCCATCTGCTCCTGGGTCGCCTGTTTCTTCTCTAACAGCTCCCCCTGCAATTGCAGGTAGCTATGGCCCTCTCTAGGAGAAACGATGGTTTGGTAATATCGTTTATTGGACCATCTGTTGGTGCGAGCGACAAGCCATCAGGCTACAGGAGCTCGTCTTAAGATCTCTGTCATTTCTGCTGTGTAAGGTCATGTGCTGTTGAACAACTGTTGTGTCATACCCTCGAAGGGGCTGCATTTCAGGGGGTGAAGTGAACCACGTGTAGAGTTCACGTGCCAGTTTGTTAAATTAGTAAATTGCTTTGGGCTCATTTGGGATGAGCAAATTTCTGCGCCTGTGAGAATATTCACTGCCTCTGGCAAATTGGTAAGTTCTTTAGTTCTGCAGCCCGGCTGCTTCTCTGCTGGAGTTTGGTGGGGACGGGACATTTCCATCCTCTCACCAGCCATTTCCAACCAGGGAGAATGCCCTAAAATGGACTGTGTTTCCATTGGTTTATACAAGCGGCTGAGGGGCTTTTCTAGAGTGTTTTTCCATTGGAACAGATGTTTTACACTCTGAATACTGAGATCCAGGAGATCACTTTATTTTCTTCTCCTTAAGAGTGCTGGGGGTAGGGCCTGTATCTAGCCCTTTGTGGAAAGCCCTGGGTAGGATTGCTAGGGTGTTGGTATGAATACGGTATGATAATTATATAGCAGCTGTACACTTGCCAAGCTCTGTCCTAACATTAACAACCCCTTGCGGCAGGGAGTAGTTATTATGTACCTGCTCTGCACAGAAGGCAGGCTTTTAGTAGTGGTAGGCTCTGTTGTCACATGGGTGGAAGTACATCTCCATCAGAATATCTCGTACACCAAGGTGGCAAAAGAAGGCTTATGTTCAGTGAGGGATGCATTTCTGCTCCATCCTCTGCCCTGGGCCCACAGTGCAGCTCACTGGAAGTTCGTTAAGCTCCCGGGACTTGAATTCAGTGGCCCAAATGCAGTGGTGATGTGTAAAGAGGCATATGGCAAACATAGTAAATAGGGGCCAGGCTATGATGGATAACAGACAGGATACCAAATTGTGCCAGCTGTGTCTAAGCAGAGCTTCCCAGTTCAAATCAGCAAGAAGTTTCAGAACTTTTTGTGGCATCATAAGGCCCACGCTAAGAATGCTGAGAAAAGGGGTAAATTACTGGACTCAGCCCTCAGTTTAATCTAAGGTTGTTAAAGCCAAATTTTCCCATTAGTCTCCCTAGAGTCCGGCAGCACCTAAGTAAAAATGGCCATTTTTGGAAAGGCACTGTGGGGACATGTGACCCGCTAGTTTTAAGCAGGAGCCACGAGTACTCAGAACCTCTGAAAGTCAGGTGCTGAGCACTAGCAAGCTGTGCTGAGATCACTCAGGTCATTATCAGAGCCAGGATTATTATGTAGGACTTCCAGCTTCCAACTCCATGTTCAATAAACTAGTCCCTGGCATCTCCTCTAGGAAATATAGTCCTATCCACCATTAAGATTTATTTAGTGGGTATTTATAGTATAATCCCTTGTCTACACTCTTTTGGAAGTCCTGCAGACATTTTCCTTTTTGGATAGCACATTCCGTTTTCTGTCTCCACCTAAAAGTGAATTTGTTTAAAAAGTTTGAGTTAAATTGGCTTATCTGTTTTTAGTTATGTAAGGGTATTGAAAAATCACTTCTCTGATGTCTTTTTATATGCTCAGCTGTTGTAACCTTTGCATGTAGCATGACCATAGTCCTCAGTGAGTATTGTTAAAGTTATAAAGTGATACAACTGTGTAAATGAGATCCCGGGAGTAGGTGTATAATAGATCTATTATATGGGTCTATGTATTGCATGGATCTCATTTACATATTGCCATATCACTTTATAACTAGCCAATTAGCCCGTCATAAGATGGGATTTTCAGGTCTCTCCTCCACGTCGGTCTTCTCTCCTGAGCCTCCGGTCTCTCGCTCCGTCTCTCTCTCTCCTCCTCCTCCTGCCTCCCCCTCTCTCTCTCAGCTCTCCTCCGCCTTCTGCCTCTCTCGCCGTCTCTCTCTTTCTCTTCTCCCCCTCCTGCCTCTCACTCTCTCTCCACTCTCCTCTGTCTCTGTCGGGGATGCACGCTCGTCCAGGCCCCACCCCCTGGGCATGTACATCACCGCCCCGCCCCCCTTCGCCTCCTGCCGTGGCGCTCGGCTGACTTCTGCACTGCTCAACCAGGCCGCCGCGTGGGAGCAAGCGGTGCAAATGGCCTCTTTCTCTCTTCTCCTCCTACTGCCTCGCCCTCTCTCTCTCAGCTCTCATCCACCTCCTGCCTCTCTCTCCTTCTCTCTCTTTCTTTCTCTTCTCCCCCTCCCACCTCTCACTCTGTGTTTCTCTTCTCCTCCTCCTGCTGCGTCTCTCTCACGCTCTCTCTCGCTGTCCTCGGCCTCCTCTCTGCCTCCTCCATTCTCCTCTCTGTCTCCTGTGCGTTCGCTCCGCTTTCCTCCTTTTGAATCCGGCGCCCTTTCCTGACGTCAAAGATGCACGCTCATCCAGGCCCCGCCCCCTGGCTGTTCCCTCTGGGCGGCGCTGTTGCCTCCCGCTTTGGCGCTCGGCTGACTTCTGCGTCACTCAGCCGGGCCGCCGCGCGGGAGCAAGCCGCGCAAGCGGCTGTTTGGGCCCCGCGCTCCCCATGCAGGACCCCCGTGCTGCATGGGGAGTGCGAACCCCAAACAGCCGCTTGCGCTGCTTGCTCCCGCGTGGTGGCCCAGCTGAGCACCACAGCCAGAGGCAACGGCACCGCCCGGAGGGAACAGCCAGCGTTTCAGCGTTACAGAGTCACAGACATTGGGCTACTATATAGATATGATTTTACAAATGTTCACTGAGGACTATGACCATTATAGGTACTTGTATAAGTGTGCACACATTAGAGGGGTGTAGTGACTTAAAGCATCTGTCTCCCTTTGTTGGGATCTGAGTTCATTAGAGACAACTTGGTTGTCTCACCCTCATCTCTATTTGTAACATCACTGGGGTGGGAGTTGGGGGTAACTCCTTTGGGGTCCTTTAAAAATTCCATCCCTGTAGACAAGGTTCCCTCTAAGGTGTGCGGCAGCACGGCTCTGCAGCTGCTTAATCAGCCCTGCGCAGCCAGGCAGCTCCATGCACAGAGTCCTGAGCCCCTGGCTGCGCGAGGCTGATTAAGCGGCTGTGCTGCCGCGCACCTTGGAGGAACCTTTGCCTGTAGATGGCACTGAAGAGAGAGGCCTGGAACTGGATTCCTGGGCCGTGTTCCAGGTTAAAAGGAAGGGCTGCTGCCACAACTGTGTAATCTTTACAAAGAATTGGGGTCACTCACGGTGATGGTCTCCCCTCCCACTAGCAAGATTCGGAGGGGAGCAAATTCACTCTCAGTTGTAAAAGAAAGATCCCCAGCAGTGCCGAGTCATGGGAGGGGAACCGTAAATCATCCAGGGGTGATTTCTCTTCAATAAGAAAAGCTTTTAAATGCTTACTTGTATAGTAACTGAGGTTATATAGGACACATGCATCAAGTTGATTGACCCTGTAGTGAGATACAATCTCAGCTGTCCCATTGAAACCGTAATCCTCTCCCCTGTCCAACCGGAGTTATTATTAATCTTCCCTTTAGTTTTGAGGTTGTCATTTTTCATTCAAGTCAAAGTGTTTCTTCCTTTTTTTATCCCATACAAGGACATTGCTCATCGCCAGATGCAAAGATTATATTGTGTCATTCTTCTCTAAATAGCAAAAAAGCAGGGTAGTGACTGTGTATGGAGAAAGTGCTGGAAAGAACAGCTGTGTAAAACTAGAGATGGGCAGTAAGTGGGGTCCCAGAAAGGTCAGCATTCACGAGTTTAAGGTTCCTGTAAAATACCTGCAATGAATGAGGGTGAGCTGCAATTTCAGGGGACATACTGCTACTGGAACACAGATAGTGCAGGGAAAGCATCTTTACAACCCCACCCAAGACTGACTGCTGTGCCCCTAGTGGAGGCAAGAGTAGGCCATTATTCCAAGCATGGTCTGCAGCTCAGGGCTTCCCCTTCACCTCTTGGGAGCATGTTCATTCTTGCTACCATCTGCCTTCCCAGCCAGGGGAAGGGCTCCAAAAGTAGCGTGGTGAAGAAGTGGGGACATGCACCCTTGGACATGACATAACTGCCAGCTCTGCTCAGTCATCCATTTTGGAGCGCTTTAGCTCACAGTGCTACCAACTCTCACAATAATTTGATGTTTCTTCTTAAACCCCCAACTCCTGGAGTCAGGTTGTTCCAAGAGAATCCTGTGTTGGGTGACAAATGAGATCCACTCCTGTTTAGGTTTAATGCAGGGTTTTGCAGCCTTTCTCTTGTATGTCTTAAGACAGTGCAGTTGTCACCTATGAATGATATATACAGCAAAAGCAGATAAAGCAAGAGAAGTAATTGATTAAGTTACCTTGTCTGGGGACAGGGTGACTTTCTTCAAATCTCCGTCTCTGCTGTGGTCTTCCCCTATGTCTTCTCCACTCTCTTGTTGTCAATTATTATCTTTTATACCCTGTTCAGTAATTTTACTCAGATTCAATTTAATCAATTACCTCTCCTGTGTACCTATCCATTTTAAACCTCCAACTAAGCATTTTTATGCATAAATCACAATACTAAGCTAAACTAATTTATAGTTGCTTATCCTACCAAAAATTACTTTGGTCTACTTCTACTCCCCGCTGTTAATCCCACTGACTCCTTCCCGTTGTTTTTACCTTACTAGTCTGTTTGTTCAACTAAGTTCTGGAATGCTGCATCTGCAGGGACACATACAAAAGCACAGGAAAATGTAAAGGAATATCTCTAACATTGGTTACTGTATCTATTTGACTAACACAATTCATAACACATTTTTCTAACACTCTGTTTTCATTTTGTTTTAAAAGTAAGTTTCCAGCTTTCGTGGTTACAGAAAGAGCCTGAAAACAAATGGCCTACAGGCTCAAAACCCAGAAGGCTAGTAAATAGAAAGCAACATTGGTTAAAAAGAAAACAATTTGTGATTTGTAAGACACTTCTATGATTTATGGGCTCCAATGTAGGATTCTTTTCATGCCATTTTCTGGTGGTGGCAACTTACAAAATAGAGATGCAGAGGCTAGTAATCAGCTGCTATCAGCATGCAGAGGGGCTGGAACAGCTTTTGTAGTGGGGTGCTGACAGCTGTTGTACCAAACTGGGCATCCTCTATAGAACGATGCCAGCATGAATCTGCCATGGGACACCAGCATGTATCGCTCTGTGTGCAGAAGTGTATTTTTTCTGGCAGCAGGCCTACACTAGGTGGAAAAGTCAATCCAAGCTACACAATTCAAGTTATGTTAGTAGCATATCTCAACTCAGTGTAGCTTAGATCTGCTTTCCGCAGAGTCCACACTGTGCTGATTCCATGGGAGAAACTCTTCCCAGCAGTTCCCTTTCCTACAGTGGCATACCGGAGTGGATGGGAGAGCAATCAGTGGTTGATTTAGCAGGTCTCAACCCCTGGTGGATCAATTGCTGCAATACGGATCCACCCCATAGTGGAGACTTCAAGCCCTAAGAGTCTCACTTACAATCCGGGTGTATGTTTTCCCACTTTCCATACTGATATTTAATATATAACATTTCCACATTTACGTAATAAAACATGTTCCTGTTGTGCTGAGGTGAAAATAGTTTTCGGGTCCTGTTTAAAGCTTAGTTAAGAGACCCACAGAATTGCAGACTGTAGAACTGGAATGGATCTGGATAGGTCATCTCCTGCATGTCCCTATACAGAAGCAGGACTAAGTATTATAGACCATCCCTGACAGGCGTTTGTTTAACCTGTTCTTACAAATATCCAATGACAGAGATTCCACAACCTGCCTAGTTAGTTTGTTCCAGTGAATAGCGACCCTGACAAGTTTTTCTTAACGTCTCACCTAATCCTCCCCTGCTACAATTTAAGCCCCTTGCTTCTTGTCCTATTCTCAGAGATTAAGGAGAACCATACATCACCCTCCTCTTTGTAACAATACATTACAATTACATTCTTGAAGACTGTTATCCTCTCTCCTGCAGTCTTCTCTTTTCCTGACTAAACAATCCCAATTCTTTCCATCTTCCCTCATGGGTCATCTTTTCTGAATGTTTAATAATCTCTGTGGCTCTTCTCTAGATGTTCTCCAATCTGTCCACATCCTTTCTGAGGAGTGGTGCCCAGAACTGGACACAATACTCCATCTGAGACCTAAATAGCATGCAGTAGAGCAAAAGAATTACTTCTCGTGTGTTGCTTATAACACTGCTGCTAACACATCCCAGAATGAGGTTTGCTTTTTTGCAGCAGTATTATATTGTTGACTTCTATATAGCTGTGATCTACTATGGCCCCCAGATCCTATCTGGCAATACTACTTCCTAGGCAGTTTTGTCGGGTGTGATTTCTCAACACCCACTGCTTCACTTGACTGTTTTCCCTCCTACCCTCCTTAAAATGATGAATTCTCACCATTTCATGGTTATCTTCACCCAGGCAGCCTTTCACCATCAAATTCTCAACCAATTTCTCCCTCTTCATCGGAATAAAATCTTGAAAGCCTCTCACTCACCCACTTTCTCCACCTTCTGCAATAAAAAGTTGTCTCCAGTGAATTCCAAGATCTTGCTGGGTAACCTGTGCCCTGCGGTGTTATTTTTCCCACAGACGTCTGGGTAGCTGAAGTTTTTCTTACCACTAAGTCCTGCACTTTGGAGGATTTTGCCAGTTACTTGAAAAAGCCTCGTTCACCTCTTCTTCCTTGTCATATGGTCTACAGTAGTCCTCAAACATGACATCTCCCTTGTTTTTTACCCCTTCTGTGTGTCTGTGCCTCAGTTTGCCATCTCTGTCTTTCTATTTATATTGTAAACTCCTCAGGGAAAAAAAGAGGTGTTTTTTCTATGTACATATAGCACCCAGCACAATGGGGCCCTAATCTCAATATGCACATCTAGGTAATATGGTAATATAAATTATAACAACAGTAAGAATGAAAAGCTCGGTTTTCTCCTCAGCAAGAGTAGCCCACGCCAGAGAAAGCAGGCTCTAAAATGTGAAACTCAAGAATTTTCCTCTTCTTTCTTCTGTAGAGAGGTGGGGGAGGCAAAGTTTCCTTAATCTGTAAATCTTGTAAGAAACCTTTGAAGCTGGAGGGGAACTGCAGATTGTGTCACAAATGTAGAACTTCCCCCTTTCATGGCTCTCCTCTACCTTAGCATGTGCCCCAGGATCAGAACAGACTTAAATGTTCACCCACATCCCAAAATGTTTTGAGAGATGGTCTTCCCCTCATTCTTCCCACCTCCAGGACTCTGAGCAGGGTTGGAAATGCCCAAGTAAACTGAGAAAAGCTTTTCATTTGCACAGTAAGCCAGGGATCTGAGACCTGTTGGGGGTGCTTCTTCTCATGAGATTTCCAGCTCTGTTTGTCAGCCTGGAAAGCCATTTTACTCTGGGGTGGTTATACAAATCTCTTGAGGTTGTGATTTAAATCATCCTCAGGTTCAGACTGAGAGATTGCATTGTTTACACACATTAAACTGATTAAAATGTTGCTTTCCACACATTTATATAGTGGTTACTGATGAAACACAAATCATATGTAAATCAATGTAAATCACTGGTTTGCATAGACAGCTCAAAACTAGGTTGATTTTTTTAAAAAATTTCCCTTGCAGCATCTTGGCTTTTTGGTTCATGTGCTTGCACCTTACACATGGCTAGGCAGGAGGCACCCATGTGTGAAGTGAGTGGATAGAGCAAAACTGCAGGTTCATGGAAAGAGGGATAGCTAATTGCTCTCCATAGAAACCAACAATCACAACAGAAATCAACAGACCTGGGCCTACTCAAGGTGTAATTATATATGGAATAAGAGTAAGTTTTAAACAGCAGAATGTTTATTCAATAAACTACATACAGACAGGCTTCTACACAACCTGAGTTCCAGCCTTGTTTCTCTTGTTCACCAGGGTTTAGAACACTGTACAGCACAACGAATATACTGCAAGTAAAGATATCTTGACCTTGTTTATACGCAAGAAGATAGCCTGGAATTTTAAAAAAAGCAATTTTCACCACATAATTTAAATTATGGTAGTAAGACTTCTATCAAAACAAATTTAAAATGCCATGAAGAAAAATTACATAATTTTCACCCAACTCTACTCTCATTTGGATCACAAATCTATAGTAGTACTTAAATCAGAAGTTCTGTGCGGCACATTTAATTTCTTTTGAACAGCTTGCTAGAAACCCTGAGGCCCACATAAATAACTAAATAAAAGACGTGCACAGTGAAATATAATATTTAATATAAAAGACAAGTCCTTCTGAAATGCAGCATTGAAAGGTTTAAAGAAGTGTTAGTTTCCTCTAGATATCAACATACTGGGAGAAAAGAAAGCCTTGTAGCCAAGTCCCATCTACTGCAGTGACTTGTCAGCTGGTTTGATTTGACTTGGAAAGTGCTAATTCCTTATTCCTTACGACTCTGAAATCCTGGCTCCGTCGAAGTCAGCAGGAATTCTGCTGCCTGTTCCAGTGGGGCCCGGATTTCACCTGAGTCGTAAGTACCAACTCTGTGGGTACTCCAGGGCTCAATCACCCCCTGGAAAAACACAGTGGGTGCTCAGCACCTCCCAGCCACCGCTGTCTGGCAATGCTAATGATCAGCTGTTAGGCAGGAGAAGGGTGAGGTGGAGAGCAGTCTGTGGGTAGGGTGCATGAAAGGGTGTGTGGGCTCAAAGTGAGGGCGGGGCCTGGAGGGGGTGGGGCCTCAGGGCAGAACAGGGATGGAGCCTACATCCTGAGTGCTTTACCCTCTGAGAAGGCCATCCCTTGTTAGGTGACGCAGGGCACAGATGGAAGGTAACAAAGCCGGATTCAGATTTACCAGCCCATTCTGCATGGGCCGAGCAGCGCTCCAGTCAGTAGGGTTGCCAGATAGTTTCACAAAAAATACCGAACATGTAAGTAAATCAATCAATCAATCAATAAATTGCACCAAAAAAAAAAAGGGTCATGGCGCCTTTAAAACCCTACGCACCCACCAGATGCGGTAGCGGAAGAATGTCCCAAGCGGCCTTCCGTCCGAGAAAAACAGAAAATACTGAAATACTGGACATTTTACATGTCCGGTATTTTCTGGGCTTTTTACTGGACAGAAGCCGAAAATACCAGACTGTCTGGGCCGACACCTGGCAACCCTACCAGTCAGCTGGCCTTGCTCTTTGCATGCTGAAAGCCGTGCAGAGAGAAAGCCAGCGCCAATCCACTCGCACGCTCCCAGTAACCAGGGCTTGGCCAGTCTGTTCCCTCTCTCGTGTGCACGTGTTGGGATGAGTGAGCAGCCGTCATTCCCATCAGAGCTGGGCCCATGGCTATAGGGCTCAATCCAGCCCCCAGGACCAGGGCGCCACACACGTAACATTGGGCAGATGTGGCCTCCAGTTTTAAACCCACCCAACATGCTGCGTGTGGGGCCGCTGGCTGGGCCTGCTCTGAGTTACACAGCAGCTGTGTCCAGGGGTTCCCATCGCATGGTCCGTGGCCTGCTACTTTAGCTGTGCAGATCTGGATGCCCCCTGAAATACCTGAAGGCCTGAGGTGCCTTGGCTCAGGGCTGTTCCTAAGAGGAGGGCTCACAGGGCCCCCTGACAGCTTCAGGTCAGGGGTTAACTCCTGGCCAGGGCTTAGGGTTGCCAGATGGTTTCACAAGAAATACCGAATCCCCTCTTCCCGCCCTTCCCCTCTCCCCCCCGCAGTAAAAATAGTTGTGGAGCAAAAAACAAAGGAAAAGTTGTTGAGCAAAAAAATAAAAAAAGGACCAGGGCCGAAATGCAGTCGCGGCCCCTTTAATTCCCAGGCCGTTCCTCCCTCCCTCTGTTCCAGCATGTCCCAAGCGGCCTTCCGTTGGGCGCCCAATCTGGGCCTCGGGAAGAACAGAAAATACCAGACATTTTAGATGTCCGGTATTTTCTGAATTTTTTTACTGGACGGAAGGCGCGAATACTGGGCTGTCTGCTTCAATAGTGGACATGTGGCAACCCTACCAGGGCTCAGAGCTGCCAAGGGGGCACTGACAACTGGGATGTAATTGCTGCCAACTTCTGAAAATCAGGGCAAAGGGAGAGACTACGTATTTGTCCTGCAGAAAAGCCAGAGACGGGCTCTCAGGGGAGACAGGGGGATCCGTCCTAGTCCCCAGTTCTAGAGGCAACACTGAACTGTTCCAAAATGGCAGCCAAGGGTTCCTCCAGTACAGGGGCTCCTCAGATGACACTAAGACAGAGCACTAACCCTGCCCCAAGCTACCTCTCCCATAGGCCAGGGGCTTGCTGAGGGCAGGGCAGAGTGCTCAGCGCTCCACCAAAGGCCTGGCTGGTACAGCTGTCGGCGGCACAAGGGTTCATAAAGTAAGAACATGACAGTTGTGGCTCAGACCAGGGTCCATCTTGGCCTATCTCCTGTCTCCAACAGTGACCTGCCCCAGAGTGTCCGGGGGAGTGTTCAGAACAGAAGGGATGGAGTAATCCAGCCCATCTTTTACTCCTGTCTTCTTGCTGCCTGAGGGTTAGGGTCACCCTGGGCGTGGGGCAAATACGGCTAATTTAGAGGAGACAAAGGTTTCTATGTCACTCTGGGCACTGACCCAACATGGGGGAGTGGCTGAGATACCTTTCCCTCACCCTCCTCTAACTGTAGTCTGGGAGGAGGCTGAGTAGCTGGTAGTTTTGAGTTTATAGCAGGAAGAATAGTTTGATGGGTTTTGTCAAAGTGGTGTTAGTCTGGATTTGCCCAGAATTCCAGCTGTTATACCCGTAACCCAGAGAGGTTATGTGTCAAAGCTCAGCCTCTGCTGACCTTTCTCTTCTCGTGCCCCTCCCCAGTCCTGTGACTTGCCAAAAACAAAATTAGCAACACACAGCAAATGAGCTACTCCCCTCGTGGAGGTGGTTTACCTATAGCACTGGGAGAGCTCTCTCAGCACGGGTGACATGACCATGCTGCCAGATGAAAGCACTGCTGAAGCAGCTCTGGTGTGGCTGCACTTTAAACTTAAAAGTGTAGACAAAGCACTGAGTGCGCTTTAATCGGTGTCAATGGGCAATGCTTCCCCAGCCAGGGTGCTGCTGGAGAGATTAGGAAGAGAAGCTAACTGCCTTTGCTGAAGTGCACGAGCCAGTGCTCCCCAAGTGAGAGAGCCGATAATGACTCTGCCTGGCGAGAAATGGCACACATTTCAGATGCTTCCACTACTGTCTCCTGAGGTGTTGCGGGCATGTGCTTTGCCTGATGAATGACCATCGGTTTGCTTGAGAGAAATGTCAGATTTTCCCCAAGGGAAATCAAGTAGAAGACTGTAGAACAAATTCCCCTCACCCAGCATCCAATTTGTCAGGAGCATGCGTTGCGATAGGCAGGCCCCAGGTGTGTGACAGCTCCCTGTAATGGCTGGCCTTGGGCTTTTTACCCTGCTGATGACCAGTGAGGTAGGGCTGGTACAGACAAAATGACCTGAGAGAAACATCAGCTAACATTCTGCTGGGCTGTATTGCAACTTTTCTATCAGGTGGGTCAGCACCACAGACCACTGATGGAAGATTCTGTTACTTTTCCAGCTTCTTTTAGCAATTCAATCTGATTAGCATAGACCAGATTTAGTTAAAGAATGAGATGAAAAAAAAGCAAAGAGTAAGAAACCTATACTATCAGCTCCCACGTTTTTGTGCCTCACTCAGAGTACGGAAAAGGGTCGGTAAGTTGGCTGAAGAGTGAAAGACAAAGTCAGGTTCGCTAATACTATACCAAACTTGGATTGCTGTGATTCGCGATGTCCTATTAGTTGTTGCTCATACATGGATATTTTGAAAACCACCCCATATTCCATTACACCCATTGCACATCCAGCCAATTTCAGAGTTGAGTCTGCAGAATAAGTGCTGTTATGAATTCCCCGGTGGGGTTCGCATCCGCACCCCGATTTATCCACTTCGTGCTCGGAATTAGTTATATAACATGTAATTCTGCAGTTCACAGGCCATTCTGGGAGGAGATACTCCCTCACAGGCTAGTTTCTGATCTCGGGTGGCCAGAGAAGGGGGTTCGGGCCCGCCCTCTCTCCGAACCCCGACCCAGGGCCCTAAGGCAGGGACTCCCGTCCCTACCTAGCGGAGGGGGTTGTAACCCCTAAACTCCCCCACTCACGGCTTCCACGCCCCTGCCCTGGTCCGCTTCTTCCCCAAGGTCGCGTTCGCGACTACCCGGGGGACCCGGGTTAAAAGCTCACCCAGGGGTCCCCGTAACGCCTGCTCCGGCTCCTGTCACCTCCAGTCTCGGGCCGTCCGCTTCTCTCCCACGTCTCCCCCCCCGGGCTGCCCTCTCTGTCCGCCGCTGCCCGAATGTGCAGTCCATAAGGGGGCAATCCTTCTTAAAGTGTCCCTCTTGGCCACACTGGTAGCAGGCCCCTCTCTGGGTCCCTTCTTCTTGCAAGGTGGGTTCGGGCCCTTGTTCTTGTTCTCTCATGGCTCCGGCCCCGCTCGCCGGCCTGCTCCACCGGGGGGCCAACCTCTTCTCCGGGATTGGGCCTAACGGAAGTTTCCGTCCGTACCCAGAGCGGGGAATAGTTGCGGGTTTCAGGGCAGAGGATTCCGCCTTCCTGGCGTCCCTCGGGATGCTGGTGGGTCCCTTCCCTTCTACTCCTTCTGCCGCGAGAAAGTGTTCCATCAAGGTTACGGCCTACGGCCTCTTCGAGTGTTTCGGGTAGGTGTCTTTGTACCCACTGTTGGCCTTCGGCGGGCAGGATCCTTACATATTGTTCTAAAATGACCAAGTCAGCCACTTGGGTCCCCATCTTATTTTCAGGTTCCAACCATCTCATTCCCGCTTCTCTCACACGTTGTGCCACTGCCCGTGGCCACTCTTGGGGATTGTAACAGGCTTCCCAGAACCTACGGCGATGAGTCTCTGGGGTGACCCCTAGTTGGTCAAGGATTGCTTCTTTGACTTTATAATAACATAATGCATCATGGGCCGACATACCCCTATAGGCCAGTTGGGCCGCTCCCAAAAGGTAGGGGGCCAGGAGCATCGCCCAGTGTTCCTGCAGCCATTTGGCGGCCGTGGCCACTCTCTCAAATGTAATCAGGGACGCCTCTGGGTCATCGTTGGGTCCTAACTTGGTTAGGCGTATCGGTAGTTGCAATCCTACGGCCCCTACCCCTTCTCCTCCTAGGGGGCTTCTGGCCGCTCCAGTTGTTACCCCGGTCGGGGTTCCTTTGAGCTCCTTAAGCATCTGGTCCTGCCGTTCTTGAAACTGGGTTAAAATTTGTTGCAGCGCCTGCGTCTGTTGCTGCTGCTGCTGCTTCTGGTTTTCCACCAGCCACTCCAGAATTTTAGTCACTTCCATTTTCTCCTAGTAATAAGTATATTGTTAATTTCTCCTATCTCAATCCAGACCCCTATCTCGGGGTCGGGAATGTACTCACATTCTCCACCATGTGTTATGAATTCCCCGGCGGGGTTGCATCCGCACCCTGATTTATCCACTTCGTGCTCAGAATTAGTTATATAACATATGTAATTCTGCAGTTCACGGGCCATTCTGGGAGGAGATACTCCCTCACAGGCTAGTTTCTGATCTCGGGTGGCCGGGGAAGGGGGTTTGGGCCCGCCCTCTCTCCGAACCCCGACCCAGGGCCCTAAGGCAGGGACTCCCGTCCCTACCTAGCGGAGGGGGTTGTAACCCCTAAACTCCCCCGCTCACGGCTTCCACGCCCCTGCCCTGGGCCGCTTCTTCCCCAAGGTCGCGTTCGCGACTACCCGAGGGACCCGGGTTAAAAGCTCACCCAGGGGTCCCCGTAACGCCTGCTCCATCGCCTCCGGTCTCCGGCCGTCCGCTTCTCTCCCACGTCTTCCCCCCCTTCTAGCTCTCGGAGGCCCTTTTTAAATTCCCCTCCTGGCTCTTTGTGATGACGTCTGCCATGATGTCATCACCCGGCGCTCCCTTCTGGCTCCTTGGGATGACGTCCCCAATGACGTCATGCCCGTGCGTCCTCGGGGCCCGACGGGATGTCTCCCCCGCTCTGCCGCTCGCCTGGGACTCTGACGTACCCCGAGTGGGGTGCCCCGTGACTCCCCGTCCCTACTCCGCAACACCCCCGCCTCCCTGCTTCGGTGCTCGGGAGGGAGTTTCAGTGCGGGGCAGGGATGCCCCGTCACAAGTGCTCTGAAAATTCATCCTGGCAATGTGTTATTAATTAGTCACTTTTCATTTTTGCTGTTCTCCTATTTATAATACTTCAGTTATCTAATCAGGGAATCTATTTAACTTCAGAAATCAACAACAGAAATAACGAATAGTCCAAGTGAATGGCTCATGGAAATTATTCATCCAAACTAATCAGCAAATTCTTATAACGAACAAGAAAATCAGGATGGGTTTGTGACCATTTTGTGGGCCTAACAGAGAGCAAGGTTCATAGTGAATATTATTCCTCGCTGTTAGGTTGTCCAGCTTTATTCATTGCCATGTCAGTCTGTCTTTTCAATGACAATGTCTGATAGTCGCAGAGAGCACCAGACTCCTAGCGTTCGGGAGAGCTGTGTGTGCACATCAAGGAGAGGATCAATTTTGAGATATGGCTGGTTGATGACCCTGAGCAGAGGTAACAGGAGGAAACAGGAACAGCTCTCATTTTCTCAGTGCTTACTTTGTAATGGAAGAGGAATTGGGGCTGAAGCAATTATGTGTTGGTGCTCTCAGATGCTACAGTTATATGTGATTGAGGGGGTGTGTGTGAGTGACATCAGTGTACCAGGTTGCTATCAGTATCTGTGCCAACGGAGCACATCAGGAAAGAAAAAGGCTTTCTTTCCAGCACATCAGGAGAATGGGCCACTTCCCATAGCTATGTGAAATAAAGAGTTCCTTTGAGAGTAAGACCACCAGTGCTGACAGTTTATTATGCTGATACTGTTCAAACCGTGCATTAACTTTGCATCAGCCGTCTCCTGGATTTCATGTCATGTAGACACAAATCCCGCCATATTCAAAGGAGAGCCAACTGGATGTCTGTTCTCCCCTAGAGCAGGCATTCAGGCATCAGTGATGTGTCAACTCTCCTTGAATTTCAAAGGAAATTTAGCATGTAACCACCTTCAGATACTCCCCTTTACCCCACCATGTATGTGATTGGCTGACACATGCTCTTTGAGTCCATCTGGCTGGAGATATGTTGGATAACTTTGGGAAACATTCATTCAAATTATGTATTGAGAAAGTAGCTAGCTCAGATGATATATTGGAAGGCTGGGCAGAGTACTTCTTAGTTCAATTAGGAATTACTGTAAAATAAGACAGTGATTTGATTAAGCCTTTTAATGGCTGTATTTCTGTCCTATCTCAAGGACCTGTTTTAATATTCTTTGATTGTTCAATGGCCTTTCACAAGGGATTCTTAAATTCTGTTTGTCTTCTGCTATTGGCCTACAGAGAACAACTTGAGTGCCTTGAGGCCTATCTTTTTGATTGTTCACTTCAAATTACATGTGGCAAGAACTCGTCTTGGGAGTATGATTTGATTGTGTAGATTCTTGGGGCGGGGAGCCTGTTTCAATTCCAGGCCCTACAAGCTACATGTAGCCCAAGGGAGAGTCAAACTACCTTGATTTCTGAATGGAGATGATCTCTTAGTTGTGTGCAGTTTTTCAGCTCGTCTGACAACGGTTCTCATTACTGTTTGTGTTGTGGTATCCAGAGGTGCCACTGAGGCTAAAGCCCCATTGTGTTGGTTGCCGCATGTACATGTAATGAGAGATTGTCCCTGCTCTGAAGAGCCCACAGTCTGAACAGACAGGACAGAAGAAGGAAATATTATCATCTCTGTTTCCTAGATGCACAGAGAGGTTAAGAGACTATCCCAAGGTCACACAAGGAGTCCATGGCAGAGGCACTACTAATTCCATATCTCCTGAATCTTAATGCAGTGCCTCGTCTAGTTTAAATACATGACATCCACTGCTGAGTGTGGTTGGGATTGGGGTTTTGCTCCCAGTCCCTACCAGACAAATATTTCACCTCCCAAGCGACAGTAGCTATATCTCGAAGATGGGTTGAGAGACAGGAGAAACACAGTTAAACTGGCCATCGGTAGTGCTGAGTCAAGAGCAGGCCCTAACCCTAGGCCCCACATCCTTACAACGTTCCTGTGGAAACAGCTGAGCATCTGTCCCTTTCACTTCATGCTACTCCTGAACAACACAATGCACCTTTTCCATCTGTAGAGAAGGCATTTTTAGTTAATCTGCAATGCATCATCAAAGAACAATTGGGAAGGAAAAGTCACATGCACAACTACAAAGTGGAGAATAGCTGGGTAGTTGGGGCTACTGCTGAAAGGGTTCTGGGGGGTGGAGTGGATCACAAATGGCACATGAGTCAGCTGTGTGATGCAGCTGGGAATAAGGCTAATATCAGTAAGAGGAGTGTGATGTGTAGGACATGGGAGGTCATTGTCCTGTTCTCTTCTTCACTGGTGAGGCCTCAGCTGGAGAACTGTGTCCAATTCAGGTGCCATCCTCCAGGAAATATGTGGATGAATTGGAGAGAATCCAGAGGAGAGCAGCAGCAATGAACAAGGGCTAGAAGAAGAAAGGTTAAAAATTGGGCATATTTAGCCTTGAGAAAAGACTGAGGGGGAGACCTGAGAACTCAGGGCTGTTCCAAAGGGACTATTGTGATCATCTAGGCCTGTCCAGCACTGGTCATGTAACATCCCCAAAGTAATCCCCTTTGGGCTAGAACATGTCTGTCAAGAAACATCCAGTCTGGATGTAAAAATTGCCAGTAATGGAGACTCTACTGCAACGCCTGGTAAATTGTTCCAGTGGTTAATTACCCTCCCTGCTGAACATGTACACCTTATTTCCAGTCTGAATCTGTCTAGCTTCCACTTCCAGCTGTTGGATTGTGTTAGATGTCTGCCAGTTAGATTAGAAAGCCCGTTGTCAAATATTTGTTCGCTCAGTAAGTAGACTGTGATCAAGACATCCCTTCATATTTGCTCTGTTCTGTTAAATAGATTGAGCTCCTGGAGTCTGTCACTCGAGGGCCCATTTTCTAACCCTTTAATCATTGCCCTAGTTCTTCTCTGAACTCTCTGGGACCAGTTGTTTTCCATATCCATGAAATATAGAACAATATGTAATGGGCTCAATCTGCAGCAAGGCAGGTTTGGATGAGATAAAAGTTTCTCACTCTAAGGGTAGTTCAGCTCTGGAAAAGGCATCCAGGGGAGGTTGTGGAATCTCCCTAACCCTAACCCTCTTGAGAAGTTTTTTAGGAACAAGTTAGACAAACGCCTGTGGGGGTGGGTGTAGGGGCCTGCCTCAGCTCAGGGGCTGGACTTGATGACTTCCAGAGTGCCTTCCTGTGGTTCTGAATGTCATAAGCCAACCAAGAGCAAACAGCAATCCTAGGAGTCAGTTGCTAACTGGACTAGGATTTAATCATAAGTAAGAGAATGGCCATCGAAACTTTGCTCTTCTTACTGTGACCAGGTGGAGGCTCAGATCAGGAGACGTGACCAGAGGAGATGTGGAGCAAGCTGCCTTGCTAGCTCATTAGAAGACTGCTGATTAAATCAATGTAATTTGGGCATTGTTAGAGATCAGCGATGGTTCATTTTCTGTCCTCAAATATTCCGCCATCAGAATGAAGTCAGAAATGCTGACAAGCCAGAACACACAGGCCAAATAGCTACTGGAGGCTTTAGTGCCACTTTTAAGGGTTGGCTTCAGTTCCCATGTCTGCCCCAGACTCTCTGTGACCTGAGCAAATCACTTAGTTAGTTTGTGCCTCAGTGCTCCATCTGTACAGATAAAAAAACAACCCTTCCATCCACCTGCTCGCTTAGTGCCTACGCGCTGATTTGGTTTGAGCAATTCCTACCTTCAGAATATGGTAAGTGGCCTCCTCCGGTCTGTACTACCTAGAGCTGTTTGGCAGCTAATGAGGGCAACTCAAGGCAATCAATTTAATGTTGCTAAATCATAGATTTCAGTTCTTTAAAGTTACTGGAGTAAAATGTATGTTGCATACACAGATTTTATGATGAAGATCCCATTCATGATCTTGAATTTGTTGTAGTTCTCTCTCTCCACCCATGGGCAACAAGTGTCTCGCCATCTGGGGGAGGCTAGCTCCCCGCTGGCTCTGCCCCCCACATGAGGACCCACCCATTTCCCTTGCTGGAACCCCACTTTCCTGCAACCACTACAGCCCTCTCTCCCTCTGCCCCAGCCATAGAGTGCTGGGAGGGTAGGCGATGTGCGCCCTGAGCAGATGGGCCAGCGATGTGTGGCATGGCCCCCCAAGCAAGAGGTGTGCAGTCTCTGAGTGCAGTGGGGCGGCCCACTGTGTCCCCGCGCTCCCTGCCTCCCCAACCACAGGGCAGCGGCCCCAGTACTTCCAGCCAGCACCAGCCTGAGTGCTGGGTGGCGTGGTTCCAGTGCCTGGGGGGCTCCAGCATCCCAAGCTCTGGCTGTCCCAGCCCCAGGGTGCTTCCCTGAAGAGGAACAGCCTGCCTGGGCTGGGGCCAAGGGGGAAGGGGTTTGGGGAGCAGTGTGGGTGGGGCCGCGCTGGGCTGTTTGGGGCGGCCTAGCCTATGTGACAGGGTGAGAGACATGGATGGCCTGTTTTACAGGGTGCGTCCTGTGTACATTACTGTTGTGCTCTCTGAACCTGCCTGAGCCCAGGAGCCGAAATGCTCTTTCATGCCTAACTGCTCATTTTTAGACATGAAAGAGTTTGTGTACAGCAGAGGTGCCGAGTTCTTTTACACACATGTCCCCCTGGAATTTTTCTCCACAGATCAATAGAATAAACAAGGCATTCATGGTGCAGCATTTAGATCTCTCTGCAAAATACTGCTCTAGACTCTCTGGTGACCACAGATGTGTAAAGATAAAGGCCACTGCTCCAGATTTTATAATGCTACTGATGCATCACATAGCTCTCTTAAACACCGAAACAAATTAAAAATCTCTCTTGGCTACATGGGCAGTACACCCCCAAATCCCAAGGCAGCTTTTTTAACCTTTCATGGCTTGACAGCTTCACTGAGGCAACACTGGTAACATTCGAGTGCTTCCTTTAATGTACTCTTGGAAGTCTCTGTGGGGAAGAACCTCAGAATAATAAAATTCATCTCCTCCAAATGATGCCAGTTCAGAGCCAGCGCAGCTGTTTGCTGACATCTGAACTCAGCTGGGCCCCGCTTTTCTTTCTCTAGTTGTAAACTCCTCTCCTGTTCTGCTCTCATGCTATTGACACTTGAGTGCACGTCGGCGTGACGTCAGAGCTGCGCCCTCTTGCCTCGTTCAGCTCTGACACGCCGTTAAATTGCAACTGCCAGCAACTCTTCACCCAGGTTGTGTCTATACTGCACCCGTTTTGCGCAAAAAATATGCAAATGAGGCAAAGCGTGGAATATTGCCACATCTCATTTGTATAATTAACGAGGCTCCGTTTTTGCGCAAGAGGCTTTTGCGCAAAAACCCCCTCTTGTGCAAGAGCCATTCTTCTGCATTTTTTCAGGAAGAACGGCTCTTGCGCAAGAGGGAGCCTCATTAATTATGCAAATGAGGCACGGTGATATGCAACACTTCGCCTCATTTGCATATTTTTTCCCTAACACGGGCACAGTATAGACATAGCCCCAGAGTTTGATCCAAATCCCAGTCGCACTGGCCCCCTTCATTGCTCTGCCCCTCTGTTGCTGGCCTGGCTCTGGAAGTGGCAGAGCTGAAGTAGCGCAAGGAAGGCTGGTCTGACAGGATGTTATTTCTGGCCCAGCAGGGAAAGTGGACACGCCTGTTCTCATCACAGTGCCAGGCCAGATAGCCAACCCGAGAAGGGTGAAGAATTCCAGCGAGTAAGCAATGTCTCTTGAGGCCTGCTCTGAACCAAACCTAGGGACTGACACTGATCCAACGGCCACTGAAGTCAGTGGAAGACTGGGATCAAGCCTTTAACCTCCAGCCCATGGGCTGGCTTTCTGGCAGGAAGGCACATGGAAAGCGACTGAATACAGGACAGGGATGGAACCGCAGCGGGGACTAATCCTGCCAAGTGCTGGATTGTAAGGCTCAAATTTGCAAGACTAGCCCACTGCCCCCAGCTGTAGCTTAAATATGATTTAATGCCACTTCCCTTTGGTCTACTCTGGCCAGTGTATGTTGCTTTATTTACATCATGTTTGGCATTTGGGTTGGGAGGAATTGTGTAGCAAGGCAAGAAAGGTTAACTCTTGACTTTGGATAGCTAGAAAGGGGGGAGGGGTAGAAGATACTCAGACTGGACTGCCTGGCCTCCAAATGGTGCTCCCAGAGCACTGTCTGCAAGATGTCAGAGGCTCAGAAAAGGCCTGGTGGCATGAATGGGAGAACCTCGGTTTACTAGAGCTTTGGAAAAAGAGGAAAAATGACTGTGCCTGGCAGTGGTGTGGTGTGGTGTTTGCTGAATCCTGATGGACCAGGTTTTCCAACTTCTGAAGGCTGACTCCACAGGGCCCAGTGAACAAACAATCTCCGCGCATCCAAATTACACCATGGACTGGTACCCTCCTGTACAGGGAATGTAAGGGTCTCCTTGTGCGCCACGACCTTCCCTCGTGGCCACAGGTCTGCAGGGATTATTCCTGCCTAGCACTGTTGTGTACTCACTCTTATTCTACAGACATTGGTTTGAACAAACGAGTTCAGTCCTTATGAATTTCTCCTTGTATGGCACATAAGGAGATCCCAGCTACAGTGCACAGAGCAGGGTGGGATACAGGAAGGTGGAGCCAGAGCTCAGAAGCAATTACCTTGGTTCTGGCACTGTGCCTGGGGGCACTGGCTCTTCTTTGGCCCTGCCCTGCACACCAATAAATAATTGGAAACAGAAAGAAATAATGACACTGCAACCAATCCGATGTCCCTACCACATAGCCAGAGCCCCTGTGTACACCCAAGAGCCATGTTACTGCACTCTGGGCAAGGTCCTGAAATGGCAGTTGTTGTCTGGATGGCCATGTGCTTCCATGCAGGAGATTGAAAGATCTGTTCCCCTTTTCCAGAGATGCTGCCCTTCCTGACTGCTCTTCGTCCCACAATAATAAAGTGGTGAGTCAGCCTCTGGGTGCGCCAGCCCTGACATCGGGGTGATCTTGATTTGATTCTAATTGTGCCTGGCGCTCGGTTCCCCAGAACTCAAAAGCAGCCCTCCCTAATAATAACAACTAACTTTCAGGCACCCACGTGCTGGAGCCATTCAGTCTCTTCCGTCTATCCCTGCTCAGCTCAGTGGCCAAGTCTGGTCCCGCCCCACCTTGCACCGCCAAGAGTAGGGAAGGATTTCTGCAGAGAGGCCCATCTGAAGACCTGTCCTCTCCATTCAGCAGCCCCACATAGGGCCGGCCCTGGGGCTGGTGCAGGGGTGGGCTGTGCTGCATCAGGGATTCAGTGTCAGGAGTGCTGGGAGGGACGGGCCTGGTGGGCAGGGAGTGGCTTGGGGCCAGAGGGGATGGCGAGTGGGGTGGCCAGAGTGTGGTTTGTGAGGAAGGAAAGGGACTTGGCTGGGGGCGGGGGGGCTTTGCTCTGTGCTGGGAGGAAGAGGAGGCAATTCTGTACCCATTTGGGGACATATTCTGCAACAAGTGATGGACATGACTGTACCATGTGACGTAGTTTGGTAACCCTCCTATTCCCCCCTCCCCCCATTGCATCCTGTGGGTTCTGTGGGAGAGGGAGTGTGTCTTTAGGCCCCTGCCACACTGGAGTGCTACTGCAGCAGTAGTAGTCATACTGTAGCAAGATCCATCAGGAAGATCAAAGAGCCATTGCTTGTGGCTCTTAAAGGGCACTAGGTGGTTTATAATAAATGCATGGACACATGATAGAGTTTGGGGGTTGCATAATTATTGAGCTGGGGTGCAAGGGGCCAGTTAACCAGCTAGGTGGTGTAAGGAGTCCCCTGAGGGATGACAGCCCAACTGAGAAGGAGCAGCAGGCTAGGAGAAAGCCAGGAAGCTGGCAGCAGAAAGGGACTGCAGTGAGGGAGCCTGTGGCCACTCTCTGGATATAAAAGAAGGGCAGCAAGGTTGATGATGATGCAGACCGCAGATGCTGAGAGGGGGTCCCTGAGCTGCAACCCAGAGCAGAGGGCGGGCCATGACAGAGATGGTGCCGCCTGGGCAGCAAAGGGGAAGACTGCCTGTCGTGGCTCTCATGGAGAGACTCTGGTACCCTGGAAGGGGAGGGTTGTGGTGACTGGACAGAGGGCCAAGTCATGAACGGAGAGTCCCCTGAGTCGTGGGGGGCGGGGGCGGCAGCAGAGAGTGCAAAGATTGGCAGTTTCCAGAGGAGCCAGCCGGAGGTACCCTAGTGGTGAATGTACCTTGGGATAACAACACTCCTATAATAGTGATGGGTAATAAGTTGCAATTAATTGGCATAATTAATTGTAGCAGATCTTGGTTGTCACTGAAAGAGTTTTGAAAATGCATCTTTGAACCAAGCATCTTTCTCTATATTCCCACTATGCAAAGTGCCAGTGCTGGGGGTACAGCTAACGAGTCTCCCAAGGGAATCCCTGCAGCGCGCGGAAGGAAGTCTCTGGCTCCAAAGGGGTTGCTGTGCTCGTTTTTATACAGCATTGTCCTTCATTTCTTGGTTCTTCCGACGGTTAGACTTAGAATTTTGTTTCCTTGGTTTATCAATAAATTACCTTTGGTGCCTTTTCAAAATGCTCTTTTCCTGGACCATTGCGGACATCAGCACAGAATGTTGCTAGAACGGGGAGCACTTGGAAACAGGAATGTCTCCCCTTCCTGTTCGTGAATTTCAGAGCAATTTCGCATCATCACTGGCATTGACTCCCCTGAGCAGTCATATCATACGTCCCCATCGGTGCTCCATGCTTTGCCAGTCTGGCTAAACCTGCAGAGCTCCCTAGGCACTGTTGCTGCCAGTGCCGGAGCTTTTCTGTCGGCGTGCCCCGCCCCCTCCCCGTGCTAGGTGTGTTAGCTGTGTGTCTGTCGGCGTGCCCCGCCCCCTCCCCGTGCTAGGTGTGTTAGCTGTGTGTCTGTCGGCGTGCCCCGCCCCTTCCCCGTGCTAGGTGTGTTAGCTGTGTGTCTGTCGGCGTGCCCCGCCCCCTCCCCGTGCTAGGTGTGTTAGCTGTGTGTCTGTCGGCGTGCCCCGCCCCCTCCCCGTGCTAGGTGTGTTAGCTGTGTGTCTGTCGGCGTGCCCCGCCCCTTCCCCGTGCTAGGTGTGTTAGCTGTGTGTCTGTCGGCGTGCCCCGCCCCCTCCCCGTGCTAGGTGTGTTAGCTGTGTGTCTGTCGGCGTGCCCCGCCCCTTCCCCGTGCTAGGTGTGTTAGCTGTGTGTCTGTCGGCGTGCCCCGCCCCCTCCCCGTGCTAGGTGTGTTAGCTGTGTGTCTGTCGGCGTGCCCCGCCCCCTCCCCGTGCTAGGTGTGTTAGCTGTGTGTCTGTCGGCGTGCCCCGCCCCCTCCCCGTGCTAGGTGTGTTAGCTGTGTGTCTGTCGGCGTGCCCCGCCCCCTCCCCGTGCTAGGTGTGTTAGCTGTGTGTCTGTCGGCGTGCCCCGCCCCCTCCCCGTGCTAGGTGTGTTAGCTGTGTGTCTGTCGGCGTGCCCCGCCCCCTCCCCGTGCTAGGTGTGTTAGCTGTGTGTCTGTCGGCGTGCCCCGCCCCCTCCCCGTGCTAGGTGTGTTAGCTGTGTGTCTGTCGGCGTGCCCCGCCCCCTCCCCGTGCTAGGTGTGTTAGCTTTGTGTCTGTCGGCGTGCCCCGCCCCCTCCCCATGCTAGGTATGTTAGCTGTGTGTCTGCTGGCGTGCCCCGCCCCCTCCCCGTGCTAGGTGTGTTAGCTGTGTGTCTGTCGGCGTGCCCCGCCCCCTCTCCGTGCTAGGTGTGTTAGCTGTGTGTCCGTCGGCGTGCCCCGCCCCTTCCCCGTGCTAGGTGTGTTAGCTGTGTGTCTGTCGGCGTGCCCCGCCCCCTCCCCGTGCTAGGTGTGTTAGCTGTGTGTCTGTCGGCGTGCCCTGCCCCCTCCCCGTGCTAGGTGTGTTAGCTGTGTGTCTGTCGGCGTGCCCCGCCCCCTCCCCGTGCTAGGTGTGTTAGCTGTATGTGTGTCTGTTGGTGTAGCACCACTCCCTCCCCGTGTTAGGTGTGTTAGCTACGTGTGCGTCTGTCAGCATAGCCACAGCCCCTTCCGTGTTGTGTTCTGTAGGCGTAGTTGCACCTGTAACTACCCGGGGGGTGGGGTTGCCAACAGAGTTGTGCCAGAGGGGTGTGGTTTTTTTCATACCCCTGACTATGACAGCTATGCTGACCAACTTGGTAACGTAGACCAGGCCTTACTTTCAGAAGCTGTTTGCTAAGGGCTCTCATACAGCAAGAGGAGAAGAGAGGAGTGGAGGAAATGGAAATGTACAAAAGCAGCAATTACTGTACTTCTTGCTCATTTTTCTAGAACCGACTAGATTTCAGACCGGTGCCTCTTTAAGCCCCTAAGTTACTATTAAATGTGGAACATCCAGTGGAAATGTCATGGCATATTAATGCAAGCAGTTAAAAGACGGTAGAGTGGTGAGTATTCGAGCCCCTGGCAGGTCAGCCTGATACCACAGTGTACCTGGGCAAAGTCCCAGTTGAGGAAAGCATCCCAGGACAGGAGAGCGTCTCAGCAGGTGCTTATGTGCCTTCTTGAGTCCGTGCCGAACCCAGCCTGGTCACTTGCTAGAGGAGCTCTTGCCTGTGTGGTTTTTCTAAACTGCAGATGGGCACTGGAGGGGAGGTTTCTGCCTTAAGCCAATGGCAGCATGACCCTGATTGAGCAAAGCACTCAAGTGCACGCTTTTAAGTGCATGTTAAAGTCACCATGAAATATAAGTGTGTGCTGAAGTGCTGCCCTTAGTGGGGACCGATTGCTGACTCTGGCCCTGGAGGGGCAGGCTGCAGAGCTGATGTCCCAGCCTAGAGCCCTTCACAGATACAAAATGTGTGTCTGCATCCTCATCTGCATCCACAAACATGCGCCGCAGATATCTTCAGCCACATCCGTGGGTGCAGATACCCATGAACATAGAGCATATATCCGCGGATTTGCAGGGCGCTGCCCATGCCTTCCACCTTAGGGTCCATCTGTTATTTCCCATCCTGTGTGAAGTCAGGGAGCTTGGCCTCACTTGGGTGTGTCAAACTGAGCACCCAAAACGAGGGCATTTTTAAAATGTGAGCCCCCCCGTGTGTCAGGACAGGGGGGCGAGCTGGAGTGATGCTGCAACATGCCGGCTACCAGGGTCAAATGCCAGCTCAGGATCCCTGCTATTGGGGATGTCGGAATCAAATGGACTTTGGCCTCAGTTCCTCTTGGTGAGCACATGTGCCTGCATACCCCCTGCCCTCCCAGTGGTCTGGCAGGAGGGTCTAACCTGAACCTGTGCACGTAAAGCCATGGCGCACTGTGCATACAGACGGCTGTGGGAGAGAGGGCCAAAGGAGATGAACTGACAGAAGCTTTGCAGATAACAGAGCTCTTCTTTGGGGCAGTACTAACCAGGGATTTCAGCAGTTAATGGTTCCTCTTACCCAGTGATTCTTACTGTCGTACCTCGGTGTTCGGTACCTCAGTACCTTCGGTGGTCTGAACTGTCAGTGTCAGCGTCGTCTGGTCAGGGTCATCCTGGTGCACTCCTGACAGGACCTCTACTCCATCGGTGATGATAAACTTTTGGCTGCGTGCGCCCCCCCCAAGGTCGGCCGGAGAGCACGCTTTGCGGTGTCCTTTTATAGACAGGTACAAACAACTTACATCACTTCTTTATGTACCAGGTTACCACCCTCTGTTGCCTAGATACCACTCCTCACCTTACGGAAGGGGGGCTTGCTTACTATCCTTCATGTTGTCATTTCCGACCTGGTCCTGAACCTAGGTCGGTATGTGCATTAGTTTTGGGGGAGTCTTTGTACCAAGACATTTCTTATTAAGATGTTCCGCTACTCCCCTTTGGCTCACAGTCTGTACCCAGGGCCTCCCTGTGTCCTTCCATGCTCCACCTAACTTACACAATCACACAGTTACCAGTAGGGCCTCTTTCTTGGCTCCTGGGTTACTGAACCAGTCTTGCTCACTAGATTCTAGGCCTGTTGCTGCTTTCATGTTACAGGCCTCTATTCAGGCCTGCTGACTCCATGTTACTGACCCTCAACTTACTACACTTCCCAGTTCCTGGTTAACTGGCGGCCAGGAGGGGCTGAAGCAGCCCCCCACATGGCATGGGCAGGGGGCTGTTCCAGCCCACTCAGCCCCTCGCCCATGGGATCCTGTTGAAGCAGTTAGCCAGTGAAAGGTGCCATTTAGCCAGTTGACTGATCAAACGGGGTTTTGCATCCCTAGTTCTGTACTAAGGGATGTCACCGAGCGAGTTCAGCAAGGGCCCCTTCCCCCTCTAGTGGCCGTGCCATGCAACATGTCAGCACTGGCCGCAGCCTTTTAGCCAACAAATCTGAGAGACCCTCCACAGCAGTTCTTGTAGCTCTGGCAGTGAAGGGGTCTCAGGCATTTAGATCCAGAGCTTTGGGGTTCAGTACCTGCAGTGTTCCCATGGTGTCCCAAGCCTCCGGCAGGCCCAGTGATTCCAACGGGCCTGGAGCCCCTAGCCTTTAAATCACTGTCCAAAGCACCTCGCAACGCGCTCCATGTGTCTCTGAGGACACAGGGGGGCAGGGGGAGGGAGAGGGGCGGCTTAGGGCTGCCTGGGGAGTTGAGGGCACCAGATTTGGGGGAGAGGGTACACCGCTCTCTGGACAGCAATGGGAGCTGGCTGCCTCATCCCCACCCCTTCCAGGGGCACAGAGCCACCCCCAACCTTGCCTAAGGGCCTGTGGAGGCCGACGGAGGCAGCTGGTGCCCCTGGCTGAGCCTGACTCACACTTAGAGCTCAGTATATGGACCTTCAGTGTCAGAGACCTACTGGCTCCATCTGTGAGTTTGCTGCTTGTGTTGGCTCCTCTGCCTGAGGATGTGACATGTAGTAGGGAGACGGCCCCCACTCGACTCCTTCCAGCTGTACATCACCATGCGCATAATCCCGTCCCGCCCCAGGAGCGAACAAGCCGGTGGGAGGCCCATACTGGTTTAAAGAGCTTGTTGCTCTCACAGCCATTAGCAGAACCTCATGTGCGCATAGACATTGCCAGAAAGGGGTCTGACTGTGACTAGTAGCCCTAAAACAGGGGGGGGTTGAGTTAGTTCTGCATGAAGTTCTGTCTCTTTGTCCTGCTTTCTCACTGTGGCTCCACTGGCTGGGAACAGTCTTCATCTGATCTCAGCCTGCAAGGGGGAGGAAAGTCTGGGGGAGGCAGTGCCCTTGTTTCCTTTCCCCTCCTTCCAGCTGGAAGCTCCAGGGGCAGCTGCACATCTCTCCCTGGACCCTTCCATCCCATCCCCGCCCTCGTCTCTCCCTGGACTCTTCCGCCTCTCCCCCCCCCCCCCCCCCGTCTCTCCCTGGACTCTTCCGCTCCATCCCTCCCCCCCCCGGACCCTTCCATCCCATCCCCGCCCTCGTCTCTCCCTGGACTCTTCCGCCCTCCCCCCCCCCCGTCTCTCCCTGGACTCTTCCGCTCCATCCCTCCCCCCCCCCCCCCGGACCCTTCCATCCCATCCCCGCCCTCGTCTCTCCCTGGACTCTTCCGCCCCATCCCCCCCTCCTGTCTCTCCCTGGACCCTTCCATCCCATCCCCGCCCTCGTCTCTCCCTGGACTCTTCCGCCTCCCCCCCCCCCCGTCTCTCCCTGGACTCTTCCGCTCCATCCCCCCCCCCCCCCCGGACCCTTCCACCCCGTCCCTCCTGTCTCTCCCTGGACCCTTCCTTCCCGTCTCTCCCTGTCCCCCCCCATCTCTCCCTGGTCCCTTCTGCCCCATCCCCCCATCTCTCCCCGTCCCCCCCATCTCCTCCCCATGTCCCCCCATCTCTCCCTGGACCCTTCTGCCCCGTCCTTCCCGTCACTCCCTGTCCCCCCCGCATCTCTCCCTGGTCCCTTCTGCCCCATCCCCCCATCTCTTCCTGTCCCCCCCGCCCCATCTCTCCATGGACCTTTCCACCCCATCCCCCCCCTCCCGTCTCTCCCTGGATCCTGCCACCCCATCCCCCCCCCCCAGTCTCTCCCCGTCTCCCCCCCCGTCTCTCCCTGGACCCTTCCGCCCCATCCCCCCCTTCCTGTCTCTGCCTGGACTCTTCCGCCCCATTCCCCCTCTCCCGTCTCTCCCTGGACCCTTCCACCCCTTCCTCTCCCCCCCCCCCGCCGTCTCTCCCTGGATACTTCTGCCCTGTCTTTCCCGTCTCTCCCCCCCCCATCTCTCCCCATTCTCCCCCCCCCCACCCCGTCTCTCCCTGGACCCTCCTGCCCTGTCCTTCCCATCTCTTCCCCCCCCACCCCCCATCTCTCCCTGGACCCTCCCGCCCCATCCTCCCTGCCCCCATCTCTCCCTGGACCCTCACACCCTGTCCCTCCCATCTCTTCATCTCTTCTCCACTCCTGTCCCTCACCCCGTCGCCCCAACCCTGTGGCACCTCCCACTCCTCCCTTTGCCCCTTCCTCACCATCTGTATTCAGCTCAGGGGGCGGTTCCTCTTCCTCATCCACGCACAATGTCTCTGCTCTCAGGTCAAGTGCCCTGAGCCACATCAGGGGAAGCTCTGCTCAGGGCTTCTCTGTGCTCAGAGCCCTATAGATGAGGCTGCATCAGTGGCAATGTCAACAGGAGAGCTGCTCCCATCTGGGTAGGCACTGCACCTCCGCAGGAGGCAAGAGCTGTGTCAGCAGGTGAAGCCCTTCTCTCCACCTAGCTCTGTCTACTCTAGGAGTCTGGGAGCTCAGGCTGTGGCTTTTCCAAGAGACGGTGTTATACCCACTTACATTTGTAGTGTATCCGTGGCTCAGCCTCTGTACCTCGGGGCTGCAGCATGGTCCTGCATAGGACCTGCAAGGGGCTGCAGCATGCTCAGATGTCGGGGGAGAGGGCGCATGGGCTGTCTGGTTGCATGTAGGAGCTGCGAGGGGCTGCAGCATGCTCAATGTAGTTGGAATCTTTGGAGAAGTGTAGCTGCCAGACACATGTTTACTGAGCATGTGTAAACTGAGACATTCAGAGGCTCACACTTGGGCTTATTTTCACAGGATTGGCACCAGGCACATCCCTGGCACCAGGGGGTTTCATATTTTCACGGGGACATAGCCAAATTTCAATTTCTGCTCCGAAGCATGAGGGCACTGCAACTTCCCAGTGAAATGTTGAAAGCCTTTTTTTATCAGGGGCAAAACAGCATATTGTTCCCTAACCTTGTTCTCAGAAATGGCTGAGCCATTTTAGCTGAAACTTTTCCAGCAACAGCCAGTTTGAAGCAGACACCTGGCATAGACACTTCCAGCCTGCATGGTTAGAGTGTGGCAAAGTGACATGCAACTGAAAACAGCCATTTTGGGTATTTGCCTTGGGACATATTAAAGGGTCCAGATTGGCAGAAAGTCCTGAGCACGCTGCTCTAAAAGTCAGGCCCTTCCAGCTGCCCAAAACTGGGGCACTTTGGAAAAGGTAGGCCTCCCAGTTGAATCAGAAACGTTACTGTGCCATGATCCTGCTGTGTGTGCCTGATGAGTGTGCTCCTTCATGAAAACCTGGACCAGAGCCGTCGCGAAGCCTGCTAGGCTGGTTCCGAGCCAAATGTGGCAGGGTGCATGTGACTCCGCAGATCTGTCTGTGCTTTTGGAGCTAAAGGGTTATACATCAATTGATCCTCAGCCTTCTAGGGAGAGACGGATGCTGCCGAGCTGATCACAAAGGGAAATCATTTGTTAGCAGCGGAGCTAACTAGATTGCACTTACATCTGGCAGAGAAATCTCCGACGATGACCTTTATAAAAAGAGATGGGCACACACCAAGAGCCCCACGCGGACCTGTGCTGTTCTGATTGCCTTATTTGGGGCTGGAACCACTTGGAGGATGCCACTGGCAGAACTGATTTATTTCAGTGTTTGAAAAATGTTCCTGCCCTTTCTCTGAAAGGGCGCGTACAGTGAAACATGGGCAAATCAGTAGTGAGCTGCTCTTCTCTGAAAGAAGACTCCATCAGCCCTGTGCTCCCATGGCTTGTGCTCAGCCCACCTCCTGCTCGAATGCCAAGGGAAACAAAGGAGCAAGCAGATCGCAGGGCCATGATGCACCCAGGCATTGCTATGGAGACAGCTGTGGGGGAGCGGCACATGCCTGGCCTGCTGCCCTCAGCATCACTGTATCTGGGGGAACCCTTTGTGCCTCCTCCAGTGCCCCAAGCCCTACTGGCTCGCTGCTACCACACGCCAGCCGTGCAGCTCTCAGGAGGTGATCCCTGCTGGCTGCTTCAAGGTGGCCATGTCTCTGTGCCTAACTGGCTTCCAGATCTAGTGGTGAGCTGTGAGGCACACGGGGTCCCCCACTCACATATACCTCCTGGCTGCGAGGTTCTGGCCTCCATTCATTCTCAGCGTGCCTTCCTGCACTGCCAGCGGTGTGTGCTTTCGTGCTGCTGTCCTGGGCTCGTCAGTGTGCTGTGCAGACCTGAGGATGTACCACACAGCAATATCCCATAGACATGCCCACCCTGCACTCTGGGTACCCACATCCTTTCCGATGCTCTCATGCCTCTAGGGAGCAGTGGCCTTGCACACCAGCACACCTGATGCCTGCATGCTGGGGAGCCCCAGTCCAGCCTGTTTTCACTGCCCTGGGATTGGTTTGCAGGTATGCCTGCAGGCTGCCAGGAGGACAGAAGAAAAGGACCCTTTGTTTGCAACAGTTCTTGCGAGCTAAGTCTCTTCTACTTTTAGGCTTCCAGTCACTTGATGTCTTCATGTATGTAACCAGGCACCAGAGGAGTAGTGGGAAATTCAGGGCTGGCTTTTCACAACAACCCATGGATTTAGGCATGCAAGTCCCATTGACATACCCAGTCAGACTTGGGAGCCTCTCCCTTACCTTGAATCTGTCTGGTTTTACTGAAGAAGTGGCAAGTGTTACTGTCACAATGCAGTGGCTCAGAGCACGTGTTTGGAAGGGACCTTCTCTACCTTTCCCTGCTCTTCGGCTGAATACAGTCATGTCACAAAGCACTTAGGTGGTTTTCCACATTTGCATTATTGGCAGCTAGTCTAGTCCTCTTTGTTCAGCTCTGTTTAAATAGTCTCCTTGGTAACCACAGGGAGAAGTTGACATTTTTTCCTTCTGTCATTTGCGCAGCAGATTTATTTCCTGAGTATCTCGGAACCAGACCCCACTGCACAAAGAACCACCTTTGGTCTAAAATTCACCATTAACAAATATTTGTTGTTTACTCTGCCTGGGAACGTGTCTTAGCTTCCTGTTGCTAGGATGCTGAATGAGTCGGTGTCTGGTAGCAAGGAGGACAGTGTTTTAGTCAGAGACTGGGGTTATTGCGTCCGGTTTGGCTTGTAGAGAGAGGGGAACGATCAGTTATTGGCCCATCTTCTGCTGGTGGAAGGGACAAGCTCTGAGCCACTCTGTGGCTTCTCTGTGTCCCCACCAGAACTTGTTCCAGTAACAGACCGTTACCTCGCCCACCTCGAGACCTACCTGGCTACAACCACACTGCCTCCACTTGTGATTGCTGCCTGCCTTGCCCCGTGAAGATAAGCAATGTGTGTGCGCTGCTGCAGCACGGCTTCTCACAAGAGGCTGCACACAGGCATGTGACTGAAGATCTATGTGCCAGCAGAAAATGCTGTTGTATCAGTCTGTTGCCTCCTGGTTCGTGTTGACGCTCCGCAGCTGTCAGACACGCAGCTATGAAATGCTTTATAAGGGACCTAGAGACAAGGAGAGCAGGTTGCTTGGATACATTTGTAACTTCAGTGGAAAAGGTTTTTCAGGAGATGCCATAATGCCTGCTGGCTGTAGTGCAGTCCATGGTACGGTTCGGGTTACTTAGTACCACGTCAGGTGTAAATGCAGTCACTTACATTCTGCTCTTTATAGATCATTGTCAGAGGCAGTTTTAGTGGTGAAGCTTGTAAATAGAGTGCAAGAAATATCCCCTCCCCTCTCCTACTCCCACTAACATGTGAAAGCCATGTTAGACAGCCTATGCAGGATGACGTTTCTGCCAAAAGTCACAGGCAGCAGCATTGTCCAGAGGACTGTGGGTCAGACTCAGAGTGGTGGGAGCAGGCTACCCGTGCACGATTGCCCATTCTGCTCCCAAAGGAGGGAGTTAGGGCTGGCATAACTCTCACTGAGGTGCCCAAAGAAAGTGAAAAGCAGGGTGGGGGACGCAAGGGCCAGGGGCTGGATGCAGCCCCCAGTTTGCCTCAGTCTGGCTTCTAAGGCTTGGAGCTCCCCCCCCCCCAGCATTGGGGAGCCCACGCTGGTGAAGGGTGGTTTGGGGCTCCCCCAGCATTGGTGAGGGGTGGGTTTTTTTTTATTGTTTCTCACTTATGTGCAGCCCCTGACTGATTTTCCTCTGGGTCAGTGGCCTCCGACCCAACAAAGGTTCCCCACCCGTGGTGTAAAGGAAAGCAGCCCCCAAGCTGTGTCCTGTGAATCATTTATTCGAGCTCCCCTCTTGTCAGACCCCTGCGCGTGGAAGGGTTGCATGCACAGGGGGGAAGCCACAGGCCTCCCTTTTCCCTCTGCTGCCATGTCTCCCACCTCCCCTTGCCCCATCTATCCCCAGGTGCCTGCTGCCCACCACCCCTCACCCTCCTCTGCTGTCCTGGCTCCTGCCCTTCTCCCCTCAGCCCTTTGGGGATCTGCCCCCCTCCCCTGAACCAGCCCTTCTCTTCCCCCTGTGTCCACTCCTCCTCTAGCCCCACTCTGATCACCTCCCCGCATTGTCCCTTCCCTTCCCTTCTCTCTCCTCTCCTAGGATCACCCTGTCCCCTCCCCTCTCCTACTCCCACTGACACCTTCCTTGCCCTCCCCCCTCCTGCACGTTTCATCATTGTCTCCTCGGGTATGTCTAGACTTGACACCTTATGCCTCGTGGAACGAGGTTTATAGGAGCGGTCGACAAAGGCTTCCCCTGTCGACCGGTCCACGTCTTGACTTGCGCGCTGTGCCGACGATCAGCTGCGCTGGCACAGCGCGGCGGCCATTTTTATTTTAATGAAACTGGAGATATTTAAATCCTGCTTCATTGACTATGTCGGGTAGCCTATTTTACATGCCTCTGTCGGCAGAGGCATGTAGTCTAGACATACCCCTCTTGTCCCCCTGGCATTTGTCTCTCCTCCACCTTGCCCCTTGGTACCTTTCCCTTTCTTCTTCTGCCCTGGCCCCTTCCTCTCCCCTCAGCACAAGCCCCTTCCTCTCCTCACCCCCACCTTCCCCTTAGTCCTCCCCCTGTCCCTTCCATAACTTTCTATCTTTGACATGGAAAGCAGTTTGCAGGGCAAGAGCCAGGGCCACGGTGCTATTTTTAGTATCACGGTCCCAACCCCAGTTACCTCTGGCCCCAGCTGCTCCCAGGGCGGAACCGCGTGTCAGGACTGGAGCAGAGGCGGGATCACAGTACTAAAAATAGCACCGCGGGCAGCGCTGGCTCCAGCTGGAGTAAAGCGGCAGTTGACCGAAGCCCGTTCCGGCTGGGGCAGCCCCGGTGGAGCAAAAGGGCAGCTGCACACCACCAGGAACCTACCAGGCCACCGGCGGTTGCTGCCACTGCCACCTCCACCTTCTTGCCTTCCATTCCAGCAGGAAGGAGAGTGGTGAGTGCTGCTGCATGGCTCTTAAAATGTTGTGGGTGGACCTAAAATTTGTAGTGTGCAGCTGTGCAGGCACACAACTTAACGGCAACACTGGTCACCACTTATGCAAGCAAAAATTATTTTTCACAGGAAAAAATGGGGCAATTCCACACTCCCAAAATTTTTTAATTGGGAGATTTGATTAATGATCAAAGTGGTGCAAAAAGGGCAAGACATAATCAGAATGAATCTCAGGTCATTTTTTTCGAATCGTGTTTCCTCTATTTTTTGTCACTTTTTGCTACCTACAGAAATCCCTCAGTAGTTTCACAAAGATTCAGAAGCCTAAACATGACATTGGAGCATGCTGCTTGCACTCTGCTGGAGTTTAAACTTAAAAACAGCAAATAGTCCTGGAGCTCCTTAGTGACTAATAAAAGGTAGATGGTCTCATGAGCTTTCGTGGGCAGAATCCACATCTTCAGATGAAGTGTCTGGAGTTTGTGTCTGTTGAGCTCCATAATAACTGTGTGACGATGTAGCTCTTTTCTCTCATGAAGCACTGTTTGTGTCATTCAGAATGAGAATGTTTCTGGTTCAGAGGCTTTAATTCATTGCTGGCCTGGATGGCTTGTGAGTCTCAGAAAAAAAATGTCTTTGATGTGTCAGTTCTCTGGAATAAGAACATGTCACATCTCAGCATCCAGAGAACGTTTATGTCTTGCATAAAATAAGGCAGGACTCTAATTTGGGGTTCAATTTTTAGAAGAACTTTGAAGTGAATCTGGACCAGTAATTAACTCTCTAGCCAATATCTTAAACTTAATCAATATAATTGTGTTTGAGATTATCTTAACAGCAGTTTACTTACATTTCAAGTACTTAGAGTTCCAGGATGCTTGTATAACAAGCAATGACATCCTTGTGACAGATCAAAGAGTCTGTCACCATCAGCAGTAACCCAGAAGGTGGCATATGTTGCTTGGGCACTGAGAGAAGACACCGTTTTGTTTTCTGCAGACCCGCTGACAGCAGAACAGTCAGTGGGCCCCTAGAAAGGGATGACTGAGGTTTATGACACTACTTTTTAGGCTAATGATAACACATTAGAACCCATAATATGCAAGTTATGGTGTTGCTTGACTTTTTTCCCATTACAACACTGGTATTAAACAAATTGTCAGCCTAAATATAAGATGTAGAATTTGATATTTTGAATTATATATTTAAAGTAAATACATTATGGAATGATATTGGCTGGAGTCCAGTACGGGGCAAAGAAAATGACAAGGAGGCTGGGACACATGACTTACAAGGAGAGGCGGAGGGATTTGGGCTTGTTTAGTTTGCAAACAAGCAGAATTGAGGGAGGATTGATAGAAGCCTTCAACTACCTGAAGGGAGATTCCAAAGAGGATGGAGAAAGGCTGTTCTCAGTGGTGGCAAATGCCTGAATTAGGAGCAGTGGTCTCAAGTTGCAGTGGGGGAGGCCTAGGTTGGATATTAGTAAAAGTATTTCCCTAGGAGGGTGGTGAAGCACTGGAATGGGTTCCCTAGGGAAGTGGTAGAATCTCCATCCCTAGAGGTTTTTAAGGCCCAGCTTGACTGGCTGGGATGATTTTGTTGGGGTTGGTCCTGCTTTGAAAAGGGGGTTGGACTCGACCTCCTGAGGTCTCTTCTAGCCCTAGACTTCTATGATTCTATGAAAATAAATAATATATAAAACATGTAAAGAAGCACAAAATACAAAGTAAGAAAATACCTAATGTATCAAGTAGCCTAATTACATGTGAATCACCGTTAGGTGTTTAATCAAATCTAAAGACAAAGGAAAAAACTGATATACAAGATGTAACTGAATTTGAACAACAAACTTAAAATATACAATAAAACAAGTATTTAAAACATTTAAACAAAATGTATCAATGCGGAAAGGGTCCTAAAATGCAACTCTTCAGGATTTTTTGCAGCAAAATCATCAATTACATTGTTAAAGTTCAATCACGTGGCAAGATTTTGCTGAATAACAAGAAGAGCAAGACCATTAAGGCCAGGCCTACACTAAAGGGGAGGGTTGAATCAAGATGCACAATTCCAGCTACGTTAATTGCGTAGCTGGAGTCAATGTACCTTGGTTTGAGTTTCCCAGCTATCCCCACAGTGGGAGGCCGACAGGAGCTTCCAATGGGGGCACCCTCTGAGCTCAATTTAATGGGTCTTATCTAAACCTGCTAAATCAAATTCTGGAAGATTGATCACAGCAGAGTTGCTCTTCTGCTTAGTGAAGACATGGCCTAAGTCGGGGTGACCAACCCATTTAACAACAAGAGCCAAAACAGTGGCGGAAAAAATGCGAAGAGCCACACCAGAATTGTCAAGCAAAAAAATAAAATAAATAAAAAAGGAGGCTGCCCCTTTAAGAAACAAGCATAGGCTTTTTGGCCATATCAGGCTCCAGTTGACGGCCGCCATCTTGTGCACCATTTTGAATTGCCGCCCCGGTGAGCACAGGGCAGCCCGGGGGGAGCAAGGGGTGGGGACCGTTGGGGGGGTTGCAGGAGCGGCTTTGCGAGCCACACTTTTGGGGGAGAAGAGCCGCATGCGGCTCACAAGCTGCACGTTGGCCACCCCTGGCCTAAGTCTTTCTTGTCTGATTGTTGATCTTTTTACACTTTTGATTTGTTTTATGTTGTTAATAGATCTTTTGGCTTCAGAAACAGTAGCAGGTATGGGGCAGAACATCCACAGAGCTATGGTGACATGAGGAAAAAGACATTCTAACTTAAGCTCATGAATTTTATTTAGCAGCTGTAGTGGTTTGAGACGTGTACTTCTAAAATTTGCCTTATAAAGTGCTTTCATATGTTTCACCTCATTGACAATGTCCATGGATACATCACTGTCCTACTCTCTGCAAAAAGCACAACATGAGTTTTCAGTGGATTCCAAATATAACCACAGAAAGATGAAATAATTATTGATATCTCTAGCCATACTAAAGTGCTGTGTCAATCCCCCGATTACACAGTCAACAAGCTTGTAAAAACCTCTCTTCGTTCTCTTCTCCCGACTGAACTTCCACTGTTTCATCGTGAAACAGCTTTCTCTTTTTTGTGCGTTTCTCAGGGGGTTTAGTTTCAGTTTGCAGTTCTGTTGACATGGCTTCAACTGCACACTTGGCTTCTGACAGTAGAGTTTTCCACTTACCTCATAATGCTTTAAGTTCCTCAGTCAAGTTGTCAGTGCTTTGTACTTCCACATCAAGAGTTGCCTCTCTTGATTGAAGAACCTTATTGCGTTGATCTATGGAAGCCAATATTTTGAGCCATATTGTTGCCATCGAAGTACATTAAATGATTGTATGTAGTGCTGAATTCCCTTCAGCTCTGTTTTGCACTCAAAAGACAGATTTATTTCTTCATACTTGATAAGTGCATGTTTTATTAGTGGCAAATGTTTTGTAATTGGTTTAACACTTTCCATGCAAGCTGACCAACTAGTCTGAGATGATTATGCAGTGAACGTATTGTCTTTGTTTGCAATATTGCATCATTTAGGGCTGTGAGCAAAGAAATTGTAGATTTTTTTTTGCACAGTCCCCAAAAATATGATTGCATCAGCACAGCTTTCCACTGTGTTTGAGCCACACAAATTTAAGCTTTGAGCTCCACAATTAGAAAATTTGGTGAGAGGATGAATTTCAGTAACAATGGCTGGAGCACCAATATATTTGCCAGCCATATTGAAACCATTGTCATACCCTTGACCCCTGCAGACTAGCAATGGGATATGGTGTTTTTCCATACAGGTATAATGAGGTTAGCAATATCTTGTCCAGTTTTTTGTTGCCTAAACTCATTCTATCTGCAGAAAGATGATGAGCTTGAAGTCAGTTTCCATTGTCTTGAGATTGCCTCACTTTACTTACATGAACCTGAAGAACTGTATTGTACTTGGCAAGCAGAATTTCAGGAAAATTGCCATTATGTCAGTCTCCAGTTGTGTTTGAGTTCCCCGGAAAGCAAGTCCTCTCTCATCCAGGAACAAAGTAATTTTGGTTAAGCAAATTCCTTCAAAACTTCACTTGAGCTTCCATTTTTCTTTAGCTTGAATTTATGCCAGTTCTTTGGGCAAGTCTTCTCTCTAAATCTCACCATTTAAGATAACATTGCTTGTGGTGATCACTAAATTTGTGAGCAGGCAACTTATACAATTTGCGCTGCGACAATTCCTTTTTCGAGACATTTTCACTTGCCAAAACTAATTTGCAAGAAACAATGTCTGAACTGAATAATATACAAGGGAAACACACAGGTTCTGCACTTTTGCTCTGCCCAAACGAATCCCCATCAGAAATCTCTCTGGCTTTTTTTTTTTTTTGGTTGATTTCAATATAGCTTTTGGAAACTTTCTTTTTCCATCACTGGGAAATTTGTTTGGCTGCTTAGATGGCCCTTTAAGAACAGATCAGAGTTGTAGAAAGCATGCTATTTGATAACAATCCAATAGCAAAACCAGATCCTTCATTCTCTTGGAATGCAATAATCCTTTCAACGGTGCTTGTTGTTTCAGTCTTTTTTTATTGTTTCCTCCCATACAAGAACAATAGTTTGGTCTATTTTTGTACTTAAATCACATGTTTTAACAGCATTATCACAGGCTTTTTCATCACAGGTTTGCTCTGAGCAACTAGGCCCACTACTAGCTGTAGTGACTACAGGTTATACTTCCAAAATCTGGGACTCTCTGGTCTGGCAACATCCGTGGTGTTGCTGGATCGGAGAGCCCAGGAGCCTAAGGGCAGGACGGCAGCCAGGTGGGACATCAGAGTTGGCAGCCCGGCAGGGGGCAGTGCAGGACCAGGGCCGGAGCCCTTCAGCAGCCCACAGGAGCACAGGGCCGGGCTGGAGCCTCGTGGCTTCCCTTGGCGGGATGGGGATGGAGCCCCGCGGCTTCCCACAGCTGCGCAGGGTCGAGGCCAGAGCTCCGTGGCTTCACCCAGCTGCGCGGGGATGGGATGGGGCTGTGTGGGGCTAGAGTTGGAGCCCCAGCCCTGTGGCTGCTCCCGGCTGCACAGGAATGGAACCCTACAGCAGGAGCCAGAGCCTGTGCTGCCAAGGGAGCCAGCAGTAGCTGGGAAAGCAGCCCAGTCAGGTTTGGGGGTAGCGGAGAGCGAGGCAGGGTTGCCTGCTGGGGCAGCCTGCCAGCAGTGGATGATGGGCTTGGGGGCCAGTGGCGGGAGACCTCCCCTGGTCTGGCAAATTCTCTTGTTTGGGACTGGTCAGGTCCCGATGATGCCAGACCAGAGAGGTCCAACCTGAACCAGAAGTTCTATCTCATCTTCTTTAGACCTAATCCCACAATCAAACCAAGTCCAACTGCCCTTCCTACTTCTTTCAAGTCGGGCTTCTTTTTCTCATTTTTGTCTCTGTGTCGGAGCTCCACACCTGTGTTTATATTCATAAGGATGCTCTGCCAGTCACACCAGCAGGGTACAGCACACTCTGCAAAACACTTACTGTCCACATGGCTTATTTTTAACAGTTTGGGGAGTTTTTTGGCAGTTGCCAGGAGAATTGGGATATTCTGGCTTGACTGGGCTACTTTGCTGACCTCTCACTCCAAAATATATTGTCTGTCTGTCTGCTGCCACTCTTTTAAAAGTGGCGCAGAGCTCGCCCTCCCCCACCTCACTGCCTGCCGCTCTGCAGACCTGCTCTGGGCCCCTCCTCCTGCCCTTCCTGGTACTAAACAATAGAATATCAACTGACATTTATTAAATATTTGTGGATGTTCTTCTACATTTTCAATAGTGATTTCAATTACCACACAGAATACAAAGTGTTTACAAATATATGCACTGTAAAATGATAAAAAATAGGATTTTCAATTCACCTCATACAAGTACTGAAGTGCAGTCTCTTCACTGTGAAAGTGTAAATGTGCAAATGTAGATTTTTTTTGTTACATAACTGCACAAAACAAAACAAAAAATGTAAAACTTCAGAGCTTACAAGTCCTGCTCAGTCTTACTTCATGTTCTGCCAATCGCTAAGACAAACCAGTTTGTTTACATTGATGGGAGATAACGCTGCCTGCTTCTTATTTACAGTGTCACCAGAAAGTGAGAACAGGTGCTCACATGGCGCTTTTGTAGCCAGAATTGCAAGGTATTTACTGCCAGACTTGCTCAACATTCCCATGCCCTTTCATGGTTCGGCCACCGTTCCAGAGGATATGCTTCCATGCTGGTGATGCTCTTTTAAAAAATGCGTTAATTAAATTTGTGCCTTAACTCCTTGCAGGAGAATTGTATGTCTCTTGCTCTGTTTTACCTGCATTCTGCCATCTATTTCATGTGATAGTCTTGGATGATGAGCCAGAACGTGTTTGTTTTAAGAATGCTTTCACAGACAAGGACATACAAATCTTCAGTGTATCTGGCACATAAATATCTTGCTTACTAGCTACACCAGTGCCATGTGAATGCCTGTTCTCATTTTCAGGTGAAACTGTAAACAAGAAGAGGGCAGCATTATCTCCTGCAAATTGTAACCAGACTCCTTTTATCTGAGTGACTGGCTGAACAAGAAGTAGGACTGAATAGACTTGTAAGCTCTAAAGTTTTACACTGCTTGATTTTTGAATGCAGGAAGGTTTTGTACATAATTCTACATTTGTAAGTTTAACTTTCATGATCAAGAGATTCCACTACGTTTCTTGTATGAGATTAAATGAAAAATACAATTTTTTGCTCTTTACATGCAAATATTTGTAATAAAAAATAGTGAACACTTTGTACTTGTAACTGAAATCAATATTTGAAAATGTAGAAAATGTTCCAAATTGTTTAAAATGAATGATGTTCTATTATTAAGTGCAATTAATTGTGATTAAATGTTTTAATTGTGCAATTAATTGCAATTTTAATTGCTTGACAGCCCTAATTTATAGTGAAAGCAAAGATAAATTTGTTATGAAAGATTTAAGACAGAATGAGTAAGGATAATGGAGGCAAACATTTACATATAAAACAAAATCATAATCTACTGTCCAGAGACTCAACTTTAAACAGGCTCACCTCCTGTGTGAAGCAATTTATCTTCTCTTCCCTCAAAGTCCTCCGCAGCATTTCAACCAAGGCTGGCTGAATGGTAATGCTCTGCCCATTTACTTCCTAGGGACAAGAGAAAGAGCCATCTTCTGTGCATTCTACGTACACACCCAAAGTTTCATTTTCCCTGCTCAGAAGCAGGAGAGCCCCTCGCTGCTTGTTTTTTCTGTACACTGCTTCCCTGTTTACTTCACATCTCTTGACTGTGTAAGTCAATATCTCTTTTGCCCCCTGATATTGTTAAATTTACATCTCAGTAGTGACAGACCAGATTTACTGCTTATATGGATCAACCACTAGAGGGAGACAGTGTCCTAGTATCCTGATGCATGCGTTGTTAAGCATTATTGTTACCTTCTAATAATTGAAGGTGGTGGGTGGGTTGTGTCATGGAAAGCAATCGTGAGTGACAACGTTTTGACTTCACTGAGACGAAGGATCTTTTATTTGGAGAAAACGTTGGTGTTTCTTACATGTAATATATGTAACTGCTCAGATGAAGTGTACACATGCAATATTGCTGTTTCTCTCTGTGGACAACATGCTTATTTTGACCAGTAAATGGTGTGTTGGTTTTCATGATGGATTCAGTCTAATCCTCCTAATTTTTTTTTTTTTTTTTTTTTTTTGATATGTGAAGCCAGTTTACAAAGTGGAAATAGCTGCTGGACTCATTGGCAGTGACAAGTGCAGTGTCTTGCACAGTTTGCTCTTAATGCAAACATATGGACTAGTAAGATGCCCCTTCTGATTACATTGGATAATGGTTTTGCATGTGTGCAATGCAAAGTACTTTGCTTACATAGCTCATTTGCATAAGGGGTGACCTGAAATCAGTCTGCATTACTGATAGATGCACAGAAGATAAGTGGGCTTGGGAAGTACAAAGAGGACGAATTGGTGTTTTAGTCTTTAGTGAGAACAATCATTTTTTCAAGTTAAGGGTCAAACTCTCTGCTCAGTGGAGTGACACCAGCCAAGGGTTGGACCCTATGATCCTGAGGTTGCTGTAATCACAAATTATAGGTATGTTTCACCGAGGAGAGGTAACGCTTTGTGCAAGCACACTTAGGGGTGTGCAGGTCCCAGGCCAAGGTGAGAGGATTCCCTTTGCAGCTGACTGGGTGGCGGCCCACCCAGCATGGCCCCGGCATGGATAGAGACTTCTATCCTTTTTTAAATCCCCTTCTGCTTATTTTGGTGTCCCAGAATGGTTAACTTCTCCTGATTCTTGTTTTAAGAAAGGCAGAGCCTCCTTCATTTTCTGGGTGTAGATAGATATAGGAAGTGTGTGCATCTCTCAGATAGTCAGCAAATCCCAGCAATACAGCTGTTACATTTCAATCACATAAGGTTTAATTTAAAAAACAAGACCACGTAAAGATAATCTAAGAAATAAAATAAGTTATCTGCTTGGCTGTTGGATCCACAGCTGTGAGGACTAAGCTAAGCCTCATGAGAGACCAAAATGCTATAGTTACAGGCAGAAGCGAGGGGAGAACGTACCTTCCATGTCTGTACCTTGCTCTCTCCCAAGTTCCTTATTGGCTGACCTCTGTTCTCCCATCAGGCCTATCGTTTCCTTCCTGGCAGGGGCAGACTCTGACATGTGGGAGCCCAGCTCTCTGTACTTGCTGTGGGACTGCAGTCCCAACTAAGTCATTTCAGCAGGCATCAGTCTGTGGCCAAATCAAACTGGTTTTCCTTAGCTACTCTCTTTGGGAACTGACTGTCCAGAACCATGTGGTTGCTTCTAAGGATGTGAAGTATCATGTAATTGACTAATTGAATAGTCAATGCATTTTTGCATCGACTAGTCGATAGGACAGCGCTGCTCCTTTGAAACGTTACTGCTGCGTTTCAAAGCGGTAGCACTGCACGGAGCCCAGGATCAGCTGGGAGTTCCCATTGACCCTGGGCTCCAAGCAGTGCTGCCACTTTGAAGCTTCCTGTGGCATTTCAAAGTGGCAGCACTGCATGGAGCCCCAGTTGAGTCCCCACCTGATCCCAGGATCCATGCAGCGCTGCCCCTTTGAAAAGCCACCACGGTGTTTCAAAGCAGCAGCATCGCCGGGCTCCAAGTGGCGCTGCTGTTTTGAAATGCCGTGAGGAGCCTGATGCCGGGCTCCCTGCAGCATTCAAAGCAGCAGCACCGCATGGAGCAGCTGACCCCGGGCTCCATGCAGCACTGCCACTTTGAAATACGCCCTGTTGTCCCTCCCCGCCTTGCTGCCTCTATTAGATAGAGGCAGCAAGGGGGGGGGGGGAACGACTAGTCAACTATCATGTTGACTATCTGATAAGCATTTGCTTATCAGATAGTCGACTAGTCCTTAACATCCCTAGTTGCTTCCTGTAGGATCATCAGACCACATTTCAAGTGGATAAAAATGCACATCCTGACTCAGGTTCTCAGAAGTGACCAGTGATTTGGGGCTTCACAAACAGCTTAAAGCAAGGGTGGGCAATAATTTTTTATGGGAAGCCACTCCAAGAATTTGGTAAGCAGACAGGGGTTGAACTCTTCCAGGATATTAATGGAGGAGGTATGGGGTTTGTGATGGATCTTGGGGCAGAAAGGAGCATGGGGTAAGGGGTTGGAGTGCAGAAGGGGATGTGGGATCTGGGAGGGAGTTTGAGTGAAGGAAGGGATTGTGACCTGGGGCAGGAAACTGAGGTGCAGGGGGGGGTGCAGAGTCCAGGAGGGGTGTAGGAGGATCTGCGAGGGGGTTGTGACCTGGGGCGGGGATGCAGGAGTGGGGGTGCAGAGGGTAAGGGTTACATGGGATAGGAGGGCAGATGGGGCAGGGGATTGAGGTGCAGGGTCTCGTAGGAAATTAGGGGTACACAAGGGGCAAAGGATTAGAGGGAGGGTGGATCTGAGGTGCCAGAGGCAGGCTGTGGCTGGGAGATGCTTACCCAGCCCAGCATAAGCCCAAGGAAGCACCAACTATTATACTCAAATCTAGTAAGGCAATGATGTGGATTTCCTACCAAACATGGCACAGAAATGGTTTTTGAGTCATTCTTCCCTTTCTGACCTGAGCCCATGAGCCTAGAATATTAACTGCCCCCGGTAAGAGTGTGGGCCATAAACAGGCAGATCCTGAGCCTGCTGTAGCCACAGCTAACAGAGCTTTTTAGCTTGGACAATAGTCGCAGAATTGTAGGTTCAATTCCAGTTGTTGGCTAGCCACCTCGTAGGCACAGCATTATAACTCCAGTGGGCATTAGCTTTTGTCCTGAATGAGCGACTGATGCTGCAAAACGGGTTCGTTCTCAACTCCCAATGACATGTCCAAAGAAGCTATTAGAGATTCCTTGAACTCTGGACACCTGCTTTTAGGCTACACTAGTGCAGGACCACTTCTAAGCTAGCCATCCCTCGCCTGCCATTTTGGAAGCTACACTAACTTTTAAGAGAGTTTTTGGAGAGAGGGAACCAAATTCAGTTCATCCTGGAAACTCAGTTGCAGCCTTAACTGTGGATCAGCTGCCCCCACTGCAGAACAAACCTATTCTAGGCATTTTTTACACTCCCAATTCCTGACATTTAGCGATAGGGTTGTTTTTCACATGGTGGCTCCTGCTGTGTGGTTTGTTCAGCTTTAACTTGGCAAACATGGCTAAATAATTTACAAGCCTCCATCAATTTCCCCTCTTGGCTCTCATTCATTAAAATTTATCTTGGGAGCGATGACACCATTTCAGTACTGGAATGATTTCTCATGTTTGAGAAGGGTTGTCATGACAACCAGGGCAGGTGCCGGTAAAGAGGGCGAGCTTGCATTTATCTGAAGGGTTTTTCTGACTGTCAAGGTAAATCTTGTTACAAGTAACAGCAGAGTGCATGTTGGTTGCAGAGAGGAGCAAACTGATTTCCAAAAGCAATTGTGTGAGTTCTCATCTACCCTCTCAGGGAAGTGTGCATAAGGAAGAGGAGAAGGAGGTGTGGCTTGAATTTGATCCTCAAGCTGAATATATAACGTTTCTGCAGTGAAAAGTGCTGTTGTCTTCATCTTAAATATGGACAGAACTCATAGAGGCTGAATAATGTCTTGCCAACAAAGGTACCTCTGCCTCATGCCAGCAGCCTAGCCACTTAGATCAACATGGCAAGTGGCATCTTTCAACCCAGGGGGGCAGCTCCATATTAGAGAAGAAGGTGGCTACAGTCCATTCTGTTACAGGAAATTAAAAGCAGCACTTAGTATGATAACTGGTTGTCGTCAGTGCAACTTGTGCACGAGTGCAGTGTGAGCACCCAGATACAAACCCGGGCACACCCTGTGTTGCTAGCTCAGGATTCATTGTGAGTATCGTTGTACTTGGTGTTTTTCTGGAAGCCCCAGCTGCTAGTGTCATGTGCTTGCAGTGGAATCTCAGCTTTCAATTAAAAAACAAAGCAGTAAGTTTCCTTGAAAGTAGGAGTTGAGTGGCTCAGTCTCATGAATATGCATGTGCCCTTCTGCTCAGGAAAGGTCTGAGCAAAACTAACAAATGTGCCCAATACATTAGGCTGTGAAATCAATGTTAATAGCAAAGTGGTATTCAGAGTGTGATTACACTGTAACACAAAGGAAATCTCTGCCGTCACTGTTCGAAGCGGCTGCTTATTGCCATGTTCAGACGAAACAGGATGTGCAGCCTACTGGTCCAGCCAGGGCCGGCCTGAGCCATTTTGACGCCCCGGGTGCGTGGCGCCACCCCTGGGCGCATGGCGCATACGCGGGCCCACCCCCCCAGGGAGTGCGGGCCTGCCCCCAGGGCGCACAGCGCATGCACGTGCCGGCCACGGCCGCTGGCGCACAGCCTGGGGCCTGCCCCCGGCGCGCACGGTGCATGCGCTGCCCCGCCCGGCCCAGCCACCGCTGCTGTCGCGTGCGCCGGGCTGTGCAGGGCCCCGCGGCCATGGGGAGAAGGGCGCTGCTGGCCGCTGCCGCAGGGATGGGGGGCCGGCGCTGCGGGAGGCGGGCGCGCGGCACCTGATGGCAGCTATAAGGGACGCTGCGCGCCCCTTACAGCTGCCATCAGGCACCCCCCATCGGTTGGTGCCCCGGGCAGCTGCCCGGCTCGCCCACCCCTCAGTCCGGCCCTGGGTCCAGCACCACCAGCCTTTAGATTTCTGTCCAGTCTCCAGGAAAGCTAGACAGCATAGAGCAGAGCCTATGGAGGCTGCATTCAAGGGACAGGATACCCTGTAACACCAGGCCTTGCAGCAGACCTGGGAAAATATGGCCCAGGGGCCGGATCTGGCCCGTCAAGCCACCGGGCGGACCCCCCTGCCCAGACCCTCAGGCACGCAGCTGTTGCACGTCAAAACCCAGTCCCTGTGTCTCCCTGCTCTGCAGCGAGGAGGAGGCTTTGTGCTATCCCCCCACTTCCAGCCTGATCCTCAGCTCCTATTGGCCAGAAACAACTGGCCAATAAGAACTGACCTCAGCCAACCTCTCAGCTCCTATTGGCTGGAAACAGCCAGCCAATCGGAGCTGAGAGATTGGCCTGAGAGACTGGGGCAGGGCAAGGCTCTTCCCCCCATGCTGAGTTGAGAAGGATGCAGCCTGTATTGTCAAGCCGGCTGGGGCTGCAGCAGGCAGGGAGCCCCGCCTGCCTTGGGGGGGGGGAAGGGGCCGCAGCCTGCTGGCCAGGAGACACTTACATAAACTCCTCCCAGCCAGCGCCTGCCTCTGGCACCCAACTCCCTCGCCCAGGTCACCATCCAAACCCTCTGCACCCTCTGCCCCAGGTGACAAGTCCCTCCCAGACCCTGTACCCCCTCTTACGCCTCTCCCCCAGGCCAGAATCCTCTCCTGCAGCCACACCCCCTCCCTGACCCTACGCTCCAATCCCTGACCCAGGTCACAACCCCCTCCTCCATAGGGGTGCCAGATGGTTTCAACAAAAATACTAGACACACTTGAGATTACATCACAATCGACATTACATCTTATTTAGAAAATACCGGACATTTATATTTTCTCAATTTGTTTCCCGAACAGAAAGCTCAAATACTGGTCTGTCCAGTTCAAAACCGGACACCTGGCAACCCTACTCCTCCACCCTCTCAGACCCCACACTGTCTCCTGCACCCCAGTCCCTTACCCTGTGCGCCCTTCTGCACCCAACCTTGACCCCATACCCCCTCCACAGAAAAGTGCAGCCCTTGACCACTTACCAAAATCTTGGAGTGGCCCCCCCACCAAAAATTATTGTCCATCGCTGCCTTGCAGGCACAACCCTCCCCCCCTTTCAAACGCTCAAGCTACCTTGGCATGGAACAGGAATACCAGTGGGGTGGGCTATGGCACTCAGGACATGTCCTGCTAAACATTGCTCCCTGACAGAATGATGGGGATGAAATCTCACTGTGATTTCCATCCAGCCACTTCCTCATGTGGGGGTCATCAGGCCTTGAGAGAAGTCAGTAGCCACATACCGAGTTACTGCAGAGTAATTTTTAGGAAACCTCCTAACAACCCCCTAGACCCATGTAACTGCCTGTAGCACTACCCTGGTATTGTGTGCCCATGATCTAGGTGCCAGCCCCAGAGAACAAACTCTCCAGCACAGAATAGAAAGAGGGAGAGGCACAGAACAGAGCTCCAGGTATTACTCACCAGACTAGCTGTCCCGCATTCCCTAGGGCACTAAGCGGAGAATGTTTTCCCCAGTGTTAAACAGAGGGAACCTTTCAAGGCAAGGTGTGAAAATCATCTAGCTGTGAGACTCCCTGCTCTGTGTAGGTCTGTGAAAACTGGGAGGGAAATCCTGAAAACAGAGTGTAATAAAATAGTATTTTTTTCAAAAATATTTTCCCCATTACTTAATAAATAACCAAACTAAGCAGTCAGCAAAATTCCAAAGGAAAACCCTTCAAGCCAGAATGCAAGTGAAATGCTGTGTTTAAGAGCTAGCCACTGCAGTGTGTGTATTTTGAATAATTAAGATTAAATTACTACCACTCCTTGTGTAGGCTTGAAAAATGTGAGAGTGTATCTCGCTTGACCTTTAGAGTGGCTTGGGGTGCAACATGCATCTCAAAATAGGTACTTAGCCAGCAGTAGATAAATCAGACATGTTCAACCTCCAGGCAGTGCTCAAACATATGCATGCAATTTGCCTTCAGTTCAGGGGAGCCACGTGGCTGAACACAAAAGAACTGCAAAGAGCTCTGAGCATGTTCTCATCACTGTCATATTGGTATCTTCTGAACCAGCTACAAACCAGGATAAAATAGAGGGCAGGGGGTGATATTTCCAAAAGCACCTATGTGATACAGGAACCCAAGTCCCATTTGATGGAGGTCTGGTCTACACAGAATAGCGTAATCCAAACACACATTCTTACGCTTGTGAAGATTTCCCCCCTACGCATAGTTACACTGGTAAAAGCCACCTTGTAATGGTGTCAGGTTCCTTGTACCCGTAACTCAGTTCATTTCCCAACCCAGAATAAACTGGCGAGTGTAAACCCTTTTGTGCCAATATAATGGCCTCTGAAATAGGGGCATTGGACCCTCTGAATCCTATTGGGATAAAGCAGCAGAACTTGTAAGTGTAGAAAAGTCCTTGGCACTCGAACGCAGATCCTCAAAGGTATTTAGGTGCCTAGCTCCCACTGAAATCAAGGGGAACTCTATCCGTTAAAATTAGGACATTAAGAGCCCGAATCTTATTGACAAGCAGAGGCCTAGGCTCCTATGTGCCTATGTCACTACTGAAAATGGGGGTTAGACTCCTAAATCACTTAAGCACTTTTGACCATTTAACCCCAGCTCTCATGAGGAGTGTGCCCCTTCATGCAAACCTGGGGAAGGAAGGGTAGAGAGTCCCAGGCAGTGTCAACTGTTGAACCACAGACATCCCAGAGTATAACAAAGAGAGAAATGCCCTGGATCACAGAAAAACACTGGCTAGGGCAGGGTACTCACTGCTCCAATTTTAGAAAATCCTCAAAAGCAACATTTTGGTTCAGCCCATCCCAGCCAATCTGACCTTAGTTTAAAAAAAAAAAGGAGCAGCATTGCAGTTGGCCTCTGAAAACACTTTACAGGGCAACGATGTTTCCAAAAAGCGTGGGAAGGCGTAGAGTGCTCAGCCAAGGCAAAGGCCGTTTTGTGAACAAAAAGGAAATGGCTCAGTCAGCCTGTTGATAGGAGTGGTGGTGAAAGGCTGGTGGTGAGGAAGGGATCCGATGGAAATGTTCTACGCTGTCTTCTTGGATTCGGAAAGAGCTATTTATCCTTGAGGGACAACTATAGGAGAGACCCTGCACAAACTTCATCACATGGGAGCTAACGAAACTCTGTGAGCTCTTGCCTCCCAGGGCAGGCACTGAAATGCTAGGGAGTAGCAAGCAAAGGTAACCTTGGCATCCACTGCAGCTGGGTGTGAAAATTAGATGAAAACCATTTTCTGATGAAAAATGTCCATCAAAATGGCTTTGCAAACAGCTCTCCACCCACCCAAAGGCACAGGAGCAATGTGTATAGTGCGTGTGCTGAGCGCCACTGAACCAAACCGGACACCCTGTATAGCGGGGGAGGAGTGGACCTTTTTTGGGGTCAGGGCTACTGACCCACAGAAAAATCCATGAGGGGCCACACCCAAGTGAGAAACCAAAAAACCCCCCAACCCCCACTGACATCTCACAACTGGGAAAAAGGAAGACACTCCCCACATTCCCCTCTCACACCAGAGCCTACTGGGGCCCAGGCTAGTAGATTTTGTGTGCTCTAGCCCTGTGGTGGGACAATGTCGGGGAGGGATGGGGGTGGAATGCCAGTGCATGTTCCCCAATGCAGGGCGGGGGGAGGTGCTGAGCCACGGGGGCCACATTTGGCCCCCAGACCTGAGGTTCCCCACCCCTGCTGTGTAGGATGGAAACCACTTCAAGCCATGGGGTGCTGCAGCACCCCCAAACCTCTAGTTCCAGCACCTCTGCACCCATTGCACTACCAGTCTCTGAGTGCCAGGGGAAAGGGGGAGGGCCTGGTCCTAGGGATAAGGAGAGAGTAGATCCAAGGTTGACCATACTTCAAATCCATGGAGACTTCACTCTGAAAGGGAGAGTGGTTCTTACTGTGGCTGTAAGCATCTCTCTATCTGGGAGAGCCAGCTAGTTAATAGAGGGAGCAAGATTGAAAGCCTCATCCCCAGGCATAGCAAAAACTCTCATGATTCTGACATGCTGATGTAAGGATCTTTGCAGGCCAAAGTGTTCTCACCCAACACTGATCAAGTCTTATTCAGCTCAGAGGGAAAGGAGACCAGGTGCCTGGAGATTCGTTGACCAGTGTAAATGCTTTATGGAGAGGTGACGGGTTAGATCAGTAGTAAACACATGGCCCTTGGGGCGGAAGGATAGGCTAGTCAGTGGGCTCTTGGTCCACAGCCAGTGTTTGGGACCCAGTTTTCAGGCTAAGTTGTAGCAACATTCCAGTTGCATTTAAATGTCAAAGCTGATGTTTCTGGAGCTGGTTCAGGGGTCTAAATGCAGAAATCAGCTCCGTCATGGACATGCCCGGGGTGAAAACTGGATTCTTTGTTGCTTGACTCAGAGCCCATTGACGAGTGGCAAAACCCATAGTGACTTTAGGGAGTTTTGGAACAAAGAGTGTTGAGTCTCTTCTTTGTTTTTGAGAGTAAAATATCCAGCCATCCCCCCTCCCTTTACATGCTCCAGTCTCTGTTACCTGAGGCTATGTCTACACTACAGGCTTCTTGCGCAAGAAGCCTTTTGCAGAAGAGATCTTCCGCAAAAACTTCTTGCACAAGAGAGCGTCCACACTGCAAAAGCTCATCAAAAAAGGCATTTGATAGCAGCCTTCAACTTCCTGAAGGGAGGTTCCAAAGAGGATGGAGAAAAGCTGTTCTCAGTGATGGGAGATGGCAGAACAAGAAGCAATGGTCTCAAGTTACAGTGGGGGAGGTCTAAGTTGGATATTAGGAAAAACTATTTCCCTAGGAGGTTGGTGAAGCACTGGAATGGGTTACCTAGGAGGTGGTGGAATCTCCATCCCTAGAGGTTTTTAAGTCTCAGCTTGAGAAAGCCCTGGTTCGGTTGATTTAGTTGGGATTGGTCCTCCCTTGGGCAGGGGGCTGGACTTGATGACCTTCTGAGGTCTCTTCCAGCTCTATGATTCTATGAAAAGAGCGTCCAGACTGCATGGACACTCTCTCGAAAGGAAACTCTGATTGCTATTTACAGAATGGCCACCAGGGCACGTGGGCTTTTTTCGATTGCCTCTTTTTGCACCAAAAAACTCCTGATCCCCGTCCACACGCACCTTTTTGCGCAAGATCTCTTGCGCAAAAAGGAGTTATTCCTCATAGAAAGAGGAATACCTACACTGGAAAAACCCCTTGGTTCTTTCATTTTACTTGTGCAAAAATGCATTTGAGGTGTGGACACTCCGCAAGTTTTTGCGCAAAACCGTCCATTTTTGCACAAAAACTCTGTAGTGTAGTCCTATCCTGAGAGTAAGAAATTCTGCATCAGTAAGTACAGGTTGAGTCAAGTACCCTCCTTTCACAAAGATGGGAGAGGGGAACTCCCAAACCATCTGTCCTCCTGGTGAATGCTCTGGGCCAGGTTCCAGTCACTTTCCTGCCATGTGCATTGGCCAACCAAGAATTCAGACTGCATGGAGCAGTGTGAATGCCTCTCACCCTGATTGTAAGACTTTGCTCTGTAAAAAGTTTGAGACCACAGCTGGGTAATCTATCTAGAATGTAATTAGAGGAAATCCTCTGTCTTTCAGACCACTTACCAGCATTAAGAGAATTAATTCTGGGACAGAGATTTCTCATGGACACAGAGACAGCAGGAACAGCGAGATGGACTCTGTTCCTGGGTGACAGTCCAATCTTTAATACTTCAGCTGTCTCCTCCGGCATGTCTGGCCAAATAGCATCTCCTAGAGCTCTTGAGAGTGGTTGACCCAGCCAACTTTTCCAGGCTGCTCATGTCCTTTCTTACTGAAAGCAGCCATGTTAGGCCATTAAATGTGGCTCACGGTTAGGGCATCAGAGAGTCAGGGAGGAGATGTGGGGCCTGTGGGACGCCATGTGTGCACAGGCAGAACTTGGCCATTTAGGCTGCATGCTGGTCAGAGAATAGTCTGTCTTCCCATATGTGTATGTAGCCCCAAGCACCATGAGGTCCTGACTCTGCAGGTACCTCTCTGGCCTGTGTTAATTAGGGGTCAGACTGGATGAACCCCATGGTCCCTCCTGGCTGGGCATGCAGAAATGTATGCAACTCTACTGCTAACAGAGCATATGCAGCTATTATTTGGGCTGAAGAAGCACTGAGCAGCCAATGGTCCCTGCCCCATGGAGCGTGCAATCAAAGGAATTCAGGGTTCACAAAAGGTTCAAGGGATGTTAGTTCTGAGGAGACATTTCCAGCTAAGTTCTGTTAAATACAATCTAATGCGTTAATATAACACATACTCTGGTTCCCTCTGCTGCTGCTTCTGCAGACATTCTTGGGACTGAAGAGATTCTGGGGGCTAAAATCTGTTTCCCAGACACTTTCTGTCTCATAATTACATCATCTCCCTTTTTATTCGACAAGGCATAGCAGCAGCCTGGAGACACGCAGGGACAGAATGCTTCTGCCAGGCTCTCGTTAGAACTAACAGGCTGAGCTGCTGTGACTCGGAGGGTGGTAATGGGACATGGAGGCTTTCCCTGCTGCCTGGCTGCTCCCAAGGCAATCAAGTGCAGACATGTGTCAATGAGCTGTTGCCAATGGCCTGTGCGCGATTCGTGTCTAGTGCACAACTGTCTACGTCTGAAATCCATCCTGGCAATTGGCAGTAATTGGCCCCGATGAGCATTAGCAAACCAGAGACCCAGGGCTGAGCAGGGCAACGGGGAATGATCAGTCCTATCAGGCCAGTGGTGCAGATCAGAATGGAACAGGTCACGGCTCCCAAGTGCTGCTGGTGCATTTGGCACTGGGCAGAGTGAGGGCAGGTCTCACTGCCGATTAACACCAACAAGGACAGAAATATGGATAGTAAAAGGGGGCAAGAAACAACCACAAGCAGCAGATACCATTTCCCATCCAGACCCTAGGTCCCTTCTGCCTCCCACCGATGTTGCCTCTGCTACCTGAGCTCCTACAAACACAGGACATGTGCACCGTGTGCTGCCACTGAATGGCTTGTTTGGTGGAGAGCACACCACATGCTCACCTGACACCTCCAGACAGGCATGGGAAATGAGCGCATGCACAAGACTCAGATGGCCTGCAAGCAATTGGCCAACAGAAGCCGATCTTTCCATAGCACCGTGCGCCCTGACTGCTCTGCCCAGCTCTAGTGTAAAGCTCCAGCAAGATGTTTGGACGTTTCTAGCATTGATTGTTCCTTACACTGGGGTTTGTGCACCCAGAGATCTTGAGCCCCAAGCCCACAGTGAGCAGTAGCCCAGGAGGGGTCTGCATTGTCCTCAGCATTCACGGCTTTGCTGTCATGTCCTGCTTGTCAGATGACTGTCGTTTTCAGGAGCACAGGCAGCCGAGATGATTTATTTTCCACATCTCATTGATCCAAAGAGTCTTTATGGAAAGTGCAGCTTGTGCTGTCACCATCAGTGAAATCACCCGACACCTGTGCACTGGGAATGCAGACAGCACATGTGAGAGATTTAATGTCCCCCCAGAGGTTTTCCCTGACCACAGCTGACAAACAGACCAGATCCCACCTACCCGCCCTGGATAGCGGGTGGCACCCTACTTGGCTAGATGTGCAGCTGACAGGCAGAGTAAAGGGCTGACTGCTGCTTGTGACCATGTGTGGCAGCAGCCAGAGCAGAGTGAAGGGAATAGTCTGGGCTGTATTTAGGGGCGGTATTTTTCTTTTCATCTATGTCAGGAACTAATCCCTTACAGAACCAGAAGGATGGAAGAGGAAAGAAGAAAGCAGATATGGGAACATAAGCTGCTCTGTTAGTGCAGAGTGACTGGCACAATTAATGCAACATTATTATTATTTGTATTGCAGCAGCAGCTAGGAGCCCTCTGTCGACTGGGTCTCCCAGGCGTCCCTACTAGGGATGTAAGCGACTAGACGACTACCCGATGAGCAAATGCTTATCGTGTAGTCGAGTAGGAACTCAAGTAGTCGCCCCCTTCTCCCCCCACTGCCTCTGTCAGAGAGAGGCAGCAAGTGGGGAAGCAAAAGCTGGTGATGGGGGGAAGCCGCCTTAAAAGCCAGTTCCTCCCCTCCAGCACCATCTCTGCGGGGGACAGGGAAGCCAGGGGGCAGCGGGGAAACGGTGCGAGCAGGGATTGAAACAGTCCCACTGTGGCTCCTCTCCCTCTGGAATGTACAAGAGCCACCTGCAGCTCTTGTCCATTTCAAAGGGAGAGGCGCAGAGGAGAACCCCTGCCAGCCCGGCTCCCCCTGCCTTTCTCCCTTTGAAATATGCAAGAGCTGCAGGCGGCCCCTGTACATTCAAAGGGAGAGGCGCAGTGGGATAGTGAGCCCCCCACCTTATAGACTAATCGAGTAGTTGATGGAAAGTCCATTGACTACTCAGTTAACCGATTAATCGAAATTTAACATCCCTAGGCCCTACCCCCTGGATAATACTTCCCTCCTCTGGCATTCCCTGGCTCTGCTGCAGCCACAGAGCTCAGACGGCCTTGATTCCCAGGGGCGAGAAGGCAGGGAAGTGCTTGGCCTTGAGTTCCTAAAGGTCCCACTAAACTTGCTCCTCCTTTGTCCATAGGTAGAACTGAGGTTGCAATGGAAAATGCTCCTCATATAGCAGTGGTCACCACTGGGATCTACTGGTAGATCTTGGAGCCTCTGACAGGGGATCCTGACAGATCTGGCTGGGAAGCTCTCAAGCGCTGGCACTTCAGTTGCCCCTCCACCCACTGTCATGCTGCTCCTGCCCTCTGCCTTGGAGCTGTCCCCCTGGGAACCTCCTGCTTGCTGTGCTGGGTGAGGAAGGGAGAAGGAGGGGGTGCGCTGATGTCAGAGTATTCCCCCTTCTGTACCCTATCTCCACACAGAAAGAAGGTGATGGAGGGAGCTTGGCAATGCAAATCTCTGTCACTTTCACATGCTGTGTGTCTCTGTCACTCTCACAAACACACACTGTCTTTCCCTCTCAGCTCCTGACCCAACTCACGTGTGGGTTGTTGTTGTTTGTTCTTTTACTGCTTGCAAAGTGTGTTAGTTTTGGTTTTTGACTGGTCTGTGCATTTTCATTTCTCTCTTATGCTTAAATGTGAGTTCTAAAATGCCGAACCTGTCGTGGCTGGAGGAATTATCCTTGTGGTAATTGCTGTGTGCTGGAAGCGGCTGGCATGTTCCTGCGGCCCCTGAGAGAGGCAGAGCAGGGTGTCTCCACATGCTGTCCTTGTCTGCAGACACCATGCCTGCAGCTCCCATTGATCAGTGATGGGGAACCATGGCCAGTAGAAGCTGTGGGCTCAGTGCCTGTAGATGAGGGGCAGAACGTGGCCCAATGAAGCCATTGCTGTACATGCCAGCTGCTTTCAGGAGTGGTGCAGGGGCCAGGGCAGGAGCAAGCCTCCTTTAACTCCACTGCTCCACCACTCGGAAGCCATCTCAGTTAAATGGTTCCCAGCCAGAGCATCAACCCCCGTCCCAACCCTGAACTTCCTCCTGCACCCAGCCTCCTGACCCAGACGTGAGTCCTCCTGCACTCAAACTCCTTCCTGGACCCCAACCCTGGGCTAAGCCTGGAGCCCCTCCCACACTCCAACCCTCTTGGCCTAAGACCAGAGCCTGCAGCCCAACCCCCTACCCTAGCCTGGTGAAAGTGAGTGAGGATGGGAGGAAAAGGGGGATGGAGTGAGCAGGGTGAGAAAGGGTGAAGCGGGGGCAGGGCCTCAAAGAAGGGCTGGGAAGGAAGCGAGGCAGAGGTGTTTGGGTTTGAGGTAGGTGATCTGGTGGTTAAAAAGGTTGGAGACCCCTGTCTTACAGCTTTTGCCTCAGTCTTAGATTATTCTGCTCAAATAATCCAGTTTGTTCCTCACTCTTCGGCTTTCTCTGCTCTTTAGTCCCATCTGGTTCTTCTGGAAGACATCAGCTGAGTTATAGATTTGCATGATCTGAAAGTGTGACAGGGAAAGGAACTGACCTCCCTGGAGGGGAAGCTATTTTGGAGACTTCCCTGGAGGAAGGAATGTTTTTCTTTTCCCTTCTAGCTTTGCTAATGGGACTGAGAGCAGAGCTCTGATTTTTTTTCTTAATAATTAATTTTCCATTATTTTTCCGCCTGCGGACAATGGCTTCCTGTGTTAAAGGAAGATGGATTATTGCTGCCTTGCCAATTAGCATAAAAGAGTAGATAAGAACAGGCAAGATACTGCCAGTTCTACCTGTCAGTCAGGAGAAGGGCAAAGGTGGAAAGACGGGAGTCAGCGTCAGAGGTGAAGTCTTGAAGCCAGTAGAAATTTTCCCATTGACTTGAGTGAACCTGGGATATCCCCCAAGGTGGATAATATTCAGTTGTACGGGCGCCTGATCCAGTGGCAGCTGCAGTCAGTGGAAAGATACCAGCTGGCTTCAGAGACACTGGCCGGACAGTGATAGGCACTACAGCCTCAATGAGCATGTGTGACCCTCATGAAACCCAAGCAATGAGTAAAGTTTGTGAAACAAGGGCCCTTTGTGTTCCCCTTCTCTGCATCTTTTGTCACACAGGAAAGAGCGCCTGTAAGTCAGGTTAATGACCTATTTCTTGCCTCTCTCCAAATGGTGCAGTCCACGTGTCACACGCAACAACGACTAACAGTTACATTACAGACCTGGGTGTGTAGTTTCACATGGTGCTGTCAGCTCATTGGGATCAGGTATGATTTGCTTGTCAGCTCCTTAGAAGGAAAACCAATCTGCTCACTTTCCTTCCCGGCAGAAATTACCTTTTTCTTTGAGCAGCTGTCAGAAACTTGAAAAATTAAGCCGCTAAGTGCAGAAAAGCATTGCCTGGTGCCAGGATTTGAATAGTTTTGTGCTGAATTAAAATCCAAATAAGAACCATTCTTTTTTCCCCAGAAAACACTTGCTATGGTTTGTGCAACTAATAATGCAGGCAGGGTACAAAGACCTACCCAAATTTAGACCTGTCAGGTACTTGGACATCAGCATGCAGCTTGCTCCATCCCATTTTCTGTAGCTACAAAAGACACAAATATTCAGGCCCTGTGAAAAGGGCCATTATTTATAATGTTATAAACCAGTAAAACTGGACTTGCTTCTGCTTTAATTACTGGGGATTAGGAATGTCAGTCTAGAGTTTGTTTGCATTATGTAAACCACAGAAACGTAACATATTTGTCAAAGTTTTATCCGGGTTGTACAGTTAGTTGCCAGGGTTTTCAATGCCATGCAAACTCTTGGGTAGCGTTGTGCCATACCTCTCTGTATTTCCTTTACAAAGCACAGCATGGGGATCAGGCAGTAACTTGCATTCTTACTACCATCTTCTCTCCTGCTAGCCACCAGTGAGGCCTGCTGACAGCGGGGGAGAAAAGGGGCAATTGCCCAGGGGCCCAGCTGCTGCCATAGTAGCTCTGCCGATATGCCCCAAGCAGGTTCCATGGTTGGATTACTGGGTCCCGGAGCCTGCCTGGGCCGCTGCTGCAGCTTTCCCCAAAGCAGGCAGACTGGGCTTGGGGAAAGAAGAGAAGGTGCAGTGTGGCTGCCATGGGGCTCATCCCAGCAGGTAGGGGACAGGGCTGGTGGCACAGGGCTCTTCTGGTGGTATGGGGGACACTTGGGACTTCTCGGGGGGCGGGGGAGGTCTTGTGGCCCCAGCTGAGGGAGAGGTACAGGAGTCCTATTGGTTTCTGCCCTGAGGCTCAGAATTGTTGTTGCTGGATCTGCTGTCAGTAAGTCACAAACTTAGTCCATGGCCTGCTGACAGGGCGTATGTGCCCCAGAGCCTGGTGATTCAAAAGGGACCGGGGTTCCCGGCCACCTCTGCTACTGTTCAAATTGATCACAACCAGGAACCGTTTCCATTTTGACGAATCATCAAAATCCAGCATAAAAACCCTTCATTGAAAATTCCAGACCAGTTCTCAGCTGGGCAGCACTTCGAATGGGCCACGTGCTGTTAGTATTGAAAAAGTTAGAGCCCAGTAGGACATGCAGAGAGGAGATCCTGAGGCAGGCGGCTTAGAAAGACAGATGCGCCAGTCAGTCTTTTCAGCCTGTAATGTCTATGGCCTAACAATACGCATGGGCCATCAGTAAAAAGTGTTAGTCCCGTTTCTGCTGTACTCTGCTCTGCAGAAAACTTTTACTTGTCATTGTATAGGGCAGTGGCACCTACATATTAAAACTGGATTCAGTTTTGTACTTAAATCATAGATTGAACCTCTTTGTTTTGTGATGATGAACAGGGTCTGTCTTATCCGGATCTGCACTGCCTAGCAGGCACTGATTCAGCACACTCGCTCTAGCCTGGGTAGAGAGACAAGGCAGCACCTCATGCAATGCACTACATGCCCAACAGTAGCTCTGTGGGTAACTGCAGCCAATCTCTGCGCTCTCTCACAGGAAAGTGACAAAAGGCAAAAACACCCTGTCGCTGTGGCTTCTCCCAAGGCGCTGGCTCCAGAGCTGACCCGGCTCGCCTCCTCCCCCAGGAAAGCTGCACGGCACATTCCAAGGGGGAGCCTGGGAGCTGACAGTCATTGCTCTGCTAGACACTAAACATCAGGGGCTGAACAGAGGCCCTGGCTTTGCAGTTTATAACAGTCAGAAGCTCACTAGAAACAGGAGTGTTGACAAACAGTTTTCAAACTTCATCTTGGAACAGACACACACCACTTGAGTTGAGCTCTTGCTACAGTCTCTTTAACCCTCTAGCCAGTCATTTGCAGGGGAAACATTTGGACAAAGGGAGTGCGCTGCCAGCACGGAAGGGGTTAACTGGATTGAATTTTAATCTCAGTTGTTTACTCCAGATGCTCTAATTATGAATCTTGAGCTGAAACTCCTCCAAGCTATTTCTGTAGCTCTCTTGGGTGATCAGTGGAAGCTGGATGCCTGATGTGCGGCATGAGCTCGTTATTCATGCCAGCCTTTTGGGAAGGAGGGTCGGTCTGTCTGCTGCAGCAGCAAGAGAATGCCATGTTCCCACTGGGGAGCTGGAGAATTAGGGTTAGCGCCTGATTAGCCTGGTGGTTGTTTGCCTGGGTATTTGCAGCATTTCTTTGCGTTTGCCACTGGTTGCATCATCCCTTTGTACCTACAACACCTCTAAAGATCTGGTTGAGTGAGGAAGGGCTGGTTACTAGATTTCTCACTGTCCTGGCATTTTATTTGGCTGAAAGCAGAGATGAAAAGACCACTGCATTAAGGCAGCCCCAACCAGAACCAGCTTGAGAGCTCTTGGAGCTCAGCCTCAGCTGGGGGACCAGCAGAGCTGCACAGCCCAAGGTGGTGGGAAGGAGCCCCACAAGGAAATCTACCTCCAGCACATGTGGAGGGTGTTGCGGATCCCCAGCTGGGTAGCAGAGCCCCCCGTCAGCTGCACCGCCCCCCATGCCCCAGGAGAGCAGCCCTGCATTCTGAGGCACACAGGGACTGCAGTTATGCTGGGTTCCTAGGTGGATCAGGCTCATTGTACGTATATGAGGAAGCTGGGCAGAAGCTGGGCCCTCAAGCAGGGTCCAGCCCCATGGGAGTCAGCAGGCAGACTACCAGCGACAAGAGTGGCACTGGATTCAGCCCTTAAAAGGGCTCTCACCCCTTCTCCTCAGGACATGAACTGTGGCCTGAGGAGCAGGGATCCTGCAGCCACGAAGCAGCTCTGCGAGAGGAATCGGAACCTGGCGTGGTTGTGACATTGCCACACTCACCATAGCATGGCTATCAACCCGCACAAAACCAGTCACTGACTTGATCAATTTTGCCTTTTACTGGTTTGGAGACTTGGCCACAGCCAGACGGAGCAGGGCCCAGATGTGTTTGCTGCCTGAGATTGTTCCTGGATTGCCCCAGAATCTGAGCCTGGGTTGGCAGATCACTGCTGAGCTGGGAATAGGCACATTTCATGCTGCACTGGGTGCTTACAGCAGTCATGTGGCATTGTTTCTAGCCTCTTACATAAGTATCACCACTCTGTGACCTGGGAATTGCGATGTTTACAATTGCACAGAGAATATGCAATTTGCTTTTGCGGATATTAAGATATTTGGGCTTAAAAATGAGCCATGTACACACATTCATGTGTGTAAGGAGAGGCAGGCATGTCTGAGGCAGGGTGGGCATGTGCTCCAAGTGCTGGCGTGGGACCTGACCTACCTGGGTTCTGTTCCCAGCTTGTATGACCTCGGCCAACTCATGGGATAAGCTCTGTGCCTCCATTTCCCCATCTGCAAAGTGGAGGGGACAGCAGTGCTTCTCCTGGGAGCTGTGTGCACAGCTGTATTACTGTGTGTAGGAATTCAGTGATAAGTGGCAGAGAACAGCAAACAAATGCAATTTGCTTTGAATTCAAATGAATGTCAGAAAAATGTTTCCACTTTTCCCTCCATTCTGCTCCATACCCCGTGAATCAGCATCTGTAGTTCACCATATTCCTGTTTTCCTGCTCATGCATGAAGCTGCTCACAGAGATGCTTTTCCTGTTGGCGTTTATCACCAGACATTTGCTCTTCCTTCCTTTTGTACCCAGCCATACCGCTAGATATCTTCATTTAATCTGAAGACAGGCCTCCTCAATGCTTGACCATGGGTATCATAGAATCATAGGTCTGGAAGAGACCTCAGGAGGTCATCGAGTCCTGCCCCCTGCCCAAAGCAGGACCAATCTTAGCCTAGACAATATTGGAGAACTTGGCTTGCAAGGCTTGTTAATGTCTTTAATTAAACAGAGCATACATCATTCTCTATCTCATCCAAGTTGCATCTGCTGAGCTTGGCACCTGTCATGTAACCTGAGTGATGCTCTGTCATATCCCCAATCTGTCCCCTGGGAGTTTCTGAACTTTATCAGGATTTGATGTGGAAGACACTCAGCAGTTACTTCTTAACACAACCTTGATAACTAGAGCGTGCTGTCCAAAAGAGGAACCGTATCTCAAACAAGCCACTTTCTAGAAGGCCTGTCTTGTGGGGAGCGGGGAAGAGACTTCTCTGGTTGAAGTTTAAACAGTTTAATTTACTAACCTGGTAGAGACTAGTGAGGAAGTTCTGCGTGAAAGTTAGGCCTGTCCCTGTCCCTGCTGGTGAAAGCTACCGGAGCAGGGGGAGCCATGGTTTATCGTTATTGGGAGACTGCTAATACCTCTTGAGGGGAGAGCAATGTTCTAGCTTCCTTCAAACAAGCAGGTGGCCTTTGCCATCTGTCAGCCCAAAGGTCTTGCCAGTTATCTCCCCAGAAAGTCCGTGGGAAGGCTGGGGAGGCAGAATCCCTGAGCGCTGTGGGAATCAATGGGGAGGGAAGTGCAACAGCAGGAGTGGGGGAGAAGGGGTGAGCGAGATAAACAGGATAAAGAGCCTAGTGAGAGCACTGGGTGCTGCCCTGACCATACAAGAGAAGAGCAAGACCCCGTCATGAAGGTCACTGGCTGAGACCTCAGTGTGGAGTGTGAGAGGATGAAGCCTGAAGCAGCTTCCTTCCATACAGTCCCAGTTGTCTGGGAGCCGGTGGAGGGAAGGGAAGCCCAGGACCCTCCTGGAGGGTGAGCCTTGCATACAGCGATTGTGGCTGTCCCTGCTCACTCACCGAGCAGCAAGCTGACATCTGTCCTCTTGAGTGAGCTGCCAGACCCTTTGCAGCGCAAGGGAGAGGCGTGATGTGATGGGAGAGGAATTCTCCATAGAATTCATTAACCTGAGAGTTCTGCTGTGACTGTCTCCGTCAGAAGCCTTAGATGTCGACTGAGACATGACTGTTTCATAAAGCCGTGCTTGGAGGATCTGAAAAATCCCAACAGGAGGCATCAGGCTTGAAATTGTGGCTGATAATTAGATTCCGTGCTCATGGAAATCACATCCCTTGTACTGCTGCTGGGGTTTCTTCCTCTGACTCTGATTTCCTGCTGCCTTACTCCTAACTCCACCGAGTTCTTCAGCCTAACCCCCACCTGAAACTGGAGTAACGCTGCATGAATCAGGCCCTCTGCTCCTTTTCACTAGCTGCCTTTTGCTGTGAGAAATTGCCAAGCCTGCAGCTGAGAAGAGCAATCAGGGAAAGCACTTACAGTGTAGGACAAACAGTTTCATCTCATTTCCATGTGCACCCTGGCATGGGAGGGGCAAAAGTGCAGAAATGCAATTCTAGCTCAACTGTTCCATCTTGCTGTATTCTTGTGTCTCAGGCCCATGCAGCTCGGGAAGGGCCATCAGCCAGAAAGCTGCCGCTTCCCATAGGGCTAAGATCTGAAACAATGTGCACTGAAAGAAACCCATTGACTTCAGTACATGGGCTCTGGATCAAGCACTTAATGAACAACTGGCATATACTGAAGTTGCTCTGTTCACTTCCAGCAATAACTTCATCTCCTGATTTCCATGGAGCTATGCTCATTTACGCCAAAAGAGAGTCTTCCCCCTAGTCTTCATAGCTCTTCTCTCTATATATATCAAAAAGTTTTTCCTGCCGCGCGACAGAGTGTTATCGGGCTCTCTGGCCACGAAAGCAAAAGCGGCCAGAGAGAGGGGGATTGGGTGCAGCCCCCTAGTTAATTTTTAAATCTAGAAAATGGGCAGGTGCCTGCCATCCCAGAGCAGCTGTGATTTTTCAAGCGAGAAGTATGTCCCTTCAGTCTGACTCTCCCATGTCATTTAGTTGTGACACTTGGACAGGGGCAAACAGCGCTTTCCCAGTAGTGATTCCCTAGCGGTACTGATTTTGTTAAAGCCAGAAGATCACATAGTATTTTATTTTACCTGAGCAGATTGTTATATTTCTTTGGTGTGGGGGTTGGTCTGTGTGTCTATTCGCTGATACGGGTTCCTTGTTTTAATCAGAACTTACCATTCCAAGTTCACCGTGAAGTAATTGTTAAGATAATGGTACAAAGAAACATGGTTCCAGTCTTTTAAAGTGTCCAGGGCTGGCTTCTGTACCCAGCTTTTAGTGCTTTGGTACTAGTTATACCGAGCGCTCTGGGAAATGAAAGTGCTGAGGAAACAAAGGATTCGGTCCAGCCACCTTTCCTCCTGCAGAGTATGACTTTGCTCCACAGATAATCCCATTGCTTTCAGGTGGCCACTTTGCCTTACCCTTACTCAGGCCTGGTGAGGGGAACGGCACAAGCAGCCTTCCCCTCTTCACCCCCCTCCTTTCCACTGTGAAGGCCAAGTGGAGCTGCCATCCCAGTATACAGTGTCACAGAGGACACGATACTGCAATGGACAGGCAACGTTCCCATGCAGCAAGATTAAAGCAGAAGAGGGAGCAGACTGCAACCTGTAAAGGGTTGTAGCATCGTGTGCTGCGCTCCCCTGTGCTACGCTGGGCAATTGGAGAGAATGTCTCTCTGTGCTTAATATTGCCCCTGCCCAGAGCCCATGCTTTCAAGGCCCAGTGGGTCTTGCAGAGCGAGAGGCGATAGAGCTTACAGCAATACCCACCATATGTAACTCTGTGCAGAGTAGAATGCATGCAGGATTAAGCCCAAGGATCCCAGTCCTGCAAATACCCTCCTCCCATTGCTTTTAGTGGGTGTTCTGCCTCTGTCTCAAGTAAACCAACTGGGGTGTGTCTAAACTACACCCCTCTGCCGACAGAGGGATGTAGATTAGGCACATCGCTATTGCAAATGAAGCGGGGATTTAAATATCCCGTGCTTCATTTGAATAGAAATGGCCGCCGCTTTTTGCTGCCGCGGCACTGTGCTGGCAAAAAGCGGCAGTCTAGACAGGGATCGGTTGACAAGGAAAGCTTTTTTCGACCGATCCTGTAAACCTCGTTGCACGAGGCATAAGGGATTGGTCGGAAAAGGCTTTCCTTGTCGACCAATCCCCGTCTAGACTGCCGCTTTTTGCCGGCAAAGTGCCGCGGCGGCAAAAAGCGGCGGCCATTTCTATTCAAATGAAGCACGGGATATTTAAATCCCCACTTCATTTGCAATAGCGATGTGCCTAATCTACATCCCTCTGTCGGCAGAGGGGTGTAGTTTAGACACACCCTGGAGACAACAGAAAGGTATCAATAGAGCCTTGCAAATTCACATATCTGCTTGATATCCACAAGTATCTGCATCGGGGATGTCAGTGCAGGTATCCGCAGCTCATTTTTGTGGATGCAGACATGGATACAAATGTTGTACCTGGAACCCTGCAGATTTGCAGGTATCTGCTTTATAGCCACAAATATCCACATCTGGGGATGTCAGTGTGGGTATCCATGGCTCATTTTTGCAGATGCAGACGAGGATACAAATTTTGTACCTGGAACCCTGCAGATTTGCAGGCATATGCTTTATAGCCATGAATATCCACATCGGGGGATGCCAGTGCGGGTTTCCACAGCTCGTTTTTGCGGCTACAGATGAGGCTACAAGCAGGGCTGTAGGTATCAGGCCTCACTTGATCCCTGTGCACAGCTCCCACCAATGGGCATCATCTTCCTCCTCCCTTAGCTCACGAGGGACTCACTATCTCCATGCTGATTAGCGTGACTCCTGGCTCCTATTAATTTGCCTTCTGCTCCTGAAGATGCTACTGCATGCTAACATGCCTCCTTTGGGTTTGATACATTTCTGGAGGGTCTCCTTGCCTGTTGGCTAGCTCTGTGGAGGAGCCTAACCATGGTTCTGCTGTACCTTGCTTTAAGTGCAGAAAGATGATGCAGTGGGAAAATGCAGAAGCTCATATCTTCCAAACACAAAGGCGCACACAACCTCTGAGTCTTTGTTGTGCATGTGGAAATCGGATGCCATGGATGTCAGCAGTTACTCCACACCCGGAGCAAGGACAGCAGTATATTCCTTCTTTTGAACATGTATTCTCCCTTTAAACATGTGAGCCTGGATTCGTGTGACCCAGCCTAGCTCTGGTGACTTTAATGGAACTATGTCAAGGATCTGGCCAAAGAGCCGCATGTCATTCCTTTGCCCTGGATAACTTAAATATATATTCATTGCACCACAAAACAAGCGTGCAGTGTAAAGGCCCTTAAACACAGAAAGCCAGAAAAATCACAATGATTATTCCTTTCCTCGAGTGTGCTAATTTTCCGGGTAAAAAGCAGTGTGAGTTGAGGTTAAAGTGGGACCTTAATGTGGAACAAGACAGCTTTCCTGGTACACAGGAGGAGGTTGTGTATTTGTAATTAACTCCTGTTTTAACAAAAACTAACATTATGAGAGAGAGAAAAAATAAACAGGCCTAAACAGCCTCTTGTGGGCCAGACCCTTAGGTTGTGCCAATCAGTGTAATAATAGGGTCACATCCTCGGCTGATGTCATTTGGCCTCAGGTACATTGAAATTACTGGAGTTCCCTCACATTACACCCGCTGAGGAGCTGGTGGGGGAGAAGTGCACAACCTCTCCCTCCCCCAGCAACACAACTACGGCGGAATCTCTGCGCAGAAGCCTAGAGGGACTTTCCTGCTCTTTGGCCTGCAGGTTTCCTGTGCCGGAGGCAGTCAGACCCTGATTCCTCAAGCTTGTGGCTGGCATGCATGCAGCAGGCAATGCACTAGCACTGCAGGAAAGCAGCCTGGAAAAGCGCTTGGGGGAGCTGAGGTTGGGCAGGCTTTCACTAGACCACTGGGCCATATGCGTTCAGTCTCATGGAAGTCACTGTAGCTTGGTGTTTATCTGTTACCTGTACTGCCCAGTTCTGTTTCTATGGGACCTGACCCAGAGACAGTCCCTATTCAGAGGACTTGCTCTCGCTGTGGCTTAGGGTTTCGGCTGCTGGAATGTGTACCTCCTTGGTGCGCCATTGATGGCTGTCATCTGGAACAGGTGCCTGCTTTGCCAGGGCATGGTGGAATTTGAGTGATATGATTTCAAGGGCATGACTTTCTGCTTATTTCAGCTGTGGGAGTCCTGAGCTCCGTTGATGGCAAAAGGTGCTTCTCGCTGCATTTTACTGACCCTGCCTGGGTGTCTGCAGCGTTTCTGGATTGGCGAAGGGTTGTTGCAGGTTGAGCCTAGGGTTGCCAGGTGTCCGGTATTGACCCGGACAGTCCGGTATTTTCGCCTCCTGTCCGCTAAAAAAAATTCAGAAAATACCGGACACCTAAAATTTCTGGTATTTTCTGATTTTTTTCCCTGCCAGGAGGCGAAAATACCAGACACCTGGCAACCCTACGACATACTCAGCAACCGGACCCAGCCCCCAGACCCTCCCCCAACTCCCTGCCAGGCCCCCCGGACAATCCCCCACCCCCGCTTACCTGGTCCCGCAGGGGCTTGTCTTGTGGCTGGAGCAGAAAAACAAAATGGCTGCTGGCAAAAAAGCCTCTTCTTAAATAGGCCATGCTGATTTTTAATTTTTTAATTTTTTTTTGCTCAACAACTTTGGTCTCTTCCCCCCCCCCTTTTTTTTTTCCTCAACAGAATTTTTTTCCTGGTGGGTTTTTTTTTGGGGGGGGGGGGGGGTTGGTATTTTTGGTTAAACCATCTGGCAACCCTAGCTGGGCCAGGTTCCCTGCTGGTGTCATCAGCACAGCCCCAGTGAAGTCAATGAGGATGGCCTGTCGTGTGCACATGGGTGCAGCTCCCCTAGGTTCCATACCTCTGAAGGGGACAGAGCACAGCCCAGGCCTGTGCTAGAGGGATGGCACAAAGGAAGCTCAGGAGATGGAAGTGGGTGTGTCTCTGAAAGCCAGCATTATGTCAGCCCACGACACTGACAGAAGCTACGGCAGCTACTGGGGAGGGGGCCAAGGAAATGCGGACTCGGAAGAGGAGAGATCTGGGCTCTCAGGATCTGTGGGTTACCTGCACTCAGAGCATAGCCCTTGTGCAACTGGGTCATTGTATCACTGCATGGCAGGCAAATCCCTGTCAGGGAACTTAATGGACAGGCTCTGGTATTAACACCTCCTTGCGGTAGCCAGCATTGGGGGTGGGAGGGGAGTTCGCACTGCTGCTGGTAAGCGTTTCCCTGGTGCTGAATTGGCAATGCTCTGCAGCCAAGCATCAGCAGCTACTGGCCATCCTCAGCCCTGCAGCATCAGGCTAGAAAGGCAGGAGCTCTCCCCACCCCACGCTGTTCCCTTGGGTGTGCTAACTGCACTGCTTGGAGTGGCAAACACACGGCAGCCGCGAGAGTGTGGGTTTCGCACAGTGCTTGAGAACTCAGGCCAGAGCTTGCGGACGAGCTGCGCTGCACAGCTCTGGAGAGGGGGCAGTGCATCCAAAGCAGATTCATCCTTGGTTTTGCCCTCCCCTCAGCCTTCTGCTTCCATGTGCTGAGCTGATTCCCCTGCCCCAAGGCCTGCTCTGCACAGCCCCACAGGGATGAAAACACAGTTCATCTCTGAGGTGACATGGGGGCTCCTTGACAACCTCCCCTTTCCATGGGCCACCCCACCCGCCATGTCTGCTGCAGGGGGATGTCAGTGCCACAAGATGCCCTGCATGAAGTCTGCACCACAGTGGCTGCTCAGTGTCTGGGGCAGCTATCCCCTGGCCTTGTTTCCCTGGGTGGGTGCTTTGCCTGTGTGTGCCGTGAGGGGGACTCCACTGTGGCACAGCGTTGGCCAGGCAAAGGCTGGGCTACTCACGTTCCCTTTCATTGCTCCTTTCTGTCTGGGGTAAGAGCAGGAGACAGAGTTATTGTAGAAAAGGCTTAGCACATGCCTGGAAGATACAGCACCCCTTTTAGCTATCACAGAAGACTGCTCTGTGCAATACCTAACAATGGGGATACATGGTGGAGCCACGAGGAAGCCAAATTGATAAACTTAACAGTAACAGGTCACCGGGCCCAGACGGCATTCACCCAAGAGTGCTGAAAGGACTCAGATGTGAAATTGCAGAACTACTAACTGTGGCTTGTAACCTGTCCTTTAAATCAGCTTCTGTACCTTATAAATGGTGGATAGCTAATGTGATGCCAATCTTTAAAAGGGGCTCTAGATGTGATTCTGGCAATTATGGACCAGTAAGTCTAATGTCAGTACTGGGCAAATTAGTTGAAACTATGGTAAAGAACAGAATTGTCAGACACATAGATGAACATAATTTGTTGGTGAAAAGTTGACATGGTTTCTCTAAAGGGAAATCATGCCTTACTAATCTACTAGAATTCTTTGAGGAGGTCAACAAGCATGTGGACAAAGGGGATCCAGTGAATATAGTGTACTTAGAGTTCCAGAAAGCCTTTGACAAAGTCCCTCATCAAAGGTTCTTAAGTACAGTAAACTGTCATGGGATAAGCGGGAAGGTCCTCTCATAGATTGATAACTGGTTAAAAGACAGGGAACAAAGGGTAGGAATAAAAGGTCCGTTTTCAGAATGGAGAGAGGTAACCAGTGGTGTCTGACAGGGGTCTGTACTGGAACCAGTCCTATTCAACATATTCATAAATGATCTGGAGAAAGGAGCAAACAGTGAGGAGACAAAATTTGCAGATGATACTAAACTGCTCAAGATAGTTATGTCCAAAGCAGTCTGAGAAGAGCATCAAAAGGATCTCACAAAACTGGGTGACTGGGAAACAAAATGGCAAATGAATTTTAATGTTGATAAATGCAAAGTAATGCACATTGGAAAAAATAATCACAACTATCTGTACAAAATGATGGGGATGAAATTAGATATTACCACTCAAGAGAGAGATCTTGGAGTCATTGTGGATAGTACTCTGAAGACATCCATTCAATGTGCAGCAGCAGCTGTCAAAAAAGCAAATAGAATTTTAGGAATCATTAAAAATGGGACAGAGAATAAGACAGAGAATATCTTATTGCCTCTGTATAAACCCGTGGAATGCCCATGTCTTGAAAACTGCATGCAGATGTGGTTGCCTCAAAAAAGATATCTTGGCATTGGAAAAAGTTCAGAAAAGGGCAACAAAAATTATTAAGGGTTTGGAATGGCTGCCGTTAAAAACTGGGACTTTTCATCTTATAAATGAGGGTGCTAAGGGGGGATATGATAGAGATTTATAAAATCATGAGTGGTGTGGAGAAAATGAATAAGGAAAAGTTATTTACTTGTTCACATAACACAAGAACGAGGGGTCACCAAATGAAATTAATGGGCAGCAGGTTTAAAACAAACAAAAGGAAGTATTTCTTCACGCAATGCACATTCAACCTGTAGAACTCCTTGCTAGAAGATGTTGTGAAGACCAGGACTTTAAAAGGGTTCAAAAAAGAGCTAGATAAATTAATGGAGGATAGGTCCATCAATGGCTATTAACCAGGGTGGTAGGAATGGTGTCCCTTGCTTCTGTTTGCAGAAGCTGGGAATGGCTGACAGGGGATGGACCATTTGATGATTCCCTTTTCTTTTCATTCCCTCTGGGGCACTGGCCTTGGCCGCTGTTGGCAGACAGGATACTGGGCTAGATGGACCTTTGGTCTAATCCAGTTTGTCTGTTCTTATGTTCTCATGTGGTGAATTAGCTGATGTGTGGCACAACATCTCAGGCGGAAAATTCCTGTGTGTTCCAGCTCACATGGGTCCATTCCAACAGCTTCTGTGCTCAGACAGCATTGGAATTCTCCAGCAACTCAGCAGGTATTTGTAGGCTGGCTCTGCATTGCAAACTTAAGAGGCAAACAAAAGATTTTGTACCGAGGCCCTTTATTAGCACAAGCCTGATGAGAGACAGGAGTGTGCTGTGGCAGACAGGAACTGTCAACACCTGGATTGTGTGACTGAGAGCTCACTATTGCACTTCTGCTGCATGCCGTGCCTCTCAAAATTGAGTGGCCGTGCTCTGACTTGCCATCTTGTCTGTCAGAGAGAGCACTTTGGTAATGGGCAATCAATGGCAAGCCTTTCCTTGCAGTGATTTCCGTGAGAGTTAGCTGTGGGGGAGGAACAGAAATGTTCTAGCATCCTGTTCCCACATAAGCCTCTGAGCTGGGCTTGCCCGTTTTGCTTGCACTGCTGCCTAGCAGCTACCAACATGCCAGATATTACTCTGTCTACACAGTTGTGAGCCCCATGCATCTTGGCTTCTGATCATGGAGATCAGCTTGGACTCATAGCCTTGCACTCCCTCAGCTTTTATCTCAGGGCTTGCTGAAGAGCCCTCGACCCTGGAATTTGCTTCCTCCTTTGATTCAATAGGCCCCATCCCCTCCCGATCTGTTGGTTTTGCAGCCAGTTCTAAAAGTCTATGTATGGGTCTTCTTCAAAAGCCACCAACGTCAAGGGGAGACTTGGTGAGGAGGCTCTCCAGCTCTGACAGCTGGCCTGGCTCACCCATGATAGTGTGCTAATTTAGAATGCTTATTGTCTAGCATTTCAGATTATTTCATGTGTCATGTTGGATTGTGCACCAGCCTATTGTTTTGTGGGGAAGGGAGGGTGTTGGAGCACAGCGGGGGAGTTCGGCACTGCCTCGCAAGGCTCACATGTACTGGTTCAAACTGGAGTCTCCAGTGACAACAGACAAAGGACTCTTTGATAAACTGTCTGAGTTGAAACTGACTCGGCCTGCTTTCTGATCCAGCAAAGGGACAGGACCTTCTGTCCAAGGGGGTGTGGGGCCCAACCCTGCCTGGGAAGGTTAGAAGGACTTTGTCTTGTGGAGGCCCTGTGAGACTGAGGAGTGACCTCTGGTAAGATTTTAATCCGCACAGACGAACGTATTTATTTTCTTTGTAACACTTTCCCTTTAGGAGGCTGTGTGCTTATTTGGACAGGGCTGCCTGGTAACTTATGCCTGCAGTAATTGCATTGTGCATAGCCTTCAGAGAGGAAGCAAACCACAGACGCTGGCCTATCTCAAGCGGTCTGGCTTGTGGGGGACTCCACAGTTCCCTGCTTACACTGTGAGCCTGGAAAAATCCCAGAGAGGAGGGAGAGAGACCTGGGTCTCTGCCCAAGAGAGGTGATGGCTGAGGGGCCGGAAGTCTAGGGTCATGCCCTGAACTGTGACAGTGTACAAATATAAATCACTGTCTCTCCCACAGAAATGCCAACTGTGTGCCCTGTGCCCCCCTCTCCACAAGGGCCTGGGATGGTGGAAATCACAAAGAACAAATGCAGTGGCACCCCCCCCCCCCCCGCCGAAAACATTTCTCCAGCTTCACATTTTGCCTCAGTAACTCACTAAGGCCAGGTCTAAACTAGACCCGGAAGGTCAGCTGAAGGGTTGCAGCTCTAGCTATGTAAATAACATACCTTAAGCCGATGTACCTTAAGCCGAGCTTGGCACCATCTCCACAGCAGGAGGTCAATGGGAGAAATGCTCCCATCGGCTTCCCTTACTCCTTGTGAGGAGCAGGAGTACCAGTACTGACTGGGGGCACCCTCAACATTTGATTTAGTGGGACCTTACTAGACCCACTAAATCGAACACCAGAAGATCGATCTCCGGGACAGTAAGTATAGACGTAACCTGAGTTGCATCCTGTAAGAGGATCAGATACCACAAAAGGAACTGATGCTGATATCCACACAAAGGACCAGCAGTATATTAAAGTAAAAGCTCCCCCAAGTCAATAGCTTGTCAAACTGACAGAGGGAAGGTACCTGTTTCATAGCCAGCAGCATGCACGAGAGTGCCATGGCCAGCAGTGTCACAAACATCCTTTGACTGCTCCAGCCCAAGGGAGCAGGTGCTATTTTGCAGGGATGGGGGGGCGGGGGGGGACACAACTTTCAGCATGAGATCAAGCAAGATGCAAACCCATAACCTTCCAGGTTATGCCCTTAAGACCTCAACCATTGCACCTGCTAGGATATCTGGGATTCCAAACCCAAACTGACTCCAAGCACAAGAGTCCCTGGAAAAACCCTGACACAATAACATGGCTTCCAAGAGGGATAAAAAGGCACGGTCCAGGCACAGAGGGTATTGCTTCATTCACACACAGGCTTCTGAGCCTCGCATGGAAGGGGCTGTGTAGGTAATGAACTGGAGCAGATCAAGCTATAAAAGTGATCTGAACACAGACCAATGTGGCAGTCATTTCGACCCACATCCAGGACAGGCACAGAGAGATGTGCTGTACAGTCACATGCCCCAGACTCTCTAGGGCAGATGCCATGTTTGGGACTAAGAAGTATAGGGATGGGATGTCTGACCATGGTTAGCAAACCCCTTTCTCCATGTAGCCACTCAGCAGGAAGTGCATTGCCAAGGGGCGAGGGAAATATTTCAGAGCCTGAGACTGTCCACGCTAAAAATCTCATGAGATTTGGTGTCATTCTTAAAGCGCCAGCTCTAGAGGTAGGTGATAGGGGAGAACATCAACAGCGGAGAACTGGAAGGCGTGGCCACAGGGTGCCCACGGGCTGTGAAATCAAAAGCAATTCCAAAGGCCACAGTGGATATTGTTACGATTTTAAATCACATGGTTTTTAATCTCTCTCATGATTTTTGAAGGCTTGAGTTGGCACGCAGGTATCTTCTTCTTGTAAACATTGTGTTTGGCTGGTCTGGGGAAATGCTGGAATCCTTCAGGTATGGAGAGACTTTGTGGATCGTTTCACACTGATGGACAGAGAGGCGGGTGTGCTTTACCAGGATTTTAAAAGTCTGTGCCATATCGAGAAGTTGATGTCGAGAGGGAGGTGTAAGGAGCAGAAGATGCCTCCTGCAGAGAATCATGCTTTGCTGATGTCGTAACTGTATCATATTTGCTTTGTGCCCTGGTCATTGGCAGACCAGTCCATCCATCCCCGTAACACCTTTGCTCTGTTACCTTGATAGCCAGGGTTGGACTAACTGGTGCAAGTGCAATGACAGCCAGGTGAGGAATGGCAGATCTCAAAAGGGTTCACTCTGGAGCAGACCCTACTTTTGTGGCATACGTTGGCACTGCTGGATTTATAGCATGCAGCTGGTGCAGATCTTTGTGAGAAACACAAAGACTTCTGGCAAGCACTGTTTCTGCCATATACTTACTGTGGCTCTCAGCTCCCTCATCTGCGTTTAATAAGAGGATTTTCTCCTACGTGATTCCTGCCACATTTTATAGCACGGCTGTTGAAGCTACTGTGTGATGGCCTGGCCATTTCCATCCCATTACCATCAGGCTGTCGCAAAACCTCCTAGCTAGAGCTGTTCTGAGTGCCACGACCGGCTGTGCTAACAGCCAGCACACATTTACTGAGGAGCACAAATCACTGCATATGGAGTGCAACAAGTCAGGGGAGCCCTACCCCTTCTCTGCCCATGCTCAGTCGATTGCTTTTGCTGGAGCTTCTGCATTTAAGTGAAAGAGTATCTCCAGTCACGCTGCAGCATGCCAGAAGGCTGCAGGGGAAGGAGACAAATTGTCTATAAAATCATGACTGGTGTGGAAAAAGTGAATAAGGAAATGTTATTTATTTGTTCCTATAACATAAGAACTAGGAGTCACCAAATGAAATTAATAGGCAGCAGGTTTAAAACAAACAAAAGGAAGTTTTTCTTTACTCAGTGCACAGGCAACCTCTGGAACTCCTTGCCAGAGGATGTGGTGAAGGCTAGGACTTTAACAAGGTTCAAAAAAGAGCTAGATAGATTCATAGAGGTTAGATCTATCGATGGCTATTAACATCTGTTTCTCTGGAGGTGGGTAACAGGGGAGAGATCATGTGAGGATTCCCTGTTGTGTTCCCTCCCTCTGGGGCATCTGGTATTGGCCACTGTTGGCAGACAGGATACTGGACTAGATGGACCTTTGGTCTGACCCAGTATGGACGTTCTTATGTTCCAACCTGAAGTACTAATCGAATAAGGCACATTGCTTTGGACTACTTTGTCTGTAGTTCAATCATGACTCAATAGTGTGCAGTCTGAAAAGGTGTTAGAATTTTTGCAGAGTCTAACTTACTTCCAGATCATTAATAAGTTGTTTAACTTGATAACAGAAACCATGGCCATTTAAGGTATGCTCCATGCACTGCTTATGTGGTGTTCTGCATACCAAGGAATTATTCTTAAGCATCCTCTTCTTGCTCCAGATTGTCTTGTTAAGAATTCCTGCAGCAACATGGCACTGGTTTTCCATGTGATGTCATTTCCGGAAGCATAGCAGGTGTAGTGCAGTGCTTAATTTGGGCCTGGACTGAGATTTGGCCGCTATGGGCTTGGCATTTCATAGACAAAGCACCCCTGGGCTTGCCTCATCAGTTATGAATGTAGGAAAACTGCTTGAGCCCTGGTACCTGAGTCCTGCTTGAGTCCAGCAGCTCTTTCATTGTAAAATAAGCACTGAGGTAATATGACCATTTTAACACTGGGAGCATATTGTCAGGCTGAGCCATTGTACTCTGTTAGAATGGAGCTTATCTCACCTAAGGGCAGAGGTTCAAGTCCTCAGCTAGTGTGAATTAAGGAAGCTCCATTATGTCTAGCTGTTTGTTTATTCCCAGTACACTGCTTTTTAGAGGAGGCATTTTGGGGGTTGACAAATAGCATCGCCAAGTACTGACTGGAAGATGAGTAGGGTGTAGATTGATTCTAGGCAGCTGGGTACACTGGGCATTTTACTCTACCTAGTATTAGTATTTCTTCTGTGTCTTTTTTTTTTTTTTTTGGAAGCACACTTTTAAAGCTTAGAAAGTATGTTTTTCCCTCAAGAAATGTTTGAAAAAATGGTGACATTAGAAATATTACCCTTAGCTTTCCTCATTCTGTTTCTAACACCCAGTTGCTGGGAGACATGCTTCCACCCCAGGCTTTTGGTGCTAGCTCTGTTGATAAGAAAATGTTATATATTGCATGCCTTTTCTATCATGACAGCATTTTACTTGAGTGATGCACATTGCCAATTTCATTTTCATTTTCAATACCAGATGTTGTGCCAATATGTTAAAGGGATCTCTGAGTTGCCAGCAAGAGAGAGTCTGATTTAAAACTGATGAATGAACTTGTGGAAATAGCCATTATGCAACCCTCACTGTGTAGTTGTGATATTGGTACTTTTCAGTGACAGAGCACCTAGCACAGAAAGGTAGAATGTGATCCAGTGGCTGGAAGTTGAAGTTAGACAAATTCAGAATGGAAATAAGGCATACATTTTCAATGGTGAAAGTCTTAACCATGGGAACTATTTACCAAGGATGGTGGTGGATTCTCTATCACTGATAATATTTAAATCAAGATAGGATACTTATTCTAAAAGATCTGCTCTAGCAATTATTGCGGGGGGTGTAGGCTGTACTCTGGCCTGTATAACGCAGGAGATCATGATGATCACAATGGTCTCTTTGGGCCTTGGAATGGGTATACGTATGCATGTATGTATGTATAAAAGCCAAAGTACAGGGAAAGTTGAGTGACTTGTCCAAAATCAAAAAGTAGAGCTCAGTGGATACTGGATTTTTCTGCTTCTCTAGCAATTCTGAAAAATAAAAGTTTTTGCATTGGGACAAAGCAAAAACTAAAAACATTTAATTTTTTTCATTGAATCAATTTTTTTCAGGCATTTTGACCAAAGTAAATGAGGATTAGACTATAGAGTCATGCTTGCTTTCGCTCTCTCTCTTTGGCCCAGTAATTATCTGTTGTCATTTATAGCGACAATTCGGTCATTCATGACAGTGGTTACTCAGCAGGCAGGGAATGTGTGTGAAACTGACTCTGTAGCCTGGTGGTTGAGAGATTCATTTCAGGTGTGGGAGACCAAGTTTAAGCCCCTTCTCCAATGACTAGCTCATGCAAAGTAGGACAGCTTTAATAGGAGGGACAGAGGAAGCTCTATACCAAAACACCCCATAGCCTGCCATAGAATAAAAAATTCACATAGCTCTTTTCACAAACCAAGTCACTCTCAAAGCCTGATCTAGATGTTCTAGCCCCCAGCATCTGGCTCTAATGGCTAAGACCCACAGTCTCTCTACATGGTTTATATTTTGAGCTAAGAAAACAGTATAACAGCAATAGGTGCATTTTTATTTACAAAAAAACCCCAAGACAATAGACCTCAGCGCTTGGTTTCACCTGGAGATATTGGCACCAATGTAAATCTGGTGCTGTAGTAGTATTGGTAGGTATTTACTGTACAATACTTACCTTATTGTAGACTTGCTGCAAAGTAATGCCACTGCCATTGTATTTTGCACCAGTGCATACCCCATCTTACTCACGTGCAGGGCAGTCAATCACGCCATGTAGACAGAAATGTCATCTACATTTTGCATGTTACCTCTTGATTGTATTGGCACCCCTCTGCCAACCAGTAGCAAATGTCTGTAGCCTTGTAGGTTGGGTTCCCAGTAGAGGAGAAATCAGTGATGCAGAGTGTGGGTGACTTCTAAAGGTCTGGGTAACTTGTGATATTTGCACATGTACCCAGAACAGAGGGAGTCAAATAACAGTAAGGGCAAGCTTTTCTTTCAGGAGTCTCACCTGAGCACCAATACCTGCTTCCCGGGGACAGATTTGCCTCAAGAATTGACTCTACTCAGAGACCAAAGGAGAGAGCAAACTCTCCTAGCCCTTTTCTCTAGAATCTTGCATAAGGGCATAAGAATGGCCATACTGGGTCAGACCAAAGGTCCATCTAGGCCAGTATCCTGTCTACCAACAATGGCCAATACCAGATGCTCCAGAGGGAGGGGTCACAATAGGTAATCCTCACGTGATCCCCCTCCCCTGTCACCCACCTCCAGAGAAACAGAGGCTAGGGACACCATTCCTACCCATCCTGGCTAATAGCCATTGATGGACCTAACCTCCATGAATCTATCTAGCTCTCTTTTGAACCCTGGTAAAGTTCTATCCTTCACCGCATCCTCTGGCAAGGAGTTCCACAGGTTGAATGAAGTAGTAATAGCACATTGCATGTCTCTCCAAGACTAACCATTTGTTCACACTCTCTGAAAAAAGAACTTGGAAAGCTATGTGTAACAGTTCCACCTGTTGACACCTACTGTGGCTGTGTCTGCATCACTGATCAAGCAGCCAGCCTCCTCTCATATAAGTGGGACGCTGCTCTAGCAGAGAGGCTTGCTTGCAGGGAGCAGCTTGCATAATCAGGGCATAAATGTTCTTTGCTGGAGAATATACATGCTCTGAGCACTGTTTGGACAAATATGGGCCTGGTTTTCAGAAGTTCTGAGTGCTCACAACGCCAAATCAGTGGAAACTGTAAGTCCTCAGTACCTCTGAAAATGAGGCACTCTCTGTTTTTCCTTACTCTGTGATTTGTTAATGTAGAATGTGATTCCCTGTACTGGCCTGCATGCTACACCTGACATTGATGAATGTGGCTTTTTAAATTACATTCCCTAAGAATAGCCATTTTATGTAGGCCCACAGGAATCAGTATGCATTTTAATGGGTGCTGTCAGGAAAATTATCGATTACTTTACTAATGACTTTGAAATCGTGTCATTATGTTAAGTCCATCAGGGTTTTGTATGGCTTTGCCAAGAACCCTTTCATATTCCCCACTCTTTTTTTTTTAATCTAAATCAATTTTCCCTACCACATCAGTGCAAAGCAAGGTCTGCACCATGTTTAGTAATTGTTTTGTCTGTGCATAAAAATGATTGCAGCAATGATTACTGGATACACAGAAGAAGTTATTACAGATATTCATTACAAAATACAATTAGGCTGAGCCAGGCTGCATTCTTTGGCTTGTTTTTTCAGCCATCACTTGTTCAGAGTTACTGATGTCATTATAAACATGAAGGACAAACTTAATAGACTTTTGACTATATCAGATAGTGTTAGAAATCATACCTGTTGTTCTGCTTAGTGATTTATAGTGTTTGTACTAAGTTATGAAAAGAAGGTATCTATTGCCAGTCAGCTTAACAGAGAGTTTTAGGTGGCAGTACAGAGCACTGAAATCAAAAACAAGAGGAGGATATCAGAATACAGAACTGATCTCTGATTTGGCCTCAGTTCCCACGTTTAGCCAAACTCCACTGGACCTAAGGGATGGCTTTATGCTGCTACTGTGTGCCTCAGTCCTGGGACCTGCTGGGGGTGGGAGACCAATCGAGCCCTTGGCATACATTAGGGCAGTCTAAAGGCTGCTCTAAGCTGCACCCAGCTGTTTATGGAGAATACATAAGACATGAAGAATGAGAGAGGAGGTGTTCTTTGTTCTTTGGTTTTTTTTTTTTTTTAAGAAGATAAACCCAGGGAGTGGAGACATAAGAAGAACAGCTTGAAAGTTCAGTTAGCCAACAAAGTTGGAAAGAAACTAGAGTGGACAAGGAATGGATTGGGCTGGATGTAGGCAATAAACCAGGAACCTCTGACTGTGATGATACAATTATTTTGTTACTTTATTTGCATGTTTTGTCCAGACTCACATTCTGACTCAGGTTGGAGTCTGGGCTCTGAGACTCAGCCTTCTCTGAGACTTACAGAGCTCAGGCTCCAACCTGCACCCAAAGGTCTACACTGCTATGTTTAGCCATGCAATGCAAGCCCTGTGACCCCATTCGGTTGGTGCGGGCTCAGAGACACACTGCTGCAGGTCTGTCATTGAAGAATAGACAAACACACAGAAAGCAGCTTCCTTCACTGCTTGCTGCAGCTCCCTCCAGCATTGACAACTGTCTAATCACACAGACCCAAACATCTTTGCCTCGTCCCTGGACTGATCCCTGCCTCAAGGCTCCATCCATGCCCTGCCCCTCCCCTGGGGCATCGCCTTCTGTCTCCATCCCCTCTCCTTCCATCACTTCCTCCCTCACCCTCACTCACTTTCACTGGGCTGGGGCAGGGAGGAGTTCGGGAGAGGGTGTGGGCTGGGGCTGAGAGGTTTGGCATGTGTGAGGGGATTTCCCAGGGCAGGTGTACAAGAAGGGGTGCAGGCTCTGGGATGGAGTTTGGGTGCTGGAGGGGGCTCAGAGCTGAGGCAGGGAGTTAGGGTGTGGGAGAGGTGATGGGTGCAGCCTATGGGAGGGTTCGGGGAGCTGGGTGGGAGTTTGAGTGCTGGAGGGGGCTCAGGGCTGGGGTGTGGGAGGCAGTGCAAGGTGCGGGCTTCAGGAGAGGACACAGAACTGGGAAAGGGGATTGGGGTTTAGGATGAGGTGAGGTAAGAAATGTTAGTGTGGGGACTCAGGGCAGAGGGTTGGGAGGATGTGGGGGTGAAGGAGTTAGGGTAGGAGGCTGGGATATGGGGGTGCAGGAGTCAGAGTTGGGAGTACAAGTAGGGGCTCAGAGCAGAGGGACATGGGGTGTAGGATTCAGGGCAGGGGGCTGGAGAGTATGGGGACAAGTGCAGAGGGGAAGGCTGCTATTTCGGGGGATAGAGGAGCTGCAGCCATACATACTGGGTCACTGCTGCTTGTCCTGCCTCCTGTGACTAGGGAGCAAGGGCAAAGTGCCCAGCCTGCTGCATCCCTCTGGCTCCTGGCTGCCCAGGGGAGGGCAGAGGAGGGAGCCAGCAGGCTCAGCCCTTTCCCTCTCTCCCTAGTCACAGGAAGCAGGAAAAGCAATAGGGACATGGTATGTGTGGCTGCAGCCCCTCCCACCTCCCGAAATGGCAGCGCAGGTGGGGCTGCTCAGGCCAGGGTCAGCCCTGGAGTGGGGGGGGTGCGTCCCCAGCCAGCCCCTCTAACCTGAGCTCAGCAGCCTATGGGAAGCCAGGAGCCGGGCTGGGAGCGCCCTGCCCCTCCTACCACAGCCAAGCATCCCAGCCAGCTGGCTTCTTGCCAGAGTGCCACACCAGGGCACTTTCACCTCTTCTCAGGCGGCTCCCAGTCAATGGCACAATGAGGCTAAGGCAGGCTCCCCTGGTTCCACACCTCTCCCACAAAGTAGCTACTACATCTCTGTGGCCCCTGGGGGGAGCAGATGGTGCCACATGCTGCTCTCACCTGCAACCACCGCCCCCACAGCTCCCTTTGGCTGCAGTTCCTGGTCAATGGGAGTCATCACTTAGAGTGGGGGCAGCACGTGGAGACTCCTCAGCCCTTCTCCCAGTGGTCACAGGGACGTGCTGGCCACTTCCAGGAGCAGCACGGAGCCAGGGCAGGCAGAGAGGCTGCCTTAGCCTCACTGTGCTGCTGGATCAGTGGTGTACCTAATGCGTAAGGGGTCAGTCTGGCCCAGCACAAAACTAACTGCTGCATGTTCCTACAGATTTATTGTGGGCCCCACACTCAGAGAGACCTGTGTGTAACAGCACCATTGGGGATTTCTGCCTGCACAACATTAACAAACCTTTTCCATCTCCGTTGTGTTTTCATGTCCACTTGAAATGCTAAGGGAGATTAGAGAGGCTACCAAAATTTAAAACTCTATAATAATGGGGGATTTCAATTATCCCCATATTGACTGGGTACATGTCACCTCAGGATGAGATGCAGAAATAAAATTTCTCAATGGCTTAAATGATTGCTTCTTGGAGCAGCTGGTACAGGAACCCACAAGGGGAGAGGCAATTCTCGATTTAGTCCTGAGTGGAGCGCAGGATCAGGTCCAGAAGGTAACTATTACAGGACCACTTGGGAATAGTGACCATAATATAATAACATTTAACATTCCTGTGGTGGGAAGAACACCTCAGCAGTCCAGCACTCTGGCATTTAATTTCAAAAAGGGAAATTACACAAAAATGAGGAGCTTAGTTAAACAGAAATTAAAAGACACAGTGACAAGAGCCAAATCCCTGCAAGCTGCATGGGAACTTTTTAAAGACACCATAAGAGAGGCCCAACTTAAATGTATACCCCAAATTAAAAAACATAGTAAGAGACCTAAAAAAGAGTCACCGTGGCTTAACCACCATGTAAAAGAAGCAGTGAGGGACAAACAGGCATCTTTCAAGAAATGGAAGTCCAATCCCAGTGAGATAAATAGAAAGCAACATAAACACTGTCAAATCAAGTGTAAACTGTAATAAGAAAAGCAAAAAAAGATTTTGAGGAACAGCTAGCCAAAAACTCAAAAAGCAATAGCAAAATGTTTTTTAAGTACATTAGAAGCAGGAAGCCTGCTAAAAAACCTGTGGGTCCCCTAGACAATCGAGATACAAAAGGAGCAATCAAGGACGATAAAGCCATTGCAGAGAAGCGAAATGATTTCTTTGCAACAGTCTTCACGGCTGAGGATGTTGGGGCGATTCCCAAACCTGCACTGTCCTTTGTGGGAGATGAATCTGAGGAACTGTCCCGGATTGAAATGTCATTAGAGGAGGTTTTGGAACAAATAGAAAAACTTAATGTGAACAAACCTCCGGGACCAGATGGCATTCACCCAAAGGTTCTAAAAGAACTCAAATGGGAAACCGCAGAACTGTTAACTGTGGTTTGTAACCTATCCCTTAAATTGGCTTCCGTACCTACTGACTGGAAGATAGCTAACGTGACACCAATATTTAAAAAGGGCTCTAGAGGCGATCCCGGCAATTACAGACGGGTAAGTCTAACGTCGGTACCGGGCAAATTAGTCGAAACAATAGTTAAGAATAAAATTGTTAGACACATAGAAGAACATAATTTGTTGGGCAAAAGTCAACATGGTTTTTGTAAAGGGAAATCATGTCTTACTAATCTATTAGAGTTCTTTGAAGGGGTTAACAAACATGTGGACAAGGGGGATCCAGTAGATACAGTATACTTAGATTTTCAGAAAGCCTTTAACAAAGTCCCTCACCAAAGGCTCTTGTGTAAATTACATGGCCATGGGATAAGAGGGAAGGTCCTTTCATGGATTGAGAACTGGTTAAAAGGCAGGAAACAAAGGGTAGGAATAAATGGTAGATTTTCAGAATGGAGAGGGGTAACTAGTAGTGTTCCCCAAGGGTAAGTACTAGGACCAATCCTATTCAACTTATTCATAAATGATCTAGGGAAAGGGGCAAGCAGTGAGGTAGTAAAGTTTGCGGATGATGCTAAACTGTTTAAGATAGTCAAGACAGAAGCAGACTTTGAAGAACATCAAAAAGATCTCACAAAACTGAGTGATTGGGCAACAAAATGGCAAATGAAGTTTAATGTGGTTAAGTGTAGAGTAATGCATGTTGGAAAAAATAACCCTAAGTATACATATAATATGATGGAGGCTAATTTGGCTACGATAGATCAGGAAAGAGATCTTGGAGTTATCGTGGACAGTTCTCTGAAAACTTCCACGCAGTGTGCAGCGGCGGTCAAAAAGGCAAATAGAATGTTAGGAATTATTAAGAAAGGGATAGAAAATAAGACCCAGAATCTCTTACTGCCACTGTATAAAACTATGGTGCGCCCACATCTTGAATACTGTGTACAGATGTGATCTCCTCACCTCAAAAAAGATATTTTGGCCTTGGAAAGGGTTCAGAAAAGGGCAACTAAAATGATCAGGTGTTTGGAACGGGTCCCATAAGAGGAGAGGCTAAAGTGACTGGGACTTTTCAGTTTGGAAAAGAGGAGACTGCGGGGGGATATGATAGAGGTATATAAAATCATGAGTGGTGTGGAGAGGGTGAATAAAGAAAAGTTATTCATTAGTTCCCGTAATATAAGGACTAGAGGACACCAAATGAAATTAATGGGTAGCAGGTTTAAAACTAATAAGCGAAAGTTCTTCTTCACACAGCGCATAGTCAACCTGTGGAACTCCTTGCCAGAGGAGGCTGTGAAGGCTAGAACTATAACAGAGTTTAAAGAGAAGCTAGATAAATTCATGGAGGTTAGGTCCATAAAAGGCTATTAGCCAGGGGGTAGGAATGGTGTCCCTGGCCTCCGTTTGTCAGAGGCTGGAGATGGATGGCAGGAGACAAATCACTTGATCATTGTCTTTGGTCCACCCCCTCTGGGGCACCTGGTGCTGGCCGCTGTTGGCAGACAGGCTACTGGACTAGATGGACCTTTGGTCTGACCCAGTACCGCCGTTCTTATGTCCTTATGTTCTTATGTACTCTGTCACTGTACTTGGTACATAACAAAACTCTGAAAAGTGGCCAGGGTTGCCAGTAAGATGGTGCCAGGCTTTGGTGTTTGTTTGTTGTTTCTCTAGCTGTGCTATGTGCATGCTACAACAATAAATTCAGTCATAGCAGACAAACAGTCTTAGGTGGCTAGTCTGGCTAAGGATGTGGACACACAGGTTCATTTTCATATTAAGGCCCATGATGAAAGTACAATCAAAATCTTTTGGGGTTGAAAAACAAATGTGTTGCTTTTTAAAATGTAGCCTGCCACCATTGATGCTTTCGCCACTTCCTCTTGCCTTAGCCTTCAGAAGGAATCTCCTTTGAGTTCCCAGAGTGTGAAAGGGGAAGTAGATGTTGGTGGCAACCTGGGAAGCAGTGATCATGAGATAGTAGATTTCAGGATCCTGATAAAAGGAAGAAAGGAGAGTAAAACTTTGACTCCCTCAGAGAACTGATGGGCAGGATTCCCTGGGATGCTAACATGAAGGCGAAAGGAGTCCAGGAGAGCTGGCAGTATTTTAAAGAAGCCTTATTAAAGGCACAGGAAGAAACCATCCCGATGTGCAGTAAGAAAAGCAAATATAGTAGGCGACCAGACTGGCTTACTGGGGAAATCCTTGGTGAGCTTAAACACAAAAAGGACGCTTATAAGAAGTAGAAACTTGGACAGATGACTAGGGAGGAGTATAAATATAATGCTCGAGAATGCAGGGGAGCTATCAGGAAGGCGAAAGCACAATTGGAATTGCAGCTTGCAAGGGATGTGAAGGGTAACGAGAAAGGTTTCTACAGGCATGTTAGCAATAAGAGGGTATGGGGCCCTTACTGGATGAGGGGAGGTAACCTAGTGACAGACGATGTGGGAAAAGCTTAAGTACTCAATGCTTTCTTTGCCTGTGTCTCCACAGACAAGGTCAGCTCCCAAACTACTGCACTAGGCAACACAGTATGGGAAGGAGGTGAGCAGTCCTTATTGTAGAAAGGACAGGTTAAGAACTATTTAGAAAACTGGACATACACAAATCCATGGGTCCAAATTTAATGCATCTGAGGGTACTGAGGGAGTTAGCAAATGTCATTGCAGAGCCTTTCGCCATTATATTTGAAAATTCATAGAGACTGGGAGAGATCCCGGAAGAGAAGGGAACTACAGACCAGTCAGCCTTACCACAGTCCCTGGAAAAATCATGGAGGGGATCCTGAAGGAATCCATTTTGAAGCACTTGGAAGAGGGAAAAGTGATCAGGAATAGTCAACATGGATTCACCAAGGGCAAGTCATGCCTAACCAATCATGATTAGCTTCTATCATGGCTCTGTGGATATGGGAAAGTCGGTGGATGTGATACACCTTGATTTTAGCAAAGCTTTTGATATGGTCTCCCACAAAATTCTTGCCAGCAAGTTAAGGAAGTATTGATTGGAAATAGTGATAGAGATGCAGCCGTGTTAGTCTGGTCTAGCTGAAACAAAAGACAGGACTATGCAGCACTTTAAAAACTAACAAGATGGTTTATTAGGTGATGAGCTTTCGTGGGCCAGACCCACTTCCTCAGATCAATTTGTGGAAGAAAATTGGCACGACCATGTATACCAAAGTGGTACAATCAAAAAGAAAGTGAACACATATAAAATTGACAAATCATATTTTAGAAGGGGGGGGGGAGGGGGAAAGGTTAGTGTCTGTGAGGTAATGATATTAGGGGTAATAATTGGGGAAGCTATCTTTGTAATGGGTGAGATAATTAGCATCTTTGTTAAGGGCCATACGTAAAGTGTCAAATTTAAGCATGAATGACAGTTCTGAGGCTTCTCGTTGAAGTCTGGAGTTAAAATCTCTTTGAAGCAATATGCATGTTTTAAGGTCATTGAGAGAATGGTCAGTCTGGTTAAAATGGCAAGCAACAGCTTTCTCCCTGTGAAAGAGCCTGATGTCTATTTTATGTGCATTGATTCTTTGACGAAGCGTCTGAGAAGTTTGTCCAATATACATAGCAGACGGACACTTTAGGCACATGATGGCATAAATTATATTTCTGGATGAACAGGAATATGTGTTCTTGATCTTGTAACTGGCATGGTGAGGTGTCAGCAGAGTAAATATGTGGACAAAGCTGGCACCGGGGTTTGTTGCAAGGGAAAGTTCCAGGGTTGGTATTAGTGTGGTATGTCCTGTGGTTGTTGGTAAGAATCATCCTGAGGTTAGGTGGTTGACTATAGGAGACTATGGGTCTGTCTCCCAGAGCCTCTCGGAGGGTAGTATCCTGTTCCAGTATAGGTTGTAGTTTATTGATAATGTGTTGGACGGGTTTAAGTTGGGGGCTATAGGTGATGACAAGTGGTGTTCTATTGTTGGTTTTCTTGGGTCTGTCTTGAAGTAGATGGTTTCTGGGTATTCGTCTGGTTCTTTCAATTTGTTTTTTTATTTCTCCGGGTAGGTAATTGAGATTTATAAATGCTTGGTAGAGATCCTGAAGTTTCTGGTTTCTGTCAGTGGGATTAGAGCAGATGCGATTGTATCTAAGGGCTTGGCTATAGACGATGGATCGTATGGTGTGTCCTTGATGGGAGCTGGAGGCATGTAGGTAACTGTAGGAGTCAGTGGGTTTTCTGTAGAGAGTGGTGTCTAATTTACCATTGGTGATTTGTACTGTGGTGTCCAGGAAATGGATCTCTCGTGTAGAATGGTCAAGGCTGAGATTGATGGTGGGGTGTAGGTTGTTAAAGTTTCTGTGGAATGCATCCATTGTTTCTTGGCCATGGGTCCAGATCATAAAGATGTCATCGATGTAGCGTAAGTAGAGAAGAGGTAAAAGGGGATGGGATCTGAGGAAAAGTTGTTCTAAGTCAGCCATAAAGATGTTAGCGTACTGTGGGGCCATGCGGGTACCCATGGCTGTGCCGCTGATCTGGAGGTATAAGTTGTCCACAAATTGGAAATAATTGTGGGTGAGAACAAAGTTACATAGGTCTGCTACCAGATTGGCAGTGGTATCCTCTGGGATAGTGTTTCTAATTGCTTGTAATCCATCTTCATGTGGGATGTTGGTATAGAGAGCTTCTACATCCATGGTAGCAAGGATGGTGTTATCAGGGAGGTTATCGATGTTTTGTAGTTTTCTCAGGAAGTCAGTAGTATCTCGGAGATAGCTGGGAGTGTTGGTTGCATAGGGTTTGAGACGAGAGTCTACATAGCTGGATAATCCAGTAGTGAGCATGCCGATACCTGAGATGATGGGGCATCCGGGGTGTCCAGGTTTATGGATTTTAGGATTTATGGTTGGGGTTCAGAAGGTGTTTCTGTGTGGATTTGGTCCCGAGTAGAGGTAGGGAGTTCTTTAAGGAGACAGTGTAGTTTCTTTTGGTATTCTGAAGTGGGATCAGAGGAGAGAGGTTTGTAAAATGTGGTGTTGGAGAGTTGTCTAGTTGCCTCCTGGTCATAGTAGGCCTTATTCATAATGACCACAGCACCCCTCTTTGTCAGCTGGTTTGATTATACTGTCCGGGTTGTTTTTGAGACTCAAGATAGCATAGTGTTCAGCGCAGCTGAGATTGTACGTCGCTTGTTGTTGTTTGTGAATAATGTCAGTCTGTGCATTGTTGCGGAAGCTTTGTATATAGAAATCCAGATTGTAATTCCGACCATCAGGGGGAGTCCATATAGAATTGTTTTTCTTTTGGTGTTGATAGGGGGGATCTGGTTGGTCAGATTGATGTTCATGGGTAGTTTGGAAATATTCTTGTAGGTGGTGAAAGAAAGCCTCAAGGTCACCACAAAATTGAATCCAGTTCGTGGGGGAGGTGGGGCAGAAAGAAAGACCCCGGGATAAGACAGACTCTTCTGCTGGGTTGAGTTTGTAGCTAGAGAGGTTAACAGTATTATCCGGTGGGTTGAGGTAGTTGCTGTTGTAGCCTGTGGTGTGGAACAGTTTAGAAAGTTTATTGTCTTTTCTTTTTTGTAGGGAATAGAAGTGTGTATAGTAGATTTCTCGTCTGGCGGAACAAAAGTCTTGTGAAGTGTTAGTCGGTGTGGAAGTTTGTCTTGAGATGAGATTCTCTAGGTTAGAGATGTCATTCTTGATATTTTTCTGTTTCTTGTATAAGATACTAATCAGGTGGTTCCTTAATTTTTTGGATAGTGTGAAGCAGAGTCTCTCAAGATCCAGAGAAGTGATTATTATTTGGCTCTGGTGAGGCCACATCTGGAGTATTGTGTCCAGTTCTGAGCCCCCCACTATAGAAAGGATGTGGACGCATTAGAGAGGGTCCAGCGGAGGGCAACCAAAATGATTAGGGGGCTGGAGCACATGACCTATGAGGAGAGGCTGAGGGATTTGGGTTTGTTTAGTCTGCAGAAGAGAAGAGTGAGGGGGGATTTGCTAGCAGGCTTCAGCTTCCTGAAGGGAGGTTCCAAAGGGGATGGAGAGTGGTTGTTGTCAGTAGTGACGGATGGCAGAACAAGGAGCAATGGTCTCAAGTTACAGTGGGGGAGGTCTAGGTTGGATATTAGGAAAAACTATTTCCCTAGGAGGGTGGTGAAGTACTGGGATGGGTTACCTAGGGAGGTGGTGGAATCTCCATCCCTAGAGGTTTTTAAATCCTGGCTGGGTTGATTTAATTGGGATTGGTCCTGCTTTGGGCAAGGAGCTGGACTTGATGACCTCCGGAGGTCTCTTCCAGCCCTAGGATTCTATGATGCTATGAAAGGTATAGAAACCTATCAGCCACTGGCTTAAAAAGACAGCTTTAAAATAAGACTTGAATGCATGGTCGTATGCATGGGCGCATTGTGTCTGTGAGCGACTGTTGTTTTCATCTGTAACATTCTCATTGAAACATTCTCTGCTAGCTTCAAGGGGGTAAGTGATTTGTTTGTTTTGAGTTTCAAATGTCAGCTGAAGCTTGTGGCTTTTGTATAGTGAGGTCACAGAGTCCATCCTTGCTCAGAGACCTAGGCTGCCTCACGTCTCTGAGCGTCACATGCCAGCCTAATATGGACACCTAATATGGACACGAAAGGCACCACTTACAGATAATGGAAGAGCAGAGGCTGAATCATTAGGCTGTAATAGCCTGGGCTAATGCAGGCCAACTGAATTGTCACAAACCAGAGAGTACATAAAGGCAAAGGCAAGCAGGTTAAGTGGTGGTTTTACAGGTAAACGTCTGCTCTCCACAGAAGAGAGCCTTGCCTACTGAAAATGGTTTTAGCCCTTTATAAGGTTATTTCCTCAGATCCTCACTCCTGGGGAGAATGGTTGGTTGCAGTTATGTCTCGCATTAATGGCTTTTCACTGTGGGAGTCAGGATAATAAGCCTTTCCCAAGAGTGGGATTGGAGGGGAGGGGATGGAGTCAGAAGTTTTGGGGCTCATATGTCAAAGAGGAGCTTAGCCTGTGGCAGCCTGGAAGAACTGAGTCTGACATTAAGGGCCACGCACGTTGGGCCAAATCCCAGCATCCTCATTCAGGTCCTATTCTCCCACCAGTCAAGGAGAGAGAACTCAACAAGCATCACCTGGTGGGGGGGATCTTGCTTCCAAGCTTTTCTGTCCAGCGGCATGGTTTGCAGCTTACCTCTTTAACCTCAGATTTCTGCAGATCTGCTTGGCTCTGTGGGGATCTGCAGCTGAGGAGAGGTTTGGGTGGTTCTTGGCCCCTGCAGAGCTACAATTGCAGGGGCTATCGCATGCCACTCCCTAAAGAGATGGAAATCCCCCACACAGAGAGGGGTGCAGAGTGTTCCCCACAGGTTGGGGCCCAAACAGCGTCCCTCTCCTCAGTTATCCCTGCCAGCTTTGGAGAGCAGGACTCCATGGAGCCTGCATGCTCGTGAGGATGGGAGCGGACTGCAGAGATGGAATGCCTCCCCTGCAAGGCCTGGAGTCTGGAGAATGGGTCCCAAAAGGGTGCAACATGAAGCCCTCAGTTCTTACTCTGTATGTGTGTAAGCAAAGGTCTCATTGTCTTTGGTGGATGAGAGAATATTTCAGCACTAAACCTGTGCCTGTGCATAGCAACAGTCACAATGATGCAGCAAGAGCCAGGGACCAACATGCCCAGATCTCCTGGTGACACTGTCCAAGCCCACTACAGGGAGGCTCCCATAGGTATGTGAGGCTGGGATCTGTGCTGGTTTTTAAATGGTCACAGACTGATCGCTCTTTGGAAAGACTCTGTCCTGTATGAATTCCAGATGGGAGCAAGCACATGTAAAGCTGGCCCATGAGAGTGACGGCCAAGTGGCCCCAGCCAATGCTCCCCTTTGGATTTAGAGCCCATGGGAACAGGAAAGGATGGGACCTCCAAGCTGCTATCCCACCAGGCCTGTTTCCATTCCATGCCAATGCAGACACCCTTGAGCTGGCTGAGACAGTAGTACTGCATGTGGGAACGTGAGTACATGCACACTATAGAAAGCCCAGAGTAGTGCTTTCAAAAGAAACGTCCTTTCCATCTTATCAGGGCTTCTGCTTTTCTGTCTCTCACTCTGAGGAGCCTGCTGCTCGTTTTTAACTTTCCTTAGCTTTCATTGGGGTAGGTTAACTTGAGAGAGGGGCCCTTGCATCTTCTGTGGGGTTTCATGTGCTTCATCTCTCCTCCTCCTTGGGGACCTCACATGGCTTACGGGCAATCCGCTCCTTTCCTCAGAGAGGGTTACTTTGGCAATGACCACATATATTTCACATATTATGAAGATCCAGAGGTGCAGCCATTGGACTGATGGGGCTGATTCCATACCTGTCCATGGAGTTTGCCTCTACTTAGCTCAGATGTGACCTCAGCCCCAGAGTTCCAAAGGTGCATTTCAGTGTTACACCTGAGCCTTACTGTAGAATGCTGTAGCATGCTCTGTGGTTGCACCTTGAGATAATTGCTTTATGAGTCTTTGCCCAAACTAATCTCCTTTTGATAACTCTGTCCTCCATCCTGTTTCTCCTTTTCTTTACTCTCCCTTTCTCCTCTTACTCTTGAATCTCTATTCTTCTCTGTTTCAGCAAAACCATATCAGTCAAAATAATTGATGATGAGGAGTATGAGAAAAACAAGACCTTCTACCTTGTGATTGGGGAGCCCCGGCTGGTGGAGATGAGTGAGAAGAAAGGTGGGGGATCTGCTTTGAGGCTGAGCCCAGCCTGTGTGCACCTGTCCTGATCACTCATGGATGCCTGGCACTTTCCAATACATGCAATCTAAAACATGCCTTGCTTAATCTATGTCAAAGAGCAGGAGCCAAGCCACTAGTGCCTGGAGCTGGGAACCCTTTTCTTTGACCTTTGGACTCCAATATTGGTTTTCCATACTTAAATTCAGATGTCATGGGCCTGATCATCAGTTGGCATAAATCAGCGTAGCTCCATTGACTTCAGTGGAGCTATGAAGACTTACATCAGTCAAGGAAATTGCTGGGGTGCTGCTGTTCCTTAAAAGCAAAACCCCCCAGTCCATCTCCTTGGATGGCTCAGATACTTAGCACAAAGCTATGAGTAGAATCCAAATGCAGATTGGCTGCAACCAAAGCAGCCAAACCCTCTGGTGTTCAGATTTCCTTTTCCATCTAATGCTGCTGTAATGCATGAACAATAGCATCCCACAATGTAACCCTATCTACTTTATCCCAGAGTTCCATGTGTGGAGTGGCTCCTTTTCAGAATGAAACAGACCAGGTGCAGCAATGGACTTTCTGCTCTTTGACATAAGTAACTGAGGCAGATGTGCACCTCCCTTCATATCATCTTGGTAACCATCTCGCCTGGTTGAACTTAAAGCATGAGTGTGTGACGCCAACCATTTGTTTTGCCTTTGTCTTGTGTTCCCACAGGAAATTCATTACCCTTAAAATACTTGACCGTGAGGAGTATGAGAAAGAGTGCAGTTTCTACCTTGTGCTTGAGGAACCAATATGGCTACGAAGAGGAATGAAAGGTGTGAGAGTAAAACCAGACAAACTCTCGAGAAATTGTAGTCTGCTTTCTCTGTCTCTCTACTCTCACACTTGCTCTCTCCTCGCACTTGGCTTCCAAAGATTTTGCCATATCTCCTCTCAAGCTTAGCAACTTTACCTTTTTATTGTTTGGGGGGGGAGGTACTTTGGTCCCTCTGGCTCACTTCCACTGATGCTGGGTTGGCACTAAATACAAGCTGACTGTTGTCAAGTGTTCATCTGTGAACTACTCCCACTTGTGAGGCAATAAATAAAAACAATCCAGTGAATAAATCACTAATGATTCATATCCTCTGCACACTGCCTAGAAAGGGATAATCTTACACACACTGCAGAGGTGCTGTCAAGCAGGAGTTTAGCCTCTAAACCCCCACAAAGGGATCACAGATACTTAAGTGGGTCTGAGATTCCAGCACATGCAATGTGAGAACAGAGAGTGTGAATCCTAAACTGTTAATAACTATTGCAACAGTATCACAGAGACATTTCAGTTGTGTATTCAAAATATACAGCACAGAGATTGCATATATAAATATTATTTTAATCTAGAAGCAGTCTCTTTTTTAATTAGAAGAGGATACTGGATCATTTTTAGCAGGAGATAAAGTAGTCCTGTTAAGTCAAAATCACATTCTTAACACAACGTTTTTAAATTTGTTACATTGGTAATAAGAATACCATGAGATATGAAAGTAGTTCCAAACGAGGCAATGCCAGTAGAATGTCTGTAGTCAGGATTTCATCCAGTGCATCAGAAGTAAATAGGTAAAATGCTCTGAAAGTACTCCTTATACACGTAATGAAAAGCGTTTCCAACACATAAAATAAACACATTTCTCTAAAACAGGGGTGGGCAATAATTTTAGAAGGGGGGGGCACTTCACAAATTTCTGAAGTGGCCCCATGCTGCCCTGGAAGGGGCAGAGCCTCAGGTGGAAGGCGTGGGGCCAAGACACTTCCCTTGCTCCCATGCCCACAGATCCTGATTGGCCTGGGAGCAGGGGGAGTGTGTGAAGTCTTTGCCTACCCCCCCTCCCCCCCGCCAACAGGAACCACCAGCTGGTTCTGAACAGCTGGTGGTTCCCTCTAGGTGACATGTGCCCCTGGCAGTGGGAGGAGACTTCACGCACTGCCCCTGCCTGGGGGTATGGGAACACACAAAGTTTCTTGTCCCCTGTCCCTGCCCTGCAAGGGGCACGCAGCACCTAGAGTGAACCTCCAGCTGTTCAAAACAGCTGGCAGTTCACTGTAGGCACCACATGCCCCTGGTGGGGGAGGAGACTTTGTGCGCTCCCCCGTCCCCAGGTCTCAATTGGCCTGGGGACAGGGGAAAGGTGGCCGCTGGCCGGATCAGTCACCTTAGCGGGCCGAATCCAGCCTGTGGAGGCTCTCTTGCCCACCCCTGCACTAAAGCAACTGCAAACATATTCATACAAAGTAAAGTGCTGCTAATTTTTCTAAGAAGTTTCTTTTCCTAAAAAGTGAGTGATTCATTTCATGAATTATTGATAGCTAATTAGGGCATTATAGCAATAACATAATATTCCTGAATAATTAGTTGCAATAAAACAGACTTTGAAAAAAACCCAAATGTTGTCAGCAGCATTTTGTCTCTTTGATTTCCTGTTTAATTTCTAGATAATATCTTCTACCTTAAGAATCATCAGATTGTATTATAAAATATTATTATTATCATGAATTTAGGCCCTAATTCACCAAAGAACTTGAGCCCTTCTTTAACCTTTGAATCACAGGATTAGAGAGTAAGAGGTGACTTGCTCATGGTCTGCAAGTATCTACTGGGAGAAGAGATTTTAACTAATAGATTATTCTTTAATCTAGTAGGAAAGGGCATAACGAGCTGAAGCTAGACACAATGAGACTAGAAGTAAGATGAACATTTTTGACTGTCAGCCTACTTAATTAACTCTTGGAACACTTCCTAGGTTAGGGATGTGTTGGGTGGAGTCTCTTGGAGACCACTTTTCTTTCCAGGAAAGATTCTATAGCTCCATACAAAGGCAGGAGCTTGATGCAGAAATCATTGGATGATTTCCCTGGCTCTGCTATATGGAGGGTCGGACTAGGTGTTCATAATGGTCCCTTCTCACCTTCCAATCTCGGAGTCTAAGACTTAGGTACATTGTTACAGGCTTTGCTGAATGGGGGCCTGAGCAAGCTGGCGTTTATGGAATGCTCCACAGGAATTGACAGGGACCAGCTGGAATAGTGATGTTATCTCACCTATGCCCTCTATGTGGGAGTCTGGAGTCTGGGACAACATAAATGTAGATCTCATAGCCCCTCTCCCGGTCCAGCCATGGCAACCATTAATGACCCTTCCATGCTAGCCTGTTAGGTCCCACCATGAAGTCTGCCTCTACATCACAATGGGCATGCTGTCGGGTTCTTACATCCAGCACATCCACCCTGTGCCCCTCTCCCAAACATAGTGCAGGACAGCAGTGGTGCAAAGGGTGTTGTTTGGGCTCCTTGCACCTTGGCATTTCACCCCAAAGAAATAGGCTTCCCTTCTTATAGACAAAATTAGCTCATTTGCTGACCAAGGCCCTGAACCAGTTAAGCAAGTAAGCATGGCCCTCATTCAGGAAAGCCTTAACGATGTGCTTACAGTTAGGTGTCTCCATAATTGCTGCCTTAAATAGAGATGGGCTTCAGCACATGCATGGATCAGGCCCCATATGTGTCACATGAGTAGTTCCATTTCAGTGAAGGGAGCTACTCACATGCTTAGTTTCACACTTGCTTAAGTTCTTTGTTGGATTGAGAGCTAAGATAACTTCATATCTATCCAATGTTAGTGTATTTCGGCTGAAACACAATACTATTTATTCTAGTTCCTTTCCCCTTTTCATTTAGCTCATCATCTAGGTCAGTGTTTCTCGAAGTGGTCCATGGATCCACTCTGAGGAACCTACTAACTAGCCACTCCAGTTTGTTTATTTACTGGCTCCACAGCCACAGAGCCTCGCGGCTTCCATTGGCTGTGGTTCGCCGTTTGCAGCCAAGGGGAGCCACAGGAAGCTGTTATAATCTGCTATAACAACACAAATAATCAAAACCATAAGGAAATAAGAAACCCATAAGAAAAGATGCACATAGGCAAGCAAGCAGGTTAGCTCCTGTAAGCAAAAAAAACCCCAACAATAACAACAAACAAAAAGCCCAACCCTTATTACAGAAAAAATTGAATACAACATATTTTTTCACTGCTAGCTGTCTGATTTTAAAAGAACAATTCAGCTAGTTAATACAAAAGAAAGAAAAGAATAATCTGCATTAGTTTAATAAATGACACAGACAAGAAATTCAATCCAGTTCATCTTTACTCAAGTAAAATGCATCATTTTATCTTGTTCAAACAATTCTGCCTTTGGAAAAACTAACTTTTGCTCACACAATGAGTTGTTGAGTGGCTCTGGATCCAGGCCTTTCTAGCAGCTGAGTACATTTCTAGTCCTGGTCAAAGGCACATCTTCCTCAGAGTGCATTCCTAGGAGAGCGAGGAGGAAAGGGATGAATGCAATTAGTGCATTTATCAGGCAGTCTGAGAGCGCAGTGATCAGCCAGACACCCCTGACCTGTACTAGGTTGATGCCATCTTCCAGCGTTTCCTAGCTGGTTAGTTGCACTGGAAGAGCTATGTACAAGAAGGCAGCAAGAGCCAGCGTGCTGTGCTAGAGGGGGAGCTGAATTCACTAGACACCAGCCAGAGTTCAGGTGCTACCTCATGCCTAAGACGAGAGAGGCTGCCAGCTATGTGGCCTTCAAGTAGTTTTCCCCAGCCAATTTATGCCAGCTGTGCATAGAGGGACCAGTGAATTGCCCCATGGTGCTAGTGGCATGCTGAGGAGAGCCTAGCCCTTGTTTACCCATAGCCTTTAGACAAAGCGGTGCACCTTGCTATTCCTCCCACCTGCTTGAGGTGCCCAGGGGAATGTGAACTGTGGCCTGATCCATCCAGAAACACAGCCTCATAACATTCAGTGCTGCTAGGCATTAGTGCGAGCCTCTTCATTTCCAAGGTACTGAGCTAGAAATAGCTGCATCCTTCTGGCTGCCTCCTGCATGGAAGCGCAAGGCTTCCTGCTCCCTCTCTGGCCTAGGACACTGAAAGGGGAGAAGCTGCCAGTACATAGCATTAGATGGATTCCTTGGAGAGGGCTGCATTTGTCCCAAGAGAGAGCATTGCACATGGACCCCCCTGCTTTGTGTCTAGACGGATACCCCATGGGATTATTGGCTCATGGAAAATTCCACTAAATCTGACACCATAGCACAGCGCAATAGAAGCCCAGTGAGTAGGATTTGCACCACTACTATTAAAATCATTTTGTGTCACCAAGATAAAATGAACCATTGACACTAAAAGCTATCCATTGACTTCATTTGACATAGCATGGGCACGGTGTTGTCCACTCTCACGGTTTTATTGTGAGTCTTGAGTGTTTTTAAAGTTCCTGTTGCTGGAGTCGTGATAACATGATGAGAGTCTCAGCTTTCATTTAACTCTCATGGTTACAGGGGAAGGCTTGAAAATGTGAAGCCAAAGTTCCTTAAAGCCGCAGTAGCCAGCAGGCAAATTAAAAGAAACATAATATATTATTTCTTTAAAAATCTCATGATTTTAAACCAATTTTTGAGGACTGACTTAAAACTTTTGAACTCTTGGGGCTGGCAATACTGTAAGCTCAGCTTTTGAAATCAGACCTAGGTGTGCCAAAAATTAAGGTACCTAACAACAGCAGCTGCTTTTGAAAATATTGGCCTGATTCTCTGTATGCTTCAGTTTCCCTTCCTTTGAAAAGGGTTAATACTTCCTGATCTCACTACCTCACTAGAGTATAGCTAGAAGTAATTAGTTAGAGTGTTCAGCTCTTCAAAGATCCATGGTGCTACCTGAATGCTAAATGATACAGTTATTTACTATCAGGGCTTAAACTCTCATTTTGCTAAATACTGTGTTATGTTTGGTGAGTCAGGCCCTAGCACAAACTGTATTTCTTTCATTCTGTGTTCCCTGTAGAAATCAGGCCATCAGGTAATTATTATTTTCCATTTAGACTATTAGAGAAAGTAAAAGAATCCAACAGACAGCCCCTACTTACACCTTTTGGGACATGTTCTTTCCTCAGCCAGTGGCAGTACTGCCATTCAGTTCGTGGGTGCTCCATGAATACAGGGCTCAGAGGTGGGAAATGAATTTTTTTAGTTTGTCTTTTATACCTTATTACTGTATGTGACATGATTTTTTTTCTTTTAATTCACAGCCTACACTCATTAAATGTTTCTGGTGAATTATTTTCAATGCTCTTTTCTGGGTACTAATGGTATCCTGAAACTTTACAGAGTTGCATTATCTGGGCCTGAGAGCTGGAGTCTTTCCATGGATGTTCCTTTTAATTTCATTATTCATTTACTTTTCTTCTTCTGTGTTTGTCTCTGCCTGTCTCCTTCACAGCCCTGTTGTTGAATGAGCTTGGTAAGCGCTGCATTTCTTGTATTTCTTTTCCATTTTCCCAGTGTGTCTGTATATTGGTAGAAAATTATTTTGTTTGATTTTTCTTTTTGCTCATGAGAATCTCTTTAAAGGCTGTTAATACCATTTTACTAAGCCCAGGTAATTTAGATAAAGTTCTTCTTTGGGTATATGCTCCAAAAATTTTTAGCTGAGACATGAACACTTGTGTCAAAGTAGGGGACAATGGCTAAAAACATAAATGAAAGTGGCATTAATTATAATGACAAGGGAGCCCAAGGGGGTTAGGAACATTATTTCGCTGGGATTTGGGTAGCTAGCGCCTTTGGAAATCCCAAACAATAAACACATTTAGGGTCATAGTCTGTCACCCTTACATGCAATGAGTAGCTCCACAAGTAATCCCAATGGGATTACTAGGGGTTACACTCTACTGAATGGGAGCATGGGTACTGGACTCTGGCCCTCTAGTGGCTACAGCCAATACAACTGACTCCTCAGGTTTCCTACTATCCTGATCGATTTCACTGGGTACAATGAGCTCATTTGTAGCAAAAAGCTGCAGAAAGCTCTAAGAGTTTCAGAAATGACCCACAGAACTGAGCTGTGCAAACTAATCCACATCCTGTTATGCAGGGGTGAGAAACAGAATGTGTAAACTACCTGGCACCATTCTGGCCGGTATACTTTGCCCCGTGCACACTCTGATTTGGGAATCCGTGTGTGTGCACGTAAGGAGTTAGTCCAGAATAGTGATAGTATTTTAATCTCCCTTCCTTCCTTATGACTCCCCAGGGTAGCCATACCCTTACTAAATGCATCAAGAAAACGCTATGTGCTGTTTTGTGGCAGGTACAGCATGCTGCCTCCTTAGGGCACCCTGCAAAACCAGCCTGCAAACCCCACATACAGGCTATGCCAAAGTGTGTGTGGGGGGGGGCACAAATACACAAGATGGGAGGGGGAAGCCCAAGTGAAGCTAAAGCACTCTGCAGGCTACCTTGGAAAATCAAAACCCAGGCCTTAGCCATAGCTCAAACACACTCCGGCATTTCTGTGAGCATTGGACCACTATAAAAATCGCTGTTCTGGGCAGTGGTAACTCAATAGGAACAAAACTTTGACCCTGCTGTGGGTGAACAAGGAGGCTGTGTCTAGACTGGCCAGTTTTTCCGGAAAATCAGCCGCTTTTCCGGAAAAACTTGCCAGCTGTCTAGACTGGCTGCTTGAATTTCTGCAAGAACACTGACGATCTCATGTATGATTTTCAGTGATCTTGCGGAAATACTATGCTGCTCCCGTTCGACAAAAGCCCTCTTGCGCAAATGCTTTTGCGCAAGAGGGCCAGTGTAGACAACGTGGTATTGTTTTGCGCAAAAAAGCCTCGATGGCTAAAATGGCGATCGGGGCTTTCTTGCGCAAAAGCGCGTCTAGATTGGCCAGGGACGCTTTTCCGCAAAAAGTGCTTTTGCGGAAAAGCATCCGTGCCAATCTAGACGTTCTGTTCCAAAAATGCTTTTAATGGAAAACTTTTCCGTTAAAACCATTTCCGGAAAATCATGCCAATCTAGACGTAGCCGGAATGTTTCTAGGAATGTCTGAACACTCCGTGGTTTCATGGAAATGGTGGTGGAAGGGCTCTTCCTCTTCCCTGCCGTTGAATCTATCCCTCTTGAACAGGCTTCCATGTAGTCCTAAAGCTATCCAGCTTCAGCTGAGATTTAGCGCATGGTCCTCTCACACCCACCCCAGCAGTGCTTTTACTGCTGAAAATGTTCTCCCCCCCATAAAGAAAGACTCACAGAAGAGTAACTTGCTCTAAATGAGAGGACCTTGCATCATTTTGAGTTCTGTGCATCCCTCCCTCTGGTCTGCCTCCCACACTGTGCCCTACACTTGGGCAAAGCTGGCTTGAAAGGAGGGACAGTAGCTGTGGGGCTTTTGATCTTATCTACTGTGGGATTCTAGCCACTGCCACCCCCTAGAAATACCCTGTGTCTCATGCCTGGACTGCAGGAGAGGAATAGATTTGCACAGCTCAGCTTTGTTCTGAATCTTTAAAGTGCTTTGCACAGCCCACACTGGGCTTAGATTGGCCACTGCTAGGGTAGAACCTGCCAGAATGAACCTAGGAACCTGTGTCTCTCCCCGCCCCTACCCATATCCCAAAGAGGGCTACCATGGGTGGAAGGGAGGGCTAGCCATCTCCACAGCACCAGCCCTGTGACCAGCCTGTACCCCACTGAAGGCTGGCCACTCGTCCAGGCTGTGTGCTGCAAGAGAGGGTCCAAGGAAAACCACATCCCCACCCACACCTGTCCCTGGGAAGAGATAGCAGGAGCTGAGATCCTGGGGGCAGCCATGGCCGTGGCCTAGCGATGTGGCTGTTATGAACAGTGGGGTTTGCCTGGGGACAGAGCAGCTGCAGAAGAGGTTAAAGGACTCTAGTACTGTTGCTGGCCTCCTTGGGATTCCATAGGGTCCACAGTGCCGGGGCAGAAGGGAGGCTGGTTCCTGGGTCTGTGGAGCAAGGAGCAAACCACCTCCCCAAGTGGTCATGGGGGAGTACCTGGCTGCAGCTGTCTCCATGATTCTTGGGTGACTCTGTGGAAGAGGTTGATCCAGGAGTTGCTGTCTTAAGCCACGTGGGGTGGGAGGGAGGCTGGCATGTATCAAGCCCCTGGGCCTGCTGTCTCCTACTCCCCCACCTATTCAGAGCCCCACATTCAGAGTGGAGCACATGAGGTCTGGCAGGGTGTGTGGGGGCCATGCCACTCCGTGTAGACTTGAGGCAGGGGACAGTCCCTGCCAGCATTAGGAGACAGATGGCATAGTAAGCCGTTCCCCTTCAGAGCACACTGGCAGGAGTGTGTGGGCCACTGCTCGGGGGGAGGCTGCTGCGAGATGAATATCACTGTGATGATGTGAAATAGATGCTAATCTGCTGTCTCTCTTTCTCTCTCTCTCTTTTGTTTTGTTATTCCTTTAGGTGGCTTCACAATAACAGGTATGGATTTCTGATTCCCTCCTTGCCCCATGTTACTGTTCCTCTCTGCGTTGTTAACTGCTGGTGCTCATTCTGCTCTTCTCTCTTTATTTCCTGTTTATTTTTTAATGGAGGGAAACATCTGAATGGTAAGAAGGTCTGTTCCGTTTCCTTGCCACTTGCGGAGAGCTGCTATGTTAGCACTGCCCCGTCTAACAGCGAGTGATGTGCCTTGTACCACCTTAACCTCACGCCTGTTTCACAGTAACCCCGGTCCTTCAGCTGCAGGGATTACAAGTCTTACTAGGAAGAGTAGCTCAGCGCAGAACTCACAGCCCTGGGGAGGGGGGGAATGAGCCACAGCCTCTCCTTGGGCTGCTTCTCACAGCGTCTGGGACCCCAGCACCCTGTGCCACAACAGCCGGTTCCTGCACAGGGTCCTGTGGGGGGCAGCCTCGGGCTGTCCACAGTCCTGCCACAGAGGGATTTTCTCCCAGGGCCAGGCTACTGCTGGAGCTGGTTTCCTGCTCAGGGAGATGCGTGTGCAGCCTAGCAGTGTATCTGTGGCAGCAGGAGGGGCTAGCTGTCCAAAGTAGGGCTGTTAAATATCAGTTAATTGAATAGTCAATTGACCTCATTAATTCTTATTGGTTACTCGCCTATTCTATAGTCCCGGGGGGTGAGGTTGGCAGCCAGTGTGCTCCAGCCCCGCTCTTGGGGAACCCCTGCCACTCTGCGCTGCTGCCTCTGTGTCAGTTTGAAAACCAGCTCCCCCCTCATAGACCGGCTGCCTGTCACCCCAGGCATGCTGCCCTAAATGCAGGCAGCATGCATAGCGCCGTACAGGACACCCACTACCTTCCCTGAGAGGTATGTCCAGACTCCACAGAAGAATGGGGATTAGATCCCTGTCCCCAGATGCTGGGGGCCATGTAACTGCATTTCTCTGTCAGCAAAAATGGCTGGGTGGGTCTGTTTCCCTTTTATCAGAGAGGGATTAGTGAGAAACAGAGAATCAGTTGTCTTCTGTCATTCCCACTGTCAGTCCAGTGGCAATCAGTGCTGCCGAGAGACTGGGAAATAAAGCCATGAGGCTGAATGCTGCCAAGAGATGCTTCCCTGGTGTGTTTGCAAATGCTGCTCCACAATGACACCAAGAAATCAGTCCTCCTGCCAGAGTTTAGTGATCTTGGCTCCCGCGTTGGGGAGTGAGAGAGGAAGGATGGTTTATCCTAGATCATTGCTGGAGTTGGAATGGCAAAGGCACAGCTGAGGAGCAGCAGCTGTGTGCTTTTGGCGTGTGAGCATTAGCTCATCAGACATGCCAGCCCCATCTGAAAAGCGTGTTCAGAGGAGTTCCTGCAAACCCAGTGACATGACCTAGGGAACGGTCTCTGCACGGAAGACACTCCTGCCTCCTGCTGGAGCCTGGTGCGGGACTAAGGATGCCATGCCACTGCTGCATCTCCCCATAGTCTGGGCTGCCTAATGGCCTGCTCAGAGCTCAGCCTACATTACAGCAACCCCACATCAGCTCTAATTTACCCTTGGCTGCAACAACACCATAGGGCCACAGGATCAGCTGAGATAGCTGGAGTATTGTAGCATTTCAGCCACATTCTCTTCCCCACAACTGTCTGCGCTAGGGGCTGGTAGAAGAGACAGTTATGGCAGCTCTGTGCTCTCTCCCGTGCAGACCCTGTGCTAGGGCATCCCAGCATGGAGATTTGCTGCCTTCACAGACCAGAGAAGCTTCACCGGGTAGTGGGGAGCTGGGCCTATTGGTTGTTTTTTAAGTTTTTCCAGTTACAGACGAACTCAGCTACCCCTTTGAAACTTTAGAACAAACAATTAGACAAGCATGCAGGTGTATTCACAGGGTTGTGTGTGGGCAATGCATGCGACACCAAATCTCTGCCCTTGTCCAGTAGGGAGCAGACACATGTGCCTCCTTGGTTAGTGTACAGCTTGGAGGTGTTGCTCTGCTGTTAGCTCTGCCTTAGAGAAGAGCCCCCTTAGTAACAAGATGAAAGGGGCACTGAGCGACTCTGCATGAGGCGGGATTCAGAGGGCCAAAGTCAGACAAAGGGAAACTGTTTTTGGCTAACAAGGTACTTCATGTACCTCTGATGTCCCTGGCCGCTTGTCTGAAAAGCGCACATGGAATCAGACCTTGAGGCACCAGCCAAAACCAGGACAGGTAAAAACATTAAATAACACCACCTGCAATTTTCAAGTTTTTTCCAGTGTCACTGAGCTGGAACTTGCCCAGCTGTGCTGGAAATAGATGGCTCTAGCTTGCCACCCTGACTACAAGGTGATCTCTTGGATCCCTTGTCTCTCGCTCTGCTTTTTCCCAGCAGTACAGGAGAGCAAACCAGAAGAGTGTCTGCAATGGGAATTTAACACACTAATCTTGTGTGAAATAGAAATAGAGCTCACTAACATCACCAAGTCATTATGATCCATCCACTCATCTTCTGCCCATCACTTTGTCAGGTAAACCTGTCTTCAGGAAGGTCCATGCTAGAGAGCATCCAATTCCCTCTACTGTAATCAGCATTCAAGGTATACATTTGAACTTTGTTGTCTAGGACCACTGTTTCATTGACACAAAGCTATGGCTTTTGAGTGTTTATGTACTGACTCTAGAGATTTTCTTTTTATACACCTTTTGTTTATACTGAGTTCAGGGAATACCTAGTTTCAGTAGCAGGGTTTACAATGAGCTGTGTGCAAGTGGTCCCAGCTCTTGAACAAATGAACTCACAGATGGACAGACAGATGCACATTTCTAAAATATATAGTAAGATTTGAACTGGCCTACTTCAGCATCTTCACTTGACTTCTTGGGGAGACTGAGTAGGGATCACAGACTGATAAATGTTCAGGCACAAAGGGACCACTAGATGCTCTAGTATGGCCTCCTGTATATCACAGGCCAAAGAATCCCATCAGCTACTCCTGTACTGAGCCCAGCGACTTGGAGTTGGCTAAAGCAGGTCTTCCAGAAAGGTATCCAGACTTGGTCTGAAGACTTCAAGAGTTGGTGAATCCATCTCTTCACTTAGTTCCAGTGGTTAATCACCCTCACTATTAAAAATTGGGGCCTTATTTCTAACTAGAAAAGGTACCTAGTGTTGCTTGGTTCCTTAACTCAAATAAGTTTTGTTTTTCTTCATTTAAATAATTGCTCTTGGGTGGGGCTGGGGATGAGGGGTTTGGTATGCGGGCTGCCTTGTGAAGAGAGGACAACCCCAGCCCTCTCTCACCTTGACAGCATTGAGCCAGGTGAGAAGCACTTCTCCATGGCCACTGCAGCTCCAGCAGGCACAGCCATGAGAGGGTACATGTCACCTGGCTGGGGGACAGGCACACAGATAAATACAAACAGATAAACTCAATTAAATTAAATTAAACAAACCGCTGTTGGACCAATGGGGTTATAGCTGTCCCACTCCCCATCTTTGGCTCCTTGCTGCCCCCCTGTGGTCAGTCTACAGTATTACTGTCCCTTCTGCCAGACTCCTTTTCTATTTTATGAGAAACAATGAAATTTCAGGCACATCCTCTTGTCCTAGCACAACCAACCCCTGACCTTGCTGTGAGTTATGATAAGAGAAAGCTGTATGCCAAATTTGTTGGTCCTAGCCCTTGAACAAATGGTCTCACAGACAGACAGGTGCATATTTCTAAAATATACTGTAAGATTTGAATTGGCCTACTTCACCTCACAGGCACTGGGTCATCTTCTGCCTATTCTCCAAGCAATGTTTGCCTGAAGCATGTGCTAGATTCTTTTACCTTTCACCCCAGGTTGACAGTGTTATTGGCCTCAAAATTTCTTTAGGTTTTCAGTTCAGTGACAGGAATCCATGTAGACCTTGATCCCTTTCCAGACAGCTTCTTGTGTCCATATGCTGTATCCTTCCTCACCTTTCTCATACTGCATCCCTTGTCCCCAGGTCACTTGCTTTTCTTCCAGAGCAGACCCTCTTGCACACCTTGTGGTTTCCCAACAGCTTCCCCCACACATTAAAGCAGGCCTCTGTGGAAAGGAGCTGTCAGGACAGGCATCATGTGCAAAGTTCCCATGGAGATGTGCATACTTTGTAAAGCGTGCATCACACAGATGGGTGTATCGAATGCATGCATCCAGTTGAGGTTGGTGTCAGTCAAACTCATGAGTGTCTTTCTTACAAGCATTGTTACAGGCTGGGTACTGAATGGCTAAGTAGCAGTTCTGCAGAAAAGGACCTGGGGATTACAGTGGATGAGAAGCTGGATATGAGTCAACAGGGTGCCCTTCTAGCCAAGAAGGCAAATGGAATATTAGGTTGCATTAGGAGGAGCATTGCCAGCAGATCCAGAGATGTGATTATTCCTCTATGTTCGGCTCTGGTGAGGCCACATCTGGAGTATTGCATCCAGTTCTGGGACCCTCACTATGGAAAGGATGTGGACACATTGGAGAGGGTCCAGCAGCGGGCAACCAAAATGATTAGGGGGCTGGAGCACTTGACCTATGAAAAGAAGCTGAGGGATTTGGGCTTATTTAGTCTGCAGAAGAGAAGAGTGAGGGGGGATTTGATAGCAGGCTTCAACTCCCTGAAGGAAGGTTCCAAAGAGGATGGAGAGAGGCTGTTCTCAGTAGTGACGGATGGCAGAACAAGGAGCAATGGTCTCAAGTTACAGTGGGGGAGATCTAGGTTGGATATTAGGAAAAACTATTTCCCTAGGCGGGTGGTGAAGTACTGGAATGGGTTCCCTAGGGAGGTGGTGGAATCTCCATCCCTAGAGGTTTTTAAGTCTCAGCTTGACAAAGCCCTGGCTGGGTTGATTTAATTGGGATTGGTCCTGCTTTGGGCCGGGGGCTGGACTTGATGACCTCCGGAGGTCTCTTCCAGCTCTAGGATTCTATGATTCTACTATACACTTTGAAGGATAATGGGCTGATGCTTCTCCACTGCCTTGCACCTTACGTCAGTATTTACATTAGGGCAAAATGGCTGTAAACTACTAAAAGGTCTGCTTGGCCATATGAGGTACCAGGCATATGGGGATTCATGGCCGGTGTGTGCACTTCAAGGCCCCTAGCCTCAGCCTGTGTAAATCCGTATAGGTCCATTAAAGACAATGTTGAACTTGCAGACATTACAGCGATGTGGATTTACACTAGCTGAGGGTCTAACCTGTGTTGCACACCCTTCAGAATATGCACTTCAGTAATATTCATGTCTTTATGATGTCCAGTATTTTTCAGCATACACTAAGGATAGCTTCCCTCCCCAATCAGTTCCAATCTCTGTTGGGTCCAAGTTTTCACATGAAGCTGTGGCAGAGTTCTGATGAGCCTGAGCCCTGGGAAAGTCTTTGATAAGTGAATAGCAGGGCTATTTTATACACTTGCTGCTGTTTTCTAATCTCCCTCTGTGATACCTCCCAAGCTCTCTGGGGTAAGTTCTTGTCCTGAGAGGAAGTGTGGTATGGAGAGTTTAAGGAGAATTGGGTTTTTCTTGAGTCCTCCTTTATGCTCCCATCCTGCCTAGGAGCTGAGTCTACCTTCCTGGACCTGCTGAGGCAGCAGCAGCCAGCTGGCAGGGGTAAAAGGGAGAGAAGACCATCTGCCAGCAGCTACAAGCTCCCCAATGCTTCTCTCTCCCACAAGAAGCAAGAGATGGGGCTATGGGGGAGTAGAGCCAGTCCTTTGACTGTGTGGGAGGCAGGGTCAGCCAGGTCTAACTTGACTGCACTGGGCGGGCCAGGCCTAAATTAAAGGCATGGGGTGTCTGACTTGTATCTGTTACACTGAGGGTGGGCAGAGTCCCTCTCCATCTGTAATGGGTTACACAGTGGCCCTCCTTGATTGGCACCTCAGGTGCTTCTGTTAAAACCATTCTAGACTGACGAGTCAGGCCTTCAAGCAGCCTGTGTGTTCAATTGGCTTGTTCCAAGTGACAGTGACATTATTGTCAACCTTGAGATGTCAGCCCCATTGATTGCTAAGGGATGGGAAATGTACCTCACCACAAACCCACCAGCACATTGTGGAGTTCTAGAGCATCACAAAAATCTGACAAGGGATTTTCAGTTAATAATTATCCATTCTGAATCTGCAAAGAATTAAACCACAACAGTGATAGGCCTGGGTGGCTGGATCACCATATCAGAACAGTGCAGATTCTGCTTTGTAGTGGAGAGACTCTGGCTTGGGGGGAGGGAGGGAATCTGTTCTGTGAGGGCAAACAAAGATGGAAGTAAATATGCAGACCCGCATCTTATCCATTGCTGTGAATATTTGTCCTGAAGGCTGGTTATCTGAGTGACAGCCCACATTAGGCTATGTTGTGGGGCTGGCAGTAAGCAGCCTGCAGGGTGACCTTGAGTGAGTCAGTTCTCCGCTTTGCACCTCTATTTCTATTTGTCCCTGTGTATTGCAAGCTCTTGCAACCAGAATCCATTTCTATATGTACGTTCAGCTTCTAGCATAACAGGGCCCGGATCTCAGCTGGTGTCTCTCGGTGCTAGCGCAATACACACAAATAATAATAACAAAGGCAAGTTCCATGGAGATTAGAAATAAGGGGTTTTTTTGAAGTGGGCTAATAAAGATGGGGGAAAGCCGATTGGTGCAGAGGAGCATGTGGATCAGACAGAGACGTCTTAGAGGAGAGTCTATTGATAGAGATTCTCTAGGTTTTAGTCAGGAGGAGAGGATGGAAGAGGATAAAGTATAGGCCAGATCAGATGAAAAACAAACATTCACATAAAAAAGAATCCAACACATCAGAAAAGGGCAGACAAATAAACAGTGACAAGTTTTTAAAGTGCTTGAACACAAATGCTAGCAGTCAAAAAAATAAAATGGGTGAACTAGAGTGCCTCGTGTTAAAGTAGGATACTGATATAATAGGCATCACAGAAACCTGGTGGAGTGAGGACAATCAATGGGACATAATCATTCCGGGGGTACAAAATATATTGGAAGGACAGAACAGGTCGTGCAGATGGGGGAGTGGCACTATATGTGAAAGCAAATTTAGAATCAAATGAAGTAAAAATCTTAAATGTATCAACATGTTCCATAGAATCACTATGGATAGTAATTCCCTGCTCTAATAAGAATATAACAGTAGGGATCTATTATCGACCACCTGACCAGGATAGTAATAGTGACTATGAAATGCTAAGGGAGATTAGAGAGGCTATCAAAATAAAGAACTCAATAATAGTGGGGGATTTCAACTATCCCCATATTGACTGGGTACATGTCACCTCAGGACGAGATGCAGAGACAAAATTTCTTGATACTTTAAATGACTGCTTCTTGGAGTAGCTGGTACAGGAATCCACAAGGGGAGAAGCAATTCTTGATTTAGTCTTGAGTGGCGCGCAGGATCGGGTCCAAGAGGTAACTATAACAGGACCGCTTGGAAACAGTGACCATAATATAATAACATTTAACATCCCTGTGGTGGGAAGAACACCTCATCAGCCCAACACTGTGTCATTTAATTTCAAAAAGGGGAACTATGCAAAAATGAGGAGGTTAGTTAAACAGAAATTAAAAGGTACAGTGAATAAAGTAAAATCCCTGCAAGCTGCATGGACACTTTTCAAAGACACCATGATAGAGGCCTAACTGAAATGTATACCCCAAATTAAAAAAAAACATAGTAGAAGAACTAAAAAAAGAGCCACCGTGGCTTAACAACCATGTAAAAGAAGTAGTGAGAGATAAAAAGACATCTTTTTAAAAGTGGAAGTCAAATCCTAGTGAGGTAAATAGAAAGGAGCATAAACACTGCCAAATTAAGTGTAAAAATGTAATGAGAAAAGTCAAAAAGGAGTTTGAAGAACAGCTAGCCAAAAACTCAAAAGGTAATAACAAAATGTTTTTTTGTTTTTAAGTACATCAGAAGCAGGAAGCCTGCTATACAACCAGTGGGGCCCCTGGACGGTCGAGGTACAAAAGGAGCACTTAAAGATGATAAAGTTATTTCAGAGAAACTACATGAATTCTTTGCTTCAGTCTTCATGGCTGAAGATGTTAGGGAGATTCCCAAACCTGACCCGTCCTTTGTAGGTGACAAATCTGAGGACTTGTCACAGATTGAAGTGTCATTAGAGGAGGTTTTTGGAATTAATTGATAAACTTAACAGTAACAAGTCACCGGGACCGGATGGCATTCACCCAAGAGTTCTGAAAGAACTCAAATGTGAAATTGCGGAACTATTAACTATGGTTTGTAACCTATCCTTTAAATCAGCTTCTGTACCCAGTGACTGGAAGATAGCTAATGTAACACCAATATTTAAAAAGGGCTCTAGAGGCGATCCCGGCAATTACAGACTAGTAAGTCTAACATCAGTACCGGGCAAAATAGTTGACACAATAGTAAAGAATAAAATTGTCAGACACATAGAAGAATATAATTTGTTGGGCAAAAGTCAGCATGGTTTCCGTAAAGGGAAATCATGTCTTACTAATCTATTAGCGTTCTTTGAAGGGGTCAACAAACGTGGACAAGGGGGATCCAGTAGATATAGTGTACTTAGATTTCCAGAAAGCCTTTGACAAGGTCCCTCACCAAAGGCTCTTGCGTAAATTAAGTTGTCATGGGATAAGAGGGAAGATCCTTTCATGGACTGAGAACTGGTTAAAAGATAGGAAACAAAGGGTAGGAATAAATGGTAGATTTTCAGAATGGAGAGGGGTGTCCCCCAAGGGTCAGTACTAGGACCAATCCTGTTCAACTTATTCATAAATGATCTGGAGAAAGGGGTAAACAGTGAGGTGGCAAAGTTTACAGATGATACTAAACTGCTCAAGGTAGTTAAGACCAAAGCAGACTGTGAAGAACTTCAAAAAGATCTCACAAAACTAAGGGTACGTCTACATTAGCCTCCTAGATCGATCTAGGGAGGCTAATGAGGGCAACCGGAATTGCAGATCAAGCCCGGGATTTAAATATCCCACGCTTGATTTGCATGTTCCCGGCTGGTCGCCATTTTAGAAATTGACTAGCCCGAAGTAACTGCCCGCGTCTACATGCGGCAGTGAAACAGGATTCCGGAATAAAGCCCTAAATCGAATTAGGTGGTATTCCTTGTGGAATGAGGTTTACCACCTAATTCGATTTAGGGGCTTTATTCCGGAATCCCGTTTCACTGCTGCATGTAGACGCGGGCAGTTACTTCGGGCTAGTCAATTTCTAAAGTGGTGACCGGCCGGGAACATGCAAATCAAGCACAGGATATTTAAATCCCGGGCTTGATTTGCAATTCCGGTCGCCCTCATTAGCCTCCCTAGATCGATCTAGGGGGCTAGTGTAGACGTACCCTAATTGGTTGGGCAACAAAATGGCAAATGAAATTTAATGTGGATAAATGTAAAGTAATGCACATTGGAAAAAATAACCCCAACTATACATATAATATGATGGTGGCTGATTTAGCTACAACTAATCAGGAAAGAGATCTTGGAGTCATTGTGGATAGTTCTCTGAAGATGTCCATGCAGTGTGCAGCGGCAGTCAAAAAAGCAAACAGGATGTTAGGAATCATTAAAAAAGGGATAGAGAATAAGATGGAGAATGTCTTATTGCCCTTATATAAATCCATGGTACGCCAACATCTTGAATACTGCGTACCTATGTGGTCTCCTCATCTCAAAAAAGATATATTGGCATTAGAAAAGGTTCAGAGAAGGGCAATTAAAATGATTAGGGGTTTGGAATGCCTCCCACATGAGGAGAGATTAAAGAGACTGGGACTTTTCAGTTTGGAAAAGAGGAGACTAAGGGGGGATATGATAGAGATATATAAAATCATGAGTGGTGTGGAGAAAATGAACAAGGAAAAGTTCTTTACTTGTTCCCATAATATAAGAACTAGGGGCCACCAAATGAAACTAATGGGCTGCAGGTTTAAAACAAATAAAAGGAAGTTCTTCACACAGCGCATGGTCAATCTGTGGAACTCTTTGCCTGAGGAGGTTGTGAAGGCTAGGACTATAACAGGGTTTAAAAGAGAACGAGATAAATTCATGAAGGTTAAGTCCATAAATGGCTATTAGCCAGTATGGATAAGGAATGGTGTCCCTAGCCTCTGTTTGTCAGAGGGTGGAGATGGATGGCAGGAGAGAGATCGCTTGATCATTACCTGTTGGATTCACTCCCTCTGGGACACCTGGCATTGGCCACAGTCGGCAGAGAGGGTACTGGGCTGGATGGACCTTTGGTCTGACCCAGTATGGCTGTTCTTATGATTGACCTTGACAGCCGCCGCATATGCAGTTGTTTGTTTGTGCAGGCACTTAGCTGCAAGGGAAGCAGCTCAAGGGGGCAGGGAGGAACTAAAGACACAAGGAGACAGGTGGCTTCTCCGAATTAAGGGAGCGGGATGAATAGTTTATGAAAGCGCTGCTTGGGTGTCTTAGTAGCAAATGTAAAAGACAAAAGGCGGCTGATGCTCATAGTCCAAAGAGCCACCTGCTGCTAGAAAAGAATGGAAGATGCTGAGCATTGGTATTTTTCAGGTGAAACTCCACTCAGGTCCAGCTGGTGTCAGTTGGCATAGCACCACTGAAGTTGGGTAGACAGTCTCCACTGACATCAGTGAAGTTTTGTTGACTCACACCAGGCAAAGAGTCAGCTCTGACACGGCCAAGATCCAAAGTGTTTTTTTCTTTCCTTGCCTTTTCTTTTTGCCAAACTATTGAGCCTAACACCTTTGGGGTTTAAAACTAAATCCTTCCTCTCTAACAGTGCTGACGGTCAGGGTTCCAGCCACACCGTGCTGCTTTTGTCTTGCTTGTAGCATTTTCATGTGTAAAATATGTTACTAGCAATTCCAGCCACTGGAGGTTTTTAAGAACAGGTAGGACAAGCATCTGTAAAGGGCAATCTAGATTTGCTTGGTCCTGCATCAGCATGGGGGATATGATATAGATGGGCGCATGGTGTTGATTGTTGAAGTCCTTCCTAGCCCAACATTTCTATGGTTCTATGAATACATGCAGAGAGGGCTTGTAAAGAACAAACACAGACACAGTAGGTCAGACCAATGGTCCAGATAGCCCAACCTCCTGTTTTGGAAAGCGGCCAGTACCAGAGCTTCAAGGGGAGTGTACAGAACAGGGCAGGTGGGAAGATCCACTTCTGCTTTCCACTTTGGTCTTCTGGCAGTCAGAATTACAGGGTCAGACTGAGCATGGGGTGGTATCCCTGATCACTGTGGCTAAGAGCCATTGATAGACTTCTTCTCTCCTCCATGAACTTCTCTAGTTTTTTAACCACGTTATAGTTTTGGCCTTCACAGCATCCCTTGGCAATGAGTGCCATGGGTTAATTGTGCATTGTATAAAAAAGTACTTCTGTTTGTATTAAACCTGCTGCCTATTAATTTGATTGGGTGACCCCTGGATTTTGTCTTGTTAGGAAGAGTAAACACATTTCTCAATTCACTTTTTTACCACCCATGATTTTCTAGACCTCTGTCATATCCTCCTCCCCCTAGGCCCTCTTTTCTCATCTGAACAGTTCTAATCTTTGTAATCTCTTGTTGTATGGAAGCCATTCCATACCCTTGATCAGCTTTGTTGCTGTTCTCTGAACCTTTCCCAGTCCAGTAGATTCTTTTTGAGATGGGCAACCACCTATATTGTGGACAATTCTCTAGTGCAGACAGGGTGCCAGTATTTCAGGGATATGAACAACTAGTCAACAGGCTTGTCAACTAGTCACTAGTCAAAGTGGCAGCACCGCATGGAGCCTGAGGCCAGACCGCGAGCTCCACACGGTGCTGCCACTTTGAAATACCGCGTGCAGCTGGGGTGTCCCCAGGCTGCACATGGCTTTTCAAAACAGCAGCGCTGTGTGGAGGCTGGGATCAGCTGGGGGCTCCCCCGCTGACCCCAGGCTGCATGGAGCCTGACGCTGGGCTCCCCACGGCGTTTCAAAGCGGCAGCACTGTCCCCAGCTGACTCCAGGCTCCATGCAGTGCTGCTGCTTTGAAACCAGGGCCGGATTAAGGGGGGGGGCTAGCCAGGCAGCTGCCCAGGGCGCCAACCTATGGGGGGCGCCTGATGGCAGTTGTAAGGGGCACCGTGTGCCTGGCCGCGCAGCGCCCCTTAGAGCTGCCATCAGGCGCCGCACGCCCAGGGTTGAGGGCCACACAGTGCCCCTTAGAGCATCCATCAGGCACTGCACGCCGGGGGCCGTGTGGCACCCCTTAGAGCTGCAATCAGGCGCCGCATGCCCGATTGCAGCTGTAAGGTGCGCAGCGCGCCAGGGGGTGGGGCCGCTCATGTGCCATGCGCCCGGGGGCAGAGCCGCGCATGTGTCGCCCGCCCACTGCTCAGGGCACAGGAATGGCTCGAGCCGGCCCTGTTTGAAACACTACATGCAACCTGACACCAGGTTCCCCGCAGTGCTGCCACTTTGAATCCCTGCTGGCCCAGTGCTCCCTGCAGTGCTTTACCTTTGAAGTATAGCAACAGTCCTAGGGGGGCGCCCTATCGACTAATCGAATAGGTGATGCAAATTGCATCGACTATTTGATTAGTCAGTTACTCAAAATTTAACATCCCTACAGTGTTTGCAGTTTTTCTGTTCATTGCCTTCGGACATGCAGATAATTAAGGTACAGGGCTTGGAGTTTTATTGCATTGCCATGTTCCTGAAGCTATTTTGTAGGCTGACTAGCAGATTCTACTTGCATATGTTGCCTTTCACTCAGGATGAATCTGTCACACTGAGACAGAGCCACCAAAAGTCCCGTTGACTTCCCAGGGTACAGCCCAGAAGACAGAGCTGTTGCCAAAAGACTGATCTCACCTTTCTGCTGTGGCTCCAATTTTTAAAAAAAGTTACCACCATTTGCTGTTTGTCTTACAGGGCAAACATGATGTGAGTTTGTGCTGTAATGTGTTGGTACTGTGTTGGCATATTGGCAGTGCTGTGAAGTCAGAAGAAAATCCCATGACATCATAATTCAGAGTTATGACATGATGATGCAACATCCCAGAGCCTAACTGTAATAAAACCCAGTGCGAGGTTAGATCTAGGGGTGTTAAATTGTGTTTAATTGGCTAATCAAGTAGTTGATGGATTTCCATTGACTACTTGATTAGTGGATAAGGGGGGAAACTGCAGAGCCACAGCAGGATTAGCTCCCGGCCCCGGGAGCTAACCCCGCTGCGGCTCTGCCTTCTAAATGTAGTAACAGCCGCCTGGCTCTTACTACATTTAAAAGGCAGAGGTGCAGCAGGGGACCAGGCATGAGCTGGGACAGCTGATTCTCGCCTTGCACCTGGTCCCCCACTGCACCTCTGCCTCCCCTGTCCTCCCACGGAGACGGTGCTGGGGGTGGTGGAAACTGTCTTTTAAGCCAGTTCCCCCCAGCACTGGCTCCTGCTCTTCCCCCTTGCTGCCTGCAGTAGTCACTCAACTACCCAATGAGCAACTACTTGACTAGCCACTTACATCCCTAGTTAGATCCAGTGCAACAGGAAATTCCTTGTAAATAAAATCATTAACAGCTTTGTTGAATAATAGTTATTCTCTATTTTTTCCATCCACGAGCTTTTGGAGTCATTGTGGATAGTTTTCTGAAATATCTGTTCCATGTGCAGAATCGTTATAAAAGCTAACAATGCGATACAGAAAAATATAATAACACCACTATATAAATCTACGGTACACCCAGACCTTGAATACTGCATGCAGCTCTCGTCACCTCGTCTCAAAAAAATAAAATAAAGAGAGAGAGATTAGAACTGGAAACAATACAGAAAAGGGCAACAAAAGTTAGGAGTGTGGAGCAGCTTCCATATGTGGAGAAATTTTTAAAAGATTATAACTGTTTAGCTTAGAAAAAAGAAACTAAAGGGGATATAACAGATGTCTATCAAATCACGAATGGTGTGGAGCAAGAGAATAAGGGAAGTGTTATTTATTCCTTCACATAACACAAAAAACAGGGATTGCCAATGAAATTGAAGCAACAGGTTAAAACAAACACAAGGAAGTACTTTTTCATACATCACACAGTCAATCAACCTGTGGAACTTGCTACCAAGAGATGTTGTGAAGGTGGAAAGTATAGTTGGGTTCAAAAAAGAGTTAGCCAAGTTCCTGAAGGATAGTTTCATCAATGGCTATCAGTCAAGATAGTCAGGGACTGCAGCTCCATGCACCAGTTGCAGTCCCTGACGATCCAGGAATTTGATCTATGCCATCAAATGCCAGCAATGCCCCACTGCTATATATATTGGACAAACTGGATAGTCCCTACGGGAAAGAATCAATGGACACAAATCAGATATACGTAAAGGGAACTAACAGAAACCTGTTGGAGAACACTTCAATCTACCTAAGCACTCTTTAAAAGATCTTCAAGTGGCTGTCTTGTCACAAACCAATTTTACAAGCCAAATACACAGAGAGGTGTTGGAATTACAATTCATCCACAAATTCAATTCTCACACTGATGATCTCCTCAATCGAGATAACAGATGGCTGGGACATTATCAACCTAACATTCAATGAAGGTGCCAACAGCTCTTTGTCTGTGTAGATTCTTGCATTAGTACCCTTCCTATCTAATTGCTATCCTATGATCCTTATCTGCTTCTTTTAACTATCCAATCTTCAGGTGCTTATACATTACCAGTACTGCCTATTTGTTTTTCCCTTTAATATTTTCATACCCTCTGCTCCTTGTTTCCCTCCCCCTTCCTTTTTTCCCCTTCCTCCCTCTCCCTTCTCCCCTGTTTATTTTGGGTCTGCACATCCTAAACTCAAAACTCTGGTCATCTGAAGAAGTGGGCTGTGCCCACGAAAGCTCATGATACCATCTACATGTTTTGTTAGTCTATGAAGTGCTTCCAGACCATTTGTTGTTTTTTAAGTTTATCCTGAACAGACGAACTCAGCTATCCCATGAAGCTTCCATGCACTAAGTGAGCCTAAATCTCCAGCTGCCAGAAGCTGAAACTGGACGACAGGGGATGGATTGCTCAGAATTGCCCTGTTCTGTTCCTTCTTTATGAAGCATCTGGCACTGGTTGCTGTCAGAAGACAGAATTCTGGCCTGGCTGGACCACTAGTCTGACCCAGTGTGGCCGCTCCTGAGTCATGTGGATAATATATGAGGGCAACACAGGCCTAATAGGAGTTGTACATTCATCAAAACACTGGTTTGGCTGAGGTTCAGATAAGAATTTGAATTTTTGGATGCTTAATCCAAATAACCTTTTCCAAGGTTCATTTACCTATTGCTAGTTGTTTAGACAAGCAAGCATAACACACCTATCATAAAGTGGTGACAGAGTCTTCAAACTACTTGCTTCAGGCTCGATTGAAATCTGCCTCACCAATTTTCTGACTCTCTGCAAAAAATTCTCAGCAAAGCACTCAAAATATTAGAACCCCTGCTCAGAGTCCTTGCTTATGCATCAGTAATAATGGGCTCAGAGACATACAGAGCCTCATGTGGGCACTGCACAGTCTTTGACACAAGCCTCATGCTATGATTGTCCGGTGCCTGAAGAGAATGCACTATGTCTACTTGCGTACCACAAATTAGACCCTTAGGTCCTGAGCTCAGTGATTTGGGGGATCTCTAAGGTATGACTTTACTCAGGATTTACACTAACGTAACTAACCATGATCAGAATCTGCCTGACTACACTCACAATACTCCATTACTTGAAAGTTTAGGGTGCAAAGTCACGCACTCAAAAGCTAGGTGATGCCAGAGGTAAAGTTGGTTATTTATATTTTTGCCACAGTGAACCTTGACTATGCCTTCAGTTGCCTGTCGTTCACATACAGGCAGGGCGGCTGAGATAGCTGAGCCCTTCTAGATAGGCTGGGTGGCCTGTTTGCATGCAGATTTTCAGAAACACTCAGCACTGGCCTAATCCAGCTCCCATTAAAGTCAAGGGGCATTTCACCATTGGGTTCACTGGGGACAGAGAGAGGCCAATACAGAGGCCTTTTTGACAAGCCCACCTTAGATTAATTGTCCTAAAAATTGCCACCATAGCAGCTCCAGGGGAGCATCCATAGCTGACGGAGACTGAGATTGTGAATGTTTCCCTATAGTCCAGGCTGAATTCAAGAAGACCTGATAGGGGTGGAAGGGATTTGCAATGCGGAAGAGTTATGAGCTAGTGATCTCATTTGCTAGCACTCCCAGGCAAGCCATCTGCAGCAGAAAACCTTTCAGCGCAGGCACTTGCCTATTGCTTAATGTCCTCTACCTTGTGCCAACAACTGTCTGTCACTTGTGCCTTAGCTCCAGAGAATATTTTAGCTTAGAGCTAGATGCTACTGACAGAAGCCAGTACCAGAAAGTGAAAGACTGTGTGTTGTTCAAAAGTTGGCTGTGTTGTTACAGAGGAGAATGAAGAGAAACAGCCACTGACGAGCAAAGAGGAGGAAGAGCGCCGCATTGCAGAAATGGGACGCCCAGTGCTGGGAGAACACACCAAACTAGAAGTCATTATTGAAGAATCCTATGAGTTCAAGGTACAGCAGTTGTCTACCTCACTCACCACAGGGCATACAAGCCTTCAGTTCACATTAGCTTCTCTAACTGCATTTTACAGGTTGAACCTCTCTAGTCCGGCACACTCTGGCCCGGCAACATCTGTGGTCCGACATGATTTTAATTAGCCATATGTCCACTTATCAAGGGTGTGGCCAACTTTCTTGCAGTCCCATAAAGATTGTTTACAGCCACCAGACCTGGTGTTCTGTGCTATAATTTAGCCCTAATTTCCCACTACATGTCTTCTAAGAGCCCTGTAAGCAGTGGAAGTATTGGTAATGCTTCTAGACAATATTGACCTCCTGTAGTCCAGGAAATTCTCTGGTTCAGCATTGGTCAGGTCCCAAGGGTGCTGGTCTAGAGAGGTTCAATCTATATTAGATTGCTAAACTAGGAGCTCTGTCCTTTTTAAATGCACAGTAACCACATATCTGGCAAGCACATGCTATGCACAAGAGGATGGCATCCTTTCCAAGCAAGTATACACAACACTTGAGGCTCCAATTCAGCAAAGAATTGACACACATGCTTAAATCCATCCCTGTTCAGCAAAGAACTCAAGCTCATGCTTACCTTCTTGTGACTTCAGTGGGATTCGAGCTAATGCCTAAGTCAGAGGTTCTTAACCTTTTTACCTTCACACCTCCCCTGAAAGTGAACTTCATGTTCACACCCCCCCCCCCCCCGGGAGCCATTTTGTGCACAGCCTAGCCCCGCCCCCTCACCTGACAGGAAGCTAAGGGGCGTGGCTAGGACCATAAGAACTCTGCCAGGCAGCTCAGTTGGGGCCCAGCCTCTGAGGGAGACAGAGGCCTGCCCAGAGCTCCTGGCTGACGATGCTGAGACCTGGCTCGGGCCTCCCACAGCTGCCTTCCCTCAGGCCAGCGAAGGCTTCCCTGCCTGGGCCGCCAAGGCCTGGCCAAGCCGGCCAGCAGGGCTACCCTCTGACCTAGAGGAACCCAAGGCTCTACTAGTGCCTGGCGATTTGGAGGACTGGCCTGAGCTGAAGGTCCGGCTCGAACCCCAAGGCCTGCCTGAACCCTGGGACCTGGCGAACCAGCTCGACGCTGGACGCAGCCGTCTGAGCTAATTCTCAAGTCCGACGGCTGGTGGCGCTGTGGGGTGGGTGAACCCCGTTACAATGCCTAAATGAATAATATGAGCTTTTTACTTTGAACCTTTTCCTAACAAATTTACGTAATATTTGAAGATGAAAGTCGGCAATGCTTGCGTACTGTTATTGTAGTGTGTCGTCACATAGGCCTGATTGATTTGCACTGCTATTGTAGTGTGCTGATCTCTAGAAGTTAATAAGAAATTACTGTTTATAATTTTAATTCATAATATTAATTATGAAGAAATCTAAACCTTAGAATTTTATCCAGTGAGAACGCAATTGCGATAAATTTTCTGGGAAGCACCTCACACCTCCCGTGTATCCCCTTCACACCTCCCCTGGGGAGGCGTACCTCACTGGTTAAGAACCCCTGGCCTAAGTGCTTTGCTGAGGCAGAGTACTTAATTGGCACCATAACGAGGTGTTTGGGATTGGAACAGAAGGAGTTGGGAGCCCAGATTTCATATGGTAGGGATGTAATCGGAGAGAATTCTATACAGAAAAATTCACTGGGGTAGGGGGCATTCATGTTTTTGGTGAATTTGCAACCCTTACACTCCAAAATCAAATTCACTAATGGCCCTTTATGTCCTCTGTGGGAGAGGCCCCATAGAAGCATCTTGAGGCATCATCGGGAACTTCTGGAGCAGCAAAAATTTCTGCCCTCCATTCAGAAAAGGAACACTAGTGACTGAGTACAGCACAGCTGGGGCCACTGCCACCTCTCAGCAGCTGCTGTGATATCACAGCAGCAGCAAAACCATGGACTTGTCAACAACACTGGTGTGGGTTTATTTCTGGCATTTCACTTGGCTTGGGCAGTGAAACTAGAGTGTTCAACATCACTGCCAGGACCAAGTCTGCAGCTACTATAAATCACTGAAGCCCCATGGAAGTCAAAGGGCGTACTTGTGTGCTTCCTTGCTCAGCTGGATCAGGGGGGCTAAGAGCTCAGCACCATGCAGAGTTGAGCCCCCCCAGACACTAGCACAAGGCTGCTACATTTGGGCTGCCACCAACACCACATAGGGATGAATTTATTGTTGTTCATCTTCCTTAAAAATATTTTCACACAACCTGAATTTGGGGCTTCAATAACTTGATGGTGTCTCTTTCACAGACTTGTACAGACAGCTCTGAGATCAGCATCACTCATGTTTATCAAAGGAAATCACCACGTGTACTTGTTATGATACGAGATAGAAACTTTCTATGTATCAGCTACATTAGTCAGCTGTTGATTTGTCCAGCTGTTGCTACAGCTGTAACTTAACTGTTGTTTAGAAAATCCAAAAGTGTTAATTGTGTCAAACTATGTATTTAAGAAACATCCCAAAAACTGAAAAGCAGGAAACTCAGTAGTAACAAAATAGATGGAGATAAAGTGCAGGAGAGATTTCCAGAGTACATGTGCTAATGAAAACTGGCATAAAAAAATTACAGCACAACAGTAACAAAGTAGCCTTGATTCTCCCAGTGTTCTAGGAGCAACACAAAGGAAATAAGAAATGCAACTGCATCATTTTTCTCTTGATTATAAACTAGAGATATAGACCAAGGTGTGGCCTGAGGGCCAAATCCAGCCCGTGGATGGCATCTGGTCACTTTCTATCTATATCCTGCTGCCCGTGCCACTGAATTTTCAGGAGGTGGCTGAGGCAGCAGGATCCTATTTAAATTGCTCACTGCTCCTGGTCACTCCAGCAGGGGCCAGAGCTGCGAACCTTTCAAATAGCCACAGCAACCCCATGCAGCTGCCAGGCAACACTGTAGCAGTGGGGCCGGTAGCCACGGGCCCTTTGGTGTGTTTGTACTTCAGAGCCTCTGGCCCACCACCCCTTCTCCCAGGCCTCACCCCTTCCAGAGAGTGGAGCTAGCCCGTGACCACATATCAAATTCATTAAGTGGCCCCCCTGTGAAAATTAGTGCCCACCACTGATATAGACCCTTATTACAAAACAGAACAATATGACAAGCCAGATCCTTAGCTGGGCTTAAAATGCCCAGACTAAAAATTCTGTTTAAGAAAGAAACTATGGCCCGGAGTCCTGATGTTGTATACACTACACACATGCTTAGCTTTGCATATGTGAGTGGTCTTGTTGATCTGAGTGTGTAAAGTTAAGCCTGTGCAGGATCATGGTCTAAGACTGACAATTTACTCCTTTCTTTTAAAGTCAATTGAAAAAAACAGCCCCACTATTTCATGTAAGTGGGACAGTGGCAGAGTCTTTCCTAGGTGCATTTGGTGTGCTCTTGGCTGCCTGTTGTGACCACTTGTGACAGTCAACATTGACAACTAGAAGAACGTAACAGAAGTCAGGAATATCAGGCCCTTTTTCCTATCAACTGAAAAGAGCTTACTGCAGGTTAATGAGAAACATCTGAGTCCAATTAAGCACCCTCCATGCACACAAACACACACCTTTAAGAACCCTCTTCTAGTTTGTGAGAGAGAGAAAGGGTGGGGAAAAACTACCTAGCCAGGAGGGAGAAAAACCATTGTCTAGTTAAAAAGCTGGTTATCTCCCTATAGGGAAAGTAGCAACCAGATGTCAGCCCAGTAAATGGATGCTCCGCTAAGGACAAGGAGACTTATTTCATCTGTGTTTGTGCTTAAGGAAACTATTTAGGCCTAGCCTGAGATTCTACTGGTAAATCCTGAAAATAAACCAAAGTCCGAATGTGAGCCCTCTGGAGCAGGAGTGATTTCCTTCAGCCCCTATCACTCCCCTCTCCCTCTCTGGAGAAATGTTGATGTGGCAGAAGAGGTACTTTGCCACACTCCTGTTATATTGTAACACATTGATAAATTCTTGGATTAATTTCCACTGAGAATTTTTCTGCCAGCCATTTACAACATTAGTTATGATTCTGCATTAGTGACCAAAGTTTCTGTTTTAGCAAGTGTACAAATGCTGTAAAAGGGCAAAGAGTGGATATGTACAATATACTTTATTTACTTTGAATTATTTATAGTGCTTTCAAATATACAAATAAAATAGATCAAGGAACTTTGCTAACAAAAGCAGCATTAGCAATGTACAAGCCCTTTCTACAGCATTTGCTATTAAACCCTGCTTAAGAGTTTAGAGCGAGCACTTATTTTCAGTTCTGATTAGAAAGTGTGCAGATTAGCAATCTTCTCTAGTATGTATATTTTGGAGAGTTCTTTATAATGCAGCATGGGACATTGTGTGCATACATATTGTCATTTTTGCTGTTAGTTCTCTTGTTCTGAGGGGAAGATCTTTTCCATAACTGTACAATGTAAATCCACAAGGATTTTTATTTCTGCCCATGATCTCCCGTTCCAAAACCAATGTTAATTTGGTTCTTCTACTTGTTTCCATCTGCAGAATACTGTTGACAAGCTCATTAAGAAGACAAACCTAGCCCTTGTGGTTGGAACCAACAGCTGGAGAGAACAGTTCATTGAAGCGATCACAGTCAGCGCTGGTAAGTTCCTTTTTCCACCTGGAGTGAATTATGATAAGCCTCTCTCTTACAGATAATGAAGATATTTATACTATCTATGTACATATGCTAGGAGCTGTGTGATGCAGGCAGCCCTCTGAGCCACAGCCGGGATAGAGGGGGTAATTTGCTGCTGGCATGTCCTCTGATCCAACTCTGGTTCAGCTGTTCAGGACGCCAGTGGGGGCTAGAGTCAAGGCTCCATTCAGTCCGCCCTCTCACTCCTGGTAGGTGCACAGTGACTTCTTACTGCTCCTTGTGCAGACTCAAGTCGATAGCACCTCTTTGCTCTCTTGCCTGTGAGCACAGACCAAGTCATAGTCCAGCCTGTGAATGGGCTTGGGATCATGGTTTGTAGGTCTGTGTCTCATCAACAGTGACTGACAGGGTGGGGCATCTTGATCTTTCTGTGTACTGCTGCAGCTGCTTCTCCTCCCCATATTCTCCTGCCATCCCCTGTGTGCATCATCACAATTGTTATTGCCCACTTTCCTGCAATTCCAGTTATGAGAAGCTAAAAACAGCTCCATGAGCCACTGACCATGGAGATAAGAGGGGGATACATCATAGCAGAATGCTTTATCCTCTCTAGCTTCCACCAGCAGCCAAGTACAAAGACAGAGGGTACGTCTACACTAGCCCCCTAGTTCGAACTAGGGAGGCTAATGAGGGCGACCGAAATTGCTAATGAAGCTCATGAGGTTTAACTGTTAATTAGAACTAAGGGGTTTATCTCGGAATTGCGCTTCTCTGCCGCGTGTAGATGCGGGCAATTACTTCGGGCTAGTCAATTTCCAAAATGGTGACTGGCCGGGAACATGCTAATCAAGCGTGGGATATTTAAATCCCGCGCTTCATTAGCAATTTCGGTCACCCTCAGCCTCCCTAGTTCGAACTAGGGGGCTAGTGTAGACGTACCCAGAGGGAGTGTGTATTAGAAACTTTCCCAGGCAGACATTCGCAGTAAATAATGATCTCCTGACTTGTTAGCAGCCTGCTTGGTGTATTGGACTTTGCACCTTCATGCTCTCAGAGGAACTACTTTATTTATTTTAACTTGATTCCATTTGGAGACATTACATAATGGCAGATTAAACAAAAGGGCACGTTTCACTTGTGAGGAGCAGCTCTCCTCTCTGTCTGCTCAGTGCTTAGCATTGCTGGCGTGTGTACATCACATGTCTCCTCTTCAAGTCTGCACAGCAGGCTGTTCTGAGGCACTTCCTTCTTCTATAACACAGAAAGGAGGGAGAAATTTGAAGGAAGGTGTTGCACTATCTTTCTTCTCCTGAAATGAGGTCTGCAGCCTGCTGAGCTGATGAGCTGTCAATAAGGCTACTGACAGTCAGAGGTTGTTTATTTCCTTGTGGATTTTATCAGTTAAAGATTAGAACATCAAGGGCAAATATCTTGGCACTTCCTTTCACCTTTGCAGTGTGCAGCTCATCTGTCTTTTCACAAGGCTTTGGTTTTGTGGCTAGCGTAACTGTGACCAAGATACAGCTCTTCCCTATCAATATTGCAGATCTGATGTTGATGCCTTCCCTCTAGCCCTGGCAGTTGTGTGGTTACATCTGACAAAAGAGATTAATAATTTCCTTAAGAAATTATTTATTTCACCTTGTGCTATAGTCTTCTCTTCTCCAAACTAACTCCTCTCCCACCAATTTCTTAATCTTTCCTTGTAGCTCATGTTTTCTAGACTTTTCATCATTTTTGTTGGTCTCTTCTGGACTTTCTATAGCTTGTGCACATCTTTCCCAATGTGTGGTGCCCAAAATTGGACACTGCTTTACCTGAGGCCTTATCAGTGCAGAGTAGAGTGGAAGAATTACTTGTCATGTCTTATTTACAAAACATTTGCTAATACATCCTAGGATAGGGATGGGCAATAATTTTTGCCTGGGGGCCACTTGAAAAATTTTTGAAGTAGCCCTGGGCCATCCTGGAAGGGCGGGGCCTAAATGGGAAGGGGTGGGAATACCCCACCCCCAGACCATGATTGGTCTGGGGGTGGGGGGAGCCCCTTTGCCCCCCTTCCCACTAGGCACCCATGCCCTGGAAGAGGCTTGGCATGCTCCCCCGCTCCCAGGCCAATCACGGTCTGGGGGCAGGGGAGTGCGAGAAGCCTCCTCCTGCCCTGTGAGGAGCATGTGGCACTTTGAAGTGCTGCAGGCTCCTCACAGAACCAGGGCAGGCGAAGGAAGCTTCACGCAGGTCCCCCGCCCCTAGGCTTTGATTGGCTTGGGGGCGGGGGAGCATGCAAAACCTCCTCTGCTCTCGCCCTCCCCCCCCCCCACCCTGCAAGCAGCACACAGCACTTCAAAGCACCACATGCTCCTGGCAGGGTGGGAGGACGCTTTGCGTGCTCCCCCGCCCCCAGGCCAATTAAGGCCTGGGGGCGGGGGAGCACGCAAAGCCTTCTCTGCTCTGCCCCTACCCTGCAAGCAGCACATGGCGCTTTGAAGCATTGCACGCTGTGAGCAGGGTGGGGGCAGAGTGGAGAAGGCTTTGGGCGCTCCCTTGCCCCCAGGCCCTAATTGGCCTGGGGGTGGGGTAGCAGCAGGACCTCTGTGGGCCGGATCCACCCACTTGGCAGGCCGGATCTGGCTCGCGGAGGCCCTTTTGCTCACCCCTGTCCTAGGATGATGTCCTTTTTTGCAACAATACTACATTATCTTTATTATCTTTATCTTACTATATATTTTAGAAATGTGCATTCATCCATCCATCCACCCATCAGCCGTCTGAGAGTCCATTTGTTCCAAAACTCCTCTTAAACAGTAACAGCTGGGAACACCACATTTGGTACACAGCTTCCTCTTATCATAACTTAAAGCAAGATTAGGATTTGTTGTGCCAGGACAATGGGATGTGCCTGGAATTGGATTGTTTCTCATAAAATGGAAAGGGAGGGGTCTGGTGGGAGGCACAGTTATACTGTAGAATGATGACAGTGGGGCAGCAAGGGGCCAGAAATGGGGACTGGGACAGCTATAACCCCACTGGGCCAGCAGGGGAGCAAGAGTGGAGAAAGGGATAGCTCTCTACTATATATTTTGGAGAGTTTGTCTGTCCCCCAGCTGTGCCCACTGGAGCTGCAGCAGCTATAGATAAATGCTTCTCACCTGTCCCGAAGTTGCTGTTGTGAGAGAGGACTAGGGTAGTTCTCACTCTCCAGGGCAGCCTGCACACTGAATTTCTCATCTCCAGCCCCACCTGAGAAAATGATTTAAATTAAGAAAAACAAAACGTATTTGAGTTAAGAACTCGACCATTGCTGGGTATATCTTCTAGTGGACTCACTATATGACCCACTATAATCCCCAGATCCTTTTCTCTATTACTCATTCCTAGGCAGTGTAGTCCAATTTTGTATTGGTGCATTGATTATTCCTTCCAAAGTGGAGTATTTTGCATTTGTCCTTATTGAATTTCGTCCTATTTATTTCAGAGCATTTCTCCAGTTTGTCCAGATAATTGTGAATTCTGTTTCTGTCCCCTAGAGTGCTTGCAGCCCCTCTCGTGGGTGCTTTTGAAAATCTAACCCATAATGTTCCCCTGTTTTAGAATGAGTATGTTTCATAACAAGTGAAGCCCACAATTGGTATTTAACTTGCCCCTAATCTGTGCTTTTAATGCTCATGATAAAGTTCCAAATTTATTCTTTTAAAACATATATCTATACAGAATTCCTTCCCCCACAAAAAAAAAAAATCTTACTTATTGCTGAGTTCAAAATCTCAAGTCCTCGAGTTATCTTAGTAATTTTTTCCCTTCTGAGCAAAGTTGTGTAGTTTACATTTTATTATACACTAGAAGATTTACCCGGCATTCCTTGGGTCCTTCAGGACAGGGGGCTGAGGATGTGGGAGATGCAGGAGTCAGGACAGAGGCTTGGGGATGTGGGGTGGGTCAGGGCAGGGAGTTTGAGGGGTGCAGGAGTCAGGGTTGGGATGATGAGAGGCTCAGGGCACAGAGTGGGAGTGCAGGAGTCAGAGCAGGGGGTGGGAGTCCAGGAGTCCAGGCAGGTGGTCAAGAGGTGTGAGGAACTCAGGGTAGGGGGTGGAAACAGCTGGCATCTGCTCCCAGGAGTTGGCCTGGGGCGGCAGAGGTCATGCAGCCTGCTTACCAGCTGCTTCCTTGGGCCAGGCTGGGGCAGCAGAGGTGCTGCCTGGCCAGACTCCTAGGGCTGGGGCGCTTGCTAACCCCTGTTATTCAGAAGTATAACTGTCCCCATGCTTGCTGTCCCTCTATGGTCATTCAGGAGTTCTTGAACAAAGAGACTTACGGACGGACACACAGACAGAGATACAAACTATCTCAAATATATAGTAGATTTAACAAAAAAACAAAGAGTGAACTGATATTTTTCCCTGCTCCACAAATAAGTGGGCACTTCAAACTTATTTATTAACAGCTCTGTTTGTAGTGAATGTTATGGTCAAATTGTCTTATTACTGATACTTAGTAAGCATTTATAACTATGAAACACTGAAGTGATAGATTCATATTTCTTATGGGGAGTTCCCTCTATTTAGCCATTACATAACTGTGGTATCGTGGTTATAGGGAGAAAGTTCAGCTACATCGTAAATGGAGAACTTGGTGGCTCCAAATCCAGACAGGATGAATTCAATTTCACATGAGTCATTTGGAATAGAATGATATTCTATTTAAAAAAAAAAAAAAAAACCCTTCAAGAACAGACTGCAAAGAGAAACTGCTGAGCTACAGTTCATCTGCAAATTTGACACCATCAGTTTAGGATTAAACAAAGACTGTGAATGGCTAGCCAACTACAAAAGCAGTTTCTCCTCTCTTGGTGTTCGTACCTCCACATCCGCTGCTAGAAGTGGGCCTCATCCTCCCTGACTGAATTGACCTCATTATCTCTAGCTTTACTCTTGTTTGGCACTCTTTTCTTATGCCTGTATATTTATACCTGCCTCTGGAATTTCCACTACATGCATCTGACGAAGTGGGTCTTTGCCCACGAAAGCTTATGCTCCAATACATCTGTTAGTCTATTAGGTGCCACAGGACTCCTTGTTGCTTTTGGAATAGCATGGTTGATTCTTTCATTTACATCGAGAGACAAAACTTGCAGAACATGACCTCACTTTTCAAACTCCATCCTCTTACATGTTGGCTCTTTATTCTATGTATTACACTAGCTCTGAGAGGCCCAAACCAAACTCAGGGCACAACTGTTCTGCACAAACACAGGAAAAGTCAGCGCCTGTCTCAGAGTTTACAGGCAAAATAACCTAATCCAATGTTTGTTGAATCCCATATTATAGCAAAGGCAACTCAGGAGTCAGTTGTCATTCTGGTGATGGACAAATATTTGATGTTTCTTAAAGCTTCAGCTCCTGGAGTCCTGTGATTTCAGGGGGACCTTCTGCTTTCAGTTTTTAAAGTAATATTCTGTCCCTCTTGATTGCAATGAAAAACTTGAACCCATGACCTGAGTGCACCATGAAGACCCAAAATACCAACCTCAACTTTATTATTATTTGCTCATTTAACTAATTATATTAAATCTCCTTATTTGGGGGGCTTGAGCCTTGGTTATTTTTCTTTATTTCTTTACATTTGGAGTTGGCAGTACTGCAGCTGTACTTCAAATGTACAACTAGGAAGGCACAAAGTTTAGAATAATTTGTTTAGTGTATATAGGCCAGCGTTTGTTAGTGGCATGCTTATTATATTCAGGAAAGTTGATACATGATTTATGGAATTTTAAGGCTAAAAGGAACAATTATGATCATCTCCTCTTACTTCCTATAGAACAAAGGCCATGGATAGTCTCCCCTAATCAGTCACTCTTACATACCTTACATTTGAGCTTCAGCATGGGTGACTAAAGTGCAAAACGTTACAGTTTTGTTAGTTGTTGTTGTTCTTGTTGTTGGAAAGTTTCTCATGCAGTAAAGATACCTCAAACGCTTTTGGCCTAACATCCCAGAGTGGGTGCATATGGCTCTCAAAGCAACCTAGCAACCTCTACCCTCGCTCGCTCTTCTAGAGAGAGGTTCATTATTAACCTTCAGCAAAATGATAGACCGATCCAGACCAATATTGTGACAGCCGCACTCAGATTCATTTTTAAAAATCTGTTGCATCATCTCCCTAAAGATTTTTAACTCTGTGACAGCTCCACTGCCTCGTGGCTCTGTAGATACTTAAAAATGTCTGTGGCAAAATTACAATGCCAGCAGAGTTGCATCTAGCCAGCCCGGTCTTTGTGGGATGAATTAAAAACTGCACAGGATTCAGACTTAAATAAATTCCCCACTTCCTCCCCGAGGCACAGCTGGGTTTGTTTGGAGTCCCCTTTGCTGTCTACCAAAGTAATAAAAGCAAGCTCCCTATTATTTATTTCTTCCATATCACACATTGTTCTAGGTGCATGTTGAATGAAGCATGGCTGTGTCCCAACTGAAACTTGGGGTTGCTGTTTGCCAGTTTGGTCCTACATGTTTGTGACTCGCCCGTGTGTTGCTCTCCCTCTCCTTGTCTTCGATCCAAAGTCGCTAATTAAGGGTTGCTCTGGTACTTGTATGTGCCAGATTGCAGGACTTTGAAGTGCTGAGTGAAAAGCAGATTCCACAGCCTGGTTTGAAACATTTAGTGCCACAACATTTGGAGGGCTTACAAGCCAGGTGGAATGAATCCAGGAAAAATATCTTAAAGAATGTAGCTGGAAAACTTTCACCAGTTTCCACTGCCTCGTCTGTTCTAAAGCTTCATCTCCAACCTCACTATATGTTGATTTGAGTTGGACAAGATTTTTCGGACTAATATTTGATTTGCTAAAAAAATGTAGTTTTGAGTCAGCCAAAATTCTTCACAACCTCCTGTCGAGTTCATGGGCAAGTTTCAACCAAACCAGGCCATTTTGGTAATGTCAAAGTGAAACATTTCATTTCAATCCAAAAAACGTTGTTTTGCTTTTCATGCATTTTGACCAAAAATCCCAGGGGAGGAGATTCACACGAGAGGAGGAGCGGGTGCTTTCCTTTACTCGGAGGCTTAGCAGAATTCAGCTTTTACTTTTTTGGTAGAGAACTAATATTAATATTTATTTTAAACTTTTACATTTTTAACAATTTTTATTTTTACAGTTCCAGGAAGTTAGGGGGTAGAATTGGGGGTCAGGCAGCACTGACAGCAGTGCTCCTGCAGAGCCGCAGTGCAGGGGTGGTTATGGTCCTGACCTGGCATGGCAGAGACCACTGGCCAGCACTGTGAGGAGGAGGAGCTCATGGCCAGGGGATGCTACAATGGTGGAACAGGTGCAGAGAAGAGCTCCTAAATGATCAGGGGACTCAAGGGCCTGTTGTCTGAGAGGAGACTAAAAGTTGGGGCTTGCCTAGAGAAGGCCGAGAGGGGATACTCTTGTTCTCTTAACTACAACAGGAGTAAACATTAGAAAGGGGGACAAGCTATTTAAGGTTATGGACAATAGTGGCGTGAGAAGAAGTGGGGATAAACTGCCCATGAACAAATTTTGGCTCGAAGTTAAAAGAAGGTTTCTACCCCTCAGAGGAGTTGTGAGGGCAAATGCTTCATTTGTCCGAAGAGAGGGGTGGACACATTTAGGAGTGGGATTGTGTGATAGTGGGGGAGAGCTTGGCAGCCCTCAGGGTGTTCCAAGTTGTGCACTCAAAAGACAGCACTAGCACAAAGCCTTAGCAACTTTGGAAAACATAGGCCTTGCTTGTCTGCTGTGCCACAGTCACCTATGTGGTGACCTTGGGCAAGTGTTGTGGCATGGGATTTTCCCAGGCGCCAAGCTCATTTAAGAGTACAGAGCTCATTGTCAGTCAGTGGGAATTGCTCTCCTAAATTATGTGGGTGCTTTTGAAAATCCCACCATTATTCTCCCTGGGCCTCACTTCCCCAGCTGTAAAATGAGAGTGATAATAACAGTGCTGCATTCCTACCTCTCAGGAGAGCCTTAAGGGTAAACTCCATGACTGACTGGATGAGGCTCAGACAGTGCCTTACGAAGTGATGCCTATGTCCCTAGGAAGGAACAGGGACATGCAGCCCTGGGTTTAATCAGACTCCGGTGTTGTTGCTCCAGGTGAGGATGATGACGATGAGGAATGTGGGGAAGAGAAGCTGCCCTCCTGCTTCGATTATGTGATGCACTTTCTGACTGTCTTCTGGAAGGTCCTTTTCGCCTTCGTTCCCCCGACAGATTACTGGAATGGTTGGGCCTGCTTCGTTGTCTCCATCCTAATGATTGGCTTGCTGACGGCTTTCATCGGGGACTTGGCATCCCATTTTGGCTGCACCATTGGCCTGAAGGATTCAGTGACTGCAGTTGTGTTTGTTGCGCTAGGAACTTCAGTGCCAGGTAAAAAAAAAATTGAATTTCTTGCCATGACCTTTGCCATCTTTCCCTTGTGCTGTGTATTTGGGATTCAGAGGAAGTGAGCAGCAATGCAGGTCTGGATCAAGGTCTAGCTAATAACACTGACACCACACGGGAAACCCCAGTGGTGTGTTTCTCTTCTTGGTGGCTGTGGGTTATATAAAGTATTGTTTAGCTTTGAATTTCCAGGCTTTCTGATGTTTGGATAACAAATTGTAACTGATAGTTATAGTCTTAATTTCAGAAAACCCACGTTTTCATTGGAATGAAATTGTAGTTGTTCCATGGAGTGCAAGAGCAACAAGTGTCAGTCCATATTTTGCATTCCCCATTGCCGGCAGAGTGGTTTTTTCACACTTCAAGTAGGTATGACATTTACTGTGCTGGACTGGGTTTTAAAAAAATCCCCTCAAAACAAAACAGCCTTAATACAGCCCAGATATAGTAACTGTGTCTGGCAAGCCTCACCCATCTTTGTTTCTTTTAGATCCTGAAAGACTTTTTCTGCACCATTAATATTGGTTACAAGTGAATAGAAAATCAGTGAAATGAGAAGAAAGTACTTTTGGCTGTGCTACTCTTACTGTCATTTTAACCTGTTATTGCTACTGATGATAAAACCTAGAGCTCTGATTTCTTGTATCTGGTATATTGCTATAAATTACTGTGGATTTACATGGATCCGCAGTGCATATTTCTTTCAGACACTCCTGCTGTATATTTGAAAGGATGAGTTCTTTGCGACCGCATGATCTAAACATTACTTACAACTTTCTTGTGCCTGGACGGCTCCAGGTGCCCCTGGAGAATGACTGCTTTACAGCAGTGTGGTAGACTAAAGTGCAGTGGGCAAATGCACAGTGCAGTAATCATGTCAGATAACTTGTAATGAAGAGTTGAGCCCTTTTTCTAACTATCACTTCAAAGAGAGAATACAAACTATAAAGTGTCTGGCCTAATAACAGTCTTTCAGATACTAAAAACTGCATCTAGATATTCACAGAACAATGCCTAATTATTTCCATTCTTGATACAAATGTACAGAACCTTGCAAGAAAGGGGTTTCTGGAATGTGCCGTTTCGAATACAATAATCTCTTTGCACTGGGCTTGTGGCCACTGTTTGATTAATAGCGAAGTAAGCAAAGTATCAACAGTAGGAATAATTAAACAGATTAGTGCTCATCCCTTTAATGCCACTGCATGGTTAGCTTCCTCCAGAGAATATGGAGGGGAAAATGGGGTAGTAGAGGTTATTGTATGGAATTAATGCTTTCGTTTCTCTTGAAACAGTGGGTGGTTGTTTGACCATTTGTGTGCAGTGTGTTCACCCTTCCAGAGATCAGTGTGTCAAAGCATAGAATACATGTCCAATGGAGAAACCAAGCAACTGCTGAACCTGCAGTGTCCTGTAGCTGTAGGCATGCTGGAAGATGTGTCCAGAATGAATGGGGACCGAGCATGGATGGGTGTGCACCTCTTTTTAATAGCAATGTAGAGTTTAAGGCCAAAGACCACCAGATCTAGTCTGACCTCCTGTAGACCACCAGCACTCACACCCCAAACCCAACAACTGAAATGAGACCAAAGTTCAAGACTGTGCCATGGGCAGAGAGTAGGAGGGACTGAGGAGCACCAGTGGTCACGATCCCTGCAGTGGCAGGGAATTAAATGAGAGAACCATATGAGTTCAAGGCCTTTCCTGTCGCTTAATATAGGCTTTAAGGGCCGGCCACCCTGTACCCTCTTTGCATGGAAGTGGCATGTGGTTCCATGCTGCAACCCTTATCTGTGTGGGAGGAGGTGGGGATGAGAGAGTGGCTGGTCCCTGTTAAATTGTACTCCCAGCACTGCTGTCCTTGGATGCCCCATCAACATTCCTTTAAGCCCTGGTCCAGCAAAGTGCATACGCCTGCTGCACCCTACCTTTAGCCCATGAGGAACCCCATTAGGTTCAGGGAGAGGACTCATGTACTTAAAGTGAAGCAGGAGTTTACAAGCCGTACTGGGTCCCTTTCTCCATAAGCAGGGAATTTCCCATAATGGCATATCCAGGACCAGCAGTAAACAGGGGCTCTGGGGCAGCATAACTGCACTACCTGGCTAGCTGCACAGGAGTCTGCCAAACCAGCCTTGGTAGGGAGGAGACTGCCTCTGCCTGCAGTGCTCCTATCGCTGCTCCCAGACTGCCCCTTTGCAAAGAAGAAGTACAATTGGTTAGCCAAGGGACTGGCCATGAGTTAGTGTCAGTCTCAGGCCCACAGACCAAGGTGGTCCAGGTAGCACTGGGGTGGCACCGTGGTCTGGGCGGTGCTGAGGGCCACCTGCCCTCAACCCTGCTCCTTCCACCTGACGCCTCACCCCTCCTGGGAGTGCAGCGCTGGCCCTCCCAACATCTCATCCTGGAGCTCCGCATGACTGTCGGCTCCCCTGGATGCGTTAGTGGTGCACTTCAGGTGGCTCTAAGGGCTGGGGGTAGGGGAGCCCCTCCCCTTCCCCACCTTGCCCTGGGATCTGGTGTGGCTGTCAGCTCCCCTGCTCAATATGAGAGTGAAAATAAAGTTGGTGGGTAAGTGACAGGGAGGGGCTTGGTTTTGAGATTAAGGCCTTGGCATAGAAGCATGGAAATAGAATTATAGAATCCTAGGGTTGGAAGAGACCTCAGGAGTCATCAAGTCCAACCTCCAGCCCAAAGCCAGACCAACCCTAAATCAATCATCCCAGCCAGGGCTTTGTCAGGCCGGGACTTAAACACCCCTAGGGATGGAGATTCCACCCCCTCCCTAGGGAACCCAGCCCAATGCTTCCCCACCCTCCTAGGGAAGTAGCTTTTTTAATTCAAGTGATTGCTCATGTCCATTCCATGTAGGTGTGACACATCGTCAGAAGCTTTTCCCTTAGCAGTACCTGTTGGGCCAGCAGGGGAGCCCCCAGAGAGGCACTGCTATATCGGATAATATGTACCCCTGCTGGCCCTCCACCTTCTGTTCCTTCTCACCACCCGTGACCATCATTGGAACATACTCTGCTCTTACTCTGCAAGCACTCCTTAGCCGTTCTCACCTAATGCTTGCCTCAGGTTCTGCTCCCTCATGGGGCTGGTCTGTGGGCCCTCAGGAGATGCCCTTACTACCCCCAGTCCATGGGCCTGCTCTATGTGTTTCCCCTGTTCCCACTGGTACACAAGGTGCTCCTCAAAGTGAGGAAATTCAGGGCCTCCCTCATTCTCATTGAACAAGCCTGGCCCAGGCAGCTTTGGTTCATGACCCTGCTGAGCCTCTCTTCTGAGAGACAGATCTCCCTTCCCCTGTATCCAGACCTCATAACGCAGGACTTCGGCCGTCTTCACCACCCAAATCTGCAGTCCCTACACCTACTGGTCTGGAAGCTCCATGGCTGACAGCAGTGGAGCTGCAGTGCTCAGAACAGTGCAGGAGGTCCTGCTGGGGAGTAGGAAACCTTCCACTAGAGCCACCTATTTGGCAAAATGGAAGCATTTTTCTATCTGGGTTGCTCAGAAGGGGATTTCTCCTATGGATACCCAGGCCCATTGGTACTGGACTATCTCCTTGAGCTCAGGGTTCAGGGGTTGTCCTTCTCATCGATCAGGGTTCACTTGGTGGCTATTTCCGCCTTCCACCCAGGGACACGATGCTTTTTGTGCATCCCATGCTCCATCAGTTTCTGAAGGGACTGGACAGGCTCTACCTGCATATCCGCCAACCTGTCCCTCAGTGGGACCTTAACCTGGCCATGACCAGGCTTATGGGACCCCCCCTTTGAATCTTTAGCTACCTATTCATTGCTGCACCTATCCTGGAAGGTGTAGTTTCTTGTAGCCATCATATCAGCCAGGAGGGTGTCAGAGCTAAGGGCCCTTACCTATGACTCCCCCTCCCCCTTATACAGTCTTTTTCAAGGATAAGGTCAGGCTACTCCCCCATCCTGCCTTCCTGCTGAAGGTGGTGTCTGTTTCATGTCTCCCAAGACATTTTTCTCCCTTTTTTTTTTTTTTCTTTATCCCAAGCCCCAGGTCTCTGGCAAAGAACAGACTTTTACACACTCTAGACATTAGGAGAGCATTGGCATTTATTTAGAAAGAACAAAGCCCTTCCATAAGTCCCCTCAGTTGTTCATGGCAATAGTAGAAAGGCTCAAGAGGCAGCTGGTCTCTGCTCAGAGAATTTCTTCAGGGATAACCTTGCACATTAAGGAGTGTTATAGTCTGGCTGGATTACCAGTCCCTCCTCTCACGGCCCACTTCACTAGGGCACAAGTCTCCTCCATGGCATTTGTGGCCCAGGTCCCTATCTTGGACATCTGTAAGGCTGCCACATAGTCTTCAATTCATACCTTTGCTAACCATTATGCTCTAATTCACCGGGCCAGGGAGGACATGGCCTGTAACAATGCTTGGGATTCGTCCATCCCAAATGCAGGACTCTGTACTTCTTCTTGTTGAACCTCATCAGGTTTCTTTTGGCCTAATCATCCAGTATAGCTAGGTCACTCTGGACCGTATCCCTGCCCTCCAGCGTATCTACCTCTCCTCCTATCTTAGGGGAACTTGCTGAGGGTGCAATCCATCCCCTCATCCAACTCATTCACAGAGATGTCAAAATGTTAGGCAGAAATGGACCTTATGAGGTCATTGAGTCCAGTTTCGTGCACTGAGCCAGGACCAAGGGAACCTAGACACTCTGACAGGGATTTGTGCCACCTGTTCTAAAACCCTCCAGTGTGGGAGGGATCCCACAGACCCCCTTAGAAGGCTGTTATAAGAACGGCCATACTGGGTCAGACCAAAGGCCCATCTAGCCCAGTGTTCTGTCTTCTGACAGTGGCCAATGCCAGATGCCCCAGAGGGAGTGAACAGAACAGGGAATCATCAAGCAATCCCTCTCTCATCACCTATTTCCAGCCTCTGACAGAAGCGAGGGACACCATTGCTACGTATCCTGGCTAATAGCCATTGATGGATCTAACCCCCATGAAGTTAGCTCTTTTTTGAACCCTGTTCCACAGCCTAACTAACCAGAGAGTTAGAGTTTTTCCTAATAGCTCACCTGTCTCCCTTGCTGCAGATAAAGCCCAAGCAATATTACTTGTCCAACCTTCAGAACAAGTGAGCACAGCCTTCTTTATAGAGGTCCTCAGCATATTTGAAGACTGTATTGATTTGTGTCCCCCTCCCTCTCAGCCTTTTTTCTCAAGACTAAATGTGCCCAGGTTTTTTAACCTTTCCTCATGAGTCAGATTTTCAAAACCTTTGCTCATTGTTGTTGCTCTCCTCTATTTGTCTACATCTTTGCTAATGGGACACCCAGCTGGCCACAGTTCTCCAGCTGAGGCCTCATCAGTGTTGCATAGATCAGGACAGATGCCTCCCATGTTGCGCATACAACACTTAGGAGACCCAAGTTCAAACCCTGGTGAACAGGCTTTGGGCTAATTACTTAGAACCAAAGTTTAAAAAAAGTATTTAGGCACCTTGCAGAATTTTCAAAAGTCTGACATGCTGCCTATGACAAATGTTGGCTACGACAAATCAGGAAAGAAATCTTGGAGTTATCGTGGACAGTTCTCTGAAAACGTCCACACAATGTGCTGTGGCGGTCAAAAAGGCAAATAGAATGTTAGGAATTATTAAGAAAGGGATAGAAAATAAGACACAGAATATCTTACTTCCCCTGTATAAAACTATGGTACGCCCACATCTTGAGTACTGTGTACAGATGTGGTCTCCTCACCTCAAAGATATTTTGGCCTTGGAAAGGGTTCAGAAAAGGGCAACTAAAATGATCAGGGGTTTGGAACAGGTCCCATATGAGGAGAGGCTAAAGCGACTGGGACTTTTCAGTTTGGAAAAGAGGAGACTGAGGGGGGATATGATAGAGGAATATAAAATCATGAGTGGTGTGGAGAGGGTGAATAAAGAAAAGTTATTCATTAGTTCCCATAATATAAGGACTAGAAGACACCAAATGAAATTAATGGGTAGCAGGTTTAAAACTAATAAGCGAAAATTCTTCTTCACACAGCGCATAGTCAACCTGTGGAACTCCTTGCCAGAGGAGGCTGTGAAGGCTAGAACTATAACAGAGTTTAAAGAGAAGCTAGATAAATTCATGGAGGTTAGGTCCATAAAAGGCTATTAGCCAGGGGGTAGGAATGGTGTCCCTGGCCTCCGTTTGTCAGAGGCTGGAGATGGATGGCAGGAGACAAATCACTTGATCATTGTCTTCAGTCCACCCCCTCTGGGGCACCTGGCGCTGGCCACTGTCGGCAGACAGGCTACTGGACTAGATGGACCTTTGGTCTGACCCAATACGGCCATTCTTATGTTCTTATGATTTCAGAATAGCTTTGTAACAAAGAACAGATAAATCAATTTAGAATTCTACTATGAATCTTCATACTATATTTATTGGAATCGGCCTTCTCTTTACTTGAAAAGAGGACTCTTGCTTCCAGCTGTGATTTGACAATTTCACATTCCAAACCCCATGGGAAGTGCACACTCAGCAGAATAAAAATAAAAATGAGATACTTTCTCATGCTGAGCTTCTGTGCAACAGATTTGATCCAAAGTGACCCAAGAGCACAGAAATACAGTAAGTATTCATGTTCTTAGATAGCTCATGGCACTGGCTCTGAGTGTTGTTAAAAACAAAAAATCCCTCATTCACTTTTAAGCCTTAAGCAACACACTCTTCCCCCTAACAGTAACGAAATACACGTTTGTTTACTACTGAAGCTTTCTGGGATGAACGAAATATGTGAATAATATAAAAGGCAAATTAATTGAAACGCTAATTAAAGACCAACCTATAAAAACACCGAGTAGTCCTGTGGCACCTTAGAGACTAACAAAGATATATAAGATCATGAGGTTTCATGAGTAAGATCCACTTCATCAGATGAGTTGGAGTGGAAATAACAGAATCCAAGATTTATAGAACTGCAAAAGAAATACCTGTCAATTGTAGGATCCGTGTTAATGAGCCTAAGTAAGTGGGTTGGCCGTGTCAAATTCCTATTGAACTTGATGTGTCCCATTTGATGTGAAAATATGGATGACAATGCAGAAGAAATTGGCTTTGTAGCGCATTAACCAGTTAATGCCTTTATTCCAGTCTAGTGTAACAGTAACTGGTACAATAGAGGTGGACAGCTAGTTCTGAGGAAAAGAAAAGGTCTCAAGAGGTGCGGATGCTGCCAGCTTCGGTCAAGAGAAAGTGTATGTGGGGGGAGGAGCTGGGAAGTGTTTTGTCTGGGGTGCTCTAAATCTTGCAGGAAGTTTTGAGAGGTATGATCTGGGTCCAGATCTCAGGTTTGGAGTTCATCACATGGGGCCTTGCTTGTCACTCCAAAGGTGGCTGGATGGTGCCCCATCATACAGTCTCTGGGGAGCACATCTACATTGCATGTGAAGGCGTAACTGCATCCTGGATGTGTGTGCCTGGGCTCTAGCAAACTGGGATAACAAGGGGACTGCTGCTACAAGAGCATAGACTAGCTGCCTGAATCCTTGACAAGCTTGTCCTGGGGTAGCTAGCCAATGCTGAGGCTCATGCCACCCAGGGCCGGCTCTAGGCAGCAGCAAATCAGGCAGGTGCTTGGGGCGGCACTTTGCCAGAGGCAACATTTCAGGTAAGCAGCCAGTGCCGCCCCTGGCAACGCCTAGCCCCGCCCCGCCGATTTAAAGGGCCATGGCCCGTGGCCCAATGCACCCCAGAGCCTGCTGGCCACCCCTGTCTCCTCTCCTGCTCCTCTCCTCCCCCCAGCAATGCCTAGTCCCGCCCTGCCCCGCCCCGCCCCGCCCCGCCCCACCCCGCCGATTTAAAGTGTCGTGGGAGACACCACGGCTGTGCAGGCAGCACTGGCACCATGTGCACCTGGCCCCGGAGCCTGCTGGCCAGCCCTGTCTCCTAGTCCTGAGTGCTGCTCCTCCCCGGCAGCCGCTATCTCCTCCAAGAGCCTCTCCACTCCAAGCCATCAGCCACCCCTCCGCCTACATCATATGGAAATCCCAGGTAAGATGCCCCCTTTCCGCCTAGGGTTGCCAGGTGTCCGGTATTTTCACCTCCTGTCCAGTAAAAAAATCAGAAAATACCGGACACCTGGCAAACCTACAAACACTCAGCCTGCTGGCCCAGCCCCTGGCCTCTCCCCCCAGGCCCCAGCCCCCGACACCCTCAGCCCCACGGACCCTTTGAAGTCTGTTCCTAGTATATTTCTCTTGTTCATGTTTGTAGTAGAAGTAGAACCAAACAAGGATCCAGCGCGCGCGCACACGCACACACACACACAGAATATTAACTGTTCTACACTCTTCAAAGAATCACACATGCTGTTTCATAGATATTTCTTTAAAGAATTAAACTTCGTTGATCTGGGTAAACTTTCGTGTTTGTCTCTAAGGCAAGCTTCATTCCATATATAGTTGTATTGGGCACATACAGCTCTCCTCCACTCCCTCTAACACCTCATAAACTTGAATATATAATGGCTACTAACAAGATGGACACACAAAAATAATGTGCACATGATCTCAGTTTATCTGATAACATAGATGTGTTGGAGCCACATAAGGAGCCACTGCATTCCAAAACAAATCTAATTTAACAATACAAATATTTATTGATTAAGTTTAGATGTCTTATGTGCTATAGTTTGTCATAATTGGTTGACAGGTATGTTAAAACAGAGTGGTATTGTTAGCTGCTTGTAATTGGTTTGAAGATTGATTAAGTATAGCCATAAACTACTTGAGTTTTGGATGTGGCACAAGTTCTCCCTTCTATTTTTGGTACTTAGTTTATATTTCCTTAACTATTTGTGTTAATAGTTTTTCATGCATTCAAACCACAATTAAAAAGTAGCCTATTTCTATAAGAACAATAAAGTAGAGATTTAAGGTACATTTCCCACTCTTGAAAAAGAGCTTTGTGTGAGCTAGAAATCTTGTCTCTGTCACCAAAACAAAACAAAAAAAATTGCAAAGTGCAAACGTGTAAAAGCCAACAAAAGGAGGGGGAGGAGAGGCAGCCAAAATTTTTTTTCCTTGGGGCAGCAAAAAACCTAGAGCCGGCCCTGATGCCACCACATGCGTTCTCTTTTCACCTGCAGTGGAGATGTACCTTTGAGGCCAACCTGTTATCTAGACTAGCTTGTCAAGAGCTCTATTCTCCAAGAGGAGAGGACTTGCAATGACTTTCCAAGACAACTGATTTCATTGCTACCTGACTGGCTGCTTTTCTTTTCACTTTACAGACACTTTTGCCAGCAAAGTGGCAGCTACTCAGGATCAATATGCCGACGCCTCAATCGGGAACGTCACTGGGAGCAACGCTGTGAATGTTTTCCTGGGGATCGGCGTGGCCTGGTCCATTGCCGCCATCTACCATGCAGCAAATGGGGAGGTGTTCCGTGTCTCCCCTGGCACGTTGGCTTTCTCTGTCACCCTCTTCACCATTTTTGCTTTTATAAATGTGGGCGTCCTGCTTTATCGGCGGAGACCTGAGATTGGAGGTGAGCTGGGTGGGCCACGGACTGCCAAGCTTCTGACATCATCCCTGTTTGTGCTCCTTTGGCTCTTGTACATATTGTTCTCATCTCTGGAAGCCTACTGCCACATAAAGGGCTTCTAATGGAACCCTCAGAGATAGTAAATATATTGCTAGAGATCTATATGTATCTATATAGAAAGCTATATAGGTATAGATAGAGACACAACATTGTGTATAATGAACAGAGGAAAAAGAAAAGACATTTGCCATGTTCACTTACCTGCTGATGGAATGCAGCTTGCAGCATTCTTTGTACTAGGTAGGAGTAAGAACTCAGCAAGATTCCTAACCAGGGGTTGCAGCATATTAACGGAGGCACGGATGCAGAGCCATCTTTGCAACACTACCTACAGGAGCATATGATACTGACTTTATTGTTGCTCCCAACCTGCCCCCCAGGGAGGATTGATCTGAAATGTAATTTGGGCTTTTCAGTAATGACGGAGCCAGAATAGCTGTTAAGAAGTCAAGTTGTGGAGGGAAGGTGAGATATAGGGGACTTCATGACTTTCTTACAAAAATCTATTGGCCTTCATATACTGAGGACATGCAGATCTGTCCCCTCTGAATGAAAACAAGAGTCTGGACTGAGAAAGAAAGTTCAGGGATTCAAGAGCTTTCTACCAGTAGGATGGAAACCCCACTGCTGTTCTTGCTTGGATGCCCCATTTATTATTCAGTTGTTAGAGTGTTGACATGTTGAGAGTCACAAGAACAGTGTGAGCTTTTTCCTTAATTTTTTGGCTGTGTTATGATCAGCATGCCTTCCCCCCCACGCCCTATCAACAAAATTAGTGAGCCTGCCCTCCCTACCCAACCCATGGTGTGCCTTGCAGGCATCTGCCCAAACCCTTTGTCTCAAGTCTCTGTTTTCATTCTGACAATCTTGTGAGTTTTACTTTTTTTGGTACCCATTCCCTGCCCAGCCTCTAGTGCATTGCTCTTGTCTCATATTCCTGTTTAGGAATGCTGTTGTGGTGCTTGTAACACTTTGCATGAATGAAGTAACCCATATTTGTATATAGCATTGTAGAGCAATAGTCCATTCAGCAATGTGGATCAGATGCTGAAGAAGTGAGTGAGTTTTCTTTTCACTCAGGTTTGGGTTTGGTTTTTTTTCTTAATGGGATAAGGGAAAGTGACTATCCCTTTAGCACTCTACACAGAAGTTTTTAAGAAGCAATAACAAGGAATTGTGCAGCTGTAAATGCTAATGGGAAGAAACTGTGCAAAATGCATTATAAATGCTTATAGAGTGAAATCCTGGCTCTATTAAGTCAATGGCAAAATTCCCATTGACTTCAGCGGGGCAGGGATTTACCCATATGAGATGATCCAGGACTCACTGATGTCAATACAAATACTTTCATTGACTTCAGTAGGTTCTGCATCAGATCCATAAAGTTTAATATATCGTTTTAAGGGCCAGAGCCTGCCACCTTTGCTCATGCGGTGCAGAACTTTGCCCCACGACTAGTTGCTTTGAACACAATCAGGTTAAATACCAGTCATCCAGGGCACGAGTGGCAGCCCCAGCCCCTGAATAAACAAGCCATGCCTGGGTTGTGTAAGCATCAGTTTTTCCCAGTGACTATTTTACATCTTCTCTGGCTGCACTAGATAGCAGATATCTTTGGTGTTTGCAAGAAGCAGCTGTAGAACCCCCGGGCTCAATTTCTGTTCTCCTGGTCACCATCTCTCATGATTAGCTACAGCCCTAACATTAATGTGTGAACATTAAGCCAAAGGCGATTGACAGGACTTTACAACTGCATCTCCTCTAGGGCAGCTTGAGGACTGAAGAAGTCAATGATGGGGTTGGAGGAATGTAACTTCTCCAAGATCCCCAATGGTCAAAGCATTCCCACCAGATATCAGGGTGAATCTTGCATTGTCCAACAGCAATTGCATTTAACACTTGAAATTACTATCCTGGTTATTTATTGTCCATTGTGCACCAACAGTGTGCTTGGCTCTGTACAATGCATGGGTGGCAAGACAGTCCCCACCATGGCGGTGTTGTGGTGTCAAAAGCAGGCATTATCAGAGTCCCTAGAGGAAGGTGCCATGCTAGCTGATCTGGTTTTTCCTTCATTTTCTTGCACTGTGTGACTTTCATTTTCCACGTGTGTTCCCCTTGGAAACAATGGCTCTGTGGGAGGGATTGGACGCAGGAGAAGGTGGGGTCTGATGCATTGGGACTGAGCGGGCATTTTATGCATACTTGGCCTCAGGGAAGGAGCTGTTGGAAGAAATGGAGGGAGGGGAGCCATGGCTGGCAGTGCTCACAGAGCAAAAGGGTCAGTGGGGCTGCAAGGCGCAGACCGAGTTCAGCAGAGCCCTGAAGCTGAGGACAGGAAGGTTTGAACTCATGACGATGGGTAAGGAACGGTGAATTCGGGACAAGGCAGAGGCTATCAGGTGGGATGCAGAGGCTGTGGCTGTCAGCCGCAGTCACATACTGAGTTTGAATCTTAGGCCCTGATCCTGCAAAGGGATCTGCCCACATGGACTCTCAACCCATAGGCTGCCATCTGAGGCATGGTCACTTAGCAGGAGATTCTGTCCTGCCACTCCATGGGTACACAATGATGGAGCTGGGGAGTCTAAGAGCCTTTCTCCCTCCCTTGGGCTGCATGAGTCAGGGCCCTGAAGAATTGCTGTCCCTTTGCTCTGAGAAGCACAGGCACACTCCCTTCCCCAGGAGTGCACAGTGCCCCCAAGGGAGCAGGAAGGAGGCAGGTGATGGCTCTAACCCCACATATGCCTGATTGTATCATCCCTTGGTATTGAAGTGTCTGGGCAGGACCAGGACCAGGACCAGTCCCAGCCCTTGTGACTGAGCATACCACACAGGTGCATTCAAGAGCACAGGTCATTTCTGCATGGAGCCGATGACAATTTCATGGCCCATGTTGCCACTCTGTAAGAGCCCAATATTTATATTTACACTGAGAGGTCACCTTCTGTGCGAGTTACCCCATGGATTTCAGTGGGCAGTGCTTTGCATCAAGAGGCGACTAGCATGACCAATGAGAAGCAAGAAGAAGTTTGGGATGACAGCCGTGGTCTTAGCAGCCTTTCTACCTTCCATTTGATTCCCCTAAGCTCAGCATAGTAAAGATACTTTGATACAGTCACATTTAAAAACAATGGAAAACAGAAGCATGAGTCAGTGCTTCTATACAACTGGCTCAAATCCTCAGCTGGTGCGAATCGGCATCTCCATGGGCCCCCAGGGAGTGATGTCCATTCACATCAGAGGAGAAACTTTCCTTTTACATTATGAATGAAGTATCTAAGAGGGGAATTGCAGGGATACTACTTGCATTAGCATTACTAGCTTTTTCGATTCCTTTTCCCACTCTTTCTCTTGGTAGTGTCTTCTGATCCAGCAACAGGGCATGCCTAACACTGCTGTACCCAGTTCACTGGGGAAGGGAGGGGGGGTTGCACTTATTTTGAACAAGCTGTGGAGGATTTTAATTATCTTGTTGTGTGTTTTCATCTAGGAATAGACTAAATTTTTTGTCTTGTATACTCATTTTTCACCTTAAATGAGAGTGTGTGGAGGGGGGGTTCTTTTAATTTTTATTCTTCGGGCAGGGTGGGGGGGGAAAGAGAATTAGAGCCTGATTCTGGTTGCTCAGGATTATGATTGCCTTTGTGTACAATGATTTCATTTCATTTGTTTGGGTTCATTAATTTTTATTTGTGTGTATTGTCCATAACCATGGGCAGCAAGTACGCTGATTGTGATCTTTATGAATAGTGCACGGCCACACAGAAAATAAAGTTTCTAATCATTTCCGATTTACACAGTAGTGCTGCTGCATATTTCTCCATGGGACATCTCACCTCACCTCTCATTGTCTCTCCTCATTATTTACAGTTATTGGTTTGTTTTCATGTGTATCTTATATTGAGTAGGAAGAACCAGTGAACACAGAAGAAAATTCAGTTACAAATGTCAGCTGTTGTAGCCACAGAGGCAAACCTTATTCTGAAGCTAATGCAGCATCTGCTCAGAGACATAGCTGTGCCTTTCCATTCCCTGCCCTGTTTCCTATCCTCCATTCCATTAGTTGGGATTGGTCCTGCTTTGGGCAGGGGGCTGGACTTGATGACCTCCTGAGGTCTCTGCCAGCCCTAGGATTCTATGACTGCGGCAGCATGCGGCCACCTCAGTGTACTATCACCTTGGTACTTGAAAGCTTATTCTTTATTGACATGCAAGAGATTTTGGTAACTCCTAGTAGTGACCGTCACATTTATGCATAGAAACCTCCCAAGCATTGAGACAATTAGACCCTTTGAAGATGACATACTGCCCTTTATCTGTGCTAGGCTTACCATCAATGATGACCATTTCAGTGTAAGTGAGGGTTGCGTATATGCCTCAAGGGCACTAAGGTTATGTCAACACACAAAATGCTGCAGCTGTGCCACCATAGTGAAAACACACTCCAGGCCAACAACAGCACTTACCTCCCCAACAGCTGTTAGCTAGATTGATGGAAGGCTTGGGCTATCTACAGCAAGGGTCAAATTAACTACAGCATCCAGGTGTGGATTTTTCACACTCCAGTGCAGCACAGTTATACTGACTGAATTTCCTAGTGAACACCAGCCCTTAGTGCTGTCATCTTACACTTCCACAGGCCCTGTTCTTGCTCTCATGAAGGTTAGCGCAGGGAGAAGTAGACGACTCCTACTTATCGAGCAGTAATGCAGAGTTAAGTTGTCTGCTCTGGTGTCAGTTTCTACATACACATGTCACAGACCCACCACCTTCACCTGCCCTGTGCGGGGCCAGGCTGCTGCTCTCAGCCCCCCTGCACCACACAAAGTAGAGGGTCTGCATGGCTGCCTGGGCTCCCCAGCCAGGCTCCACGCTTGCCTGGCTGGGTGGCGGGGCCTTGGGGAGAAGAGAGAAAGGGCAGGTCCTCCCCACTGAAAAGTGAATGGTCCAGGCCATAGACTTTCAAAAAATGGGCGGGTTGTGGCCCCCACCTAGTTCCAGCACCACTGTTGCCTACACTTCCTTCACCCTAGCAGGGATGCTTCCAGGTCTGCCTCTGAAGCCACATGTCCCACTCAGACCTTGATTGCTAACAAATAGCCCTCTGCCCCTGAGTGAGCGTTAGCTCCTGGAGGAGCATACTTGCACTGTCTGTAGCCAGCATTTAGCCTCCAGGGCCATTGCTACGGAGCCCAAAGTTCTCTAGCTCCTGCAACAGTGGCCATGAGTATTTCATTTCAGTAAAGGTCAGTGTGATGGGGCAGCTGCCCCACATAGGAGTGAAAGGGATTAAGGTGGCCAATTAGCTCCACTCCTGAAGGAAGAGCCAGAGCACATACCACTAAATAGAAGCAGGCTCAGCTGGAGCTGGGATAAAGGTCTCCAGGCAGGTGACCAGCAGGCAGGTGAGTGGTTGCAGTTATGCCCTGAATGGAGCAAGATGAGTGGGCTGGGAAACCAGATGAGTAGGAAGAAGTTAAGGAGAGAACAGTAAGGGGCAGGACTGTGCAGAGGCCTTAACTGCTTGTTATGGGGTCCCTGGGCTAGAGCTCAGTATAAAGAGTGGGCCTGCAGTCCCCTACTAGCCACTGAGGCAGTGGCACTGCGGGGCAGATAGATGGAAGACTGCTAAGGAGGAAGGACTTTGGATTTGATTGAAAGGTGGACCTTAGAGGCCTGGCCAGCGAGCTAAGCTACGTAGAGGAGACTGCAGTTCCTGGAGTGAGAAGGGTCGCAAGAGGAGACAGAATGGGGGAAAGAAGGGGAGCACAATGTTTATATTCTTATGTACAATGCCGGACAGAGCTAATGCTCAAGCCATCCAGCAGGGGGTGCCACTAGCAGTGAGCCCTGTTACATACATGTAAAGACCAGACATTAGTAAATAACTGCTGTAATTAAAGGAGTGGCAACATCTACAATCAAAACCTAAAAAGCAAAGTAAAATGGTAAATGAAGGGGAGGCATTAAGGTTTTCCCCCTTACGTAGTTTCTCCAGACCCCTGGCCAGTTTACTCCCATGGACTGTAATGAATCTGGATCAGACCCTAGCAAAATCACAGGGGCAGAGTCTCATCAGTTTTCATAAATCTCTATGGCTGCGTCTAGACTGGCATGATTTTCCGCAAATGCTTTTAACGGAAAAGTTTTTCTGGTAAAAGCATTTGCGGAAAAGAGCGTCTAGATTGGCACGGATGCTTTTGCACAAAAGCACTTTTTGCGGAAAAGCATCCGTGCCACTCTAGACGCGGTTTTTACGCAAGAAAGCCCCGATCGCCATTTTCACCATCGGGGCTTTTTTGCACAAAACGGTTCTCAGCTGTCTACACTGGCCCTCTTGCGCAAAAGGGCTTTTTCCCGAACAGGAGAGTCATTGTATTTGCACAAGAACACTGACGATCATACATTAGATCGTCAGTGTTCTTGCGCAAATTCAAGCAGCCAGTCTAGACACAGCCCTTGTGAGTCTATGGAAGAGTTTCTTGCCACTCTGTTCAAAGTTCTGAGCCAGCAGGTCAGCCCAGAGAAGACCCTGTAGTCATCAGTCCAGCATTATCTTCAAGAACCAGGGCTTTTCTCCTTCCTCTCTCATGCTATGAGAAAGGATACTCTAGGAAGGAGACTCACTCACCATGTACTAAGATGGATTTAAGCCAGAAGACACAGCTCCAGTGAGCTAGCAGTGCGGGCTGCTACCTGTGATATTTTTGTGGAAGACGCTGTGACAGTGGTCCCTCTAAGCTGGGCAGCAGCACAGCTTCACAGGTGATTAATCAGCCCCACCCAGTCAGTCAGCTCTGTGCATGGAGCCCTGAGCCTCTGGCTGGGTGGGGCTGATTAATCACCTGTGAAGCTGTGCTGCCACACAGCTTAGAGGGAACACTGGCTGTGATGAGAATCATGTTTTCCACTTGCACCCAGGAAGCTGAAAGAGTACCATCACCTCCTCACTGCTTAAGACAGTCATGTAGGTTACAGACAGAACTGCATTTTATCCACTTAATTTCTACTATGTAATTGCAGTCAATCAACAAATCTTCTATGTACTAAGCTACCTCTGTAAGTTTGGCCCCTTCCTTTAAGTGGGATGTTAGCATCACACACTTCCAGCTTTATCCTGCTTCCCTGATTCAAATGATACGCTGCTTCCTTAAATGTAAAGGCCTAAACTAGCACTGTGAGGGCTCTCTCAGCTAAGCCAACTTGTTTTTTTTTTTTTAACAAGAACCTATGTATTGATATAGGTTAAGTCTCATCTGAGACTCCACAATATGAAGAAAGCTGTTCTCTGAACAACTCTACTCAACAACCTTCCATATGATATGTTGTAAAAATGTGCAGCCTGTACTGTCACTTTCCATATGCCAGTAAATATCCATTTTTTGTGTCTTGTTTCCAAGTCAAGTTAGAAGGGCATCTCTCAAGAATCCATGGCCACAATGGGGTGCCTGGCATGGATACTGGCCTGCCTCAAAGGCTAGTGTCTTTGCCCCAAGTGAGCCATCACACATTTGGTCCAGGCTACATGCCTATATTAGTACCTAAGTCTCTTAAGGGTGTGAAAAATCCAAACTTCTGAGCAACATAGTTATACCTCCCTAACCCCTGGGCTACGTCTACACTGCAAGTTTCTTGCACAAGAACTGGTTTGCACAAGAGTTCTTGTGCAAGAGTGCGTCCACACTGCCATGTGCTTTTGCACAAGAAATGTGCTTTTGCGCAAGAGCATCCATGGCAGTGTGGACGCTCTCTTGTGCAAGAACACTCTGATGGCCATTTTAGCCATAGGGTTTTCTTACACTACAAACCTCTGTTGCCCGTCCACACTACCTTCTTGCGCAAGAGCTCTTGCGCAAGAGGGCTTATTTCTCATGGAGAGAGGAATAATGCTTGTGCAAAAAGCCCTCTGATCAGATGCTTTACCGTAAATTTACTTGCGCAAGAACACGTGTGCAAGAATGGCCGTTCTTGTGCAAGAAGCCTGTAGTGTAGATGTAGCCCTGCTGTAGACAGTGCTAGCACACGTGAGTTTCTCTCATTGACAGAGCTGGCATCTCTCAGGGAGGTGGATTATGGCGGGAGAGCTCTTCATGGAAGGGTGAATCTCTTGCTTTACACAATTTATTAGGCGCTCCTTAGTTTGTAAAAACATAGCCATTCTCACACTGGGCTGTAAGTATTAACATAAGAACAGTCATACTGCGTCAGACCAAAGGTCCATTTAGCCCAGTGTCCTGTCTTCTGACAGTGGCCAATGCCAGGTGCCCCAGAGGGAGTGAACAGAAGAGGGAACGTAAAGTGATCCCTCCCCTGTCACCCATTTCCAGCTTATGGTGAAATATTGATAGTGCAGTCATACCCAGAAGTGTCAGGCCCACTCTCAGGGCCCTGTTGTGCTGGATGCTGAGCAATGCTGGTGAGAAGGCATGGTGCAGACCCCAGGAGCTCGGGGGCGGGGCGGCGTCATACCCAGAAGTGTCAGGCCCACTCTCAGGGCCCTGTTGTGCTGGATGCTGAGCAATGCTGGTGAGAAGGCATGGTGCAGACCCCAGGAGCTCACAGCTGAGTGCCCTGATCCTGCAATCACTTATTCACATAATTAAACTTAATGTCTCTTTAGTCTATGAGATCCCTTCTTAAGTGAAGCTACTCACAGTAAGCACTTACTTTATTTTATTCATACCCAGAGAGAGAGCAAGTCAGGCACCACAGCAGACGCAGGCATTCAATTTCAAGGATATAAAAATGCCACAGAGAAGTAATAGCATGTGTATAGATGTCACTGAATTTTGTTGCAGTCTTACTGTTGTCTGCATTAAAATTCTCAGCAGTCGAGAGTGATGCCCCCATACTGCCCTGATTGCTGAAGTCCCTAGTGTTGCATCCAACAAAGTAGGCAGCTAATTTTATTTTCATGTTTTTAATATGATTGCTAAGCTGTTTGAATACAATGCTGGCTTTTTTCTGAGGGCCTCATCCAGTGAGGTACTGAATACTTCCAATCTGCTGTTCTACCCCACCAACTCATGCTGAAATGTACACTGCACAACTGAGGCTCATTACCTTTCAGGATGAGGCTCTTCATTACTTGCCAGAATTTAAGGGAACTTCCTTCATTTATTAGCAGCATATTAAAATGTACCTAGGGTTGTTTTGGATCTTTTCCCCAAGCAATAAAGCCTGAAAGCAATGTTGTTTAACAACTTAGCAATTGTGTTTTTTTAGAAGGTGATATTTTAGTATTATTATTTGCTTCTTTAAAACAAACTGTTTAGTTGAAGTTATTAATAAATCAGCTGGGACTTTGCCATCATCGCAATTAAACAAGCAGTAAATAACTGTTCTATTTGCAGATCAGTCTACAGAGAGTTATGGGATATTGCTTTCTTATGGCCACTGAGACCTTGAAACACACAACAAATAGAATCCTCTTTATGAGATTTTTTTTCCCCTTTACTATCCTTTTATTCAGCAGCATCCTTGCCAAACACACTAGAGTTGTGAAATGCTGGCTGGCTGGCTGATTTATCTGGTAGATCATCCAAGCATAAGTGACAATCTGAAAGGTAGTGCTGATTAGTTTAACTGCACAATTGCCCTTACCACAGCTTAGCATCAGACGAGTTTGTGAAAGCTGGCACTGCACTTCATTTATCCTATTTAAAAATAATAATCTCAGATGAGCATTTGTGTGAGCTTTGTTGTTGTCCATAGAAGCCATCCTTGGTGAAATGTCTGAAATAAGCTATGTTCCTGTAGAAGAGAGCCCCAGTCTAGCAACACAGCATAAAGCTGTCAAAGTAACTGGAGACAAAACGAAAAGGGGGTCCATTCTAGCCCTCAAATGCCCATCCATGCATCCTTCCCATACTGGCAGCTCTAGGTAGAGACTTCACAGGGCATGTTCAGGTATCATAGACATGGGCAATATTATAAAACTCAGATGAACTCATAAGGGGTAGGGTCTGCCTCATACACAGAATTGGGGCAAACCCAGCTGATCTCAAAGTTCATGCCTGTATCTTGGCCAACAACTGCTCCCCTCCCCACCCCTCAACTACTGGCAGCATGCCTCTCTTCCCACCAGGTGTTACATTGGCTGATTTGCTTTCATCCCTTAGTGAGCTGCATCCTGCTCAAAGTGGTTTAAATTCTTCTTCGTCACAGGTTTCCCTTTCTTATCTTGGAGTGAATGGCCCATTCTCAGTGAGCTGGGGGATAATACATTCCAGCACTGCCACCCAGATGCTTACTCCATCTCTCAGCTTCATGCACAGAAAGACCTGCTGTCACCGGCTTTCCTCTTGGACCTAAACCCAGCAGAGTCCACAGTCCCTGCCTTACAAAAATAACCCACAAAGAGAGAATTTTTGCAAGACTAGGCTGAAGGTCAAAGCCTGGAAAGTCAGAACAGCCATGATTTCACATATACTTGATCTTCCCCAGGACAGTTTACCCACTAGTGTTCGGGGGTGCTGGTTCTCTTCTCCTTACATGCTAGCTTCACAGGTTCCAGAGAACAGCAGCAGCATTCACAAACATCCCAGGGAAATACAGTGAGCCCCTGCATGTGTAACGCACACACTACTGGGGGTGGGGCACTGTCCCATGGAGTGACATTGAGACCACTTAGAGCGTGAGAGAAGGCGTGTGTTCTACAACCTTAGCTGAGAGGCAGTAGGCTTTTAGCTCAAATGGTACAGGCTCATGCACTAAGCTCCAGAGGTCTCAGGTTTGGTTCTGCCTCTCACATGGACATTCAGCCTGGTCAATGAGGCCTTAGTAAGGCCTCCATTGGAACCCACACAACCAGCATTCTTGGTCTTACCTTCCTTCCAGGTGTTTGTCATCGCTGCAAGAAGGATATTGAGCTACCAGTTCGGTCAATACAGCCCTTCCTCTACCCACAAGGTTGTTCTCAGATTCAGCAGTGCTTCTCCTCAAACACTGCCCCTTTCATAGAGAGATGTTACCATCCATGAGGAGAAGGGAAGCCAGCAAACCTTTATATCAGGAAAGCATGCACCTCCAACTGTCTACATCCCTCTTCTGTCCCTGAGCAGTGAAGGGAAGGACCACTCCCATTGTTCGCTGGCTGGAGCTGCAGTTGTCAAGACAAAAAATCTGATAACATTGCAAAATCCAACACTCCCTATGAGCAGGCATAAAGTGGCTACCTAGCCTGTCTCCTGACTACTGAAAACTACAAGTTAGGAGGTCGCCTTCTTCCATGCCCTGCATGGACATTTCTGTTCTGCGTTAGTGCTGTTTTACAGTCAGTGCTCATTAGCGCGAATGAAGACACAAAATGACAAAGTCAGGCTCTAGACACCAGTGCTTGCCAGCCCCCACTCAAGTGCTGTCTGCTATTATCCTTGGTGAGTTGCCATCTGCACAGGGATCCATTGGGCTACATCTACATTGCAACGCTATTTTGGAATACTGAAATAGCTATCCCGCATCTTCACAGCAAACCTGTTATTTTGAAATAGAATGGGCTCACTATTCTGATGTCCCGGTAAACATCCTTCCATGTGGCATAACAGACGTTTTAGAATAGCGGGTTATTTCAAAATGTGGTGCTGACTACACAGCTGTTTTTTTAAGGTATTGGTTTTTAAGTTTCATCTGCTCTTTAGGTGAGCTGTTCTCTTTGCTGAATAACCAGGTCAGCCAGTCTGACCCAGTCAGTCAAAATGTTTCATGAATAATAAGCTTTACAGGCTTGGGCACTTTGTTATTTTTTGGGTGGGAAGGAGATAATTCTTTTATTTCCATTTCCCCCTCTATCCTCTGTGTAAAGCTTTTAATTTCCTTTTAAAAAAATTAAAGCCTTTGATCCAGTCAGGCACATTTCTTGAGTAGCTTACAGCTCTGGAAATAGCCTGCAAACTAATCAAGCTATTTATTCTACAGGCAAGGCAAGAGGAAGCAGAGGCTGCATGATGTCTATTTTTAGATGCTTGGATGGCATACAGCTGCAACAGTGATGGGGGGGGGGGACATATAAGTAGCTAAACAGAGAGCAGGCTCTTGCAGTTTTCTGGGTAGGGAGGAGCTCAGATATAGTCATAATAGTTGTGATCCAGCCTCCAAATTTTCAGAGACAGGGAAACTCAGTGCTAGGGATAGTTGCTCCAAGAAGTGAAATTCTCAAGCCACAACACATTTTGCTCTCTGTAGGTTTTGGCACCAGGAAATATGAGAGAGATTCTTTATGAAAACATAAGGAATCTGTCTGTCCTCCCTAAATGCTCAATGATGCTTTGTCCTTTTGAAAACTCACTTCCACAGGCACGTCTAAACAATCAGTCATAGTCTTGCAAAATGCAACTTAAGCTACAGTAAATACAAGCCCCATTCCTAACCTTTAAAGGACTTCTGCCTAACCCCAAATAGCACTGTAGGCACTGAACTACTAAGTACCTCTCTGAGAATTATAGTGAAGTGGAAATGTCCATTTTTAAGCAGGGGTTAGATGGATAAGATTGTCATGGCTTCACTTGAGATGCACGTAGGGGCATTTTGGGCTACTACAGATCAATCTGTGGAGTCCCACAGAAACCCAGCCTTTGCCCCATGCAGTTCAACAGCTTTATGATGCCATTAGGAAAAACCGGGGTACGGCATGATCAAAAATGTCAGCAATATGCAGACAGCTCTGTATCACTTTTATATCAGGCACATAGTGTCGTTTCAGTTACCCAGAGCATGGCTGAGATCAGTAACTGGCCAGTGACATAATGAGGTAATGCTGGTGGGAAGAAGAAACCACGCTGAAGAATCCATCACCTCTGTAAAGACACCCTGTCTAAACTCTGCCTTGCCCCCAAATCTTAAAACAGGCCACAGTCTCAGGTTCCTGCTGTGGTCCTTGCTGTTTCTGAACACCTAACAGCTATAGCCATGAATGACACTTTAGTCCATAAACCTAGAGAAGACTGTGCCCCACAAAGTCTGATTTCCGCCTCACCAAGCAGAATTTCACTCCTGATTGTAGTGATTCTAATTTACCTCTTTGTAGGTAAAATTACAATAAATAGGTCACAGAGCAGACAAATAAGACCATGCCGGTATATCAGTACTATATATATGACCATTTTAGTACTTTTGTGTATACTCCATTCAAAAGAGCATTGTGATCTATTTTCCAAATCTGGTGCACTGGATTATTACAAAGCCATGATGCTGTTTTAGCTGGCAGTGGGATATTTCCAGTTTCAGCTATTACTGAGAGAAAAAGATGGTAGCTCATTGTCTTCTCATTAGCTGTTGTTTTCTCCATGCCTGTTGGGGTGGTAAATGCCAAACAGAGCACCCCAAATATCAGTCCTCTGATATGTGTGCTCCAAAAGGCCTTGGCAGACTAGCATAAGTACCAGGCAAATTAGTTGAAACTCTAGTAAAGAATAAAATCGTTAGACACGTAGATGAATATAATTTGTTGGGGAAAAGTCAACATGGTTTCTGTAAAGGGAAATCATGCCTTACTAATCTACTAGAGTTCTTTGGGGAGGAGGGGGTCAGCAAACGTGGACAAAGGGAATTCAGGGTACATAGTGTACTTAGATTTCCAGAAAGTTCCTTCAGCAAAGGCTCTTAAGTACAGTAAGCTGTCATGGGATAAGTGGGAAGGTCCTCTCATGGACTGATAACTGGTTAAAAGACAGGAAACAAAGGGTAGGAATAAAAGGTCAGTTTTCAAAATGGAGAGAGGTAACCAGTGGTGTCTGATGGGTTTGTACTGGAACAAATCCTATTCAACATGTTCATAAATGATCTGGAGAAAGGGGTAAACAGTGAGGTGGCAAAATTTGCAGATGACACTAAACTGCTCAAGATAGTTAAGACCAAAACAGACCTTGAAGAGCTTCAAAAAGATCGCACAAAACTAAGTGATTGCGCAACAAAATAACAAATGAAATTTAATGTTGATAAATGTAAAGTAATGCACATTGGAAAAAATAATCCCAACTATACATACAATATGATGAGGACTAATTTAGCTACAACTATTCAAGAGAGAGCTCTTGGAGTCATTGTGGCTAGTTCGCTGAAAACATACACTTAATGTGCAGCGGCAGTCAAAAAAGCAAACAGAATGTTAGGAATCATCAAAAAAGGGATAGAGAATAAGAGAGAGAACATCTTTTTGCCCCTGTATAAAACCATGGTACTCCCACATCTTGAATACGACATACAGATGTAGTCACCTCACCTCAAAAAAGATATATTGGCATTTGAGAAGGTTCAGAAAAGGGCAACAAAAATGATTAGCGGTTTAGAATGGGTCCCTTATCAGGAGACGTTAAAAAGGCTGGGACTTTTCATCTTAGAAAAGAGGAGACTAAGGGGGGATATGGCAGAGGTCTATAAAATCATGACTGGTGTGGAAAAAGTAAATAAGGCAAAGTTTTTTACTTGTTCCCATAACATAAGAGCTAGGGGTCACCAAATGAAATTAATAGGTAGCAGGCTTAAAACAAACAAAGGGAAGTTTCTCTTCATACAGTGCACAGTCGGCCTGTGGAACTCCCTGTCAGAGGAAGTTGTGAAGACTAGGACATTAACAGGGTTCACGAAAGAACTAGATAAATTCATGGAGGTTAGGTCTGTCAATGGCTGTTAGCCAGGATGGATAGGAATGGTGTCCCTAGCCTCTGTTTGCCAGAAGCTGGGAAGGGGTGACGGGGAGGAATCATTTGATGATTCCCTGTTCTGTTCATTCCTTCTAGGGCATCTGGCATTGGCAGACAGGACACTGTGCTAGATGGACCTTTGGTCTGATCCAGTATAGCTGTTCTTATGTTCTTATGAATATGGAACTGATCCAAAGCCCTTCAAAGTCAGCTGAAAAATTTCTGCAGGTTTTGGATTACATTTTTCAATCCTGCTCCCAGCCATAAACTATTATCATGACTGAGTGTGCATGGTGGTATCTCCAATGTCCTGCTGTCATCTCTTAAGATTCCTTTCTTAGGAAGGTATGAAACATGTGAAAATATTGCTTGGTTGGATGCTTTCAATTAAAGGGGCAACCTAGATGCATGCACTGTGTGTTCCAATACAAAACACGGGGGCTATGTCTACACTGGCGGGTTCTTGCGCCAGAAATATGCAAATGAGGCTAAGCGTGGAATATCGCTGAGCCTCATTTGCATATCTAATGAGCCGCCATTTTTGCAAAAGAGGTTCTTGTGCCACAAGGAGCTGTCTACACTGCCCCTTCTTGCGCAAGAAAAGCCCTCTTGCGCAATGCCGCTACGCTGATTATTTTCAGGAATAACGGCATTGCGCAAGAAGGTTTTTCTTGCTCAAGAAGGGGCAGTGTAGCCGCTTCTTCTGGCGCAAGAGCCTCTTCCGCAAAAATGGTGGCTCATTAGAGATGCAAATGAGGCTCAGCGATATTCCACGCTTAGCCTCATTTGCATATTTCTGGGGCAAGAACCCACCAATGTAGACATAGCCTGGTTGTTACCATTGGAAAAGTTAGTCAGAAAGACAAAAGATGGCTGAAAATTTACTCCAAGCAAATTATTCTCTCTTCAGTATGGTCACGTTTTTTTGGAATGGATTTCTGTTCACTCAATGGCACTGACCCAAGCACACTCTAAAACAGTGCATCCATTTGATTTCAAATTTACTTTGAGGGGACAGTAAGGAAGTGGGCAAATGAGATGCCCCCATTCAAAATTCTTAACAATAGCCTTTAATTTAAGGCTTAAAGAAAATTAAAGCTAATTATTAAATTCCTGAAACAAAAGACAGAACTATGTAGCACTTTAAAGACTAACAAGATGGTTTATTAGGTGATGAGCTTTCATGGGCCAGACCCACTTCCTCAGATCAAAATTCCTGCTGTTCCTTTGAGGGGAATGTTCTCAGCTTGACCGACCATTTGAATGTACCGTTACCTAGGTAGTTGCTAGCATTAGCAGGGCTCCAGGTGCTGAATTTTTCCTCAATACCTTTCTAAAGATTTTTACTTTTGGTCATTTATTTAAATTACACCCCACAACAGGCTAACTGTTCCTGTTCCCCTCCAATGCTCAAATGAGGCAGTGATTGCTAAACTACTGTGTGCTAATGCTGTGCTTTTTCCAAGTGTTTTGACAACAAAGGCTGTATTGCCACAATGCTAATCCAACGTGGCAATTGTTGGCCTCATATTCTTTTCTACAAAGCAGCTCTTCTTACACCCGGCAATGGGTGAGCTGTTCACAGTATTCTCATGTGGCTTGATGGCGTGAGGACAGGCTTCCTCCCACTTCATACAATTAACATTCGTTGACCGGTTTGAAACACCCAGTCAGAAGTGAATAGCTCCTCTTATAGACCATTCTCCTTTTTCTGTAGGCCTGAAGTCAATGAATTTTGGATCAAACTTTTATCTGGATCTTATATCAAAGATCTATCCCCTTGCTAGGTCAAACAATGAGTTATTTCTGGCTCAAGTTTGTAGAAAAGAAATAAAACTCTCAATACCTCCACAGTATGAGAAGAGAAGATGGGTACTGCAAGGCAAGCTGTTAGGTCAGACATCTTAGTGTTGCTTCTAAAGTAATTTTTCTGTCACACGTTAAAGTGCTTTCCCTGTTATTATGGTGTTTTAATTCTTTCATGAATTAGATTGTTGAATGCTAAATATTTCTGCTCTGTTTCCCCAACTGTCAAACTCCACAGCTCATCTGGTTAACTGTCCCTGTCTTGGGCTCTTATGTTTACGCAGAAGGTTAAACTAGTTAACTATAGCCTTTGAAGAACTCCAGGAATTATTTGGGGGAAGTTCTATGGCCTATGTTCTACAGGAGTCCAGACTGGATGATCACAATACTAACCTGTGGCCCTGGACTCTATAAACGTGTCCCACAATATCATGTCTGTTATTTGGGCTCAAAGCCTTTCAAACTTGCCAAAGTTTATCTGCCTCCTTGCAACTTTTTTTCTGAAACAGTGAACATTTGAAAGAAGCCTGTTCCTATACGTAAGCTAAGAAGAAGTTTAATGCATGAGTGATGAGAGCAGACGACAATATAATTCTTATAATGAGGCTTTCTGCTTGAACGAATCTCTCCATTTATTTCCATTTAAATCTTTGCACAAAGCTCAAAAAGATGACAGGTCTTTTTTCTTTACTGCCGGTCCTCTCTTCTTTTTTGCCTCAAATAGATTGGATTTTTTCCCCACTTTATTTTGAAGGGGAGGGTAACACATAGAAAATATAACAGTAAGAATAAAATGGGAAGAAATGCTAAAGAATATATTCCTATTACTAATGGAACTGGGATGATGATGGATTTTGTTTGTCTAGCAATTTAAAAAAATCAAGAAGGAAAAGTTAAGGCGAAAATTAATGTTTTTTCTACAATTTTCAGCGAATCTAAAACTAAAGAATAAAATTAGTCATCGGTCAAATAATCAGGCCCAATATCCCAGCTGACATGACATGCTCAAGCCAGGATCCTGCCCTGCTGCAGACCCTAACTGCTCACTGTAGAATGTGGTAGCAATTGGGCAGCAGGAACCCTTTTCCTCCAAGCCACCAATTAGGAGTAAAGGCATTCTGCACCTGCTACTCCAGCTTATGGCTAAGTTAGCCCGTGGACTTGGTTTGCCTCTGAAGTGCCTAGACAAAGGGAAAGTTTGGTGTGTTTTCATATTGGTTGAATCCTCTCCCAGTGACAATTTCCATTCCACACAGAGAACTGCAGCAGACAGTTATAGCAGGTGCTCCCTGCAAAGCTGGGCCTGCAAGCGGAGAAGCATCCCTGCTCTGTCTCCTGGCTTCCTGCACAGCTAGGCTATGTCTACACTCGCGGCTTCTTGCGCAAGTATGGCTGTTCTTGCGCAAGAATCTGCAGAGCGTCCACACTGCCCGCCCGCTCTTGCGCAATGAAATGTACAGTACGGTGTGTGGTAAGAGAGGGCTCCTTGCACAAGAGTTACGCTCTTTTTTATCAGGTGTAAGCCCTCTTGCGCAGGAGCTCTTGCGCAAGAGGGCAGTGTGGACGCTAGGCAGGGATTTCTTGTGCGAGAGAGTCCTATGGCTAAAATGGCCATCAGAGCTTTCTTGCGCAAGAGAGTGTCCACACTGCCGTGGGAGCTCTTGCACAAAAGCACAGTGCGCACATGGCAGTGTGGACACTGTATTGCGCAAGACTTCTTGCACAAGAACCCTGCGCAAGATGCTCTTGCGCAAGAAGCCGCCAGTGTAGACATAGACCTAGAGAAAAAGGAAGAAAGAGCATATATACTGTGGTTTCTATTTGCAGTTACTTAGCAAGGACAGTGGTATTATGGCAGTGGGATTTCTTTAAAAGGAGGCAGTGCATACTTGTGGATGGACCGTACTACTCAACCAAATGAAGTTTTTCCCCCTTCTCTAACACTGGCCTGCTGAGCGATTTTGGGCATGCCTCAGTTTCCCTGACTGTAAAATGGGGTTAATGATACTTAACCATGTTAAAGCATTTTGCGATGTAAGGATGAAAAGTGCTATGGAAGAGCTAGATATCGTTATTATTGAAGTTAAGTTCCTAGGTCCATACTAAGACACCTAAAGAAATGGCCTGCGTTTCAAAAGTCCTGAGCCTCCAGCTGCTCTCATTGGTTTCTATGTCAAGGTGGAACTGCTCAGCAGTTCCAAAAATCTAATCTCGCTACTTAGTACAGTGCCTTCCACTTATTGGCAGCCTCTTGATTCTCCGCAAAACGCTGCTATTATCCAGAAGCTGCCAATAAGCAAAAGGCAGGTTTGTGGGGCTACAGCCGAGGAAGCCAGCCCTGGAATGTGCCTTTTCTGGCTGCAGCCCCACAAACCTGCCTGCAGCCAGGGCTCAGGATGTCTCAGGGCTTCCTTTCCTGGCCAGAGCCCTTCAAACCTGACTGCAGCAGGGACTTCCTTCCAAAATGAGTTGTTGCTAAGCAGCATGCCGCTTGCCAATATCCGAATCTTTATATTTATGGTTAAGGGGATAGGTTTGGTTTCTGGCAAAATGTTTCTCTTAGGTGAATTATGTTGTGAGCGCTATTAAGTGGCCTTCACTGTGCTATGCAGGTTTTGGAGCCTAACTTGCACGTAGGGCTGCCAGGTATCCGGTTTTGAACCGGACAGTCTGGTATTTGGGCTTTCTGTCTGGGAAACAAATTGAGAAAACACCGGACATATAAATGTCCGGTATTTTCTAATTAAGTAAGTTTTATTATTATAAGTATCAGTATGTAGCTGCGTACTGCCTGGCTGGTAGACACGCTCATACTGCGTGAGTGTGTCTACCAGCCAGGCAGTATACAACTACACAGTAGAGAGGAGGGGGGTGGGGCGGGGTGGGATGGAATCCTCAGGACCAGACTTACCCGTGCGCCCCGCCAGGACCCTGGAATCTGCGTGCGCCCGGGCCAGCCCTGCTCCCTGCCACCTGGTCCCCCTCCCCCGGCCAGCCCCGCTTCCCCCAACCCCCTCCCGGTCAGCCCTGCTTCCCGCCAGCCGGTTCCCCCCGGCCAGCCCTGCTCCCCCCAACCCCCTCCTGGCCAGCCCCGCTCCCCCCGACCCGCTCCTGGCCAGCCCCGCTCCCTGCCGGCTGGTTTCCCCATTGCCATCTTAGATCAAGCTTGTCCGGTATTTTTTGGAAACCATCTGGTAACCCTGCTTGCAAGCACCTCTTTTTGAAAATTCTGGCCACAAGGCCAGTATCTGTAGCTTCTCCACAGTCAGGAAAGGAGGAGACCCATGCACACAAAATCTGTCTCCATTGTGCACATTTTCAGTAGCTGTTTTTCCTGTCTCATCCTGCTTTGTTGTATACGGATGCTTTTCTTTTTGATTAAAGTATCTGGAAGTGTGGGAAGTTTTATTGGATTTGATTAAAGAACCCGTTTCCTTACTTTGATTAGGAAAAGTTAACACAGACAAGATGATTTTTTTAAAATGGCCTAATTTTCTTCAGATGCCATAAGCAATATTGTTTCCTCTGTCAATCACAAGTCACTAATTATTTAGAGCAGTGTGTATGTGATTTGGGTTATCTTTTATTCGATGTCTTATCATGCTTAGCTTGCTTCTTTAGCCTTTTCTCTCAAATCCTGCCTGCTTCATTGACCCACCCAAGCTTATTCAGTCAAAGAAACATGGAGATGTAATTAAATGTCAATTTAATCCCCCATGAAAAGATTAAAATGAATTGATCAGCATTTTTATTTCCATCTGTTTGCTCCATGTTGATTCTTTGTGTTTTAAGCTTTCAATAAAGACTTGCTCAAGAAGGAACCATGTAGAAAAACTGCTTGTCTTATTATTAATCAGAAAATAGGCACTAATTTTAGCAGTTCAAGAGAACAAAAAATTAGAGTAATACCATTGACATGACATTGATTACATTAGTGAGAGGGCAAGTTCTATTTATTTTTTTCTGTGACAATTTGACTTCAGACAATACTGGGGATAGTTTTTCTTAACAATTTAAGCATTTGACAATTTAAATAGAGGGGACAGCCCTGAAAATAAGCATAGAACAGCTTGTCAGACTCATCCTTTGAGGGCATAGTTCAACCAAGGGATGTTCTTTCAGAAATTCTGAAGAATAGTTTTATTTGTAGGTTGTTACTATTTTCAGTTGTATATGTTTCTGGAAAGACAGTTAAATGTATTAAATTCAAACTTTTCTGCTTAAAATAAACTTTATGTGATGAATAAATGTCCCAAATTTCAGTGTCCAGGCTGATATTCCCATTTATATCCCAACCAAAGACATCAAAATCTTCTATTTAGGCAGAAAATTGTTAAGTAGATAATTGAGGACGGTTGAGGTCAGCATCATGACCTATTAGCTAAGCATTAAACACTGAGTTTCACTGGGCCTTGGTCAATAATCATCACAAAAACAATCTCAGAGATCACTGAAAGAAGAAGTCACTGGTGTTATACAGAATCTATATATCTTCAGCCCTATTAGGAAATCTCTCCTTTGTGGTTATGATATCTTAGCAACAGGTTGTTTTCTTTTTTTTCCTCCCTAAACTATTTGTTTGTATTGCAGTGGCTCTGGGAAGCCCCAATCATAGACTAATGCTAGGGGCAAATTAAGGGCTTCTCTGTGTAACCCACACACCTTCTGGGTGCAGTGCACTATCCCCTCTAGAGGTGCTGAGACCACTTACAGAGAGAATGGGTCTTCTCTGCAGCTTTAGCTAAGATTCACCTGGCTTTTAGCTCATGCAGTAAGCTCCAGAGATCTCAGGTTCAATTCTGCCTGTCAGTTAGTGTTACAGCTACATGTTGGGTAAGGAGATACTGTTAGGAGAGAGTGCCAAAGCATGTTAACATGTTACACATATAACTGATCTGTGTAGACCCTGCTGTGTGCACAGAGGGTATGCATACACTGCAATTAAAATCCCCTGGCTGGCCTGTGCCAATTGCCTTGGGCTCAGGCTGGGAGGCTGGTTGATGGCAGTGTAGCTGTTCTGGGCTCTGACTGCAGCCTGAGCTCTGGGATTCTCCCATCTTGCAGGGTCCTAAAGCCCAGGTTGCAGCCCAAACCTAAAGGCCTGCACTGCAGTTAAACAGCCCCTTAACCAAGCCTGAATCAGCTGGCACAGGCCAGCCACAGGTTTTTTTAATTGCCATGTGGCCACACCTTAAAAGTTCCCTAATACCTTTAAAGTATCATTGACTTCAGTGGAGTAGCTCATATAAGTCAGGACTGCAGCATTTGACCACAAAAGCTTTAAGGGATGATAAAGTCACCACAGAAGACAGTGGTAAGGAACACATATAAATTGAATTCTGATGAGCTGGAAAGCAAAGTTTTGCATAGTTAGCTTAACTAGTTAAGAGTTTTGTTGACCTCTGAGGTAGTAAACAGTAGAAAACATGACTGTGTTAGGTAGGGTTGCTAATTTTTCTGATCAGACACCTTTGCCGTGAATAGGAGAGTTGGAAACCCTAGGGGTTAGATTATTAGAAACCAGGATTCATGTCTTACAAACTTTGTTTTTGTCTTTAATCTCATGATCTAGTGAGCTAGGTACTTGCAATATTCCTCCCCCCCCCCCCCCCCCCTTAAGGAGCATGCTGCAAATGTTAAGTGACCAAGAAATCTAAGGCAACTGGCATATTTTCCAAAGTGACCACTGTACTTTCAGAGGAGCAGAACTGTGATTTGGAAATATTTAAAAGAAACTGCCTTTCTTGCATGCATATTAGAGCTTGAAAGTGGGGGTGGCGGGAAGGTCTGTAGTAAAGATGATAAAGCAATACTATAGTGAAAAGTGTTTAACCCTGATGCACAGCATGCAGGTTGAAGTTTACTGTTACCTGTTGTGCTTAATAAAGAATTAGTGTGCCTGATGCAGTACAAAGAGAGAGTTCCTGATTCAGGGAGTTACACTTTAATTTTTAGACTTAGTTTCAGTCTTTTTTTTTTTTTTTTTTTTAATCTCCTTAGGAGGTGTGGGCCATATCATCAGCTGGGGTAAATTCTCATACCCCTAGTGACTTAACAGAGCTGCAGCACCTTACACTAGCTGAGGATCTGTGCTGTATGGGCTTTCAAAAACCAAAGAGAACTAATTTCCTGTATTAGGGTCTGGGCTGGCCAGGGTCAACTGAGCCCTGGACTTTCACTGAAATGAAGGGGGCTTGAGTGTGCTGAGCATTTTGCAGTCTATGACCCTTGAAATAAGATTTGCTTCAGTATTTTACCTTGCAAGCTGTTGCTTGTTCTTAGAGCCATCTGCTCTGTTTTTTAAACACCAACCTATGTGAAAGTGAGTCCCAGGATGACTCTGAATGGGCATGTTACATACTGGTTGCTTACTAGTCCAAGTTAGAACTGTGTGCAGTACAGGTAGTTCCACATGCTGTTGGATTCACAATAATAACCTTTTATTTGTATTCCAGTGGTATGTAGAAGGCCCCAACTATTCTCGGGGACTCATTATAGAGGCACAGTTAATAACAGTCCCTATTTCAAGGAGCTTAAAACCTAACTAGAAAATGAGTGGGAAGGAAAACAGATCTGAAGTGACTTGTGCTAGCTCCTACAGCATTTCAGCAGCTGAGCCATAGCCTCACTTCCACAGATGCTTTACCCACTAGACCATACCACCCATATGTGTTTTATGTATTTCCAGTTATTAGCAAATAACTTTCAAATTCTAGCAATTAGAGCTTCATAGTGCAGTGAAAGAAGGAAAACAACTGCTTGAGATTATTGCAGCAGTTCACAACTTCTCTGTACAGGACTCCACACTATCTAGCCAAAAGTGAGTCAAGATGGTCATGACACCATTGGACCTAGTTGTGACCCACTGCGAACTCATGGATTATGAGAAGCCAAATGTTCACAGCAGTGAAATCCTGTGCCTCTAGGGAGGGTTGCCCTTAGCAAGGTAAAGCTGTGAAAATAGGATACAGGATCTGTAATTCATGGGCATAGGAGGTAATAAAGGTCAGTAGGCGGGCTCAAGAGAGGTACTAGTAGCAGGCAATATCACTCAAATATTCCTAGGTCTGGTGCACTGTTTGAATCCTACCTATAACTTTAGCTGTCACTTGAGGCATGAACAAGGCTCCCCCATCCCTGTGTCTCTTGGGCCAGTCCTTGTCTGTCTCCTGTGTTCCTGTAGCACTACTAAGTCAATATTTTCCTTTCCTCTTTATAGAATGCTGCAGCACATGCCCATTGCTAAGGTGCCTGACAAACTAGCCAATTGCTTCCAAAGGGTCATTCTGAATAGTAAATAAGAATTTTATTTATTCATTGCAATGGGGGAAATGGCAAGATGTTGTGCCTGCCTATTACAGCTGCCTCTTTTTTCTGCTCAGGATACTGACAGGAACATATTCTCATACCACTCAGGAAATGATTACCAGAGTGTGTGCATAGGGATGGAAATTATGACTCGCCAGCCTAATTGGTACCACATCCTAGCCACTATCTCATGCTCATCTAGTTATTTATATAGCTCAAACTATGAGATCCATTCTTTTACCCCCACCTAAAAGCCAAAAGCACTGCACATACAATATCGCCACAGAAAATTATGCTATGTCTAAATGGCATTGACTACAGATTCTTCCTATTAAAGACTGCAGCTGAAAAGAGTTTGAAGAGGATAATAGATTATGTTGATTTAAATCATTGTGCACATCTCAAAAGTTTGGATTGAATTTATTTTTCCCTGCTGTCTGTCTTGGCTTTGTACATACAGCTAGAAACAAGACCTGGAGATGTGGCAAACAATCTTTGGTAGTTGGTTAAGGAAAGCTTCTCTCCACCATCCTCTTCTCCCCCCCCCTCTCCCCCCCCCCAAAAAAGTTTAGCTTATCAATGTCTTTCATGATTACTTTACAAGTTCAATGGCACAATGCCAGAAATGTCAGAAAAGCCATAATACTTGTTGGTACAACTCTTACTATAATGGGAAGTCTCCCATGTTTCAACTACTGTATAAATATTTGTTGATAGTAAAGGTCACATGTGAGGGACACTTGTAGCTTATTGGGAAATAACTATGTAATGCTGTATATTCTGTACATGCTGTATAAAAAAAACTTATAATCAGTCATGTATGCTGTAGAGAAGATCATGGGGATGTCTGCAATGGGGAAACATCCTTTCCAAAAGCACTAGATTTTGGTCCTTGAGTCTTCAGAAGGAAATCCCTATTGGTGTTAAAATATTTGCACAATGATTTATCAAGTAACTGTATGTCTTTTGTCAATCTCATTGCAAGCAAGTGGAAGAGTAGTAGTTTTCCAGGACTTTCAACAGTGTTCTAAGGGTGGTAATAAAATGTTCTGGAGTGGCTTGGTTGAATAAAGCTTGGAACGGAACTTGGGGTTTAAAAAAAACAACCACCTAGAAGAACGATGTTTAAAAGACCATTATGTGTATACTGTACAAAGTTAACCTTACAAATGTTTTATCTTCGTGGATCCCCAGAAGGAAGGGAAATAAACACCTAAATTTTTCTGTCTCCCATTTTCTCAAAAGTAAAGCATACTGTATAGTATGTCTTCTGGGATTTTTTTAAATAAATTCTTAGTGTAACAAGCCTTGCGTTTTTATCCCATTTACCATTCCTTGAATATGAAATTTTTGCATATGCTGCAGAATGCAAAATGTATAAGCCTTATAAAGAGAGATCCAGTTATCACCTGATTAGACATAGGATATACAGCAAAAGTAGATGATTCAGTGTATTTAGCTCATTTAGCTTGTTTCAATGCTAACTCTTTGAAAAACATCAATCTTTCTGAATGCTCTGTAAAAACTGATCTTCTCTACTGACCCCCTACTGTTTTAGCAACACCTGTTTAATATTATCTGTGGTATTAATTGCAAAATTTGAAATGAAAGAGTTGTGTTCAGAAAATGTGCTAAGCTCAGATATTTTTATATTTGTGGCGTTTTCCTATTAACAGAGTAGTGAATGAGTAACAAAGCTGAAGGAAAAGAGTGAAATGTTCAAAATATAAAAATGCAGAACATATGTAATTTATTGAAAATACTCTGCCAAAGATTGTTCGCTCAAGATCTGTAAAGTGTAGTATCTCTTTTGCTATAAATGTCATTGTGAAGGTACCACTGCCTTTTCTTTCAACCACTATCTTGTGGAGATCACTGTTTTGTATATTTAAGGACAAAAAAGTGTGCCAGGATGTCTTTTAAATAAGAACAGTAAATTAAGTAGTTAGAAGACATGAGGTAACTTTGTCAGTCATATTAAAATGGATTAGGAGAATGATGATGAATTGTAAACCTTGGGTTTTCTAATACTACCAGCAGATTACAGTTTAAAACCCTGGAAAACTCTAGAGAATCAAAGATATAAACTACAGCCCCACAATCCAGTGCCCATGTATGCCATTGTGTCATTTTACTTACGTGAGTAAATACACTAGGTGTGTGTGAGATCAGGGCCATTCTAGTAGGACATTTCACTAAAGTGGAGGTTATTTTCAATTTTTGATTTATGGACATTGGCCCAATAAAGGGATAATCTTGCGAGGTTCTGACTGTGGCATTTTGGAATACTCAGAGACAGAGGTGGATGCTGAGAACACTCAGCAATGCACAGGATCAGCATGTTCAAAGCAACAATGTAAACACTATTCATTTGCAAGCAGTTGAATCCCCTTGAACAATGAGTTAGGCCCTGATTCAACAAAGCACTTACACGTATACATACTTCAGTGCTTTGCTGAATTGGAATTAGGGCCTGATCCAAAGTCTCTTGCAGTTAGGGTTGCCAGGTGTCCAGTATTGAACCGGACAGCCTGGTATTTGGGCCTTCTGTCCAGTAAAAAAATTCAGAAAATACTGGCCATGTGAAATGTCCGGTATTTTCTGTTTTTCCTGGCTCGGGCATCTGCCAGAACATGCACAACTCAGGCTGTCTGGGGCAGGAGGAGGATGGAGCATCTTGGGCAGACTTCGGAATGGCCGTCTTAAAAGGGCAATGCGTGCTCTGCTCTTAAAAGGGCAAACTGGTTTGTGTTTTGTGTGTGTGTTTTTTTTTTTTTTTTTTTGGCTTTTTTTTCTTTGTCAACAACTCTTCCACTGAAGTACTGGCACCTTTTTTTCAGCCCCAGTCAGTTTTCCCCCCCCCCCCCCCCCCCAGCAGAATTTTTTTCCAGAATTTGTTTGTGTGGTTTGTTTGGTGTTTTGTGTGGGGGGGTGGGGGTGTGTGTGTGTGTGTGTGTGTGTGTGTGTTTTTTGGGGGGGGAGGGGAGTGTTTGGGGGGGGGTGATTTTTTTTTTTTTTTTTTTTGTTAAACCATCTGGCAACCCTACCTGCAATTAATGGGAGTCTATCCATTGACATCAATGGGTAAGAACTCTCTACACAGAATTCTCCCTGCAGTCAAAAGTTTAATTGGTGCATACCACATCAGTCCCAATGACTATGCTAGAAACAAGGCAAGCAGGACTGGGCCCTCAATGAAAAATAATACATCAGGAAGAAGTTTAGTCACCCTACACACAAATGTAAACAGTTCAGAAGTACTGTAACCTTTTAACAGTCTGCCAGAAACAACAAATTTAGCTGTTTGTAGAGAGAGAACTCTGATTCCCCTTAATTCGATTTTAAATAATGTTACAGTGTTTGGAATAATTTAGCTTTTTTGTTTTTGTTCTTTATGATTATTAGGATCAGCACGTTCTAACAGCTACTGTATTAAAGAATCAGCCATTTCCATTCAAATTCATCAACAACACTGCTATTTATGGCTCAGGTGTCTTATTTCTGAGCTGATCCATAGCTTCTGGAAAACTTAATCTATAAAGAAACATCATAAGAACTAACTGGCAGTAAAGGAATAATGTCCCTCAGTCAACAACCAAAAGTATGTGCTAAACTTACTTTAACGTTAAGTACATACTTCAGTGCTTTACTGGAGCACAGCCTAGATACCTTGAAATTTAGAAAATTAATTTTATACATTAGTATGTGTGATTGAGGTGCCTAAGCCAGCATCCACAAACATAATATTTGTTTGTTGTCCAGATTCTTAATTAAATACAGGATTATGTTTCTATAGTGATGGTATTACATGTGATTTAAAATAGTTTGCAACTTTTTATAGCCATGGGAACAACATGAAGATCAATTCCTAGTATTATGTATAATTAGGTCTCTGAATCCAGAATTATATGGTCTCTATCACAGAGAAATCAAAATTCATCACGCACGATAGTTATAAGAAGAATTGGGTTTTTTGATCACTGTGCATTTTGCTAATTAGTGAATTTAAATAGTTTTATTTTTACCAAAACCAATCTTTATTCCAGTAAATACAATTGCTCATTTAATATATATTATTTGAATGGTTTATATCATTTTGAGGTAAATACATAAAATGGAAACTTGTTGCAAGATGTGTCATTCAAATGTACAAAATAAATGACTTTTTCCTGCATGCTGCTTGAGGTATGTTGTGATTTTAAAACAGAGTTATATTGGAATTGCCTTATGCAATAAGGTTGTATGTTTCATAACCCAGCAGTGACCTGACATTGTTTCATCACATTACATGTGTATCTGATGCTGTTATGTCTACTTCAGATAAGTTGTCTGTCATATATGTATCTTGTGGGAGACCTTTTATCTTGTTAAACTGTAATATGTAAAGCTCTCATTTCCTGAAATAGTCACTTGTATAAATCAGTGTCTTCAGTTAACTGTTTTCCTAACCTTGCCACATTCCTAACACTGAAATATAGATGTTTATAAATTTCTTCATTCATTTTGTCTCCTTTTATGTATCACAAGTGAGGCTTTTTATCTCACAATGGATTAGAGGCAATTTCTAGTTCAAGTTAAATTTCACTTTTATTCCTTCACAAATCTGCTGAATCAAATTTCAGCTAAAACAGTTGGAATTAAGAAAGTATTTTCTTATGACATATTTGATCTGAAAATAATAGTAATTATTCCTGGAGAATATCAATAATAATCATTTTTAATTATGAAACTCACTTGGCACTTGTATAGTGCCGTTCATCTGAGGCTCAATCACTTTATAATGATTAGATAACTTCATGACATCCCTATTTCACAACAGCAATGCCTTGTCCAGGGTGAGACACTGAGTCAGTGGTAGAAATAGGAATAAAATGCAGATATTTTCTATCTCTTTCAAGGAATATTTTCTTACATATTTGGAGTCTGAAGATTTCAGATTAATATATTAAAGGTCAGAACAGGCTATGATGATCATCTAATCTCCTGCAAAATCACGTCTTATAAAAGAATTACAGGATGAAATTCTGAAACACAAGAGTTGTGGTTAAATGAGCGCATATCCAGTTCTGAGTTTGATGGCAAGTTGATGGAGAATCTGCAACATCCTTAAGCTAGCTGGTGAAATGACTTTTAATCCCCACTGACTTTTTATCCAGTCTGAATTTGTCCAGCTTCAACTTCTAGACTTTTGTCTTGCTATGCTTTTGTCTATCAAATCTTCTCCCAAAGAGGTGCCTGAAGACTGAACAAGTCACCAGTTGACCTACTAAATACCGAGGGACTGAGCCCCTGATGACCTGCCTGACCAGAGTGGTGATTGACAGGGGCTTCACCAGGAGAGAGTGTGTTGGTTCATGCCCAGCCAGCAAACAGCCCTCTGTCACAGGATCCTAACAGGCAACCAAAAATAGATATTTGATTAAAAAAAAAAAAAGACTAGCAGCTCCTTCCTGTCCCCAAACCTTACTGTACAGCTTTGAACAAACCTCTGACCATAGGCAGAGAGGGGCATCTGAGCCATGAGGTTTGCACTCTTCACATTGGTGTCACGTTGGCCAGACACAGCTATTTTAGCATTTTTAAAGATAAGAATCAATTGTTAAGTTCTTGAAATCAAGATGGCTACCACTAGCTGGTGACAAAAATCTACCATGTGTCACTTCCTCTAGAGGATCCATCTTTAAACTAAGAGGTGGGGGAAAGCCGATTGGTGCGGGGGAGCACCTGGATCGGACGGAGACTTCTCTTACACGGGGCTCCATAGGTAGGGATTCCCTAGAAGTTAGTCAGATAGGGAACATGGGAAATAATATATGGGCAAGATCAGATGTGAAACAATCGTGCATAAAAAAATCCAATGTGTCTGAGAAAGGCGGACATATAAATAGTGGTAGTTTTCTAACATGCTTTTACACTAATGCTAGGAGTCTGTCTAATAAGATGGGTGAACTGGAGTACCTCATATCAAAGGAGGAAGTTGACATAATAGGCATCTCAGAAACATGGTGGAATGAGGACAATCAGTGGGACACTATCATACCGGGATATAAATTATATCGGAAAGACAGAACAGGTCGTGCGGCTGGCGGAGTGGTACTATATGTGAAGGATAATATAGAATCAAATGAAGTAAAAATCCTAAAGGAATCAAAATGTTCCATAGAATCATTATGGATAACAATTCATTCCTCTAATATGAATATGGCATTAGGAATATATTACCGACCACCTAACCAGGACAGTGATAGTGATGCTGAAATGATAAGGGAGATTAGAGAGGCTACCAAAATAAAAAACACAGTAATAATAGGAGATTTCAATTATCCCCATATTGATTGGGTGCATGTCACCTCAGGACGGGATTCAGAGATTAAATTTCTTGATGCCTTAAATGACTGCTTCTTGGAGCAGCTAGTACAGGAACCCACAAGGGGAGAGTCGATTCTCGACCTAGTCTTGACTGGAACGCAGGATCTGGTCCAAGAGGTAACTGTTACTGGACCGCTTGGAAATAGTGACCACAATATAATAACTTTTAATATTCCTGTGTTGGGAAGAACACCGCAGCGGTCAAACACTCTGGCATTTAATTTCAAAAAGGGGAATTACACTAAAATGAGGAAGCTAGTTAAACAGAAACTAAAAGGGAGAGTAATTAAACTAAAATCCCTGGAAGCTGCATGGGAACTGTTTAAAGACACCATACTAGAGGCCCAACTTAAATGTATACCCCAAATAAAAAAACACAGTAAGAGACCTAACAAAGAACCACCATGGCTAAACAGCCATGTTAAAAAGGCAGTGAGAGAGAAAAGGGCAGCTTTTAAAAAGTGGAAGTCAAATCCTAGTGAGGAAAATAGAAAGGAACATAAACACTCCCAAATTAAGTGTCATAATGTAGTAAGAAAAGCCAAAAAAGAGTTTGAGGAACAGCTAGCCAAAAATTCAAAAAATGATAGTAAAATGTTTTTTAAATACATTAGAAGCAGGAAGCCCGCTAAAAAAGCAGTGGGGCCCTTGGATGATAAAGATATAAAAGGAGCGATCAAGGAAGACAGTGCCATTGCGGAGCGATTAAATGATTTCTTTGCTTCAGTCTTCACGGCTGAGGATGTTACAGAGGTTCCTAAATCTGAGCCAGCCTTTTTAGGTGACAAATCTGAGGAACTCACTCAGATTGAAGTGACATTAGAGGAGGTTATGGAATTAATTGATAAGCTGAATAGTAACAAGTCTCCGGGACCAGACGGCATTCACCCAAGGATTCTGAAAGAACTCAAAGGTGAAATTGCGGAGTTATTAACAGTGGTTTGTAACCTATCCTTTAAATCCACTTTGGTACCAAATGACTGGAAGATGGCCAATATAACACTAATATTTAAAAAAGGCTCTAGAGGAGATCCTGGCAATTATAGACCGATAAGTTTAACATCAGTACTAGGCAAATTAGTAGAAACACTAGTAAAGAGTAAAATTGCAAGGCACATAGAAGAGCACGAATTGTTGGGCAAAAGTCAGCATGGTTTCTGCAGAGGGAAGTCGTGTCTAACTAATCTGTTAGAATTCTTTGAAGGGGTTAATAAACATGCGGACAAGGGGCACCCAGTGGATATAATATACCTAGATTTCCAGAAAGCCTTTGACACGGTCCCACACCAAAGGCTTTTACGTAAATTAGGTGGTCATGGGATAGGAGGAAAGGTCCTTTCATGGATCAAGAATTGGTTAAAAGACAGAAAACAAAGGGTGGGAATAAATGGTAAATTTTCACAATGGAGGAGGGTAACTAGTGGTGTTCCCCAGGGGTCAGTACTGGGACCAATCCTGTTCAACTTGTTCATCAATGATCTAGAAAATGAGGTAAGCAGTGAGGTGGCCAAGTTTGCAGATGACACAAAGTTGTTCAGGACAGTCAAAAGCAAAAGGGATTGTGAAGAACTACAAAAAGATCTCAGCAAACTGAGTGATTGGGCAGCAAAATGGCAAATGAAATTTAATGTGGGTAAGTGTAAGGTAATGCATGTTGGAAAAAATAACCCAAATTACACGTACTACATGATGGGGTCAAATTTAGCTATGACAGATCAGGAAAGGGATCTTGGAGTTATAGTGGATAGTTCTATGAAGACATCCACGCAGTGTGCAGCGGCAGTTAGTAAGGCAAATAGGATGTTAGGAATTATTAAAAAAGGGATAGATAATAAGACAAAAGATATCATACTTCCCCTATATAAAACTATGGTACGCCCACATCTCGAGTACTGCGTGCAGATGTGGTCTCCTCACCTCAAAAAAGATATTTTGGCATTAGAAAAGGTTCAGAAAAGGGCAACTAAGATGATTAGGGGCTTGGAAAGGGTCCCATATGGGGAGAGGCTAGAGAGACTGGGACTTTTCAGTTTGGAAAAAAGGCGATTGAGGGGCGATATGATAGAGGTATATAAAATCATGAATGGTGTGGAGAAAGTGATTATAGAAAAATTATTTACCTTTTCCCATAATACAAGAACTAGGGGACACCAAATGAAATTGATGGGTAGTAGGTTCAAAACTAATAAAAGGAAATTTTTCTTCACACAGCGCACAGTCAACCTGTGGAACTCCTTGCCCGAGGAGGCTGTGAAGGCCAGGACTCTATTAGGGTTTAAAAAAGAGCTTGATAAATTTTTGCAGGTTAGGTCCATAAATGGCTATTAGCCAGGGATAAAGTATGGTGCCCTAGCCTTCATAACAAGGGCAGGAGATGGATGGCAGGAGATAAATCACTTGATCATTGTCTTCTGTTCTCCTTCTCTGGGGCACCTGGCATTGGCCACCGTCGGCAGATGGGATGCTGGGCTCGATGGACCTTTGGTCTGACCCAGTATGGCCATTCTTATGTTCTTATGTGGTTGTGAGGCTTAAACACAGGCAGGTCATGTGTGGGGGAACTCAAAGGCGAAGGTGCAGATCTGTAGGCCTTACGCACACGAATGGAGGACTAGATTGTTAACCCTTACTTGTGCTGGTGAGAACTCCAATGACAACTCTGATTGAAATCGATGTATGCAAATGCTCACCAAGGGGAATCAGTGTAGCTTAGACCTAGCTTAGAGATTTTGCCTTCCTATAGACTGCAACAGCCAAACTCACAAAACACTGAAGTGAAGAAAGGCTGGGTGTCTCAGTGGGGCAGAAATAGCAGCTTATCAACTACAAAGCCACAGTCAATGGGTCCTCATGTAAGACTAGATTTAAAAGCCCATGAAATTCACTGGCAAAAATCTCCCCTGGGCTTTGGATCAGACCCACACGGATCAGTCTTCAGAAGCATTTAGGATAACAGTATCTGGAAACAGATGGGTCTACACCTACAGTTAAAAACAATGGTCCTCTCTGACTGAAGCTGAAGAAGATGCTTCTGAAGGCATATTTTTGCATCAAGATGCTGCATGTAAAGTATATTTTGTATTTTTCTGCAGCATTAAAACCATGGCACTTAGAATTAACATTTACAAACAGATCCTTTAAAAAAGCTCACCTCCTGGATTACTCCCCAAATTCTAGGTAACCAATCATTTGTCAAAATGTAGAGCCATTGGTCTTATGACTAACAGCTTTGCTTTGTGAAAACCAATAGTATTCATCAAAATAGTATGGTCCTTCTCTACTGTACTTGTTGGAAATAGTAGTAGCTTTTGTTTTAAAAAAAAAAAAAAAAACCCCTTCCTATTTATAATGTATAGTTTGGGAAAACACCACTGCTAAACCAAATAACTATCTGTTAGCTCCCTTTCCCTCCCCACTAAAACCACATCAGGCTGCTTGTGTATGCACATACACCTCCACCCTGAATTGCCAATGAAAATTAAGTAATTTGGAATGGCCATGTTAAAACAAAATCTGCTTTTCATACGAGCCAGTCAACCATAATCATTGATTCACTGTACAAGTGTCACATCATCCTGAAACACAAGCAGCATAAATGTTTGAAAACTACAAAACTACCATGGTAAGATTTTTAAAAAAGCAGCAAAAGCTTCTTTCTGATCAGCTGGGTCTGACAGCTCTGTCATTGCTATGCTGAGCAGCGTAAAATGGTGACATTTCTGTAGCTATGGAAACTACTGTACAGGAAAGTAAATTCCTCAAGAAAGATGAGGTTCAGCAACTGTATTCTTGACCTTTCTTTCCAGAGCGTAGGTGCTGGAGCATCTTGTTCCTGTTGCGTGTATGTCTGTTTGGGGAGTTGGAAGTGGTAGGCTGCAGGCTCCCTGTGTTCCTCTCAGGACAGCTCTAGTTAGTTTTCCCAGCTGTGCCCTATGTATCATTAAAGACCCCATGACTCTGAGAACTTCTGATTTCTTCCTCATCTGAGTAAAGAACCACACGGTGTCAGAAGACACTGAATCATGACCAGAAAGAAAAGATGGATGAAAATAACTAGTCAGAGATAACTGGTGGTAGAAAAAATAACTGTGGCATTGCCAGCTGCATTCCATGCTGGTGCAGAAGTGAGGGGCAGGGCTATGACCATTCTTCGTCCAGGAGATTCAGTCCTTGGAAGGTGCATGTGCCAAGCACCCCCCGCCAGTTCACCATAACTGGTAAATGTCACCCAGTTAGGATGGTGCTTACCAGTTAACCATTCGCATCCCTCATTTGAGTATCTTATTTAGCAATACTGGGACCAAGTTTAAATCAGTAGGTGCAAAACAGTAGCCAGAGGAGACATGGTATTACTCTACCCAACTCCATGGGGGTCCCTTGAGAGCATAGGCTAGGACAGTGGTTCTCAAACTTTTTGGGCTCCAGAGCCCTTTACATGCGTAAAAATTTATGCGGAGCCCCAGTGGTCCACTGATTGTATGTGTTGTACCTATTGATGTTTCCAGTTTGTCAACCTCGCAGAGCCCCTGGAGATGTCTCGTGGAGCCCTGGGGCTCCATGGAGCACAGTTTGAGAAACATTGGGCTAGGATATTCTGCTTATGCCGTTTGTGAAAGGCACCAAGGTATGCTGAGTTATGAGACAGCTAAGCCTGACTAGAGAGAGTGGGAAGAGGTTGCCTCAAATAGCAAAGAATGAAAAAAACAATTTGACCTTTTCTGGAGTATTTTGCTGTGCCATTTGCAGGTTTGTGAAGTAAGCTGAGTAACCATGAGGAAGCTGTAGTAAGTTACCCTATTCCTAATGCATCTGAAGACACTGGTCTGAACCCAGAACACACAGCACATCAATGTTCACCTTGTTATACCTTCTGTATGAAGCATTTTTTGCTATCTGTGGAAAACTTGAAGTCCTTTTTAATTTAAAGGGCAGAGTTATTTGGAGGGCAATATTCTTAAAGAATGAGTCAGCAGTTTGGTTGTAAGAACACAAATGTAGCATTATATGGATGTGTAGCATTCCCCTTCAACTTAATGTTGCCCTTCAAGATCACTTTGATTTGAGATAAATGTAGACTTCTATGGAATTAAATGAAGTCATCACTACCAGAAATAATCTATGCTCCCAGCAGAGCAAAGAAGGATGGTCTGAAGTTAGGGTACTCCCCTAGGACTTGGGACACTGGGAGTCACTTCTCTGCTCTACGACTGTCTTCCTGCATGCCCTTATGAAAGTCATTTAGCCTCCCTAAGTGTGTCTATATTGGAGCAGAATGCATCTGCAGGTAGAGGGGCTCAAGCTTGTGTACTGAAACTACAATGTAGACATTCCACCATGCAGGCAAGTCCAGATTCTCAAGCCCATCTCATGCCCCCCAGGCTTGTATAGGCTGCAGGGGTCAGAGCTACTGACCTGGGACTGTCTAGCACATAGACACCCAGAGTTTGACCTGTATGCAGCTAGGTTGGTTGTAAGCAGCCCGAATTGAGAGCTACAACAACAAAAGGATTGTGAGGTGCCCAGGATGAGAGCACAGGCTGTGACCCAGCCCATCACTGGTGTGGATTGCCCCTCTGAACTGAAACCCATCACACTGCCTGCATAAATTTGCTTGTACCTAGCTAATACTGTTGATAAATATCCTCATTGCCTCTTGAAATTCCCTCCCATTTATGTATCTCATTCCCTTCACTTTCTTCGGTATCCATGATTTTTTTTTTCTGATGACAGAGGGACAAATTATTCCAAAACAGAGTAGTTAATCTGAGCAAAAGCTCACTGGAAAATTTAAAAACAATGATTAGTCATGTAGCACCTTAGAGATTAACAAATATATATATTAATATCATGAACGTTCATGGGCAAAAAACTACTTCCTCAGATGAGCAGAGAGGAAGTGCATTTTGCCTGCGAAAGCTCATGATACCTTATATAGTTAGTCTCTAAGGTGCCACAGGACTATTCGTTGTTTTTAAAGGTACAGACTAACATAGCTACCCCTCTGAGACTTGGAACAGTTAAGATAGTCTTCTGCCTTCTCGAATACACGTGTCTGCCTTTTCAGGACTTTCTTCACTTTTTCTACCTAAAAATTGTGACATTTCTGATAAAACTAATTTATTCTGATTTATCTTATTTAACTAAGGATTTTTCTGTAATCTAAGGAAAGGTAAAGCATTATTTACATTAAAATACGTATTCATAACTTTTTTGCAACAAAGAACTAAGATAAAATAAAGAATTATAATCACTTTGCCTTTTCTGATCCTAATTATTTGTAATCAATTAATTTCTTATAAAAGTCAATGTTTTATATTCATCCATTAGTACTCCTCAGATGCAAAACATGAATTCAATATGTAATAGAAAAGCAAGATTTATTTTCCTTTAGATTTACAATAAGTGCCACTTTTTATATAATTTTAACAGGGTATTAAATGCACACTGAAATTCTGAGGGCGTAAACTGCACAAAAGTAAGTCCCTCCCCCCCATATCAGCAGTCTCCAACCTTTTTAAGCACAAGATCACTTTTTAAATTTAAGTGCAATCCAGGATCTACCACAAACCCAGATACCAGTTCCCAGCCAATAGGAGCTGAGAAATTTTGCTGGGGCAGTGTGTCAAGCCAGACTCCTTCCCTCCCCCCTGCCCTGAGCAGAGCCATAGGCTGCCTGCTGCAGTCTGCCTCAGGTTCTTGCAGGGCTGCTGGCTGGGAGCCACCTAGGTAAGTGCCTCCCAGCCAGAGCCTGCCTCTGGTACCCCATCCCCTCTCTCCCCTCCAGCTACCTGTCCCAGGACACCACCCAAACCCTCTGTAGCCTTTTTTCCCTTTTCCCAGGTCACAACTCTCTCCCAGACCCAGCACCGCCTTCTACACCCTTCCCCAGGCCAGAATCCTCTCCTGCACCCATCCCCCCCCTCCCTGACCCTGCAAGCTATTCCCCTGCCCCAGGTCACCACGCAAACCCTCTGCACCCCCAATGTTCAGTGGTTTGAGCATTGGCCTGCTAACCCCAGGGTTGTGAGTTCAATCTTTGAGGGGGCCATTTTGGGACCTGGGGCAAATCTGTCAGGGATGGTACTTGGTCCTGCTATGTGGGCAGGGGACTGGACTGGATGACCTCTCAAGGTCCCTTCCAGTTCTGTGAGATAGGTATATCTCCATATATTATATTTATCCCAGGTCACAACTCCCTCTCAGATCCTGCATCCCTTCCTAGAGTCCTTCCCCTAGGCCAGAATCTTTTCCTGCACCCATACGCCCTCTCAGATCCTGCACCCCAAGCCCCTGCCCCAGGTCACAGCCCCTTCCTTTACCCAAGCTCCCTCTCAGACCCCATACCCCCTTCTGCACCCCAGTCCCTTATCCCAGCCTCCATTCTGCACCCAACGTCCATCCTAGACCCTGCGCCTCCTCCACAGAAGTGTGGCCCTGGACCACTTGCCAAAATCTTGGAGTGCCCCCCTTTAAAATTATTGCTCACTCCGATCTAGAATGTACCTGACAGGTGATTGGCTAACCCGTTCTTAATATCCTCAAGTGACAGAGATTCTACAGCCTCCCTAGAGCTTGTTCCAGCATTTAATTACTTTTATATTTTAGGAAGTTTTTCCTAATGTTTAATCTACATCTCCCTTGCTGCAATTTAAGTTCATTACTTCTTGTCCTATGCATGATGATTAAGGAGCACAATTTATTGCCTTCCTCTTTATAACAACCTTTTATGTTCTTGAACACAGTTATAGTGTCCCTCCCTTAATCTTCTCCAGACTAAACAAATCCATTTTTAAATAGGTTCTTATGGATTTTTTTAGCCCTTTAATCACTTTCGTTGTTCTTCTCTGGACTTTGTCCATATCGAAGTTTGGTGCCCAGAACTGACACACTACTCCAATTGAGGCCTTATCAGTGATGAGTGGAGTGGAAGAATTACTTCTCATGTTTTGGTTACAACATACTTGCTAATATAGTCCAGAATTTTTTTCTAATGGTATTACATTTTTTACTATCGTTTTGTTCGTGGGCATTTACAGTAGTACTCTGTCCTAGGAAGTCATTTCCCATTTTGAATTTGTGCCGTTGATTATTCCATCCAAAAGTGTAGTACCTTACATGAATTAAATTCCTTAATGAATTTAATCCTGTTTATTTCAGACCACTTCTCCAAAGCACTTCCAAGCTGCAAGCAGTTGCTATCATCTGCAACCTTGATAAGAGTATTGCCATTTTCCGAATCATTTATGAAGATATTTAATTTAATAGAATCAGATCCAGGACAGCTGGAACCCCACTTGATATGCCTTTGATGAAAATTGTAATCCATTAATAACTACACTCTGAGTATGGTTTGTCAGCCAGCTGTGAACCCAGCTAATAGTAGGTTCATCTAAGCCAGGGATAGGCAGTAATTTTTTTGGGGGGGGGCGGCGCATTCCAAGAATTTGGTAAGTGATCAAGGGCTGCACTCTTCCATGATATTAAGTTTGGGTGCAGAAAGGAGATTGGGGTAAGGGATAGAGGTGTGTGGGGGGATGGGATCTAGGAGGGGGTTGTGACCTGGGGCATGGGATTGAGGTGCAGGATCTGGGGGGGGATATAGGTGGTGCAGGAGGGGGGTTAAAAGGTTTGGGTTATGTGGGGTAGGGAGGCAGGAGGGGGTTTAGAGGATTGTGGGAAGGAGGAGTTGGAAAGACAGAGGCAGGCTCTGTATAGGAGATACTTATCTGGGTGACTCCCAGCCAGCAGCCCAGCAAGTTCCCTGCCTTCCATGCCCCAGCAGGCCACTCAGAGTAGCCAGCTGCAGGGCCATGTGCCCAGGGGCTTGGCAATCATTTTGGGAGAATTCATAATATTTACATATGTTGTGGCTTATAGTCCACTATGATATTATTGACCAGCAAGTTTTAAAATGGTACCTTACAAGGCATTATTATGCAAAGATGATTATTGTAGGGTATGAATTCAGGGATGCATTCCATCACATAGATACAGCACAAGATAAGATATTAGTTAGTGTCATTTGCTGATCTGTAGAAGACTAGGGAACAGGATGACTGGCTTCTTGTCCACAAGCTATAACATAGGGAAAAAAATCTGCATGATCTGTATGGTAGAATTATCTCTGAAAAGGCAGAAATGTCCAGTTAATATTTCTGTTCTCTATTTGAGGAAAACAAATGATGTAGTGATATAGAACATGTTGTCTGTGCTTATCATCTCTGAAAATAATTCTAATTATTGTAATGTCTGCTCTGATAGACACCCTCTCTGCTTTACCTATGTATGTCAGGGATTTGCAGTGAAAATGCAGTACTTTTATTTGTTTAGAGTCTGCTGAAAGTTCAGGTGGTGATTAATTTGAGTTTTCAGGGAAATGAAAATAATTCTGACTACCAGATAAACTATGGAGATCTCCAAAATCTTTGTAATTCAGGTTCATGCGGAGAAGAAATAAGAAGTACAAGTCATTAAAATGAAAAGGCCAGAGAGAATATAAACCTGTTTTGCTGGCCAACTGAGCTGAAATGGTAACACACACACAGAGCTGCTTCTCTCTCTTAGAGTACATAGTATACATAATAACCACGTACAGAAATCAGAAGACTCCTTATTTGGATACTACACTGTGGCTGATCTTAGATTATTCTAAATATATCTAATCAGCTGTTCTGAATATATTATTTCAATATATTTTTCTCTTAAGCTTACTCAGGCATCAAACCTTTTATTTTTAAAACACTCTTAATTTACCATTCTAATGCTGATACTGCCCTCTCCTGGTTCAGCCATGTTTAGGTTTTCATATGTGTTTCAACTACACGTACAATTTTACTATACATGAGAGATTGATAACTAATCTTCTTCATGATCCAAGTTGTATTTGGAAGGTTAATTCTGCCACAGGAATCTACGTTGTTAACAATGCCAAATTATGGGAGCTCCATTTCTATGATCAGAGTAGAAAAATAGTATCCTTTTGATACAAACCAGTATCTGTTCTCCAACATTTGTTAGCATTTTTTCTAATATCACAATAACTCTGCTAAATGCAAGGAGTTCCACAGGTTGACTGTGCACTGCATGAAGAAAACTTTCCTTTGTTTTAAACCTGCTACCTATTCATTTCATTTGGCGACCTCCAGTTCTTATGTTATGGAACAAGTAAATAACTTTTTCTTATTCACTTTCTCCATACCTGTCATGATTTTATAGACCTATATCCTCTTTTCTAAGATGAAAAATCCAAGTCTTTTTAATCTCTCTTCATATGGGACTCGTTCTAAACCCCTAATCATTTTTGTTGCTCTTTTCTGAACCTTTTCCAATACCAATATATCTTTTTTGAGATGAAGCGACCACATCCGTACGTAGTATTCAAGATGTGGGCACACCAGGGTTTTATATAGAGGCAATACAATATTCTTTGTCTTATTCTCTATCCCTTTTAAATAATTCCTAACATTCTGTTTGCTTTTTTTGGCTGCTGCTGCACACTGAGTGGATGTTTTCAGAGAACTATCCATGATGACGCCAAGATCTCGTCTCTTGAGTAGTTGTAGCTAAATTAGTCCCCATCATTTTATCTGTAGAGTTGGGATTATTTTTTCCAATGTGCCTTACTTTGCATTGATCAACATTAAAATTGCTATTGGATAACAAAACGCTAATGGATAGGTGTAGTGGGGCAGAGTGGCCACCCACTGACCCAGAAGGGAGGAGCCACTCCCAGAGCCCTGGTGGGCAACACCTGGTCCAGCAACCCACCTGACTGGAAGCCAGGAGGCGGAGCCAGGGAGATAAAAGCTCTGCCAGAGAGGCCAGTCAGGGCCCAGCAACCCGAGGAGCCAGAAGCCTTCCCCATGCACCCAACAAGGAGCTGGGCCTGGGAGAAGCCAAGGACTGGCCTGGGTTGCCAGGATGCCAGCTGAACAACTATCCAGAGGGATTGCTTACCAGACCGGAGGTTCCAGCACGACAAAGCCCAGAGGACCTGCATCGGACCCAGATGCAACCCGAGGGGGAGAATGGAAATAGCCCAGGAGTAGCTGACCACCATTTGGCTGAGCCAGAACCAGGTCAGCGTGTTGTGGTACGGATCCCTATTCACTCCACTCTTGGGTGGCAGCAGGGGCACAGGCCCACTCACTCCACTGTGTCCCAGACCAGGGCTCTAGCAGCAGCAGAGTGGTCTGCTGCTGGGCCAGCAGGGATCCATACCACAACACGTGGTGACAAATAATATTGTAAGCACTCATAGGTTTTCCATGAAGTGATGCCACCATATTAAAATAAAATAGATTATGTTGTTAATAGCATCTTAGAAACATCAAAGGGACATTTGTTTTCAATCAAATAAGCAATTTTCAATTTCACAGTCTTTACTCATGCTGATAGCGATTGAGAGGGGTCATTAGCATATCCTGGTACTGTTTGTTCTCATGCAGAATGGTGACATTATCATGCTTAAACATTGCGCTGGAAACCCAGACCAAAGGTCCTTCATTCACTTTGTAGGGAGACAATGTGAAGAAATCACCTGCTCCAATCAGTGTCATTAAGACACAAATCAATTTGATTTTTAGTTATTGTGACGGGCCAGGGCCCTTTCATGTTGTTACCCAATGTGCTGGGACCCCCACTGAGCCCGTTTACAATGCCAGCTTAGGCCTCCAGTACCCTGTCCAACATGCTAGCCTGCTGCAACACAGACACAGAGTCTAGGTCATGCCTCCAAAGCTGCAGACCTTAACTGAAAATAGCAGAGTGAGATAGGTATGTCTACACTAGAGTTTTTTCGGGGAAAAACAGCTGTTTTTCCAAAAAACCTTCAATTATGTCCACACTGCAATTGCATGCTTTCAAAAGAAAATCGAAAGAACAGATGGGTTTTTCCAGCATTGGTAATCCTCTTTCTATGAGGAAGAAGCCTTTTTCCAAAAGAGCTCTTTCGGAAAAAGGCATGTGTGGACGGGGAAAGAGTTCTCTTTCCTCTTCTTCCGAAAGGAAAAAGCACATGTGCCCTGGTGGCCACTGCATCCATAGTAATCAACAGTTTAAATGCAAGATAGCATTCACACTGAATGGACGCTATCTTTTGAAAAAGCAGATCACTTTTTTGATGTGCTTTGGCAGTGTGGACGTGCCCTTTCATAAGAAGTTTTTCCGGAAATTGCTTCTGGAAAAGCTTCTTCCGAAAGAAACCTGCATTCTAGACGTAGCCTCAGATACCCAGGCCCTCTGGAGGCCAAAGCCCCAGATAAATCTATCTTATGCTACATAGAGATCTGCACAGTATAAGCTTATGACATTCACCCTCTTTCTCAATGTGAAGAGAGAGAGATGCACAGGACTCCTAGCCCTCCCAGGTGGTAATTACTTACACTTGGTTTATTAATAAACAAAAGTGATTTTATTAAGTATAAAAGATAGAATTTAAGTGATCATAAGAAATAGCACACAGAACAGTACAGGTTACTGAACAAAACAGAACACTCAAGGTAAACTTAATACACTAAAGAAACTAGTTACGTGTAATATCTCACCCTCAAAGTTGTTCTAATAAGCTTCTTTCACAGACTGAAGCGCCTTTTAGCCTGGGCTGAATCCTTCCCCAAGTTTAGTCTTACATGTTTCCAGCAGTCATCTTGGATAGGATCCCATGGGAGAACTGATGATCAAGATTCCCTCTTTCCCGCCACCCTGAAATAGGTTTTGCAAAAGGTGAGAATCTTTTGTGTTCAGTCTAAATTTTCCCTCTGATCTTATGGGAAAATACACATCCAAGATATATTTCAGCATCAGGTGACATGTCACATGTCTCTGCAATGCTCCTGTCGTCTTATTGCAAGGGCTAACCCACACTTATGCAGGAAGGTTAAGCCCCATTGTCTCTTGCTAATAGGCCATTAGCTCTGTGTATGGCTTTTTCATTTATGTACATAATGGGCTGGTAAGTCTTTTCCCAACATGAACTCATTGATAATAAATCTACAGTCAACATTCATGACTTCAGAAACAGAAATGATACATGCATATAAATAGGATAACCATATTCAGTAGATCACAGCCTTTCCAGTGATATCTCACATGACATATCTTGCATAAAGCATATAATAGTTATGGCATATTCATAAGCACATTCCCATAAATAATATGGAATGCCCATCACAGTTATGTTAATAAAACTTTTAGATAACATATGTCCTGGTTTCGTTGAATCCTATTTGTACCACATGGCTTGGCCTCCACCCTTCCTAGCCAGCAATCATTTACCTCAGAAGAGAAAATAAACCCACTAAAGCCATGTCTATACTACAGATAAGATCAAAGCAGCTGCAGTCAATCTTCCAGAGTTCGAATTAACAGGTCTAGTGAAGACATGCTAATTCAAACCGAGAGGGCACCCTGTTGATGCTGGTAGTCCGACTTCCCTTTCTCCTCATAGAAGCAGAAGGGAGAGTGTTTTCCCTTTGACTTCCCACCGTGTGGACAGTGCCAAAATTCAAGTTAAGATACTTCAACTTCAGCTACACAATTAACGTACCTGGAGTTGAGTATCTTAATTCGACTTTGTCCCACAGTATAGACCAGGCCTAAGATACTAAAGGACATTTCTTTTCTCAGTCAGTTGTCCCCAATCTGCCCATAAGAAGTTCTCTCCAAACACACATACACCTGTAATTTTGTTCCCTTATCCCTTGCCATTTAGCACTTGTAGGAATCTCCTCCTGACCTGAAATTTTGATGTGCTCACATATATTTCTGCAGTTGAGGCAAAAAGACATATCTAATTTTCTGTTTTGATGTGGTCCCTTTCCACCAATCCAGTGGCATAAGCTGTCATAAAAGCTGGTAAAACCAGATCTAGGAAAATGTGAGGATGAATTCCACTCATAGCATCATGCCTGGAGAGAGAGGCAACATTATCAGGAGTGAAATCTTAGGCAGGAGAGGAAAAAGGTCTCAGGTTGTGTGTGTTTGGTGCTAAGGGGAGAAAAGTGTGGAGAAAGGGCCCTCAAGCAGGGCAGCAGCAGCACCATATGGGAATAAGGGTTCCTTCCAGGCCATGTGGTGGTTACTATTGCAAGGCCAGAAACCCAGGTATGCTGGGATAGTGCAGGTAATGGGGAGTCCTGATGGGTATGTCGCTTTATAGGGTATGTCTACACAACAAAGTTAATTCGAAATAACAGCTGTTGTTTCGAATTAACTTTAATAGCGTCTATACAGGCAAACCGCTATTTCGAATTAAATTCGAAATAGCGGGGCGCTTAATTTGAATTAGTTAAACCTCATTCTATGAGGAATAACGCCAAATTCGAAATAGCTAATTTGAAATAAGCGGTGTGTAGATCCTTATTTCGAATTAGGGGGCCTCCAGCCTTCCTAGGGTGCTCTGGTGGCCACTCTGGGCACAACCAGGAAAACTCCTCTCCTCTCCCCCTGCCCTGGGGCCCTTAAAGGGGTAGAGTCTGGCCACGTGCCAGCTACAGGCCTGCCTGCACACAGCAGCAGTGACAGCTCCTTGCCAGTGGCCAGACCATGAGCTGGGCATCCAGTGGCAGCCAGCTGTCCCCCACCCAGTCCCCCAGCACCCAGGGGCCAACCAGGGTCCGTAGATGGTGCACGCCCTCCTGGACTGGTGCGGAGATCATGGACCTCATTGAGGTTTGGCGGGAGGCCCCCAATGTCTATGATCTCCACACCAGGCAGAGGAACGTGGCCACCATGGCCAGGAAGGGCCACAGGCGCACCCAGGAGCAGGTGCGCCTCAAAATCAAGGAGCTGCGGCAGGTGTACACCAGGGCCACGAGGGGCAGCTCCGCAGCAGGGGCCAACACCTGCCCCTACTTCCATGCCCTCGACCACATTCTGGGGGGTGGGATGGTCCGCGCCACCCCAGGGAGCAGCGAGCTGGGACTGGAGGGCCCTGACCTGGGTGCGGCAGAGGGGCCAGTGCAGAGGGTGCCACACCACCGGGATCCCCGAGCTGTCCTAGCACCGGAGTCAGCAGGGTCGTCTGGGGAGGCCACACCAGGTAAGTGACATTACCATCCCCTACCCAAGGGGGGGAGGGAGGGAGACCAGGGACTGCGCACGTGGGCCTTGTCTACCACGGATCACGCAGCAACCTGTGCACGTGCGGGCACGTGCCATGCCACCTTTGGGCAGGTGGCTCCAGCTGCATGACACACAGGGGCTATGGCCTGATAGCCACACGCGTGTGTGAAGAGACCTGACACGCTCCTGACATGGGGCGGGACACAGCAGGACGCCCTCCCTTCACACACTCCCTCTACACAGAGGCAGGGGACATCTCCCCCTCACCTCACCTCACCCACACTATACACAGCACAGGGGCATGGGTGCAGTCTTGGGGCAGGTCCCACTCCCAGGGAGAGCCGGACATTCTGACCATGGCATCTGTGCAAGCACATTGGCTCTGATGGTGCAGGACACGCTCATCCTCACCTCGCAGCGGGGCTGGGCTTCATCCACTGTGTCCCCAGGGGGAACTGACCACTCCTCTTCTTGCCTCTCAGCCGCACCAGCTGTGCGTGCAGGGCGCACCACCCCACCCAGGACAGCCTCCTGCACCGACGGGCTCATCAGGACCACCGCCACGTGGCAGGGGTACTGGGACCAGCACCTGGGGGCCCTGAGAGCCCTGCACCGCATCATCCAGGACTGGGTGCAGGAGAACCTGCAGCTCCGGCGGGAGCAGCTTGCCCAGGGCTGTGCCATCTGCGAACACCTGCAGGCCCTGGTGCAGAGCGTGCTGCCTTGTGCCGCCCCAGCGCCTGCTGCCCCCCCCCCAGCTTCTGTTCCTCCTCCCGCTCCTGCCTCACCCTCCTCCTCAACCTCCACACCCCCCCCCCCACCTCAACCTCTGCGCCCTCCTCCCCATTCCCCCAGAGACGCCGAGGCCTCCTCATCCACAGTGCTGGGAGACGGTTGGCCCAGTGAGACCCCCTCACCCCTGAGCGCTAAGTTTCCCCTCCCCCTTCTTCCCCTTGCTTCCCCCTTCCAGCTCCAAGTTTTCCCCTCCCCTTTCCCACCGCCCTTCCCCAGTCTCCCCAGAGGTTCATCTCCCCCCCCCCCCCAGTTTTGTTCAATAAACCCAGTTTCTATTTTTGAACATACGTGTCTTTTATTTGACATCAGGAAGGGGGACTAGGGAGGGGTAAGTGGAAGGATGTGAGGGAGGAATGGGGCACGAGTCCCTGGTGGGAAGGACCGGGGAGGCTCTGAGGGCTCCTCGGGGTGGACGCTCTCCCGCAGGGCCTCCTGGATCCTGACAGCCCCCTGATGGACCCCCCGGATGGCAGCCTGCAGCAAGTGCAGCCAGGCTGATGGCAACAAGCCCACGAGATGCACCGGCATGCCCAGGGGCAGCTCTGGCTCCATGTGGCTGAGTGCTGTGGTGTCCCAGTGAGGGTACTCAGGGCACTCCAAGACAGGAATGCCTTTGCGGTCCCTCATCGAGGTAGACAAGCAAGCGGGGAACCCTGAGAACTGTCTATCCGAGGTGGAGGTAGGGTTCCTTTAAGCACAGAGCTCAGTTAGCCTCAGGCAGCAGCCCCACACACTAAATCCTAACCTGATGCCCTGTTGGCACTGGTTCCGGCCAGCCTTAACTTCGGTTCAGGGTCCACTCAGTGTGGATGTGCTATTTCGAAATAGCAAAATGCTATTTTGAAATAGATTTTGTGTGTAGATGCGTTAATTCAAATTAGCTTAATTCAAATTAACTATTTTGAATTAATGCTGTAGTGTAGACGTACCCAGAAGCGTTTGGTGTAACAGGGCTCACCCTGTAACATGGTAACACTGATTGGCCCTCAGTTGGAGTATTGTGTCTAGTTCTGGGTACCACATTTCAAGAAAGATGTGGAGAAATTGGAGAAGGTCCAGAGAAGAGCAACAAGAATCATTAAAGGTCTAGAGAATATGACCTATGAAGGAAGACTGAAAGAATTGGGCTTGTTTAGTTTGGAAAGGAGAAGACTGAGAGGGGACATGATAGCAGTTTTCAAGTACTTAAAAGGGTGTCACAAGGAGGAGGGAGAAAAATTGTTCTACTTGGCCTCTGAGGATAAGACAAGAAGCAATGGGCTTAAACCTGGAGCAAGGGAGGTTTAGGTTGGACATTAGGAAAAACTTTCTAACTGTCAGGATGGTTAAACAATGGAATAAATTGCCCAGGGAGGTTGTGGAATCTCCACCTCTGGAGATATTTAAGAGCAGGTTAGATAGACATCTATCAGGGATGGTCTAGGCAGTAGTGGATCCTGCTGTGAAAGCAGGGGGCTAGACTGGATAACCTCTCGAGGTCCCTTTCAGTTCTAGTGTTCTATGATTTTTATCAATGCCACTTTGAAGAGCAAAAGAAAAGTCTGGTTCTAGAAACAAAAACCATCATTGACTTAGAATCATAGAATCCTCAGGCTGGAAGAGACCTCAGGAGGTCATCGAGTCCAACCCCCACTGTCCAAAGCAGGATCAATCTTAACTAAATCATCCCAGTGAGGGCTTTGTCAAGCTGGGATTTAAAAACCTCTAGGGATGGAGATTCCGCCACCTCCCTAGGTAACCCGTTCCAGTACTTCACCACCCTCATAGTGAAATCGTTTTTCCTAATATCCAACCAAGACCTCTCCCACTGCAACTTGAGACCCTTGTTCTGCCATCTGTCACTACTGAGAACAGCCTTTCTCCATCCTCTTTGGAACCTCCCTTCAGGAAATTGAAGGCTCCTATCAAATCCCCCCTCACTCTTCTCTTCTGTAGACTAAATAAGCCCGAATCCCTCAGCCTCTCCTCAAAGGTCATGTGTTGCAGCCCCCTAATCATTTTGGTCGCCTTCCATTGGACCCTCTCCAAGGAGCTCACATCCTTTCTGTAGTGGGGGACTATGACAGGGCGTTTGCCCTGCACTGGCCCTTCAAGGGCTGAGTGAGGGCTGAGAGCGAAGCCCTCTAAATCTAAAGAAGGACTCCTGGAGGGAGAGGGAGAACTGCCTGCTGCTCTGGACAGACAGCAGTAGGGACCTGATTGCCAGGGAAGCAGGAGGCTTTCTGGAGGTAGAGCAGTGCTGGGGAAGGAAGGCGGACCTGGGGAAGCTCTGGCCAAGCAAGCTCCCAGGCTGCAAGGCCTGAAGCAAGGCCCGAGGCTACTAGGGCTGTAGAGAGGCAGCCATGGTAGGCAAAGGCAGCAAGTCCACACCCCTTTGCCAGTGATGAGTGGCCATTACAGACTGCAATTTGCCCCTGAGGCAGGGGCTAGATGAAGGCTGGCAGTGGGTCACTGAGGCAAGGTGGGTACAGGGGAACTGGGTGTTCCCTTGTCACAAGGGGGCACTGTGATCCGGTTGATCAAGCCATATTGCACACAGCATTTGGTTCAGCATTCACAGAACAAAAGAGTCTTTCACAGTATCTTAAACATACTGTTACCTGCACAAATTTCTCTATCCCTTCCACACTGTAGGGACACACACCTTTACCCAGTTCCTAGGGCTCAAGGTGCAACCCTGTGAATTTACACACCCACCCTTATCCAATTCCTAGGGCTCAGGGTGTAACAACCCGCGGGTTGGCAGGATCTTTAGCCACTTGCAAGAGCCTCATGTCCTTATCCTCTATTTATTGACAATTCCCAAACAAACAGAATGTACATGCTAAGCACACAGTGTCATGCTCACCAATCCTGATAAAGGCAGGCAAACTTCCCCTGTTGGTCAGGCAGTATCAGTCTCCCTGGTTTTAGGCTGTGTCTCAGAGGTGAGTTCTTCTTTTCCAGGTCTTCCCCACCCCCCTCCTCCTGGTCCTCTTCCAGCCTCTTCTTCCTTCTCTTACTCCTGATGGTCTTCCTTTTTTCTTCTCCTTCTTGAATCCCAGTTTATAGAATGAAACCTGAGTCTTGCTTAGCTATACCTTAACCAATTATTTTAGTTTTTAATTTTACTAACCAATCATAACAAAATTACCTAACCAATCATACCCCACCACCTTAATTGATTTACATCTAGCAAAATTAATTATACAGCAGACAGAAACAGTTACAAACCAGACAGAGATCACACAGTCAGACAATAGGAAAGCGTAGTGACAATGATCATAGCATGAGGAGTCCACAACATCCTCTATTGATAAGCAGTTTCTTGCCAGACAGAATGGTGTTGCGCACAAATTTCTTTACTCATCTTGAGATCTGTTTCTTTATCTGGTGACAGTGGGGGAGCTATCAGGGCAACGTCCCTCCTCACAACCTGGTGTAACACTTTGTAATACAATTTAGATGGAACTGTGAGTATGTGACTCCAGGCCTTACAGTAATGGCTGCTACTCTTCAGTCTGACTACAGAAGGCGGCTTTGGTTCAGGCCTAGCACAGGCCTTCCAACATGGCTACAGGAAAGCCATATTGTTACAATACCTTTAACAAGTTTTATTGCACTCAATTCAGGAGCAGTTTTAAAAGCTCTCTCTCTATATGTATATTTAGTACTAAGCAGTTAAAACAGCATTAAAAAACATTAAAAGGCATCACAAGCATTAAAAGGCATTAAAAGCAATATTTAAATGGAATAACTAACAATGTACATCTAATCCTTAACCCAATTTAGCAGCCTAATTTTTAATCCAATTTAACACACACACTCACACTCACACACACTCTCACCCTCTGGGGCTGGCCAGACCCCAGGTAATGTCGGTTAATTTGGTTGAGGTGGAAGTCTGACGTGCACGTCACCCCAATATGCTGAATCAATGGACTCCAAATCGTGAGGCAAAATGGTGTGGTATATATATCCCCTCGGCAGGGGCCAGTCTGGTGAGATGCCATCCACTGGTTGCACACAGTCCAGGTGGGGTGATGTCCGTTAGTGACACCCCCTTCTTTTTACTGGTGTGTCCACGACTGATCCAGAAATATCTGGTTTTTGCACCGCTTGCCTCACCACGAGTGAGAAACAATGATCTGTCCTTGGTTAGATTCTTCCCTTGTTACTTTTTCTTATCTGGCAAATGCTGGAAATGCTGCCTCAGCCACATACACAGTTCTTTTATTTCACACAGTCTTTTCTTAAAGTTGTAAACAAGTCCATAATTCTCTGGGGCTCTTGCCTGGACCTTATCATAGCTTCTCTTCAGCTCATTTACTGTTGATTCACTCATGTGCTCATGCTAACCATTTACACTACCCATGATTGGTGACACCCTGAGAGGAGAACAGGGTGCCCTGGGGAGGGGAGGACCCAGGAATGCAAGCAGGATAAACACCAACCCTTGGAGAGGGGGGGTCAAACACTGGAGTAGGCACTGCCGGAGGGCCGTATCCTGAAGGGGACACCGTGGTCAGAGAGAACACGGGGAGACACCAGCTAGAGGGAGGCACCCAGCGAGTCAAGAAGCTAATTCCCAGAGCAACCAGCTGGAGGCACCATGGTGGTGAGTCTGCCCCGTGACAGTGGCCCAGAACTGGACGCAGGACTCCAGATATGGCCTCACCAGAGCCGAATGAAGGGGAATAATCACTTCTCTGGATCTGCTGGCAGTGCTTCTCCTAATGCACCCTAATATGCCATTAGCCTTCTTGGCTACAAGGGCACACTGTTGACTCATATCCAGCTTCTCATCCACTGTAATCCCCAGGTCCTTTTCTGCTGAACTGCTACTTAGCCAGTCGGTCCACAGCCTATAACAGTGCTTGGGATTCTTCCATCCTAAGTGTAGGACTTGTTGGGTGAAAGCAAAACTTTTCTAGAAGAGACACCTGTAAGTAGACCAGAGAAATCACTGGAAAGCAATAACCATCTGAATCCGGACATCTGAAGAAGTAGGCTGTGCCCATGAAAGCTCATGATACCATCTACATGTTTTGTTAGTCTTTAAAGTGCTATCAGACTATTTGTTGTTTAAGTTTTTCCTGTTACAGATTAACTTGGCTACCCCTCTGACACAGTTTCAGAGTTTCTTGTTGCTGTGGTGGAGCAATTGCAGAAGTATTTACTTCACAGGTACAATCAATCAACGTTCCGGAAGGATATATTGAGTTGTAGATTTTAAAGGTGCAGTGAAATACTTAGTAATTAAGTCATAATAAAATAATCAACTATATTTATTAGGTTAGTAAACAGCTCAATAATAGTGTCTAAATGCATGACTATTCATGGTTAGTGTTAGATAAACTTGAATAGAAACACACATTATTGCCTATTTCAGGGCAAAATAACTTTTCAAATGAATAGCTGAATTAAATGGGATTTTACATATCTAGTTGACACTTTTCAAATCAAGATGGGACGTTTTTCTAAATGATGTGCGCTAGGAATTATTTTAAGGAACTTCTGTGGCCTTCATTTGTTATACAGGAGGTGAGACTAGATGATCACAGTGGTTCCTTCTGGCCTTGGATTCTATAAATCTGAGTCCCAGTCAAAGTCATGAAAGCTTAATTTTGTCTAAAAAATGGCTTTAATATACAGCTTGGTTTATGAGTGCTAAAAAGTGCTGCTTAGTAGGAGAACTGCTAAAAACCTATGAAGCAATGAACACAATTTTCTTTTAATTATGGTAAAAAGGTTGTAAAAATGACTGATTCCAATGAGCATGGAGACTTTTTGCAGTATCAAGATCTTCCAGATATATTCAGAAAAACTAAAGGTTCCTTAACTTATATGTGCCATATAGATATTGAGATGAAACTAGTCAGTGTTTTGATATTCATGGGTAAGTAATGAAACTAGTTATCTAACAATTCATAGTTTTTAAAAAAATTACAAAAGTACATCCTTACTTGATAGTTCTAGTCTAACTAGGGATGTTAAATAGTGATTAGGAAGCTAATCAAGTAGTCAGTGGAATTTACATCCACCTCTCGATAAAGGGGTTTGCTGCAGCTCTGTTTTTTAAATGCCTTTAAAAAACAGAACTGCAGTGTTTGTGACCCGGCACGAGCCTGGACTGCTCAGTCCTGGCTTGTGCTGTTTCTCCTGCTGCACCTCTGCTTCCTCTTCCCCACCATGGAGCTGGAGAGAACCAGCTTTTAAGCTGGCTCCCCCCAGCACTGGCTCTTGCACATACCCCCTTGCTGCCTCTGATACAGAGGCAGCAAGGTGGAGAAGGTGACTAGTCGAGTAGTGACTCGACTGCCTGATAAAACTAGGCTTATTGGGTAGTCGACTAGTTGCTTACATCCCTAATTCTAACCCTGGAGTCATCTGGTTTGTTACTTAACAATTAAGTGGGTATCTTACTTTCTATTCCTGTTAGCTATTTATAGCTAACACAGCTGAAAGAGTGGGATTTTGTTCCTTCTTGTAATTGATGGTAGTTGAACACTTATATTGATGTGCAACTGTGCAAACATTGAAAATAATAGGGAGTTGCAAAGCAACTCTAGTGGATGGACTTAAATTCATTACGCATTTTAAATAAAAGGAGTATTTCTTGAAATATGCAATCTTTCTAAAGTCAGAATGAACTGTAAATGTTCCCTTTGCAGGAGTCTAATTTGGCCTGCAGAGTCTCTTGATGATGAAGGAAAAGAATTAGCTTGTCTCAGAGTAGGTGGTGTTCACAGGCACGGGCGGCGAGTTATATGGGCTCGTGGTGCCCACGCTCCAGCAATATTAAGAGCTGGGGTGCTGCTCCACCAATATATGGAGCTGGGTCTCTCCCCCAGCCCTGCCTGGAGAAGGCCCCGGCCCCCACCTGCCGGCCCCCCCCGCGTCCTCCCATCCTGGCCCCAAAGCGTCCCCCCCGCCTCCGTCCCATCCCTGCCCTGCTATGCGCAGCTTTCAGTCCAGCTCCCCCTTGCTGGCGCGCGCTGCCGGCTGCTGCTACTGTGCGTGGCGTTTACAGGTGAGCGGGGAGATGCCCGGGCGTGACGTGATGTCACAGCCCAGGACTTTAAAACTGCTCGGCGCGGCGTTGCACCACGCAGCCTAGCTCCGGGTTCGGAGTCCGGGGACTTCTGGGGCCTGAGCGCAGACTCTGGCCCCGCAAAGTGGAAGGCAGAAGGTAAGGTGAGGGAGGGGAAGGGGGAAAACTAGGGGGAATGGGTGGGAGGAGAAGGGGCTTATGCGGAGGGGGAGGGGGAGGGAGAAGAAGGGGCTTGTGCGGTGGGGGAGGGGGAAGAAAGGGGAAGGCACCAAGGGACAGCGTGGAGGAGAGACAAATGCCAGGGGGCCAAGTGCAGACAATGAGGAAAAGGGCAGGAGGGGAGGTGTCAGTGGGAGGGGGGACAGGGTGATGCTGTGAGAGGAGAGGGTAAGGGCATTGGGGGCTAGAGGAGGGAGAGGGAGGTGCTGGGAGAAGGCTTGAAAGAAGGGGTGGGCATGAGAAAGGTGGGGATGGAGCAAGTCCTGTGTGAGGGTACAGAGGGGCATGAAGGGAACGGGGGCAGAGAGTGGTGAGGGGGTGAGCATCAGGGAAAAAGGGGGCAAGGGCAGTAAGGGAAGGGGGAGGCACCAGGAGGGTTCAGGGCTAAGAGAAGGTGCAGGTGCCAGGGGATTCTGGGGTGAAGCAGAAGGGCAGACACCTGCAGGGGAGGGACCAGCACCAGAGGAAAGAGGCAGGGCAGGTGTGTAGAGGGAGGTGTTAGAAGAGGGGATGAGGAGGGGCAGCTCACATGATCAGAGTGGGGCTACTGGAAGAATGGGCACAGGGGGCAGAGAAGGGCTGGTGGAGGGGGGCAGGTCTCAGGAGGGCTGAGGGCAGTGAGAAGGGCAGGAGTCAGGACAGCAGAGGAGGGTGAGGAGTTGGGGGGCAGCAGGCACCAGGGGAGCTGATGGAGCAAGGGGAGGAGACATGGCAGCAGAGAGAAAAGGTAAAGGTTTATAAAATATTTATTAATAACTTGGGTGCCACAGTGGCAAATCCAAACAAGCCACATGAACTCAGTGCAGGTGCACAACACAAAATCCATTCTGCTCATGGGAGGAAACTCTTAGGCTATGTCTACACTGGCGGCTTCTTGCGCAAGAACGTCTTGCGCAAGGGTTCTTGTGTAAGAAGTCTTGTGCAAGAACACGTCCACACTGCCATGTGCGAGCTGTGCTTTTGTGCAAGAGCATCCATGGCAGTGTGGACGCTCTCTTGCGCAAGAAAGCTCCAATGGCCATTTTAGCTATAGGGGTTTCTTGCACAAGAAATCCCTGCCGAGCAGCCACACTGCCCTCTTGCGCAAGAGAGCTTACACCTGTTAGAAAAGAGCGTAGCTCTTGTGCAAGATGCCCTCTCTTACCACGCCAGACTGTAAATTTCCTTGCACAAGAGCAGGCGGGCAGTGTGGCTGCTCTGTGGGTTCTTGTGCAAGAAGCTGCGAGTGTAGACATAGCCTTAGAGGGAACACTCCCCCCAGCCTCTCTGCCCCCGAGTTAATGTCACACACATTGGGTTAATGCAATTGCAGGATAGTTGCATGAGGGGGGTTTGGTGGGGGCCAAACTAATCCCTGTTGGTAGGAGGATGGTGGGAAAAGTCCTTCGAGAGGCGTGACATGACACCTTTTACTTCTGGTCATGTGTCCATCTTGCCCCGAGCGTGTTACCTGCAGAGGCCTGGTTAAGGGGGATTGGGGGTGTGGCTAATGGGGGTTGGGGTGTGGTTAACAGTGGTCAGGGGGTGTGGCTAATGGGGCACCACCAAAAATTATACAAATCTGCCACCCCTGCTGGCCCCGGAGGAGGAGTGCATCGGCTGCCTGCGCTGCAGGAGGTGTGAGTTTAGCGCAGGGTTTTGGTGTGGGTGTGGGTGGGGTGGGGGATTTTTGTGCTTTTTTTTCGAAATTGTTCGAATTGGGCCCTGCACTTCCTAAAGCCGGCCCTGACTGGGCAAGAAGCTGAGTCATGGACCTCTAGTCGCTCTCTCTGCTGCTCCTGGCTTACTCCGGAGGACGTGAGCAGTTTGGTTAGGTACGCATCTGAGATAAAGGCCAGGGCCTGGAATGGTGTAATGGGAAAGGGAGCTGTGGACTCACCCTTGTGGGGAGGAGGAGCTACAGGAGCCTACACACAGGGCTGGCCTTACCATGAGGTGAACTGAGGCAGCTACCCAGAGTGTAGAAAATTGTGTCTGCTGCTGGTGCATATGTATTCTCTCTGCTCTAGATGCACAGAAATGGTGGTAGAGTAGAACAGGAAGAAAGCAGAATTGAGACCTTTCACAGTTTTGGCCCAAGCGAGGGGACATGGGAGCATCATTTGAGCTCCCTGCCTCAGATGCCAAAATGTTGTGGCCTGGCCCTGCCTACACAGCATTGCATACTCCAATAACTTCTTGGTTAGGTTTACAACCAAGCCCCTGTAAGCTGTGCACTTGAGATTCAAATGCCACCCAGATGATTAGCAGAGTGCCTCCAGGGTTAGGAAGGTTGTGTGTTTTCACTAGTGGTACACATTCACGCAGGCCCTGATGCACATACAAAATGTATTCCACCTGTGGATGGATCAGATTAGAGGGAACCTTGTAGTCAAGGGGAAGGGTGAGGCTCAGAGTCCAACCGCTTTGTGAGATGGAAAGCATGCCTGAACCAGTGCTTCCTGGGATCACCACAGCCTATTCAATTTCTCCATTAATGAATCCTGTGTCTGGGAAGAGGGGGCATGCTCCCAGTTCGGCGGGGCTCGGTGTGTGCATGGGTGAATCTCTTACTGTCGTGTGTGTTTGGTCTCAGAGATGCTTTTTGCTCCCTTGAGGTACGGGGTGCGGTCTTTGGCTGAAGGTGTTATAGCTTGGTAGCTCTGTGAATAAGAAGGAGGGTGACCTGCAGGCAACTAGAGATGCTCCGTAGTTTCTGGTCTGTCCACAATGTTCTCCACTTTTCAGCTATGCCTTTCTTCAGAGGACCAGAGAGCATCCTGGGTGGGCATGCATGTGGAGAGATCTGGGGGCCTGTAGTTCCTTATAATTCAGGGGTGTGACATAGTGTGGGTACCTTGCTGGTTGCTATGCTGGGCAGTGGGCTGTGAGTGACCCCCGCTGGCGGCTGTTTGTACAAAGCACGGCCCAGCAGGACAGGGGATGAGTCATTATGCAAGGGTCTCTCAACTTGTCCGACCAGTTACTTCCCAGGGAGAGAAACAAAGGAAGGGGGCGAGGCCAAGCCTGGCAAGGGGGGCAGGGCTGGAAGAGAGGGGCAGTTTCTGTCTGGGATCATGGAGGAAGCAGCCTGAGGAAAGGGAGGCTGGAATTTAGGGGCCCAGTCTCCCCCATCTGAAGGGGGGCTGAGGCATCCTAGGCCCGGTTCCTGTAACCAGATGACATCTGTGCTGTGCTGTATCCTGGAGAAGCAATAAACTCCCTCTATTCTACTGGCTGGTGGAGTCTGTCCGTGCCATTACGGGGGTGCAGGAGTCGGGGGACCCCGACGCGCCGCCACAAGGGGTGAGGAACCTTTTTGGGGCTAGGGGCCACTGACCCACAGAAAAATCAGTCAAACAAGTGAGACAAGTGTGATGGACCTGGCCAGGTCTGGGCACTGCTGAGGGCATCCAATCAGAGTGAATTGCTCAAAACCAGGGCTCCTTACAGCTCCTGACTGGAGACCTTTCTGAGACAGGCCACAAACCAGTCACACAGGAGCACTACAGCCTCTGACAGGTGATCCTGACTGTTTTGGCCAAGAGGCTATCAAGCGTTGGCACTTCAGCTGCTCCCCCAGACTGCTGTGCATCTCCTGCCCTTTGCCTTGGAGCTGTCCCCTCAGGAGCCTCCAGCTTTCTGTGCAGGGCAGGGAGGTTGAGGTCTGGTCTTGCAGCAGCACATAGGAGCCCCAGACATGGATTAAGGGTCTCATTGGAACAGTTCTCGTCTAATTGATCTAATCTTCGGCTTTTGAGTTTGATATTATTGCTGTGTCCTTCTAGGCTACTGTTACTTGTTGTGCATATGTGCACATGTATCTATGAGTGCGAGTGTGTATATCCCTGGGTATGTGAGTGTACATGCGTGTACACGTGCAAGTGTCCATTTGCACATGTGTGTGCATATGCATCTGGGTGTGTCTGTGAGCAAGGGCATGTGTATCCACATGTTTGTGCGAGCACGAGTGGGCTCTCAGGCGTGTGCACGTGTACACTGCACACGTGTGCCTTTATAAATGAGTGTGCATGTGAGTGTGCGGGCGCATCTGTTAATTCGTATTTGCGTGTGAGCATTTGGCCCGGGTGTGTGCGTGTGATGTGTTCCAGTCAGATGGCACCATGGCAGCAGTACCAGGCAGGTATTTGGGTCCTGCTCCCGGAGAGCAACATCCCCCCTCCCTCCCAGCTGGAGCCTGCAACGGCCCAAACAGCCTGAGAAGGCCACAGGGAAGAGCCGGGAAGGGGCAAAGGGCAGCTAGGGGAGAGGGGAGGAGCAGGGACTCCGGCTCCCATGATGAACTCAGAGGTGGTGGGGAAAGAGTGTAATTCCCACAGCACATTTAGAGCCTTGGGCCGAACTGCCGCACAGTAGCTGCTCCTCTTGTGTCCGTCACAGGGCAACATGGAGCGGTCACGTGGGTGCCGCGAGCTCCCGCGGCCTCGCATCATGCTGGTACGTGTGGTCAGGTAGGTGCCCGCGTGCCGTCCTGCTGACCGGAAGTGACATTTGCCCAGTCCATGGTCTGACAGCAACTGACTGGGAACTGTGACAGAAAGCTGCTCAGGTATGTGCTCCAATCGCGTCCCCCTGGGAGCGCTCTGGTGAGCGCTCAGCTGGCACCAGGTCTGCGAGTGGCAGGCAGAGGGAGACACGGGGCTGGGTGGGGCGGGTTCAGACTCAGGGCACCCGGCTGGGACTGGGGCTGGGGGGAGGTTCTGCAGTGGTGCAACAAGCGTAGCCCCCAGTTCCCGTGGGGGCGGGGGGGGGGGCAGAGCAGAGACAGCGGCTGAGCGGTGATGGAGGCTGAAACCACTCGGACAACACACCACTCTGCTCCTTGCTTGGGCGGGGGTGGCAGGTCACAGGGAATGGTTCACCAGGAAATCCCACACTGGGAGGAGGAGAAGTGAAGCAGTGCATGCTGGGAGATACAGTGTTTCCCTGGGCTGATAGCCTCCAGAGGCCACTGCAGCCCCCACAGCACCATAGCAGCTGTAGCGTCTTCTGGACTGCATTACTCGTCAGCCCCTGCAGCCCTATAGCCCCATGGGAGTGGTGGCATTTCCCGGACTACGTGTCATGGCATTGGGGTGTGGCAGCCTGAGGGAGGGGGAGGGTGCAGGGGCACCCCCCAGTGGCACTGCTCCTGGAGAGTCTCTCCTATCACAGAGTCGCCAGACTGGCCTCCCCCTTGCCGGGACCCCGAGCTCTGTTCCCAGGCAGCACCCCACCCCCTCGTGAGAACTGCCTGTGTGCTGGGTAGGGTCTGTCCCAGGCTGCTCCCCCCAGGGCTGGCCTGCAAGTCCCTGCCTGTGGCAGAGGGAAGCTGCTGCCAGTCCACAGGATTTGCAGGGATCTGGGACTTCGGGGGGAGCTGGCAGTGGGCTCAGAGGGCAGTGAGGGAGAAAGAGCGGGGGGGGGGGGGAGAAACAGGGATACAAGAGGCCCTGGCCCCAGGAGCAGCTGCACCGCTACGCAGCCTGCCCTGGGAACAGCAGGGCAGCCGCCACATGGGTCTGGCTGCAGCTCCAGCCCTGGGGCAGAAGTCCTGGCCCTGGCCCACACCCAGGCCACTCCACTCCTACTGGGGAAATGACTGGACAGTTACTGCAGGGCCCCTGGCAGAAGGGAGCACAGATCAAGATCAAGATGTGGTCTCAGGGCTGTGTGGTGAAGATGAGTGCACGGTCCTTGGAGCAATGTTGTACCAAGAGCAGACATCACGGTGGGTGAGGAAATTTTGGGAGCAGGGTATGGACCTACAGAGCTCATCCCCACGAGCTCCAGCAGGAGGCACCTTGGCAGCGAGAGGAGCCCAGTCCTGTGTGCGCTTACAAAGGCTATGTCTACACTGCAGTGCTATCTCGGGATACTGGAGGTATCCTGAATGAGCCGTTCTGCGTCTTTCGAACGGGCTGGTTAATTGGAAATATAATGGGCTTGCTACTCCTGGGAGTTGTAGTTTCCTGCGAGTGCGCTGCCTTCCCTGTTGAGTTTCTCCCTAGCGTTTCCTGGCCAGAGCCCCCGCCTCAGGGCATGGGCTTCTGCTGCTACTGCCCCACCCGTGTCTCTGCCCCCGTTAATTAGATAACCAGTTAACAAATTTAACAGGATATTGCGACCCTAATTCTAACTGGCCTCAAAGATAAAATGTATGGTCTCCTCGAGTCTCTGCAGGTGCCCCTTTAGCCCATCTCTCTACAGAGCTCTCACAGCAGGGGCCAGCTACTAAGAGCACTAAGCAGCTGGCTGAATCATGGAGAAAGGGGGGTATGGGGGTCCAGGGAGAAACTCTCTGAACCAGAGGTAGGGGGTGCAGGCAGCCAAATGTGAGGCAGAGAACCACCATCTATCAGAATCGGCTTCCCCGCCACTGCAGTTAAAAGTGTTAGAAGCCAAATCTGACCGGCACGCGTGTGTCAGAAACCGCTACGGGATGCTAGTTGTGACGGCAGCTGTTTGTGACATCACACTGGTCCCGTCGCCGGCACTGTGGAATCGTTGAATAGCCGGTGAGAACTCTCGAGTCCATCGACTGTCCCGTGACCCGACATCGAACATCCCCGCCTCAACACCCCCCCCCCAGCTATGCTTTCCCTGGCCAGCAGTTTCCTGCTCTGCAATCACGTCATCAGCTCCCCCGCCTTTTTTTTGGCTCAACCAAGATCGCTGCGGGGCCCCTCGAAATTGTTCGAATTGGGCCCCGCGCTGCCTAAGGCCGGCCCTGCCCGTCAGGCTGTGACACGTGGGTTTGTGTCGCGCGCACACGGCTCCCAGGCCCCGTCATTAATGGCAGGGGCGGGGCCTGGTCCGGGGGCGGGGCCACGGACTCGCAGGAACTCAGCTGGGACCCAGCAGTGAGCGGCAGAAAACGCCTCCGGGTGTCAGGAAAACCCTCGCGCGGCCCCTCTTGTTTGTCAGCGGGACGCAGCAGAGGGAGCCCCCCCCCCCCAACCCGCCTCACGCTGCCCCTCTGCACTTGATAAGGCCAACGGCAGCACCAGCCCGTCCCCTGCCTGTCCCAGCGCAAGCCGGCTGGGGATGGGGGCGGAGGGGGGGGGGAGCAGAGTGGGGGGGTTTGGCGGGGGGGGGGGACTTCGGGGCGAGGGAGCAGACTGCAGGGGGGGAGGGGTTGGTGCGCGGTCTTCTCCCCCGAGAGGGGGCGGGGCATCAGCGGCGGACGCTGCCGTCTCGGAGGCAGGAGCCCCGCCCAGCTACCGGGGAGGGGGACTCAGGGGGAGGAGGGAAAGTAGCCGCAGTGGCTTGTGGGAAACGTTGCGTGCCCCAGTCCGCAGCTCCCATCGGCCATTGCAGGGCCAGGGCAGGCCCGGCGCTGTTCGGTTGGGCGGGCGCAGCGGAAGTGGCATCACAGTCTGACCCGGGGGCGACGGGGGTTGGTCTCGCGCGCGTGGCACGTCCAGCGTGAGCGACGCATCCTGGGAGTTGTAGTTCTCAGAGGACAGCCTCCTGGGGCACGTCTCAGTCCGCCCCGCCCCCCGCCCCTCCCATCCCACCCATCATAGCCCCGCCCAGCGTGTTTCAGCCTCTCCCCCGCCCCCCGCAGCGCTACTCAAGCCCTGCTCATGTCTGCCCCCGCCCCTTGCCGCAGTCCTCAGCCCCCCCCACCTCCTCTGCACGCCCCCCCGCCCGACCTGCACCTCCCCTTCCCCCACCCTATTCAACACCGCCCGCCCGACCCCCCCGTCCATTCAGCACCCCCCTTCCCCCACCCCCCAGTCCATTCAACACCCCCGCCCAACCTGCACCCCCTTCCCCCACCTCCAGGCCATTCAACACCCCCCGCCCAACCTGCACCCCCTTCCCCCACCCCCCAGTCCATTCAACACCCCCCGCCCAACCTGCACCCCCCTTCCCCCACCCCCCAGTCCATTCAACACCCCCCGACCAACCTGCACCCCCTTCCCCCACCCCCCAGTCCATTCAACTCCCCCCGTCCAACCTGCACCCCCTTCCCCCACCTCCAGGCCATTCAACACCCTCCGCCCAACCTGCACCCCCTTCCCCCACCCCCCAGTCCATTCAACACCCCCCGCCCAACCTGCACCCCCCTTCCCCTACCCCCCAGTCCATTCAACACCCCCCGCCCAACCTGCACCCCCCTTCCCCCACCCCCCAGTCCATTCAACACCCCCCGACCAACCTGCACCCCCTTCCCCCACCCCCCAGTCCATTCAACACCCCCCGACCAACCTGCACCCCCTTCCCCCACCCCCCAGTCCATTCAACACCCCCCCGCCCAACCTGCACCCCCCTTCCCCCTACCCCCAGTCCATTCAACACCCCCCCCGCCCAACCTGCACCCCCTTCCCCCACCCCCCAGTCCATTCAACACCCCCCGTCCAACCTGCACCCCCTTCCCCCACCTCCAGGCCATTCAACACCCCCTGCCCAACCTGCACCCCCTTCCCCCACCCCCCAGTCCATTCAACTCCCCCCGTCCAACCTGCACCCCCTTCCCCCACCCCCAGGCCATTCAACACCCCCCCGCCCAACCTGCACCTCCCCTTCCCCCCCACCCTATTCAACACCGCCCCGCCCGAACCCCCCCGTCCATTCAGCACCCCCCTTCCCCCACCCCCCAGTCCATTCAACACCCCCCGCCAACCTGCACCCCCTTCCCCCACCCCCCAGTCCATTCAACACCCCCCGCCCAACCTGCACCCCCTTCCCCCACCCCCCAGTCCATTCAACACCCCCCGCCCAACCTGCACCCCCCTTCCCCCTACCCCCAGTCCATTCAACACCCCCCGCCCAACCTGCACCCCCCTTCCCCCACCCCCCAGTCCATTCAACACCCCCCCGACCAACCTGCACCCCCCTTCCCCCACCCCCCAGTCCATTCAACACCCCCCGCCCAACCTGCACCCCCTTCCCCCACCCCCCAGTCCATTCAACACCCCCCGCCCAACCTGCACCCCCTTCCCCCACCCCCCAGTCCATTCAACACCCCCCCGCCCAACCTGCACCCCCCTTCCCCTACCCCCCAGTCCATTCAACACCCCCCGACCAACCTGCACCCCCTTCCCCCACCCCCCAGTCCATTCAACTCCCCCCCGTCCAACCTGCACCCCCTTCCCCCCACCCCCCAGTCCATTCAACACCCCCCGCCCAACCTGCACCCCCCTTCCCCTACCCCCCCAGTCCATTCAACTCCCCCCGTCCAACCTGCACCCCCTTCCCCCACCCCCCAGTCCATTCAACACCCCCCGCCCAACCTGCACCCCCCTTCCCCTACCCCCAGTCCATTCAACACCCCCCGCCCAACCTGCACCCCCTTCCCCCACCCCCAGGCCATTCAACCCCCCCGTCCAACCTGCACCTCCCCTTCCCCCACCCCTCATTCAACACCCCCGCCCCCCGACCCCCCCGTCCCATCCATCATAGCCCCCCCACTGCACCTTCCCCCACCCCCCAGTCCATTCAACACCCCCCGCCCAACCTGCACCCCCCTTCCCCCACCCCCCCAGTCCATTCAACACCCCCCGCCCAACCTGCACCCCCCTTCCCCCACCCCCCAGTCCTTTCAACACCCCCCCGCCCAACCTGCACCCCCCTTCCCCTCACCCCCAGTCCATTCAACACCCCCCCGCCCAACCTGCACCCCCCTTCCCCCTACCCCCCAGTCCATTCAACACCCCCCGCCCAACCTGCACCCCCTTCCCCCACCCCCCAGTCCATTCAACACCCCCCGCCCAACCTGCACCCCCCTTCCCCCACCCCCCAGTCCATTCAACACCCCCCGCCCAACCTGCACCCCCCTTCCCCCACCCCCCAGTCCATTCAACACCCCCCGCCCAACCTGCACCCCCTTCCCCACCCCCCAGTCCATTCAACTCCCCCCGCCCGACCTCCCCCCATCACCCCCCCTTCCCCCACCCCCCAGTCCATTCAACACCCCCCGCCCAACCTGCACCCCCCTTCCCCTACCCCCCAGTCCATTCAACACCCCCCGCCCGACCTGCACCCCCCTTCACCCCCCCACCCCCAGTCCATTCAACACCCCCCGCCCAACCTGCACCCCCCTTCCCCACCCCCCAGTCCATTCAACACCCCCCGCCCAACCTGCACCCCCCTTCCCCACCCCCCAGTCCATTCAACACCCCCCGCCCAACCTGCACCCCCCTTCCCCCACCCCCCAGTCCATTCAACACCCCCCCGTCCAACCTGCACCCCCCTTCCCCCCCACCCCCCAGTCCATTCAACTCCCCCCGCCCAACCTGCACCCCCTTCCCCCCCCCCCCAGTCCATTCAACACCCCCCGCCCAACCTGCACCCCCCTTCCCCCACCCCCCCAGTCCATTCAACACCCCCCGCCCAACCTGCACCCCCTTCCCCCACCCCCCAGTCCATTCAACACCCCCTCGCCCAACCTGCACCCCCTTCCCCCACCCCCCAGTCCATTCAACACCCCCCGCCCAACCTGCACCCCCTTCCCCCACCCCCCAGTCCATTCAACACCCCCCGCCCAACCTGCACCTCCCCTTCCCCCACCCCCAGTCCATTCAACACCGCCCCGCCCGACCTGCACCCCCTTCCCCCCCCAGCCATTCAAGCACCCCCTGCCCAACCTGCACCCCCTCCCCCACCCCCCAGTCCATTCAACACCCCCCGCCCAACCTGCACCCCCTTCCCCCACCCCCCAGTCCATTCAACACCCCCCGCCCAACCTGCACCTCCCTTCCCCCACCCCAGTCATTCAACACCGCCCGCCCGACCCCCCTCCATTCAGCACCCCCCTTCCCCCACCCCCCAGTCCATTCAACACCCCCCGCCCAACCTGCACCCCCTTCCCCCACCCCCCAGTCCATTCAACACCCCCCGCCCAACCTGCACCCCCTTCCCCCCCCCCCCAGTCCTTTCAACACCCCCCGCCCAACCTGCACCCCCCTTCCCCTACCCCCCAGTCCATTCAACACCCCCCCGCCCAACCTGCACCCCCCTTCCCCCACCCCCCAGTCCATTCAACTCCCCCCGTCCAACCTGCACCCCCCTTCCCCCACCCCCCAGTCCTTTCAACACCCCCCGCCCAACCTGCACCCCCCTTCCCCTACCCCCCAGTCCATTCAACTCCCCCCGCCCAACCCCCGCCATTCAGCACCCCCCTTCCCCCACCCCCCAGTCCTTTCAACACCCCCCGCCCAACCTGCACCCCCCTTCCCCCACCCCCCAGTCCATTCAACACCCCCCGCCCAACCTGCACCCCCCCTTCCCCCACCCCCCAGTCCATTCAACTCCCCCCGTCCCAACCTGCACCCCCCTTCCCCCACCCCCAGTCCATTCAACACCCCCCGTCCAACCTGCACCCCCCTTCCCCCACCCCCCAGTCCATTCAACTCCCCCGCCCAACCTGCACCCCCCTTCCCCCCACCCCCCAGTCCATTCAACTCCCCCCGCCCAACCTGCACACCCCCTTCCCCCACCCCCCAGTCCATTCAACACCCCCCGCCCAACCTGCACCCCCTTCCCCCACCCCCCAGTCCATTCAACTCCCCCCGCCCAACCTGCACCCCCTTCCCCCCCCCCCCAGTCCATTCAACACCCCCCGCCCAACCTGCACCCCCCTTCCCCCACCCCCCAGTCCATTCAACACCCCCCGCCCAACCTGCACCCCCCTTCCCCCACCCCCCAGTCCATTCAACACCCCCCCGCCCAACCTGCACCCCCTTCCCCCACCCCCCAGTCCATTCAACACCCCCCGCCCAACCTGCACCCCCCTTCCCCCTACCCCCCAGTCCATTCAACACCCCCCGCCCAACCTGCACCCCCTTCCCCCACCCCCCCAGTCCATTCAACTCCCCCCGTTCAACCTGCACCCCCTTCCCCCACCCCCCAGTCCATTCAACACCCCCCGCCCAACCTGCACCCCCCTTCCCCCACCCCCCAGTCCATTCAACACCCCCCGCCCAACCTGCACCCCCTTCCCCCACCCCCCAGTCCATTCAACACCCCCCGCCCAACCTGCACCCCCCTTCCCCTACCCCCAGTCCATTCAACACCCCCCGCCCAACCTGCACCCCCCTTCCCCCACCCCCCAGTCCATTCAACACCCCCCGACCCAACCTGCACCCCCTTCCCCCACCCCCCAGTCCATTCAACACCCCCCCCCGCCCAACCTGCACCCCCCTTCCCCCACCCCCCAGTCCATTCAACACCCCCCGCCCAACCTGCACCCCCCTTCCCCCACCCCCCAGTCCATTCAACACCCCCCGCCCAACCTGCACCCCCTTCCCCCACCCCTCCAGTCCATTCAACACCCCCTCGCCCAACCTGCACCCCCTTCCCCCACCCCCCAGTCCATTCAACACCCCCCGTCCAACCTGCACCCCCTTCCCCCACCCCCAGGCCATTCAACACCCCCCGCCCAACCTGCACCTCCCTTCCCCCACCCTATTCAACACCGCCCATCCACGACCCCCCCGTCCATTCAGCACCCCCCTTCCCCCACCCCCCAGTCCATTCAACACCCCCCGCCCAACCTGCACCCCCCTTCCCCCACCCCCCAGTCCATTCAACACCCCCCCGCCCAACCTGCACCCCCCTTCCCCCACCCCCCAGTCCATTCAACACCCCCCGCCCAACCTGCACCCCCCTTCCCCCTACCCCCCAGTCCATTCAACACCCCCCGCCCAACCTGCACCCCCCTTCCCCCACCCCCCAGTCCATTCAACACCCCCCGCCCAACCTGCACCCCCCTTCCCCCACCCCCCAGTCCATTCAACACCCCCCGCCCAACCTGCACCCCCCTTCCCCCACCCCCCAGTCCATTCAACACCCCCCCGCCCAACCTGCACCCCCTTCCCCCACCCCCCAGTCCATTCAACACCCCCCGCCCAACCTGCACCCCCTTCCCCCACCCCCCAGTCCATTCAACACCCCCCGTCCAACCTGCACCCCCTTCCCCCCACCTCCCAGTCCATTCAACACCCCCCTGCCCAACCTGCACCCCCTTCCCCCACCCCCCAGTCCATTCAACTCCCCCCGTCCAACCTGCACCCCCTTCCCCCACCCCCAGGCCATTCAACACCCCCCGCCCAACCTGCACCCCCCTTCCCCCACCCCAGTCCATTCAACACCGCCCCGCCAACCTGACCCCCTTCCCCCACCCCAGTCCATTCAGCACCCCCCCCCCAACCTGCACCCCCCAGTCCCCCACCCTTCAACACCCCCGCCCAACCTGCACCCCCCTTCCCCCACCCCCCAGTCCTTTCAACACCCCCCGCCCAACCTGCACCCCCCCTTCCCCCTATCCCCCCAGTCCATTCAACACCCCCCGCCCAACCTGCACCCCCCTTCCCCTCACCCCCCAGTCCATTCAACACCCCCCGCCCAACCTGCACCCCCCTTCCCCTCATCCCCCCAGTCCTTTCAACACCCCCCGCCCAACCTGCACCCCCCTTCCCCTACCCCCCAGTCCATTCAACTCCCCCCGCCCAACCTGCACCCCCCTTCCCCCGCCCCCCAGTCCTTTCAACACCCCCCGCCCAACCTGCACCCCCCTTCCCCTACCCCCCAGTCCATTCAACTCCCCCCGCCCGACACCCCGTCCATTCAGCACCCCCCTTCCCCCACCCCCCAGTCCTTTCAACACCCCCCGCCCAACCTGCACCCCCCTTCCCCTACCCCCCAGTCCATTCAACTCCGCCCCGCCCGACCCCCCCGTCCATTCAGCACCCCCCTTCCCCCACCCCCCAGTCCTTTCAACACCCCCCGCCCAACCTGCACCCCCCTTCCCCTACCCCCCAGTCCGTTCAACACCGCCCGCCCGCCCAACCCCGTCCATTCAGCACCCCCCTTCCCCTACCCCCCAGTCCTTTCAACTCCCCCCGCCCCAACCTGCACCCCCCTTCCCCCACCCCCCAGTCCATTCAACTCCCCCCGTCCAACCTGCACCCCCCTTCCCCTACCCCCCAGTCCATTCAACTCCCCCCGCCCAACCTGCACGCCCCCTTCCCCCCCCCCCCAGTCCATTCAACACCCCCCGTCCCAACCTGCACCCCCTTCCCCCACCCCCCAGTCCATTCAACTCCCCCCGCCCAACCTGCACGCCCCTTCCCCCGCCCCCCGAGTCCATTCAACTCCCCCTGCCCAACCTGCACCCCCTTCCCCCACCCCCCAGTCCATTCAACACCCCCCGCCCAACCTGCACGCCCCTTCCCCCCACCCCCCGAGTCCATTCAACTACCCCCTCGCCCAACCTGCACCTCCCCTTCCCTCCACCCCCAGTCCATTCAACACCGCCCCGCCCAACCTGCACCCCCTTCCCCCCCCCCCAGTCCATTCAAGCACCCCCCGCCCAACCTGCACCTCCCCTTCCCTCAGTCCTATTCAACACCGCCCGCCCAACCCCCCCGTCCATTCAGCACCCCCCGTCCCCCACCCCCCAGTCCATTCAACACCCCCGCCCAACCTGCACCCCCTTCCCCCACCCCCCAGTGCATTCAACACCCCCGCCCAACCTGCACCCCCCTTCCCCCACCCCCCAGTCCTTTCAACACCCCCCGCCCAACCTGCACCCCCCTTCCCCTACCCCCCAGTCCATTCAACTCCCCCCGCCCAACCTGCACCCTCTTCCCCCGCCCCCCAGTCCTTTCAACACCCCCCCGCCCAACCTGCACCCCCCTTCCCCTACCCCCCAGTCCATTCAACTCCCCCCGCCCAACCTGCACCCCCCTTCCCCCACCCCCCAGTCCATTCAACTCCCCCCCGTCCAACCTGCACCCCCCTTCCCCCACCCCCCAGTCCTTTCAACACCCTCCACCCAACCTGCACCCCCCTTCCCCTACCCCCCAGTCCATTCAACTCCCCCCGCCCCGACCCCCCCCGTCCATTCAGCACCCCCCTTCCCCCACCCCCCCAGTCCTTTCAACACCCCCCGCCCAACCTGCACCCCCCTTCCCCCACCCCCCAGTCCATTCAACTCCCCCCGCCCAACCTGCACCCCCCTTCCCCCACCCCCCAGTCCATTCAACTCCCCCCGTCCAACCTGCACCCCCCTTCCCCCACCCCCAGTCCATTCAACTCCCCCCGTCCAACCTGCACCCCCCTTCCCCCACCCCCCAGTCCATTCAACTCCCCCTGCCCAACCTGCACCCCCCTTCCCCCACCCCCCAGTCCATTCAACTCCCCCCGCCCAACCTGCACACCCCTTCCCCCCGCCCCCCAGTCCATTCAACACCCCCCGCCCAACCTGCACCCCCTTCCCCCACCCCCCAGTCCATTCAACTCCCCCCGCCCAACCTGCACCCCCTTCCCCCGCCCCCCAGTCCTTTCAACACCCCCGCCCAACCTGCACCCCCCTTCCCCCACCCCCCAGTCCATTCAACTCCCCCCGCCCAACCTGCACCCCCTTCCCCCACCCCCCAGTCCTTTCAACACCCCCCGTCCAACCTGAACCCCCTTCCCCTACCCCCCAGTCCATTCATCTCCCCCCGCCCAACCTGCACCCCCTTCCCCCACCCCCCAGTCCATTCAACTCCCCCCGCCCAACCTGCACCCCCCTTCCCCCACCCCCCAGTCCATTCAACACCCCCCGCCCAACCTGCACCCCCTTCCCCCACCGCCCAGTCCATTCAACTCCCCCCGCCCAACCTGCACCCCCTTCCCCCACCCCCCAGTCCATTCAACTCCCCCCGCCCAACCTGCACCCCCCTTCCCCCACCCCCCAGTCCATTCAACACCCCCCGCCCAACCTGCACCCCCTTCCCCACCCCCCAGTCCATTCAACTCCCCCCGTCCAACCTGCACCCCCTTCCCCCACCCCCAGGCCATTCAACACCCCCCGCCCAACCTGCACCTCCCCTTCCCCCACCCTATTCAACACCGCCCGCCCGACCCCCCCGTCCATTCAACACCCCCCGTCCAACCTGCACCCCCCTTCCCCCACCCCCAGTCCATTCAACACCCTCCCCACCCAACCTGCACCCCCTTCCCCCACCCCCAGGCCATTCAACACCCCCCGCCCAACCTGCAACCCCCTTCCCCCACCCCCAGTCCATTCAACACCCTCCCCACCCAACCTGCACCCCCCAGTCCATTCAACACCCCCAGCCCAACCTGTACCGCCTTCCCCCACCCCCCAGGCCATTCAACACCTCAACCCAACCTGCACACCCTTCCCCATCCATTCAACACCCCCAGCCCAACCTGCACCCCCTTTCCCAGTCCGTTCAACACCCCTGCCCAACCTTCACCCCCTTTCCTCACCCCCAGTCCATTCAACACCCCCAGCTCAACCTGCACCCCCCTCCTGTGCATTCAACACCTCAACCCAACCTGCACCCCCATTCTTCTCACTCTCCAGTCCATCCAACACTCCTAGTCCAATGTACAACCCCATTCCCCCACTGCCCAGTCCAACCTGCACTCCTAGCCCAATCTGCACACACATTTCCCCATCCAGTCTGCACCCCCTTTCTCTGCCCCAATCCATTCAACACCCTCAGACCAACCCACACCCCCTTTCATCACACCCCCAGTCCAACAGCACCCCCACTCTCTCTACCTCAGCCCAACCTGCCCCCCAATCCATTCAACACCCCCAGCCCAACCTGCACCACCATTATCTGCACTGCAGCCAAACCTGCACCTCCCTTCCCCCCCATTTCTCCAGTCATTACAACACCCCCAGGCCAACCTTATCCCCCATGAGTGCCCTCCCTTGCCCCAACCATATTTTTATCCTTCGGGTCCCTCAGTTTCCTTCCTCTCCACAACACCCAAACCAACATGTACCCCCTACCCCATTTCTCCATTCATGGGGACTATCAGTCCCCCATTTTACTCCCTACAACACCCTCCAGCTCACCCTGACCTGTGCCCTATTCCTACCCATCCCCCATACATGGGACCTCTCAGCTCCCTGTTGGCTTCCTTCCCAACTCACACACCCTCCTTGCACACCCCTATCTCGCCAGGCCTGTGACTTTTCAGCCTCCCTTTTTCCCCTCCTCTCTTCCAAAGCCGCACACCCGTATCTCACCAGGTCTGCGACCTACCAGCCTCCCTTATGCCTTCATTCCTTCCTAAACCACACACCCCTATCTCGCCAGGCCTGGGACCTGTCAGCCTCTCTTATTCCTTCCTTCCTTCCTTCGCACCCTCAAGTTGCACTCCTACCCCCTCAGTCCTCCTCCTTCCCAACACTGCCAGCCTGCCATATCCTTCCCTAATCTGCTCCCCTCACCGGTTATCCCTCCATTCATGGGATCTCTTAACCCCCAGCTCTACCCAATTATTGTTCCACATGAACTTACTGAGTTGGCTTTGCCTGCCAACCTGGGGCGCTCAAACACTCTTTCATGCTGTCCTTCATCTCTGGGGCCTCTACATCCCCCAAACTCTCAGTGCCCCTAGGATCCTTAGACCTCTCCCCTCCACAGTGCAGCCCCCAATACCATATATTTAAGACAGTCATACTGTAAAGACCCAAAATAGGAAATGAACTTCCCACTGATCAGCCCCTTTCAGAATCTACTCAGGACCTTGCTCGAAGCGAGGCGAGAACCGTCCGGCTGGGAGCGGAGCAGCCATCGCTGTCACGGAGATAAGTGTCGGGTCTGGAAATCTCTCGGCTTAGGGCCCACTCGGTTGTAGGAAGGGAAGTCACGTTTGCTGAGACGGCGAGTGCGAGCGGAGGTTCCCGAGGTGCTGCCTTGGTTGTGGGAGAAGCAGGGCTCCCGTTTGTCAGGGGTGCTGGTTTCTCTGGAACACGGCGTCCGTCTCAGCGGACGCTTGGATCGAGGAGGAAGACGCAAGGGGGTAAGGTTTCTGGCTGCCTCTCATGTGTTTCTCTCTTGTCGCTCTGTCGTATTGGCCAATACGTTCTGTCCGTCTGTTTCTGTCTGTGTCTTTGTCCTTGCTCTGCTTCTGCCGTGTCCTTCTACAGGACGCTTGCAGGCATTCCAGGTGAGCATCCCCACGCGTTAAGGTCTCAGGAGCCAACGGGAATTCTGCAGGTACGCCAGTCGCGCAAGGCAGAGCAAGGGAGAGCGGTGGTGTGCCGTGGCTGACTGACTCAGCGTTCTCGTAGTGGGCCCGATACCGAGGGGAGAGGGGGAAAGGGCTAAAGGATAGAATTGCCGCAGCCACGGACCTTAGCGAGGGAGAGCTCACGTTGGGCTTTTTCTGTCGCGCTTGCAGAGGAATCAGTGCGGGGCCATGGCCAGAGAAGAAGCGGTCCGAGATGGACTTGAGCTGCCCGGACGTGATTCTCGGGACACGTGAAGGGTCCTCGGCCTTCGGCCTTCCCGCGGCTCTCTGTGAGCGAGAGATGCGTGCTTTGAAATCTTCAACCGTGCTGGCAGTAGGTTTCTTCTGAGGCAGAGAGCTTCCTGCTGGGGCACGGAGCCTGGTGGCTTGGGGACGGGTGAAGGGGCCGTCGTCGGTTCAACAGAGCGTGGATACGGATTCAAGGCCTCCTTTCTCTCCGTGTTCCGGCAGTGGCAGCGGGAGGGGGGTGGCCGAGGGTGGGAGGCTGCGGTGCGTGATAGGGGAGAAGAAGCGATACCGCGTCCTTGCGGACTGAAACGCTAAGTTGTTTGTTTGTTTTTCCCCCTTTGCTGGGTTCGGTAGCAAGCGGTAAGAAGTCAACCGTCCCGGTGTCCTCCCGTCTGGGGATGGAACGAAAAGGAGAACGGCGAGCTCAGGAGCTTGCTCCAAGCGAGGCGAGAACCGTCCGGCTGGGAGCGGAGCAGCCATCGCTGTCACGGAGATAAGTGTCGGGTCTGGAAATCTCTCGGCTTAGGGCCCACTCGGTTGTAGGAAGGGAAGTCACGTTTGCTGAGACGGCGAGTGCGAGCGGAGGTTCCCGAGGTGCTGCCTTGGTTGTGGGAGAAGCAGGGCTCCCGTTTGTCAGGGGTGCTGGTTTCTCTGGAACACGGCGTCCGTCTCAGCGGACGCTTGGGTCGAGGAGGAAGACGCAAGGCGGTAAGGTTTCTGGCTGCCTCTCATGTGTTTCTCTCTTGTCGCTCTGTCGTATTGGCCAATACGTTCTGTCCGTCTGTTTCTGTCTGTGTCTTTGTCCTTGCTCTGCTTCTGCCGTGTCCTTCTACAGGACGCTTGCAGGCATTCCAGGTGAGCATCCCCACGGGTTAAGGTCTCAGGAGCCAACGGGAATTCTGCAGGTACGCCAGTCGCGCAAGGCAGAGCAAGGGAGAGCGGTGGTGTGCCGTGGCTGACTGACTCAGCGTTCTCGTAGTGGGCCCGATACCGAGGGGAGAGGGGGGAAAGGGCTAAAGGATAGAATTGCCGCAGCCACGGACCTTAGCGAGGGAGAGCTCACGTTGGGCTTTTTCTGTCGCGCTTGCAGAGGAATCAGTGCGGGGCCATGGCCAGAGAAGAAGCGGTCCGAGATGGACTTGAGCTGCCCGGACGTGATTCTCGGGACACGTGAAGGGTCCTCGGCCTTCGGCCTTCCCGCGGCTCTCTGTGAGCGAGAGATGCGTGCTTTGAAATCTTCAACCGTGCTGGCAGTAGGTTTCTTCTGAGGCAGAGAGCTTCCTGCTGGGGCACGGAGCCTGGTGGCTTGGGGACGGGTGAAGGGGCCGTCGTCGGTTCAACAGAGCGTGGATACGGATTCAAGGCCTCCTTTCTCTCCGTGTTCCGGCAGTGGCAGCGGGAGGGGGGTGGCCGAGGGTGGGAGGCTGCGGTGCGTGATAGGGGAGAAGAAGCGATACCGCGTCCTTGCGGACTGAAACGCTAAGTTGTTTGTTTGTTTTTCCCCCTTTGCTGGGTTCGGTAGCAAGCGGTAAGAAGTCAACCGTCCCGGTGTCCTCCCGTCTGGGGATGGAACGAAAAGGAGAACGGCGAGCTCAGGAGCTTGCTCCAAGCGAGGCGAGAACCGTCCGGCGGGAGCGGAGCAGCCATCGCTGTCACGGAGATAAGTGTCGGGTCTGGAAATCTCTCGGCTTAGGGCCCACTCGGTTGTAGGAAGGGAAGTCACGTTTGCTGAGACGGCGAGTGCGAGCGGAGGTTCCCGAGGTGCTGCCTTGGTTGTGGGAGAAGCAGGGCTCCCGTTTGTCAGGGGTGCTGGTTTCTCTGGAACACGGCGTCCGTCTCAGCGGACGCTTGGGTCGAGGAGGAAGACGCAAGGCGGTAAGGTTTCTGGCTGCCTCTCATGTGTTTCTCTCTTGTCGCTCTGTCGTATTGGCCAATACGTTCTGTCCGTCTGTTTTCTGTCTGTGTCTTTGTCCTTGCTCTGCTTCTGCCGTGTCCTTCTACAGGACGCTTGCAGGCATTCCAGGTGAGCATCCCCACGGGTTAAGGTCTCAGGAGCCAACGGGAATTCTGCAGGTACGCCAGTCGCGCAAGGCAGAGCAAGGGAGAGCGGTGGTGTGCCGTGGCTGACTGACTCAGCGTTCTCGTAGTGGGCCCGATACCGAGGGGAGAGGGGGGAAAGGGCTAAAGGATAGAATTGCCGCAGCCACGGACCTTAGCGAGGGAGAGCTCACGTTGGGCTTTTTCTGTCGCGCTTGCAGAGGAATCAGTGCGGGGCCATGGCCAGAGAAGAAGCGGTCCGAGATGGACTTGAGCTGCCCGGACGTGATTCTCGGGACACGTGAAGGGTCCTCGGCCTTCGGCCTTCCCGCGGCTCTCTGTGAGGGAGAGATGCGTGCTTTGAAATCTTCAACCGTGCTGGCAGTAGGTTTCTTCTGAGGCAGAGAGCTTCCTGCTGGGGCACGGAGCCTGGTGGCTTGGGGACGGGTGAAGGGGCCGTCGTCGGTTCAACAGAGCGTGGATACGGATTCAAGGCCTCCTTTCTCTCCGTGTTCCGGCAGTGGCAGCGGGAGGGGGGTGGCCGAGGGTGGGAGGCTGCGGTGCGTGATAGGGGGGAAGAAGCGATACCGCGTCCTTGCGGACCGAAACGCTAAGTTGTTTGTTTGTTTTTCCCCCTTTGCTGGGTTCGGTAGCAAGCGGTAAGAAGTCAACCGTCCCGGTGTCCTCCCGTCTGGGGATGGAACGAAAAGGAGAACGGCGAGCTCAGGAGCTTGCTCCAAGCGAGGCGAGAACCGTCCGGCTGGGAGCGGAGCAGCCATCGCTGTCACGGAGATAAGTGTCGGGTCTGGAAATCTCTCGGCTTAGGGCCCACTCGGTTGTAGGAAGGGAAGTCACGTTTGCTGAGACGGCGAGTGCGAGCGGAGGTTCCCGAGGTGCTGCCTTGGTTGTGGGAGAAGCAGGGCTCCCGTTTTTCAGGGGTGCTGGTTTCTCTGGAACACGGCGTCCGTCTCAGCGGACGCTTGGATCGAGGAGGAAGACGCAAGGCGGTAAGGTTTCTGGCTGCCTCCCATGTGTTTCTCTCTTGTCGCTCTGTCGTATTGGCCAATACGTTCTGTCCGTCTGTTTCTGTCTGTGTCTTTATCCTTGCTCTGCTTCTGCCGTGTCCTTCTACAGGACGCTTGCAGGCATTCCAGGTGAGCATCCCCACGGGTTAAGGTCTCAGGAGCCAACGGGAATTCTGCAGGTACGCCAGTCGCGCAAGGCAGAGCAAGGGAGAGCGGTGGTGTGCCGTGGCTGACTGACTCAGCGTTCTCGTAGTGGGCCCGATACCGAGGGGAGAGGGGGGAAAGGGCTAAAGGATAGAATTGCCGCAGCCACGGACCTTAGCGAGGGAGAGCTCACGTTGGGCTTTTTCTGTCGCGCTTGCAGAGGAATCAGTGCGGGGCCATGGCCAGAGAAGAAGCGGTCCGAGATGGACTTGAGCTGCCCGGACGTGATTCTCGGGACACGTGAAGGGTCCTCGGCCTTCGGCCTTCCCGCGGCTCTCTGTGAGCGAGAGATGCGTGCTTTGAAATCTTCAACCGTGCTGGCAGTAGGTTTCTTCTGAGGCAGAGAGCTTCCTGCTGGGGCACGGAGCCTGGTGGCTTGGGGACGGGTGAAGGGGCCGTCGTCGGTTCAACAGAGCGTGGATACGGATTCAAGGCCTCCTTTCTCTCCGTGTTCCGGCAGTGGCAGCGGGAGGGGGGTGGCCGAGGGTGGGAGGCTGCGGTGCGTGATAGGGGAGAAGAAGCGATACCGCGTCCTTGCGGACTGAAACGCTAAGTTGTTTGTTTGTTTTTCCCCCTTTGCTGGGTTCGGTAGCAAGCGGTAAGAAGTCAACCGTCCCGGTGTCCTCCCGTCTGGGGATGGAACGAAAAGGAGAACGGCGAGCTCAGGAGCTTGCTCCAAGCGAGGCGAGAACCGTCCGGCTCGGAGCGGAGCAGCCATCGCTGTCACGGAGATAAGTGTCGGGTCTGGAAATCTCTCGGCTTAGGGCCCACTCGGTTGTAGGAAGGGAAGTCACGTTTGCTGAGACGGCGAGTGCGAGCGGAGGTTCCCGGGGTGCTGCCTTGGTTGTGGGAGAAGCAGGGCTCCCGTTTGTCAGGGGTGCTGGTTTCTCTGGAACACGGCGTCCGTCTCAGCGGACGCTTGGATCGAGAAGGAAGACGCAAGGCGGTAAGGTTTCTGGCTGCCTCTCATGTGTTTCTCTCTTGTCGCTCTGTCGTATTGGCCAATACGTTCTGTCCGTCTGTTTCTGTCTGTGTCTTTGTCCTTGCTCTGCTTCTGCCGTGTCCTTCTACAGGACGCTTGCAGGCATTCCAGGTGAGCATCCCCACGCGTTAAGGTCTCAGGAGCCAACGGGAATTCTGCAGGTACGCCAGTCGCGCAAGGCAGAGCAAGGGAGAGCGGTGGTGTGCCGTGGCTGACTGACTCAGCGTTCTCGTAGTGGGCCCGATACCGAGGGGAGAGGGGGGAAAGGGCTAAAGGATAGAATTGCCGCAGCCACGGACCTTAGCGAGGGAGAGCTCACGTTGGGCTTTTTCTGTCGCGCTTGCAGAGGAATCAGTGCGGGGCCATGGCCAGAGAAGAAGCGGTCCGAGATGGACTTGAGCTGCCCGGACGTGATTCTCGGGACACGTGAAGGGTCCTCGGCCTTCGGCCTTCCCGCGGCTCTCTGTGAGCGAGAGATGCGTGCTTTGAAATCTTCAACCGTGCTGGCAGTAGGTTTCTTCTGAGGCAGAGAGCTTCCTGCTGGGGCACGGAGCCTGGTGGCTTGGGGACGGGTGAAGGGGCCGTCGTCGGTTCAACAGAGCGTGGATACGGATTCAAGGCCTCCTTTCTCTCCGTGTTCCGGCAGTGGCAGCGGGAGGGGGGTGGCCGAGGGTGGGAGGCTGCGGTGCGTGATAGGGGAGAAGAAGCGATACCGCGTCCTTGCGGACTGAAACGCTAAGTTGTTTGTTTGTTTTTCCCCCTTTGCTGGGTTCGGTAGCAAGCGGTAAGAAGTCAACCGTCCCGGTGTCCTCCCGTCTGGGGATGGAACGAAAAGGAGAACGGCGAGCTCAGGAGCTTGCTCCAAGCGAGGCGAGAACCGTCCGGCTGGGAGCGGAGCAGCCATCGCTGTCACGGAGATAAGTGTCGGGTCTGGAAATCTCTCGGCTTAGGGCCCACTCGGTTGTAGGAAGGGAAGTCACGTTTGCTGAGACGGCGAGTGCGAGCGGAGGTTCCCGAGGTGCTGCCTTGGTTGTGGGAGAAGCAGGGCTCCCGTTTTTCAGGGGTGCTGGTTTCTCTGGAACACGGCGTCCGTCTCAGCGGACGCTTGGATCGAGGAGGAAGACGCAAGGCGGTAAGGTTTCTGGCTGCCTCTCATGTGTTTCTCTCTTGTCGCTCTGTCGTATTGGCCAATACGTTCTGTCCGTCTGTTTCTGTCTGTGTCTTTATCCTTGCTCTGCTTCTGCCGTGTCCTTCTACAGGACGCTTGCAGGCATTCCAGGTGAGCATCCCCACGGGTTAAGGTCTCAGGAGCCAACGGGAATTCTGCAGGTACGCCAGTCGCGCAAGGCAGAGCAAGGGAGAGCGGTGGTGTGCCGTGGCTGACAGACTCAGCGTTCTCGTAGTGGGCCCGATACCGAGGGGAGAGGGGGGAAAGGGCTAAAGGATAGAATTGCCGCAGCCACGGACCTTAGCGAGGGAGAGCTCACGTTGGGCTTTTTCTGTCGCGCTTGCAGAGGAATCAGTGCGGGGCCATGGCCAGAGAAGAAGCGGTCCGAGATGGACTTGAGCTGCCCGGACGTGATTCTCGGGACACGTGAAGGGTCCTCGGCCTTCGGCCTTCCCGCGGCTCTCTGTGAGGGAGAGATGCGTGCTTTGAAATCTTCAACCGTGCTGGCAGTAGGTTTCTTCTGAGGCAGAGAGCTTCCTGCTGGGGAACGGAGCCTGGTGGCTTGGGGACGGGTGAAGGGGCCGTCGTCGGTTCAACAGAGCGTGGATACGGATTCAAGGCCTCCTTTCTCTCCGTGTTCCGGCAGTGGCAGCGGGAGGGCGGTGGCCGAGGGTGGGAGGCTGCGGTGCGTGATAGGGGAGAAGAAGCGATACCGCGTCCTTGCGGACTGAAACGCTAAGTTGTTTGTTTGTTTTTCCCCCTTTGCTGGGTTCGGTAGCAAGCGGTAAGAAGTCAACCGTCCCGGTGTCCTCCCGTCTGGGGATGGAACGAAAAGGAGAACGGCGAGCTCAGGAGCTTGCTCCAAGCGAGGCGAGAACCGTCAGGCTGGGAGCGGAGCAGCCATCGCTGTCTCGGAGATAAGTGTCGGGTCTGGAAATCTCTCGGCTTAGGGCCCACTCGGTTGTAGGAAGGGAAGTCACGTTTGCTGAGACGGCGAGTGCGAGCGGAGGTTCCCGAGGTGCTGCCTTGGTTGTGGGAGAAGCAGGGCTCCCGTTTGTCAGGGGTGCTGGTTTCTCTGGAACACGGCGTCCGTCTCAGCGGACGCTTGGGTCGAGGAGGAAGACGCAAGGCGGTAAGGTTTCTGGCTGCCTCTCATGTGTTTCTCTCTTGTCGCTCTGTCGTATTGGCCAATACGTTCTGTCCGTCTGTTTCTGTCTGTGTCTTTGTCCTTGCTCTGCTTCTGCCGTGTCCTTCTACAGGACGCTTGCAGGCATTCCAGGTGAGCATCCCCACGGGTTAAGGTCTCAGGAGCCAACGGGAATTCTGCAGGTACGCCAGTCGCGCAAGGCAGAGCAAGGGAGAGCGGTGGTGTGCCGTGGCTGACGACTCAGCGTTCTCGTAGTGGGCCCGATACCGAGGGGAGAGGGGGGAAAGGGCTAAAGGATAGAATTGCCGCAGCCACGGACCTTAGCGAGGGAGAGCTCACGTTGGGCTTTTTCTGTCGCGCTTGCAGAGGAATCAGTGCGGGGCCATGGCCAGAGAAGAAGCGGTCCGAGATGGACTTGAGCTGCCCGGACGTGATTCTCGGGACACGTGAAGGGTCCTCGGCCTTCGGCCTTCCCGCGGCTCTCTGTGAGCGAGAGATGCGTGCTTTGAAATCTTCAACCGTGCTGGCAGTAGGTTTCTTCTGAGGCAGAGAGCTTCCTGCTGGGGCACGGAGCCTGGTGGCTTGGGGACGGGTGAAGGGGCCGTCGTCGGTTCAACAGAGCGTGGATACGGATTCAAGGCCTCCTTTCTCTCCGTGTTCCGGCAGTGGCAGCGGGAGGGGGGTGGCCGAGGGTGGGAGGCTGCGGTGCGTGATAGGGGAGAAGAAGCGATACCGCGTCCTTGCGGACTGAAACGCTAAGTTGTTTGTTTGTTTTTCCCCCTTTGCTGGGTTCGGTAGCAAGCGGTAAGAAGTCAACCGTCCCGGTGTCCTCCCGTCTGGGGATGGAACGAAAAGGAGAACGGCGAGCTCAGGAGCTTGCTCCAAGCGAGGCGAGAACCGTCCGGCTGGAGCGGAGCAGCCATCGCTGTCACGGAGATAAGTGTCGGGTCTGGAAATCTCTCGGCTTAGGGCCCACTCGGTTGTAGGAAGGGAAGTCACGTTTGCTGAGACGGCGAGTGCGAGCGGAGGTTCCCGAGGTGCTGCCTTGGTTGTGGGAGAAGCAGGGCTCCCGTTTGTCAGGGGTGCTGGTTTCTCTGGAACACGGCGTCCGTCTCAGCGGACGCTTGGGTCGAGGAGGAAGACGCAAGGCGGTAAGGTTTCTGGCTGCCTCTCATGTGTTTCTCTCTTGTCGCTCTGTCGTATTGGCCAATACGTTCTGTCCGTCTGTTTTCTGTCTGTGTCTTTGTCCTTGCTCTGCTTCTGCCGTGTCCTTCTACAGGACGCTTGCAGGCATTCCAGGTGAGCATCCCCACGGGTTAAGGTCTCAGGAGCCAACGGGAATTCTGCAGGTACGCCAGTCGCGCAAGGCAGAGCAAGGGAGAGCGGTGGTGTGCCGTGGCTGACTGACTCAGCGTTCTCGTAGTGGGCCCGATACCGAGGGGAGAGGGGGGAAAGGGCTAAAGGATAGAATTGCCGCAGCCACGGACCTTAGCGAGGGAGAGCTCACGTTGGGCTTTTTCTGTCGCGCTTGCAGAGGAATCAGTGCGGGGCCATGGCCAGAGAAGAAGCGGTCCGAGATGGACTTGAGCTGCCCGGACGTGATTCTCGGGACACGTGAAGGGTCCTCGGCCTTCGGCCTTCCCGCGGCTCTCTGTGAGGGAGAGATGCGTGCTTTGAAATCTTCAACCGTGCTGGCAGTAGGTTTCTTCTGAGGCAGAGAGCTTCCTGCTGGGGCACGGAGCCTGGTGGCTTGGGGACGGGTGAAGGGGCCGTCGTCGGTTCAACAGAGCGTGGATACGGATTCAAGGCCTCCTTTCTCTCCGTGTTCCGGCAGTGGCAGCGGGAGGGGGGTGGCCGAGGGTGGGAGGCTGCGGTGCGTGATAGGGGAGAAGAAGCGATACCGCGTCCTTGCGGACTGAAACGCTAAGTTGTTTGTTTGTTTTTCCCCCTTTGCTGGGTTCGGTAGCAAGCGGTAAGAAGTCAACCGTCCCGGTGTCCTCCCGTCTGGGGATGGAACGAAAAGGAGAACGGCGAGCTCAGGAGCTTGCTCCAAGCGAGGCGAGAACCGTCCGGCTGGGAGCGGAGCAGCCATCGCTGTCTCGGAGATAAGTGTCGGGTCTGGAAATCTCTCGGCTTAGGGCCCACTCGGTTGTAGGAAGGGAAGTCACGTTTGCTGAGACGGCGAGTGCGAGCGGAGGTTCCCGAGGTGCTGCCTTGGTTGTGGGAGAAGCAGGGCTCCCGTTTGTCAGGGGTGCTGGTTTCTCTGGAACACGGCGTCCGTCTCAGCGGACGCTTGGGTCGAGGAGGAAGACGCAAGGCGGTAAGGTTTCTGGCTGCCTCTCATGTGTTTCTCTCTTGTCGCTCTGTCGTATTGGCCAATACGTTCTGTCTGTCTGTGTTTCTGTCTGTGTCTTTGTCCTTGCTCTGCTTCTGCCGTGTCCTTCTACAGGACGCTTGCAGGCATTCCAGGTGAGCATCCCCACGCGTTAAGGTCTCAGGAGCCAACGGGAATTCTGCAGGTACGCCAGTCGCGCAAGGCAGAGCAAGGGAGAGCGGTGGTGTGCCGTGGCTGACTGACTCAGCGTTCTCGTAGTGGGCCCGATACCGAGGGGAGAGGGGGGAAAGGGCTAAAGGATAGAATTGCCGCAGCCACGGACCTTAGCGAGGGAGAGCTCACGTTGGGCTTTTTCTGTCGCGCTTGCAGAGGAATCAGTGCGGGGCCATGGCCAGAGAAGAAGCGGTCCGAGATGGACTTGAGCTGCCCGGACGTGATTCTCGGGACACGTGAAGGGTCCTCGGCCTTCGGCCTTCCCGCGGCTCTCTGTGAGGGAGAGATGCGTGCTTTGAAATCTTCAACCGTGCTGGCAGTAGGTTTCTTCTGAGGCAGAGAGCTTCCTGCTGGGGCACGGAGCCTGGTGGCTTGGGGACGGGTGAAGGGGCCGTCGTCGGTTCAACAGAGCGTGGATACGGATTCAAGGCCTCCTTTCTCTCCGTGTTCCGGCAGTGGCAGCGGGAGGGGGGTGGCCGAGGGTGGGAGGGTGCGGTGCGTGATAGGGGAGAAGAAGCGATACCGCGTCCTTGCGGACTGAAACGCTAAGTTGTTTGTTTGTTTTTCCCCCTTTGCTGGGTTCGGTAGCAAGCGGTAAGAAGTCAACCGTCCCGGTGTCCTCCCGTCTGGGGATGGAACGAAAAGGAGAACGGCGAGCTCAGGAGCTTGCTCCAAGCGAGGCGAGAACCGTCAGGCTGGGAGCGGAGCAGCCATCGCTGTCTCGGAGATAAGTGTCGGGTCTGGAAATCTCTCGGCTTAGGGCCCACTCGGTTGTAGGAAGGGAAGTCACGTTTGCTGAGACGGCGAGTGCGAGCGGAGGTTCCCGAGGTGCTGCCTTGGTTGTGGGAGAAGCAGGGCTCCCGTTTGTCAGGGGTGCTGGTTTCTCTGGAACACGGCGTCCGTCTCAGCGGACGCTTGGGTCGAGGAGGAAGACGCAAGGCGGTAAGGTTTCTGGCTGCCTCTCATGTGTTTCTCTCTTGTCGCTCTGTCGTATTGGCCAATACGTTCTGTCTGTCTGTCTGTTTCTGTCTGTGTCTTTGTCCTTGCTCTGCTTCTGCCGTGTCCTTCTACAGGACGCTTGCAGGCATTCCAGGTGAGCATCCCCACGCGTTAAGGTCTCAGGAGCCAACGGGAATTCTGCAGGTACGCCAGTCGCGCAAGGCAGAGCAAGGGAGAGCGGTGGTGTGCCGTGGCTGACTGACTCAGCGTTCTCGTAGTGGGCCCGATACCGAGGGGAGAGGGGGGAAAGGGCTAAAGGATAGAATTGCCGCAGCCACGGACCTTAGCGAGGGAGAGCTCACGTTGGGCTTTTTCTGTCGCGCTTGCAGAGGAATCAGTGCGGGGCCATGGCCAGAGAAGAAGCGGTCCGAGATGGACTTGAGCTGCCCGGACGTGATTCTCGGGACACGTGAAGGGTCCTCGGCCTTCGGCCTTCCCGCGGCTCTCTGTGAGGGAGAGATGCGTGCTTTGAAATCTTCAACCGTGCTGGCAGTAGGTTTCTTCTGAGGCAGAGAGCTTCCTGCTGGGGCACGGAGCCTGGTGGCTTGGGGACGGGTGAAGGGGCCGTCGTCGGTTCAACAGAGCGTGGATACGGATTCAAGGCCTCCTTTCTCTCCGTGTTCCGGCAGTGGCAGCGGGAGGGGGGTGGCCGAGGGTGGGAGGCTGCGGTGCGTGATAGGGGAGAAGAAGCGATACCGCGTCCTTGCGGACTGAAACGCTAAGTTGTTTGTTTGTTTTTCCCCCTTTGCTGGGTTCGGTAGCAAGCGGTAAGAAGTCAACCGTCCCGGTGTCCTCCCGTCTGGGGATGGAACGAAAAGGAGAACGGCGAGCTCAGGAGCTTGCTCCAAGCGAGGCGAGAACCGTCCGGCTGGGAGCGGAGCAGCCATCGCTGTCCGGAGATAAGTGTCGGGTCTGGAAATCTCTCGGCTTAGGGCCCACTCGGTTGTAGGAAGGGAAGTCACGTTTGCTGAGACGGCGAGTGCGAGCGGAGGTTCCCGAGGTGCTGCCTTGGTTGTGGGAGAAGCAGGGCTCCCGTTTGTCAGGGGTGCTGGTTTCTCTGGAACACGGCGTCCGTCTCAGCGGACGCTTGGGTCGAGGAGGAAGACGCAAGGCGGTAAGGTTTCTGGCTGCCTCTCATGTGTTTCTCTCTTGTCGCTCTGTCGTATTGGCCAATACGTTCTGTCCGTCTGTTTTCTGTCTGTGTCTTTGTCCTTGCTCTGCTTCTGCCGTGTCCTTCTACAGGACGCTTGCAGGCATTCCAGGTGAGCATCCCCACGGGTTAAGGTCTCAGGAGCCAACGGGAATTCTGCAGGTACGCCAGTCGCGCAAGGCAGAGCAAGGGAGAGCGGTGGTGTGCCGTGGCTGACTGACTCAGCATTCTCGTAGTGGGCCCGATACCGAGGGGAGAGGGGGGAAAGGGCTAAAGGATAGAATTGCCGCAGCCACGGACCTTAGCGAGGGAGAGCTCACGTTGGGCTTTTTCTGTCGCGCTTGCAGAGGAATCAGTGCGGGGCCATGGCCAGAGAAGAAGCGGTCCGAGATGGACTTGAGCTGCCCGGACGTGATTCTCGGGACACGTGAAGGGTCCTCGGCCTTCGGCCTTCCCGCGGCTCTCTGTGAGGGAGAGATGCGTGCTTTGAAATCTTCAACCGTGCTGGCAGTAGGTTTCTTCTGAGGCAGAGAGCTTCCTGCTGGGGCACGGAGCCTGGTGGCTTGGGGACGGGTGAAGGGGCCGTCGTCGGTTCAACAGAGCGTGGATACGGATTCAAGGCCTCCTTTCTCTCCGTGTTCCGGCAGTGGCAGCGGGAGGGGGGTGGCCGAGGGTGGGAGGGTGCGGTGCGTGATAGGGGAGAAGAAGCGATACCGCGTCCTTGCGGACTGAAACGCTAAGTTGTTTGTTTGTTTTTCCCCCTTTGCTGGGTTCGGGAGCAAGCAGTAAGAAGTCAACCATCCCGGTGTCCTCCCGTCTGGGGATGGAACGAAAAGGAGAACAGCGAGCTCAGGAGCTTGGTGACTTGCCTGACTCTGGCCTCTCACCAGGACAGAGGCTGGAAGTCAGAGCTCCTGAGGGGAGGAGGCAGGATTTTCACTTCCCTGAGGAAGCGCCAGAGAGGGGAGTAGGAAGTCGTGGGAGGGGGATTGGAAATGCGGGTGCCATGATTTTCGGTCTATGCCACCTCAGTGTGCCCTCTATGGGGAAGGGACTAGTGCTGCCCTATTGGCCGTGGTCTGTCACAGTTCCTCTAGGGCAGGTCGTTCTGTGATTCTGTTGGCACAGCAATGACTCCCCATACCCAGGTAAGATAATACATAATCTGTGCTTTACCCACACTGGTTGCCGGGTGTCACTGCAGCACTGTGGCAGAAATACTTTGCGCGTTACTCTAAAGGATGTAATCACACTTCTCCTTTATCGAAATACAGTGTGCATTCCTCTCGCTGGCTACCTGCTGTCACTGCTGCTCCAGGTAGGAGCTGATCTGTGCATTCGCCCAACTGGTCTCCGTGGCTCTCCATCCCTTGAGGATAGAAATGTTTTGTGCAACACTGAGAGTGGCCATGCAGTGTCACTCTTGCCCCCAGGGATCTGCTGTGTGCATTACCCCGAGACACCGCCCAGTGTCACTGTTGCTCTATTAGAGAATTGTTCAGGTATTACTGCGGGTTGTCATGGGATAAGACAGAAGGTCCTCTCATGGACTGACAACTGGTTAAAAGACTCGAAATGAAGGGTAGGAATAAATGGTTAGTTTTCAGAATGGAGAGAAGTAACTAGTGGTGTCCCCCAAGGATCCATCCTTGGACCAGTCAGTCCTGTAGTAGATCAGGATTTACTGGGTGCTGTCCTAATAGGTCTCCTGCTTCGTCAGCGATGATCACCAGAAGGCTGCATGTGAGCTCAATCGTGTGCGCCGTGTTGACCTGAGCAATTAGTCAACACAGCAGGCTCTGAGAGAGCCCCCGAAGACCACAAATCAGATAAGGCTCGAAGGTGCCTGGCCAGGTTAGTGTTAAGCAAAGTGCAGTAATAGTTATCGGTGGACTCTGCTGAACCACTACGTATACGTACCCATAACAGTGGACTCAGCTCAGTCAGTGGGAGGTCCCATAGCTCCCTAGGCTGGACAAAAACTGCTCTTCCACGACAACACTTTATATACAGGTACAAACAAGTTACACATCACTCCTGACATGTCAGGTTGTCACCCTCTGACACTACTTAGATACCACCCATCACCCTGCACCTTGTGGTTTGATTAGAACATCTCTACCCCTCATGCTGTCATTGTAGACCCTTTTCTGGACCTGGGTCGATATCGGTGGGGAGTGTGTGTCTCGAGGTCTTTCTTAATGAGGTGGTGGTACTATCCTTTTGGAATGTGCTTTCCACTTATGACCAGTACCAATTACTGGTCTATACCCGGGCCTATTACCAGTTAGTATTTTGCGCACTCAGCCCTGTTTGTGCCAAGTTCTGTGAGCAGAGGCCTGCCTCTTTCTCACAGCTTTGCTTTATATTTGCCAAATTAAGCTATGTCCATTGTTAGCTAAGCCTCAGGCTTGTGCTACATGGACTTTTGTTTCAGGCCATCATCTTACTACAAGTACTATGCAACCGATTTATAAGTGATCTGGAGAAAGTGGTAAACAGTGAGGTGGCAAAATTTGTAGATTATAGTAAACTGCTCAAGATAGTTTAGAACAGTGGTCACCAACCAGTAGATTGGGATCTACTGGTAGATCTTGGAGCCTCTGACACGTGATCCTGAGTGGTTTGGCCAAGAGGCTATCAAGTACCTACACTTCAGCTGTCCCTCCCCCCCCCCCCCCCCCGTTGTGCATCTTTTGCCCTTTGCCTTGGAGCTGCCCCTCCCCTTGGGAGTCTCCTGCTTTCCATGCAGGGCAGGGGAGGGGAAAGAGGGGTGCTGATGTCAGGGTGCCCCCTCTCCCATTCTGTATCCTTTTTCCACAGAGCAGAGAGGGGACACAACAGGACCAGGGATGGAGTTTGCTGGCTGCTTTAGGGAGTGGTTTAGGGCCAGGGCACGGGTGAGCCTGCCTTAGCCCCACTGCACCACCACCCAGGAGCCAGCAGCAGTGCCCAGATGGAGCCCACATCCCAAACTCCTACCCCAGTCATGAACCCCCTCATGTACCCTAAGCCCTTATCCTAACTCTGAGCACCCCTGCATCCAAACACCCTCCCAGAGCCTGCACCTAGAACCCGCTCCTACATCCAACTGCCTGCCCTGAGAGCAGCTCAGAGCCCCTCTCACACTCCAAATCCCTTAATCCAAGACCAGAGCCTGCACCCCCAACTCTCTGCCCCAGCCTGATGAAAGTGAGTGAGGATGGGCAAGAGAGGAAGGATGGAGTGAGCAGGGGTAGGAAGGAAGTGAGGCAAGGGTATTTATATATGAGGTAGATCTTGGATTGCACTTAAATTCAAAAAGTGATCTCGTGCTTAAAAAGATTGGAGACCACTGGTTTAGAAGCTCTTCACCGCCTGCTTTGTTCTTGAGGAACTCACAAAATTACTTGATTGGCCAACAAAATGGCATGGAGTAATGCACACTGGAAAAAATAAAATGAAATTATGGGGATTCATTTAGTTATCACCACTCAAGAGAGAGCTCTTGAGTCACTGTGGATAGTTCTCTGAACACGTCCTTTCAATGTGCAGCAGCAGTCAAAAAAGCAAACCGAATGTTAGGAATCATTAAAAAGGGATAGCGAATAAGACAGAGAATATCGTATTGCCTCTATAGAAATCCCTGGTATGCCCATATCTTGAACACTGCAGGCAGATGTGGTTGCCTCGTCTCAGAAAAGATACATTGGCATTGGAAAAGGCTCAGAAAATGGCAACAAAAACGATGAAGGGTTTGGAACGGGTCCCATAGCAAGAGAGAGTAAAAAAGCTGGGACTTCTCAAATGAGCGAAGAGGAGGCTGTCATGACCTCGGGGGGGGGGGGGGGGGGACTCATGGCTGGTGTAGAACAAGTGAATAAGGAAAAGTTATGTACTTGTCCCCATAACATAGGAGCTAGGGGGCTGTGATGGCTGGGAGGGTGCTGCTCAGCACCTGGTGACTAACTGGCAAAAAGCCAGAAGAACCAATGGGATACAGTGCTGAAATCTGAACTGTATATAGATACCTTGCCTGCTTTCTGTGTGTGTGTGTTAAGCCAGGAGCTGGGAGACAGAATGATTTAAACCTAGACAGGACCACCAGGCCTCCAAGGAATTCAGGGGCATGGAAGTGGACTGAACCATGAAGGAATCGTGAGTAAATAAGGGAAAATGTGTCTTTACTCATGATCAGGGTATTTTTTTGTTGTTTGGTTAAACTTCTTGGTGTGAACCCAGGACTCCACCCCACCTCCCACTCAGCATTTGAGCTACAAAGAGCCATGGTTCTTTGTGTTTTTGGTCTGTTCTTTTCTTAGTTGCTCTGTAACACCTAGCAACCAAGTATGCTTGATCAAGTATATCTTTTTGTTTTGTTAATAAAAACCACCTTTTTTAAGATGATGATTTGATTCTTGTGTCCTGGAAGGTAACAGGAGATCTGTGAATGCAAGCCTAGGACTGAGGTCAGCTACCATAGACTGCAGTTTGTTGGTTTTTTCTAAGCTCTCTGGTGGTAAAAGAGCTTGGGGGTACCCCTCTGGAAGAAGCCCAAGTGCTTTCTTCCTGGGTTCAAGAAGGAAGGGGTTTATTTTGTTTCACTTGGTGGTGTCAGCTACCTCCCAAGGCCAGGGGATCTGTGACTTTGAGGAGCTTTTAAGCAGAAGCCTATAGAGCAGTGGTCTCCAAACTTTTTATACCCAAGATCACCTTTTTAAATGTAAGGGTAAGCCAAGATCTACCCCATCCGTTCCCCAAGACCCCACCTTTCCTGGAGGTCCCACCCTCTCCCTTCCCCTTTTCTCCATCATTTGCTGTCCCCAGCCCTTAATCACTTTCACTGGGTTGAGACAGGAGGTGTGGGCTCTGGAGTGGGAATGAGGGATTTGGGTGCAGGAAGGAATGAGAGATGCAAGTTCTGGGAGGGAATTTGGGTGCAGGAGGAGGCAGAGAAGGGGCTGCTGGCTCAGGGAGGGGGCTCCAGGCTGGGGAGGGGGGTGCAGGAGTTTGGGTTGGGATGTATGAGGGGCTCAGGGCACAGGTTTGCAGTGTGTGGATGGTGCAGGAGTGTTTTGGCAGAAGACGGGGGATTTGGGGATGCAGGAGTTTGGGGATGTGAGGGGCTCAGGGCAGGGGGTTCAGGTGTATGATGGGCTCAGGGTTGAGGTCTGTGGGGTGTGTGTGCAGGAGTGTTATGATGCAGCCACCAGATGTGGGCTTGGTCCCAATTGGGGGCTTGTTGGCCAGGCTTAATATTTGACATCAATGTTATATAAAATACAAAATGTTTCAGCATTGTCTTTATTTATGGGAGGGGCAGGGAACCTGTTTTGGGTCAAAGCCACCGTCCCACAGAAAAATCAGTTGGGGAGTGAGACGCAAAAAAACCCAACCCCTCCAAACTCTCCCCAGCCTCACTGATGTGGCCCCAACTGAGACACCTCCCTCCCCTCGCATGGGAGAAGGGGAAGGATAGGTAGGACTGAGGTCCAAGGCCTCAGGCCTGATTAACTGTTCTGGGGTTCCAGTTTTAGTGGATTTTGTGGGCCCCTCTGTGCTCTGAGGTGGGGCCAAAATGAGGGATCCAGTGTGTGGGACAGAGCTGCCAGTGAGTGGGATAGGGACGGGGATGCAGAATCTGGGTGGAAAGTAGGATACAGGAGCAAGCTGGGGGTAGGTGTCTGGCCAGGAGGGAGGGGGCAGGAGCAGGATGCTGGTAGGGGTCTGGCCAGGGAGCAGCAATAGGGTGCAGGTGGGGGTCTGGCCTGGGACCAGGGTGCTGGTAGGGGTCTGGCCTGGGGCTAGGGTGCTGGTAGGAGTCTGGCCAGGGGGAGGGAGCAGGAGCAGGGTGCTAGTTGGTGTCTGACCAGGGAGCAGCAGCAGGGTGCTGGTGAGGGTCTGGCCTGGGGCTAGGGTGCTGGTGGGGGGTCTCGTCAGGGGAGAGGGGGCAGGGGCAGCTTGGCCAATACCTGGGTGTCTCCAGGGACGAGGATCTCTGGGGTAGGATATGTGGGCAGCACTGGAAGAACTACACATGCATCTCCTTTAAAAAATCCAGCTGCTCCAGATCCTGTGCTGCCATCTTAAACACCACCACCACCAACAACCCCTCCGGAGCACAGGGAAAGAAGGGAAGACAAGAAAGCGCACGCTATTGTGGGCAGGGGAGGAGCATGCACTTTTTGTCTTCCCTTCCTTCCCCGTACTGCCTGCCTTCCTTTCTTCCTGCGGTGTGGGGGGAAGTCCTGTGGCTCCGCACTAAACTCAGTTCCTGATCTGGCATGGAGCTGCAGGACTTCCCCCTCCCCCCCCCCCCCATGCTGCAGGAAGCCAGAGCTAGTTCCATTTCTGTGGGAGGTTGTAGTGCGAATACGAGCTCCTTGTTGCAGGGGGAATCAAAGGGGGGCTGGGAACACTGCCTTGTGATCGATTGGCCGTGCCCCCGCAACTGACCAGTTGATCAGAATCTACTGGTAGATGACCAGAGCTATAGAGGCAAGGTATTTTTTAGGTCTCTTGCAGGCCCTCACCTTCTGCACTCAGAGTGCCAGAGTAGGGAACAGCCCTGACAGGATCACCAAATGAAACTAATAGACAGCAGGTTTAAAACAAACAAAAGGAAGTTTTTTCTTCATGCAGTGCGCAGTCTACCTGTGGAACTCCTTGCGAGAGAATGTTGTGAAGACCAGGACTTAAACAGGGTTCAAAAAAGAACTAGATAAATTCATGGAGGTTAGGTCCATCGATAGGCTATTAGTCAGGATGGATAGGAGTGGTGTCCCTTAGCCTCTGTTTGTCATAGGCTGGAATTGGATGACAGGAAAGGAATCACTGGATGATTCTCTGTTCTGTTCACTAGCATTGGCTACTATTGGAAGGCAGGATACTGGGCTAGATGGAACATTGGTCTGATGCAGTCTGGACCGTTCAATGTTCTTAAGCGGCCACCAAGTGTGATTGTTGCCACATTACAGAATTGCAACTTGTATTATCAAAAGTGGCCAGCGAGTGTCTCTGTTGCTCCATTACAGAACTGTGCCTGCATTTCTCAAGTGACTACTGTTGCCTGAGCTAAGAGTGCTTATGAATTTCAGTTACCACCTTTAGGATTGACAGGTCCTTTGTCCCAGGATCAGGCCCGGTATTCAGTTGTTCTACGGTTGGGAACCCTGATGTGCACAGATGCAACACTCACACTATTGTGTGCACTCTTGGAAATATAGTTTATTAATACAAGTGTACATTTGCTATTTATCTTCTGAAACGGGGGTGTGTGTGACTGTGGCAAATGTGTCTCTCTCCTTCCATACCTTCTACTCCCACCATTCCTTCCAGAACAAGCCCAGAGGTTAGCTCCCTGCACCTTCCCCCCCTCCCCGTGGCCAGTGTTCCCGCATCTCCCGGCGATGGCCTCGCCGCTCCTCCTGCCCCCGGGCTGGGACGCCACTGGTACCGCGGGACACGCGGACAGTGTGTGGGATGCACGTGCAGCAGGGGGTGTTTCCTTTCTCCCCATTTGTATTTCCTCACTGTGAGGGGGGGGGGAACCCCCTGCCGCTGGGGCTCGCCGGCGCCCGCACTTACCGGGGGGGGGGGGGGGACCTGAGGCGCGCAGCGGCGAGACGGCCCCCCCCCCCCCACGCAGGCCGTGCAGGGCCTGCTCTGCCGCGGCGCCCCGCGCATGCGCAGAGCCCCGGCTGACGGCCGCGTCCCCCCAGAGGGGCGGGGGCAGAGGAAGGGCGAGGCCGGGCCTGCGCGGGCAATTCCCAAGGCCGGAGCTGAACAGCGGAGGGGGGTCGGGCAGCCGGTGTCATGTGGGAAGCGCCCGCTTGGAGACTGTGCGCCTGCCTGGTCACTGAGCATGCTCAGTAGTTCTCGTGCAGCCACTGCCCTTCTCTCTGCCAGCAGGGCCTGGGAGTTTTTGCTTCGTTCGTTTTAAAGCGTTTTAAACGGGAGAAAAGTGGCTCAGCAGAGGAGTGACTTGGCAGGGGGGTGCAGCAGATGCAGGCAGGCTTAGGATCCTATCTGGGGCAAGCTCATGTCTGGTGGGGGGAGGGGCGCCAGCTAGACCCCTCAATACAGAGTCCAAAGCCAGGGCATGCTCATAGCTGAAGGGCTGAAAACCGCTTTCAAAGTGGGAATGAGGGACAAGTCCAAGTGTGGTCATGGCACAGTGGGTTTTTGATGTGTTTAAATATGTTTTTTGCCATGTATTCACTCTGGAGTCACTGAGCATGCTCTGTAGGGCTGCAGACTCCTTCAGTTCTGTCTGCCCGCACTCCCTGTAAGTTTTTGCTCACTATTTTTAAAACAGTTTTAAAAGGGAGAAAAATGGCTCAGCAGAGGAGGTACCTTAATAGTAACTTGGCAAGGGGGTGAAGCAGATGCAGACAGTTTTAGGATGGGTTCTGGTGCAAACTCAGCTCTGGTGCGGGGAGGAGCATCACAACAGAAAGTGCAAAGCCCCAGCACAGGTACAGCTGGAAGGCTAAAAACAGCTTTCCCAGTGGGACCAAGGCACAAATCAAAGTGTGGTCATGGCACAGCGTCTTTTTTTATTTTCTAAACATTTTTTTAACCATTTGCTCACCTCAGGCACTGAGCATGCTCAGTATTGCTGCAGACACCCTTGCAGTTTTCCCTGCCCATTCTATCTATAGGGTTTTGCTTACTGCATTTTAAATTAGTTTCACAATGTAAAAAGGGTACTAGAGAAAAGACCTGACGTTTCATTGCATTTCTCACATTTCTCTTGTCTTATTCCTGGGACTCACTGAATTGCAATGTCTTGTACTGTAAGTGCAATACACAGTGTTGTTGGAAGAGATACTTAATTCCAAGTCCTGCTACTTTAAAACAAATGTAAGCAAGTAAAAGTCAAAGTAACCTTCTCTAAAACTACTTGAGTTAAAGTACAAAAGTATCACATCATCATTGCACTTAATTATTCAAAATTAAATATGAGGTGTCTTATGGAAACTGCTTAACCATCCAAGTTCTTGCAGGTCTCCATTAACACACACAGACACACACACTCACTCCCTCACTCTCTCCATAACAAATTATATGATGTTATATACACACATATACTATACATTTTTCAATGATGGAATTTGAATGTACTCACTGCCTTCATTTATAAAGAAGAGTGACCAAATTAAATACCATACTCAGATTACAGAAATGTATTTATTTTTCCACATTCACCGTGTGCATTTTTAGCATTTTTCCATTGTAACGATTAATTTCCCAATTGATTGTTCAACTGATAGATGATTTTTTATCCAAATTATCACAGTCAATCTTTGATCTTTTAGGAAAAAATAGGATTCCATCACCACTGAATATTCTCTCCCAGTCAGCTGATGCCAGCAGAGGTCTGTTGGTCCTGATACACAGCTCCCTAATTTAGGAAAAGACTGCATCAGATCCATGGTCTCTCCTGAAGAGGCCAAAGATGACACAGTCTCTTACCTTTTCTAATCCCAGTTTCACGCTTATTCCAAGTGGTCCTAACATTTGTCATCAAGATGTCAGCTGCTATCAGCTCCATGTTATCAGATATTTCACCTAAACACGTCTAGCAGTCTCCTCAAGAGGGCATCTTTCTCTCTTTGCAGCTCTGAAATCATCTGACATAATTTAGGCAGCATCCATTGCATTAGGCTTAGTCCTCAAAAACGTCTTCCTGAAAAACACATGCACACCTCAAAGCACATGGCTATAGCGCAAGAGAGCATCTGCCAATTGTGTTCTTGCGGAGTGGAGGGGCCAGTGGTGGGTGTGGCCACACCCCAGTGGTAGAACACAAGCCCACTCTCACTCTCTGTTTTTTGTGTTTCTTTCTCTCCTTCTACAGGTTGTCCAGGCCATCAACTCCCTGCTGCTGCGCAGAGTCATCTGGCTCAAGAACCGAGATGCCACCATGGGAAGCTTTTCTGAGCTGGGGTTCCCCAACTGCGCGTGAGCCATCGATGGCACGCCGTGCCCATCCGTGCACCGGAACATTGTGCGGCCGTTTGTCAACTGAAAGGGCTACTTCTCAATAATCCTGCAGTCCCTGGTGGACCACTGGGGCCATTTCATCTGCAGTTATGTGGAGTGGTCTTGCAGGCATCATGACGCCCGAGTGTTTCAGAACTCCAGCCTGTGTGCCCAGTTGGAAGCCAGCGCCTTTTTCCCCTGATGGGAATTTCCGGTGGTCGACCAGAGTATGCCAGTGTGCATAGCTGGGGACGCTGCACACCCGCTAATGCCCTGGTTATTGTGCCTTACAACGGCCAGCTGGATCACACCAAGAACATTTTCAATGGTTGCCTGAATAGAGCTCACCTGCAGGTGGAGTGTGCCTTTGGGTGTCTGAAAGGGTGGTTCTGCTCTCTCCTCACATGCCTGGACGTCGAGGAGCAGAATATCCCTGATGTGGTGGCAGCCAGCTGTGTGCTCCACAACCTGGTGAAGCACAAGGGGGAGACTTTCCTTCTGGGGTGGGTGGCAGAGGCAGCCTGCGAGGGCCGTGGCTTGGTGCATCCCTTGACAGCTGTGACACAACAGTCCCCACAAGCTGGGAGTGCACACGCAGAAAGCCCTGAGGGAGATGTTCTTGAAGGAATCATTGTAAATCTCCCCAGGGCCTCCACCCGTCCTTCTCTCTCCGTTCCCCCTCTTGCTGCCTCCCCTTTCCTCTACCCCGACCTCCCAATAAATACTCCTGCTTGGTTTTCAAATCAAATGCCTTTTTTTTTTTTTAAACAGAAATGAACGTTGGCCGGTGACGGGAGGGGGGAAGGGATCATAACTGTGAGGAGTTTTGGCCCGGCTTGCTGAGCCCCCTCAGGGGCAGGGACATAGTCGGGGTTGGTCTGCTCTGGGGACCCCATTGGGGTAGGCATGATGCGCAGCTGGAGCAGTGCCAGGGTGGGGTGGCAGGAGGAGGGGCCATAGGATGTCTCATGGCCATGGGGAAGGGAGGAAGCAGAGGCATGGCCTGGCGAGGGATGAAAGGCATGGCAGGGTGGTCAGATGGGTGTGCCATCAGTGTAGGAGGGTAGTCATGGGGGCGTAAGGTGGTAGCAGCGGCAGCTGGCACCTGTTCCCTGTGCAGGACAGGATGCTGCAGAGGGTGTCGCAGCACACCATGAGGTCACCCCAGGCCTGCTGCCACTACTGCAGTTTGGCATTCAGGTGGCGCAACAGGGTGGTGTGGATGTCATGCGTCACCCCTGAGTGCTGGTGCATCAGCTCCTCTCCAGACCTGGCTAAGGTTACCAGGTAGTTTCAGAGAAAATACCAGACACACTTGATCGGGGCGGGGGTGTGTGAAGGGACCAGCTGGGAGGGGAGCGGGGCTGGCTGGGAGGAGGGGAGGGCGGGAAGCAGGGCTGGCGGAGGAGGGGGCAGCGGGGCTGGCTGGAGGAGGTGGGGGGATGTCGGGGGCAGCAGGGCTGGCCAGGGGAGATGGGGGGTGTTGGGGGCAGCAGGGCTGGCTGGGAGGGGGTTGGGAGGAGTGGGGCTGGCTGGAGGGGGGAAGCGGGGGGGGACCCAGGCACATGCAGATCCCAGGGCGCTGCCCATCCCGTGCACAGTCCCGGCAAAGCACGAGCGAGTCCGGCTACAGCTCCACAACGTGCTTGAACAGCGCTCAGGAGCACTGTACAGGGCTTCTCCTCCTCCCCAAGGCGTCACTCCTATGTCAGACGCAACCAGAGGCTTCCAGCGCTGATCACCGGAAAACCAAAAACTACCTACATTGCACATGTCTGGTAGTTTTTGAATTTTTTTTACCTGACAGAGGGCCCAAAAACAGGACTGTCTGGTTGAATACCGGACACCTGGCAACCCTAGGCCTGGCTCATCTGTGGCTCCTGCAGACTTGGGCTGGTGGCAGTAGCGGTTTGGCTTGGCCTTCCATCCTGGCTGGTTTGGCTGTGGACAATACACAAGACAGAGGGGCATTTAGTACACCCCACACTTCACACATATTCCCTGTGGCTGTGCCCTCCTCTTTGAATAGCGACTATAGCAGTTCACGACCCACAGGAGGGGGATGTCCCTGGTGCAAGGCCATGTGTGGCTGGCCCAGCACGCCCTGTGTCACAGGGCCCTCAAGGTGGCCAGAGGACCGTGCTGCCTACCCCTGTTTCCCTACAAACACACATCACAGCCAGAAGTGAATGGCCACAGTGGATCCCCTCATGGGTGGCACAGGAGCTGTGAGCAGCCTTCCCCTCCCTGGGGTCTGCACACACAGCTGTGGCTCACTGGGCTATCAAGTGAAAGCAGCTGCATGGCTCTGTGCTATGTGCTGCACTCCAGCGTGTGTGTGGGGCGGTGCCTGCACCCTTGAGGCTAGCCTTCTGGCAGCTGGCTGTGCCCCTTACCACTTGGGCATAGGGCTCGTGTGGCCAGTCTGGCAGCAATCTCCCAGGCATGTAGAGGTGCTGGCTGGTGTGTCCGTGTGCCCCACCCTCCCATTGCACATGGCTGCACATGCCCACACTGCAGCAGCATGTGCTGGCCTAGCAGCCTGCGCAACAATGAGCCCCCTGCCCCCCCTGTGGCCACCTCCCTCCCCCACTCTTTGTGTGTGTGTGTGTGCACGTGTGTGCCAACGTACCTGAGGATCCCTCCCAAGCCTCCGTGGAGGCCTGGGAGAAGTCCAGGCTGGCAGGAACTGACTTCAGGGACAGGATGATGGTCCCGCTGTCCTGTTTGTTCTCCTCCTCCTCCATCAGGGGCTGGACCTGCCCCTCCATCTCTTCTGTTTCGGGGACAGGCCCTGGATGCTGCAGGATGTTTTGCTCCAGGCCGCAGTGCACCACAATGGAGGGGTAAGAGGGTTCCCTACCAAGGATGTTGTGGAGCTCTTTGTAGTACAGGCAGGCATGTGGTCTTGCCCCTGAGCGCCCCCTCCACTCCATCACTCCTGCACCGTGTGCTCTGTGTCATAAAGTTCATACTGCATAGCCTGCAGCCATTGCAGTCACCACATTGATGAGCCAGTCTGCACTTCTAGAGCACTCCTAGCATTCAGCATCTTCAATTTCATGAACCCTGCTATAGGCCAGATAGATGTGCAGCAGGCTCTTCATTATAAAGTTGCACAGGTTTCAAAGCGTCTAGGTGTATAATCAGTTTACATTCTTACAGTTTAACCACTGCTAACATCTCTAATATGTGTCCATTGTGTGGCCCCTGTCCCTTCCATGTCAACAACCAGCTACTCACAAACAATTATTTGACAAAGGTGGTCATTGACAAATCCTTCTAACAGGCATTTTTCCAAAGAGGTATCAGTCACCTGAGAGGTGCTGAAGCATCATTCTATGCCAAACTATGTTTTTTGTATGATTGTCCAAAGGTTTAATATACATTTCCCCTCTCTCCGAGACGTCCTCGTATCATGTTGTTCCTGATCATTGTGTAATTGCTCTTAACTTATTATCATATACAGGGCTCGACAATTAGGGTAATCTACTCGCCCGTAGCGAGTAGCTTTTAGCCCAGCACAGCGCCGCAGCGCGATCAGCGCATGCACAGCACGGTCTGGCACGTGCAGCGTGCCAAACCATGTGGCTGGTGAGCGGGGCTCGCTGCCGCTTGTCAAGCCCTGATCATATATGTCAATTGCTTAACAAGGGTCTTTGTGTGTCTCTATCACAACATGTGTCCTGATTATTCAACTCATCTTGAACTCATCTCATTAGTTTTGACTTATATTTACAAATACATCTGCAGCATCTGAGGGCATTTTCCCTATTAGGGTGAAAAGTCCAGATCTAAGTTCCCCTGTTTCAGTGATGGGAAACCATGTAGGGAAGCCCATGTCTCAACCACAGATGTCTGCTAACCTCTGCTTCTGCAGATGTTGCATATGTCCTGTGGGACAGAGGCTGTACCATCTTGTTATACTGTATAGCAGGGGCCACTGCACTGCAGGGGAACCCGGCCGCACCGCCCAGCCTAGGGCTGGGCTGAACTGCACCCATGCTGCTCCTACACCTGATGGCATCTGGAGTGCCATGCAGCCCAGTCAGTGCATGGCAACAACAGGGTTGTGGTTGGCTGGGGGGAGGAGGCAAGCAACATATGCACACAGACTCCTATATATCAACATCTCGAAAGGGCATGGACTTGTATCAAGGTGGGTTAATGCCTAAGCCCTCCCACAAGGAATTGATTGCTATCGTGTTAGCATTAGCGGGCATTCACAAACTTGGGCAGACATAAGGCCTTGTGTATTACACCTGAATCCAGATATCAGTCAAACTAACACAAAGGGCAGATAGGAATGCTGAGAACAGCTTCTACAAGATTTCTTGAATTACAGCTTTTAAATATTTCCAAATTAATCTACATTAACACATATTATTAACATCATAGAAAAGTAACTTGATAGGCTATAGCATGTCCTGTCAGCCACTGTGAAAACTACTGTGGGGGGAGTGTCTCCAAAAGCTGTGATTGCCTGAAAACACCACTCCTGCAACTGTCATTGATCACTAATGGGGAAACGTGGCCAGTGGAGGCTGTGGCTCACTGCTTGTAGAACAGGGGCAGCACCTGGTGCCATGGCTCTACATGACATCGGATTTGAAGAGTGGTGCAGTGCCCGGGCAGAAGCAAGACTTCCTTAACGCCACTGATGAAGCACCAGAAGCCATCACAGAGGGCTGCAGTGAGCATGGTGAGGCCTCAGAGAAAGGGCAGAGGAGGGCAAGGCCTCAAAGAAGGGCTGGAATGATGTGGGTCATGGTTATTTCAGTTTGAGAAATAGCTTACATTGCACATATATTGGAAAAGTGATCTTGTGGCTGCAAAGGTTGGAGAGCAATCTAATAAGTAGTGTGATGAGGAAGAACACCCACATTTAAAAAATATATTACGGAATGGAGAAGAAAATGCTCCTATAAGAAAATAGTGGAAGTATCACTGTCATATAGGGATCATTGAGAAAGTCCTAGTGGAGGCAGGACATGCCTATGGAGAACAATTATTTAGTCTGCAGTACAAGAAACTGCTACCTCTTCAAAGCCTCAGACTGATTCAGTTGTAGCAAATTCTTGTCGTTCATACCAACAACGACATTTGCTCTTTGGGAGGACTTTTACACAGCCTTTACACTATCACTGAAAGCATTCATAAGTGCCCTTGTGTTATTTGTTTAGAGCAGTGCGTCTCAAACAGTGGTATGAGTTCCCTTGGGGTACTTGAGACGCATCGGGGGAGGAGAGATGGAGGATTTCAGCACAACTGAAATTTTGAGAAAACTCAGTTTGTGTTTTCAATTTTACAGCATTTTATTATTCTTGTCATTTTTACATGAAATAATGTCATCTCCTGACCAGCTATGATTAAGTTGTTTAACAAATGTTTTGGAATGGTAGAAAAAATATGTGTGTCTGAAAACTATAGAAACAAGGTTTAGAGTAACCATTTGTAAACAACTGTTGGTGTTCAGAAATGGTGTTTGCTAAACACTTTCAGCAAAGATGAAATTGATACACCAGTAGGTGGAGTTTCTTCTAGTAGCAATTTCTAATTTCTGAAAATCAGAAACTGCCCCAAGGAGCACAGGCCTACATGCAGCGGTTTCCAACACTCATGTGTTGAAAACAGCTCCGAGGAGCACAAGCCTACATGCAGCAGTTCCAAACATTTGTGTGTCAAAAACAGCTCCCTGTAGAATTGTGCTGCCACTAGCAACTGTTTCCTACAGTAGCACTTCCTTACGATAGTGCCAATAAGAAAGTGCTACCTATAGCACATTCCTATAAGGTAGGAACTTTTGACATTACACTGGCGTGACGGAGGTGCTGGAGTGAGAGGCACTGCTGGGAGGAAGTAGCTCAGGACGGGGCAGTCGGAGTTTGCGGGTTGGTGAGTTAAGGGGTCACTCCCCACCAACCAGACAGGAACAAGGATTCCTGCCCTTAGGGTCCTGGGCTGGGGCCTGGAGCGAGGGCAGGCCCAGGCCTCCCTCCCGCACTGCCAGGAAAGGCGCTATTCATGGTGACGTGCCGTAGAAACCGCGGAGTGATTGACTCGAGCGTTGGTCGGGAGCACAGGTACTCTGGGTAAGGGCACGGGGATAAGGAACAAATGGGGTGTCTTAGTGAGGGATAAGAGACGTAGGGGGTACGGGACCTGGGCCTGATGATGAACCCTTTTGTAGGCTGAGGGCGCCAACCCCCCCTACACTCACCTTACTAGTGCTGAAGTGTCTTTTTCCAATAGGTCAGTATCTCATTGATCTCAACTTACCATATGCATCAATTCATTACCATGGGCTGTCTACCTTTTGTGGCTGCATAAACCTCATTTTTTAAAGGAAGAGCGTTTTTTTCCAAAAAGGTTTTTTTTTTCCCCGAAAAAACTGTGTCCAGACTACTTTCACTTTTGAAAGATCCTCTTTTGAAAGTGAGATTGGAAAAAGATATGCAAATTCCCTATTCCTTTTTTGAAAATAGAATGCAGTCTAGACGTAGCCTTTGTTTATGCCCTAGCTCCCTAAAAGCTGATGCTTCAGGTTTTCAGATAGCTACTTACAGGGTCAGGAAGGGAATATTCTGCAGGGTGTTTCCATTTTAAAAATCTTCATCCAAGCACCAGGAATAGCCATGGCTGGAAATGGGATATAGGACAGGAAGACCAGGCCTCTGAGTCCTTGCTCACATGCCCACCACATGTTAGTCAAGGTGAAATTTCCCTCCAGGCAGATTGGCAGTGACCTCAGAGGCCTTCCTCTGCAGTGAGTGGGTGCGGGCCACTCACTGGGCTTATCTGGGTATGCCAAGGCTGTTCCTCCCTCTGGCACGACAAATGCAGAAGTGGGGGCCCACAAAGCACCCCAAAACCTGGTCTCTACAGGTTCTGGTACAAAAACTTCTCCCCCAAATCCTGATACCCAGACTTTGGGGAATATCTGCTGCCATCACCCAAGTATTCCAAGCAAACCAGGGAAGAGATCACTTGGGAAGCCTCCTCCCTAAAACCGCAGGGATACGTCAAGCTCTTTTCCCCAAAGAGCTTGAAAAAGAAAAGAGGAAAACAAGCTGCAGTCTGTGGTACCTGACTCCTTCGACAGACAGACACAGACAAACCTTCCAGTTCACAAAAATGAACCAATACCGGTTAATTAGAAAAAGGAAAACAAACTTTTATTATCAAAACAAAACTACAGTTGCAAGCATAATGATTAGATGGAAAAGAGACCAATTAATCTAGATACTCAGGGAACTCCTGGGCTCAGTAAAGTGTTTTCCTTTTGTAACTAAAGTAAAGTGGTTTTTTTAATCTTTAAAACAACACAGATAATTCCACATTCCCAAACCAGAAAGCCCATCAGGTTTTATTGTTATCTAAACTTTGCCCTACTTACAAATATAAGAAGTCTTTCTTGGAGAGAGACGAGCCTTCCCATCTCCCTGTTACTTGGAAGAAACTGCTCTGACCCAGACAAAGGAGGGAAAAGATAAAAATTCCTTTGTCCCAGTTTGAACTCCCTACCTGAATTGCTATTGGCTGACCAGCTACCTGGCTAGGTACAGAAGACATAGTTAACCCCTTAGTCCCCAGGGCTGGTAAGCCCTCCTAAGAACATAAGAATGGCCGTACTGGGTCAGACCAAAGGTCCATCTAGCCCAGTAGCCTGTCTGCCGACAGTGGCCACCACCAGGTGCCCCAGAAGGCGTGGACCGAAGACAATGATCAAGCGATTTGTCTCGTGCCATCTATCTCCAGCCTCTGACAAACAGGCCAGGGACACCATTTCTATCCCCTGGCTAATAGCCTTTTATGGACCTAACATCCATGAAATTATCTAGCTTCTCTTTAAACTCTGTTATAGTCCTAGCCTTCACAGCCTCCTCTGGCAAGGAGTTCCACAGGTTGACTACACGCTGTGTGAAGAAGAACTTCTTTTTATTAGTTTTAAACCTGCTACCCATTAATTTCATTTGGTGTCCTCTAGTTCTTCTATTATGGGAACTAATAAATAACTTTTCTTTATTCATCCTCTCCACACCACTCATGATTTTATAGTGGTGTCATAACCATGAGGGATGGCCAGTAGCCTGGGGGTAAAGGGTTAACTATGTCCCCTGTCCGTAGCCAGGTAACAGTCAGCCAATAGAAATGCAATAGAGAGGTAGTCGTGTTAGTCTGATCTTGCTAAAACAAAAGGAAAAACTATGTAGCACTTAAACCATCTTGTTAGTCTTTAAATAGGTGATGAGCTTTCGTGGGCCAGATCCACTTCCTCAGATCATATTCTGGAAGAGAATTGGCATGACCATATATACCAAAGGAATACAATGAAAAAAGTGAACACATTATTAAACTGACAAATCAGATTTAGTACAGAAGGTGGGGCGAGGGAGAGGGAGGGAGGGAATAGCTATTTATGAGTCAATGAATGGCTAATCAGGGGTGATCCTTTGTCTCTGAGCCAGTTTTGCTCTCTAGATACTGAGGGAGACAGAAGACATGTCTCTATCCAAGAAAAAGACTCTTCATAATGTGTAAGTAGGGTAAAGTCTAGATAAATCCGTCAGGTTTTATTGTTTTCTGGTTTGGGAATTTGGATTTGCATTATTTGGATTATTTGGATTTGGATTATTAGAAATGGGTTTTCCTCTCTTTTGTAACTGAGTGTTGGCCCATGGGGGGATCCCCCATGAGTATATTAATTGGTGGCTCTTACCACTAGCCATTTGTGACAGACCGGGCTGGGTCTGGGCACAGCTGAGGGCATCCGCTCAGGGCAAATTGCTCATACTTGGGGCTCCTTACAGCCCCAGACTGGAGACCTTCCCAAATAGGCCACAAACCAGTCACACCAAGCGCTTCAGTTGCCAATCTGGCCAGCCAGAAGCCTCACGAGCAAAACCCCTCTGGTACCCCAGGTCTTCCTATGCCCCAATCAGCCCCGGCCCTAACACACAGGTGAGGGGTTTTAGAACCCAATCTCACCTACCCCAAATGGGTTCTTCTGTTCCCAAGAAACCAGCCACAGGTCCCAGTCAATTTACACTCTGGATCTTACCCACAAGACCACGCTGAGCCAAACCTTTAGAATCTAAAATCAAAAGGTTTATTACTAAAAGAAAGAAAAGCATGAGAGTAAGGTTGTTAAGGAGAATACATTACATGCATCGAATCACCAAGTTCTCAATGCAGGCTCTTAGCAGAGATGTTACAACTGCTATATTAAAAGTCTCTGGTGTACATCCTATGTCAGTCTGGGTCCACAGTTCTTCCCGGCTCATTGTTCCCTGCAAGGCTGCATCTGGGATCAGGAGCTGAACTCAAGACCACATGGAGATTGCCACTTGGCACTTATATACCTCTCCTGCCATCTTCCTGGCCAGAGTAGGTCACATGGTTCAGGGATCTATCCTTCTTTCACATGCTTGCAGCCATTATGCCCTGGCTGGTTTGCAGGTAGCCAGACACATTACTTCAGGTGTGTCTCTGGCACTTAGTGAGGCTCCATGGACAGTAGATCTCTAATTAGCATAGACATTGAACAAACATTCCTGGCACATTGCTCTGCCTCAGACAGAGAATTTTCCACCATCAACCCAGAGTACATATTTATAACTCCACATACATATATTATACAAGTACATGAATAGCATATACAGAATCAGTAGAACATAAGCTTTCACTTAACATCTCACATGACCCCCTTTGTACAGACTTTTGGGGCAAACACCCACCCCCATGGGGCAGCAATGATTTGGCTTCTCACTTTAAAATCCAGTAATGTGACACCATTCCAACTATGCTTGTAATTGTGGTTTTGTTTTTATAATGAGGTTGGTTTTTTTTTTAAATCTCTTTCGAATGTTGTGTTCAGTGATATATTTCTTCATCAAACTTGGATGTCCAAGCTCTCCAGCCAGCCAACTGTGTCGCTGGTTAGATTGTGGATATCCTCCAATGAGCCAATGAATTTTCGTGTTGGTCATTCCGCAACAATGTTATGCATAGTTTGCGGACTGCCACAATCACAAAGTGGAGATGGCAACAAATTCCACTTATGCAGTAGATAATTGCACCTGCCCTGACCAGTCCTAAGCCAGTTTAGGACATACCACAGTCTCCGGGGAATATCAAAGCCTTTCTGGTCAGAGGTGGGATCTGACACAAGATATTTGTTTGGGACGTCTACTTGCTGCCATTCAGTTCGCCATAGTTTCTTGACATTGGCTGTGACTTTCTTCGCTCGCTGCCAGGGAGGCTTACGGGATTTTAGACGCGATGTTGGTGGCTGATCAAGGTATTTCTGGATGGAAAGAGGTTGGCTGCTGCAGTTGATATGTTGGTATAGTCTGTATTCCTGCTCCTGTCAATGAATGCTTGGTGGGGCAATGTTTGCCAGCGGTGGTAATAAGAACATAAGAACATAAGAAAATAAGAATGGCCGTACTGGGTCAGACCAAAGGTCCATCTAGCCCAGTATCCTGTCTGCCGACAGTGGCCACCACCAGGTGCCCCAGAGAGGGTGGACCGAAAACAATGATCAAGCGATTTGTCTCCTGCCATCCCTCTCCAGCCTCTGACAAACAGAGGCCAAGGGCACCATTTTATCCCCTGGCTAATAGCCTTTTATGGACCTAACCTCCATGAAATTATCTAGCTTCTCTTTAAACTCTATTATAGTCCTAGCCTTCACAGCCTCCTCTGGCAAGGAGTTCCACAGGCTGACTACACGCTGTGTGAAGAAGAACTTTCTTTTATTAGTTTTAAACCTGCTACCCATTAATTTCATTTGGTGTCCTCTAGTTCTTCTATTTAGGGAACTAATAAATAACTTTTCTTTATCGGCCCTCTCCACACCACTCATGATTTTTATATCTCTATCATATCCCCCCTCAGTTCCTCTTTTCTAAACTGAAAAGTCCCAGTCGCTTTAACCTCTCCTCATATGGGACCCGTTCCAAACCCCTAATCATTTTAGTTGCCCTTTTCTGAACCCTTTCCAAGGCCAAAATATCTTTTCTGAGGTGAGAAGACCACATCTGTACACAGTATTCAAGATGTGGGCGTACCATAGTTTTATACAGGGGCAGTAAGATATTCTGTGTCTTATTTTCTATCCCTTTCTTAATAATTCCTAGCATCCTATTTGCCTTTTTGACCGCCGCTGCACACTGTGTGGAAGTTTTCAGAGAACTGTCCACGATAACTCCAAGATCTCTTTCCTGATTTGTCGTAGCCAAATTAGCCCCCATCATACTGTACGTATAGTTGGGGTTATTTTTCCCGATGTGCATTACTTTACACTTATCCACATTAAATTTCATTTGCCATTTTGTTGCCCAATCACTCAGTTTGGTGAGATCTTCTTGGAGTCCCTCACAGTCTGCTTCTGTCTTGACTATCCTAAACAGTTTGGTATCATCTGCAAACTTTACCACCTCACTGCTTACCCCTTTCTCCAGATCATTTATGAATAAGTTGAACAGGATTGGTCCTAGGACTGACCCTTGGGGGACACCATTAGTTACCCCTCTCCATTCTGAAAATTTACCATTTATTCCTACCCTTTGTTTCCTGTCTTTTAACCAGGTCTCAATCCAAGAAAGGACCTTCCCTCTTATCCCAGGGCCATGTAATTTACACAAGAGCCTTTGGTGAGGGACCTTGTCAAAGGCTTTCTGAAAATCTAAGTATACTATATCTACTGGGTCCCCCTTGTCCGCATGTTTGTTAACCCCTTCAAAGAACTCTAATAGATTAGTAAGACAGGATTTCCCTTTACAGAAACCATGTTGACTTTTGTCCAACAAATTATGTTCTTTACATGCTTCACAATTTTATTCTTTACTATTGTTTCGACTAATTTGTCCGGTACTGAAGTTAGACTTACCGGTCTATAATTGCCCGGATCGCCTCTAGAGCCCTTTTTAAATATTGGTGTCACGTTGGCTACCTTCCAGTCATTAGGTACGGAAGCCGATTTAAGGGATAGGTTACAAACCACAGATAATAGTTCAGCAATTTCCCATTTGAGTTCTTTTAGAACCCTTGGATGAATGCCATCCAGTCCCGGAGATTTGTTAACATTAAGTTTTTCTATTTGTTCCAAAACCTCCTCTAATGACACTTCAATCCGGGACAGTTCCTCAGATTCATCACCCACAAAGGACGGTGCAGATTTGGGAATCTCCCCAACGTCCTCAGCCGTGAAGACTGAAGCAAAGAAATCATTTAGTTTCTGCGCAATGGCTTTATCGTCCTTGATTGCGCCTTTTATAGTTCGATCGTCTAGGGGACCCACAGGTTTTTTAGCAAGCTTCCTGCTTCTAATGTACTTAAAAAACATTTTGTTATTTCTTTTTGAGTTTTTGGCTAGCTGTTCCTCAAAATCTTTTTTGCTTTTCTTATTACATTTTTACACTTGATTTGACAATGTTTATGTTCCTTTCTATTTATCTCACTAGGATTGGACTTCCACTTCTTAAAAGATGCCTTTTGGTCCCTCACTGCTTCTTTTACATGGTGGTCAAGCCACGGTGATTCTTTTTTAGGTCTCTTGCTATGTTTTTTAATTTGGGGTATACATTTAAGTTGGGCCTCTATTATGGTGTCTTTAAAAAGTTTCCATGCAGCTTGCAGGGATTTGGCTCTAGTCACTGTGCCTTTTAATTTCTGTTTAACTAACCTCCTCATTTTTGTGTAATTCCTTTTTTAAATTAAATGCCAGGGTGCTGGACTGCTGAGGTGTTCTACCCACCACAGGAATGTTGAATGTTATTATATTATGGTCACTATTCCCAAGCGGTCCTGTAACGGTTATTTCCTGGACCTGATCCTGCGCTCCACTCAGGACTAAATCGAGAATTGCCTCTCCCCTTGTGGGTTCCTGCACCAGCTGCTCCAAGAAGCAGTCATTTAAGCCACTGAGAAATTTTATCTCTGCTTCTCTTCCTGAGGTGACATGTACCCAGTCAATATGGGGATAATTAAAATCCCCCATTATTATAGGGTTCTTTATTTTGGTAGCCTCTCTAATCTCCCTCAGCATTTCAATGTCAGTATCGCTGTCCTGGTCAGGTGGTCGGTAATATATCCCTACTGCTAATTTCTTATTATTGGAGCATGGAATTACTGTCCATAGCGATTCTATTGAACATGTTGATTCACTTAATGTAGAATCAAATGAAATAAAAATATTATCTTTCACATACAGTGCCACTCTGCCACCCACCCGGCCTGCTCTATCCTTTCGATATATTTTATATCCCGGTATGATTGTGTCCCACAGATTTTCCTCATTCCACCAGGTTTCAGTGATGCCTATTATGTCAATCTCCTCATTTAATACTAGGTACTCTAGTTCACCCATCTTATTAGTCAGACTCCTAGCATTTGTGTAGAAGCACTTTAAAAATTTGCCACTGCTTATTTGTCTGCTCTTCCCTGAGGGACGCCATTATTCAGTGTTCTAAGGATGGTGCCAGTGTGGAGCCCTGAGGGAGGCCGTTATTCAGTGTTCTGGGTCTACTAATGCGGTGCACACGAAACCGGCGATTGCCAGGCATTGCTGTCAATAGCCGAAGTGTCGGCTGGCACTGAATCAACATTGATAGTTTGCATAGTAATCCCTTGCGCCACACTGTGTCCTATGCAGCTGACAGATCGACAAGAGCTATGCCAGTCTTCATTTTTGCCTGGTAGCCAGCTTCAATTGTGGTTGTGAGGGCCAGCACCTGGTTGCACATACTTCTGCCTGGCTTAAAACCAGCCTGATCTTTTAATAACCCAGCCCCTATGGTGGCAGAGAAACGAGCCAACAGTGCTCACTCCATCACTTTGCTGGTAATGGGAAGGAGTGCTATTGGTCTGTAGCTTGAGGCACTATCCGGTGGTTTTCCATTCTTAAGAATTGCGGTCACCTTTGCTTCCTTCCATTCTGTAACGAGGCAGCTTGTTTGGTGGATAGACATGAAGAGTGCAGCCAGCCAGTTCCCTCCCTTGGTTCCTAAATTCTTAAAAAAACTCAGGGAATATTCCATCCACACCAGTGGCTTTCTTGTTCTTTGAAGCCGCTAATGCTATTTTAATTTCTTCCTCTGTGTATGGAGCAGAGAAAGCGCTGGATTCTGGGCATTGCTGGATGTTCTGGGTGTACTCGCTTTCGATCTCTTGCCTGCTGTCTTTGTCTTGTGACATCTTTGATGTTCTGAGGCGATGGGAAGCAATTTGGTTGGCAGTTACCACTGGTGGTCATAGCTTTGGTGGCATAGCTGCTCCCAGATGATGAAGCAGGGCCCATGCTTTCCTGCTGGAATGTGTGAAGTTCAGCCCCTCCACTGTTTCCTTCCATCTCTCCAGGCACTCTTCATCCATCTGTTTTAAGAGCGCTGTGGCTTGCTCAGCAGCACCGGTCTTTTCATATTGCTTTAGTAGTCCTTCTGTAGTGGACGACCAACAAGGTATATACTCTTTGTGAAAATCACGTGGGATATTTTTCTTTGCCGCTTTCTTGATAAGTCTCATAAAACGCAGCTAGTTTTTGGGAGACGGCTTTATCCGATGGATGCAATCTTCGACTGCCTTTCTGAAACTTTCCCAGTTAGCCCTGCGGAAGTTCCATCGTGGTCTTGGAAGTGCTTTGATGACAGGGATTTCCAGGCCAATTCGGTGACCCGTTGGGCAAGGTTGACTCTGCGGGAATGGCTCAAGCACAGTCTTTGTAGTAGCGAGCAGTAGTCCTTATGAGTTGTGTTCCAACGCGCAGAGAGGAATGTTGCTGGCTGTTTGGAATCAAAGAGCAGCTCTACATCTGCTGCTGATGCCCAATTTGTCAGCTGTTCGCCTGCCCTGTCGTTGGTATGGTAACTCCAGTCGATACGGTGGCTGTTGAAGTCGCCACTGTAGAGTGCTGGGTGGGTCAGACTAGGAAGTGCTGGGTTTGGCCATTCTGAATTTGGAGCACTCACTATCACAAATGTATACAAGCCACCTATCTGGATGGTTGCAAACGCTGCTTCTCTTGTTTCTTTATATTCCCTTTCACATATGCTGGTTGCGTTCTTAATGCCACTTCTGACATAGGTGGCGATGCCATGTTTAGCCACACCAATGCTTGCTATGAGGTCATAACCAGCGATCTTAAGGTGAGAGTCATCTTCGCAGTGGGTTTCCTGGAGAAGTACAACATCGATATGATGTTCTGTCAGAGATCTGGCAAGGTAGTCGCGCTTACTGCGTGATAGACCTTTGACACTGAGCTGGTAGACACTGAGTGAAGGGCTGATCTTCTTAAATCTTTTGGCTGGGTCATTTATAGCGTTGAACAAACTGGGAGGATGAGTGTTCGTCGTTCGGTGACTAGTCGATGGCATTAGTTATGTCAGTTGGATAGTGCTAATAGCACAAGTCCAAGAAACATGTAACAGTAGCGCCAGGGGAAGGCTGTCATCATGCTACCTTTTTTTAATTAACTGGTTTGGTTAATTTTTGTGTCCTGGTTTTACTTTAGGGCTGAGATTTCCCAAATGATCTCTCCCGTGTTTTTTTTCTTCTTACAAATACTTGGGGTGTGGCAGCGGTTTTTATTTCCCAAAGTCCGGGTATTAGGATTTTGGGGGAAGTTTTTTGTACCAAAGCCTGTAGAGATCAGGTTTTGGGGTGCTTTTGCGGGCCCGCACTTCTGCATTAATCATGCCAGAGTGGGGAACAGCCTTGACACAGGGTATCTTGATCATTTCCCTGCCACTGTGAGGGTCTCAGGCACTCGTCTATCGTTTGCCTATGCCACGTAATAGTTTAGCCTTCTGTAAACGTAGTACTTTGGGCTAACTCCGGCTTTAGGGCCAGGGTGCTGGTGTTCTCTGATATACAGGAGGTTAGATGAGATTAGTGGTTTTAAATAGCATTTGATTGAGCCCCCGCCCCCACTTTGTGTCTGTAGCCATTTATGCCCCTCAGATGCTGCCACCCAGCTCTGAAAGCAGCCCAGCAGCAGCAACACTACAGAAATAAGGTTGGCATTGTGAACATGGATATTTGTCAATGTCACTTTTCAGTTCACAGTGGACTCAATGCCCCTTTGCCACCCTTACCCTTGTGCTGTTGCTGCTGCCCCAGGAAGCTGGCAGCCTGAGCCCGACTGTCAGCCCCCTGAGATAGCAGCAAGGCGGGGGATTGGCAGAAGAATGGGGAAGAAGGACAGTCTGAATCCAAATGGCAGGGCTCTGATTTCCCCTTGATGTCCACCTTCCAGGCTTCTGCGGGGCGCCAGTTACCAAGAGCTGACAGCCAGAGCTCTTTACAAGAAAAAAATCTCCTTTGCCAGGCCTGCCCCTGACACTGAGAACCCCTGAACTAGATACTTTGGTGGTCCCTTCTAGCATGACACTCTCCGACTAAGGTGAAATGCTTTCATCTCCTCCAGCAGAAGGGGAAATTGAACGTGAGTCTCCCCCATCCCAAATGAGCGGTGGTCCCATATTTTCAGCATGGGATTAGTCAGGGGTGGGCAATAATTGTTAATGGGGGGGGGCCACTCCAGGATTTTGGCAAGTGGTCTAGGGCTGCATTTCTGTGGAGGGGGTGTGCAGTCTGGGATGGCGGGTGGGTGCAGAAGGAAACTTGAGAGAGGGGACTAGGGTGCAGGAGGAGGTGAGGGATCTAAGAGGGAGTTTGGGTGAAGGAGGGGCAGGGGCTTGGGGTGCAGGGTTTAGGGGGGGTATGGGTGCAGGAGAAGATTTTGGCCTGGGAGAGGGGCTTTAGAAGGGGGTGCAAGGTCTGGGAGGGAGTTGTGACCTGGGAGAAGGGGGAAAAGGGGTACAGAAGGTTTGGGTGGTGGTCTAGGGCTGGAAGTCAGAGGGGAGAGAAGGGATGGGGTGCCAGAAGCAAGCTCTGGCTGGGAGGTGCTTACCTGCAGAAACCTGAGGCAGACTGTCTGCTGCAGGCTGTTCGCTGCTCCACTCCAGGCATGGGGTGGGGGCAGGTACGGGGAAAGAGGGAGAAGGCTTCCCACATAGCCCCTGCTCCCGGAAAAAAATTCTCAGCTCCTATTGGCTGGAAACTGAGAGATTGGCCAATGGGAGTGGAAAGATTTTGCTGTCGGGTGGGAACAGCATGAGAATCTCCCTCCTCACACCCAGCCATTCAGAGCAGAGAATAAATCCACTGGCTTGGCAGGCTGGAAACGGTCCGCTGGCAGCCTCTTGCCTACCCCTGCTCCAGCCTGTCTTTGGGGGGACTGTCCCCTTGCAAGGGTGTGGCATGGTGCCCTGTGCTCCACCTGGGGGAGAGATGCTTTAACTTCCCACACTGAGCTGGCAGGTGGTGGCTGTTCTCCCCAGTGAGGAGCCCGATCACTGCATAACCTTCAGCAGTGGCTCTATCTTCTTTGCTACAGGCCTGGAGCCTGACCGCTCCCCTCTGCTGCCCCAAGGGCTGGCTCCCGCTGCCCCCAGCTCCAGCATTGCCTGTGTCCCCTGCCTTCCTCCACCCGCCCAGTCTTTTTATTTATTTATTTATTTATTGACGAGCAGCAGCCACTGCCACCAGGAGCGAGGACAGGAGCAGGGCTGGACCTCGCTCTTGGAAAGGGGGGGAATCAGCCCCAGCCTTCGGCCGGCCAGAGCATGGGGGAGGGAAGCTCGGGCAGCACGCTGCTCCAGCCTTCCCCTAGTTGATTGGAATTGGCCCCATGGTTCTCATTTGCACCCTTTGCACCTCCCTGCATATGGGCCTGTAAGTGGTAATACGTGAGAACTGTCAGAGCAAAGTAGATTACAAACTCAAAATAACTGAAAATGCTGAGCTAATTCTATGCTAAAACCTCAGTACAAACGCTTTACAAACTCACCCTAAAACTGTTTCTTTTCCAGCTAAGCCTTCCAAACCAGGGCTGCTCCTCACCCTGGGGTCTTTGGTTCCTTCCTGCGGGTGTGTCCAGCCAGGCCAAAGACCAAGCCTGCTTGCTTCCTATTGTTTTTAAAGATTCCCTTTTTGGGTGCGAATTCTATTTCTACATCCCACCCTTCCAGTTGGGGTGGACATGTGACTTCCTCAGCCCATTCACTGCTAAGACTTAAGAACAAAAGGCTATTTGCATATAATTGCCCGACATTGGAAACACCCTTGATGGCTTTCCATTTACACATTAAAAATCATAAAGCGTTCCATATTCCATATGTCTAATTTTACACACAAGAATGATACATACACCAAAATAAGATAAACAAATCCAGTGGATTAAGACATGAAGATTGGTTGGTTACATGAAGCAATTTGTCCAAAGCATCTTTGAGTTATGGACTTATATATTTGTGTCCATATTTCATAAAGCATAGCAAGGGGAGGGTCCATCACACCATTATCCGAACCAACCACCATGGCCGACGACCAGGTGCTGGAGAATGTCAACAGCTTCCCCTGTCTCAGAAGCAATCTGTCCAGCAGTGCTGACATTGACGATGAAATCCACCACCAAATCTCCAGTGCCAGTGCAGCTTATGGACATTTATGGAGGCGAGTCTTTGATGAATGTGACATAAAGATGCAGCCCAAGACTAGCATCTACAATACCGTAGTCATCCCAATGTTGCTATATGGAGCTGAAGCCTGGATCCCCATAGATGTCATATTAAAGATCTGGAGAAATTCCACCAAAGGTACCTCAGGAGAATATTGGGCCTTACGTGGCAGGACAGACGGACCAATGTTAGTGCCCTCATGGAGGCTGATTACTGCAGCATCAAAGCAATAATTGCCCACAGGCAGCTACGATGGTCTGGTCATGTGGTCAAGATGCCTGACACACACTTGCCTAAACAGAATTTCTGTGCTCAGCTGAGGACCAGGACGAGGTCTCGTGGTGGGCAGTGGAAGCGCTACAGGGACGTCCGTAAGAACACCTTGGTAAAGTGCGACATTGACACTGACACCTGGGTGAGGCAGGTGAGGGATCGGGGAACCTGGAGCACCACCATCACTTTGCCCAACACGTAGAGATCAAGCAATGTCTCCATGAAGAAGATCAGAGCCTGATGTGAGGAGCATGCCCAGGCCCATATTGGCGCTGCTGGAGATAGAGACCCCATGTGCAGCAATTGCCAGAGAATGTTTCTTGCCAAAAGTGGCCTGACTTCTCATCAACACATTCATCAGTTGTAGGCACACAAAGGGAAATCTTACTCGATTCGAGGGATCCCAGAGAGAGAGAGTGTTACAGCCAAACTGCCTATATAAATCTACCATAACTTACACAATCAAAACACTAAGGTAATACTAAGGAGATGGACAGCCCTTGGTGGGGAAAGAACAGGTTAGGAACTTTAGAAAAGCTAAACATACACAAATCCATGGGCCTGGATTTAATGCATCCGAGGGTACTGAGTGAGTTGGCAAATGTCATTGCAGAGCCTTTGGCTATTATCTTTGAAAACTCGTGGAGATTGGGAGAGATCCTGGATGATTGGAAAAAGGCAAATGTACTGCCCATCTTCAAAAAAGGGAAGAAGGACAATCCAGGGAACTACAGATCAGTCAGCCTTACCTCAGTCCTTGGAAAAATCATGGAGGGGCTCCTCAAGGAATCCATTTTGAAGTACTTGGAAGAGGGGAAAGTGATCAGGAATAGTCAACATGGATTCACAAAGGGCAAGTCATGCCTGACCAATCTAATTAGCTTCTACGATGAGGTAACTGGATGTGGGAAAGTCAGTGGATGTCATATACCTTGACTTTAGCAAAGCTTTTGTTATGGTTTCCCACAATATTCTTGCCAGCAATTTAAGGGAATATGGATTGGATAAATGGACTGTAAGATGGATAGAAAGCTGGCTAGACTGTCGGGCCCAACGGGTAGTGATCAACAGCTCAATGTCTGGCTGGCGGTTGGTTTCTAGCAGAGTGCCCCAAGGATCTGTTCTTGGACCAGTTTTGTTCAACATCTTTATTAATGGCCTGGATGAGGGGATGAATTGCACTCTCAGCAAGTTCGCAGATGACACTAAGCTAGGGGGAGAGGTAGATAGGCTGGAGGGCAGGGATAGGGTTCAGAGTAGATTAGAGGATTGGGCCAAAAGAAATCTGATGAGGTTCAACAAGGACAAGTGTAGAGTCCTGCACTTGGGATGGAAGAATCGCAAGCATTGTTACAGGCTGGGGACCGAATGGCTAAGTAGCAGTTCTGCAGAAAAGGACCTGGGGATTACAGTGGATGAGAAGCTGGATATGAGTCAACAGTGTGCCCTTGTAGCCAAGAAGGCTAATGCCATATTGGGGTGCATTAGGAGGAGCATTGCCAGCAGATCCAGAGCAGTGATTATTCCCCTTTATTCGGCTCTGGTGAGGCCACATCTAGAATACTGTGTCCAGTTCTGGGCCCCCCCCCCCACTATAGAAAGGATGTGGACGTATTGGAGAGGATCCAGCAGAGGGCGACCAAAATGATTAGGGGGCTGGAGCGCATAACCTATGAGGAGCAACTGAAGGATTTGGGTTTGTTTAGTCTGCAGAAGAGAAGAGTGAGGGAGGATTTGATAGCAGCCTTCAACTTCCTAAAGGGAGGTTCCAAAGAGGATGGAGAGAGGCTGTTCACAGTAGTGACAGATGGCAGAACAAGGAGCAATGGTCTCAAGTTACAGTGGGAGCGATCTAGGTTGGATATTAGGAAAAACTATTTCACTAGGAGGGTGGTGAAGCACTGGAATGGGTTACCTAGGGAGGTGGTGGAATCTCCGTCCCTAGCGGTTTTTAAGTCTCGGCTTGACAAAGCCCTGGCTGGGTTGATTTAGTTGGGATTGGTCCTGCTTTGGGCAGGTCTCTTCCAGCCCTAGGATTCTATGACTCCATGAACACCAACATTGTTACCATATTCGAAAAAGGGCACAAATCTTTGTGCAGGAATTGCAGAGCGGTGGGCCTTTCCCTGATGCTGGGGAAGATCCTGACCCAGATTCTAATAAATTACCTTCCCCACTTTGCTAAGGAACAACTGTCACCAAAGTGTGGGGAGCCACAGGACCCTGCACCCCATCCACAGTGAGAAGAGACTCTTAGCCAGCAAGGAGAACAGAAGGGTTATTAGTCGATTGGGACGCAGCGCACAACAGACTTGTCAGCACAGAAACTCAGAAGTGGTCAGTACAATCCATCCTGGGCCCAGTGCCCTGAGACACTCCCTTTACCCCAAAGCCCCTGAGAATAACTCTGCCACACACACAGCAGCCTGGCCCCAACCCCCTCCTCTGCCCTTTGTTCTCCTTCCCAGGCAGAAAAGTGTTACCTGGCTACATCCCCTCCTGGGCACCTCATCACCATCTAGGTATTAGTGCCGTGCCCTGGGAAATTGAGGCATACCCACGGGGTTACTATAGGGCAGTAAAACTCATTTGCAACACAACAAAGTGAATACAATCCCCACTTTGTCACCGTGGCTTCAGGCCAACACGAGGCACGACTGATATCATCCCGACATTGCACTTTTGTTGCCGTTGTATACAGCTTCTGGAAACATTGTCTGTGGCATTCATCTGTCTAACCAAGGCCTTTGACTCCATCAATTGTGTTGCTCTGTGGAAGGTGCTGTGTAGGTTCTGTGTGTCCACAGAAATTCATTTTCATCATCAGACTGCTCCACGATGGGATGACTGCAACTACTTAGAGATAGGGTTGCCAGATACCTTCACAAAAAATCCCGAACATGGGGCGGGGGGGGGGGGGGGGGGGAATTGGTTGAGGGAAAAAAAGCGGGGGGGGGACAACCAAACTTGTTGAGCAAACAAAAAGCATGTCCGGTATTTTCTGATTTTTTTTACTGGACAGAAGACGCAATTCCTGGACTATCCAGGCAAAAATCAGACACCTGGCAACCCTATGAATCAGAGAAGAGGACAGAGACCTTCCTCATTCGCACCGGTGGTGCCCCCCGAGGACACCATGGACCCAATCCCCCATGGGACCCCGTCCCCAGCAGGGTGTTATGCTTATAAGAATCTTTTTCAGAGGAAAAGGCAATACTCTACCCCGCCCCCCCCCCCCAGCTTTATCCCCAGGCACTCCCTGTCCCCATCTCCCTGCCCCCAGCCAGACACCCTACCCCAAACCCCCTCCTGCCCAGACACCCTACTCCCAGCCTGGCTTTCATTGGCACATGTAAAACTATAAACTATTCCACTCTCCATATCTCTAACTTGACACAGATGAGCGATACATACACCAAAATAAGATACACAGCTCCAGCAGACTGAGACACTACTATTGATAGGTTACATGGGGTATTTTGTCCATAACATCTTTGAGTTCTGCATATTCCAGTTCATAAGTTGATTTTATAAAGCATGTGGGGGTGTCAATAACAAATTCTCTAATGGAGCAACAGTGACACTCTGTTGCCACTCACAGTAATGCATGTAGCTGTATGGCACATCTGTGACATTGTGTGGCCACTCCCAGTAATGTGGGCACAATTCTGGAATGGCACAAGTGACATCTGATGGCCATGCATGGTAATGTACTTAGCAATTCACTAATGGAGAAACAGTGACACTTGGTGGTGTAGCAACCTATAGGGTTAACCTCCTTGCTTGCCTACCGATATTATAATAAACATAGAATCATAGAGCTGGAAGATTTGTGTTCCTAAAGTCAGGTGGATTTCTCCTCGATGAGCAGGTTTGGCAAGGACTTGGCAAAGTTTGTACTGAAACATTGTCCCACCAGCTTTAAATAACCTCAGTGGGGATGCTGTCCGGGGGTGCTGTCCTGTGATTTTTTTCTTCTTCAGTGCTGGCACGCTGGACTTCTTCAGAAGTTGGAGGACCAGCAAGGTGTTCCATTGCTGGGTGGTGTGGAGTGGACATGATGGTATTTCAGAGTCTGTGATTTAGTAGGCTCTCAAAGTGCCCCTTCCAGCATTGTTTAATGGCCGCATTGTCCTTAAAGAGGGTAGAGCCATCCTGGGAATGTAAAACCATTGGCCTTTGGAGCTTGGCCCATAGATAGCTTGTATTGCTTGAGAGAAACTTCTCATGTCACGAAACCCTGGATCTCAGAGGGTCCTTCTCTTGCCACCACTTATTTATGAAGTCACGTAGCCCCCTCTGGACTTTGCCCGGGTGATAAGGCTTATGTTATGGTTGGAGAGAAGAATCATTTTGCCAGTTATGGGATGCAGTTCTTTTCTGTTGAATTAATGCTTGGATCTCCTCATTGTTTTCGCAAAACCAGTCTTGGTGCTGAGGAGTGGAACATCCTGGCGTTTCCACACATGCACTGTGAATGGTATTTCTAAATTGATGACATCGTTGACATTCAAGAGCACTGGTGCCAGGCAAGTCAGAGTTACTCTGACAGGGTGTGACGTAGTGGGGGTACCTTGCTGGTTGCTACGCTGGGCAGTAGGTTGTCAGTGACCTCCACTGGCTGCTGTCTGCAGCACGGCCCAGCAGGGCAGGGGATGAGTCATTATGCAAGGGGGCTTCGAAACTCGTCAGACAGGTATCTCCTATGGAGCGGAACAATGGGAAGGAGGGGGGTGGAGCCCTGGCTGGGGGGCAGGGCTGGAAGTGAGTGAATTAGTTTCTGTCTGGAATCATGGAGGAAGCAGCCTGAGGAAAGGGAGGCTGGGATTTAGGGGCCCAGTCTCCCCCATCTCAAGGGGGGCTGAGGCATCCTAGGCCCGGTTCCTGTAACCAGATGACATCTATGCTGTGCTGTATCCTGGAGAAGCAATAAACTCCCTCTATTCTGCTGGCTGGTGGAGTCTGTTCGTGCCACTACGGGGGTGCAGGAGTTGGGGGACCCCGACGCGCCGCCACACAGGGGTTGCTGGAACATCTCACAGCTGGCTTGGCCTTGAAGTGCTTAGATATTACACTGCTTTCACTTAGGCTTGGGCTATTTGCAGGGTGATGGAGAACGCTGCAGGTGCATGATTGATCTTACCAATCGACAGTCTGTTCAGCAGTGATCTGTACCTCTCATGGTTCGTGTTATACAGACGTCGGCGTAGTCTGAATCTCTGACTATAACATGGCCAAGGACATGCCAGTGTTTGAAAACCACCTAAGGCATCCTTGGTTCAGTTTGTTACTCTGCCTGGTGCTGGTGTTTGTGAGGAGCTTCCCACTGTTGCGGAGGAGAATAACAGTGGGGTAGACATTTCGCACCCGTTCTTTGCCCATCATGCCACTCCAGAGTGGGGAGCCCTGTCCGACTCTGGCATTGAAATCTCTAGGAGGATGAGTTTGCCTGCCCTAGGCGTGGCTGCAGTCCTCACATCAAGTGTTTATAAAACTGCTCCTTGTTGCCTTCATCATTATCAAGTCTTGGGGCGTGTGCACTGATCACTGCGGCATTGTCATGATCAGAAGGAGTGCTGAATAGCACCCGGTGACTAAGGGGTTAATTCAGGTACTTAGCAAAGATGTTGGCTGGGGGGGGTGTGTGTTGGGCAATCAGCCAATAACAATAGAGGTAGGAATTTCAAACTTGAAGAGAGGGGTTTTTCTCTTTTTTTTTCGGAGATCAGAGCAGTTTCTCTCAGGTCTTGAGGGAGATGGGAGGCACTTTCTCTCTCCAAGAACGGACTTCTTGAAATGTATAAGTGGTAGGACTGTCAAGCAATTAATTGCGCAATTAATCGCAATTAATTTTTTTAAACAATAATGAAGCTCCAGCTGACTCTGGGCTCTGTGCAGTGTTGCCCCTTTGAAACACCACCATGGCATTTCAAAGGGGCAGTGCCGCACAGCTGATCCCAGGCTCCATTCACGCTGCCCCTTTGAAACGCTGTGGCAGCATTTCAAAGGGGCAGCGCTGCACGGAGCCTGGGGTCAGCTGAGGACTGCAGCTGACCCTGATGCCGCTTTGTGCTGCCCCTTTGAAATGCCACGGCAGTGTTTCAAAGGGCAGCACTGCATGGAAATGCCTGTGATTAACCCGCGTTAAAAAAATTAATACGTCAATTCTGGTGTTAATCCGCGTTAATTGACAGCCCTAGTAATGAGGGAAAAGTTTAGATACAGTAGTCCATCAGGGTTTATTGTTTTCCTTGTTTGGAGGTTTGAAAATCATGACTGAGCTGGCTAATTGTTTTTCTCTTTTGTAACTAAGGATTACAGTCCAGGGACTTTCCCTGAGTATATATATCAAATTGTGGCTATTTTCCACCTCGCCAATTTATTATACTTGAAACAGTAGTTTTGTTTAGATAATAAAAGTTCTGACACAACAATCGACCAATACTGGTTAATTAAAATAAAAAGAAAACTTTAAGTGCCTAGTTACAAGGGCAGAGTCTATGATTGTCTGTGAATTCCCTCTGTTTTTCCCAACTCCAAGCAAAGTGGAGATTGGGGCGGGGGGAGACTTTACCTTAGGGAGGGGATTCCCAAATGATCCCTTCCCTGCTTTTCTTGGAATCACTTTGGTGGTGGCAGTGAAGAACCAGTCCTGTTTTTTTTTTCTTTTTGGATCTCAGGGGACTAAAATTGAATAAGTTTGTCTCTGGGGGTGTATCTAGACTACATGGCTCCGTCGATGGAGCCATGTAAACTAGTTTATCCGACATAGTCAATGAAGCAGGGATTTAAGTAATCCCCGCTTCATTAAAATAAAAATGGCCGCCGCGACAGCGCAGCAGTCTAGACACGGATCGGTCGACAAGGGAAGCCTTTGTCGACTGCTCCTGTAAACCTCGTTTCACTCTCCGACTAAGGTGAAATGCTTTCATCTCCTCCAGCAGAAAGGGAAATTGAACGTGAGTCTCCCCCATCCCAAATGAGCGGTGGTCCCATATTTTCAGCATGGGATTAGTCAGGGGTGGGCAATAATTGTTAATGGGGGGGGGCCACTCCAGGATTTTGGCAAGTGGTCTAGGGCTGCATTTCTGTGGAGGGGGTGTGCAGTCTGGGATGGCGGGTGGGTGCAGAAGGAAACTTGAGAGAGGGGATTAGGGTGCAGGAGGAGGTGAGGGATCTAAGAGGGAGTTTGGGTGAAGGAGGGGCAGGGGCTTGGGGTGCAGGGTTTAGGGGGGGTATGGGTGCAGGAGAAGATTTTGGCCTGGGAGAGGGGCTTTAGAAGGGGGTGCAAGGTCTGGGAGGGAGTTGTGACCTGGGAGAAGGGGGAAAAGGGGTACAGAAGGTTTGGGTGGTGGTCTAGGGCTGGAAGTCAGAGGGGAGAGAAGGGATGGGGTGCCAGAAGCAAGCTCTGGCTGGGAGGTGCTTACCTGCAGAAACCAGAGGCAGACTGTCTGCTGCAGGCTGTTCGCTGCTCCACTACAGGCATGGGGTGGGGGCAGGTACGGGGAAAGAGGGAGAAGGCTTCCCACATAGCCCCTGCTCCCGGAAAAAAATTCTCAGCTCCTATTGGCTGGAAACTGAGAGATTGGCCAATGGGAGTGGAAAGATTTTGCTGTCGGGTGGGAACAGCATGAGAATCTCCCTCCTCACACCCAGCCATTC